>CM045758.1:117192761-118553616 GCA_025200525.1 Camellia lanceoleosa | reverse complement strand
TTAAGCCATGGCCATACAAGGCAAGCCCCAAAGGTGGGGACCTAAAATAGTCCTAGGGTAGGTCCAAACAAGACCAAAACTAAGCTTGAAGCTAGCCAACAAAGGCTAGAACACAAGGCTAAAAGCATGGAGTATGCAAGGCTTTAAAGAGGCAATGCACTACACCTATGAGAACCAATCATGGCATGACTTGGACAACCAAAAACAGAGTTACATTATGGTATAATAAGATCCAAAATGCACTGAAACGATGAGCCAAAGGCTTAGGCATTATGGCATGCACAAAAGGTCAATTCTTGAGGCATAAAGCACAAGCCCTATGAAGCATTCAAGGCATGTCAAATGCAAGTGTATGACAACATTTCATGGACTGAAATAGCATATGGAATGAGGGAAAAGCATGCAAACATCACATGTATGGCATGATAGAGGCCTCAAAACCCAAGACTAGCCTAAGCATTTACACTATAGCTATACAAAGCATGGTGATATGGTCATGGCAGCCCAAAACACTCTAGAACACTTCAAAATAAGCATAAAATCAGAAGTTTGAGCAAAGCCAAAATATGCTAGTATGATGAGTCAAACATCATACACAAAAGGCTAATAAACAGATTTGTTCTACACCTATATGGAGCATGCAAGGATGATCAAACCAACTATGGATAGGGTCATAACATGCCAAATCTTTGACCAAATACATGCTGAAATGTAAACCAAACAAGCTAAAATGACATGGCATGGCATGGGTATATGAAGATAGTTTAGAGATTTACACTACAAGTGCATCAAGAAAACATGGAGTAACAAAACCAACCTAAAACAGGTTTATGGCATGGTAAAACATCACCAAAAATGGACTGAAATTGACTCAACAAAGACTATGCACACATGCTACTTTGATGAGTTATGGATGGAGTTACACTATACATGCAAGATGCAAGCAAGACATGACCAAACCAGCCTTGGAGAGGGCCAAGGTAGGTCCTAGAAGTCACAAAAAAAGGCCTGGACCAAGCCTCAAAAATGCATAGAGGGATGGTCCTTTGGAAGGCCAAAAATGCAAGTAAAGAGGAACACAAAGAGAGGGGGGGACCCCCTTTGATTTAGGACCTCAAAACCACACCTCTACCACTGAAAATCCACTAGATTTCAGTGGTGGGAAAACAAACCAAGGATAGCTCGGAGGCCTCAAATATGGCTTAAAACAAAAGCCAAACAAAGCATGCAAGGGGCTACACACCCCAAACATCAAAATGACCTTAACCAAACTTAAAAGCACTTAAAAACAAGACTTTTTTAGTTATAAGCAAAACCTAAAATAATATGTAAAGAGGGCTAAAAGCAATGTGCAATAAAGAAGTGCAAAATGGGAAAAATGCTCACCCTTGAAAACCCTCTTTGAAACCAGCAACTTAGGGGGGAAACCGGTTTTGAGCTTAAGAATTCCTCGATGAAGCTTATTCAATGGTGGTGGTGTATATCTATGTGTTGTAGTGTAAAAGTGCAAGAAATCAATTTCTAAGCACTAAACACAACAATATAGAGAGAAAGAGAGGTTTTGCTCCTTCAAAGCTCGAACACGGTATAAGGGAGAAGCCTCTTGCTTATATAGAGCAATGCAAAGCCAAAGCTTCTTTTAGAAGCTTTGCAAGAACTTAATCCCTCCATACATGTGTATGGAGGAGTAAACAAAAATCCGGTGGCTCAAAAGATACGGAGAAAACCCGGTGAGATAGAGAGTGCGGCCATCGATAATGGCGGTGGCTCCGATGGTGGCGAGGCTCCACCGATGGCGGCGGTCAAAACCATAGTTAGCGTGCACCAGGTCCCTCTGAAAGGACCTAGTCAGGTCCAAAAATGGGCGAAAAGGATATAGGGTTGAAGCTCGAGCGTGATGTTCTACAATAGTCGAGTACTTGACGAGCAATCAAACTAGTTGTTAGGTGTACCTACAAGCACAACTAAGTCTAGATGACGGTCAAAAATTGGATGTCTACAACTATGCAAAGCATGAATGAACTAAACACACTAAAATAGTCCTAAAAACATCAAAAACAGTGCTGGAAATACTATGAAAAAAACAAAAAAAAAGTAAGCAAAAATGAAATATAATTGAAGCTAGTAAGCAAGCCTAAGGAGGGTGGCTAACCCTCCACTTTTTGGACCTCAAAACCACATATTTTAGCCTTTTAAAACTCTAAAAATCAGTGGCCAAAAGTTAAGAAAGAAGTGGAAAATACAAGGATAAAAGCTTGTAGAATAAGGTTCAAAGAAGGATTGTTAACCCCTCAACCTTTGGTAGCTTTAAGTCACAAGTTTCAACCCATAAAAACAGTTTAAAAACAATACAAAAATAGCAAGAAAAGAGAAAAAAGTAGTGTAAAGATGGCTAAAGTTATACCTCTTGAAAAGATGTTACTCTTTTATTCACAAACCAACAAGTGATATCTTTAAGAGTTGAAATTTTAGCTCAAGAATCTCAGCAAGAAGCCTCCAATTTTTGGTTTATAAAGTGTTGGTGTAGTGTATATATCTTTGCAAGATAGAAGTATGTGTTTTTCAAGAATTTGAGCTTTGGTAATTTTTCTAACATAAAAACATAAGGTATGGTCAAGTATATATAAAAAAAGCGATTGCTATCTCGAAATATCTCGTATTGAGCAATTTGGTACAATGCATGCACATGAGGGGACAATGGTAACAAATATCTGTTCTAGAAACATAATTAGGCCGGCGAGTAAGGAAGAATGACCATTCTTTTTTATGAGGCCTCTGGGTGGTCAGGGTTGGGAAAATTAGGTTTAGGCTTAAAGGAAGTGCAAGGGGTTTAGGCTCTGAAACTTAGGCGAGGCTCCTTCTTTGAAGAAATCAAACATTTACATAGCATACTAATTCATCATCGAGTGATCAACTTAGGGCGCCCAAGTCTTAAGGGCAATCAAAAAAGGGATGTCAATAGGTAATTGTTAAGAACAAGTACCCATTACCTTGTATAGATGATCTATTTGTCCAATTGAAGGGGTCTTATTGCTTTTCTAAGATTGATTTGAGATTAGGTTATTACTAGTTGAAGGTGAAGGAGGAGGATATTCAAAAAACGACATTCTGTACGGGGTATGGCCATTATGAGTTCTTAGTGATGCCTTTTGGGCTGACTAATGCACCGGCTTCGTTTATGGACTTGATGAATCAAATTTTCTATGAGTTCTTAGATCATTTCGTGGCTGTCTTTGTTGACAACATCTTGATCTATTCACTTTCTAAGGAGGAACACGAAGAACACTTGCGGATTATACTTGAGTTGCTTAGAGCCCATAGTTTATATGCTAAGTTAGAAATCTGAGTTACGGTTAAAAGTTAAGTTCTTAGGTCATGTGGTATATGGGAATGGAGTGATGAGACTCTTCTAAGATAGAGGCAATGTAAGATTAAAGCAACTTAAGAATGCCTTTGAGATCGAGTTTCTTGGGCTTGGCGAATTATTAACTACATTTTGTGAAAGACTTCTCTAGATTGGCCTCACCATTGACTAGATTGATAAGGAAGGAGGTGAAGTTTGTGTGGAGTAAGACTTATGAAAAGTCATTCTAAGAGCTTAAGGTTAGACTCACCTTGTTCGGTGTTGATTATTAGGAGGGGTTTAGGTTATTGTGATGCATCACGGAGAAATGTTGGGTTGTACATTAATGTAAAAGAAGAAAGTGGTAGCATCTGATTCGCGATTGAAAACACATAAGATAAATTATCCTACTCACGACTTAAAGCTAGCGTGTCACGACCCAAACCCGCCTATGAGTTTAGCATGCGTAGCAGGCGATAATCTGGGATTCAGAAGGCCTCTATGTGATTAACATAATATTAGGGGCTAAGCGGAAGCAAATAACAATATTCAATGTCCATTGAGTTATGCGACTTATGTGAGACGAGAGAAATTTTAAACTTTTTATATACATATGTAGACATTATCTTCGATTAAGTCATATATACAGATTAGACAAAAGGGACTTAACTATTCACAAAATACGAAAATAAAACTTAAACTTTTAAGTCACATAGCAATAGTCACATGACATATCCGGAACCTCCACGGAGACACATAAGTTGGTGACAAAAGCAGATTCTAAGCGAAGCCTCTAAGCACAGTCATGCGCTTTGATCACCTACATACATAAATATCATGAGCTAAAGCCCGGTGAATAATAAGAATAAAGGGTTTAATAAATGTTGTCCATGCGATTCTGATTAGAAATTATAATTCGGTTCGTGTCAAAATCATAATTTGTCGGATCATATACGAAATCATAAGTAATGCATAAGCATCGTGATACATTCATTAGCTCTCACAGTCTGATTGACCCGTAAAGGGGCGGCCATAAAGGCAAGCAGTTGACCCATAAAGAGCGGCCATAAAGGCAAAGCAGTTGACTCACGTGCCGCGGAGGCAATCTGTTGGCTCATGAGGCGTCTGATTGGCCCATAAATGGGCGTAAGGATCCATAAGCAGTTGGCTCATAAGGCGTCAGTTGGCCCGTAAAGGCGAAAGCGAGAACATATTTGAGGCTAAGAATGTCACGAACACATTTGAAAACATTGGACAACCATTCATTCATCTGAAATATCATTTGAAAATAGATCTTGTTTCATCACCGAGAAAGTAGATGCAATTGAACATATCTTTACAATGTTATTACTCACGATGAAATTGCGCAAATCATCAGATTTGGACATATCGGAAAATCGAGCGGAACAATGGTAGCGTGACCTACACAAGCACATCACATATACACATTGAAATACAATATCACTCCCTTGATTCAACTTGCCCTTTCTAGTCAGAAGTTCTACTACGTTTATTCTTTCTCATTTAAATAAACCAAGTTCTTATTTCACATATTCTTTCATCGTTAAGTCCTTCTTTTCTAAGCAGATTGATCCTTTACTTGGCTTCTTAAGCATTTACCACTAGATCAATGATTCATTCATTAACTAACTAATCTATGTTGATTAGTAGCTTATTACTCTTTATTGAGTCATAAATCATGTTTAGAATGCTTTTGAAAGAGATGAGGATAAAAATATGAACTAAATGCAACTTTCCAAAATGTGCTGAAAATGGGTCTTCGCTCGGGCGCCACCTTAGTCGCTCGGCGATTATAAATTTGAAAAACTTTTGGGAGGTCGATTTTCACGCTTCGAGACTTCCCTCACTCGGCGGACAACGAAAATTCTGAAATTCTAAAATTGAAATTAAAGTTCAAATTTGGTATTTAAAGCCTCAAAACATGTACCTTAGTATACAAACATGAAGAACCATTTATTAAAGTCATAAATTGTTAAATCATTTATTCAAAAATCATTTATTCAAAATCATGCCCCAATTGCCAAATTTAGTTTTAATTCATTTCCTCCATATCAAGTCAAATCCCAAACCCAAAGTGATTAATCTCTAAATTGAACTCCATAAATTTTACATGGCTCCAAATTCCCATTTCTCTTTTTAGTTACATAAAATTGATTTCAAGTTCTTTCTACTTTCCTTCTAAGCATGAAATTAAAGTCATAAATTCCTTAGAAAATTATTCACTTGTATGAAATTGACATCAAAATTACTAGTTTCATATTCTTATAAATTTTTCCAACTAATTTCCATAACCATGAGTCTACTTAATTTCTTACTTAATCCATGAGACTAATTTCATAGCTTTCTTAATTCATGATGCATGTAACTTATTTTATATTTGACACCCAATTTCATCCTAATTCCATGAATTAAATCTCAAATCTCCAAGTATTATAGGATGGTTCTACAAAATCAAGCCAAAGGTAATTAATTTCTAATTTATTTTCCATAACCACTCACATGCATGTAACCCATTTCAAATTAACTTCTATAATTTTGAATCTAATTCAATTTCATCACCCTTTTATTAATTCCTTTTAATTTGTATGAAATTGAAGTTGTGTGACTCTTAGGCAAGTATTTGCATGTATGAAATTAAGATTAAAACTAACTAATTTTCTATATTCAAAATCAAATCATAATTTCATTCTTGAATTGCTCTAATTTAGATTTTCATCAATTTCCTTCATATCTAACCCAAATTTCAACTTATCAATCTTCTACACATGAATTAAATCTTAGACCTTGAATTTCCAACATGCATGCAAGGATGAGTTTCAATTTGTGAAGAATAATAGAAATCAAACTCTAACTAATTAATTTCCAAATATATAACCATGATCTTAACACATAATTCAAAATTTCTTCATCTTCTTGCTAATTCTTATTAATTACATGATTTTGAGTCCAAGTTTAACAAATTTAGAAATCATAACTTCGTATCCTTCAACCTAACTTAATTTACATGCAAAATCTAATTTCTATCCATTTATATAAATGATCTACAAATCTTCATTTTAATCTTCTCAAAATTCATCTTGAATTAATTTATATCTAGATTATTTAAACAACACAATAAAGAAGATAAAATTTCTTACCTTAAGATGACTTTTCCATAATTTTTAGTTTGAATTTTGACAACCCATAAAACCCTCTTCTTTTCTTCTTCTTCCTTGGGTTGAACTCTCTCTCTCTCTCTCTCTTTCCCATGGTTTTTCTTCCTAGCAGAACACCCAAAAATGGGTCTTGATTCAACTCCTTTAACACTTACATATATGCACATATCTCTTGTTTACACATCATGCACCGTGCACCTTGATTTAAGCCTCCAACACACACCCATACACACACAAATCTGGTTTCTTAGTACACCCACCAGACTTTTTTTTCTGCACACACACACTCTCATAGCACTTCCAGCACAACACTTAACATGCACACACCCACAGAATTTCTTTGCACACACACCCACATACACCCTCAAATTAACACCATTCAACTTGTGATTAAAATTAACTTAATTAGGCAACACTTAGTCTTAATAAATTTCAATTAGCACATCATTAAATTAATTATGACTAATCATAAATCCCTCATAATTTAATTGATTTAATTTGACTTCCACTAAGGCCCAATTAATTATATTTAATTCTACCAATTCGAATTAGATTCTTAGTCAGACTCCCAAAAGGCTCCAAATAATAAATCGAACTTATTGCCATCATCAATTTTGATTTCCCAAATCATCTAAGCCTTCAATTTCTGATCAGACTCAAGTTTTCATCAATAAATTACATATTCAAATTGAGCACATCATAATTAAATTTAATTTATAATAACCACAATCCTCAATCCTCATGACTTAATCAACTCCAATTGGGACCTAATTAATCGAATCTCAATCTTACTAAACTGAATTGAATATTTAATTAAATTCCGAAATGGGTCCATAATTAAGATTAAGTTGATTAAACTTCTTAACTTCACTTACTTAAGCCATTTGGACCACAATTTCTAATTTCAAAATAAACCTTCAATAGAATCATATATGAGTCGGATCCCACAAGTCTCATAAATCCCAAATTAAATTATAATACTTGGCAATTAATTTCAAATCCTCTTGATTAATCAAGTACTAATCATTATCGTGATGAATTAGTTACATAGCGGCAATGATTTTTGCCTTAAGATTTGGAAGCATTACTTATATGGTGAGAGATTAGAGGTGTTTTCTAATCACAAGAGTTTGAAGTATCTATTTTCACGAAAGATTTGAATTTGAGGCAGAGGGGTTGGATGAAATTTATGGAGGATTATGGCTTTAAGTTGCACTATCATCTAGGGAAGGCCAATGTAGTATTAGCGCTTTGAGTAGAAAACTTCGTGGCGATGTAGCTAGTATTGCCATCCGAGAATGAAAGATATTAGGTGATATTGGCGAGTTAGACTTGCATCCTAGTGAGTTAGTTAAATCGGCCATTTTGTTCCTTGTAGTTGCACAACCTACCTTAGTGGACGAGTTATAGAAGCATAATGGGGTGATCACAGTAGAGGTTAGCGAGGAAAATAGCTAGTGAAAAGGTGGAGAAGAGCTTGAATGTATATTACGACTCAAGTGTAAGGTATCTAAATTGTCTTTTCATGCGAGAATCTTGTAGGGAGAAGGTGCCGTGAGTTCTATCATTTGCGTCTTATGGTACACTTGTGAGGCACAAAGATGTACTCGACCTTAGCCTCTAGTTTTGGTGGATGATGATAAAAGAGGCGTAGCCTTGTTTATTTTGAGGTGCCTTACTTGTCAACAAGTGAGCGCTTCCGGCGACCAACGGGTTTGTTGCAACCCTTACCTATAGTTGAGTGGAAATAGGAGTATGTCAAGATGGATTTTGTTGTAATTCTTGAGGACTCAGCAGGGTAATGATGCTATGTGGGTGATGCTATGTGGGTGATAGTCATTTGGTTAACTAAGTCAGCACACTTACCTATGTGCACAAGTGACTCGGTAGATTATCTTGCCGACCTTTATATTAGGGACATAGTTCAAGTTCATGGGGTCCCTATCGTTTTGGATAGAGATCCTCGTTTTACGGCTTGGTTATGGCAGAGCTTACAAAATGCCTTAGGCACTAGATTGACGTTTAGCATTGTTTATCATCTCCAGATTGATAGGCAGTTTGAGCGAACCATTCAGATCTTAAAGGACATGCTTCGGGGTTGTGTTCTGGATTTTAAGGGGTTGTGGGAGAGACATTTACCTTTAGTAGAGTTTGCCTATAATAACAGTTTCCAGGCGAGTATTGGTATGGCACCGTTTGAGGCCTTGTATAGCCGACCGTGTAGATCTCCAGTGTGTTAAGCCGAAGTGGGTGACGTATCTATGTTAGGTCCTGAATTAGTCCGAAAATGACGGAAAAAGTCATGCTTATTTGTAAGAGGTTGGTTTCGGCTCAAAGTCACCAAAAGAGCTCTGCCGATGGTAGGAGGAGACCATTGTCCTTTGAGATAGGAGATCATGTGTTCTTGAAGATATCATCGAGATGGGATTTAATGAGCTTTGGGAAGAGAAGTTGTCTTTTAGATTTATTATGCCTTTTGAGATTCTAGAGCGGATCGGGAGGTAGCTTATTGTTTGGACTTCTTTGCCCTAACTTTACGGAGTTCATGGCGTGTTTCATATCTGTATGCTTGAAATCTGAGCCTAATCCTTCACACGTGTTGGATTGGGCGAGTTAGGGGTAGATGGGGATGCTTTGTATAAGGAGAGACCGGTCTTGAGCTTTAGACTCTCGAGACCAAGTTTTGCAAGGCAAGACTATTCTATTAGTTAAGGTGTTGTGGTGACACCATAGGGTTGAGGAGGCACGACTTAGGAGGCGTGAAATAGAAGTCGAGAAGTATCCAAACTTATTTGTTGATATTTGAGACTTGTGTTGGAAATTTTATTTATGTTGTAATATATATAAAACATTGTATATGTTTTAGGGAAATTGAATTGTAATGATTGGTATTGAACAACTCGATGTATCCTTGTTACAAGTCTGGATGATATATGATTTGTTTTACTCTCAATGAATGTAAATTGATTTTAAATTTCGGGGATGAAATTCCTTAAAGGAGGAGATTATAACGATTACGGTTTGGGCAGGCCCATTTTCTTCTTTTTGGACCTGAGAACCCATGTTCTTAACTGTTGTTCATCTCATCTCTATCTTGATGCTTGTTGAGTTTGGCTATTGGAAGTTTTGGTTGCGTTTGAAACATGTTGGGAAGTTAGTTTTTCAATGAGTTGTTGCCCAGATTTTTGCTTGTTCGTTTAAGTAGTCCTTCTTAGCTCGGCGGTCTTTTCTGATGTGCAAAACAATTAGGAGTTGGGAATCTTTACTCGAACGGTCTTTTACAGTCTGCAAAACTACTGGGAGGGGGTCATTGTGCGCTCGAGCGGTGTTACTTGTTGTGGTTGTTAAACTCGAGCGGTATTTTGGTCGCTCAAGCTATCTGTGAGTATATAAGTTGAAAGATGATAAATGAGATAGTTTGATCATATACAACGAGACCAACGAGGCGATGGTGAAAATATGTGATATAGTGATGGTAGAAAATGTTAGAGGAAAAGGCAAACCTAAATTGATGTGGGCGAGTGTAATAAATAGATATATGAATATCTTTAATTTGACTAACTAGATGGCCATAAATAGAGTCAGTGGAGAAAAATAATTTATGTAACCGACTCAATTTGATGAATTTAAGGCTTGGTTTGGTTTGGCATTTAATTTACTCAAAACTAAAAACTTAAAATTTCGATTTTAAAATTAGTTTCTAATACTTAAGAAGTTCTCTAATCTGAGTTTTAAATTTGCAAAATGAGAAATTGTTAATTTTAAATCTAAGAAGTTTCTTTTTTTGAAAATTACGGAATTTCTCAATTTTGTTAACATGATAAAATATGTGCCAGAAAAGAAGTTATCTCTAGCTATTTTACAAATGGAAGGGTGATGCACGATAAAATGTGCTCAATTAACGTCTTCTAAATTTTGGGGATTATAAAAGAAAATTGAAAAATTATTAGGTGCTCTTAGAATAATATTTGGGGGATTTACGTATAGATTCTAATAGGTGGATTTATTGTCTAATAGGCCTATGATAATTAATGACATTTTGCATCAAATACTATTAAAAAAGTCACTAATTGTTAATTTCCAACGGTAGTTTAAAAATTATCACAAAAAATATCATTAATTATAAATTTTAGTGATAGTTTAAAAAAATCGTCACAAAAAAAGTCACTAATTTTTAATTTTCAATAACAGTTTAAAAAATTCATCACAGAAAAACATTACTAATTCTAAGTTTTAGCAACAATTATAAAAATTATGATTAAAAAAAATCATTAATTATCAATTTCTAGTGACATGTAAAAAAATCGTCATAAAAAATTTATTTTAAGTAGCTATTTTATTAAAATTTATTTTTAATAAAATTTAATAAGAATTAAATCTAACTATTAAAATTTATTACTGATTTAGTCATACCATTTATTAATTGATACATCTCATGTTATCTTTTAAAACACCAATATAAAAATGATGTACCCTACAGTATAGGTCAATAATTATTAAATTGTAGTACCAAAATAAACTTGCTTCTCAATAACTCCTTGTTATCTATAGGTAGATGTTAAATACAATAGCGATACCACATAACATTATTACCAACTAATCTATCCATCTATACTCTACTCTAAATATAAGTAAATATATAAGAATTCTTCAAACTCTCACATGCTAATCTTGTAAGGGAAAAGTTAGAGATCATAAAAATTTTATCATGAAAATGATCATGAAAAATTTATGATTCTTGGATTACCTTGATTAGTGTGTAGTATTTTATTCTAAGTTGTTGGCCTTTTGGCTTTTCGAAGGGTATTTTTGTAAATGCGAGCGTGCCGGTAAGGATCAATCAGTCCTTACAAAAATTATAATTGCCAACCAATTATCAGACGATTGTGTTTTAGTTCTTTCAGCCTCAATGAAGAGGACTTTTACTGGTGGCTTCACTTAGGAGAAATTAAGAGAAATTACAGTTAATATGAAGAACAATAGAAGTATTTCATTAAAATAAACACTTACAATGATCCAAACTCAGCCTCGAAGAGGTTTACAGTGACGATCTACTTGAAACTACTCCTATGAATCGAAGTGCAGAACAGGCATTTAAAGTGCAAGAAAGGTAAAAGACTGGAAATGTAAGCGGAAAATAAAATATGTAAAGTAAAATTTGGTTTGTTTGATCTGAGTCAGGGGCTTTTTAAGGGGACCTCCTTACTATTTATACTCCTCAAGGATGACCATCGAACTGCACTTCAAACCGTCGAACTGCCCCTCCATGATCGCTGATCATGCTGCCTTAGAAGTAGTTCCACTACGCCATCACTTGCAGTTGGGCTTCCCTTCTGTATTTGAATTTGAATATGGATAACCGTTGAAGCCACGTCATTTTGTATCTCTTTACTGATCCAGTGTTACTCAAATCACGTGAGAACCAATTTTCACTGCCACATGTACGATCAGGATCGAAGACTTGAGTAATCTTCCTATATTACCCTTACTGCGCCGCGTGTCAAGCGTGATTGGCTTTTACAAAATATGTAGCCAACATTACCCTCGCACTAATATACCCAATACTTGGTGATATTAGTGGATCATAATTTTCTTCCGCACTTTCGAGCGTGCATGGAATCCATCTTCTGGAAACACAACCGTCATCTATTTGGTGATCATTTGCATTAACTCTCTTTTAATTTGTCGAACATCCCAATACCTTAGCATTCGAACGGACTATGGCTAAATCAACTTCTCTTTCTATTAATCAAGCATATGAAGAGCCATTGAGTAATACTGTTTCCCCTCAAAAGAATCTCCACGCATTCATTAGCCACCTCTATCTGTCTTCCTATATTCAGGTTATAGGAGTCTTTGCAAATTACCAACCTTCGGACTACAAACACATTGCTTTTAATCCTTCGATTCAACAAGTTGCAAACATAAATACAAGAAGTTCTTCCTCTAATTCCCCCTTGTACCTCGAACCAGCTGTTCTTAAACCTTTGGTTTGGCAAGTTGCAAATATGGACTTGGGAAACTCTTCTTCACAAACCTCTGCATGGGATGAAGCTACAACTTCTTCATCTTAAGAAATTTGGACAAAATTTGGTCAACACCTAAGACTTATGATCTGAGGGAACGAATCAACCATCATTTTGTTGAGTTCACTGACCCTTTGGAGTTTCCTTCTTATGCTCGAAGTTCAGTGGTCTACCCTTACGTGCCCATTGACCTTCGACGTAGTTTGGAGGAGAATCTGCTTGTGGCCTAGTACACATCCTCTATGCCCACAAGCGGTGCTTGTTGCGGCGCCCGGAAGAGGCACAAGGTGCAACCCATCATTCTTAGCCAGAAGGCGAAGATTTGTTCTTCGGTGGTTTGATTACATTAATGCCTTTGTTCATACGCTCCGTGCCATCTCCATAATAAAGCATCCACACCTTCTTCTCCATCTTGAAGCAGGCTTGTCTGTTTCATCTCTTGAAGCAGAACCATCTACCCCTTCTCCTCTACCAACTCTTTCTTGGGCCAGGCGAGGCTTGCCCTCCCCCATGAGCAGTCATTCCACCTTACAAACCTCCATCAATCCCTACTCCGGTGGCGAAAGAAACTCAACTTCCGCTTGACTTTCTTACTTGCCCTTCAATGTTCTTGAGGGCGAAGTCCTTTCAAGAACTTTCAATGGATTGTGATATTTTGACTAGGGGCCATATTCTTAACCTCATTGCCCAAGAACTTCATATGTTCCTTGACCAACTCGGTGCTCCTCTACTAGCATCGAAATTCCAAGGTTACTACACAATCTTTGGACCAACTTCGTCTCTCAATTCAAGCCCTATCTGAAGCGAGAGAACTTCATCGAAGAATTCGATGATTTCAAGAATAAAGATTACGCATATTGGGATGATTTGGTCGAGATGAAGTGGAACAACGATTGAGAGAAAGCATTGAAATAAAGGTGAAGAGCTCTACTATGAAGTGAGAGCACACCAACTTATGCAGCCAATATTAGAAGAAATAGAAGATATAATAAAGAAAGAATAGAAATTTATTGATCACTGTTGGATCAAATTTCATGATCTTGTCATTTACTCTATTCCTTACTTTTATGAGCTTGAGTTCATACCCAGATAGGATCATTTGACGTAATTGCTTTGGCTTCAAATATAAATAGAATCCTTCATTTGGCATTATTTGACCTTGTTCCCATTTGCCTTTGAAAGCCAATTTAGAGCTTCGAACTGAACAAACTCATTCTTCGAATTTGGACTCAATTTTAATGAAACACTAAAAAGAACCAACATGTCTCTTTCCAATTTATGGAGTAAAGTTGACAATTCTGACTGATATCATCTAGAATTAGTGCTTCGAATTTAACAACCTTACCCTTCAAAACTAACTATAACCAATATATGGTCATGGTTGATATAGTCAATCAATTTTAAATTGACCACTTTTGCTTCGAAGAGCAGTCCATGCTATTTTGGTTTAAAAGACAATCTCCTTTTATTAAAACCAACGATTAGTTTTGATGTCTCGAATAGTAATTCTCGTCCTTAAAGAATCCTAAGTTTTGCTTCGAAGGCCATTTTTCATTAATAACCCTGAAACAGGTCTTTAAACCCTTTGAAGTGCACCAATACTTGAGCATTCTAACATCTTTAAGCATGTAATATGCTTCGAAGCCGACTTCTGTATTTCGAAGCTGTTATTGTTTGATTTTTTGGCGCCAAAACCTGGTTTCGAAGCCAAACATCTTGCTTCGAAGCTGACATCATCATCCGGAATGCGCTCTTCCTTTCAAAAACTATCAATATTGGAAGAGACTCCTCGTATTCGTACTTTTAGTATTTAACGACTTATGCAATATATTTTTCAGACACAAAAGCTTTTAAAACCCTCTTGCTTCGTGTTCTGAAATCACTTGCTCTTTTAACGCACAAACCCTCATCAGTCTTCCACTTCTCTTCACTCCCTTCTTTGCTTTCCGAAAAAACGTACTATCAATGGCTTCTTCTTCACCAGAAGTGCCAGTCATAGAGCGTGTGAGCTCATCTGTAGCCTTGAAAAGGCTCATTGACGCATAATGTGAGAAGTACAAGGCTGGGAAGAAAAGCGCCATTGACGGGCGTATCTTTGTCCCTCGTCATCATGGGCAGCAAGACTACGTGCTCGGGCCAATATTCAAGGAGACCCCTACTGAACTCCCAGCTCTATATCCTCATCTGGAGAACCAATATCTCCTTTATGAAGGTGGTCTCGATTGGAGGAACTGGAGAATCAATCGCCCTCACCAATGTTGGCCCACAATGAGACCGGAGTGGCAAGAATGAATGCGGCAGGGTCATCCCTGCTAGGACACTGGACCTTCAAGAGCTCTGCCTTCTCGATGCTCTCCAACTATCTAGGGTAACTATCTAAGAGGACCCTTTCCTAATCCCTGCTACTTTATGTTTTTGGAACCCTATCTTCAATTTCTTTCAATTTAGATATGGGATGATGGCTCCTACTGTTCTTGACATTTGCCATCTACTAGGAGTATCCTATTGGTACCCTCGTTACACGATTTCACTGATTTAGCATCTCTTTCTCCTCCCTCTCTTAACTCATCTTCTGATGATTTTGTTAAAGTGAGAATAAAAAGGGCCCGATGGCGATAGAATTCTTTTCCTTCTTATTATATTGGCTTTGCAAATTCCTCTTCTGCACCTCCTCTCAAAGAATCATGCCTGAATTTGCTCCTCTTGCCAAAGCCTTTGTTTTGCAAAAAAGGGTAGCCTTAGCCCCATATATTCTAGGCCATGTATCTGAGTTTGTTCCTCTTTTGTGAGAAGCCCTTAGATCTTGAATCAAGGGGCCGTCTGGATCCTTGACTTTGGCTTTAGCCTATTTTCTTGAATTACAATCAAATGCCTTAAATTTTACGGCTACACTCTCTTACCCATGGCATAAAATGGCCAATGCTTCCCTATCCTTCTACTTTTGCCTTTTATTTCTCTTTCTTCCATCGACTACCATTTGCCCTTCCTATTCAGTTTAGTCCTTTGAAACGACATAAGTCCAACTTGGTTGAGTCATTTCCTAAGTGGCAGCTCGTGCCGCCTATTCACAAGGATATATGGGCTTCCTTGATTTCTAGAGAACATTTATCGGGACCCACGAACCCGAGCTTATAAATGTATGGTGAGCCTTATTGTTGCTCAATTTGCTAAATAATTTGGCTTCACACAAGGGGTCCCAATACCTCTTTCTTGAACACCAATCTGAGCCTTACGGAGAGATTTGAAGGTTAGGATCGAAATTTGGAAGAGGCAACCTTCAAATTCATAGATGACTTGGCCAATTTTGAGTACACCCCTTTCATTCCTGAAGGTACCGTATTGAAGAGATACCAAAATTGGTGGGTAAGCAACATGGAAATCTATTTAGTCATTTCACCTCAAAACCCTCTTGGAGGTGTTAGATGTGCCCAAGCCCAAGTGGCTGTCACTTCCTCCACTATGCCTCCTACAACCCAGTCCATTCTGCTACCTCAACTCCTCCTAAAGCCACTCGAACATTTGAAGAAAAGGTATATGCCTTTGTTTTCTTTCCTTCGACTCCTATATGATCTTTGATTGTCTTATTCTTATTTTGTTTCTATTTATATATATTTTTTTGTGAAGGTGGTGGTAGTAAAAGAAGAGAAGCTGCTTGATCTGAAAAACAAGCGAGGTGCAAGAAAAGAAGAAGAAGAAGCGGACCAAGAGCACAAGTCACCCTTGACAAGAAGAAAAAATTGATTGATTTGTTTCAAGAGAAGACAACCGCTAGGGAGGTAGAAGGAGTTTATTTTTAGGAAATCTGAGATCTCGGTTTGCGAAGTTGAGAGGACATATGAGGAGCAGACAATGCCAATTCAAAGAAAGAGGAGAAGAAAGATTCTTGTCTCTCCTACGACTTTCTTTGAGGACTCGATTCCAAGACAATTGCCCAACAATAGAAAAGAAGGAAAGTATTTGCTTCAACTCTTGTCTTGGTTGAAGATCCCATTCATGAGGCATTTGCCAAGGTAGTAGACCAAGAACATTCAAGGCCATAATTATCTTGAAAGAAATTTGAGGAGGCTGACAACAAATTTTAAGAGAGGAAGCTGCTCTGCTTCTTAGATATGTTACAAAGAGAAATGGTAAGAAGGTAGCAATTGCCGAACATTACTCTCTTGTGACTCTCCCATCGATGCGGTGCTTCTAGAACAAGTAATTTCTTTCATGCTTCCACTGTTTTGCCTTATCAAATTTTGACGCTAGAGCTTGACCTTACATCTCTTCCTTTTTGCAGCAACAAACACTGAGGCTATACTTCCAATGAAGACTCCCTCAATTTCAATCGAAGTTGATCAAATGCATAATGTGAAAGCCATTTAGATAATACTTCCACTTCCTAGGCCCATATTTCATATACCCCCTGTGAGCCCTAGCATCCCTGCATCTCTCCTTCTTGGCTTAGACCCATACCTCCCTTTCTTGACCTTTGACCTACTTCAGTCCAATTCTCCTTTGAGCCTTGCTCCTCCTTCTTTCACAGAAATTCCAACTACTATTCCATCTCTAATGGCAGTTGACTCTCCTCTGAGAGGGTCTTTGGTAGTTTTCTAACTCATAGTTCATCACCTTTGCCTACTTCGCCCCTCTTCACTTGATTCATTGGTGGCTAAGACCATAGAGGCAAAAGATGCTTCACACATTTCTCCTATCATGCAGTCCTTCGCCTTCCACCACAACTCTCTCTGCACCCCTCATGTCTATGGATGAGGTAGATGTCTTCAGTAAGACTAGCGATCTTTTGACATACCTTCTACATCCAACATTCAATGTCGGTGAGCCACTAGTCTTGCACGATTCTTTGTTGGAAATTCTCGAGAGTTCTTCTTCTTCCGTGATAAGCCTACGCACCTTCAATAGACACGGACACATGTCTAGAAGCTGGCGATTTCATTTTGAGGATTCCTTGAGGCTCTCTGAGGCCTATAATCGAAATGGATTCCTCTAGTCTTTGCAGACTTCTTTGGCGATCGGCATGGATGTTTCAAGCCATTTATCTCAGCGGCTGACTCTATCGATTTTTACATCGGCATTTGCGGTGCCAAAATTGCGGATGAAAGCGGCGAGATTAGAGTTTCGTTTCCCAAGTGCATACCGAAGTATCAACTCTGAAAGAACAACACTCCTCTGCCTCCCACTTTCGAGCCCAGCTGTTGGAGAGGAAAACCCAACTTGAAGAGGAGTTAGCTGCAATAAACCAGGCCTTGGTTCGAACTGACACTAAATTGCAAATCACTAACCAAGAACTGGCCGATCGCAAAGAAGACATGGCTATAGCTATTCAACTAGTTCCCTCACTTAGCAATAGGAAATCTATTGTACAAAAACAATTAAGACATTGTAATGAATTTTGGGCCAATTTGTGGCACAATGTACTTAATTCTTTATAAAAGAACAAATTTTGTCTATCATTCGAGCAGTCTTGTGTTTTTGTATTTAATATTTATTTTATTCCTTGTGTTTCCCAAATGGTTGAAAAATAACGCTTCAAATATCTGCCATTAATCTTTTTGGGATGTACATACCCATTCAAATTTCTCAAATGGTATGCTCCAAAAGATAGAACTCTATGAATTTGATATGCTCCAAATGGTATGCTTCAAATAAGGCTTCAAATAGCTGCCAAAGATGCTCTCTTCATTTCTCCTATCCCCATGCAGTCTTCTGTGCCTTCCACCACAACTTTCTCTGCACTCCTCATGTCTATGGATGAGGTTGATGTTTTTGAGGCCAAATTAGCTAGTCTTTTTGACATACCTTCTACCTCTCCAACATCCAGTGTTGACACTGAGCCATTAGTTCTGGCTAACTCCTTGTTGGAAATTCTTGAGAGCTCTTCTTCTTCGGTACCAATATACATGCCTTCAATAGACACGGACACATGCCTAGAACTCTTGATTTCCTTTTGAGATTCCTTGAGGCTCTATAGAGGCCTATAATCGAAATGGGTTCCTCGGTGTTGTAAACTTCTTTGAGCGATCAAGTATGGATGTTTCAAGTCATTTGTCTCGGCGGCGACTCTTTCGATTTTACATCGGCATTTGTCAAAATTTGCCAAGGCCGACGAGAAATTGGTGGCGACGAGTTTTGTTTCCCAAGTACATCTTTGAAGTATCAAAGCAGGAACAACACTCCTCGGCCTCCCACTTCGAGTCAATTTCTTTGGAGAAAGCCCAATTAGAAGAGGAGTTGGCAGCAGTAAACCAAGCCTTGGTTCGAACTGATACTAAATTGCAAATCACCAACCAAGAGCTGGCCGATCGAAAGGGAGAGATGACTGCAGCTATTCAATTATTTCCATCACTTAACAATAGGGAATCTAGTGTACAAAAACAATTAAAACATGTAATGATTTCTGGGCCAATTTGTGGCACAATGTACTTAATTCTTTATAAAAGAACAAATTTTGTCTATCATTCGAGCAGTCTTGTGTTTTTGTATTTAATATTTATTTTATTTCTTGTGTTTCCCAAATGGTTGGAAAATAAGGCTTCAAATATCAGTCATTAATCTTTTTGGGATGTACATACCCATTCAAATTTCTCAAATGGTATGCTCTAAAAGGCAGAACTCTATGAATTTGATATGGTCCTTCCCAATCAGGTGACCATTTGCCAAACTTATGGCTTTTAATTCCTATTGGGAGTATTGTTTTCCATACCAAATCACCTTCATCAAAGCCAATGTGTTTGACTTTCTTGGTATAATTCTTGGCTGCTTTCTTCTTTTGGAAAAGAATGCTATTTAATGCCAAAATTAAGCCGTCTATGCCTTTTAACTCTAAGCACATACTTTGATGGTATTGCTCAGGATCTAACTGATCTTGGCATCTTACCCTCAAAGATTTAACATTAATTTCCATAGGTAAAATTGCATCATGCCCATATACTAAGGCATAAGGTGTGACTCCTGTGCTTGATCTTGGGGAAGTTCTGTATGCCCATAAAACATCCAACAAAAGGTTATGCCAATCCCTGGGATTATCCTCCACAACCTTTTGTATTCCTTTTTTCAAGGACTTGTTGGATGATTCAGCTTGACCATTGGCTTGTGCATAATAAGGTGTGGAATTAACAAGGCTAATTCCAAACTCTGCCACAAAAGACTTCACCATTTTCCCATCGAACACAGTCCCATTATCCACAGTTATGGTTTGTGGGATGCCAAATCTATGGATCAAATCTTTAATGAACCCAATGACCTCTGTTTGGTCTACAACCTTGTATGGCTTGGCTTCGACCCACTTAGTGAAGTAATCAGTAGCCATTAGAATGAAACAATGATGCTTCGAAGAGGGTGGGTGTATTTTTCCTATCATATCCATGGCCCATCCTCTGAATGGCCAAGGCTTCACTACTGCATGTAGGTCAGTTATGGGCATATGCCTTATTGTGCCATGCTTTTGGCATGCCTGGCAACCCTTTGCATATTCTATCACGATCTTTAAGGATAGTTGGCCAATAGTAGGAATGCCTTTGAAGCATCCATCTCATCTTTACACCAGGCTGATGAGCACCACAGATGCCTTCATGAACCTCAGCCATAGCTGTTAATGCTTCTTTTGGGCCTAAACATTCCAGTAACAAACCATCTCCCCCCTTTTGTAGAGGGCGTTACCATATATCATGTATTGCATAGACTGCAATTTGGTTTTCCTGGCGCCGAAGATGGACCAGCTAAGTATTGCATTATTGGATGCCTCCAATCTTGTTCTTGTAAGTCATTATGATTGACTTCCAAGACCACATTCCTTTTATTTAAAGGTTGTATTAATCTTTGATATGTTGTTTGACTTATGTCCCTTTGGGTATCATCCCTTCTCTTGAAGTTCGAAGCTTTCTGAGCCACATCATTAGCTCTATTGTTCAAGAATCTTGGAACATGAGTTACATTTGCTATTTGAAACTGAGAAAGCAAATGTAATGCAACAACATAGTATGGCAAAATACTTAAGCTTTGGCACTTGCAAGTCCCTTTCACTTCGTTAACCACCAATAGAGAGTCTCCAAATATGTCAACTGCATGTACTTGTAATCCAATAAGAATTTCTAGTCCCACAATTAAGGCTTCATATTCAGCCTGGTTATTGGAACAGGTGGCTTCATCCACTCTGAAACCATGTGTAGTTTCTACCCCTTGTGGAGATTTAATCACAACACCAATTCCAATTAAGCCATTGGCTTTCGACCCATCGAACCACATCTGCCATGGCTCAACACTAGCCACACCGAGTTCCATTATCTCTTGGCTCTCTGTTTGAGATGGATGGTCTGCCAGAAAATTGGCTAAGACCTGCCCTTTTACTGCCTTTTGGAGGACATACTCTAGATGAAATTCTGATAAGGCTAGTATCCACTTACCAATTCTCCCCTTCAACATAGGTCTAGATAACATGTATTTAACCAAATCTGTAGTTGCAATTACCAAGACAGTTGTAGGTAAAAGATAATATCTTAATTTCATTGCAGCAAAATACAAAGCAAGACACAGCTTTTCAACAGCTGAATATTTACATTCACAAGAATTTAAAAACCTACTAAGGTAATAAATAGCTTGCTCCTTGCCTTCTTCATTGTCTTGGGCCAAAAAAGCTCCCAATGAATCTTCTGCTGCAGCTATGTACAACTTCAAGGGCTTGTTCCCCTTTGGTGGCATCAGCACTGGAGGGTTGGCCAAGTAGGCTTTGATACCTTCGAAAGCAATTTGATGCTCTGCTGTCCACACAAATTCCTCTTCATCTTTCAGCCTTAACAAGGAAGAAAATAAATAGTTTTTCCTGCAGTGTTAGAAATGAACCTTCGAAGAAAGTTAACCTGCTCATGGAACCTTTGTAATTCTTTCTTACTTGATGGAGGCTTGGCTTCAATGATGGCTTTAGCTTTATTCTGATCAATCTGTATTCCTTTCTTGTGCACTACATAACCGAAGTTTCGGATGATATACCAAAAGCACACTTAAGAGTATTAAGTTTCAACTTGAACTTCCTCGTTCTTTCAAAAATGCTTCTAAGTGAAGCAGATGCTCCTCCATGAATTGGGATTTCACTACAATGTCATCAATATAACACTCTAGATACCCTCAATGAGATCATGAAAGATAGTGTTCATAGCCCTCGATATGTAGCGGCATTCTTAGGACCAAATGGCATTTTAACCCATTCAAAGGTGCCAATATTCCCGGGACATCTGAATCTTTGTCTTGTGGATATCTTCCTCTGCAATCTGATTTGGTTATAACGAGTGCCCATCCATCATTGATAAAATCTAATGCCTATTTGAGCTGTCTGCAGCAAATCCACTATAGGCATAGGGTACTCATCTTTGGGAGTTGCTAGATTTAAGTTTAAATCGATGCATACCCTCATTTGCCATTCTTCTTAACTTCTGAGCACAATATTAGATAGCCATTCAACATACTGGTTTGTCCTAATAAAGCTGCCTTGAGTAGTCTTAGAATTTCTTCCTTGACCTTCAATTATACGGACTCATTCTTCTTAGTTTCTGCTTGTATGGCTTGAAATTAGGTTTCATAGGGAGCCTATGTTCCACTAATGACCTATCCAATCCTGGTAGTTCATTATAGGACCATGCAAAACAATCTTTGTATTTCTTCAGAACAACTAACAACTGGTCTCTGTCCAGAATATTTAAGCAAGCACTTATATAAGTGAAATTTGTTGTATAGAACCTTCCCCTAAATTTACTTCTTCTAAGGGATCTTGTGTCTGAGAACTTATTAAAGCTTCTTCCTTGGTTTCTTTGACCTTCGAAGCAACCTTCTTGCTTTGTTCTGCTCCCAGGTTCTTTAGTTCAACATCTTTGCCCTCCTCCTCATAGACAAAATCATCCATAAGGCATCCTCCTCCTGTATCTCTGAACTTTTGTCTCAATGTCAATGCAGTATTTCCCAAGGGTCAAAATTTGACTTCTTTGCTTACATTTCTGACCAATTATCATGGCTTCTCTTTCTTGCTCCTGTACTTTCTGGACTATAGCTTTTACATTTGATGTTAAGAATTTAATCAGAACCAAAGACTTGGCTTCTTGTTCTTCATCCTTTTGCCTATAACCAGGCATCATTGCCATCCTTAACGACAATCTCTTCATCAGCACTCTCTTGGACTAAGTGCTTCAGGTGTGTCACTTCCTTATCAGCCGTCACTTCGGCTGTGCCATCAGCTTTCCTCAGTATACTAAGTGGTGTCACTCCCTCAATATCTGACTTGGCCTCGCAAAAAGTCTGCCTGAGGCTATGAAGGGTTGAGGATCTGCATCTATTTCCTCTGTCTCTCCATTGCCTAAGGCCATCATGATTTTCTGATGCAAAGAGGAAGGCACACATTTGTTAGTGTGGATCCAATCTCTCCCAAGGAGAGCATTGTATTTAGCATTACTGTCGATTACGAAGAATGCTGTCATGCAGTCCCTGGTCCCCACGCTCAAGTTAATGGGTAAAATCCCCTGAGCCATTTGTTTGTCTCCAGCAAAGCCAGCGATGGTTGTGCTGGTTGGGATCAACCTGGGATTCTTTTTCCCTAGTTTCTTCAAAGAAGATTTCGGTAGTAAGTTCACTGCTGCCCCATTATCTATCAAGACCCGATTCAATTGTATCCCATCAAAGAAAGCCTTGATATACAAAGGCTTGACATGTTGTGTCATAGAATTCGAAGGATATTCAAAAGGATATGAGAGGTTGATGCTCACCTCTTCCTGGCCCTCGCATTCAGTTTCCATCGGAATAGCCATTTCAGACTCATCATGTACCATACTCACTTGCGACTCCTCACTAGAGACTGGAATAGGATCCATGTCTTGGTCATCTTGGTCCTCCTCTTCAGCCTGGAACTCGTGAGGCAATATGTGTACTATATTGACTGATATTGAAGGAAATGAGCCAAACTAGATGGCTGGTTGTGCCTGCCTCCTTTCTTGGCTACCTTGATCAGTGACTTCAGCAGCATCCTCCATGCTGCACTCTGGCACTTCGTTGCTAACTGATTCTTTCGAAGGATCTTTCTCAACTAGTCCTTCAGCCAGAAATGTTTGCTCAGCCATGAAGGCTTCGAACATTTATTCCTCTGCCATTTCCTTCTTTTGGCTTATGCCAATCTCTTCTTCCGTCTCGCTATCACTTTCCATCAGAGCCTTCTCCAACCCTGCTAAGCTAGCCTTCTCCCTGGCCTTTAGTTCAGAATGAACCTTGGCCAGTGTTCTCTTGCCAACCGGTTTGTTACGTGGATTTGCCTTTGGGGCATAGTGCGCTTTGGATTCTTCTTTTCTTGTCTTTACGGTGAAGAACTCTCCACTTTCTTCGAGATCTTGCTAGTCTTGGGTGTACCTCGCTAAATTTTCCTCCTCTGTGACCTTGAAATAAGCTGGGACCATATCTGGTTCCTTTGTCTTTGGGTGTTTAAGCAATACCCAATTGTTGAACCACCAATGGAGGCTTGACCATCTGCCTTGGTTTCCAACATCCCTTTGGGCGGGCACTTCCCTAGGCTTGTTGCATTACAAACCAATTTGGGACCCTAGGTACCCATGAACTTATTATTTCGAGATATTGAGCTGTTTTTCAACCTTGAAGCCATCTTGGTAATTTTGTAAGTAGGTGTTTGGCTCTAACCTCACGTTTTGAGCTGATTGGACCTTCGATCTGAGATAGCCACTTTACATCCTACATGAGGTTGGTCTAGGGGCCAATCCGCTTTGATCCCATGAAATGAGCCTCTCGGTCTTCTTTCGAATAGCGCTCTCCATCTGTAATAGTTAGGTGGCTTGGATTCATGTAAGGGTCTCTTGCCTTTAGCATGCATTACGTCCATTGCGAGGCTCAACCTTTGGTAGTCACTTGCCTATCACTAACGGATATGGCCTTTTGTTGTAAGCGTTGGTTGATTTAGGGCGTCTCTGAACATCCTGTAGTATTGCTTCCATCAATTGGAAGCCCTTCAACCATTATAACTCGATGCACAGGGACACATCCTCTGCATTCAATTTGCTTCAAGGAATCATCATCTAGTCTTCTTCATCGAGTGTTCCTTACGGCGTGAAACCTTGTCCAATGGTGGTGGGTTTCGGTGTCCTTCTTGGTAGTTATGCGGTTGGCAATATGCATCTGCACATTGACCTCTTCTAACTCTTAGAGATAGATTACGGAAGTTTGGTACAACCACATTAGTATGCTCTCTCTAACCGGAAGCGGGTTCTTTGTCAATCCCATGACCTTTTCTGTTTTGGCTGGAAATTTCAAACTCTCTTTCCGAATTTGTTCTTGGATCCTGTCTCGAAAAACAATGTAGTTTTTAGTCGAGTGAGACCAAGAGTTATGCCATTTACAATATACTTTTCCCTTAAGTTCATTTGGAGATGGCAGTTTTACTCTTTTAGGTAACTTAAGGAAGTTGGCCGCAAGCAAATGATCAAAGATGTCATCTGCTTTTGTTAAATCGAAAGAGTATTTTCTGTGAAAGTCTTTCTTTTTAAACTGCTGGTCAATTGTTATATCCTTATGAATTAATGCTTCCTGATTCTGAGTTCTTTGCCCACAATCTCCGCTGCATCGATCTCATAATTAGGATCTTTATAATATGTCTTGTACGACACATTATTTCGATCTTGTTCCTCCTCTAGTAATGCTTCGTATCTAGACACCTTATAGGTCAGTTCCACTAAATATCTGAATTCAGTCGAGTCAAACTTCTTTCGAAGCCTGAACTCTAGGCCGTTTTGAGCCAATCTTATAAATTCGATTACGGGATGACTCTACATTTATTTCGAGCCCTTTTAAATCTGGCAACAAACTGAGTAGCCTTTTCTTTAGGCCTTTGACTCAATCTAGCCAAGTCTGCCATAGAAACCTCTGGCTCCGATTGGAAGAATTGGGCATGAAATGCCTCTTCCATTTGTTGTCAATTTTGAATGGAGCCAGGTGGAAGGTTGATGTACCATACAAACGCTCCTCCAGTTAGAGAATTTGGAAATAATCTTAGTTTCATAAAGTCATGATTAGTAAATTCACCGCATTGAGCAGCAAACCTAGCAATATGCTCTATTGTTGACTGATTTCCAGTCCCATAGAAAAGGGTAAAATCTGGTATCCTCAACCCCTTTGGGTATTCATGTACCCTATCCACCCATGCAGGTATAGTTTTTACGTATCTGAGTCTGGACCCCGAGCCATCGGTCCACATCTCCCTAACAATATCAACAATTTGGTCCCTAGGGACCATATTTTGTCTGTTGAACCACTACTAGAGGGATAAACCACGAGTTTGGTGGACAAACTTGTGCTTCGGTCCTCTTGGTCCATAAAGTGGTACATTTGGGATGGTTGCCTGTGGTGCGAGTTCTTTGTTGGGGTGTGGGTAACCCTTTGAGCATGTCTTGCGAAAGGACTGCGAAGTCTTTGGGACGGAGTGTTGTGTCCTTCCATTTGAGCCAACCTTCCAACCCCGGTATAAATTGAATAAGGGATTATTATACCCCTAGTGCAGTATGGCTTGAACATGGGATTTGTGGCCATTCTTACGCCCAGTTTCTTGTACTTGGCGAGATCCACCAACTTGTGTGGTTTCATGGTTTAATCTTGAGGCATTTTGGCTGCTATAGGCCTCGAAATGGGTTAAATACCAAGAGGTAATGGTCTTTCATAGTTACGGTTACTAGTTTGACTATTAGAATGTCCATTAACTTGCATAAATTTTGTCTCTAGCCAATCTTTGCTGAGGGACATTTAAAACTTTCTCTGTGTGTCTTGTGTTTGTTGGTTGGGGGTTATTCATTCTATCCAAAAAGGATGTTGCCCACCTTTCCATTGTGTTCATTAATTCTTGTCCCATAGCATCTACTAAGCCATCCCACGGATTGGTTGGCTGAATAGATGGAATAGTGGATAGTCCAATCCCTTGGTTTCGTCCAATATTATGAACATATGGTTCTTGTCCTGAAGTACTGGTCTGTTCGACCATAGGTTCGGATAACATGGGAGTTTTCACAAGATGTGTTACCACATTATCCTCTGGATTAGGTATTTCTACCTCTCCTTCTACGCCTTCTTCCAAGCGTTCATTTTCTCCCTGTCGTCTTCGTCTAGCCATTTTAACAAGTCCCACAGGGCGTGCCAAAAATATATGTTGGCCTTTTGGCTTTTCGAAGGGTATTTTTGTAAATCTTGGCGTGCGAAGGATCAATCGTCCTTCTGAAATTATAATTGTCAACCAATTATCGACGATTGTGTTTTAGTTCTTTCGGCCTCAATGAAGAGGACTTTTCTTGGTGGCTTCACTTAAGAGAAATTAAGAGAAATAACGATTAATATGAAGAACAATGGAAGTATTTCATTAAAATGAACACTTACAATGATCCAAACTTCGACCTCGAAGAGGTTTACTGATGACGATCTACTTGAAACTACTCCTATGAATCGAAGTCGAGCAATTATTTAAAGTGCAAGAAAGGTAAAAGACTGGAAATGTAAAAACTGGAAAATAAAATATGTAAAGTAAGACTGGTTTGTATGATCTGAGTTCGGGACTTTTTCTAGGGACCTCCTTGCTATTTATACTCCTCAAGGATGACCATCGAACTGCCCCTCCATGATCGCTGATCATGCTGCCTTAGAAGTAGTTCCACTACACCATCACTTGCAGTTGGGCTTCCCTCCTGTATTTGAATTTGAATATGGATAACCGTTGAAGCCACGTCATCTTGTATCTCTTTACTGATCCAGTGCTACTCAAATCACATGAGAACCAATTTTCACTGCCACGTGTACGATCAGGATCGAAGGCTTGAGTAATCTTTCTATATTACCCTTACTCTGCCACGTGTCAAATTGTGATTGGCTTTTACAAAATATGTAGCCAACATAAGTGTAATCCAAGGGTCACGAAAGTTTCATGATTATTTTCATGAAAGGTTTTTTATGATACCTAGCATTGCTGATCTTGTAAATATATAAGCATTTTCTCAAGTCTACTTCACACATTGGGCTTGTTTGGGAAGTAGAATTTTAGCTTTTTTTAGGTTAAAATTTACAAAAAGACAAAATATGTTAAAATAGTCAATAAGATAAAATGTCACATTCAACCTATAATTATTTCATTTTTTCTCTCATAAACATTACATCTAACTACAAAAAAATCTAATCATTTTTCCAAACACAAAAATTTTAGCCTACTAAAATAACAAAAAAACTAAAATAGCCTATTAAAATAGCAATTTTCCAAACACCCACATTGTCTTAATTTTTAATTTTCCAAAACAACATAATAAAAAAATATTAAATCAATTACAAGAAATCAATAAAATTAACAAATCCCTTAAATCACTTCTCATAAGATATAACAAATAGATAATTAATAATTTTAAAAAGAAATAATTGAATAGTTTTTAATTCTTAAAGTAATCCATAGCTACCTATCTATCTAGATACACTATCAAATAAAAGATTAAAAAATATTCCCGTAAAGGGGAAATTATTGGAACTCCCGTTTGAGAGAGTTTTAATCTAACAGGTCCTCTTTTTAAATTAATACACGTCAAAGTCCTGATTTTTTGGTAATGTAATCTGAAGGATTCCATTATGTAATTATGGAATGGATTTTGTGACTAATGTACCCCTTTTTTTTGTGGCTGGAAACATTTTTTGGAAGGGTGTTTGAATTATCTTGATTACATTGATCTCGATGTGCACTATATAAGAAGATCATGTACGGCCAGATTTTTAAAACAAAATCAAACAAAAACAGAACATACCAACTACCAAGGTACAATTGGACGTACCCAACCCACTCTACCCCACCCCATCTCCTATTCAATGACCATTTGCACATAACAATTAAAAATTATCATCGTAATCATTTACAAATTCAATTTGACACCACAACACACACTTACACAACAACGATTTCACTAGCGATTTCAAATCTGAGGAGCTTCTTGTTTCACGGGCGAGTCATCGGTGGTGGAATGGTTACAAGCACAACGCAGTGTATAATAATGGTTGCAACCACGACTGCCAAACTTAAATACCAGTAAATATCTAAACGTATCAACCTCACCAAAGATAATAAAACTACCCACGACAATTTGGGGGTTTGTTTTGTGTTTCAGATTTGGTGGGATTTGGGAGATTTCTGATGCACATCACTCAAAGCGGTTCAACCCCATATTTACAGTGAAATGTAGGATCTGATTCGCCAAATCGTGATACCGATTACAAAATGCACCGCTAATTTTGGAAACCCAAATCTAACATATCTGCGCCCAAAATAGCAGCGCCACAACGGTGCTACAATTCCGTTGGAAAACCCTAGACCAGTCTCACCATATCATGTTGATCCTTAGTCGCGAGGGATCACACTTCACAGAATAATTAGAATGTGGGGCTTCAGAGGTTGGGTTTGCAAAATGATGTGGCTGTCAAAATGTGGGTTTGCAAAATGATGTGGTCCATCAAAATGTGGGTTTGCAAAATGATGTGGGTCAACAAGATGTGGGTCATCAAAACGTGGATCACCCAACATACACTATTAAACAAATAGACCTCTATAGTACGCTTTTTTCAAACGTTACATACACATACATCATTCAAACATAATATCACAAAACAAATACAATACATAAATGGGCAAAATCGTTAACTCCCAAATAATGGGACCTTTGCGTGTATATAATTAAATATGGGACTGATTAGATTACAATTCCATATTTTAGGATTTATGGGTCAATTCCCCTTAAAAAGATTGCTATTTAGATAATTTTAAAATAAAAAGATAACTATTTATATATGAACAACGAAAAGATAGAGATAAATATATATATATATATAAATATAAATATAAATATGGCTATTTAGATTTGAACCGTACAATGATACAAAAAGTCAAATAAAATATAAAAAATTATTTAAATAAAAAGGATTACAATTAAGATATAAATTTCAAAAAGATAATAATTTTTTTAACTAATCTAAATTTATCTCTATTCATATTCTTTTTTATTTGCAAACAATCTCTGTATATTAGTAATGCTATAAATTTTAAAAGTTCTATCAAAATTTTTACCAAATATCTCACATGGGTGTGGTACCCACACCATGTAAATCTCATGTGGGTCCCACACCCATGTGAGACATTTGATAGAAATTTTGGTAGAACTTTTAAAATTTCTAACATTTTTGATATATTAAATTCAGTTGTTTCCACACAACTTCATTGGCTGAGCGGCTGCGACCATCTTGAGCGACATGACATTATAAACACCATAAGTACTTTCTCACAAGTTTGCATAGCTACATTGAATTACCTGTTTGTATTTTTCCACAATAATACATGAAAAATATATAAAATAAATTTAATAGAATTGACAAAACAATTTTATATTAAAAAGATGAAATATAGAATAAACGACTAAAAATACAGAAATGAATTAGATTACATTACTAATAGAACAAATTATTACTAAAGATTAAAACTCATCATTGTAAACTAAATATTAAAAATTTAAGAACAAATGATAAGAAAAGAAGCAAACCAAGCCCACTAGATAGTTTCCTTAAAAGCAGATTCACGCCTTTTAGTGGATCTTTGGAGATGCATGGCGTCTGTCTTCCAAGATACGATGGTCGAAACCAGCTAAAATAGAAGCACCTTTTGAATAGTCTCGGCAAACTTGATAATGGATGCACTCTCTTTAACAAGAACCAAAGAAGAGACTAGCAAAAGAAGATAGGAAATTTTTCTTTGGTGTAAAAATCATCTCCAAATTTTTATCTCAAAATACCATTTCCATTTTCCATCAAATATCTCTTCAAAATTATTCTACCAAGTTGGAAGGAAAATGCCTCTATTTATACAAGTAGGGGAATCCTTAGCCATGAAGGCTATACATCGATAGGGTTATCAAATGCCATTAATCGAGGCCTTCAACTCTAGTCATTAGGGCTAGAGTTACAAAGGTTGAAAACCTATGGCCACTAATATGGTCATCAGCTCCATCATCAAAAGATGAGAGTTACAAAGGTTTAAACCTTTCATGTTCTTAATATATACAAATAAATATGTATACAATGATGTTTGAATAAACCAATTAGATGGGTTAAAAAATGGATACTAATATTAGGTCATAACTTGATCCAAGCCCAATTCTCAAACAGATGCAAAAGCTAAGCCCAACACAATATAGTTTAGCACAAGCTCAAGAATAAGTTTGAGTCCAAGTCCAAGACCAAACACAGCACATGCACAAGCACAAGTCTAAGCCTAGTCCAAATTAAGATTAAATCCAAATCTAAACCCAACTTTTATTGATACCCACTTTATGAGACAATTATCATTCATGATTGTAAGAGGAGCTAATTTGAGCCCACTAAATTAAGTAGGCCCAATAGTCCAACATTTGTGGGCCTGAATTTATTGCAAGTCCAAGATTGGTGGGCCCATATTATCGCCATCAAATGGGCTGAATCGCTCTAAGCCTCAAAAGGGTTCGGATCCACGAACTTAGACACTTACTCGGGTCCGGACTCAAAAGGGTTCGGATCCAAGAACATAGAGATCCGAAGCACTTGGCTTCGAACGGATTTAGACGCAATCTAGAAGCCGCTCCATTAATGAGTCCTAGAACACTTGTAGACTCGGAGCTTTCCGGGATCTACATACCAGAACCATGGGTGTAATGAAGTCCGAACAAAGGACTCGATCTCGATGACAGTGAGTGGAGATAAATTAACTCTTCGATTAAACTAGCTTATATCTGGGTCGAGGTGGCATGATCTAGGGGGTCCCTAAGACTCGACAATATTTGCTGCAGGGCGTTCTCTTAAACTACCCCTGACCCTTATGCGGCAAGACGTCTTCTGGGACTCTTCTTGATCCTTTGGAATGACTGGAGATCATTGGTTAGATGTGGCTTCGTCGATAGGTTGATCTCCTCTTCGGGGTTTTCCTCATCCTCGGAGAGGTCACCTCCTCGGATAAGGTGGTTAGAGAGAATATTCCTCATGTACCTTGCACATGGGCTCCATCCTATATCATGAGGTGCCTATAAATAGCACCCACCCATTACAAGGGATGGATTTGGGAGAGATAACTTTTGGGAAAAAACTAATTTCCCTTCCCCATTATCAACCTTGAGAGTGAAAGTGGGAGATCCATGGGAGAGCCTTGCCATTATTATCTCTCTAACTACTTTGCCTTCTTCTTTACCCAATCTCTTATCTCTATCATCTCCTTTCTTTTGTGTTCTTAGTTGTGACTATTGAAGAATCTAAGCCTCTCATCATATTTAGAGAATTTGAATTTTCTCTTCGAAGATCTTCGAATTTTCCAACGACGTTCTTGAGCCCTATTATACATTTGACTCTGCTGGGGAGGCAAATTGGTTAATGGTCTCAACAAGATTCGAAATCTAATTCAAGACCCACCTCTTATCCTTGAAGCCATTCATGGACTCCAACGCACTAAACGATTCTCATGACCCTTCAAAATCTCACCTACACCATATTGATGATGGGTTCGAGTTGCGCACCATCGACAACAAATGGAGGTCAAGTCGGCGCCGACGAGCATCAACAACTTTATGGTGATGTTGGGAATGGTCAAAACCATCAAGACCCACCCCCAATTCTCCCTGAAGTTGCTCAAACTGGTGTGCAAAATCAAGTGCTAGAAGGAACAAATCATGGCCAACCTGTGGCCTATGGAGCGCAAAATCATGCACCCGGAGGATCGAGCCATGGTCCATCGATGGTTGGAGGAGTTTTCGGTGCGATGAATGGTGTTCCAGCGATGATGGATGTTCAAGGAAGGCCCACATAAATTTCTCTACAAAATGGTGCTCTATCTATGCCTAATTTTGTTCCACCGGTTGTAAATTTCACCCATGTATCAAGTGGGTCTTTTTTGGCTCCGACACTGATTTTGCAAGCCTAACCTGGTATAGTCGTGGCGTGCAATGGACTTTATGGGACCCAATGCAACGTCCTATCACCAAATGGCGTGTCCATAGGTGCCGATGGCCAATATCGTTACGTGTCTTCACTAATGATGAATTCTCAACACCCAAATGGCCAAGTCGCTCCGGGCTCGGTTTTCGAGTCTACATGCCAAGTTCTGGGAATACCACTATCAAGTTCTCTCCTTAAACAATTTCTCACTCTTACCGATGTGCAAGCCATGTTCGATCTTAAATGGGGCAAGAGGACTTTACCTTCTTTGCTCGACCTGGATGTCAAGCCACCATATCCTATTGAGATGCTGAGCTATCCATACACTGAGGGGTATACAGTACCGAAGTTCATCAAATTCGATAGCAAACAAGGAAATGCTTAAGAACATGTTGTGCGGTTCATCAAGACTCTGGGTATTCATGGTTCAAACCACGTCCTCCGGCTAAGAGAGAAGTCCCTTACTGACCAAGTATATAGTTGGTATGCTAACTTGGCCCTAAACTCTATCCAAAGTTGGGAGGAGATGATCAACAAATTCCATGACCACACTTACATTATGTAAGAAGAAGCAATGAGAAAGTGAGGACATCATTGACTACGTCAAAAGGTTTCAGGACAAGGTTGTGGATTGCCATGAAGCAATGGAGGAAAGCTATTTGGTCCAAATCTGCGTTGAATGGGCATTGAATGAGTACAAGATGCTTCTTTTAATCACAAGCTATCCACATTCTCGACACTAATTGAAGTATCTCGGAACATCAACATACCTCAATCTCAGGAGATTGGGTTCGAGCCTAGTTATAAAACCAGCTTCAAGTCATCCCGAGGACCTTCTATCACTGCGGCTTCCGCGTTTTCTACCCGAAAGTCGCAAGGGAAGGGATTCAGAGGATAGAAGATGAAGAGTTATGAAGATGACACTCATTTTCTACGTAGTATTGAGAAGGTGAAGGCCTTAGTTAAAGAATGGGTGGCAGACGAGGAACTGAAGTTGCCTCGTGTCGAAGAGTTTTTGTCGAAGAAGGACCGCAAGGGTCCTAATTATTGTGTTTTCCACTGATCACTAGGACATCCTATAGAAAAGTACCGGACGCTTAAGAAGATCTTTAGAAAGAAAGTCGAAGCACATGAGCTAGAATTCAAAGAACAAGGGGCCCAAGATATCTTAGAAGACGTGGCTATGATGATGTGTGACGGCAACAACCCGAGCAGCTGGTGAAAGCTTTCCAAATGACCTTGCAACTCTAGGGGCAAATGTCGACATTCCATAGAAGAAGTCTATCTATGACATTTATAATTTATATTTACAGCATTGTCCAAGAAGTTCTATCTTTCTTATGTTATGAAAAAATTTATTTTCTCCATATTGTGTATCTCCATTAGAAGTTTATTTTCTCTATATTGTGTTATGTTGCTTGAGGCAGTTTTCAATTTTTTGTCGCTTCTTGAAGAAGAAGGAGTAATAAACTCGGTTGCCAGCCATAAAAGATCTTTCTTGCCAAAGAAAGGTGTATTCCTACTCAAACATTCGAGGGACAACCTTTGCTTCCATTAATTGCCAAAGAAAGGAGTGTGCTTCCGTTTAGACTTCCGAGAGACAACCCTTTGCTTCAATTTGGACTTCCGAGGGACAACCCTTGTTTCCATCAATGCGAGCTTCGAGGATCTTTCTTGCTGAAGTAGAGTGTATGCTCTACTCAGACTTTCGAAGAACAGATCTCGCTTCCATTAGTGCAGATCTTTCTTACTAAAATAGAGTGTGTGCTCCTATTTGGACTTCCGAAGAAGAGCCCTCATGCCTACCAGAAGGGATATTTCTTGCCGAAGTAGGGTGTGTGTGCTACTTTTGGACTCTTAAGGGACAATTTTGCTTCTATTCAGACTTTCGAGGGACAACCCTTGCTCTCATTAGTACGAGTTTCAAGGGTCCCCAAGTGATGGACTTCTTACAAGAAGCAAGTTTCAAGAGATCGATCTTTCTTGCTGAAGTAGGGTGTGTGCTACTTTCGGACTCTTGAGAGACAACTTTATACATTCGAACTTCGAGGACAACCCTTGCCCTCATTAGTGCGGGTTCTGAAGCCTTAGGGTTGTGAATTTCATACAAGAATTCATTTGCCTAAAATAGTAAAGCTGACATAAAACAATAATGTTCAAACAAAATTTCGGCAACAACTATTTAGTTCCCAAGCATCCATAAGACCAACAAAACAACAATCAAGATTAATACTCAATTTTTGGCAGATTTATCAACATAGGGCAAAATTTCAAAATATGAATTTTAAGACTACATCTCTTTTACAAGTCAAGACTCAACAAGAGCTTTATTTATTCCTTAATTGCAAAGTACTAGTAATTCCAAAAGCCAAAATATAGATTCCAAATATATATTTTTCAAACCCAACAAGTTCACCAATAGATCTCTGAATCAAGAAAAGATTTAAAGTGCTTACCCACAGACTTACGAAGCGGTATAGAAGAATGGAAAAAAGGTTGATAAAATGGATAGAAACAACACTATTAAAGCAAGAAATGAGCCCAAGAAAAATACGAGAAAGAGCAAAGACCGGCATAGGTAGAGTACGTCTAAGCTAGAGTCCAAGCAGGAAGTAGAAGACGGGCCATAAATCGGTACAACCAGTGCGAGAGGCAGCTAGAACAGATCGGCGATGGCACAAGCGATGGGCAAGAAACGCTAGGCAGACCACACCGCGTTGAGTGGGCGGCGTGGTCGGCGCTGGCTAAGCTGGAAGTGGTGGCGAGGCTGCCAGTGACAGACGAAAAACACAAGCCGGGCAAGATTGGTGGTCGAACGCAGAAGGCAGATCTACATCGGCTCTCGCGTGGGCCAACAGTGTTGCACGATGTTAGGAAAGCTGGTCAGCACTGCTCGATTGTGACCAGAATTGGTGGAGGTGGTCGTCGGCGGAGTAGAACCGAGATCTGGTGTATCTAGAGCTCAGAAGCTGCGTCATTGGGCCAAGATGGAATACCGACAACGGCGGTGCCTGGGGCTGCGGCGGTGAACAGCATGCAAACCAAAAAAAAAATCCTAGAGAGGTAAAAAGGGTGAAGCACAAAACAAAAAAAGAAAAGATGTTATAGATGCAAGCAGCTGGCGTCGGCCTCTTTTATTATAGAAACAAAGCTTTCTTGAAGAAGAAGAAGCTTGGTCTCTCGATTTAGAGAGAGAGAGAGAGAGCGTGTTTGCCGAAATGGGTCATTCCAAAAAGAGAAGGATTAGGTTGTTTGTCCTTATCATCAAAAGAAAAAAAAATATAATATAAAAGAAAATGGCCTCAAATGTGCTAAGGCTAAGGCTATATATATATATATATAGATAATGGGCCTTTGGATATTCTAGAGCATTTTGAATTTGAAATTCTTATAAGCTGTTGAATAAAAAAAATAAGCTCAGGTCGATGCTTTATTTTTGCTTGGAGTGAAAAAATGTATATATATATTGAGATGTTCTAAAAAAATCAGTGGCACAAAAAAAAAAAAAAAAAAAAAATTCTTATTTGTTACTTTTATCCATAAATTACAGTGAGTCCTCAGCTTTATCCATAGACTCTGTCAAGACAAAATATTCCTGAAGACGTATGCGAAGCATGGCTGAAAAGGTGAAACTATGCATGTCTGAGAAAACTAAAATTTCTCATACACGCAAGGGGTAAATGTAAGAGGAGCTAATTTGAGCCCACTAAATTAATTAGGCCCAATAGTCCAACGTTGATGGATCTGAATTTATCGCAAGTCCAAGATTGGTGGGCCCGAATTTATCACAATCAAATGGGCTGAATCACTCTAAGCCTCGAAAGGGTTCGGATTCACGAACTTAGAGACTTACTCAGGCCCGGACTCGAAAAGGTTCGGATCCATGAACCTAGAGATCCGAAGCACTTGGCTTCGAACGGATTTAAACACAATCTAGAAGCCGCTCCATTAATGAGTCCTAGAACACTTGCGGACTCGGAGCTTTCCGGGATCTACGTACCAGAACCATAGGCGTAATGAAGTCCGAACAAAAGACCCAATCTCGAGGACGGTGAGTGGAGATAAATTCACTCTTCGGTTAAACTAGCCTATACTCGGGTCGAGGTGGCACGATCTAGGGGGTCCCTAAGACTCGGCAATATTTGCAGCAGGGCATTCTCTTGAACTATCCTTGACCCTTCTGCGACAGGATGTCCTCTGGGACTACCTCTAACCTTTTGGGATGATTGGGGATCATTGGTTAAGTATGGCTAAGAGGAAGGGTTCGCCGAGAGAGGGTTTTTTTCATCCTCGGAGAGGTCACTTCCTCGGACGAGGTGGTTAGAGAGAATATTCCCCATGTGACTTGCACATGGGCTCCATCTTACATCATAAGGTGCCTATAAATAGCACCCACCCATAACTTTATAAAGGATAAATTTTGAAGAGGTAACTTTTGAGAAAGAACTAATTTCCCTTCTCTATTATCAACATTGAGAGTGAAAGTGAGAGATCTATGGGAGAGCCTTATCATTATTATCTCTCTAACTACTTTGTTTTCTTCTTTACCCAATTTTTTATCTCCATCATCTCCTTTGTTTTGTGTTCTTAGTTGTAATTATTGAAGAATCTAAGCTTCTCATCATATCTAGAGAATTCGAATTTTCTCTTCGAAGATCTTCGAATTTTCCAACGACGTTCTTGAACTCTCTTATACAATGACTCAATGGTTTCGGCTCATCATTTTTATATTGTAATCTTTTCACTTGAGAGAATATAAAACCACTCAAATCCACCTCAACTGGTAGTTGGGTGCCACTTTAATTTTAAATTAAAATTATCGAAAAATTATTATTTTCCAACATTACTCATATCACTGTTTTTTTTTTTTTTTAAAATTAAAAAAAAAAAAAAAGAGTAAGACACTGCTTTTGAGTATTAATAAGTGGGTAAACAAAACATCTAAAATTTGCATTCCACTTATTGATGCTATTAGAAGGTATAACACTTTTTATTGGTGATTATAGTCCACAAGTATATATTAAACTTTGTTTTGATTGTTTAGTCCCATTTTTGTCCATGTATTTTTTAATTACAGTTATCTATTTAAATTACTATTTGTATTTTGTATTCTTATGCAACTTTCTGTCTTTTGTATTCCAATACATTCTTTCACAATTTTAGATATATGTTTTCAATTGGACCAAATAAGGTATAATTAAAAATTAAAATGTCAATAATTTACATATAAAAGTGAAGTTATTTCTTTGAAAAAATGAAAAATAAAATATATAAAAAATGATTAATTAAAATATGAAAAAAAATATAAGTGTGGGTTGGTTGATGAATGAACATTTTTCTAATTTGATTCAAAAAGATATATATACGGTTGGGTTGTTAAAAATATCAAGAAAAGAGAAGAATTAAAAAAATTACTAGTAGGAGGAGAGGTGGAGAGGAAGGAAAATGGAAATGGAAATGGAAATGGAAAGGGAAAAGAGAGAAGGAACAGGAAGGAGGGAGAAGAAAACAGGCGAAAGAATATGTAAGAGGTGCAAACAAACATACAATCCATCCTCCAACAGTTCTTCTTCCTGCCGCTTCCATCCTTCTTTCTTCGTTTGCCGTCGTCACGATGATCAGAAGAGGTAGCAACCCCTATCCCTTTTCCTGCTTTTTTTAAATTTTGGGTTTCATTTTTCTGTTGTTGGATGCATTTTATGTGAAATTTAGGGTTCTACATCAACCCAAATCCATCAATGGTTTCATGCATTCGCGATTCCCCCCCCCCCCCCCCCCCCCCCCCCCTTCCTTTCCTTTTCTTGTTATTACTCACCATTTCTAAATTTGTAGATTTTACTGCTGAAACTTGAATTATGTTTTTCCCAAATATGTTCTCTTGACATCTAAGATTTGGGTTGGGGGGTGAAGGGCAGGTTCTGTATTACTATCAAAAGCCACTGCTAAATTGAGTGCATTCACTGATGAATTATGCATTAGAGGGATTTGGTGTAGCTGATGGAAGAAAACTTAGGCTAAACTAGCAATAGGTCTTAATAGTTGGACTTAGTTCCCATCAAGTCCTATTGAAAATAAGTCTTGGTAAAATTGTCACTAAAAATAATTTTTTTTGATAATTTTTTATATATGTCGCTAAAAATTGACAATTAGTGACTTTTTTTTTGTCATGATTTTTATAAATTGTCGCTAAAACTTATAATTAGTGACTTTTTATAACATTTTTCTCATAGGACCTATTAGACAATAAGTCTACTTATTAGGACCTACACGTAATTATCCAAAGAACTTAAAACTAGGCCAATTGTTAGTTTTTTTAAAAACAATTGTGCTATGTCCACAAAATTTTTGCACTGAAAAGTTAGTGTGTGGTTAGTTTCATTTTGGGTGTAATGAGTATCAAACCCAAAATGAATATGAGCCGCATTGATTTTTATGTACACCTCTCTTTCTTCTTCTTTCTCTTTATTTAGTTATTATTATTATTATTTGTGTATGTAGAAGATATCCTACTTCTATTCCTGCTCTTCAAGTGGTATGTTAAAAGCAGTTTTTAAAGTGATTTCTTGTAGTTACATAGTCACTTTGATGTGTATCCTAATGATGGGTGACTCACTTTGGTCCTTAGGACTACTCCAGTCTCATATCTTATTGATGGGCAAAGCCTTGTTCAAAAATGCTTGGAGATGCACTGGGTCACATTCATGTAAGTTTACTCCTGAGTGGAAAGGCATGAACAATGTGTTTGAGCCTTGAATAATAGGAGCAGAGAAGCCCCTAGTCATTGGGGCGAGTGAAAAAGGCTCAACCACGAATGGGACATAAATTGGCTTGACCTTAGATGGCAACACATGGTGACTTAATCCTCAACCATGGAGGGGTGTGTGCTTTTTCTTGTCTTAGAGGGAAGTGTAGGTGGGCTCCACTCCTAACCACAAAGGAGAGCTAATGAAGACATAACCCTATAGGGAAGAGTCGATTGAGAGAGGAGGGTTAGGGAAGCTATCAAAGTAGGGTTTTAGGGTGCGGTTGAAGAGAGAGGGTTTTATAAATAGAGAGAGGAGCTAAGGGGTTAGGGTAGGGTTTGTAAATTTGCTAAAGCGGTGGGGATATTTATGGAATAAAAAATTATACAATTAGCCATTTCAAAGAAGGGTTGGGGAAGCTATCAAAGTAGCTTTGAGACTTTTATAGTGGAATGTCATTGAGAAGTTATTTGGTGGTTTTAGGTCAATACTTCACCATTTTTTAAATTATGACAGTAGTTCAATTATTTTTTAAAATTTAATATTTAAACCAATAAAAATTAAGTTAGGAGATTATATGTATTTGCCTCATAATCAGTGTATTCAGTTGATGTGTGGGCTTCAAGTAATGTTTGTATGTGTGTGTCAGATGTGGTTTCACTACAATATATAAGACTTTTTGCGACCAATTATTTTGGTCCCTAAAACCATTATTTTGGTCTCTAATTGGTTTTTGTGATCAAATTAAATTCGTCACCAAAAAAGGCACTAAAAGTGCGTCTATAATAGTCAAAGTTGACTTTTAGTGACGAATTTTTGAAAGTGTCATTGAAAATGACAATTAGCGACAAAATTTATACGGTCACAAAATATTTTATTTTGCAGAACTAAACATTTGGTCGCTAATATTTTGTCGCAAAATGTCCCAATTTGGTCACAAAAAACAAAATAGTGACTTTTTTTAACAACAATTATATTTGGTCACTAAAAGACAAATTACTTTATCTACCACACATTTTCGTCACCAAAAGTCGCAGTTGGAAAATATTATGTAACCATTTAATTTCATAGCTAAAAAGGCACAAAAGTTAAATTTGCCATCCGATCATATAAAAAAAAAAATATATATTTGACATCCACAAATCAAAGACAATCTATTCCCAAACTATAATCAGCATATAGAAAGTAAAATTTTACAAAAATTAAAACTCAAATTTTCCAAATCACTTCAACATAGTTCATTATATGAGTTAAAACTCAAAACAAGTCTAATTCCCAAACTTGATTACAAGCTATCACTTCAAAATAATCTGGGGTCTAAAGGCCAACACATAGGTAGGAGATGATGGAACCTGCTCCCCCCAGTTAGTCCTCTGGCTAACCTTCCACTTCTCAACCAGGACCTTCTTTGTCGCGACACAACTAGCCCCCCTCACTTGGCATCAGCCACTACACAAAACAATCACATGTCAATATATATTTGCACTACAAATATGGTACAATTTAACATCTGCTGAAACCCAAATTTTTTTTTCTTTGTAATATTGGGAATGATGATCAGAAAGACTAAAACACAATTGTATAGAATACCGTAAGAGCTTAGTACCACACAACGTATACCAAATGAAACAAGAAAAAAGAAAAAGAAAAAGAAAGAAATAACACAACAGATGTCATTTTCAGGATTAGATGAACCTGAACTTACAAATTATGTAAGACTTAAAAAGTAGAGAAAAGAACTCAATCAATTGATTGAACATCAAATCACATAAAATTCACCTTCTCAGCCTTGGCAGCAGCCTTCGCAGATTTTCCATATAATTCTTCTCTAATAGCAAGCTGAGCTTTCAATTTTTTATCTTGTAAACCTTGCAAATGTATATGATTTTCAAGGCAATAGAAGAAGAAAGAAATATAAGTGTCTAAGAATCTCAAACACAAGTGTCATACCTCAAAATTATCACCTTCACCTCTCTAAGGTACTATTTTACTTTCATATTTATCTCATCAGAAATCTCCTGCAAACCAAAATTATCAAAAGTCACTTCACTCTATAAACTAACAAAGCCTGAAAGGAATAACTTAAGCCAATTGAAATTATCAAAGCTCACTTCAGTCTATACAAGAATAAGAATTAAAAAGGTTTTTTGGAAACAAAACCTGAAAAGGGAAACTGAAAGGATTTAAACAAAATTGCATGAAAAACAATTATAAAAAAAAGAAAAAGAAGGGGAGATAGATAAGCAATTCAATATATTGAAACACTATAATTTGCCAAAGCTGCTATGTTAACTCCTATATGCATGATACTAGAACCTGGAGGAACAACAAGCATGTTGTGAAAAGTGTTCGACCCCCATTTTAGAAAAGCAAATCTCTCATTGTTCCTTTGGAATTCAAGCTCCATATTTGCCTGAACTGCATTTTCTGATCTAGTGACATCAACTTGAACTGAATGATCAATGACAAGATATAAAAATGGAAGCTTCTTCCCCTTCATTTTTGGCCCCTATTTTTTTTTCATAAAAATGGAATTCATATTAATATTCAACCCATAGCTGAAACAAAAAGCACATACAAATCAACAAGATCTTTATAACATAAGATAACAGGTTCTTGCATAGCTGAAACAAAATTTCCTTTCTTACTTAAAAACTACATCCATGAAGGCACATATAAAAATCCAAAACCTGATGATATTTTCACCAATTCTAATACCACGTGCATTCATTGAAAATTTATGAATCCTACATTAATACCTATTACAAAGTGAACAAAGGCATTATCCTTGAATTCCAATATCTTGTTACTTTCTATTCTAGATTGATATTAAATAATGTAATGAACACAACTCCCAAAAATGGGGATAATTAAGGAACCTATAAAATTTGATTGAATCAATACAAAATTAGTAAAAGTGGGACACAAACATACATTACATATTAATCATGAATTAAATCCCATCACATGTGGAATAGATTAGGATAAATATTCAACCGAGCATTGAATTTGAACAGGTATCATAAAAAGGCAAAGAAAAATCTTGGTTGCGTTTGGTAGAGTTTTTTAAATATGATTTGAGAATAGAGTTGTATTTTGAATTTGTGAGTTTTGGAATTATGATTTGAGTGTAGAAAATTTATTTGGTGAATGAGTTTTGAATTGAGTGGGGAATTTTTGATATGACATATGATATTTGATATAAAAACTTACAACTCATAACCAAACATACAACTCAAAATTCTATTCAAAACTCATAAAAAATTTTAAAATATTCTGAAAATATTTTTTATTGAATATATAAAAATTAACACGTGTCAATTGCAAAAAAAAGAAAGAAAAAAAAAAATGCACTGTTCCGGTCAATCGGCCGGACGACCGGTGGGACGACCAGTTAGCTCAAATTTTCCGTTTTGGATAGAGTTTTTCAAAAGTGAGTGTGGAATTAATATTTGAAAACCGTTAACAAACACGGTGTGCAAATCAAAGCCTGGAACTAACGTTCCAAAGCACTACCAAATAGAGCCCTTCTCTTTCCAAAGAAGAATGGTATTGTAATTCAATTCATTTGAAGCATCCTAATTTGTATAAAATCAATATTACTATATGTCATATAGACAAATATGAAGCCTGCTAGAATTACCAAATCAGGCAAAAACAATTGAGTTTAATGATTCAATACAATCTGAAATCACAAATAATCGGAAATTACAAACTTAATAAAAAACAATTATGTTTAACTCCTGAATTTAAAACAATGACAAGCATCATAAGACATAATGTATATAAATGAAACTAAATTTTCTTCATCAATTCCCAAACATCGACTTAAGAGGATTAAACTATTTCATTTTGTTTATTTTTCACAGCTTTTTTTTTTTTTTTTCTTGGATTTTGTACTACTATTTTTGACAGCTATTTCATGGAGCAAAATGGCTACACTAATCAGCATGGTGGAAAATTGACTTTCAAAGCAATAGAAGCACCGAAAATTCCATGGTACATGTTGACACTAGGGACGATGAATAAAAGTAGGACCCCAGAATGTAAAAAAAAAAAAAAAAAAAAAAAAAAAAAAAAAAAAAAAACCTAAATTCAATTTCCAGTAAGATATACAAATCGAGATTTACCAGGATTTGTGAAAAGGCACTGGCAACTCTATAATTTGGAGTTCTAAAATTATTGAAGGTAAAGTGTTCCTAGCACCAGCACACAGCTTTATGAACCTGCATATGTAAATTTCATCAAATCAGAATGTATGTACATATATATACAAAGGTGTACTAGAAATTAATCAATAACGAGTTTATCTATTCCCAAGTCTTGGTAAAAGATAAGAACTTTTTTTTTTTTTTTGGGATAAAAGATAAGAACTTTATTAACTTTTTCTATTGATAGTTTCACTTAGAAGAATTTTATTGTTTATCAATCTCAGTGACAATTATAGATTGCTTTGCTCATTTCTGTGCACTACTATTGATTTTTCTTTACATTCATGTTTCTTTGGATATGAGACAACGAATTGAGTACATGATTTTTCTTTATATTATCATTATTTTTTTCTTTATCCTCTTTGAAATAGATTTCAAAATGATGGTCCAAATCTACATGGTTTAATTCAATTTGCAGTATCACTTTTTTTTTTCTTTTTCCTCCTTACAATAGGGGACCAATGTACCTTTAAAAAAAAATGCATAGCTAATTTTTGTTCAAGTAATGAAATTTTGAAATGAAATATACTCAACTCAATCATAGGCTTAAAAGTCTTCATCCAATCGAATTTATCGATAAACACCCAAAATTTTAACTTCAAAAAATTCAAATATATAAACCCTAGCACACAATGAATCAAAAACAAACTTCCAGAAATTAATATTAGAAACTTCATATATAAATATAAATATGAGAAAATCAATAATTTTAATAGTTTAGAGAGTACTGACCTAGGGTTTTCGATACCAGGTGAGAGAGAACTTGGAAGAGAAGTGAATCTGACTTGGTTTGATAGAAGAGAAATCCCTTGTTGCAAAACGGCGTCGTTAGATGATGGAAAATCTTTGACTAGTGCGCCATAGACACTGTCATTAGTTGTTGCTTAGCGGAATCGAGATTCTTTTTCATTTGACAATGAAATCTTACATTGATTGAAGCTTGTAAATGTAAGTGATGTAGAAAATGATGAAGAGAAAGGGAGGGAGATGATCAGATCAATTTTGTAAATCATAGATCTGCCATAAATCATAAAGAGAGAGAGAGAGAGAGAGAGAGAGAGAGTGCTATGAAGCACGAACACGGACACGGACACGGCAGGGGACATGGCAAATTTTATTTTATTTATTTATATATATTTTTATGTGTTATGTAGATTCATATTAGATTCATCCTAAATCAAAATTAACAAATACTAACATAGTAACATTAATTCAATAAATATAACCACTACATTTAAACAAATTAATAGATCATCCATTCACAAAAAAGTCATAATAAACGATAACAAGAACTAAGACGAGAAGGGAAAAACATTCAATATCCAACAATATTCTTCACAAAAGCACTAAATAAGAGAGGCAAACAAAAAAAGCACCGGTTGTGTCCCATGCCGTGTCCCCATATGGACACACGTGTCCCCGTCGTGTCGCATGCCGTGCCCCTATATGGATACGGTGGACACGCGTGTCCCCGCCGTGTCCCTTACAAAAAAATCATTAAATTAAATGGACACGCCATCTGGTGTGTCCCGTATGTGTCCTCGGCATGTCCCAATGTCAGATACCGCCACAACACTGATTTTGGAGTGTCCATGCTTCATAGGAGGCACCAAATTTGTAGAATGTTTGAAAAAGATGATAGATCTACCATGGATTGAAGCTTATGGATCTCATAAAATCATAGATCTAGAGATTTATATATATATATATATAGGTGGAGAGAGAGAGAGAGAGAGGCACCAAATTTGCAGAACATTTGAAGAAGATGATAGATCTACCATGGATTCAAGCTTATAGATCTCACATCTGCCTTGGATCACCGCCGTAGAGGAGAGGCGTTCCATCGCCGTCGGAGAGGAGAGGAGGGCGAGATTGAGAATCTTGAGAGCAAACTTGATGAAAAAAGAGAGAGAATTTGGAAAATTACGACTGAAGAGAGTTTTTATAGCCCCGATTTTTTAATTGTGGAAAATATTTGGTGTATAAGAGGGTTAATTGTGTATTTACAACTAAATTAATTTGTCTCAAAAAATTATGTGAATATTATACAAAGCATACAAGTGAAAAAGTAAGAAAGTTTAAATTTGTCTCTAAAGAAATGTTTTTAGAGACCAAATTTACTTTGTCCCTAAATATTAGTCTCTAAAACATTGATTTCTTGTAGTGTTTTGTGTGGTTGGGTCTATCTGTATGCTCTTTTTTATCGCCATGCTCTCATACTTTTATGTGCTGAAATTGCTCGCGGTTGTAGAACACCACCGGAAAACACCACCGCCATCCACCATCTACCATCTTTATGGGGGAGAGAGAGAGAGAGAGGACTAACTCAGATGGGGTCAAAGAGAGTGGGTTTTATAAATAGAGAGAGGAGCTAAGGGCTTAGGGTAGGGTTTGTAAATTTGCCAAGGCGGTTGGGGTATTTATGGAATTAAAAATTATACAATAAGCCATTTCAGAGAAGGCTAGGGAAGCTATCAAAGTAGCTTCATGACTCTTACAGTGTAACATCTTTGAGAAGTTATTTGGTGGTTTTAGGTCAATACTTCACCATTTTTTAAATTATGACATTAGTTCAATTATTTTTTTGAAATTTAATATTTAAACCAATAAAAATTAAGTTAGGAGATTATATGTATTTGCCTCATAAGCATTGTATAATTGTCTAGTGTTGGTTGATGTGTGGGTTTCAAGTAATGTTTGCAAATGTGTGTTAGATGTGGTTTTGTGTGGTTGGGTCTATTTGTATGCTCATTTTTATTGCCATGCTCTCAAAGTTTTATGTGTTGAAATTGCTTGCCGTCATACAACACCACTGGAAAAGTTGCAGAGAGAGAGAGAGAGAGAGGACTAACTCAGATGGGGTTGAAGAGAGGGTTTTATAAGCGAGAGAGGAGCTAAGGGGTTAGGGTAGGGTTTGTAAATTTGCTAAGATGGTGGGGGTATTTTTGGAATAAAAATTATGCAATAAGCCATTTTAGATAAGTTAGGGATGCTATCAAAGTAGCTTCGAGACTTTTCTGATTGGCGTCATTGAGAAGTTATTTTGTGGTTTTAGGTCAATAATACTTTACCATTTTTTAAATTATGACACTAGTTCAATCATTTTTTAAAATTTAATATTTAATTAAACCAATAAAAATTAAGTTAGAAGATTATATGAATTTGCCCCATAAGCAGTGTATAATTGTCTAGTGTTGGGTTGATGCGTGGGCTTCAGGTAATGTTTGTATGTGTGTCAGATGTGGTTTTGTGTGGTTGGGTCTATTTGTATGCTCATTTTTATCGCCATGCTCTCAAAGTTATGTGTTGAAATTGCTCGCCGTTGTAGAACACCACCGGAAAAGTCACATCACCACCATCCACCATCTTTAGGGGAGAGAGAGAGAGATAGAGAGAGAGAGGACTAACTTGAAGCTTTGATTAACCAGCTTAGGGTATGATATAAAATCATCCCTTATTTATAGATGAAATTAGGGTTTATAAGAGAGACAAGATAGGTCCCTGAGGGCATAGAATAATACAACCCCTAGTCTAATGCAACTTTCGGTGAATAAAAAATGCAACACTTTCGGCTAATATATTATATGCTAACACTCCCCCTCAAACTGGTGCGAAGATATCTCTCATGCCCAGCTTGCCTAATATGTCATGAAATGGTTTATTCCCAACCTCCTTGGTGAGAATGTCAGCAAGTTGTTCACCAGACTGGACAAAAGGAGTACAAATGATACCACTAGTGAGTTTCTCCTTAATGAAGTGGCGATCAATCTCAACATGTTTTGTCTTGTCATGTTGAACTGGATTGTGAGCGATGTTGATGGCGGCCTTATTATCACAGCATGGAGTCCTTCTAATCAATACCTAGATCACTCAACAATAACTTGATCCATAAAAGTTCACACACACCTTATGCCATAGCTCTAAACTCAGCTTCTGCGCTTGACCTGGCAACCACATTTTGTTTCTTACTCCTCCAAGTAACTAGGTTACCTCCAACAAATGTGTAATATCCTGAAGTCGATCTCCTATCAGTTACTGATCCAGCCCAGTCAGCATTTGTATAGGCTTCCACACGAAGATGATCATACTTTGAAAAATAAAGACCCTTACCAGGGGCAGACTTCAAGTACCTCAAGATTCTCATGACAGCCTCAAGGTGAATCTGATGAGGAGCATGCATAAAGCCCGACTAACCACTGGCAGCGACAATGAATATCGGGGCGGGAGTGAGATAGGTAAATGAGTTTACCCACTAATTGATAGCTCCCCTATCAACAACTTCTCCTCCTTCATCATCCCCGATTTGATTAGGTTCGATTGGAGTGGCACATGCCTTGCGACCAAGCATCGGTTTCCTTCAACAGGTCAAGCACATATTTTCTCTGTGAGATAAATATCCCATCCTTAGAGCGAGCAACTTTAATTCCCAGAAAATACTTCAAGTTTCCCAAGTCTTTGATTTCAAACTCATTAGCTAAATATTTCTTCAACAAAGGTATTTCCTCATTATCATTGCCTGTAAGAACTATGTCATCTACATAAACAATAAGTGCTGTAGTCTTACCACGTGAGGAATGTTTCACAAACAATGTGTGATCGGCCTGACTTTGTTTGAAGCCATATTTAAACATAGCCTGAGTGAATCTCTCAAACCAAGCCCTTGGAGACTGTTTGAGACCATATAATGACTTCCGAAGCTTGCATACTTTGCAATACGATGATCCTCAAAACCAAGAGGAATGTCCATATATACCTCTTCTTGAGGTCACCATGGAGAAAGGCATTCTTGACATCAAAGCGATAAAGCGGCCAATCAAGATTAGGCGCTAGAGAAATACTCTGTTGAATTCATCTTAGCCCGCAGGTGCGAAGGTCTCCTGATAATCAATGCCATATGTCTGAGTAAACCCTTTTGCCACAAGTCTTGCCTTGTAACGCTCAATAGACCCATCTGCTTTGTGTTTCACAGTATATACCCATTTATATCCCACAGGTCGTTTGCCCGTAGGTAACTCAGTCAATTCCCAAGTGCCATTCTTCCGAAGTGCTTTCATTTCCTCAATCATGGCTAGTTTCCACTTAGAGGTAGCAAGAGCATCCTGAAAATGGTTAGGAATGCTAACAGAGGAAATATTGGACACAAACGCTCTATATGAGGATGACAAATGAGAGTATGACACAAACTGTGAGATAGGATATTAAGTACAAGATCTTACACCCTTCCTCTTGGCAATAGGAACATCAAGATCAATGGATTCAAGAGTTTCAAAGTTACCTAGACGCTCATCAGAAGCAGGAGATGGCAGTGGAGTAGCAGAAGTGGTCCCTTGTATCCAGTGTTGTGCATGTCTATGTCGGACATAAACATGCCCGACCTTATCCTTGGTGACGATGGGTTCTATAGTCTCGATGAAGAGGGTGGTGCAAGAACAACTGGTTCCACCATAGGGAACCTGATGAAAGAGGGTGGTGCAAGAGCAATTGGGCCCACCATAGGAAGCACAGGACTCACTTCACACCAAGGCTCCCTCGGAAATGAGGACGGTGACACTGGAGAGGACAAGAAATAGGACTGGGACTCAAAGAAAGTAACATCCATGGAGACAAACCACTTACGAAAAGAAGGGTGGTAACATTTATACCCCTTTTGAGTAGGAGAGTAACCAAGGAAAACACACTTGAGAGAGCGATGGTCCAACTTACCACGAGAGGGAGAGTGATTATGAACAAAACAGACACAACCAAAAATTTTGGGGGGAATAGAAAACAAGGACTGAGAATCTAGGAGGACGTGAAGAGGAGCTTGGTTTTGCAAGACCTGGGTAGGGAGATGATTAATAAGATGGGCGTGGTGAGCAGTGTCGCCTGATAGGGCCGAGGCACATTCATAGAAAAACACATGCAGAGCCATGTCAAGAAGATCGATTCTTGCGTTCCGCCACCCCATTTTGTTGAGGGTATTGGTGCAAGAGGTCGATGGATAATGCCATGAGTAGAAATATTGTCCTAACCGGAATCTATGTATTCTCGCCATTATCGAGCGAAAGAGTTTGACATTGGCTAAGCGAGTACAAACCATCTTATGAAAAGTCACGAAACAGAGAAAACCTCACTCTTATCTTTCATCAGATACACCCAAGTAGTACGAGAAAAATCATCAATAAATGTAACAAACCATCGATGACCTTTCACAGACATGACACGAGAGGGACCCCAAACATCAGGATGTATTAAGGAAAAAAGAACTAAACTTTTATTCAAACTGGGAGCAAAAGAAGCTCTGTGCTGTTTTCCGAATTGACAAGACTCACAAAGAAAGTTAGACACATGATGATTGGCGAAACCAGAAGGAAATAAATGCTTAAGTAAATGAAATGAAGGATGCTCAAGACGCCGATGCCACAGCCATAAATCAGCGGGGGTAGTAGAAGATGTGGTGGAAGAATAAGCAAGTTTGTCCGGTTGATTTAGGAAGTAGAGACCATTTTCTGCACTATCACTGCCAATCGTCCTCCTCGTGACAAGGTCCTGAAAAAGACAATGATCAGGAAAAAACGTTACACTACAATTCAAATTCTAGGTGAGACGACTCAAGGATAACAGATTAATAGAAAAATTGGGAACATGGAGAACAGAAGAGAGATGTATGGTAGGAGTGACGTGGACTAAACCTTTTCCAGAAATGGAAGAAACAGTACCATCGGCAATCCTAACTTTGTCTTGACCTGAAGAGGGCTTATAGACAGGGAAAAGATCAGAGGAGCTAGACATATGATCTGAGGCACCAGAATCAATGATCCAAGGCAAAGACTTATGACATAGGAAAGCACAAGGAGAAGAGGCTAAGTTACCTGAGCGGGCAAAGGACGGGGAAGCTGTACTGAGAGCAGGAGAAGACCGGCGGTCCAACAATTGGCGCAAAGCATCCTCCAGCTCAATATTAGAAGTTTGGCCAACAGAAGCAGAATTAGAATCAAGTGGATCAACGGCACTAGTCTGATGAGCCCGGGAATAGGAACCACGTCCTCTAGATTGGCCTGACCGACTGCCTCGAGAACTAGACCGATCACCTCGACCCTCGGATGGAGTCCCATGAAGCTTCCAACACGTCTCACGAGTGTGTCGCGGCTTCTTGCAGTAATCACAGACTACAGACTCCTTAGCAGCAGACGGAGGGATGGGAGACAGGCTGAGGCCATCTCGAGGAGTAAACGGTAAAATTTGGCGGTCAATAAAGGCGAGGACATCATAGCGACGGCGACTCTCCTCATTACGTACATAGGCAAATGCCTCTGAAGTGAGGAAGAGTGTCCATACCGAACTTCGACCGGCTGGATCATACTCCACATTTAGGCCGGCCAGAAATTTAAAGACCCGTTCCCGTGCGAGGAACTTTTTGTACCCGGCAGAATCAGCAGGGCAAACGGGCTTGTAGTCTTCCAGGTGGTCAAGGCGTTTTCATCCGTTGATGAGGTAGGTGAAATATTGCAGGACAGTCTGCTCTCCCTGAATTGAGCTCTCAATAGAGCGGCGCAACTCAAATGCCTGTGAAAAATTCCCTTTGCGGGAATAGGTGATAGCCACAGCATCCCAAACTTCTTGGGCAGTCTCCATAGACAAGTAGCTCTCACCAAGTTCTGGAACCATTGAATGGATAAGCCAACTCATAATCAAAGAATTGTTAATCTCTCATTGGTCATAACCTGAGTCAGTGGTACTAGGTGCCTGTATCCTGCCATCAACATATCCCATCTTCCCTCTGCTCTTCAAAAACATAGTCAAACTTTGAGACCATGTTAGGTAGTTCTGACCATTAAATAGAGAGGTGGTGATTTTCATACTAGGGTTGGGGTTCTCAGTCATGGTAGTAGGTATAATGGGACTCTCACTCTTTGGTGTTTGAGAAGAAGGGGACACACTGGAGGAATCTGTCGTGGATACAATACTACCAAATGACAAAACTAGTGGCAATCACAAACCCGGAAGGTGGTGGTGAAAGAACAGGTACAATGACCACTATAAGAGCATAACCACTATAAGATCATAACAAAATTAAGAAATCATTTTTTTTTTTTTTGTTTAGATATATATATTTACTGATTTATATATATATATATATATTTACTGATACACATATATTTACATATATATTTACTAATCTATTTACTTATACGAGTACGGTAGTAACAGGTTAGGTCATACCAGGGACGAGCGACTACGAAGAGCGATGAAGACGGCGACTGTGGAGTTCGGGGGATGATGAAGATGGCCAAGACGAAGACGGCGATTGAGGAGATCGACGAAGACGAAGCCTGACGAGCCGATGAAGACGGCGACAGAGACGAGTGAGGAGATCGATGAGGACGACAATGGCGACGGCAGCGAGGCGGCAGCGGCGAAAGATGAAGCAGAGTATCCACCGAGAGGATGACGGCCGGTGAACCGAGGGGGCGGGCAGCGGCGAGGCGGAAGGCGAAAGCGAGTATATCCACCGAGGTAAGTTTTGAACCCTACAGTGAGGGTGTGCCGAAACCCTAGAGCAGATGCTCTGATACCATGAAGCTTTGATTAACCAGCTTAGGGTATGATATAAAATCATCCCTTATTTATAGATGAAATTAGGGTTTACAAGAGAGACAAGATGAGGGCATAGAATAATACAACCCCTAGTCTAATGCAACTTTCGGTGAATAAAAAATGCAACACTTACGATTATATATTATATGCTAACATAACTCAGATGGGGTCGAAGAGAGAGGGTTTTATAAATGGAGAGAGTTGCTAAGGGGTTAGGGTTTGTAAATTTGCTAAGGCAGTGGGGGTATTTATAGAATCCAAAATTATACAATTAATCATTTTAAAGAAGAGTTAGGGAAGCTACTATCAAAGTAGCTTCGAGACTCTTATACTGTAACATCTTTGAGAAGTTATTTGGTGGCTTCAGGTCAATACTTCACCCTTTTTTAACTTATTATAGTAGTTCAATTATTTTTTAAAATTTAATATTTAAACCAATAAAAATTAAGTTAGGAGATTATATGTATTTTCCCCATAAGCAGTGTATAATTGTCTAGTGTTGGGTTGATGCATAAGCTTCAAGTAGTGTTTGTATGTGTGTGTCAGATGTGCTTTTGTATGGTTGGGTCTATTTGTATGCTTATTTTTATTGCCATGCTCTCAAAGTTTTATGTGTTGAAATTGCCCATTTAAGTTATTTACATGCATACGCTGCTTTCCAACTAGTAGAACCTAAGCTTTGGGCTTGTTTGTCATCGCCATTGAGGCTCCCCATCAAGGTTAAGGTTTATTTTTTATTTTATTTTATCTTTTTTAAAAAAATAGAAATTTTAAATTAAAATAGAAAAATTATAGAAAAAAAGGAGGAGGTATCAAAAATAATTAAAGAGGAAGAATTTACCTGTAAAATGATAAAAATGCCCTTCCCTTAGTCTCTCTTCTCCTTCCTCTCTGTCATCCCAACCTACTCCATACTAGCAATCTTTCTCACTCTTCATTTTCTCAAATCCCTTCCATACTAGCAATTCCTCTCAAACTCTCTCTAGCAACGGGCCACCCCTCCCTCACCTAACCTCTTCTCACTTGCCTCTATTCTCTATTCCCATCTTTCATAGCTACAACAATCTTCTCCTCAATTGAATCCTCCACAAAGCACCAAAAGCCTCAAATCATTTTCATAATTTTGAACATAAATAGGGATATAAATAAATCCTTCTGAATTCCATGTTTAGTAACCTGTGTACCACCTTACATTTTCTCAAGACCAACCATTCCTACTTCTAAAGTCGGCAACCACAAAATGGAGAAATCATACTACTAGTTTCTGTTATTAGAATCTTACAATTCGCGATTCAATTCACAGTTTGATTTGTAATTTTTGCAAAATCGATACAAATCTATAGGTGAATCTATTTTTAAAGTGAATCTCTAGTGAATTGCACAATTCACAATTGATTCACAATTCAATTCATTTTTTACAATACATGTAATTCTTGAAACTATCATGTCCAACATATTTAAATTATTTTTTTTCTCCATTTCTTTTGGTACTTAAAAATGACATATTACAATTTTAATAGTGATTAGTATGAAAATAACCAATATATATAATAGTGATTAGTACGAAAATAACCAATATATATATATATACATGATTTGTTATTTTGGAGATTAGAGAGTTTTTAATAGGATCCAATCAGATTCAAGCCTTGTTTGGCATCCACTATATAATCCATCTTTTTATCTTTTTATCTTTTTTCCATCACATCACCTCTCTACTTTTTTGCACATCTTTTCATAAAAAGACAAAAAGTGCACTTTTTTAGGACACCACAAACCAACCCTCAGTCAGACTCAACATGTTTTTAACTTTTTCTTCTCATTTTTTTTTTCCTTAAAAAAAATATAATGTATCTTCTAGAGATGCTTAAGGTTAAAGTAACTTGCGATATGAATTATCTATTGCTATTTTATTGAAATAAATATACTTCAATATTACATGGGTGAGGTCAGTTAAATCTAATGGTTCTACAAGTTTTTTTTATTTTTTATAAAAAAAATATTACTTATTTGAACAATAACCATATATATATATTTCAATTAATTCTTTCTTATTATTGGGTTATTGTTACTTGTAAAAGTATATGTGCTTATGAAATATTAACATCATTGTTAAGTTATTGTTACTTGAAAATTAAGAGTTTGTCTTTATTTACTTTCTTTATTAAGAATAGTTGGTAAGCAATATCTAAAAAAAGGACAAAGATAAGATGGTGGTCTTACATTGAGAACTTGTGTTAACTGCTTACTATTAGACCACGTGATTATTGTTTGAAACAACATTTTCATTGATTTTAAGTATAAATATTTTATATTTATAAGATATATTTAACATCTAAATGTGTAGATATATTTTTCTAAATAATTTAGAAAAAGTGGCTGAATATTTATGATTCACGATTCAATTCAATTCGCGATTTCGTGTAAGGCCATTTCGATTCACGATTCAATTCGTGATTTGACAGCTATAGTTGATCCTTGGGAACACATTTAGAGTCCCCACAAATTCCCATGCTAATGCATTTCTTTAGAAGATCAATAACTAGCTAAGCCATTAAATCTCACCAAGCCAAGCCATTAAAGTAGATACTACACCCATGCATGTATACAAACGTGGCTCCCAAAATTCACTTTAATTAATTAACTATTTTATCACTTAGACAGAAAAATACCAACAATTTGTTGGATTTGCATGCAAAATAGATAACATTACAGCTCAAACTCAAAGAAGTTTGTGTTGTTTAGAATCTTTAGATACTAATGTGATAGCAACATGGTGGTGATGGTAGAGTTAGTGACATTTATTGTAGTGGTGATGGTGGTTTTGGAGTTGGAATGACTGTTGTTTGATTGGACAATATGGTGATGACATTTGCGTTAATAGTGGCACTTGCCATTCAGTGTTAGCTAATTCTTATAAACAATCTAGCAAAGATGAACACGGCTGCTTTTCCTACTCATAGGGGGCTAAGGCAGGGCCTTCAAACCATACACGAAATTAGTGGGTTAGGGTTTACTATTTTTTTGACTTGAATCCAAATATGACACGATTTGATAACATGAATAATTAGTAACTCCATCTAGCGGAATAAAAAAGTATGTAAAATAAGAATTTAAGGGCTAATATTTCCTTTTTCATCTAAGATATGTATTGTTTTTGTTACTTATTTTAGAGTCAATCTAGTAAAAAAAATATAATTAGTATAGTTTTTTAAAATTAGGGAATTACAATTGAGTTGAAATCAAAAATTTGGGCCCCTTTTATTTTTATTATTTTTATTTTTTTATCAATAGTAGAGATTAGTTTCTTGAAATTTAACCCGTGGCAAAATTGTTAATCTTGTATTTTTAATTAAAAGTGAAAGTTTTTGACATGATAGATTAACACGACACAAATTGAAAATAACAAAATACAATAACATGAAAATAAATAGATTGGGTTAGGGTTTAGTTAATTTTGACACAAACTCGAAATAATATGACATAATGCCCACCCCTAGTTGGGGAACTTTTTAAAATTTGAAGGCGCCAGGTGTCACCTCTCCTAAGGGCTGACCCTGTTCAGAAGGTGTAATTTTGAAATCAGGGTTGTACATTATCAATTAGACAGGATTTTTGGATCAAACGCTTGCTTGAATATAGGGTTAGGATAAAGATGTGCAAGGTTTTTACACCACATTTTCCCTTTTTTACAGTGTTGGCTTCCCTGTCTGTCCGTGCATCAAGTTCCACATCCCTGTTAACCTTTTAAATGTTGAGTTATCCTAGTCTCCCCCTGCTATATACCTTAATCCATACTGGGAGACAATAGGTCTTCCGCAAGTGCAAGGGACAGGAAGTGAGAGTTGGAGTGAGAAAGGGCTAAACATTGAATATTCTTCCTTTATGCAGTGTTTGGTTAGGGGATTTGGAGAGGGATTTGGAAAGTGAAATGGAAAAGGTAGGTGAAATGAGAATAAAACATGTTTATATTTCACATAGTTTTATACACCTTTTCCCTTTCCTTTTCCAAATCCCTCCCTAAATCTCTCAACCAAACACAGTATTAATATTTATATATTTTTACATTTATTATAACTAGTTGTGTGTGTGTGTTTCCTTTTTAGGGGCAGGGGATGTTGAGTATGCTTGGTATAATTGCACCTGGGTGCTCTATGTTTTGTGTGAAAGTGAATCATCCCAAATATCTTAAATAGAAACTCTTATTTGGGAAGATTTTAGTTTTGTAATTTGTTTATGCTGTTCTTCTTTCGAAGGTGTCTTGGATAAACAGCTAGCAATGTATTGGGTTTTGGCATTTACCATAAAATCCCTTTAGTAGACTAATACATGAGCCACACAAACAAATAGTTTCTTGTTGACAAACAACCACACTAGGATGCCCATGCACACACAAACTGTTGAATATTGGTTTGGTACAGCAATCATATATGTAATCCTTTATGCTTCCCAGTATCAGCATGCCAAGAATCTAAAATGCCCAATACCTATTTGATCCAAATCTGTGTAAATAACAAGTTGCTGTTGCCAAGTGATTGATGTTCTGATTCCCTCTAATTTGGAGTGAAACACGATTTAATGGAGAGAAAAGATACATGGCAGCACTGATTTGTTGATGTTTTGAGGACATAGATGGTTTTATTGTTCATGTGATGTGAGGATGAAGATAAAACTATGTTTCAGTCATTATGATGAAATTTTAGTTTATATATAAGCCATGTTACCATGTATGTCCCATTATTTGGGAAAACAATGTAGTGGGGGGATGTTATCTTAAAAACAGTTATTGTTTGTTCTTGCTAATTTGAAGGTTAAAGGTTTGCCAGTTGATGATTTCTGTATCTAATTTTGTTGAAGGTACTACGAATTGGGACCTGAAGATCCTCCATATGCTGCCAAGTTCTATGATTGTTGTGGAGCAGAGGACCCTGAGGCAGCTGGCTGCACTACTAGTTTTCATGCTTCATATGATGATGATTGATGAAGTTAGTACTCTTTGTTGTCACTCATTGTTGATTATGCATTTAGGTATTTAGAAAACTACAATCTCCTTTGGTTTAATACTTAATCGTTTCTTACGGCTTGTAATTGGTAGCATCTGAATTTACTAATTTATAGAGGTCTGTATGTACGATATGTGTGTGTGTGCATGTATAGATGTGTGCGTGTATAGTTTATGTGAAGTGAAAATGGAACCATGTGACATAGATTCGAGTGTAGGGAGATGGGGATTTTCGCATGAGAGGAGACCCCCTCCCCTGATTTCTGGTTGGCAATTATGGTAACTATGTTATTAAATTAAATTGATGAGAGTGGTACGCCATGTTTTACACACCTCCAACTCCCATGTACCATTTACAATGCACAACACAGCAATTGCACATGTAACTTTTAGCAAACATTAAAAATAAAGTCCTTCCCTGCCTTCCACATGAGGGCAGCCTTTCAGTTGGGTCCCCAGTCCCCCACCTCTTTTGTTTTGTCTTTTTCTTGCTTCTGCATCTATACTATATGATCCCACCCACTCACCCACCTTCCCTCCCCTACCCCCCAATGCATGCATGTGCATTGCATCCCAATGTTTTCTTATTATTATTGTTCTTACATTTTTATTTTTATTTTTCAAAATGTTGTTTCCTTCCTTTTTAAGTGGGAATTTGGACTTTGCTTTTGTCATTTGTTTTTTGGTTTGGATATTTCACCTCATAGCCTTGGGAGTCTGAACCATCCTTTTCTATTACCCTGGTGACATTTATGAATCCATATGGATTGTTGCAAGTAAGCCTAGACATGCTATATTATCACCCACCAAGTTGATTTGTCTACTTTTTTTTTCTTTTCCTTGAAATCATGTGGTGTTTCAAGGATGATATTCTGTGTCTTTTTAATTGTGGAAGCTTTACGCTGTGTTTGGTTGAGGGATTTGGAAAGGGATTTGAAAAGGGAAATAGAAAAGGTGTGTGAAACTAGGTGAAATATAAGTATGTTTTATTCACATTTCATCTATCTTTTCCATTTTCGTTTCCAAATTCCTCCTCAAATCCCCCAACCAAACACAGCATTATAGTTTTTGTACGTGGAAAGTAGAAACATGCCATGTGGGCTTCATTTTACCTAGGGCTAGCTGCGTAATATACCTCATCTTAGACGAAAAATGTTATAATCGCTTAACTATTGATCACAAAATTGGTCATCGATCACTCATAGAGTTCACATGTTTTGTGGGATTTATGAGATGTCAGTGGTGGGGCATGATTCTGTGATCGATTCCGGTGATAATAACACAACTCCATCTTTAAAAGCACATTGATCTCACTAAAAAAACTGCTCATCTCCTGCTAGTAATTGTTCATTGGGTCCTCCTGTAGACAGCCAGCTAAGCTCACATGTATTTCTCTTAATCGTATTGTAATAATAATATGGAGTCAATTAAAACAAGGAAAATGCGTAGCCTTCTCCCTCTTTCTTATTATTTTATTTTATTTTTATAACCAGGAACTATGTCTTAGTAGTGTCTGATACGATCTTTTGCGCATCAAAATTTTATATTTATAACTAAGTAATAATTATTATTTTAAAGTATAGTAGTTAATACCAGGTGTCGATTCTCAGAAACTAATCGAGTTGTTTTGATATAAAAATAATAATTAAAGTAATTTAAAGAGTTTGGTTTTGAAAATAATAAAACATAAAATTAATAAAATAAAATAAGAAATTTCTCAATATTTTGAATCCACTACTAATTTTATAATCAGGGGTTATTGTATTAGTTTTAAAAAAAAAATCATTAATTTGGATAATATGGTGTAAGTTGATTAGAAATACATCGTCAAGAAGATTTATCTATATATTAAGGAAAAGGGTCTTTTAAAACCCAAGACTTGTGGAAGCTCCAACATGCCCATCCTAATTTCCTGATTTTTTAATATTTTTTTTAAAAAAAAATTGACTTGGTGATTGGTGATTGGTTCAAAGATTGTAATAATTACACTATTGATTACAATAAACACTTAATTTATAATAATTACACTTATTAAGTGAATAACGTAATAAATGAAATCCTAATTTCCTTACTTTTTGCATCTCCAAGAGACCCATGTAATTGTTGTGTAAATGCCTCTTAAATAAATAAATAAACACTTATTAAATTCTTTCAAACTCCTCGGTCAAACCCCATATATTTAATTTATATACTAAAAAAAATGAAAACAAATATAAATATCTATAATTATCCCGTGCATAACACGGGTGATAGGCTAGAAAGTCACAAATTATCTTTACTTAGCATGGACCGTCGCCATTAAACTAAACTAAAGTTGAGATACGACCCATCGTGTGACTCGTCTAACAATTTTAATACACAATAATAAAAACAATTGTATAACATAAGTTGAATAAAACATTTATTACACGAAAATATTTGAAAATTATATAATTTATCTAAATCAAATCAAAACTAAAAGTACTAAATACAATTCACCCCAATTACTTGGTTAGGATTTTACCTCCATCCTAAAAAGAAAATATTAGTTCCTAACACTTATATAACTATCACACTCTAATATATACAAATTAAATTCTCCCCCTTTCCCTCTCTTTCTTCCTTCTCTCTGTCTTCCCTTGGCTTCCTTGGCCGAAGCCTCCGCCTGCCCGCCCCCTTTTCTTCCTCTTCTTCTTCTTTTATAGAAGAAAAGCTAAAGAAGAAGAGCTACAATTAAAATAAATAAATAAAACAAACATAGTAATATAAATAATATAATAATAAAATAAAATATTATATATATATATATAAAATTGAGGAGTAGGATGGTTAACCACCACCACCTTGTTTCTTTCCTTCTCTTTTATTTATTTTTTTCTTTTCTTTGTCTTTTCTTTTTTTTTTTTTCCTTTCCAGCTGCCTCTTTTGTTTGTTTATTTGTTTTGTTTATTTATTTATTTATATTATTTTATTATTTATATAATATAATGCAATTTAAAATATCTGAAATATATTATTTATACTAATTTATATATAAACTCTTAAAATATATATAAATATATAAAATCACACAAAATTATAAAATAATATAAATTAATTGAATAATAAAATGTAGTTTAGCGAGTCACGTGTGTAATATTTAAACTCCGATCAGTGTCCTTTGGGCAACCACAGAATGATGGTAACTTGGACAGCGCACTTATTTTTTACACGGAAGAGTAAGGTTTAACACTTGAGAGATACGTTTTTCAGAGTTGGCACTGTACTCCTATCGTTAGACTCTATTCCTACTGTGGGGATACGGGTGAGGTTCATTGTTATCCCGGTGTCGAGTTCTTTCTTGTGAGTTAGGTTAAATCTTACCATTAACCAACTACTTCGAAATTAAGACCTACAAATGCTATGATATCCTTACGGAACGTGTTTTTTTTTCTTTTTTTTAAAGGAAAAGGGTAGTGTTCTTTGAGCTCCAAGAGTGTAAAACCTGACAATCAAATGATACTTTAATGGTATAATTTGGATAAATAAAAAGAATAGAAACATACTCATTTACCAATTAAGTTAACCCTAAAGAGTTTCATGTTCCTCTCTTTCTCTTAATTGTAAGGCCCACGAAGAGAGCTTCGCGACAAAGCAATCTCATTTAATATTAGGGTAAATTACATTGACACCCTGAGATTTATGTTTATTACAGTTTCTTCATCAACTTTTGGAAATTACATCTCCCCCTGATGTTTAAAGTTTCATTACAGATTTCCCCCTTAGCAATTTAATTTTTTTAAATACCAATTTTGCCCTCACTAGGTAAATTACATTGATACCCCTCACATTTTTGAAATTGCAATCTCCTTCCTAAGGTTTAAAATAGCATTACCAATTGCCCCATCGGTTAATATTAGTTGGAAAAAAAAAATTCATTGAAAAAAAAAAATTTTAATTCAAAAAAAATTTTGTTAGTAAAATTTTTAAATTTCTGTTTAAAAACCAACGCAAGCTCATTTTTTGAATTTATGTTTTTGCCTCAAATTTATAAACTGAGATAACCATTTATAAACTAAAAAAAATTATCAAACAAGTTTTTTATGGCAATTTTTTAAATTTTGTAAATATAAATTGAAAACTGAAAATGAAATAGTTACCAAACAGGCTTCAAATGGTAAAAATGTCATAAAATTAATAAATAATTAAATAAGTTACCAACGTACGAAATGATTTAGTAAAAGATTCTTCGATTATGTATAGTTTGATTTTTAGAATTTTTTTTTTGAAATTAAAAATTAATTTGGTTAAGAAATAAAAAAATAATAATTATCATTTTTATATAATTTTTATCTTTTGAGTGGTTAAAAATAATTTTTTACAAATTAAATTGAAACAGCCATACGTATGTATATAATCTGCCTAAAAATTAAAATGATAATTATTTTTTACCCTTAAATGATAATTATTTTTTATTTTTTATTTCTTAACCAAATTAATTTTTAATTTTTTAAAAAAAATTCTAAAAATCAAAACATACATAGCCTAAGAATCTTTTGATAAGTCATTTCTTACGCTGGTAACTTATTTAATTATTTGTTAATTTTACGACACTTTTACCATCTGAGACCTATTTGGTAACTATTTCGTTTTCCGTTTTTAATTTATATTTACAAAAATTGTCATAAAAACTTGTTTGATAAATTTTTTTGGTTTATAAATGGTTGTCTCAGTTTGTAAATTTGAGGAAAAAACGTAAATTCAAAAAATGAGCTTACGTTGGTTTTTAAACAAAAATTTAAAAATTTTACTAACAAAATTTTTTTTCAATAAATTTTTTTTCCAACTAATACTTACCGATGAGGCAATTGGTAATGCTATTTTAAACTTTAGGAAGAGAATTGTAATTTTTAAAATGTGAAGGGTGTCAATGTAATTTACCTAGTAAGGGCAAAATTGATATTTAAAAAAATTAAATTACTGAGGAGGGAATTTGTAATGAAACTTTAAACCTCAGGAAAAGATGTAATTTTCAAAAGATGGAAAGGAAAACTGTAATAAATATAAATCTCAGAGAGTGTCAGTGTAATTTACCCTTAATATTATATACATATATCCTCCATGCGGAGGAAGGAAGTTAGAAGCTCATCCCAAACCCTAAGTATCATAATGCTTCTTCCAAATGGTTGTAAGCCTCACCTACAATTTGTTTGATAGTGTTTTGGGAGAGCAGATTAATAGTCCGACGGGCTTAGTAATCCCCTTAGTAGGGGATTAGTTTGGCTGTATTTTGAATGAGATTAAAAAATAGTAAGTAGACTGAGTTTATTTTATATAAAAAAATTATTTTTACCAAGTGCACCGGTTTGTTTTAATATTTGTTTTAATTTTTTTTAATATAGAAATAATTCTTTTTATTTATTTTATATAAAAATAATCTAACAATCTCATAATTAATCATCTCTTAAACTATCATCATAACAAACACACTTTTACTTAATCCCTTCACTAACAATTTCCACATCAACAAACTCTTTACCAACCATCCTCTCTCTAATAATCTCATCCTACATAATCCGTTAAATAAATGTGGTCTTAGTGTGATCGGTTTGAAATGGACCGACACAAAGTGATCTTATGAGAGAGAAAATTAAAAAAATAACAAAAATAAAATGGTAAAGGAGAGAGAATTAAGAAGAAAAAAATTTAAAAAAATAGCTAAACAAAAAGAGGAGGATAACGGTTAAACAACAGTATTATATTCACACAATTTCTTTTTCTCAAAATTTCTCGAATGAAATGGTAAAGACAGAATGCATGTAAAGAAAGTTTTGAGAAAATATTGAAGTGTGGGTCAACTTTCAACTTTTGCTTGCAACGTCATTGGAGGGTTTGGAGGAAGGAAATTGTGTAAATGAATAATTTTTCATGGTTAAAAACTAACAATCGTGAGCCTAATGAGTCCGGATTAGCTATAATTTTTTTGACATCACGGATTTGCTATAATTAAATATCTTAATTTTATGGTAAAGCTGATTTGTTATTAAACTAACTTGGATTCATTTTGGTAATCCAAACCATTTTATCTTATAACTAACTAATAAAATTATTCACACGAAAAAATTAAGTTGATCTAACAATGATTGTCATACTATTAGATTATTTTTATATATGTGGCCTATATAATTTTAAGAATAGACCATGCATATATATATTATAATATATATGTGATTTGATCAAATGATTATTTATATCTAATCAATTTAATTTTTTATATACATATATTTTTTTTCAATTTATCATATGAGATCAACTGTTTAAATCATTAATATGAATGTAAATTAATCTCATAATACATTAATTTTACTTAAGAAATTGAAATTTTTAACTTTGATAAATCCAAACTCTCGTAATGGTATCGGGTATCTTTGGATTCCCCCCAACCAACCAAAACCAACTAACTAATTGGCATCACTCACATATATACAAAACAAAACAATTATAGTTAGGTCAAGTTTGGCATCTTCAAAAAAATCTAAAAAGTTAAAAAGTCATTATCCTATTTAAGTCACATCATCTTATTTAAGTCACATTACCTCTCTAACACATCACTTCAAACCCAACTTAAATCCAATCCATATTTCATAAAAAGTCAAAAAGTACACTTATTTAGTCTTTCCAAACTTGGCCTAACTTTAATCTCTCTCTCTCTCTCTCTCTCTCTCTCTCTCTCTCTCTCTCTCTCTCTCTCTCTCATTGAGGTTTTATCTATAATTTTTTTTCTCCAACCAACCTGCTTGATGATATGATAGATATCCATATTGTTCCCTTGTTAGGGGTGTGACTAGTTGGGTCTGGCTGGGGTTTGTGAGAAAATTTACTACGAATTTTTTTATTTTGTTAATTGAGAAACTGTAATCAATCACATGTTAATATAATTTAGTTTTATTGATTTTTCAAGTTAGTTTGAAGGAAGCATTTGTAAGAGATTTTAGATTTTTTTATTTTTTATTTTTTATATAAAAACCTGTAAAATCTCGCATCAAGAATAAATAAAGTAAAATTGCAGAAATTGCTACAAATGCTTCCTTTCATAAGTTTAATTACAAAATGTGTATATCATTAATCACTTATCTTTTAATGTTCGAATAATCAAAATATGGTATGAAAATGTATTATTTTGGTTGGATTGATCACAACTGGTGTACATTTTTTTAATAATGAAAATATGTTGCAAAAAATGATTGAAAATCAAAAGTTCAATTAATTTTAAACAATTGGTATTTTAATGCACTTCTTAGGATGCTATTAATGTGATTACAAATGATCAGTTTATGCACATCGTTTGGTACCAACCATAGATAGTTAAGTTACACATGATATACAGACGTGACCACATTAATTAAATTATAGGAGATATGTGCATCTGAAAATTTGCTAAAAAATTGGCATGATTAGAAATTGGTAATGGTTAAATGATTGATTTTAATATGGAGAAATTACAATTCAGTTATCAATTCATAAAAAATTATAATTATAATTATTAATATTTATAAAATTTATTATTAATTGGTGTAATTATTTTTTATAAATATGACTGATGTGATATTTCCCTTATTAATATCAATGCCAAATGCCAATACAAGGGATGAAAAAACGAATGTGTACTCGTTGCAATAAGATCTAAATTTAAACATCACATGGAGGTGCTTGTTGTGTAGTTAAGCACAACAACGTTGCTGTGAGTTTAAGAATAATGCTTGAGACCCCAAAGGTCACCTCCTCACCCTCCTTTGTCACGTGGTGGGTGGTGATTAGAGGAGCAGGAAAAAAAAGAAAAAGAAAAAGAAAATGTAACTAATGAGAGAGAGAGAGGGGGTCAAAGGGGGTGGGGGGAAAAGGGGAGATGAATCTTTGCTCTTTGACTTTTTATCAAGTTTTTTGACTTTTTTGAAAGTGATTTGAGAAGTTGGTAAAAAATTAGCTTTTTTCATTTTTGGTTTAATATTTTTTAAAAGTGTCACATCACTCTAAAATGACCAAAATATCCTTACTTTTTAATTAAAAACATTTTTTTGAATTAATTAATTACAATATTCCAGAGGGTAGTTTGGTAAATTTTGAAATGGCTTTTTTGGGTCTTTCCAAATGGGATCTTCAGTGTTTTTGGAAGGTTTGGCGTTTCGTTTAAGATGGAAAAACACACCTTTCTGTTTAGTTGCCAAAACGGCACATAGCATATATATATATATTTTAGTTAAACACACCATCAAATTAAAATCACAAATACATGATATTAATTATGTGTATCCATCAACTCATGCACAATCAATATTTTTGTTTTCTCAAGCATTATATAAATTTCTGAAATATGTACTGTATATAAGTTTATATATATATATATGTAAGAGAAATTCTATACACTATCTTTTGTATTTTTGTGGTGTATGTTAATCATTTTTGTGATAAATATTTTTGTGGTGTATCATATTGTTATCCCTCCAAAAAAATAATAAATAAATAATAAAGAAAACAATGCGTCAAAATAAAAGTGTAACAAACACTCCAATGTTGAAGTCTCACCTAATATGACTAATGATTTTTGTTCAACTTGCACAGGAAGGAAGTAAGGAAGGAAGATAAAAAAGATGGATAAATTGATTTTGCTGGTTGCAAAGTCAGTTTCCCCCACCATTTCTTATTGAATTTTTACCAATTTATAATGAATGCCCAGTCCATTGCCAAACTTCAATTTAGCATCTAACAAAATAGTTATACTTCTCTCAACTTCAAATTATTTGAACTTGTAGGGTTTATTTTAACTCCTGTTTCGATAATTTAAATAATTTGTTTTATAGGACCCTCTATGTATATCATTCATGAAAAAAATTAGATCTGTTTGATAAACATAATATTTTTAGTTTACGGCGTTGTCTTTGAAAAATAGAAAACAAATATATTTTTAAAAATAGATCATGCAATTTTTTAGAAACAAATGTAATAAAATAAAAATATTATAATTATCGGATCGACCAAATTTTTTCTATAAATGATATGTATGAAGTGCCATATACAAATGAACAGATAAAAAAAAGAAAAAGAAATGGAATTCATGGTAAGCTTCATAAACTCCTAAACGGAAACAGGTTTTTCAAATTAAAATTTGAACTTGAAAACAGCACCACCTGTATATATAGGGTAGGATCTAAATATAAATTTGATATAGCTTATATATACACTAATGGTTTGGGACACGAATAATTGTACAATTCAAATAAGTAAAAATAAAATAAAATATTTAGAACGAATTATACTAACAATTTTTATAGTTTGGAGTTCATGTCATTTTGGTTCTTGACTTTTCAATCGTAACATATTTGACCTTGAATTTTGAATCTTGTTCCAAATAAAGACAATTGAAGATACCATTACTCAATTTCAATAGCAAAGTCGTCAATTTGATAAAATATAAACTAATTTGACAAAAATAAATGTCAAAAAAATATTTTTGAATTTTTAAAAATTATTTTTACCTACCAAAGATAAAATTATGTAAAATTGATAAATCTTTTAGACATTTATTTATTTTATTTTTTACTAAATTAATTTTTATTATGTGTTTGGGTGATAATCGTGTAATGGGTGATTGTTAGGCTTTTAATTTGTAATCGATATATTTAATATATAAAATATTTTTAGTTTTGAATTTTTTGATTTAGGGTTTGTTTGGGATGCGGGTTGACTTTTTAGTTTTTTTAGCCTGGGGCTAAAAAGTCTCATTTGGGATGCGCTTTTTGGCTTTTCTTACTTTTGTGAGAGAAAAAATATAATGATCATGGGTTGGATGTAATATTTTGTCTTATTGAGCTTAAAAACCTATTTTATTTTTTTGTAACTATTTTAGCCAAAAAGCTTGGGGCTTTTTCTTCCCAAACGAAGCCTTAATGGATTGGTTTAATAATGATATCAAAGCTATCGCCATATTTGATTTTTGAAAAAATAGAAATTAATTTAATGAAAATAAAAACAATCGCCAATTACATGATTATCATTCAAACACATAATAAAAATTAATTTGGAAAAAAAAAATCTCTAAAAGATTTTTCAGTTTTACATAATTTTATCTTTAGTGGGTAGAAATAATTTTAAAAATTCAAAAATATTTTTTTGACATTTATTTTTTGTTAAATTAATTTATATTTTATCAAATTGATGACTTTGCCTTTAAAATTGAGCAATGATATCTACAATTGTCCTTATTTGAAATAAGATTCAAAATTCAGAGTCAAATATGTCATAATTGAAAAATCAAGAATTAAAATGATACAAAACCCAAACTATAGAGACCATCAGTATAAATTACCCAAATATTTATTATATATTGGGGGTATTTGTTTCAGCTTTTCAGAGCCAACTTATGGCTTTTAGCTTTGAAAAAGTTATTTTGGACTGTTTGGTTAAACTTATTTCAAACGAACACGATTCTAACAATTTATTTTAACTCAAAAAATGATTCAGAAGTTGCTCACCCTTCGATTATCGAACCTGCTTTGTGGACATATTAATTCATGGTTATACTCTTAAATTTTTTTATTTTTTATTTTTTTAAAAATAGAAAAAGACTCAAATGGACTATAGATTATTATTATCATTTTTTATGAGAAATGTAGACAAATAAAAAATAAAAATTAATTGAAAAAGCTATTTCACAGCTTATTTAACAAACACTACTCAGCAATTTAAATCTATAATCCAACAGCTACACCAAACAGCTTAACAACTTCTGATTAAAGTCATAATCTATAATCTGTTAAGTTATAATCTATAAGCTGTTTTAACAGCTACACCAAACAGAGCCATTATATGCCACTTAAGTAGTAAGAGTCGACTTCTTTAAATTTAAGGCCTAAGGTTTGAGTTTCCTTCGTCCCATCTATCGTTTTTAAATGGATTTTTTTTTTTAAATAGAAAATGTGGGTCTGTGAGATAAATAAGAGGCTTTATTTCCACCCCAAAATTAGGTTGGCCCCCCTAACTTAATGAAACTTTTTTTTTTTATTACTATTATATCCCTATTTAAAATGATAAAAAAGTATTTGATATTGAATAAAAAAAAGAAGTGCAAATCAAAATGTTTTAGCCACCCTATTCAAGTTTGGGGAGACTAAATAAGTGTATTTTTTGATTTTTATTGTATTATGTGTAAAAAAACTAGAGAGGAAATGTTGATTGATGTGACCCAAAAAAGATAAAAAGATGAAATAAGTGCACTTATTTTGGTATGCCAAACTTGGCCGCCTCAATTTTCCATTATCTCTTCTCTTCCTACCCTCTTCACTTTACATTTTCCTATTCAACCATATTTTGCTTGAATCTATCATCCTTGCCTTTTTATTTTATATTGAAGTCAACAATGGATAATGAAAAAGAAATTTCCAAGCAATTTTTTATTTTATTATTATTTTAGAGAAAGTACGTTTTTTTATTTATTTATATTCATCGTTTTTGATTGTTGGGTTTATGAAATTGGTTAGAAAATTCAGTACCGAACAAATTACATTTATTCAGAAACTTACTTCTATACAAAATTTATATATTTAGCAATGTGTTTCTGAATTGATAGTCATTGCTCAGTATTTAATATCCGAACAAAGTTTCTATGTTTGACTCTGTGTTTTCGAACATTTAATTTTCTCACTTCTTCATATTCCAATTTCGAATAAAAAGAAATATTCGGTATTATCTCCAACCAAATTACATATGTTTAGAAATTTGTTTCCAAATAAATTCGATTTTGTTCGGTATTGAGTATCCAAAAAATCTATGTATTCGGATCTTTGCCTCTATTGTAACTATAGACTAACAAGGTGTAGAAAGTAGGTTTTTAAGTTCTTCTAATTGAGGCTAGAGGTGTGCGCAGTGTGGTTCGAAAAGTTTGAGGGTAAAATTATAAATCAAACCGTGAATGACGAATTGACAAATAATCAAATCACGGTTTAGGTGGTTTGGGGCTATTTCAAATTTGTTAATTGATTAAAGAATATTCTTTAACAATTATCATGCATTTGCATAATATATGACATTAATTTACATAATATTATATATATATAAATATTAATTTGCAACAAATTTCACATTTTAAATATCTCTCACACTTATTTTTACTTTGATATTTCATTAGAGATTTAAAAAAAATGTATTAACTATTGTGTAATGAAACGGTTTCAAATGCAGATTATAAATTTCAAAATTTAATTCGCAGTTAGCAGATAGAGTAGTGTAGATTGTTGAGGATCGATACAGTTTTAGCAAATTGTACGGTATTTTGCACAACCCTAATTGAGGCCTTTCAATTTCACTCCCAATGACATAGCTAAGACCCATATGAAACGGTCCCACACTTATCTTTCTTTTATCTTTAGTCCTCCTAATTTCACATCATTGAGGGTGGAATTGGAAAACTAAATTAGAAGAACAATAATGCTTGATACCACTAAAAGTGGTGCTCTAAAAGCACCATTAGTGATGTGGTAGTGGACGGGGCCCACTGCTTGTGTCTTGTTTTTTTATTTTTATTTATTTTTAAAGTGTTTGCCAACTCATTAGTGGTGCTTTAGAGCACCACTTTTAGTGGGATGTATCATTACCGCTAGAAGAATGAATCACTTTGCTTTTATTTTTAGAGAAATATCACATCAATAGTATTTTCAAAAAATTATTACAAATCAATAGAAAAAAATTATATATATTAATAATTAAAAGCTTAAGCTTTATCATGATTTTGCCATTTTTTTAAGATACCACTGTTTTATATTTCCCCCTTTATTTTTACATTAATTTTGCCCAATCAAATTTTTTTTATTAGTATTAGTTTTTTATAAGAAGATAATAGCTTCATTTGAAGCAATTCATAAAGGTTGCTTATAGTTTTTTTGTTTTGACAATATCTATTAGAATATTTATTGCAGATTCTATTTACCATTTATAAGTTAAAAATAAATTAAATAAGTTAAAAATATATGATTATTGAAAGCTAAGAAAGGATATTTTCAGATTTAACATTTTAATTAACAACTTTTAACTCGAAAAAATTGAACCAACCTAACCAACAACTAGATAGTAACTAGTAGTAACAAAAGTGGAAAGAGGGGGTTGGAGTGTCGACCATTGAAGCATCGCAATAAGATTGGGTGTGTGTGAAAGCCCAACCACCAATTTGGCTAAGATTGGGTTTATGCAAGAGGAAGATGGGGATTTGGGGATACTGGACCCCCCCTCATTAATTATGGATATTCAAAGTTTTTAACATAAACTTGCTATGTTTGAAGGGGGGGAAAAAAAATGCATCCCATAAAATCACACATGATACTTATGTATACAATACCAATTAAACAATTAATTAAATTTGATTTAGGCAGCTTGTTTCACTAAGCTAGCTTCACTTCATAACGGTCCTGTTTATTTCAGCTTTTAACTTAATTTAAACTATTTTGATGTGTTTGATTTAGCTTAACAATAAAACTTATAACTTTTTGTAAGTTAAAAATCAACTTATTCTTTGAGTGGGGGGAAGAGAAGCTTAATTTATAAGTTAAAAATCAGCTTATGTTCACAGCTATAAGCTATAAGCTGTTAGGTTATAAATTATAATCACTTTTTCACAGTTTTACCAAACGAGACCAACATAACTTTTACATTTAAGAGAAAAAAAAAGTAGTACTTGTGCTATTAAGCCTTGTGAGCAAAATGAAAATGATTTACAAATAAAATTTTTATACAATATATATATAAAGTGATGTGATAGTGATATTTTTGAAATTGTAAGTCAAAATAATGAAAATTCTGTACAAATTTTTTGCATATACGCCATGACTCGGTCTAGAATTTATCTATCTTATTAGGAGTTGAGGGGTTTAATTTTCTCTTCCCATCTAGTGCACAAAAAAAGTAATAGTAAAAAAAAAATATAGTTGCACCATTACAAGCCAAAATGGCATTTGGTCTTTCACTTTTAATGTCCTAACAGTTTCTGGTTACCAAACTAAAAAACAAAAAACATTCAAGTTTTTTTGAAAACATTACTTAATAAAAATTCTACATACTTAAAATTTATACTTCAAAAATTAACTTAATTATGAAGTGTGTAGTGTGAATTTAAATTAATGTGATATGGGTTACTCCAAGAACTAATATAATCCATTGATATAATTTTTTGAATAATTTTTTTTGGGCAAGTAACATTTATTGATTACTAAAAGTAGGGGTGCAACTCAAGGGTTGATAGGTTATTTAGGCCTAACACCCGAGTTGTGCTGAGAGTTATTCAACCTCGCCCAAGCTCAATTTACAACTTGATGATGTCTGCCTAAGCCCAACACAAGTTAGGCTTGAATTGCCTAAATTTGTCAAAAAATTTTGATTTTTTTTTTGGCAACTAAGTTGATTAATTTTTTAAAATTATATTATGTTAACATTTTTTTTGATAAATCATTAATAATATTTTAAAAAATAATTTATATAATGCAAGAGAAATGAAAAAGAAAGAGATGAGCAATAGGAATTATCCTTATTAGAGTCTAAGGAATTATCATTTCTTTCTCAATAAGAGTTTGAATTGAGTTGTGCATATAATATGAATAATGTAATATGTACCTAATATTTTACATACCTCAAGCATTACCCATATAATATATATAGGGAATATAATCTAATGATTCAAATTATTTTAATATTATTTGATGACTAATAATTTATATGTATATTTAGGCTTGGTTTGACTTATCCTATATAAGTTAAAAAGCTAAAAAGTTACTTCAAAATCCAAAAAGATATCACTATTCACCAAAAAAAAATTAAAAAATCAATTTTCTTTCCAAAAAGTACAATTTGAATTGATGTTGTGTAGCGGCTGTGCAGCAAAAATGAAATGATTCGGTGTGATTTTTACACACACCGTTGTTCGTCCCATGGGGGTCATTACAGGTCCCGTTTTGATAATCTGAACCATTCAATGTGTAGAAATCGTCGAGTACTATATGTCTGCAAAAAATCACATTGATCGGATATCGATAACTATATGATCAAATCAGTTATATACAACAAATGGATGGTGTTATAATTAATGATTGAAAAATAATAAATCTGATCAGATAGCTATCGATATCCGATTAATGTGATTTTTTATAAGTACATAGTGTTCGACGAGTTACACACATTGAACGGTTCAGATTATTAAAATGGGACCCATGATGACCCCCACGGGTCAAACAAAATCGTCCAGTGCTTTGTACAAAAATTAGCCAATAATTTCCAACTCCAATACACTCCAGCCGGTTGTACGGCTGGGGCCCACCCCTCTCTAATCATCTCTTACACACTTTTTTTATATAATTTTTTAATACACATTTTTTCATAAAAAGTCAAAAAGTTAACCCAAACCTCTATATTTTTTTCTCAACTTTTTTAGTCCAAAAAGATAAAAAGTACACTTTTTTAGGACACCCCAAACAAACCCTTAATATATATATATATATTTCTATTTTCTGGTTGTTTGGATTGTTGGTGTCTCTATCCAAGCCCATCTCAAATTTAATTTGAGTTTTGAAATTTCTACTCAAATCCTCACCAAATTTAAAAATATATTATCTAAACCTTAAAAAATTTCAAACTGAACTCAAATTGTTCGAATTGAGCTCACTCAAGTTATAGGCTATGCAACCTATGCTTATTACTAAAGAGTAGAGTTTGATATAAATTGACAATACATAGAGGACAAATATGTGTTTTTTTTTTTTTAAAAATATTTATTTATAAAAAAGAAAAACTAATATAGTGAGACCAACTATGGTGGACCCTCTCCAAGTGGGGACTCGAAGGAGTTGCACATGATGTATCATTAATTTAAGAAAGATATATATATTATATTTTTTGGTAGTTTTTATTTTTATTATTATTTTTTTTAAAGTTGTTATTTTTAGGGTTGATTTTGCTTTGTAAGATAAAAGGAGAATTATACAATGTTTGAAATATGCCGGGACGTTGGGACTGCCATTTGACAATTGGAAAATGTTATCATGATGTTGACCTCCAATATTCATTCATGACATGAGCATTTATTTATTTATTTTTTAATCTTAATATTGCATACAAATTGAGGTACATGCCTTATCACCTCTATATGATTGTCATACAATTAAATTTTTATCTTAATGTTTAATCCAACTAGATCAAAAGGTGTGATGAAATTGGCTATAATATTAATTTTGGTTATTCATTTAGCATGTGTATGTATATACATTTCTTGATATTTTTATTGTATTTAGTGATGGAGTCAGGATTTATTATCATTTGATTCAATTAATAATCAATACATTAATATTAACTTAATGAAGAAAAAAAAAAGCAAAAATGCAAAAAGTTAAAAACATCATATTTTATTTTTTTATTTTGAATTAAATTATCAACAAGAATAATATTTTAGAAAACTTTTTCAACACTTTTTTTTAATGTTAAAACTTGGTATTCTCTTCAACTATATATATTTTAGTGGGATTATTTTAATAAAATTTCAAAATTTCACTTAATTTTTTGAATTATCCTATGAGATTACAAAAGATTAGTTAAAATATTGAATCAATCCCAATTATCTCTCAAATTTCAATGTGTTCAAATCAACTCACATGCTATAATGTAACTATGCTCATGATTGTAATCTTTTAATAAATAGAATACTTTTAATTATTAGAATTGATGATGTCACACATACAATTTTTTAAACTCATATGACCAAATTTAAAAATAAGTTCCAGAGAGGCACCATGAGATCGACCTTCAGGGTCAGAGTTATCATTTATAATTTTGATATTGTGCTTTGGTTACATGAATTAGAAATTTAAGCATTGGCACAAAAAAAAAAAGCTTCACACATACCTCATTTTTTAATTGTATTTATTTTTATTTTTAGTAAATTTGGGAACTTAAAATAATAGTCAAAACGTTGTCATTAAAAAAAAAATCAAAAAATTAAAAAATTATAAAATATTTTCTTTTATCTCTAGTTTTTTTATACGTTTTTCATAAAAAATCAAAAAATATACTAATTTTTTTCACCTCATATTTTAATTAAAACTATTAAAATAATCTATTTTCAAACCAATCCTAAAAAGATTATTTATTTATACCATTTTATCCGTATTGTATTAAATATATATCAGTAATGGAACTCATGACATTGCTATTACATTAATAAATAAAATAATAATAATTCTTTTGAGAATTAATTTTTTTAATAATTTTTTATAAAAAAATGTATAAAAAAATAAGAATAATAATTTTTTAAAAATTTTATTATACTATTTTAAGCAATTGACCAACATTCTAGTATTAATACAATATAAAAATATGATAAATATTATATTATGTTAATAAATAAAATGAAGCGGGTCAAAATGTTTCAACCATGATCTTTAGACTAGTAGGCACTTTTCCTGTAGGAAAAGAACAAAAAGACAAGAATGCCGGGGGGGAGCATGAAGCATATCCTGAACAAGAACAGCAAACAGTCCAACTTTCTCTTTAACAGTAGTGTATGCAATGAATGGAGATGGCAAATAGGGGGGTAGTTTGGTACTCTCACACATTGCTCTTCTTTGCCCCACTCTCTCTCTTTCTCTGCAAAAAAGTTAATAAAGTGTTATGGCATATGATCAGTGTGTGAGAGAGAAAGGGAGACTAGTGGCTACTTTCTCAATTTACTCACAGCCACTCTGGAGACAGAACAACAAACGCCTACCTAAATAATTTTCTGTAAATTCATCCCTTCTATCTACTAATTATTTATTATTACTACTACTACTCTATGTTGTCTTCTGGTGGATAGTAGTATCTGTTCTCTCTCTCTCTCTCTCTCTCTCTCTCTCTCAGTTTTCACAAACATATTCTCTTACAATGTCAGCATTGTAGCAGCAATCCTCTCCCACTTCTATTCAAGGCATTTCACCTTCTTCTCTTCTCTCTCTCTCTGCAACAGCATAGTATCAAGTATCCTCCAATCATGTCTTCCAAATCCAAGTAAGTGTACTCTCTCTTGTCTCTCTCTAAACTTGTTTTCTTTATATCTGATTTGGGTTTTACCATGTTTACTTTGTTCATTGCTTGATCTTTTTATTTGGTTAGTTTTCTTCTAATTTTCTGATTTGTTGGTTGATCTGCTTTCTGACTTATTTGGGGGTTTCTTGATTTTATTCTTTTTTTAGTATTTGACCCTAGTTCTTCTGGGTTTTTTCTGCTGATGCTCTGATTGATTGTTTGGATCTGACTTTGAATCTTTTCTTTTTGTGCACTAATTTTCAGGCTAAATTTGTATATATTGTGTAGTTTGTTGTATTAGATGTTGCTTGTGAAACGATGCTAATGTCCATGTTTGGTTCTGATCCATCTTTATCTCCATGCCCTTTGTGCCCTATTCTTAGGAATTGTGTTTGTGTTTCCTGCATTGTCTGTATTATGAAATGGGTTCTCATAGTTATGAAGTTTAAAATTGAACAGGTCTTCTTTATCTGAACCTTCCAACAACAAAGCATCGCCAGCAACTCCTAGGGTCAGTAAATTAAGTAGGGGAGTGGCTAGATCTGATGCCGATTCACCCTCTCCTCTGCAAAACTCACGCCTTTCAGTTGATCGGTCCCCGAGATCTGCCAATTCCAAGCCTACCATTGATCGCCGCTCTCCAAGGCTCGCTACCCCGCCTGATGTAAGATCACCATACTATGAATTTTCACAATGCAGTGTTTGGTTGCTTTATAGACCTATAAATTTGGGGTTGGATTTAAATTCCATGTACTTCATATCCACAAATTCCATGAACAACTTGTTTGCCAAAGAATAGGTTTAAAATCAAAATCCTTTTATTTGTTAGTAGATTTAAATTCCATATACTTCGTATCAACAGAATTAGGAAAAACAACTTGTTTTCAAACTCCAAATAATAGGTTTAAAATCAAATCCTTTTATTTGTTAGTAGACATGGCTAAGTTGTGAATTGAGTGTAACATTTGATTTGCATTCTATCTTGATTTTGATTTTTCAGAAACAACCCACACGGGTATTGAAAGGATCAGAATTACAGGCTCAATTGAGTCTTGTTCAGGAAGATCTTAAGAAGGCACAAGAGAAATTGGTTTTGGTTGAGAAAGAAAAAGCTCAGGCAAATGAAGAATTAAAAGAAGCCCAGAGATTGGCGGAGGAAGCAAATGAGAAACTCAGGGAGGCTTTGGTGGCTCAAAAACGAGCCGAAGAAAATTCTGAGATTGAAAAGTTCCGGGCTGTTGAAATGGAACAAGCCGGAATTGAGGCGTCTCAGAAGAAGGAAGAGGAGTGGCAGAAAGAGATTGAAGCTGTGAGGAACCAACATGCTTTGGACGTGGCTGCTCTTCTCTCTGCTACTCAGGAGATCCAAAGGGTTAAGCAGGAACTGGCCATGACTTGTGATGCAAAGAACCAGGCACTTAGCCATGCTGATGATGCAACTAAGATTGCTGAGATTCATGTTGAGAAGGTAGAGATTCTCTCAGCCGAGTTGGTCCGGTTGAAGGCCTTGCTCGATTCCAAGCTTGAAATGGAGGCCAATGAGAACACCAGATTGGTCTCTGAGCTGAATTCTGAGATAGAGACTCTGAAGCGAGAACTTGAGAAAATGAGGAGTTATGAGGAGAATTTGGTGGAAAGAGAGGCTTCCATAGAACAACTTAATGTTGAGCTGGAGGCTGCAAAAATGGCTGAATCATATGCACGCAATTTAGTGGAGGAGTGGCAGAAAAAGGTTGAGGATTTAGAGGCCCAGGCTGAGGAAGCAAAACGGTTGGAGAGATCTGTGTCAGAGTCGTTGGAGTCGGTCATGAAACAACTAGAGGGAAGCAATGATTTATTGCATGATTCAGAATCTGAAATTGTTTCTCTTAAAGAGAAGGTGGGTTTATTGGAAATCTCAATTAGCCGACAGAGGGGATCTTGAGGAATCTGAACGCCGCCTTGATATGGCCAAGGAAGAAGCTGCTGAAATGGAAAAAAGGGTCGACTGTCTAAAGTCCGAGCTTGAGACTGTGAAGGAGGAGAAAACCCAGTCTGTGAACAATGAGAAACTTGCAGCTGCCAGTGTTCAAACCCTGTTAGAAGAAAAAAACAAACTCATAAATGAATTGGAAAATTCCAGGGATGAAGAAGAGAGAAGTAAGAAAGCAATGGAAAGTTTAGCTGCAGCTTTGCATGAAGTTTCTTCAGAAGCGAGAGAAGCCAAAGAAAAGCTTTTGTCTACTCAAGCAGAGAATGAAAGTTATGAAGCCCAAATAGAGGATCTGAGGTTGGTTTTGAAAGCGACAAATGAGAAGTATGAAACAATGCTTGATGAAGCAAAGCATGAGATTGTTATTCTTAATAATTCAATTGGACAATGTAAGCATGAGTTCCAGAATTCTGAGGCTGAGTGGAAGCAAAAGAGCTTCATTTGATGAACTGTGTAAGGCAATCAGAAGATGAGAACACTTCAATGGGAAAAGAAATAAGCAGGCTGATAAATTTGCTGAAAGAGGCCGAGGAAGAAGCTTGTGCAACAAAGGATGAAGGAACTCAGCTTAAGACCTCCCTGAAGGAAGTTGAGTCTGAGGTGGTTTATTTGCAGGAAGTTCTTGGGGAAGCAAAGGCTGAGACCATGGGATTGAAGGAAAGTTTTCTGGACAAAGAAAATGAATTGCAGAGTGTTATTCAGGAGAACGAGGAGCTTCGAACAAGAGAAGCTGCTTCTCTTAAGAAGATTGAGGAGTTATCTAAATTGCTCGATGAAGCAATGGCCAAAAAGCAAGCTGAGGAAAATGGTGAGCTTTCAGACAGTGAAAAAGATTATGACATGCTCCCAAAGGTGGTAGAATTCTCTGAGCAGAATGGAGACGGTAGAGAAGAGAAGATGAAAGTGGAGCTTCCAACCCAACAATGTGAACAAGCTGTAAAAGAAAATCCTCCAATTGAGAGCAGTGTTTTGTGTGATGAGGAAGTTCATACCGATACTGCTGAAGTTGAGAATTCAAATGGAAACCCAAAAAAAGATAATGAGAGCAAAGTACAAGAAGAAGAAGATTCAGCAGAGGTTGAGTTTAAGATGTGGGAGACCTGTAAGATTGGAGAGAAAGACTTATTGCCTGAGAAAGAACAAGAGCAAGAGCAACAGCAAGAGCATGAATCCTTTGAAGAGGATCTGGACTCAAAGGTGGAGGGTGGTCAGAGCAATGATCATTTAAATGGTTTATCCTCAGCAGAAAACCTTGATAATGGTGAAAGCCCATCACCAAAACAACATCCAAAGAAGAAGAAGCCTTTGCTTCGCAAGTTCGGTAGCCTACTCAAGAAGAAGGGCACTAGCAACCACAAATGATGGATTCTGTTGAGCAGGCAGGTACAATTGGATTATATTGAGTACCTGAATGTGTTTGTTTTATGTGTTTTCCAATTTCCAGAATAGGGGAAAGAAAGATAAGATATAAAGAGGCTTGTATTATCTTTAGATTTTTTATTTTATTTTTTATTTTCTTCCTTTTCTTAAATGTGATTGATTACCAGTTTGGGGAGCATCTTGTCTACGATTGAGAACTTCGTAATATTTCTTACTTAAATTTGGTGGAAAGGAGTGGTAACTTTTAAAATTGCAACTTTTTGTGCTTTCATCTGTTTTACGTGGGTAAATTTCTGTTCATTCTCTCAACTTCTTTTATGGCGAACTTGATCTCTTTGCATTTTCATTTTTTTCTTCATGGTGTCATAAGGAGACTTCACATCTCTCTCTCGTCTTGTCCATCTAACACTGGAACTCGTTGAATTTGAGGACGATTCCATAACCCGAATGCAAAATAAAAATCGCTTCTTCCTTGATTGATTTAGCCTGACAATCTATTATGTATGAGATTAAATTTGATTCCCTGTTATATGTTTTAAAATCAAAGTTTTGGGGCTATTTCTCTGTCCTAGTGTTTTTCTGGTTGAAGGAAATGTATTCTTTAGAGTCCATGGCAGCTCAAAAATACTATAGAATCTAATGTTGTGTTAAAAAGGGTAGTGAAGAACCTATTTATTATGTTAAGGGGTTGACCTTGAAATTTTTTTATTTGTGCGTCATTGCAAAACCATGGGATTTTCAGAGAAATTTTATATGGCAATTTGCATCCATGTTCTATGCACTGAAAGTTCCTTATTCCCTTAGTGCTTTTATTTTTTTGGGTTTTTTTAATGTGTGAAATGCATATGGATGATTGCTCGAATTGTCATGTACTCATGTCCCTCTTATTTTTAGCTTTCAATACTTACTTATTATGTGATAAAGATAAGTTATTCGATTTTAGGATAAGATTCCTAAAATTTCATTCTAAGCTTGTAATACACATTACTTGAAAAGATAATCACTTTAAACTCTCTGGGCGTGTTTGATTGGGGGATAAGGGGGGGATCATTTACTGTGCGGATTGTAATCCGCACAGTAAATCTAATCCGATGTTTGTTTTTTTTTTAGTCCGCCGGACTCCATGTCCGGCCGGACTCCTAATCCCCCATATTGGGGATACCACTGTCCGGGGGGGGTGTGGGATAGTATTGGTGGGATTATTTACTGTTTGGATTAGAGGGGTGAGATGACCATTTTGCCCATTTTTTTTGTGTGGCTGTTGTGGTTGATTGGACCATGAAGTGTTGGATATAAATATTGAAAAAATATATGTTTCAAACATTGAAAAAAAAACTGGTGCTAAAAAAAAATATTGAAAAAATTTATTTAATTTAATTTAATTATTTATTTATTTATTTAATTTGTTGAAATAATTTTTTATGGATATTTTATTGATGTTTTATTTTAAAATTTTGTTTATGTTTTATTTAATTTCATTATTTAAATTTAATAGATGTTTTATTTAATTTCATTTTTTGATTATTATTTTTTTAAAAACAAATTTATTTAAAATCTTAATTAAAAAATAATATATATTTTTATTGATATTTTATTTATTTATTTTAAAAAAATAAATTTATTTAATTGTGTAAAAAATAAAATAAAATAATTTTTTATTTAATCTAGCTAAAAATAATCAAAATATTATAGATATGTTTAATATTGCTATTACTTAGTAAACAATTTAAAAAGGGTAAAATAGTCATTTGTTTATTTATCCTATCCAGTCCGTCCAACCAAACGTTGGATTCACTAAAAATAGTCCGGGGGATTCACAGTCCGGACATCTAATCCCATGAAAAAACAAACACAGGATACATATCCAATCCAACCAAATAGTCCGGGGATTCACAGTCCCAGGACTCAAGTCCGATGGATTCTAATCCCCCTTTTCCAGTCCGCCCAATCAAACACACCCTCTGGGTGTGGTTGATTGGGGAGATAAGAGGGAGGATTATTTACTGTGCGGATTGTAATCTGCACAGTAAATCCAATCCGATGTTTGTTTTTTTTTTAGTCCGCCGGACATGGAGTCCGGCCGGACTCCTTATCCCTCATATGGGGATTATACTCTCCTGGGGGGGGGGTGTGAGACAATTTTGGGAGGATTATTTACTGTTGGGATTAGGTGATGAAATGACAATTTTGACCCTCTACTATTTAATTATGTATTATATTTAGTAAAATTCAATAAAATCTAAATGTCTCAATTTAAAAATAAAATAATTTTATTTAACTTTTTATTGATGTTTTATTTATTTAATTTTTTAAAATATTTTTATATATATATTTTATTTTAAAATTTTGTTTATATTTTATTTAATTTCATTATTTAAATGTTAATAGATGTTTTATTTAATTTCATTGTTTAATTATTATTATTTTTAAAAACAAATTTATTTAAAATTTTAATTAAAAAAATAATATAAATTTTTATTGATATTTTATTTATTTATTTATTTAATTTAAAAAAAATAAATTTATTTAATTGTGTAAAAAATAAAATAAAATAATTTTTTATTTAATCTAGCTAAAAATAATTAAAATATTAAAGATATGTTTAATATTGCTATTACTTAGTAAACAATTGAAAAAGAGTAAAATTGTCTTTTGTTCATTTATGCTATCCAGTCTGTCCAACCAAATGTTTGATTCACTAAAAATAGTCATTTTCAGACATCTAATCTCATGAAAAAACAAACATAGGATACATATCCAATCCAACCAAATAGTCCGGGGGATTCACAGTCCTAGGACTCAAGTCCGAAGAATTCTAATCCCCCCTTATCCAATTCGTCCAATCAAACATACCCTCTGTGTAATCTCTTAAAAGAGAATGACTTCTCTCCGTATCACTATCTTTCATAAAAATGTTATATGACCATAAAACTTTTGTTGCGTGTTGTTTTATTGAAAGCAAGCATCTAATTGAGCAGGGTGTGGAGCCTAGCGGAAAAAGATTGAGACTTCCTTTTTTGTTTTTTTGACCCCTACCACTTCTAATGTATTGGGATGGGTTAATTTTTTACTTTTTATATTTTGTTTTTTTATTTCCTCCTATCACTCACTGACATGTGTCTGTGGAGGTTGTGAGAATCAAGGTAAAAAGGAGTCTCTATCATTTCGAAGAGCCTAGCCTACTATTGTCCTATTTTATCCCTTTTATCAATAAGTCTTGAGACGATGAAAATTGTTTTACAAAATTTATCACAAAGGCTTCGTTTGACATAAAAGTCTGAGCAAAAATAATTATAAAAAGATAAAATAAGTTAAAAGTCAATAAGACAAAGTATCACATCTAAACTATAATCATTTTATTTTTTCTTTCACAAGTTAAAAAAGTCAAAAAGTCTATCCCAAACGAGATTTTTTAACTCCAAACTAAAATAGTCTAAAAAAAAAAAAAAATTAAAAAGCCAACGAGTCAATCCACCTTTCAAATGAGTTCAAAGTCGTGTAAGTTGATTGGACAGTTGATTCAAAGCTGTGTCAGGTAGAGTTGATTGGCCAGTTGATTCAAAGCTGTGTCAGATAGAGCTTCAAAGCTGTGTCAGGTAGAGTTTCATAAGATTTTTTTGTAGTCCTTAGCATTACTGATTGATTGTTATGTCTTGATTTTATCCTTTTTAACCTTTTCTTTCTTTATGATAAGGTTTTGAATAAATTACACTGCTTTTTATAAGATTTGATTTGATTTTGATTTTGATTTTATTTATTTATGAATTTCATAAGGTTCTTATAGTTGCATTAACTAGTCTTCACTGAGGTTACAAACAAACTAATCTAATGAAGAGAATAAATAAATACAAAATAATTAAAAATGAAATGTGTAAGAACATTTTCACCTAGGGACAAAACTAGGATATCATTTGACAAACACAAAAACATCTATTACTATCATAAAAGTGTGAAAAGGTTATCATGTTGAGAGGGTAATTTATATTTGTATTGGGCCGAGCTGGGTAAATTGGGCCGAACTAAGTAATGGGCCGTTTTGGACCATACTACTGAGGGCTGAGTAAAAGGCTATGTAAGTTACTCCGGTTTGGAGAAGTGGTTTTTGTGTTAGGCCGGTCGCTGCCATGGTAGTTAGTTCAGTCGCATAAGCCTTATTTCTACTTCGGCTGGGAGAAATATTTTGAGGGAGTTCGGCCTTCGTTGGGATAGTTCGGTCGTGGTATATGGAGACCGAGGTGTGCTGAGTCTTGAGAAGCCTTGGTTCGGCAGATAGTTCGGCTCATCTCTTTTATGGTTAGCTCGGTCTTAGTATGAAAAAGCCGAGGTAAGAGAAAGGAAGGTTGGGGCCGAAGTAGTGGCCACTTCGGTCATATAGGAATTTGGCCATGGTAAAACCATCTTACTTGGTTTAAGTTGTGAGGGGGGTGTTGGAGGATAAGCATTATCTTCCAGGAGTATGAGTCCTAGGAGGACTCTGCGTGGAGGAGTTAGAGTCCTACCAGGATTGTGCCATGCGAAACCTATATAAGCTCACCAATATCACTTGTGAAAAGGTAATGCAATTTTGGCTTCCTGAATACTCAGAGCTTTTGCCTGTTTGATAATCTTTCTGACTTAGGTATCGGAGAGGTTTCCGGCACCCACCCGCCGGCTAGCTCACGTTTGTGTTTTCAGGTGATAAAGCGACGTCGTACAGAGGAACGCAGACTTGATCAACAGGATTACACGAGAAGGTATATTTCTTTCCCGTACAATTGGCGCCGTCTGTGGGAAGACAGACAAGAACAACCTCTTGATCAAGTTTCTCTCGAACATCAATGGCGAACAATGAAGAGTTACCTCAGTCCGTCGTCGACGGACAAACTCCAGATGGGGGTGCAAGGCGAGAAGGCCTACCCGTGGTCGCTCCCATGGCGGATCTGGAGCCACAAAGACACAACTCCAGGAGGGATACGAGGGATCGAAGGCGAAATAATAGCCCTCATCCCTCTCGTTCGCAAAGCCCAGAAAGACAAAGGCGCAGGATTGATCCTCAAATTTTGGAAGATCCCGTCAGAGAACAAGACGAATTGATCCGTAAGATGGCGGCAGACATGGAGTCTCTGAAACGCCAGATAAAAGGAAAAGCCGTGGCGACAAGAGAGGGGCGCAACAACAAAACGCCTCCTCGCCACTCTGAGGGTCGTAGTAGGAATTCTACACCCTCTCAACCAGAGAACAGAAGCCTAAGAACAGGCGACCGCTATCCGAGATCTTCGGGACTCGTCACTCCAGTGCGAGAGGATGAGGTGCGAGAGGTCGTGACTGAGGAAGCACCTATTGGCCCTCACATACGCATCGACGAGGTCTAGACAGACGGAATTACCAGATCGTCCGACCTCGATCCATGCTAGAAGAAGGCACGATGGAAGGAGGACGCTAGGGCGCGCGATCCACACAGGGTTCCTACTTTGCAGCGGTTGGCTCCTCAGACGCATGGAAGCGTCGAGGTTGGAATGCCAATACTGCGCCCGGCATACGAACCAACGGACAAGGCATTGGCGGTGCAGACCTCACCATTTGTCCCAAAGAATAGAGAACGCGCCTCTTCCGTCGGGCTTCCTCTGACCCTAAATTCACAACGTATGAGGAAGCGGACCCTACGCGCTTGAGTCACTTTCGCCAGGTTATGGCTGTATACCGGTGGAACGAGGCCTTGATGTGCATCCTATTCCCTTCAAGCCTCGGCGACCTAGGCTTGACTTGGTTTGAAAAGCTTCCAGAGGGCAGCATAGCCTCTTGGGCGCAATTGGCAAAGGCATTTGTAACTCGGTTTAGAACAAACACAAAAATCCCAGTGGAGATCGACCAGTTACTCTCCATCGACATGGGCGACAAGGAGACCCTGAGGTCATATAACAGTCGCTATTGGGAGACATTCAACAGTTAGGGGCGCCCAACTAATCTCGCCATTGCCAATACAAAAGAGGCCTTCGATGGGAGCGGTGAGGACTCTATTACCATGACACCGCCCCTCACCATGGAGGCCCTGATGGAGAGAGTGCATCAGCACATCAGGGTAGAAGAGGATGGCGCACGTGCCAAAGCAAAAACTAGCGACCACGACACGAGAAGAAAACCTCGGCAAAGGTCAATACGGTAGATCGCCAAAACGAAGCAGACGAGGCGGGAGGGACAATGGCGAACCGGGACAAGAGATGGTTGAGAGTCCGACCGCCATTACCACGGTATTTAAAACCAATCTCTAGTATACTTAGTGAGATCTGAGGCAGGCCCTTCGTTAAGTGGCCCAAGCTAGGTAGCGGAAGGATTACGATAGCAGATCCAGTGCACCTTCCACAATGAAAAGGGCACATGGCGAGAATTGTACGCCATTGAGGCAGCATCTGGAAGAGTTGGTGGCAGCGGGCCACCTGGACAAATACATAGAGGGAGGGGCACAGCCAGCTCCTTAGGACCAGAATATGCCCAATGGAATGCCCGTCGACGCCCCACCTCAAGGCGTTATAAACGTAATACATGGAGTCTTTGAACCTGAGCGTGTATGCGAGCTCAGAGGTTCAATTAAAAAGGCTGAGCACTTGAGGGAGGTGCTAAGTGCCCAACCGGTTGTTAAGAAGGGGAAGACAGAGGCCACAAATGTCATGTCTTTTTCAGATAAAGACTTGGCAAGGATTTATTGCCCCAACAACGATGCCACAGTGCGTCACTCTCCGAGTCAAGGATTTTGACGTCAAGCGGATTCTGATTGACCAAGGTAGTTCATGTGAAATCATGTACTATGAAACCTTCAAGCAACTGAAGCTTGAAGACAAGGACTTAGCCCCTGCCGTATCCTCTTTGATTGGATTCAATTCTATGCCGGAGTGGCCAGTCGGCAAAATCATCCTTCCAGTCAAGGCAGGGAGCGTGACGAAGCAAGTGGAGTTCTGGGTGCTGAAGGTCCCCTCCACCTACAACCTCATCTTGGGCAGAACATGGCTACATGCCATGCGCTCGGTAGCGTCCTCCTACTACCAAGTGATGAGGTTTCCCAACGAGACCGGAGTAATAGAAGAAGTTTATGGGGATCAAATCATGTCAAAGCAGTGCTTTGTAACAGTGAACGGTAGCCGCCCTGCCAAAGGATATGTTCATTCGGTGGAAGAACCAGAGAGTAATGAACTATTCGCGGATGTTGGCAAAGCGGCTAGTCAGAAAGCAGTGGAGGACTTGGTGGAAGTCAGGATAGATGAGAAGAACCCGGATAAGTTCTTCTTATTTGGCTTGTCGTTGTCCAGCACTGAGAGATTGGAAGTCTTAGAATTCCTGACCTCCAACATCAAAGTGTTCGCCTGGACCCCATACAACATGCCAGGCATCGATTCCAATTTCATTTGCCACCAACTCAATGTCCACCCTTCTGCCAGACCAGTCATCCAGCGCACTCACAGATCGGCACTCCATCACGCCGAAATAGTGGCAGAAGAGGTAGGGAACCTGCTGGAAGCAGGGGCAATCAGAGAGGTGCACTACCCGAAATGGATCTCCAACACCGTCGTAGTGCCAAAGAAGAATGGCAAGTGGTGTGTCTGCGTCGACTACAAAACGGTCAATAAGGCGTGCCCAAAGGATAGCTTCCCTCTACCAAGGATAGATCAATTGGTGGACTTGTGGCCGGGACACAACTGAAGCAACTTTACGGGCGCATCTGAGGCTACCATCAGATAGCCATACACGAACCGGATCAGGAAGTAACATCCTTCACTACTCCAAGAGGACTATATTGCTATAAGGTCATGCCCTTTGGCCTAAAGAACGCAGGGGCAACATTCCAAAGAATGGTCACAAAGATGTTCGAGCCATTGTTAGGCAGAACAATGGAGGCTTACATCGATGACATGGTGGTCAAAAGCAAGGATGCGGATGACCATCTAACAGACCTAGATGAGATGTTCAGATTTGAAGAAACACAAGCGCCTTGCGCTTCTAAGTGCGCATTGATTGTAGTGCAGCAAGTTCTGGGTTTCCTGGTGGCCAACCGGAGTATTGAGGCGACCCTCCCAAATCAAAGCAATTGAGGAGTTAGAGGCCTAACTTCGGTGAAGGAAGTCTGACATCTCACCGGCATGGCGGCGACACTAACCGATTCATCGGTAGGTCTTGAATGATTAAATCCATTCTTTCAGTCATTAAAAGCTAAGTTCGAGTGGGATGAAGAATGCGACCGAGCTCTGGAGAGTTTGAAGGAATACATGTCTTCTCCACCACTACTGGTCACCCCAATACCTGGAGAAGAACTCTTCCTCTACTTGGCAGTCTCCCAACACGCGGTAAATGCAGTGTTAGTTCGAGCAGAAGGAATCCAACACTTGCCCATCTATTATGTCAGCAAGACGTTACTGGGCGCCGAAACAAGGTACTTGCCACTGGAGAAACTGGCATTGGCCTTGATGATGGCTTCAAAATTGTCGCATTACTTTTACGCCCACACCATAGTTGTTCTCCTGACCTTCTCCTCAAGGCTTTATTTGAAAGGGCGAACTTTTACGGGTCGAAGTGGGCGATAGAATTGGGACGATGACATCAAGTTCCAACCGAACCGCAATAAAGGCTCAAGCACTAGCGATTTTGTCAGAGTTCACCCTGGAAGTCATCACATCACTTGATCGACTGGTGAAATAGCCGAACTAGGAATGGAAGTTGACGTCGGAATAACGCAACCCCTAGTACTGGTTACTCAGTCAGGTCCCATGGCGAACCAGAGCAAAGTAAGGGAGGAAGAAGTGAAACATGCTACACCAAGTCAGGACTCACCGACAAACAAGGACTTGGTCCAAACTGAGGACAAGGGGCAGACAGCAAGCATCGACTCTGAAGAAGCCACCGGCAACGTGGAAGATCCCAAGGCATCATTCGATCCCTCCATCTACTGGAAGTTGTTCGTTGGAGAGATGTGGAAGCTCTTCGTGGATGGAGCATCCAACAGGCATGGAGCAGGACTTGGTATAGTCCTCATCCCTCCAGACGGCCTAGTAGTGGAGCAGGCAATCAACACAGGCTTCGACATCAAATAATGAAGCAGTATGAAGCGCTTCTAGCTTGAGTCTCAAGTCGGCATTCTACATGAAGGCCACCGAACTAATGGTTTACAGCGACTCGCAGCTGGTGGTAAACCAAATATCTGGCGACTATGAGGCAAAGGATGATTGGATGGCCAAGTACCAAGACTTGGTCAGAACAGAGATAAAGAAGTTCGAAGTAGTGAGAATAGAACAGATCGTGAGAGAGAAAAACAATGAGCGGAGCGAACTCATGACCGCCTCAATGGCAGACACCTCCGTTCCTCACCCACTATTAATCGACTATCTGCCTAGACCAAGCATTGAAGACCCAGAAGCTGAAGCGGTATGTTGTGCAGAGTTAGGTCCTTCTTGGATGGATCCCATCATACTATTCCTAAAGGACGGCATCCTCCCAGAAGAGAAGAAAGAAGCCAACAGAATAAGAGCAAAGTCACAGCGATTTTGGCTCTCTCCATCCTTGGCATTATACAAAAAGTCGTTCTCAGGACCTTACTTAAAGTGTGTCCACCCCAGTAAGATGGAAGCATTCCTGTTTGAAATACACGAGGGGGTATGTGGCAGCCATCAAGGAGGAAGATCATTGGCATACCGAGCTATTTCACAAGGATACTGGTGGCCATACATGCAAGCAGATTCAGAGAAGTATGTCAAAAAATGCGAAAAGTGTCAGAAGTTTGCGCACCAAATACACCAACCTGCCAGAGAACTCCTACCTTTGACTAGTCCATGGCCTTTCGCAATGTGGGGCTTAGACATAGTAGGTCCACTTCCAATAGCACCAGGCAACAAGAAGTTCTTTCTTGCGGCAACAGACTACTTTACAAAGTGGGTGGAAGCAGAAGCCTTGGCGTCAATCAAGGAAAAAGATGTGAAGAAGTTTGTTTGGCAGAACATCATTACTCGCTTTGGCATACCAAAAGCACTGATTTCAGACAACGGCACTCAGTTCGACGGCAGAATTTTCAGAGGCTTTTGCGAAGAATATAAGATAGAATTCTACAATTTTACACCGGCGTATCCCCAAGCAAACGGTCAAGCCGAGGCGTCAAACAAGGTAGTTTTGGACGGCTTGAAGAAAAGGTTGGTGAAAGCCAAAGGCAAGTGGGCAGAAGAGCTCCCTCATGTTTTATGGGCTTATCGCACCACACCACGGCGGTCAACAGGAGAAACTCCATTCTCCTTAGCCTATGGCATGGAAGCAGTCATCCCATTAGAAGTCGGACTCCCCACAATCCGGAGCGAAAATTTTGATCCAGACTTAAATGGCGAAGCTATAGCATTGGAACTTGACCTTGCGGAAGAAAGAAGAGACAGAGCATTGGTTTACATCGCCACTTACCAACAAGAACTGTCTAGGAAGTATAACAAAACAGTGCATCTGAGACAATTCAAGATCGGCAATTGGGTACTTCGCAAAGTTATGGGCAACACATTGGTCCCAGGAGACGGCAAGTTAGGGCCTAACTGGGAAGGTCCTTACAAAGTGGTCGGATTAGCAGGAAAAGGGGTATACCACTTGGAAGATGAGGACGGCAAAGCAATTCCTAGGCCATGGAACACTGCCAATCTTAAGTTATTTTACTTTTAGCTTTTTCTTTTCCCTCTTTAAGTATATGTAATTTTTCACTTCATCAATAAAACAAATCGATTCTTTTTTAGCATATTTGTTTTAGCAGAAGGTAACTCTAGTACGTTAGCAGCATTATAAACATAGTTGGCTGGAATAACCAACTATGACCCCTCCTAAGCCCAGAATCAGGATTTAGGCTGCAGGACGTTTGGTCGGAATAACCAAACACTTAATTCTAAGTTGGCTGGAAAAACCAACTTGGAGGTTGGCTGGATTAAACCAACACTCTGTACTCTTCAGCCGAAGTAAGTGTATGGCTGAAGAGTGGTTGGCTGGATTAAACCAACACTTTGTACTCTTCAGCCAAAGTAAGTGTATGGCTGAAGAGTGGTTGGCTGGATTAAACCAACACTCTGTACTCCTCAGCCGAAGTAAGATATATCGGCTGAAGAGTGGTTGGCTGGATTAAACCAACTCATTGTACTCTTCAGCCGAAGTAAGTGTATGGCTGAAGAGTGGTTGGCTGGATTAAACCAACTCTTGGTACTCTTCAGCCGAAGTAATCTATATCGGCTGAAGAGTGGTTGGATGGATTAAACCAACTCCTTGTACTCTTCAGCCGAAGTAAGTTATATCGGCTGAAGAGTGGTTGGCTAGTAAGTTAGATAAATTTGGGCAAGAGATCAAAGTTTGCAAATGATCACATGGAAAATTCATTTCAAATACAAGCATACATACACAAAACCGGAATAAAAGTTGAAGGATATTTTTCATTAAAAAACAGAGAAGTACAATTTGGGGGGGCTTCAGCTCGGTTACAAAGTTCAAAAAGAAAAGAAAGGAAAAATTAACCAAGAAGCGCATCAAGTTCGGCATCAAATTCCATCGATGATTACTTTGAGCGGTGTCGAGGGGAGCATGGTTTGAAGTGGGAGTCTGGTGTCAGCCTGAACTTCGGTGCCAGTTGGCTGCAGCTCAGGAGTTGGATCTTCAATAACTGGCTCAGACCGAACTGCTTTATCATTCTGTTCGTTGACAACCGGAGTATGAGATTGCCCCTCATCTTCTTCATCATCATCGTCATCATCATCAGGACCCCTCTAGAAAGGCTTTTTGGAGATCGTGGCGTATTGTGAGAGTGAAATTTGGAATGGAGTCTGATGGGCGTTGTAGACCTCGGTGTCGCGTACAACTTGCTCCACTTGACCCTCGGCCGACTTGAAAAATAGATCCTTTCTTTGCATCACCTTTGAAGAGTGTCGCGTCCTCGGCCTCCTTAAAACCCCTTCTCGGCCTTTTTACCTCCTTCAATTGCTTTATTTCGGCATCTTTCTTCTTCTCAATTGCGGCCAAGATGCGCGGTATCTATCTTTTGCCTCGATGACAACTTTTTCTTCTCGGCCTCCACGAATTGGCGATCTCGGTCGTGAGCCGTTCTCTTCGAGCTCGGCCAATTGTTTCTTCGCCTTCTCGATTAATTTGTTTTAGTTCGGCCTCAGCCATGGCCTCCCTGGTACTCCTCCTAAGCTCCATGACCCTCCTGTGAGTGACTTGGTTTTTCTGGATGGCCTGCAAAGGAGAAGTAACGTTAGCCGGACTCCAAGTAAAAAAAAAAAAAGATCTTACATGGAGAGGAATATTGCTTACCAGGATCATGGACTTAGTGGAGGAACGGATTGACTTTAGCTCAGTGTTGAGCTGTTTGTAATGGTGCTCCATGTCTTTGGGGAGGCACACACCCTTGGCCAAATTGAAAGCCATCAGGTGGTCCTTCTCTGAGACCACCAAATCAGACGCGGTGATGTCTCGGTCATTGAAGGTGAGTCTGAGAGTCCACTTAGAAGCGATTGTCGGTGGGTTCCGGTTGTAGGCTTGGCTGAGGGCTTGGTGGAGGACTTGTTGGCAGGACGGTCTCGTCTTCATCGGCAAGACGTGGCTCGGTTTGGCTAGTCCGGGCACGTTTGCTTGGACGTGATGAAGACGGCCGTTGAGATGGGAGTGCAACCACGGTCTCAGTGGCACGGCCGACTTCCTGTACTTCGGTGGGGTTTGTTGCGGTCAGTAATGCCTTCAGTCGGTTTTTCTTCGCCATTTCCTGTTCGGCTGTAAGAGGTATCAGGTTGATTTCGGGCAAGGAGGGGTCCGGTTGTGGTGCTTCCTCCAGAAGGAAATCAGTCACCCTCGCTTTTCGGCGACCGGTATATTTGTAGGTCGGTTCGAAGTCGAGGAGTTTAGCCCAGCTTCTCTCCTTTACCCTTAGTGCGGCGCGCAGAAGATCGAGGTTTGGGTGGCCGTAGTTTGAGAGGAGATGGGCTTTATCTGCAAAGAAAAAACAAGTGTTAGTTCGGTCCAGAGTAAAAACCGGAGTAAAAAGATAAGATTGCATTAAAACCGAAGTAAGTATACCAGGGATTCCTTTGTTCCAGTTTATGCTCCCGCCTGGGATCTAGGCCTGGTGGTCCTCAAAGTTCCCAAACACCCAGAAGTAATCATCATCATTTAAGTCTTTGTCCGGTGTGTTCTTAATTATTTTCTCTCGGCCACGGCGTATTCTCAAATAATAGCACCAGCCCTCGTCTTTGGATCCTATGGAGTATTGGTGCAGTATTTTGGCTAAGCCTAAGTTAAGACCGGTCTGGCGGTTTAGGGCGTCTATGCCCATTATTATACGATATGTGTTGGTGGAGAGTTGGGTTGGGCACAGTCTGGTTTGCCTGAGAAACTCACAGTTAAAAGGTGGGACAGGAATCGATCCGGTTTCTATTATTGTTGAATGGTGAAGGGACAAAGCACAGGTTGCCCCATGGGTCAACGTCTAGTTCGGCGAGGGTAAGGTTGACGTCGGCAGGAATATTGTAGTCCTTGCAGAATTCGGCTAAGCCTCCTGGGGTTTCTACTAAAAATCTATACTTCCCCATTTATTGTATAACTTAATAATAAATTATCTCGGTCAAAAAAGGTTGCTCAATAGCTCGGCTAAGCGCGGGGAAGTGTCTGGCAACCTAAGTCTGCAAAGTGGAAAGCAAGGTGTTAAGCACAGATCGCCGACCGTGCTACAAAAAAAAAACAGAGTAAGAGAAGAAGTCCTACTTCGGCTACACAGTATTACAGGATCTACCTCGGTTGTACAGAGGGGATTTTGTTATCTCGGTCTGTCAAGATGTTTTGGTTATATCGGTTCTACTTTTGGTTTTGTTATTCCGGCTGAACCTCAAGGGGCAGCTTTCTGAGTTCGGTTTAGGAACTAAGAATGCTGGTATGGCCCCTGAAATTTTAGCTCGATCAAGTGCTATGGTTTCTAGTTCGGTGGGTTTTGTTTCGGCTATTGTGGATCAGTTAGGGACCTATTGAAACTACTTTGGTGTGCGCAAGTGCTAGTTCGGTTTCAATTCACCTGTATCTTTACATACATCACAAACAGTGTTCTACTTCGGTTGGGGCATGTATAAAGATCGAAATGGCATTCTATTGATTATCTTATGAAGTTCTAACAGTTTATAGACAGGTTTTTCCAGAAAATATGAAACTTGCAACAAAAGAGTGTTTTGCAAAAACATATAAAACAGAAAACCAAGGAAAACAAGAACAGATTCGTGTGTTTACCTGGTAGAAGCGAGAGGAACTAGATTGAAATAGCCAACAAAAGAAAACACGAGTTTGATGCGGGGTTGAGAGCAGTGAAGGAGCAAGAACAAGATTGGGGAAGCTCAGAACAAAGAGAAAGAGTGAATTTTTGAGAAGATTGGGGAAGTTTCAGAGGCAAGTGATTTTTGAGAAGACAAAGAGGGTTTGTTTTGTGTAAGTGGAAGGAGGGAAAAAACGCGGGACTGTTCAAATTTTTCGAATCTGAGGTATAGCAATGTGAATGGCCAATAGGGGCTTGCCACGTGTCATTGGAATGTGGAACGCTTCAGTTGCTGTGACTGAAGAGACGTTTGACCGGACGTGATTAGCTCGGCTTATGCTTAGCTCGGCTAGAGAAGTTAGCTCGGCCGGAGTAGCTAAAGGATTGTAGCTCGGCTGGATAAGCTAAAACTTTAGTTCGGTTCGTAGACAGGTAATCCCTATCATGCTGTGCAGATGGAATTAAGGGGCAATTGAGAGGGTAATTTATATTTGTATTGGGCCGAGCTGGGTAAATTGGGCCGAACTAAGTAATGGGCCGTTTTGGACCATACTACTGAGGGCTGAGTAAAAGGCGATGTAAGTTACTCCGGTTTGGAGAAGTGGTTTTTGTGTTAGGCCGGTCGTTGCCATGGTAGTTAGTTCGGTCACATAAGCCTTATTTCTACTTCGGCTGGGAGAAATATTTTGAGGGAGTTCGGCCTTCGTTGGGGTAGTTCGGTCGTGGTATATGGAGACCGAGGTGTGCTGAGTCTTGAGAAGCCTTGGTTCGGTAGATAGTTCGGCTCATCTCTCTTATGGTTAGCTCGGTCTTAGTATGGAAAAGCCGAGGTAAGAGAAAGGAAGGTTGGGGCCGAAGTAGTGGCCACTTCGGTCATATAGGAATTCGGCCATGGTAAAACCATCTCACTTGGTTTAAGTTGTGAGGGGGGTGTTGGAGGATAAGCATTATCTTCCAGGAGTATGAGTCCTAGGAGGACTCTGCATGGAGGAGTTAGAGTCCTACTAGGATTGTGCCATGCGAAACCTATATAAGCTCACCAATATCACCCGTGAAAAGGTAATGCAATTTTGGCTTTCTGAATACTCAGAGCTTTTGCCTGCTTGATAATCTTTCTGACTTAGGCATCGGAGAGGTTTCCGGCACCCACCCGCCGGTTAGCTCACGTTTGTGTTTTCAGGTGATAAAGCGACGTCGTACAGAGGAACGCAGACTTGATCAACAGGATTACACGAGAAGGTATATTTCTTTCCCGTACACATGTTTTTTATTTTTTTTTAAATCCTAATTTTATCCTCAAATCTATTATATTTTTTAAAAGTCATGAAGAGTCCTATATAAACTATCTCTTTTATTTTTGGAATTGAACACTCAAAAACGATTCCCTATTTTTTATATTGATGATTATTGAAGAGCAAAAAATAATTACTATTCTTATTTCCTGTGTCTATTTCTATAATTGTCCATCATGGATCAAATTACTATAAATAATTTTGGTCGAATCTTAAAGTTGTATACATCTATTCGAATCTAGATAGAGGAAAGTGCATGCATTTCTTAAACAGAGATTTGTACTACATCTCAAAAATTCGCAGGTTATTTTCATACACCTTTTTTTTTTTGTTTAAATTATATTTTATGAACGGTATTATTTTACATAGTATTTTAATCACCAAGGTATGATGCCAAAATTTTAAAAAAGAACCACTTTTGTTGGTTTTATTTTTTAAATATGTTTTTTAATTTTTAATTTTTCATATTTTCTCAATTTTGGTGATTAAAAATATTGAAATTTCTTTATATTTTATACTTAAATTATATTTTTACATGAAAATCTAATATATAATAATCTAAATAGAATTTGAAAGTAAAATATCAGTAAAAAAAATTTATAAATTCAAACATGTATTGATTTTTTTATTAATATATATTTTTTGTTATTATTATTATTATTATTTAATATTAATAATCTTTTTTTTCCAAAAAGAAAATACAACAAATTATTTTTTAAGTGTATTTAGATTAAGTGAATCTAAATCCAAAAGTAAAAAATTATTAAATTAAGTGAATCTAAAAAGAAAATAAAATGGTTATTAAAAAAAAAAGAAGTGTCAAAGACAAAAAACAATGACAACCAAAAAAGTCAAAACAAAAGTTTGAAAAAGCAACAAAACCAAATACTATAAACTTCTTCTTTTTAAATTTTTCTTCACAAATCTCTAATTTTACACAAATTATTCACAATTTTTTTTCAATTTTTATGTGAATTTAATAATGTAATTAAAAAATGGTGTATATACACAAAAATATAACACTAAATATCTACAGTATAACCAACTGTTTAATTATGAATAATTAACTTCTCTTTATTACTTGTATTATATTGTTACAAAATATTTCACATATTATTTTTGTGATATCTTATATGTCAATGTCTACATATATAAATATATAAAAAATACATATAAATATAAATTTATATATGTTATTGCATTCATACATTATTAATCTGTAATACTATATTACCATCCAATACACATGTATTGTTTTAGTAATATAGTTATATTTGTTATGAAAAAATTGTGAAATTGTGTATTATTCTTCTATCAACTTATGTTCAATACATATATACATATATGTCATACAAATAAGTGTTTACAACAAACACTTTCAATAACAAATTAAGACTTTGCAAAACACTTCCATCACAATAATACCAAAAAAAAAAAAAAAATGACATTATTGAGGAAAAATGGATTTTAAATTTCATAACAATATCATATTACCTCAAACTTATACTCATCAAAATATGTTTATTATAATGAGTTACAATGGTGAGTAAGAAGAAAAACAAGAAGAAGGTGAAACAAAAAGGGCGAATTACACTAACGATCCCTATAGTTTGAGTCTTGTATCACTTTGGTCCCTAACATTTTAATTGTGACACATTTGACCCTAAATTTTAAATCTTGTTTCAAATAAGGACAATTGAAGATACTATTGCGCAATTTTAAGGGCAAAATTGTCAATTTGATAAAATATAAACTAATTTGACAAAAATAAATGTCAAAAAATATTTTTAAATTTTTAAAAATTATTTCTAGCCACTAAAAATAAAATTATGTAAATTTGATAAATTTTTTAGACATTTATTTATTTATTTATTTTTTACCAAATTAATTTTTATTATGTGTTTGGATGATGACCATGTAATGGGTGGTTGTTTTTATTTTCATTAGTTTTCATTTTTTCAAAAGTCAAATATAGCGACAACTTTGATATCATTATTAAATCAATCTATTAAATCAAAAAATCTAAAACTAAAAACATTTCATATATTCAATATATATCGATTACACATTAAAAGCCTAATAGCCATCAATTTGATAAAATATAAACTAATTTGACAAAAATAAATGTCAAAAAAATATTTTTAAAATTTTAAAAACTATTTCTAGCCACTAAAAATAAAATTATGTAAATTTGATAAATTTTTTAGACATTTATTTTTTTTTTTTACCAAATTAATTTTTATTATGTGTTTGGATGATAACCATGTAATGGGTGGTTGTTTTTATTTTCATTAGTTTTCATTTTTTCAAGAGTCAAATATAGCGACAACTTTGATATCATTATTAAATCAATCTATTAAATCAAAAAATCCAAAACTAAAATCATTTCATATATTCAATATATATCGATTACACATTAAAAACCTAATAGCCATCAATTTGATAAAATATAAACTAATTTGACAAAAATAAATGTCAAAAAAATATTTTAAAATTTTTAAAAATTATTTCTAGCCACTAAAAATAAAATTATGTAAATTTGATAAATTTTTTAGACATTTATTTTCTTTTTTTTTTTACCAAATTAATTTTTATTATGTGTTTGGATGATGACCATGTAATGGGTGGTTGTTTTTATTTTCATTAGTTTTCATTTTTTCAAAAGTCAAATATAGCGGCAACTTTGATATCATTATTAAATCAATCTATTAAATCAAAAAATTCAAAACTAAAAACATTTCATATATTCAATATATATCGATTACACATTAAAAGCCTAATAGCCACTCATTACATGATTATCATCCAAACACATAATAAAAATTAATTTGGTAAAATAAATAAATGTCTAAAGGATTTATCAATTTTACATAATTTTATCTTTGGTATGTAGAAATTATTTTTAAATATTCAAAAATATTTTTTTGACATTTATTTTTGTCAAATTGGTTTATATTTTATCAAATTGACAACTTTGCCCTTGAAATTGAGCAATGGTATCTTCAATTGTCCTTATTTGGAATAAGATTCAAAATTCAGGGTCAAATGTGTCACAATTAAAAAGTCAAGGACCTAAGGCCCCGTTTGTTTTCAGAGGTAGAATGGAGGGGATTAATAGTGAGGGGATTGATAGTGAGGGGATTAAGTAAAATTGTGTTTGTTTTGATGATAATTATTAGTGTAGGGATTGTTAAATTATTTTTATATAAAATAAATATAAAATAATAAAAAAATAAAAAATACAAAAACATTAAACATTAATGTTTTTAAAAAAATACCCAACATGTAAAAAATTAAAAAAAAAAAAAATTTCAGAAAAAAATAAAATAAATAAAATAATGATTTTTACTTAACAAAAAATACAAAAAATTAAACATTAATATTTAAAAAAAATGCCCGACATGTAAAAAATAAAATAAATAATAAAAATTTCTAGTCCGTCGGACTATTTTTCTAATACCAAGTCCTGAAGGCCCATTCGAATCCCATCTGCAAGGCCTATCCTCAACCCTTCGGCTTAGCAGTTCCTTCCTCAACTCTGTAAACAAACAACACATTAAATGGGGCCCACAGCTATCCTAATCCCAATCCCCCTCTCATACCCCAAAACAAACGGGGCCTAAGTGACACGTGCCTGTAGACACCCAATTTTTGACCGCCCTTAAGACTTGGGTGCTACTGATGATTTATTTGGTGGTGAAAGGTATGCAGGGCAAATGTTCGATTTCTTCAGCAAGAGAAGAGTTAAATCCTAACCTCACACCCCATTTTGGACCAAAGTTATTTTGGATGGTTTTTAGACTTTAAAACCCTCTCTTTCAAAATATTTTTGAAATGAAGTTCCTACGATGTTCCGACGTTCGCATTTTGTCAAATGTTGCGTTTTTCGGTAAACCGAGTAAGGACAAAGTGGAAATGAATGAAAGAGAGATGAACTCTTTGAAAAATCTTTCAAAACACCTTGTTTAGGGGTTTGGAGTTGAAGAAAAGAGGAAAAGAGGGAAGAAACCTAGTTGGAGAAAGAGATGGGCATGAATCGCTAAGAGAGAGTCGAGCAGCCCTCACTAAATCAGACCTATCCTTTTGTATATTTGGATTTAAGCTATAAGGCCAATACCATTGGAAAGAAGACTTCCGGGGCTTCATTTTTCACTTAAGAATCTCCTAAAGCCGAGTCCGGATGGGGGAGATATGATTGGTTGAAGTTGGGTATCATTTCGGTTGGACCGAAACTGAGCAGCCTTCACTAAAAGAGGGATATCTCTTAGCACACATGGAATTTTGAGGTGAGGCTTGCATATTTGGAAAGAAGACTTCTGGGGCTATAGTTTAGGCTCAAGAATGACCTAAAAAGGAGTCAAGATGAAGGAATTAGACTTTCTTCAAGTCAGGGACCAGCATTGATTTTTTCCATTGGCCTCTATGGAAGTCCACCGGCCACAATTTGACCTCAGCAGCTATATGTCGGCCAAAAGTGAACCTTATCGGCCAAAAATGGTGGCAGGTCGGCACTAAAGATGGCTGGTCGGCCAAAAGTGTCCAAAACTTAGATTTTTGACAGATATTTCTCCTTCAGCTGTTTCCAGCAAGCTCCAGCTGTCCTATAATCAGATATTTTCGACCTTGAGCTCATTTTTGCTATATATGAGGCTATATCTCTCATTTTCCAAATATAGAACTTCTTGAACATGTTTTAGGAGCCTCTCTCTCTAGAAATTTCAGAGCAAAAGTTTAGCTTTTCACTCAAGCTTGCTGACTTTGTGTGCATGCAAGAGGTATACTTGAAGATATACCTCACCTTTGCCTAGGCATCCTTGATCAAACTCAACCACCATTGGGCTGAGGTTCTTTGAGGATCATTTTGAGCTCCAAAAGCTGGTTTTAGCTCAGAGTTTGGACTTGTTTTGCAGCTGTGCTTCAAGGGTAAGCCTCTCTCTCTTTTAAGCTCATTTTGTACACTATCTTGGCCAACTTTGCATGCTTGTTTTGCCACCCTTTTAAACTGTTTTTGGCTTGGTTTTGAACTGAATAAAATTCTATTTTTCAGTCCTCAAAATGATGGTTTAGGCCTATTTTGTGCTAGGGGGTTGTCCTCCTTTTTGTTCCTTGGCTTGTAAGGCCTTGTGAGCTAACTTTCAAACTTTTCAAACAACATCTTTTTGGCCTTAAAACCATTGAATTCCAGAGGAATTTTGGTGGTATAAAACTTGTTTTGAGGGCCCAAATAGGAGAGGGTGGTCCCCTCTCCTCTTGTCTTGCTTGCTAGTATTGATGGCCAACCAAATGAGCATGTGTTTCTACTTCTTGGAGGCTTTGTTTAGGCTCATTTTTGTGACTTTCCAGACCTTCCATAACTCTGTTTTGGGCTATCTTGCTCACCTTTTGCATGCTTTATACACTTGTAGTGTAAGTCCTCTTTACTAGTCTTGCATGCCTAATGAGTGAGCTTGTTATTCTAGCATGTGTTGACTTGGTATTAGCCCATTTTTGGTGTTAGTTTGACATTCCATGACTCTGATTTTTGTTGGTTAAGTCATCACATGCTTGGCTTTGGTAGGTGTAGTGTAAACCTCCTTATTGGCCTTGCATACTCCATGTTTTGACCTTCATGCTAGCTTGTTTTGGCTTTGCTCCATGCATGTTTTGTCATTTTTTTGGCATACTCTAGGACTGTTTTGGGTTGTATTGGCCATATGACTCATGTTTTGTATAGCTATAGTGCAAATGCCTTGATTAGTCTTGAGTTTTGAGGCACCTATCATGCTATACTTGTGATGTTTGCATGCCTTGGCATCATTTGAAATGATATTTCAGAGCTTATATATTCTCCATGCTCTCATGTTTATCACTCTTTCAATGTGTTTAAGAGTTGCACCTTTATGCCTTGTTTGTGAGCCATTGCATGAGCCTCATTTTCTTGCCTTTCAAGCCATCATCTCAATCCATTTTGGCTATTGTTTTGACCTGCATAAGGTCTGTTTGGGGCTGGTTTGGCCATTTGAGCATTGTCTTGCATGCCTCTAGTGTAATACACTTCCCTAGCTTTGATGCTTAAGCCTTGCAACATGCATCGCATGAGTTATTTGCATGATTTTAAGTCATTTAGCTTGACATTTCAGTGCTGGAACATATGCCATTATACTCCATGTTTCATCCTTTCAATGCCTTTGGAGAGTTGTGTCTTGTGCCATAATCTTGCATTAACATGTATGCATGCTTGGCTAGTCCTTGGAGTCTCTATTTCATCATTTTGGCCACTGTTCTTGGTATGGCTGAGGCCTACTGTAGACACCCCATTTTTGACCGTCCTCAAGACTTGGACGTCACTAATTGAACACTCAGTGATCACCCTTGTTAGTGTTCATTTTGAGTTCCCGAAGGCCTCGGCTGCGCGCCTTGCCTCAGGATCTCTTAAACTCGTCCGTTTAGTGTTTGGTTTTGCACCAAACACTTGTGTTTTTGCCTTGGAAGGCAGGGAATGGCTTGTTGGTCATCCCCACACTCCACCGGCCCTTCCTTTACATCACCGGCCTTTCCTTGTTGCCACCGGCCATTGTTGCTTGTTATCAATGGCCGGTCGGCACTCTCTGTGGCCGGCCGGCACTTTATTTGGCCGGTGACCTATTTTGCCGGCCGATGACCCTTCTGCACCCCTTTAGGCTTGGTGCATGCCAGCTGTGCCGGCTGGAATACACCAACTCCACTCTCCATGCACGAGGATGGTTGCTTTGAGCCTTTGACCCCTTTTTCCTTCTAGAAGGATGACCCCTTTGGCCAAGCTTCTTGGGGAAGCTTGGCCAGCTGTCTTAGCTTCTTCTAGAAGCCTTGACTCCTTTGCACCCTTTGCCCCTTTTCATTTAGCTTCTTTGAGAAGCTTCAAGCTCCCTTTTTGTCTATATAAGCCCCTCTTCTTCTCCATTCATAGGGGTTAGAGGTTTTGAACAAAAAACCAGAGAATATATGCATACACATCTGATATATACTCTCTCTCTCTCTCTCTCTATATTCCCCTCTCTCTTATCCTTTGTGTGTGTTTTATGGCCTAAAAGTGCAATTTTGCCTTAGATTTGCACTAACACACACACTACCACACCTTGCTTCGACCTTGAGGGACTTAGAGGGTCTTTTCTTGAGTTTTTGAACTTGTTTTGATCAGAAGAGAGTGGCTGGACCTGCTATTCTTGAGGTGTTCTTCAAGGGTAACTACTTTGCTTTAGTTTCCCCAATTTTGCAACAGCTTTTTACCTGTCTTGCATGATGATTTGAGCTTTGTGTATAACTAGAAAAAGTCTTATATTTTCATGCTTTAAATACTTCATTAAGGTCATTTTGTGGTTTGGGGTCGAGCTCACCCTCTTAGGCCTTATTTGGCCCTTTTGGTGCTTCTATTGTTAGGCTTCATTTGCTTGAGTGTTTTGTTCTTTTCACCACTGAAATCTAGTGGATTTTTAGTGGTAAAGAAGAGGGTTTGAGGTCTTGTATAGGGGAGGGACACTCCTCTCCCCTTTGTCCCTTTTTTATCTTTGTTTTGGCTTAAAGAGCAACATGCATGCTTGGTCTGTTTTTGGCTCCATATCAGATGTTTTTGGTGCTATTTAGGTCACATGTTGTCTCTGTTTTTGGTCGGATTTGTGGCCCTTTGCATGCTTAATATACTTGCTTTGTATTCCCTTGTTTGTGCCTAGAAGTGCACCATGACTTTTGGCTACCATGCTCTCATGTCTTGGCTTTACTTTGTGAAGTTCTTGGCCATATTTTATCATGCTTAAGGTCTGTTGGCCACTGATTTGGTCTTGTTTAGCATGTTTGGTATAGTTGCTTCACATTTTGGCTTGTGAGCTTTGAATGTGTGAATCATAAACATGCATTGGTTAGGCTATTTCAATGATTTGGAATCATTTAACATGCTATTTCAGTCCCTATATCATGCTTACATGTCTCCATTTATCATCTCATTCATGCCTTGAAGAGTTGGCCTTTCATGGCTAGGAATAGGTCATTGTGCATAGCCCTATGTTTGAGGCTTTGGGGTTGCCATATCAGGGGTGTTTGGGGCTCATTTTGCATGTTAAAATTATGTTTTTGGTTGTGTGGTTCATGCCATGTTTGCTTGGGGTAGTGGTAGTATAATGCCCCTTTGTTATGCCTTAGCTTTGGGCCTCTTTGACTTGCATGTTTGTTGTGCATTTTGTCCATCATTCGGGATGCTTTTGGCCACTGTTTAGGGGTGGGTTGAGGTTTGCCCCTTCATGGTTTAAGTCCACCATTGCTTACTTGTCACATGTTTGTTGTATGTTTGATTCATGATGTGTTGTCACATGCTAGTTCTTTCGCATACTTGCCATGACATGTTGTATTGCATTTGGCATGCCTTGCATCTTAATCTCATGTTGCATCTTTGAGCCATGTTTGCATGACATGCATTGCATTGCTTGGTTTGGGGTGTCAAGCCAAGTGTAAGGATTGAGAAGTGTTCATACTCCAAGTGATGTAACACGTCTCAACTCTCAGTCACCGAGGCCCTTGACTTTCACATGATAGGGTCTTGGTATTCATTTGTGTGTTGCATGCATTTTCATTGAGGTGCAACCTTGGCCTCTTAGGCCATCATGCATCAAAATGCACAATTGATGGCCCGAGGATCGAGGGCCATGCTCCCTTGAGTCCATTGCATGATAGGGAGTGTGACCATGCTTACATTTGCTTGAAATTCCATGCCATACATCATCCTTTGTTGTTGTTGTCAAAAACATTTCTTAGAATTTTTGGCCGACCGGCGATTTGTAGTGCCGACCGGCCATGGATGAATGGCCGATAACATGAAGTCCGGCCGATAACATGAAGTCCAGCCGATGGACATTTTCCATGGCCGGTGGGTATTTTCTTTAGCCGATGGTGCTCTACAGTGTGCAAGGAATATGTCCCAAGACTTTGGCAGTTTTTAGAAAAGCAGGGCAGTGTAAACAGAGGCAGCGGTGGCATGGTATGGGTTTTCCGGGCGAAACGGACTCAAGCATGCATCATTCGCGCATCCCAAGGTGGGGTTGTGGCCTTTTCCCTTCTGCATTTATTTTGTTAATTAATTAGGAGTTTTGTAATATTTAAATTGTAATAATTAATTTAGTATTATTTATTTGGACTGTAATATTTATTTGGACCCTCCGAGTGAGGGCAGTTGTGTAATAAGTGTGTGTGAGTGCGTGTATGTCTTCCAATCGCACGTCTTTCTTCCCTTTTATTTACCCGCTTATGATGGTAGACTAGGGCATATTTAAATTAGCATACCTTATGCTATGCATGCATGCATCCATACATTTGTCTTACATGCACCGGGCTCGGTACATCATGCTAACTGCATTTATATTTCAATTCCAAATTGAGTACTGGTTAGTTGCAGCATTTCGCATGCCATCCTTAGGGTAGCCGAGCCTGTCTAGATTGCATCTTTGCATGTGTTGCATTAGCCATTCTAAACATGAACTAGGATCATGCATATGATTACTAATTGGTTCCTGTTTTGGCTTGGAGTACTAGGTGAGCTTTTATGCTTTAGCATACCGCATGCGTGTGAGTGTTGCCATGATAGCATAATTACCATGAGGCTAGCTGCTTACGTGATATAACTGCTTGAATGCCTGCGGATGGAGGTTGAATTATCTAAATTGGGATAATGCATTAAAACTATGAGTTTTAAGCCCATTAGATAGTGACAAAACCGTCTTTTCTAAAAGCCCACTCGAGGGTGGCAAAACCCGCATTTTAGCCTACTCGCGAGTAGCAAATCACTTTCAAAGCAAACCTGAAATGTTTTATCCCAATTTGGGCGATTCGGTCTATACTTGTTTGTTGTGTGCATAACATAGTAAATCTAGGCTAAATAACCAGAATAAGAGCATATAATGTTTTCAAAACAAGATATCACGGTTAGTAGAGGCCGATCTTTGATCGGGCGAGAGGGGGTGCTCATAGCTGACCTTCCCCAATCGTACCCAAGTTCCCGAGCCGAGGCAACTTTGGTGATGACGGACACGTGGCTTTTGGCACCGAGTCAGGATTTCCTAAATTCCCCCATTAAAAAAATATTTAGGTGGCGACTCTGTATCTAGCAAAACAGTCCATGTTTGGCACTTCTTTCAAAAATCTGTTTTCTCAAAACGATTTGCCGGATTTGGACTCTTTGGTTTAGATTAAGAACCGTGACATTTGAGTCCTGAATTGTAGTAGACCTACAGACGAACATAACGGGACTCACCCTCCTGGGGCGTTCGGGGGACGTCTACAGTTTCTGGCGACTCTGCTGGGGAGTTTAGAGAGCTTGACTCGAACTCGTGATATCCTGTTTTGATTACATTTATGTGTTTCTTTGCATTGCATGTGCATTGGTGCGCCTAGGACACCGTGTTGGCCATCTGCTATTCTTGAGCGGTCTGCCGGAGGCATGACTTTGTCAAAGCATGCCATAAGGCTGACCGGTTGCGAGCTCTGCCAATATGGGAACACAAACCCCGGTTTTACCGGGGCACCCTTTTCGACCATTCGACCTAGTGCATATTCGGAATCCATAGTGACCATTCCAAATTAGGACAGGTTGCTCACCTGATTTTAGGTTGTTTGAAACCGCTACATGCGTAGTGAAACCCTAGCTCTTGACAAAATAGGACAGGGAAACCCTACCCCGGCATAGGGGTGTATCGGCTCTCATTTACTTGCTATGTGTTTTTAGAATGTATCTCTACAGGGACATACGTACTGGCCTGTGAGTTTGAGTATCAGGCCCGCGAGCATCAGTGTTTTTTGGTAATCAGTTGTCTGTGGATATCAGATTCAGACTTAGGGGCAACGATTCAGAAACAGTGATAAGTGTTTGAGGAACAGTGTGTTCAGCTTATTGGCAGCATATTATGATACCCAACCGTGTGTTGTATGTTTATTTTATGCCGTTACGCTGTCCGATTGTCTGTTTATTTATACACTTTATTTATCTTTTTGCTAGGTAGTTGAGCACAATTGCTTCCGACCCAACAGATATCCCCCAAGCACTCTGGACTAAAGGTCGTCGGCTCCATCGATCTGAGGATCTGGTAGACGGACAACCAGTGTACCACTCTTTACCCCTAGTTACTAGACGGAGGACCGTTAGGCAGAGGACATCAGTACAGCAGTCAGTTCAGAGGGCCTTATCTACCCCACCTGAGTTCAGTAGAGATCAGGGTCCTGTTTCACCTACAGAGAGGGAATATATACCGGTAATTCAACCAGAGCAGAATAGTATGGCTAGCTTAGAGGAGATGGTGCGCTCCCAAGAGACATGAAAATGATGCAAGGAGATCTGCTCGACAGCGAGTTTGCCAAGCAGCAGGCCACAGTTATGAATGAACAAGCGGAGTTGATTATGAGGTTGCAGCAGCAAACCGGAGCCTCTGCTTCGTAGCAAGTTCCTCCCTCACCAGGAGTTCCAACCCTCGGGGAGACAGCCAATGTTCAGAATGATACAGAACTTCCCACAGGACCACCTCCACCCCCGATCCTACCCCAAATCCAACCCCAGTTATCAAAAACACCCACCGACCTATCGGACTCCCCCTTTGAGTTCGAGACTGATCCCACCGTACTAAAGTTGAGCAAGCTTGAAAAGCTGTTCAAGAGATCCCAGGGAGTCAAGACCATCCCCAACATTGAAGATGGCTATACCGACGCAGCTGTAACGCTGCCCGACAGATTTAACATGCCCCATATTGATCGATTTGACGGGTCCGGGGACCCTATGGTGCACTTGAGACTGTTTTCAGATATCTTAAGGCTAATGGGCCTCAGTAGACTGCAGAAGATGTCTTTGTTCGGCCGGACCCTGTCAGGTGTGGCGGCCATATGGTATGCCAAATTAGAAGATGATGTCAAGAGAAACTGGGACGAGATGGCTGAGGCCTTCATTGCGCAGTACTCATACAATACACAAATCGAGATTACAACCTGTGATCTCGAGACAACAAGGCAGGAACCTAAAGAGAGTTTCTCAGAATTCGTAACCAGATGGAGGGCCAAGGCTTCGATGATGACCTTGAGGCATACAGACAAAGACCAGATTCGGATGATTGTGCGCAACCTTCAGCCGAAGTTGATGCAGAAGATTATTGTACTCCCCTTTTTTACTTTTTCTGACCTACATGAAATGGGGGTGCAGATTGAGGATGCCTTGAAGCAAGGCTTAATTGATAATGACCGGAAGCAACCCCGAAGAACTTTCAACTGCAACACTAATGCAGGCCCGAGCGGCACTACAACTACAAGAGCCTCCGAAGTGAGCATGGTCACCACCAACCCCCCTCCAAGAAATATGGCGGCCACATCATTCTCCGGTGCGTCCGGAAGCAACCTACCAACAGCCAAATACCCACCCAAAAACACCAGAACCTTCGCTCCACTTTATATGCCCCTGTCCAAAGCTCTAGGGTCGTGTCCTACGATCCTAGTATCTATATCACACCTTCCCACCTGCCTAAGCCGGAGGTTTTCCTTCCCGATTGCACCGACTTGTGCATGATGGATATCTCCATGACTTAACCCAAGCCAGCGGTAGTGACTGCCGAGGACAGGAGAGAGGAGGTCCCAAAGGAGAAGAGGATTGTTAAGCCAGAGTCTGCGGAATCTGGAAGTTGTGTTGAGAAGACATATAGTTCGGGTGACTACATTTCATCAATAGGCCAGGATGGGCCAGATGTGGAATTTCCAGCAGGAGGAGAGCTGTGTGTGATCCAAGGGGATAGTCTAGGACAGGGAACAGATGATTTAACAGCTGTGGAAGAGGACCTTGCCAATCTCCAGTTTTACAGTAACTAAGATCCTGGGGACGTGGCAGTCAACTGGTATGATTATGAGGAATCGACAGAGGCTACGGGATGGTTGGACGATCAACCAGATGTGGTAGAAGAGTTTCAGCCAGAACAAGGCCCGGCAGAGGCAAGAATGTCAGTGACAGCCGGAAGGGTCGAAGAACAGAGTGCATCGCCGGAGAGCGCCGGTGTCAAGAATTTCGCTCGGGATTGGAGCATTTCGAGTACGGGAATTATTGAACGGTCGGTTGTATTGACACACCCAGAACAGGAAAGATTCGAAGATTCCGAGAGAATCAGGAAGGCAAAGGCCCATGTGGGGACTGAAGCTGCTGTGTGCACAGGAACTGAGAATGCTGCGAACATATGGATGGAAGGTGCTGCGAGTACAAGAACAATCATACCAGAGCCAGACAGATGTTTGTCAGCTGCTGATAGAATGTGGTGGGAAGATGAGGACTTGTGTCTTGCCCACACAGATGAAGATTGGGGGAACAACCAACCCGATGACACTTGGTACCTTGGAGAGGTCGACCATATGACGCGGAGCGGGCGGTACTTCAAACCCCCGCACCTAGATCAACCAGAGGCCTCGGGGAAGGATAGAGAGGCTGAGAAGCAAAAGGAGAAGCAACTTGAGGAGGAAGCTGTACTCAAATAGCTAAAAAAGATACAAGCAGACATCTCCATCTGGGGACTGCTCATGGCATCACGAGTGCATAGACAGGCTGTCTTATCAGCCATGGACAAAGCGAAGCTTTCTATAGAAACCACGCCAGAGCAGCTGGTGGGATTAGTCTTTCCGGGAGGAGCCACCCCGACGCTGACCTTTTCCAACAAGGAATTGCCACCCGATGGGGCAGACCATAACAAGCCACTCTACATTTCCGTGGAATGTAGGAATAAATGGATACCGATGGTTCTTGTTGATACCGGATCCGCCATCAACGTCGCGGCAAGGGACAACAGATGCAATCGGTTTGAAAACCGCGGATTTTGTACCAACAGCCCAGGTCATCCGGGCGTATGACAATACAAGTAAAGAAGTGATGGGAACCGTAAAAGTTCAGACTAAAGTTGGGCCGGGACAGTACGAGATAGATTTCCATGTCCTAGAAGTCCCCGCAACTTTTAATATGCTTTTGGGGCGGCCGTGGCTGCATCAGGTGAATGCGGTGTCATCCACTTTGCATCAAATGGTGAAATACCCCTATGGGAAGGGAGTAGCCATTGTTTTCGGGAATTCATCAATCCATTCACCACCGGAGGTATCCACGCCTGTTCTAGAAATCGAGCATGGCATGGAGGATGTGTTCATATCAGGTTTTACCCTAGCTGAGGCTCAGGTTGTACAGAACATCATGGCTGCTAACGAGGGGATATATGTCAGTGCCCAAGCAGTGTATCTCATGAACAAGCTCCAATACATCCCTGGGATGGGATTAGGAAAGAGCGGCCGCAAGGGCGTCGCAGCATTGGCCGAAGTGCCACACAACCCCCATACCTTTGGCTTGGGTTATCTGCCCACCAAGGAGGATTGGGCAAGGAAAGGAAAGGAGATGGCTGGGAGGGCCAGAGCGAAACAAATGGGGAGACCTTTCGACTTGATGCACCGGCCCATTCAGGGCACCCTAAATGGACGCTTTGTCCGGGAGGGGGGAGACTTTCCATTTTGTGGTTTTCCGGAGCCGTGGCTGAACGCGGAGAAGAAGCGCGTACTAGGGTTCGAGATTTTCTTTGACCTACAGTTACCGGGGGATGATGTCGCTGAAGAGCAGACAGACCTAATAGTTGAGGTTGAGCAGAACAGGAAAATGGAGTCTGAGGACACCGAACTTGAAATGGGGGTAGCACTGGCATGTTTACTTTCAGATCCTTCGATCGACTAGCTGTGCTTGGGGGATAACTTCTCAGTATCCATGATCGGGAATGAAACGACTGCAGGCCTACCGTCAACTATTTTGGATGCATCCATCGCACCCTTCCTCACCTGGCAGTACGAGGAGGGATTTTTGTCCAAAGAAGACAAGTCGTAGTGAGCGAATCTGATTCCACCGAGTCTTCGAGTGAATCGTTCCAGCTGACCGAGTCTGAGTTCAGTATTCTTGGGGTGACAACCCGGATGCCTACGATCTGTCAAGTCGTCTTTTTTCTTTCTCTTTTAAGTCTGTTATGAGAAGAATCAGACGGTTTGGAAGTACATAATGAGAATGATATGAATGTGGTTTCCGAGTACTTTTCTATGCCTTTGATTTATTGCTTAAATCAGGACTTTCAAAATTTTGATGAAAACGACGAGGGCGAAATTCTTCCGGTTTTACAACGTTTAATTGAACAAGAGCAGGAAAGGTTTGTCAAACCTTTAGTTGATGAAATCATTACTGTGAATGTTGGTACTGAGAAGGACCCGCGGCTGGTCCAGATTGGGTCCACGTTGTCTTCAGAGGAACGCGAACGCTTAGTCGCTTTATTAAAAGATTTCAAAGATGTTTTCGCGTGGTCCTACGAAGACATGCCTGGAATCGATCTGAGATTATCTGACCTTTGGATCCTCTTGACCGAGGCGAGCACGTCAAATAGAAACTTAGGAGGATCCGCCCTGATTGGGCCATTAATGTCAAGGAAGAGGTCACCAAGCAAATCGACGCGGGCTTCCTGCTGGTATCTGAATACCCGACTTGGTTGGCCAATATTGTTCCAGTACCGAAGAAAGATGGCAGAATCCGAATATGCGTGGATTTTAGGGATTTGAATAGAGCTAGTCCAAAGGACGACTTCCCCTTGCCACATATTGATGAGTTGGTGGATTTTACGGCGGGGCATGTTTTGCTTTCGTTTATGGATGGCTTCTCAGGCTACAATCAGATAGTGATGGCACACGAAGACCGGGAGAAGACTGCATTCACCACCTCATGGGGTACATACTGCTACAGAGTAATGCCATTTGGGTTGAAGAATGCTGGAGCTACTTATCAACGGGCAGCGACCACAATACTGCATGATATGATCCACAAAGAGGTCGAGGTGTACGTGGACGACATGATTGTCAAGTCCAAAGAAAGATAGGGTCACTACACCGCCTTGCAAAAGTTTTTCCAAAGGATCAGAGAATTTCGGCTGCAGTTGAACCCTCAGAAGTGTACATTTGGTGTTATAGCGGGAAAAATGCTAGGGTTTCTGATTACACAAAGGGGCATCGAAGTCGACCCTTCCAAAATCAAGGCCATCTTAGAAATGCCACCACCAATGACTGAAAATGAGGTGCGAGGCTTTCTGGGTAAAGTGCAATTCATAAGACGGTTTATCTCAAAACTAACCTTGACTTGTGAACCACTTTTTGGTCTCTTGAAGAGAGGAAAGAAATTCCAATGGGACGGCAGATGCCAAGTAGCTTTTGAACAGATCAAAGAATATTTACAGAACCCACCTGTGTTGTCACCACCAGAGCCGGGGAAACCGTTGATATTGTACCTGTCAGTAACCGAGACTACAATGGGCTGTATGCTCGCACAAGAGTCAGAGGGCAAAGTGGAAAGGGCCATCTACTATCTGAGCAAGAAGATGTTGGATTACGAGACCCGCTACACTCCGCTGGAGAAGGCTTGTTTGGCCTTGATATGGGCTACCAGGAAGCTGCGGCACTACCTGTTAGCTCACTCTGTAATGTTGGTTTCACGACTCGATCCTATCAAATATCTTTTCGAGAAACCGGCACTTACGGATAGGCTAGCTAGCTCGTTGGGCTTGTTGCTTTCGAATTTGATCTAAAGTATGTGACGCCAAGAAGTCCGTAAAAAGGAGAAGCGGTAGCGGAGTTCCTTCTTGACCACCGGTTGAAGGGGATGAAGCAGTTGAGTACCTATTCCCAGATGAAGCCATTTTGCACGTCGAAGATGAAACTTGGACGATGTACTTTGATGGAGCGTCAAACCAGTACGGGTATGGGATAGGGGTGTTGCTGATAGCGCCCGACAATTCCCGTATCCCTTTAGCATTCAAGCTCCGATTCAAAGTCTCGAACAACGAAGCGGAATACGAGGCATGTATTGCCGGCTTAGAAGCGGCTCTAGAACTAGGGGCAAAACGGTTGCACGTCATTGGGGACTCGAACCTTGTTGTGTCTCAAGCAAAAGGAGATTGGGAGGTCAAAGAAGAAAAGATGGTAATTTACCACCAGACCTTGCATTTGTTAATTCCTCGATTTGAAAAGCTAAACTTCACTCATCTAGTAAGAGAGAACAATAAGTTCGCAGATTCACTAGCAACTCTATCTTCCATGATAGACATCCGGTCCGGAGTCCGGATGCGTCCAGTCATCATTGACCAGAAGTTTGTGCCAGCGTATGAGTCAATTTCTGCCATAGATGAGGTTCAGGACGAGAACCCCTGGTATTACGACATTTGGAATTTCTTGGAGAAGGAGATGTATCCACCAGGGGCAAATGCCAAAGATAAAAGGGCAATCAGAAGAATGGCTGTTCAGTTCATCATCTGCGGGGGTAAGCTGTACAAGAGAGGTCATCTGGGAATGCATAAGCTGTGTGTAGAATTTGAAGTCAGCGCTGATGAAGGCCATCCATGGAGGAGAATGTGGTGCACATATGAATGGAGTCATGCTAGCGCGGAAGATCCTCAGACAGGGTTACTATTGGTCCACGATGGAGGAGGATTGTATTGGCTTTGTTCGACGATGCCACAAATGCCAGATCTATGCAAACCGCATGAACATCTCACCGTTGAAGCTATACAACATGACTTCGCCATAGCCATTTTCAGTATGGGGAATCGATGTGATCGGTGCTGTTACTCCTAAGGGATCGAATGGGCAAGAGTTCATCCTGGTCGCGATAGATTACTTTACGAAGTGGGTCGAAGCCCAATCTTATGCAGTGTTGAAGGCTTTGCATGTCGTAAAGTTCATCAGAAACAACATCATCTGTCGCTACGGAGTCCCAAACGAGATTATTTCAGACAATGGTTCCCACTTCAAGAAGGAGGTGATTGATTTGTTGGAGAAATACAATGTGGCTTTTCATAAGTCATCCACATACCAGCTGCAGACCAATGGAGTGGTTGAGGCCGCCAACAAAAATATCAAACACATACTGCAGAAGATGGTGGAAACCTACCGGGATTGGCCAGATAAGTTGCCATTTGCTCTGTGGGGCTACCGAACTTCAATTAGAACTTCTACTGGGGCGACTTTGTATTCATTAGTCTATGGGATGGAGGCCGTTCTACCTATCGAAATTGAGGTTCCGTCACTACGAGTATTGGCTGAGTGCCAAATAGCGAGCAGTTAGCGTGAGCGAGTTTAAGAACTCATGCTCTTCGATGAGAGAAGACTGAAGGCACTGTACCACGTTCAAGGTTATCAGTGCAGAGTTGCCCGAGCTTTCAACAAGAAGGTTAAGTCCAGGAATCTAAAGGAAGGAGATTTGGTGCTCAAAGACAACCGAGCTCCCATCCATGACCCAAGGGGCAAGTTCAGACCCAATTGGACTGGTCCCTACATCATCAAAAGCTATCTCTGGAATTGGGCTGTGGTTCTGATGGACCTAGATGGCCTGGAGTTCTCACAACCGATCAACATGGACAAGTTGAAGAAATATTACCCTTGAGAGACTCGCTAGGCCGAAAACCCGAAAGGGCGACCTAGGCAAAAGTTAGAGCACAGAAAATTAGAAAATAGAAAAACTGAGCTCGCAAGGTTGAAAACCTGCAAAGGGCGGCCTTGGTAAAAGTTAGAGCGTAAAAGGAGAGTGAAAATACCCGAGTGAACCCAAGCCGAACTACGTAAGGCTTGATTCCTATTTGTGGGATACGTAGGCAGCTTCATCCTGAAGTTTAGCCATAAACTTTTTCCCCGATCAATTTTGTCCATTTGATCATCTTAGGCCATCTTTGTCTATTCAGTATCCAAGGGTTCGGTTATGATCTCCGGTACAGTGTTATTTCAAACTAGGGGCAACTTTCCGTTGCTGTGCAGTGTCACGGTACTATTTAGACTAGGGGCAACTATCCAGTTGCTGGGATTCGGGATTGTGCATCTCAGTGACAAATTTCAGGCATGTTCAGTTCTGATCCATATCGAAAATAGTTTCGAAAAGTTTTGATAAAAGTTGACTTTGTTCAAATTAATCTTTTTACAACTAAGACCATTTCTGGACCAAAACAGGAAATTTTTAGTACCACAATCTTCAATTTCATTGATTTCAATACAGAGTTCTCCTGCTCTTGCGTACAATTGAAGTTGCTTTAATATTACAATCATAAAGAAAACTTGAAAGTTCTAATAAAGCAATAAACCCAGGGCATAGCCAAGTCAGGTGTCCCTACGCCCCCTCCCAGAGCTAGCCGAAGTCTCTAATGCCAAGCTAGGCCCATTCTGTGCCTCTTCATTGAGCCAATCCCAACACTCATTAGACAAAGTGCAATTGAAAATGGGAGAGGGGGCCAGGAGCTCTCTAGTTTTCCATGCTGTCGCATACTGGGCAAGCTGTGCGCCTCGGATCGGGAATGCAGCTGGGTATTCTATCTCTTCTGGTGGACAAGTCTGGTCATGACCGAATTGACGTCGGATCCGGAACGGAAAATAGAAGACCTGATGAGTCAAGCCAATCGGTGAATCGAGTTGGCGAGTCATACTATAGTTCATTGCCGGTAGATTGAGCCAAGGACATCGCCAAGCAATGTGATCCACGGACAAGCTACACATCCAGTCAAACCACCAACCCTCAACGAGGGCGTCAACTAGGCGTTGCCTGAAGAAGTAACCACGGGCTGAGTATGTTGGGCAAGAATCCACAACTTGCAATTTGTCCATCAACCACACCTGGGAAGGGATGAAAAATGAGAGAATAAAGAATATAGAGGTGTACGATGAGAGAAAAGTAAGAAAAGGGTGTTGTGAGAAAAACCGAGCTTGAGGGCCGAGTGATGTGAGCAATACATGTGAGAGATGGGGTGGGAAACTTCACCTGCAGTAGTAATGGACTCCCCGCAAATTTGGTTGTTTCGCGACAATAGAAGGCATCCAAGCCCATCAACGTCTCAGCCAAAGTCATGACGATGCAACTCTTACCCTCCTTCAAACCTTGGGCGACTTCAATCAGACGAATGCTAGATCCACCGGAGACCGAGACAAACAGAAAATGAGATAGCATGCACAAACAAAGTGCGTGTTGCCGCAAACCTTGCCAATGACGGTCACCGCGGTCACTGGTGCCAGAAAAACGGTAAATCAAACTCGGAATATCCAGCATTCCGTCACAAATCAGAGATCGAGCATCAGATATAGAGAACCCGCACATTTGTCCTAAGGCTCGGGCATGGCCAAAACGGGGTTGGGGCAGGATCTCTTCATTGCGCTCAAACTCCATTAAAACTTGAAAATCTTCAAAGGTGGGACATACCTCTTGCCCGCCAAAGCTAAAAACATGTGTCACCGGATTCCAAAACCTTGCCGCGGCATGAAGAAACGGAAAGTGTAGCGGGGTACGACCCAAAGTGAATAGTGCGTTTATGCCGAAACCCCAGAAATTCAGCTTTTCTGAACCATCCAAGTTGTTAATCCAAGACAAGAGATTTTGGGCAAGAAATTCTTCCATTTGGAGCAAATCAGTGTTGAAATGAGGAAAACTACGAAGCTGGGGGCCTTCTGTAGGGGATAAGGTTGAATGAAGGACAGGTGTTAGTATTCTGTTGGTTTCTTCCATTTTTGGCCGGCCGGCCAAGTATGGTGCCGACCGGCCATCACTTTTGGCTGGTGGAGATTTCTCATAGCCGGTGGCTTTTCCCTGGGGCCGGTGGTCTTCCCCCTGGTTCCTTGAGCTGTTTATGTTGAGAAGTTGGGGAATCCCACCATTTCCAATACCCTCCAGTGATCAATTCTTGCGGGGCCACACCCATTTGCTTATCAAGTTGTTGTACATTTGCTTAATCGAGTTGTATTTCACTCTCTTTGAGTCTTTGATTTGCTTATCGAGTTGTACTCGCACTTGGTTGGTTATGTTGAGTTTCTCTTCTTTGTTTATCGAGTTGTAAGTGGGTTCACTACCTGATTACTACGATGCGAATGCTCTATTTTCAAACGAATTTCATCCACGTTGTTATGTGATGCCATGCGATGCAATGCATAGAACGCGCAAATGTAACATCTTTTGAACCAAATAGCAGTTTCATTTTCGTCATGTGTTTTGCTAGAAAATACACAGTTTTGAAAAATGATGATAACAAACCTGCCTGAGGCAGTGCAATGTGCTTGAACTGCCAGTAAAAAAGGAAAGTAAAGCAAAAGGAAAGTAGGGCAGCAGAGTATCGGGATTGCTACTGATAACCCCCTCCTTTTTCTTGAGGTCGATACACCACCTGCACCCTTGTTCAGGGTCAATTATATGGTTTGGCACCTTATTCAAGATATCGCAAGAAAGCGCACTTTTAAAACATTAGTAGGCTTTCGAGTTGACCTCAGGCCATATCTTTTTGAGCGACGCTCTGTACGAGCGAGGAACATCCCTTCCCGTATCCTTTTGCATCTTGTGAACTCCACAACACGCTTCAATTGTACTGTGTTGCAATGCTTTACTTACATGTGTTCAAGTCTCTTTTTATACACATTGCTTGCATAGACCGCATGCTTTACTTACATGTGTTCGAGTCTCTTTTTATATACATTGCCTGCGTGGACCGCATGCTTATATTCAATTTCATTACTTGCGTAAGACCACATGTCTTGCTTGCGTAGACCGCATGTTTATAATTAATTACACTACTTGCGTAGACCGCATGTTTGTAATCAATTTCATTGCTTGCGTAGACCGCATGCTTATGTTCAATTTCACTACTTGCGTAGACCGCATGTTTTGCTTGCGTGGACCGCATCCTTATGTTCAAATTCATTACTTTTGTAAGACCGCATGTTTTGCTTGCGTAGACCGCATGTTTATAATTAATTACACTACTTGCGTAGACCGCATGTTTGTAATCAATTTCATTGCTTGCGTAGACCGCGTGCTTATGTTCAATTTCACTACTTGTGTAGACCGTATGTTTTGCTTGCGTGGACTGCATCCTTATGTTCAAATTCATTACTTGCGTAAGACCGCATGTTTTGCTTGCGTAGACCGCATGTTTATAATTAATTACACTACTTGTGTAGATCGCATGTTTGTAATCAATTTCATTGCTTGTGTAGACCGCATGCTTATGTTCAATTTCACTACTTGCGTAGACCGCATGTTTTGCTTGCGTGGACCGCATTCTTATGTTCAATTTCATTGCTTGCGTAGACCGCATGCTCGTGTTCAATTTCGTTGCCTGCGTAGACCGCATGCTTCACTTACATGTCTGTGCCTTCACAGCATTGTTATGCTTCCCACTTGCTTTGCGTTGTCACGCATTTTCAAGTACATTAATATGCATGTTGCTAATCACATTGTATTTGTTAAGTTTGTTTTCTTTGCAGGCACGATATTGTATGTACGGTTCATTTGCGACTGGTGGAACCGCATTTAACCGACGACGGTATTGTATCCTCGCGTGAGGCGTGTCGAGAATCGCATAATTCTCTTACATCCTTTTACGCATTGTAGTGTAGTTTGGTGTATGCTAGCTTAAAAGCTGTTGCATGTGTGCCGTTCTGACTTTCTTTGCATGATCATAAGTTATGCCCGGCTTTGTGCATCGTCTTGCATTTTGCCCCTGCCTTCGGGCGCATATCTTGTTTGTCTTGCATGTTTGTCTAAGTCTCCGGCCTTGTCAAAAATGGGTCGTCTCTGGGCTTTGACATTCACTCCCGTCATTGTTATGACTTTCGAGTTCTGTCAAAGAGGGGCAACTGTAGATACCCCATTTTTGACCGTCCTCAAGACTTGGACGTCGCTGATTGAACACTCAGTGATCACCCTTGTTAGTGTTCGTTTTGAGTTCCCAGAGGCCTCGGCTGCGCGCCTTGCCTCAGGATCTCTTAAACTTGTCCGTTTAGTGTTTGGTTTTGCACCAAACACTTGTGTTTTTGCCTTGGAAGGCAGGAAATGGCTTGTTGGTCATCCCCACACTCCACCGGCCCTCCCTTTACATCACCGGCCTTTCCTTGTTGCCACCGGCCATTGTTGCTTGTTATCAATGGCCGGTCGGCACTCTCTGTGGCCGGCCGGCACTTTATTTGGCCGGTGACCTATTTTGCCGGCCGGTGACCCTTCTGCACCCCTTCAGGCTTGGTGCATGCCAGCTATGCCAGCTGGAATACACCAACACCACTCCCCATGCACGGGGATGGCTGCTTTGAGCCTTTGACCCCTTTTTCCTTCTAGAAGGATGACTCCTTTGGCCAAGCTTCTTGGGAAAGCTTGGCCAGCTGTCTTAGCTTCTTCTAGAAGCCTTGACTCCTTTGCACCCTTTGACCCTTTTCATTTAGCTTATTTGAGAAGCTTCAAGCTCCCTTTTTTGTCTATATAAGCCCTTCTTCTTCTCCATTCATAGGGGTTAGAGGTTTTGAACAAAAAACCAGAGAATATATGCATACACATCTGATATATACTCTCTCTCTCTATATTCCCCTCTCTCTCATTCTTTGTGTGTGTTTTGTGGCCTAAAAGTGTAATTTTGCCTTAGATTTGCACTAACACACACAGTACCACACCTTGCTTCGACCTTGAGGGACTTAGAGGGTCTTTTCTTGAGTTTTTGAACTTGTTTTGATCAGAAGAGAGTGGCTGGACCTGCTGTTCTTGAGGTGTTCTTCAAGGGTAACTACTTTGCTTTAGTTTCCCCAATTTTGTAACAGCTTTTTACCTGTCTTGCATGATGATTTGAGCTTTGTGTATAACTAGAAAAAGTCTTATATTTTCATGCTTTAAATACTTCATTAAGGTCATTTTGTGGTTTGGGGTCGAGCTCACCCTCTTAGGCCTTATTTGGCCCTTTTGGTGCTTCTATTGTTAGGCTTCATTTGCTTGAGTGTTTTGTTCTTTTCACCACTGAAATCTAGTGAATTTTTAGTGGTAAAGAAGAGGGTTTGAGGTCTTGTATAGGGGAGGGACACCCCTCTCCCCTTTGTCCATCTTTTATCTTTATTTTGGCTTAAAGAGCAACATGCATGCTTGGTCTGTTTTTGGCTCCATATCAGATGTTTTTGGTGCTATTTAGGTCACATGTTGTCTCTGTTTTTGGTCGGATTTGTGGCCCTTTGCATGCTTAATATACTTGCTTTGTATTCCCTTGTTTGTGCCTAGAAGTGCACCATGACTTTTGGCTACCATGCTCTCATATCTTGGCTTTACTTTGTGAAGTTCTTGGCTATATTTTATCATGCTTAAGGTCTGTTGGCCACTGATTTGGTCTTTTTTAGCATGTTTGGTATAGTTGCTTCACATTTTGGCTTGTGAGCTTTGAATGTGTGAATCATAAACATGCATTGGTTAGGCTATTTCAATGATTTGGAATCATTTAACATGCTATTTCAGTCCCTATATCATGCTTACATGTCTCCATTTATCATCTCATTCATGCCTTGAAGAGTTGGCCTTTCATGGCTAGGAATAGGTCATTGTGCATAGCCCTATGTTTGAGGCTTTGGGGCTGCCATATTAGGGGTGTTTGGGGCTCATTTTGCATGTTAAAATTCTGTTTTTGGTTGTATGGTTCATGCCATGTTTGCTTGGGGTAGTGGTAGTAGAATGTCCCTTTGTTATGCCTTAGCTTTGGGCCTCTTTGACTTGCATGTTTGTTGTGCATTTTGTCCATCATTTGGGATGCTTTTGGCCACTGTTTTGGGGTGGGCTGAGGTCTGCCCCTTCATGGTTTAAGTCCACCATTGCTTACTTGTCACATGTTTGTTGTATGTTTGATTTATGATGTGTTGTCACATGCTAGATCTTTAGCATACTTGCCATGACATGTTGTATTGCATTTGGCATGCCTTGCATCTTAATCTCATGTTGCATCTTTGAGCCATGTTTGCATGACATGCATTGCATTGCTTGGTTTGGGGTGTCAAGCCAAGTGTAAGGATTGAGAAGTGTTCATACTCCAAGTGATGTAACACGTCTCAACTCTCAGTTACCGAGGCCCTTGACTTTGACATGATAGGGTCTTAGTATTCATTTGTGTGTTGCATGCATTTTCATTGAGGTGCAACCTTGGCCTCTTAGGCCATCATGCATCAAAATGCACAATTAATGGCCCAAGGATCGAGGGCCATGCTCCCTTGAGTCCATTGCATGATAGGGAGTGTGACCATGCTTACATTTGCTTGAAATTCCATGCCATACACTGTCTGTCCTTTGTTGCTGTCAAAAAACAGTTCTGCAGAAATTTTTGGCCGACCGGCCGTTTATAGTGCCGACCAGCCATGGATGAATGACCGATAACATGAAGTCCAGCCGATATATATTTTCCATGGCCGGTGGGTATTTCCTTTAGCCGATGGTGCTCTATAGTGTGCAAGGAATATGTCCCAAGACTTTGGCAGTTTTTAGAAAAGCAGGGCAGTGTAAACAGAGGCAGCGGTGGCATGGTACGGGTTTTCCGGGCGAAACGGACTCAAGCATGCATCATTCGCACATCCCAAGGCGGGGCTGTGGCCTTTTCCCTTATGCATTTATTTTGTTAATTAATTAGGAGTTTTGTAATATTTAAATTGTAATAATTAATTTAGTATTATTTATTGATTTGTAATATTTATTTGGACCCTCAGTGAAATTGTGTAATAAGTGTGTGTGTGAGTGCGTGTATGTCTTCCAATCGACGTCTTTCTTCCCTTTTATTTACCGCTTATGATGGTAGACTAGGGCATATTTAAATTAGCATACCTTATGCTATGCATGCGTGCATCCATACATTTGTCTTACATGCACGGGCTCGGTACATCATGCTAACTTGCATTTGTATTTCAATTCCAAATTAGTCTTGGTTAGTTCTTGACATTTACATGCCATCTTTAGGGTAGCCGAGAACTGTCTAGATTGCATCTTTGCATGTGTTGCATTAGCCATTCTAAACATGAACTAGGATCATGCATATGATTACTAACTGGTTCCTGTTTTGGCTTGGAGTACTAGGTGAGCTTTTATGCTTTAGCATACCGCATGCGTGTGAGTGTTGCCATGACAGCATGATTACCATGAGGCTAGCTGCTTACGTGATATAATTGCTTGAATGCCTGCGGATGGAGGTTGAATTATCTAAATTGGGATAATGCATTAAAACTGTGAGTTTTAAGCCCACTAGATAGTGACAAAACCGTCTTTTCTAAAAGCCCACTCGAGGGTGGCAAAACCCGCATTTAGCCTACTCGCGAGTAGCAAATCACTTTCAAAGCAAACCTGAAATGTTTTATCCCAATTTGGGCGATTCGATCTATACTTGTTTGCTGTGTGCATAACATAGTAAATCTAGGCTAAATAACCGGAATAAGAGCATATAATGTTTTCAAAACAATATATCACGGTTAGTAGAGGTCGATCTTTGATCGGGCTTGAGGGGGTGCTCATAGCTGACCTTCCCCAATCGTACCTAAGTTCCCGAGCCGAGGCAACTTTGTTGATGACGGACACGTGGCCTTTGGCACCGAGTCAGGGTTTTCTAAATTCCCCCATTAAAAAAAATATTTAGGTGGCGACTCTGTATCTAGCAAAGCAGTCCATGTTTGGCACTTCTTTCAATAATCTGTTTTCTTAGAACGATTTGTCGGATTTGGACTCTTTGGTTCAGATTAAGAACCGTGACATTTGAGTCCTGAACTATAGTAGACCCACAGACGAACAGAACGGGACTCACCCTCCCGGGGCGTTTGGGGGACGTCTACACCTACCCATTTTTAGTATAAGTCGACGGCTCATGCGGTTTGTGTGTTATTGCATGCTTGTCGCACTACATGTTGTTGCATACTTGCCCATCTTTGCATATTGTTACATACCTTGCATGTTTGCATGCTTAGGTTGCATTTCGCATGCTTGGTATGTTTTTGCATGTTGTTGCATGCTTATTTCATTTTGCATGTTATTGCATGCCATGCATCTTTACATGTTTAGGTTGTATGCCTATGGCATATTAGTTGCATTGCATGATATTGTAGTATGTTGTTGCATGCTTGAGTTGTTTGCATGCTTGCTTGCATACTTAGGTTGCATTGTATTGTGTGTGCATTGCCTTGCCTCTTGATCAAGCATGATAGAGGTTGAGGCCCCCTTATGTGTTTTTGTGCATTTCATTTGATGTTGAATTGCACACTTGGCTACTTTGGCCATCATGCATTGAAATGCGTGATTGGTGGTCCGAGGGTTGAGAACTACACACATTTGAGTCTTAAACATAATAAGGGGTGTAGTTGTGCAGACATTGTCTTGTAAATGTATTGACATGCTCTATTTGTCCTCTGCTGCAGCAAAACAGCATTCTGCAGGAATAGATGGCCGGTCAGCCAACTGAAGTGCTGGTCGGCTACAAATTGTTGGCCAAGAGCCCTATTTTTGGTTGATTACCAGTTCTCCTTGGCCGATGGCCTTGCCTCTTGGTAGATGGACTCTCAACATGTCCCTAAGGTGGTTTAGAAGTATCCTTGAGACTTGTGCAGTTTTCAGAGGTGCAGAGCAGTGCAAACAAAGGCAAAATGACATGGCGATGGATTTCTGAGCGAAGCCGACCGAGCATGCATGCATCTCTCTTCCCGATGCTATTTTACTGCTTTAGTAGCTTAATTAATTTGTTTAATTAGTTAAGTGTTGTATAATAATTAATTAGCTTGTTAGTTAATTAATCTGTATTATTCTTTCGGTCCCTCCGTCGAGAGAGGCATAATTGTGTAATAAGCGTGCGCGCGTGTGATGCATGTCTTCCAACCTCACGTCTTTCTTCCTTTTACTTACCTGCTTATGATGGTTAGTTTTAGGACATATTTCATTTTAGCATCCTTATGCTATACATATTTGCATCCATTCATCTGTATTGCATGCACCGGGCTTGGCGTATCATGCTAATTGCATCGTATTTCAATTCCAACTTGAATACATGTACTAAATTGCATCTCACATGCCATCTTAGATTAGCCGAGCCTATTCTAGCTGCATTTTGCATGTGTTGCATTAGCCATCTTAACATGAATTAGGATCATGCATTGATTACTAACTAGTTCTTTGTTTTGGCTTGGAGTACACTGTGAGTGTTTATGTTTTAGCATTTTGCATGGATGTGAATGTTAACATGAAAGCATGCTTGCCATGAGGCTAATTGCTTATGTGATATAACTACCTGAATGCCTGTGGGTGAAGGTTGGATTGCTTGAATTGGAATAATTCATTGAAATTCGTGTTTTAGTCTACTTGCGAGTAGCAAAATTCAAAACTATTTCCAAACAAACAGATATGCGATGATTTGTTCTAAGTTAGGTGATCTAGTCTATACTTGTTTTGCTGTACGCATCACGTAGTAAAGATTAGCCAATTAACCGGAATAAGAACGCATGTGTTTTCAAAAACTCGATATCATGCTTAGTACAGGCCGATCTTCGGATCGGGCGAGCGGGGGTGCTCATAGGTGACCTTCCCCAATCGTACCCAAGTTCCTGAGCCGAGGCAACTTTGGTGATGACAGATACGTGGCCTTAGGCACGAGTCAGGGTTTCCTAAATTCCACCAAAATAAAATATTTAGGTGGCGACTCTGTATCTGGCAAAGCAGTCCATGTTTGGCACTTCTTTCTTAAAAATCAGTTTTCTAAAATGATTTGCCAGATTTGGACTCTTTGGTGATTTATCGGTCTCGCATTGCACTTTGCGGGATTAGATTTAGAACCGTGACATTTGAGTGCGAACTGTGGTAAGCAAGGCCCTCGGGGTGCATCCACAGCGCCCCAAATTGTAGGGATTATTAGTGTAATTTGCCCAAACAAATCCTATAGAAAATCTATTACAACATGCTCTCCAAGTGAAGTTAGACGAGTTGAAAGAAGAATTGTCCTATCTGTTGTAAAGTTCAAGAAAGACAATGTACCTCATGCACACATTTTAGTCAAATTATAAGGAAAAAAAATCAAATGATGCCCAAACATAATTGCAGCAACTCAATGATGTAGAAAGTAAGTACATCAAATAAAATATTTCGATTAATTTTTGTCATATGCTGATTATTTACAGACGACATAATAGATTATGTAACTTGACAGTTTCATGAAAATAATTTTGCAAACACTTATAAGTATGAATGTATAAATATCGTGAAAACAATTATGAAATTCCTATATTGATCGAAATGTTAAGCTACAATATCATTCCATTTTCTTAAAAAAACTATTTCACATTTTCTACATAAATGAAAATATACTAATAACTAATGTTATATTTTTCATCATTCAAGATATTCGTGACACATGAAACGAGACTCAATAAGTCTTGATGTATAAAAATATATTACATATTGACATTAATGCATTACACGAATAATATTCAAATAATATGTAATTTAATGAATTTGTATTATGATATGAACTATTAAATAAAAATGTGTAATTGTGCAATTAATTTCATACAGTCAATTGTATTACATGTACAGATTATGAAAAATTAAAGTGAAAAGTTGATTAAAAAAAAAATTGTGTAATACTATAAATTCAAATGACTTGTTTATTATTTATTATTTAAGAGAAGATTGCGATCTCAACAATCTATCTATAAATTATTGTTTATGTTTATAAAATTTCTCATTTATCATTTAAATTTTCAATTGATACACATACCAATTTAAGAGATACACATAATTACAGCACTAATAACAGTTGATAAAAAATCACGTATCACGTGCAACGTATGTGCCCAACCATTAGTATTTTAGAAAAAGCGATTAGTACATTTTTCTATAATCTCAAACCTAAAATTTTACTCACTTTGGCACTTAAAATGCCCTTTTCATGACAACTTAGATAATTGATCAAGCCTTGGTGATCATGATTCATCAACTTAAAGATAAATAAATTTGAACTTCATAAATAAAAGGAAATATTAAAGGAGGGTGAGTGATTAATGTTCCGTTTGTTTAGGCGGAAAATATTTTCTAATGTAAAACATTTTTTACAAATTTTTTATTTTTGAAAAAAATATTTCTCTAGCGTTGGCCGTGGTGGGACAAAGGTGGAGGTAGAGGTGATGGCGTGGTGGTGGGGTGGGGATAGGGATGACCATGAGGTGGGTGAAAATTTTCAACCTCACCCCATCCCTGCGAATACCTAATAACATTTCAAATTGCCAAAAAAAAAAAAAATGAGCGCAACAAGGAAAAAAAACAAACATACCACATTTTAAATTGCAATTCCTTATACACATTCCATATTCCAAACAAGAATACGTGCAAAATCATATAAAGTTTTAAGTTTCTCTACTTTTAAGATTTTTCTTATATCTAATTATATATATTATGGATTATATCGGGTTGGGTTTGGATTGGGGGATGCAATTCCCGCCTCGCACAAGTGTCAGGTCAAGTAATATCCACCATGTTCGAATCGGGTATGGGCGGGCTCCCGCGAATTGGGCTAAAATGGCCATCCTTAGGTAAGGGAAGCGGTGATGGCGACAATGATGGTGGTCGTGGCAGTGGCAATGGTGGCGTGGTGGTAGAGTTGAGAGTAGTGATATTAGTAGAAGTTTAGTCTGAAAAATATTTTTTGCCTTTAAAAAATGAAAAATATTTTTTTACCCAAATATATTTGTTTTTCATTGACCATGAAAAATATTTTTCGTTGACTTTTTTTTTTCTATTATACCAAATGCTGGAAAATATGAAAATATTTTCTAAAAAATACTTTTTGTCCAAATAAATGGAGCATAAATAAATTGAGACTTTACAAAATACAATTTTTTTTGTACTTTTTATTCACATATTAAAAAGTCTTAAACGAGCAATTTAGTTTTTCTTTAAGACTTGCTAATTTATTGACTAAAAATATATTCATAAAAAAAATAAATGCTGAAAAAAAGTTAGTTCCTTTGATATATTTCTAATTATTTTTAAAATTTTAATGACTTTTTAAAGTAGTTAAAATTAAATTTTTGAAGGGAAAGGACTAAATGACGTAAATTTATATTATTAAAAATAAAATAGAACCTTTTAGCTAACAAGTAGACTTTTAAGAGGTTATCAAAAAAAAAAAAAAAAAAAAAAAATCTTACAAAATTGATAAGTGAAAAAAAAAAAGGATAGGAAGAGGTTTACCATTCGGGATTGCAGTTGAGTTAAAGAAGTGATTGTAATGTGATGGTACATACATTATACGTATAGCGAGTCTATATAGAATTCATAAAATCATTTTAGTATAAGGAGGTTGAGTCCATATGCAATTTAGTGTAATAGTATATTAGATAAAAATATAATTGAGTATAAAATTATTAAATTAAAATGTAACTTATCAAATTTATTGCTAAAAATTTGAGATGAAAACATAAATACAGGTTCTCACATCATCCCCCTTATCTCTCTTTAATTAATGGTGTTGGGTTGGTAAGCAAACCCACCTCAGATTGCCTCTCATGTGTGTATCTAAATGTCCTTTAATTACTGGTGTTGGGTTGGTGAGCAAAACTCATCTCATTATTATTATTATTATTATTATTAATTAATCAATTAATTATTTTTTAAAAAAATTACTCATAAATCTTATTTAGAGAAAAGTTATTCCATTTAGTCCTAAAAGTTTTCTTTCAAACTAATTAGTTCTTTTTATTTTGGATATGATTTATTTCCATGATTTGGGGTTTGAAAGTTTACTTGTTTGCTCTTATGTGTGATTTTGTTTGAATTTTTTTCTAATGTTGGGTGTGCGTGGGTAAGGTAAGTTTTTACGTTTCTATTTATTTATTTATTTTTGTGGAGATTTAGTAGCGTGATTTGTAAGTGGATGATGTTACCCCGTTTGTGGTGTTATTGGTGTGGTGTTCGTTTTTTTTTGTGGTGTTCGTTCTTATTGTAACATTGACATTAATTAACATTCAAACATAATATTAATGTAACACATAAAAAAACTCGTTATTGTACTTTCCCAAACGTAATATTCCAATATAACACTAAAAGAAAAAACTCCTAGTATAACACTCTAAAGTAACACACACAAAAATTTCTTATTGTAACACTCTAATGTAACACACAAAAAAATTCTTAGCGTATTTTTTCCAAACATAATACTCTAATATAACACACAAAAAAACTCCTTAATGTAACACTTTAATATAACACACAAAAACTTCTTAGTGTAACACTCTAATGTAACATACAAAAAAAATTTCTTGATGTACTTTTTTCAAATATAACACTCTAATATAATACTCTAAGGTCGTGTTTGATTTACAAGACTAATAGTGAATTATTAATAATCCTATAAAATTAGTGTGGTATTCACTATCCAATTGGATTAATATCCAGTGGATTAATAATCTCACCTCTACCCCATTACTAATAATCCTACAAATTTGTTGGATTAATTATCCATTGGATTAATAATCCTAAACCAAAATGTTAAAACAAACATAGGATAATTGGGCCAACGGATTAATAATCCCAATTCCATACTCCAATCTACCTAATTAAACATGCCCTAAAAAAACGCCTTAATGTAACACATAAAAATTTCTTAGTGTAACATTTTAATGTAACACAAAAAAAAAAAAAAAATCTTTAATGTACTTTTTCCAAACGTAACACTTCAAAAAATAAATCTTAGTGTAACAGTTTAATGTAATACACAAAAAAACTCTTTGGTGTACTTTTCCCAAACGTAACGCTCCAATGTAACACAAAAAAAAAAAAAAAAAAAAACCTTCTTAGTGTACTTTTCCTAAATGTAACACTCCAATGTAACACTAAAAAAAATGTGAGATTCTTCAAACCATTCTGAAAAGAGTACAAATATTCCTTAGTAAGTTTTGAACAAATGTATAATTTCAAACTGTGAATATTACGTTTGAAAAAAGTACACTAAGGAGTTTTTTTAATTTTTTTTTGTGTTACATTGGAATATATTACATTGGAGTGTTACGTTTGAGATTATACTAATTGAAGTATTACATTTGAAAAAAGTACACTAAGTATTTATTTATTTATTTTACATTGGAGAGTTACGTTTGGAAAAAGTATACTAAATAAATTTTTTTGTTTTGTTTTGAGTATTACGTTGTTACGTTTGGGAAAAATACACCAATGAGTTTTTTAATATGTTACATTGAAGTGTTACATTATTGAAGTGTTACATTAGAGTTTAGGTTTTTGTTCGTAATGTGTGAAAATCTAAAACTTTCATAATACAAATTGCCCAAATGTGTAATTTTACATTTTGAGAAAATCACTTTTATCCCTAAAAAATTAAACCCAAACATGTAAGTGAATATCCTTTTATGTAATTTCCACTTTAATAGGACCTTTTGGTTTATAAGAAAAAAGGGAGGACTAAACCGTTCATAATATCACATTTTGGGATTTATTGGTACTTCACCCTTATTTTTTCTCTTTGATCTCTCATCTCTCATATATTTTATACATTAATCAATTAAAAAAATAAAAAAAAAATTACAAATCATTCCAAAACTATTTTCAAAATTCATAATCAAACAAATTTTTTCTTTTCAAATCATGATTCAAAAACTCAAAATACAGCTCCACACTTAAATAATAATTATAAAACTAAACTAAATAGACCCATTTTTTAAAGTCTCCTTTTAATCTCATTTATTTTCCCCCTTTAAAGCTTGCATATTGCAATAAAAATATAAATACACACCCAACAAATGCATCAATTTAAACATTTATAAAACAATTACGTAAAAATAAATTGCAACTGTGTAAAATTTGAAGGGATAGATAAGTGATTTGTATTTACCCAACTGTGTAAAACAATTTGTATTTACCCAACTATGTAAAACTCAATATTTCCATCATATCCAAGAATCATGACGCTCAATTTTCTATTCCCTCTCTACAATGAATCAAGTGGTACCATGACATGAGTACAGGAAACCAAATAACATATAATAACAATTTTTAACATTTATCAAAAGATGCATAAAACCATATTTGATTTTGGACACCACTTCTGGTAAAGCAGGTTTTGTAGCAATTCAACAAACGCGCTAATAGGTGGGACAAACACACACCTGATGTGTGTACACTTCTATACCTGGTCCAAGATTGGCATGGCTGGGTGGTGAAAGTGAGAGACGGTGAGTAGGGGTGGCTAGGGTCTGTCAGAGAGAGAGGAGGAGCGGCATTGGGAGGAGAGAGTGGAGGAGCAGTGAGAGGCAACAGCGGATAGAGTAACGGTGAGGTCGTCATTGCAAGAGAAGAGAGACGATAGATGAGGACGAGAGGAGATGAGATGCGATGTGGTGGTGGTGGGGTGGTTGGTGGTCGTGGTAGTCGGTGGTGGCGTTGCGAGAGGAGAGGTAGAGTACAAAAAGAGGAGAGATAGAGGAGATAGAGGTTCACGCTTAGATTTTGAGGTGAAAGAGAGACAGTAGAGATGTTTGGCAGAGAAATGATTTAAGGAGAGAGAGAGAGAGAGTATTTGGGCAGGAAATGAAGACATCTCAATCATTAAATTTTGAATGAAATAATTTGAACCGTTAAAATCAAAATCAAAATCAAAATCAAAATCAAAATCGTTTTGGGAGAGAGAGAGAGAGAGTGGGTGGGTGGGGGGTGGCATGGGAAGGCAAAAGCATCATCTACTTAGGGGGAGGAGTACTGGGGTGTTGGGCTTGAAGAACAGAGAGAGAGAGTGGGTGGGTGGGTGGGTGGCATGGGGAGGCAAAAATATTAAAACCAAATGGGAGATAGTCTGCTTGGGAAGAGGAGTAAGTGGGAGAGAGAGATAGGGGAGTAAGTGGGTGGGAACTAAGATTAATCTGAACCATTGCATTAACACCAAATGCAATCTAGACCATTAAAATCAAATGTAGGACAAATGTGCCTCATCTGTATCGTCTATCCCCAGGCAGTAATGAATCCTAATGGTCCAAATGTCGTAGTAGGACAAATGTGTGTAAGACAAATGTGTGCAGGACATTTTCAAAAACCTTCTTGTCTTATTATATATGTGTCATGACATGATCAATAGATATCAGAGTAAAAAATTTATTTGAGTGAATTATAAAAATTACCCTTAAGAGATAAATAATATTGTTTCATGCTAAATTTCTTGAATGACATAAGAACTTAAAGTTGTAAACTCAATCAAAATTTGTTAAAATTGAAAATAAATTAGAGAATGAAATAGAAAAAATTGAGGAGTAGCAATTACCCCATTTCTCGAGTCACCCCCAAATCGAGTCTTCCGTACCCCTATATCACGCATAATCTCTAAATCATTTCACACCCCTTGGTAACCACTTCCAACTACCATCTCTACTTCTGTTCTCCCAGCCACGTTTTTCTAGTCTCTTCCCTCGACCACTCTTACAACTTCCAACCCTACAATCAACTTCTAATGACACTTTGTTCAATTTACAATTAGTGAATTAAGTGTATTTACAATTTACTTAAATGTTAATTTTGTAATCTACCAAAAAATTTAAAAAATTCGAGTTTTCCAATCAATTGTGCATAAATAAAAGTGTTGTTGAGAAATAAGTAAAAACAATAACTATTTTAAGTTCTATATGTTATTTGCATCTATTTAAGATTATTGCATATAATTTAAACATGACAATTAAACCACTTGTACCATATTTATGCTACTTTTGGATAATGAATTCATTTTTTCGTTTTCTTAACCCAACCAAAGATAAAAGTTTCTTTCACTTCATTTTATTTTTCTATGATTTTTTGTCTCTTTCATTTCGCTTTCATTCTACAAATTCAAAAAAGGAAAAAAAAGAAAAAAAAACTCTACGACTAACTGAAATGAATAAATTTTTTTTGAAAACAAATGATATATTAATCTTGTAATAAAAACAATTTATTTTTTGTATAAGCAATTTTAAAAGGATTTAAAAAAATTAAGTATTAATTTATTTTTCTATCAGTATTTTGAAAAGTTTCCTAATTAATAATGATACATACTTGCATTTTAAAACTTACTTTGTCTTTGTTTTAGTTTCTATATAAATTAAATGTTTGAGTGATATTACCATATTGATCAAAGTCAATACATGACATGTGTATTTTCATAATTCATAAATTCAGTTATGTGATGCCCGGATACATAACTCGTCTTGTTTTCCCTTAATTGTGTTTGTCTTTCTCGTGTTGGGGATGTTGGGAACTAATTTGAGGCCTCGTCAGCCGTTTAGGTCCATCATTCTCGAAACATTTCTCGAAATTACATTTCCATTTTTGTTTCGGAGTTGAGTTTTTTCTTGTTTCGAAAGTGTAGTCAGAGTCGGGGTGGTTATAGGCTTGTCAAACTTGCAAAATCTGGAGAATTAGTAGAATTGCACGTGTGGGGATTGGAACCACATGTATGGGAGATGCGTCGTACGTGTAGGAAAGTGTGCCGCATGTGTGGATAGGGGGTGTTTTTGAATGGTTGGGACTGAAATAATTGCACGAGCGGGGGGCACATACGGGAGGATGAGTCGCATGCACGGCGAAGTGGAGTTTTCTGGACGTTCATCACTGAGATAACCGCACATGCGAGGGAGGAGTGCTGTACGTGTGGCAAAGGTCTACTCCGCACGTGCGGAAGAAGGCGCGCATGTGCAGGAATGTGCTGTGTCCAATTTTTTTTTTCTTTTCTTTCTCCTTGGGCTGAGTGTGTTCCCATTTCTCTCATACCTCTCTCTAAAACTTATTTCCTTACCCTTCTCTCTACAAACATCCAACAACCACATTAAACCTTTGATTTCTCCAAATCTATTTGAGTTTTGAGTCAAGTTCTTTCATCAAAGTTGGAGAGCTCATCCAGGGTTACATTTTGTGCGGTGGAGATTGTATTTCAACACTGTCGATTTTGGGGGTTTCTTCTCTCTTCTTCTCCAAATCTTGAGGTAGGAAGTTTCTTTGAGTTATATATATGATTTTGGCATGTTCTAGTATTTTTCTTGATGTTATGAGTTAGGTTTTGAGTGAGGGTTTTGTATGTGTTATAAAAAGGGGTATCTCTTTCTTCCCATGAAATTGATTTTATTTATGAAATGAGTGACTCTTGGAAGTCCATTGGTTAAAATACTTCTTAAAAAAAAGAAAAAAAAGAAATTCATGTTGGGTGGAAACCCTAGATTTTTAAATTTGGGGAAAAGGTTGAAATTATTAAAGAAAGATCATATGTTATTATGTTACTAAATCATCAATGAAATGGATGAATTTTTTTGTTGAGAAATTGCCATGGATAGTATGATGAGAATACTTAGAGCATGTAATAATTGGGAATTGTGTGGATTGTGTCATACGTCACATGTCACGTGGATATGGTTATTGGTTATTAAATTGAGAGATGTTGATAATTGCATTATATTGAAGGCATAATGTTGAGACATATGGAAATTGTAAAGTTTCATGTACATACATTCATTTGCATAGCTTTCAATAATGATTATTATGGCTATGTTTTGGAAATGAATTCATTGTTTTGAGAAAATAATTGTTGATCTTAAAAAGGTTTTGAGGTAAATACATTGGTAAGTCCAGCTAGGAGGTATAGATTGGTATTGTTTAAGTTGGCCTAAGTGTCTAGGGTGAAAGATGAAAACACACGTGGAATAGGTACCATGTCCTTCCGGTTAGGAGCCGGTAAAGTGGGGATTGGTAGTGCTTAATATGCCTACTTGCAGACACCAGTCTAGGGATTACCTGAGTCTTATTTACCACCCTACTATGTATTGTGAAATTACTGAAATGATGTATCTTTGAAAAAGCATTGCATATGATTTTAAAAAAGGAATACAGATATGGAGTTTGGAGCATGATATGCATATAGAGATGCCCTTATGTTATTGTCTCTTGACCACTTGGTTTAGTTGTTCATCGGACCTATGATTTCAGGGATCGCTCCACTCCTTGTGCAAATAAATGCTCTCATACATATTGTGAGACTGTTTAAACATATATACTTTGTTAAGATTTTCCTACTAGGCTTTGTGCTCACCTCTAATGGATTTGTGCAGGAAATGATGTGGTGATTCTGCCTAACTAAAGGTAAGGAACATGTTTTGAGATCAGGAGCCTCTTTTATATATATTTTTGTTGTATATTTTGTCAAGCCAAGAGTTATAATTGTATGGGCTTTTTGGATAACCATCTTTTGTATAACCAAGCTTAAGCCTTGGAACTCGTAGCCTTTAGGGCATTTATTTTGTGTTATTTCTTTTGTTTTCATCATTGCACATGCTATGGATTCATTCTTTAGAAGTCTGAATATGTATTACATGTGGACTCCTTTTGTAAATTTCACACATGAATGTAATACAAATATAGAGATTTGACCACTTGATTTGAGATTAGTGTAATTGAATAGATTAACCAGACTTATCATTATGTCTTTTATTTGGGGGCATTACAAATTATTTGATAAATTTGCATTGAGGCTTTGAGCCTCAAAGACCCAACAACAATTTTGCTTATATTATACTAGCATAAAACCCATCCTATGCATGGTCTTAAACAAATAATTAAAATTTTATTTTAAAATTAAAGTAATAATTTTAAAATTTTAAAAAGAAAAATAGTTAAAATTATAATAAATTGTTTTATTTAAATTACACTAAAGTTGTGTTTTAATTGTGTTATCATTAATATTTTATTTTAAATATTAACTAATAGATATGTATGTCATTATAATGAATGGTGATTGGTGAAGAAGTATGTGTAGACACTCCATTTCTGATTGCCCTTATGACTTGGGCACCATCACTTGCACACCCAATGATGAATGTATATGCTTGTCAAGTGCTCGAAAGTCCTTAGCAGAATGCCATAGCTCTGAGCCTCAAAACCCTGCAAACATTATGTCTTGTTTATGCACCAAAACCCCAGCCTTTCAAACCTAAAAAACTTGGGACTTGTAGGCCTATTTTTGTGGGCTGCCGGCCACCCTTGTGCCTCACCAGCCAAGTGTGTGGCCTGCCGGCCAGAATTGGTGGCCCATCGACAACAAGTATGTTTTGCAGATATTTTATGCCAGTTGTGCCAACTGTTTGCATAGATGCTTGCATCTGCTCCCACGTGTATGGATGGATGTTTTTGAGGGAGTGGCCTATTTTTCTATAAATAGAGGACCTCCCCTTCCATTTTTGAGGGTTAGAAAAATTAGAGCAAAATTAATTTTCTCTCTTTACAATTCTCTCTCTCTCTCTCTCTTAAAATTTCTTGAGCTTTTGCCTATACACTCTTAGCCAAACCTTACCATCTTTGAGCTGAGGTACTTTTGAGACTATATTGAGCTCTTGAGGGTGTGTATGTGTTGAATTATTGCTTAAAAGTGCTCTTCTCTTCAAGAGGTATAAGGCTTTGCTTGTTTCATTGCTTTGGTTGCTTATTTTCCTACTATTTTTATATTTTTTTTGGGTTGTATAAACTCTGTATTTTTGGGCTGAAACTTGTGGTGAAAGGCTTTAAAAGGTGGAGGGGTGGTTCACATTTTTTCCCACCTTGTTTCTCTAGCCTTTACCCTTGTGTTTCCCACCTTTACAATATATTTTTTTGAGCTTTTAAACAATGAATTTCAGAGTTATTTCAGTGGCTAAAAATATATTTTAAAGTTCAAAATTGGAGGGGTTAGCCTCCCTTCCTTGTGTCTTGTTCATTATCTTACATGGCTCAATGTTGTAGCTTACTATTCTAGCCATTTTTGTCTCAATTTCAGCATGTTTTAGGACTTATTTAGCACTATTTTAGGATTGTTTTAGGTGTTTATTTCATTTATGCTTTGTTTTTCATGCTTGTAGTTTAATTGCCCTCATAGGTTTGGTGGTTTAGGCCTTAGCCACCATCCTATTTGAGTTGATAGCATTTATTTCTTGCTTTTCTTACTTGTGATCACCTCTAGTCACTTCTGCAACCTCCCTCCTTTCTTAGCTTTGCTTTGCTTTGCTTTGAAAGTTGGTTCAAATTAGTTGCTTGTTTAAAGCATGAGATTGAGGTCTTATGCTTAATGGTTTAATCCCTTTGGGGGTTCATTACCAATGACATGACATTTCTCACATGCCTAAAACAACTCTTGGTTTGATACTTCTTTCCATTAGAGGACTTAAAGCTCACCTTTGGACTTAATAAATTAAAGAATGGAAAGGTAATTAAAATGGAGTAATAAAACTTAGACTAAAATTATGCAAGATAATAACTTGGTTTGGGTTCAATCGAACGTTAATTGAACCCTTGAGTCTTGAATCGTTTCATACTTGTTAGTGATGTAAACTATTCAAGAGTCATTGTCAACCACTTCCCTTGATCAATCCATGATAGGGAGGAGGTTTGAGAGTCTTATTTGTTGCATTTATTGAACTTGCACACTTTGGTTCATAGGCTATCATGCAATGAAATTGCATCAATTGATGGTTTGTGAATCAAATTTACTACTCATTAGAGCTGTTTGATGATAAGGAGGGGTAAGTTGTGCAAACAAACCCTTGAGAATACCCTGTGCTTGCTCTGCTTGCTTTCTGTTACAGCAGGAAAAACCAGTCATCAATGGCTAGCAGGCCACTACTTCTAGCCTGCCGTCCACCTTTGCAAAATCCAGCAGTGTACTTTTTCTGGCTAAACAGAGTTGGTTTTGAGGTGAAAAAACAGTACAAGTGTTCTACTGTGCAACAAAGGCATCTAGTAGCAAAACAATGGCCTTTTTCGGATGGAAATCTATGCATGCATGAGCACTCCTCATTTCCTAAGGCAGAGTAATTAAAATAGCTAGCTTAGTACTTCTTTCATGTTTAACTAGTTATTTTGTAATTAATTAGTTCATTTTAATTTGTAATTAATTAATTAGTTGGTTCAATTAGTTAGTTACTTTGTTGTAATAATTAATTAGCTAGTTTAGTTGATTATTTCATTCGGTTTGTAATTCGTAGTAATCAGCTTAGTTAGTTAGTTTATTCGGGCTCTGCTGCGTGAGGGCGCAAATTTGTAATAATGTGTATGTCTTCCAACCCCACGTTTTTCTCCCTTTTATTTACCTGCTTAGGATGGTTAGTTTAGAAGCATCATGTTTCATTTAGCATATCTCATGTTTGCATCCACTTGTATTGCATGCATTAAGGCTCGGTGCATTATTCTAACTTGCATTGTTATTTCTTACACTTCTTTGAATACGTGCTTAGACCGCATGTTATCAAATTGATTCATATGCCATATTAATAGCCGAGCCTATTAATTACATCTTGTATGTGTTGCATTAGTCATGTTGCATTAGTTAGAGCATGCATTTTTCTAACTCTTTTCTTGTGGCTTGCCTTGGAGTACTAGGTGAGTTTTTGTTTGTTTTAGCATATTGCATTGTAGGTTAGTGTTGCCATGTCGAGCATGCTTGCCATGAGGCTAAATGATTAATTGATAAACTGCTTGAATGTCTGTGGATGAATGCTAATTGTTTGAATTGGAATAATTTGAGTAATGTCCATATGCGATCACTTTTTCAAGTGGTACATATTCAAAACCAATTTCAAACAAAACATGAAATCAAATGTTCCAAATCTTGCAAATTAGTCTATATTTGTGTGAGTCACATAGTAATATAGTTAAAACAAGAGCATATAATGTAAATAAGAATCACATCATGATTAGTAGAGGCCGATCTTTGATTAAGCCAGGGGGGTGCTCAATTCATGACCTTTCCCTCTTGTACTTAAGTTCCCGAGCCGAGACAACTTTATTGATGACGAACTAATGGCCTTTGGCACGAGTCTTGGGTTTCCTAAATTTTCCCAAAAATATTTAGGTGGCGACTCTGAAATCTGGCAAAGCAGTTCATTTTTGGCATTTTATTCAAAAGATTGATTTTCCAAAAAAAATTGCCGGATTTGGACTCTTTTTGTGTTTCACTATTTCACATTGCACTTGTGAAATCAGATTCAGAACCACAGGTAGACTCCAATCTGTAGGGCTTCTTATCTTTCGAAAGGAGGCACGAAAAGTCAAGTTACAGTTTCTGGCGACTCTGTTGGGGACTTAGAGAACTTGACTTGAAATTCATGATGTGAAATTTTATCTACCCTTATATGTTCTTTGCATTGCATTTGCATTGGTGCACTTAAGTCACTGTGTTTGCCGATTGTTATTTCTGGACGGTTTACTGGAGGCTTGCCTAAAAGCTTGCCAAAAGGCTGATCGGTCGTGGGCTCTGCCATGTTGGGAACACAACCCTTGGATCTGGACTACCGCTGTACTGTTTCATTCTCCTTTCACTTCTCGGTGTTAGGTGTGAGAGGTATATTAGGTCGTCTTGCTGAGGTACCCTCTTCGACCATTTGACCTAGTTACGTATAGTGAAGCTATAGTGACTATTCCAACTTAGGACAGGATGCCACCCATTTGTAGAATGTTGTGAAACCATTTGTTTGAAATAGGGCAGCCTAGATCATGCAAAAAATCTAGGACAGGGTCACCCTACTCCCTCATAGGGGTGTTTTGGTTCTTTTACTTGGTATGTGTCTTTTCAGTGAAACTATACAGGATGGTTTATATCAGTATAAGTTTGAGAACAGAGTTCAGTGCGGATTATAGTTCAGCTATGTGTTATGACTGTTGTGAATTGGGGCCGAAGTGTTGTCCGAGTTTTGATCATGTTTTTCTTTCTTTCCTTTTGCTAGGTAGTTTACCATTATAGCTTCAGAAAGACTCGATATTCCCCAAGTTGTGTGGACTCACTTTGGCAGGCTTTGTAAAGCTCAAAACCTTGTTGGTGGTCAGCCCGAGTTAGTTTCGCTTCTGCCAGTCACTCGACGAAGAAGGAACAGACAGTCAGTAGCACCAGTACAAAGCATTCCGTAAACACCTATCCGTTTTCACTCAATTAGTTCACCAGCATCTAGTTCACCCAGACCAACAATGGCACAGAATACAACACATAACGTAGAGAAATTTGCTGCCATGATGGTGGCCTTCCAAAGAACCATGGACACTATAAACCAGAGGATGGCTGCACAAGATGAAATTATTACCGATCTGTGACGTACATCTGGGGCATCAGCATCGTGCATCTGATCCCAACTGCTAAGCCAAACCCGGATCTACCCCCACCAGTAGAAAATCTGCCAATCCCAGATCCTCAAGACATGTTTCCCCTAGCTCCAACTTATCGGCCTCCGGTTCAACCGTTTGCAGGGATCTTTCCTTTTGATATCACTAAAATTGATCTAGCCTTAGTCAAGATTGCTAGATTTGAGAAAGCATTAAAGAAATCCTAGGGCTTCAACTCCATTCAAGATATCGAAGATGGGTACACTGAAGCTTCGGTCAGATTACCAAAGAAATTTAAGATGCCCGACATTGACAAATTTGATGGGAATGGGGATCAGATTGTGTATGTCTGGTTATTCTCAGATATATTGAGGCCCATGGGTTTGTCTCGGGCATAGAAGCTCTCATTGTTTGGGAGAACCCTGTCTGATGTGGCGGCCATCTAGTATGCTAAATTAGAGGACTCAACAAAGCGAAATTGAGAGGACCTATCTAAGGCGTTTGTCAATCAGTACTCATATAACACCCAGATAGAGGTAACCATTAGTGAGCTGGAGGCTACTACCCATAACCCCAAAGAATCATTCATTGATTTTGTCACCCGGTGGAGAGCCAAGGTAGCCCGAATGACAAATAGACCTGCTGAAAGAGAACAAGTCCGGCTAGTGGTCCAAAACCTTGAGCCAAACATGTTGCAGAGAATGATAGTGGCACCATTGTCCACATTTTCTTCCTTACATGAGCTGGGGGTCCAGATTGAGAGTGCATTCAAAAAGGATATCATTCATAGAACAAGCGAATCCGCAAGAAGGCTGTTCTCTCAGAATACCAATACTAGCAGTTGCACTATTCCACGGTCTGTGAATGTTAGTACTGTTGTTTCAACGACCAAGATGGCTGATCCTTTTGCTATTGCCACAACCTCACAACCTTCACAAAGTACCGGTCCACCTTAGAATCGAAGAGTTTTTACTCCCCTTCATATGAGCCCAACCTACGCCCTCAAGCTATTAATACAAAAGGGGCATCTCAAGCCTCTCGATCCTCGTTCACTTCTAGACCCATTGCCACCCAAACATGACCCTACCCAGTATTGTATCTTTCACTAACAACATGGCCATTCCACAGACATGTGCTACCGTCTACGTCATGATGAGATCCAGGATCTCATTGGCAATAAAGTTATCGCCCCACCTTTCAAACCCAACGTAACAACCAACTCACTTCCTGCACATAACCAAGTTCCCCCGACCAGAAAAATTAACCACATCCATACATTACCGCCCACCTTCAACCCTAGCACATACATTACCTTATCCCACCTACCAAAACTGGAGGTGGTTATTCCAAAAGGTACAGATATGTGCATGATGGATCTAACACTACAAACCCAATCCAAGCCTGTGGCGGTAGAAACGGAAAGAGAGAAGAATGCACTAAAGATAGGGTCATCTGATACCCGTGTCATAGAGAAGGGGTTCTCGCTTGCGGAGGAGTATGATCCCAATTTATACATTGTGGCCATCGATCAGCCGAAGCCGGTAGTCGTACTGCCGGACTTTCTCAGCATTAATGCTATTGGGGAAGACCAAATGGTACAGAATCAGAATGAGTGGCTCGAGCAAGGCCTGAATGACTTAGCAAACCTAGAGGAGGATCTGGCAGAATTGGAAGAAGATCTGGAGGATCTTTACTTCTTCGAAGAAGAAGATACAAGCTGTGTGCAGATAGAATGGTGGGACTCGAGCCAGCTTGAAACAAGCAACCGATGGTTGAGTGAGGAAGATTCAGATGTGGAGGAATAGATAGAAGAGACTGGGAAGGAAGAAGAAAGTGGTGCTAGTGGCAAGATTGAAGCCGAACCTCTAACTGAGAAAGAACGAGCACTGGAGTAATTTCAAAGGGAAAGGATAAAAGAGATCCAGGCGAAGATAGCTTTGGAACAGAAAAGGAAAAAAGAGAAAGAAGAGGCTGAGTCCACAACCAGCAGTGTTTAAAATGCCAAGAAAATTGAGTGGGAACCCAGTGATCGGAAGAGAATGTTAAGGAAACACAGAAAGTACCGGGATGCTAAACCCGAGTTGTAGTAGAGGAAGAATGGTATGATGACGAGGCACGTGATGTTAACATGTCAGAATAGAACCTGATAGCAACCCAGCTATAACCACGGGGGAGTGGTGGGAAGATAGCGATCTAAGCCATGCATACACAGATGAAGGGTGGAAGGATGATACCCTTGATGATACGTGGTATATTGATGAGATTGATCATTTGACCCGCAGCGGTCGGTACTTTAAACTTCTGACTTTAGATCAGCCAGAATTTTTCAACAGAGTGGCTGAGAAGACAAAGGAGAGGGATACTGAAAAAAACCTAGTTTTGAAACAACTAAAGAAGATCCAGGCCGACATATTCATCTGGGGACTGATAATGGCATCTCTGGAGCATAGAAAAGCCCTGCTTAAAGCAATGAACCGAACCAAACTGCCCATTAACACCACTGTTGACCAATTGGTGTCATTGGTCACCTCTGGGGACGTTATGCCGATAATGTCCTTTACAGATAAAGAATTGCCTCCCGAGGGTGCCAACCACAACCGTCCCTTATATGTAACCCTGGAAAGTAAAAAAAAAAAAGATTTCGGTGGTGTTAATAGATACTGGATTGGCGATCAATGTATGTCTAGTGAGAACTGCCTATGCCATCGGTTTAAGGTTTGACTTTACACCCACGACCCAAGCTGTCTGGGCTTTTGACAATACATGCCGAGACGTTATGGGAACGTTCAAAAACATATCCTAATCGGCCCGTCCAAACATGAGGTGGAATTCCATGTCATGGATGTACTAGCAACCTTTAACTTGCTACTGAGAAGGCCATGGCTGCACCAGATGAAGGCTGTATCGTCAACTGTTCACCAACTAAGTACCCATTTCAAGGTGGGATTGCTATTGTGTATGGATTGCTACAATTCACCCTTCCCAAGGAACTACCACACCAGTGTTGGGAATCATACATGAAGAAGAGGATGTATTTCTCTCTAGCTTCTCTCTAGCAGAAGCTCAACTGGTCTAGAACATCATGGCAGAAGACGAGGGGAATTATATGAGTGCACAATCCATTTACATGATGAACAAATAGGGGTTTATGCCAGGATCAAGACTAGGCTGAAGTGGCAGATAGTGAGGTACCGTTGCCAAGGAGATCAGTCATAATCCCCATGCTTTTGGGCTGGGATACAAACCTACCGCTGCAGATTGGCAAAATGGGGAGGAGTTGAGAGAAAGAATCAAAGCAAAGAGGATTAGGAAAGCAATATGAGTTAGTCTACAAACCTATATGGGGAACCCTTAACGGATGCTTTGTTTGCCAAGGGGAAGATTTTCCCTTCTGTGGATTCTGGAGCCTTGGTATGACTGGGAGATGAAACTAGGTATCTTGGGTTCAAAATCTTCTTTGGGCACCAATTACCAGAAGAAGAGGATGAGCAGGCAGACCTAAGCATTGGTAAGGATCAAGGAAGTGTTGCGAGCCTAGTTATTAAAGATGAGGAGTTGTTGGGAAAGGCACTAGCTAACTTATTGGTGAGTTCTATTGCTGGAGTTGAGTCCGCCAACTTAAGGGATAGTTTTACTATCTCAATGATCGAAGATAAACCAATAGAGGATTTTACTAGTCTTACTATGGATGCATCTGAGGCTTTGCGCCTAATCTGGAAGTTTGAGAAGGGCACTGTCGGCAATTCTGAATCGGATAGTGAGTATGAGTCTGATTCCACTGAGTCTGTGGAGTCGGAATTAGATTCGAGTTCTTCAGAGTCTGGTATCTCCGGGACTGGTAACCCGGATGCCAAAGTCCTGTCCTGGTCCTCTTTTTTTTTTTTTTTTTTGAGTCCACTATAACTGAGGAGCCAGATCTTTTGAATAGGAATGAGGTGAACTTTGCTTATTACTCTGTGCCTTTGGTTTGTTTTATTGATCTTGATTTCCAAAATTTTGACTTAAACAAAGAGGAAGAAATTCCTCGGGTTTTGAAAAACTTGGTTGATTTTGAGGAGGAGAGACGCGTTAAGCCCTATACAGATAAAATCATTGCTATTAATGTGGGTACTAAGAAGGATCCGCGCTTGGTCTAGATCGGGTCCATGTTGTCTTCGAAGGAATGCGAGCATTTAATCGCTTTATTAAAAAATTTCAAAGATGTTTTCACGTGGTCCTACGAAGACATGTATGTAATTGATCTTGAGATTGTATAGCATCGGATCCCTCTTGACCCTGAGACCCGGCCAGTCAAGCAAAAGCTGCGCAGAGTTCGCCCAGATTGGGCTTTGAAGATCAATGAAGAAGTTACTAAGCAGATAAAGGCAGGGTTCTTGCTTGTATCTAAATATCCGACGTGGTTGGCCAATATTGTTCCAGTCCTAAAGAAGGATAGCAGAATCAAAGTTTGTGTCGACTTTAGGGATCTAAATAAGGCTAGTCCGAAGGATGATTTTCCACTACCGCATATTGATGAGTTGGTAGACTTTACCGTAGGCCTTGCATTGCTCTCGTTCATGGATGAGTTTTATGGGTATAACTAGATTCTGATGGCACCCGAGGATGAACCCAAAGATCGAGAGGGCCACTACACCGCCTTGGAGAAATTCTTTCAGTGAATCAGAGAGTATAGATTGTGGTTGAACCCACAAAAATGCACCTTCAGCGTAACAACGGGAATAATGTTGGGATTTTTGATCACACAGAGAGGAATTGAGGTAGATTTTTCCAAAATCAAGGCCATCTTAGAAATGCCACCACCAAGGACTGAAAAAGAGGTGCGTGACTTTCTGGGTAAAGTGCAATTCATAAGACGGTTTATTTCAAAACTAACCTTGACTTGTGAACCATTATTTGGTCTCCTGAAGAAAGGAAAGAAATTCCAATGGAACGATTGCTGTTAGTTCACTTTTGAACAAGTTAAGCAGTACCTGCAGAATTGGCTTGTGTTGTCACCGCCAGAATCGGGAAAATCGCTGATTTTGTTCCTGTCAGTGACAAACTCAACCATGGGGTGTATCTTAGCTCAAGAGTCAGAGGCCAAGATAGAGAAAGCCATTTACTACTTGAGCAAGAAAATGCTAGATTACGAGACCCGTTACACTCCCCTTGAGAAATCTTGTCTAGACTTGGTATGGGCTACTTGGAAGTTGAGACACTACTTGTTAGCTCACTCTGTAATCCTGGTTTTGAGATTAGATCCCATTAAATATCTCTTTGAGAAACTAGCGCTTATGGGTAGGCTAGCTCATTGGTTGCTTCTTTTCTTCGAATTTGATCTTAAATATGTTACACGCAAGTCGGTTAAAGGGAGAGCTGTAGTGGAATTCCTGGCAGATCACCCAGTAGAGGGAGATGAAGCAGTGAAGTACTTGTTCCCAGATGAGGATATTTTGCAAATAGAGGAGAAAACGTGAATGATGTACTTTGACGGAGCAACTAATCAATACGGTTATAGGATTAGTGTGTTACTGATAGCATCTGATGACTCCCATATACCCTTAGCCTTCAAACTACGGTTCAAAGTATCCAACAATGAAGCAAAATATGAGGCATATATTGTTGGTTTAGAAGCCGTCCTGGAACTAGGGGCAAAAAGGTTAGACGTCATCAGGGATTCAAACTTGGTTGTGTCTCAAGCCAACGGAGATTGGCGGGCTAAATAGGAGAAAATGAAGATTTACCATCAGGTCTTGGATATGCTAATTCTGAGGTCTGAAAAGCTAGCGTTTACCCATATGTTAAGAGAGAACAATCGATTCGTTGATGCACTAGCAACTCTATCTTCTATGGTAGACATTCCATTGGGAGTCAAGATGGGTCTGATCATTATTGAACAGAAGTACACGCCGGCCTATGAAACCATTGCCGCGATAGATGAGGCTTTAGACAAGAAGCCCTGGTATTACGATATTTGGAATTTCCTGGAAAATGAGGCATATCCACCAGGAGCAAATGCCAAGGACAAAAGGGAAATACGGCGTCTGGCCGTTCAATTTATCATCTATAGGGCAAGTTGTACAAAAGAGGCCATCTGGGAATGCATAAACTATGTGTGGAGGAAAAAGAATCAAAGCGCCTTATGGAGGCCATTCACAGAGGAGAGTGTGGAGCCCAAATGAACGGTGTGATGCTCACTTGGAAGATCCTTAGACAAGGCTACTATTGGTCAACCATGGAAGAGGATTGTATTGATTTTGTTTGGCGATGCCACAAGTGCTAGATTTATGCCAATCGTATGAACATCCCACCATTGAAGCTCTACAACATGACTTCACCATGGCCATTTTCTATTTGGGGAATAGATGTTACCGGCGTAGTTATGCCAAAAGGGTCAAATGGGCATGAGTTTATTCTGGTAACAATCTACTACTTCACGAAATGGGTGGAGGCTCAGTCCTACTCTGTACTGAAAGCATCACATGTGGCTAAATTTATCAAGAACAACATCATCTACCGGTATGGGGTATCGAATGAGATTATCTCCGATAATGGGATGCACTTCAAGAAAGAGGTGATAGACTTGCTTGAGAAATATAACATGACTTTCCATAAGTCATCGACCTACAGGCCACAAACCAATGGAGCTGTCAAGGCTGCAAACAAAAATATCAAGAGAATTCTACAGAAGATGGTAGAAACTTACAGGGACTGGCTGGATAAACTGTCATTCACGCTCTGGGGCTACAGGACCTCAATCCGAACATTTACAGGGGCGACCTTTTATTCCCTCGTTTATGGGATTGAGGCTATTTTGCCAATTGAAATTGAAGTGTTATTGTTGCGGGTTATGGCCGAGTGCCAGATAGCAGAGGTAGATTGGCAACAAAGTAGGTTTGAGGAGTTAATGTTGTTTGATAAGAGAAGACTAAGAGCATTGTATCATGTCCAGGGTTACCAACGCCAAATTGCTAGGGCTTTTAACAAGAAAGTTAAGTTTAGGAATCTTCAAGAAGGGGACATGGTGCTGAAAGACAACCGAGTTCCCATCCATGATCCTAAGGGCAAGTTCAGACCTAATTGGACCGGTCTGTACATTATCAAGACAATCTGGTCAGGAAGGGTGGTTATTCTTATGGACCTAGATGGCCTGGAGTTTTCATAGCCGATCAATATGGACAAGTTGAAAAAATATTACCCTTGAGAGGCTGGCTAGGCTGAAAACCCGAAAGGGCGACCTAGGTAAAAGTTAGAACATGAAAAATTAGAAATAAAGAAAAACTGAGCTCGCAAGGTTGAAAACCCTAAAGGGCAACTTTGGAAAAAGTTAGAGCGCAAAAGGAGAGAGTTAAAACCTGAGTGAACCTAAACCGAACTACGTAAGGCCTGATTCCCATCTCTAGGATACGTAGGCAACTTCATCCTGAAGTTCGGCCGTAATCATCTCTAACTCAACTGTCCTGTCCATTTGTTTGATCAAGTCATCTTTGTTCATCATCTATTTAGTTCGGTTGTGGTCTTTATTTTGGGAAGAAGAGATGATTACAGTGTAGAACAGTGGTGATATGCAATCAGGGGCAGTTATGGTTTCTTTTGATTCGGGACTGTACATCTTGAGAATCAATTATGTGCGTGTCAGGTGGTGATTGTTTTCAAAAATTGTTTTGAAAATTTTTAATAAAAATTGATTTTGTTCAAAGTTTTACCCTTTTACAACTTAGACCATTTTTGGGACCGAAAGGAAAATTTTCAGTACTCGCAACTTTAATTTTATTGATTTCAACATCTAGTACATTCTCCAACTTTTTGCTACAAATTGAAGTTTCTTTTACATTATAAAAACTTGAAAAGAAAGGTCAAAGCAATAAAACTAAGGGCACATGAGTTAGGTGTTCTTGAGCCCTCCACTCGTACTGGTAGAAGTGCCTGCAGCTAAAGTTGGACCAGCTTGTGCCTTGTTCTTAAGCCAAGCCAAGCATAGCATTTGTCGAAAAGGGCATAACTGAAACTAGGAGTAGGGGCCAAGAACTCTCTCGTCCTCTAGGTAGTAAGGTACCGAGTCAAGTTCGAAGCACGTACTGGGAATGGAGCCAGGTATTCCACCCCCTTATCTGGACGTGTCTGAGCATGACCAAATTCGCGTCTGAACCGAAAGGGAAAATAGAACACACAGTGTATGAGGCCAATCAACTGAACACCCGGCTGTCGGGTCATGTTGTAGCTCATCTTGGCTAAGTCAAGCCAGGGACAACACCAAGCTATGTCGGTTGCAGACCTATGGCATATCCAGTTGCACCACCATCCCTCATTGGGGAAGTCCACTAGGCATTGGCGAAAAAAGTACACTCGAGCTGAGTAAACTAGGCAAGGGTTCACCACCTTTAGCTTGTCCATCAACCAAATTTGGGAGGGGATGAAAAATAAAAGAGATTAAAGAATAGAGAGATGTATGTTGAAAGAAAAGTAAGGAAAGTGCTTTGAGAGAAAATAGAGTTTGAATGTCGAGTGATGTGAGAAATATATATATATATATATAAGATAGGGTGGGAAATAGTACATGGAGCAATAGTGGACTCCCTACAAACCGAGTGGTCTCTCGCAAGTGAAAAGCGTCCAAACCCATCAGGGTCTCGGCCAAGGCCAAACCAATGCAACTCTTACCTTCTTTCAGGCGTTGGGCTACCTCAATATTGGCTCCGCAAAACTAGGGGCAATAAGATAGTGTGCAAGTATACATAAGCAGAGGGCGTGTTGCTGAAAGCCTAGCCAAAGGAGGTCGCCTCGGTCACCGATGTCAGAAAATCAATGAATCAAGCTAGGTATATCTAGCTCTCTGTCATGGGCCAAGGATCGAGCTTCGTGCAAAGTAAGCCTACACATTCATCCCAAGGTTAAGGCATAGCCAAAACGGGACTGAAGTATGATTTTCTTATCGTGCTGGGATTCTATTAGTGCCTAAAATTTTGCAAGAGTTGGACATATTTCTTGCACTTCGAAGTGAAAGACATGCGAAATCGGGTCCCAGCATCGGACCGCGACATGGAGGAACAAAAAACAAAGTGGAGTACGGCTCGACGAAAAAATCGCGTTTATGCCGAAACCCCAGAAATTTACCTTTTTCGTGCCGTCTAAAGTGGCTATCCAATCTGTGAGTTTCTCAACAAGAAATGGCTCAATTTATGGAAGAAACAACAGCTAAAATAAAATTTTGGAGAAGAAATCATGAAGAAGGACCTTTTGTAGAAGATAAGGTTGTAGTGGAGGCTAGCTGTTAGCTTTTTGGTGGTTCTCCACATTTGTGGCCAGCAGGCCATTTCTCCTGGCCGGCAACCTCTTTTTTGTGGCCGACAACTCCCTCTTTTGGCTTACCGTCCACTTATGTGCTGGGCAGTGTTGGCAGCCTGATTTTTTATCTTGATCTTTGTGTTGTTCGGTCTTATTTTGAGTTTTTTGGTTTTTGCAAGTGTGTATAGCTGTTTTTGGTTTGTGTTTGAGTTGTTTTTGCTTTATTTATCAAGTTATATGTTGTATTTTTTTCGTTGGTTAGCTCATTATCCGATTGAGAACATTATTCCAATGCAAGCCTGTTCGGTTTCAAATTCAACTTCATGTTCTTTTTCATGCAAGTATGTTACTCGTGGTGCAGTGCTCATGTTGAAAAACCAAAACTCTTTTCATAAAAACTGCGAGGGTTTTATTCCGATCATGGTTTTTACAAAAGAAGTACAAGTTTCAAAAGCAAAAGTAAAACCTATCTAAAGCTATACATGTGTCAAACTACCAAACTAAAAGAAACTAAGCAAAAAGTCCAAAAAAAACAACAGTGCCAATCATCTCAAGCTCGAGAGGCCCTCTTCGTCCTCTTGCTCGGAGGGGATTCAAAGGTACTGTCTTCGTCAATGCCGCTGTCAGAACCAGACTCTGAGCCTCCGCACCCTGTCTCGGAGCTGATGTCGGTGTCATCTCCGCTCTCCGATCTTGAGCTAGTATCATCGTCTCCGCTCTCAGACTTAGAATGTCGACTCACTATCTCCTCGGAGGCGTTGGCCTTGTCATCATCATCATCGCCACTCAGAATGGGCTCCAAAGGACTGCTCCAGCCTCGGGCACCCCTGTCATTGCCTCGACCGTGACGCTCGTCTCAGCTGCGTGTTGGGGCCTGCATCTCTCTCCTCCTTGTTGCTGGAGGAGGTGCTGCTGGTGCTGGTGCCACTAGTGCCCTTGGTACAATTGGGATCTGGAAAAACAATTGTCAACATATCAGCTACAGTGTGTGTATCAGATACATGCATAGTGTGCAAAATGAGTGTCATGCAGAAACCAGATACAGTATGAGTACAGTGTGTGAGTACATTGTGCCAATGCAATGTATCAGTACAATTTGGGGAAGACTACAATGGAGATGCCAATGTATTAGTAGAAATATGATAATATGGTGCATAACAGAATTAGTAATAAAATGCATGCTAAAATAGGGGAAAATACTAGAATACCATGGAGACTAAGTAGCGTCTCTCTTCTCTGCACCATGCCAATCAGGGAAGCGACTAGCTCAAGGAGGCTCTCTGCATACTTCGTAGTAGGTGCATACAAGTACATTTGATCGATTAATATTTGGAATAAACATATCTAAAATGGAAAATGTGGCGTGCAAATTGTAAAGTGTGGTCCATACCTAAGGTGCCCCTCGAGCTCTAACATACTCTTGCCCTACCTCTGCCGGCTTGATCGAAATCTGGTAGACAATCCCAGTTGGCCGTCAACATATGAGTGCAATAGGAATCTCCAGCCAACTGGTCATTTGTTCGACGGGAGGGGCCCCTCTAGTATGGGCCCTGGTCGCTCGAGTCGCCTCATCCGCCACAAGAGCTATTGCTCCTTTATTTACACGAACACCTGTCAGAGGAGGCATGAGATAAGTCTGGATGAATGTTGCATAATCACCCTATGCTCTGAAGAAGTCCGCATCCAAGCCCGCTATGAACTGAATAATAGCCTTAATTGAGAAGCTATCTGTTGTCTGTATAGACACTGGGGTGGCATGGGAATGACTGGATTAGACGAGCCTACGGTCTGGTGTACAAACCGCTCGCTCAAAAAATAAGCTCAGCAAATTGGGCCCTCCAGTAGAATCTGGAAGTGAGATGTGCCCTAAGCCCCCGCATATTGGTTCCTCACCCCGGCCAACATCGTCGCTCAGGGCTGCTATGTTATCTGCAAACGAAGAATGTACAGATTGTTAGTTACTGTCAATTGCCAAAGCATGAATCAGAGCAGTATTAAAACAAAAATGGTTATGAGTTTCGGGTTACCTCGTCGGCAACCACTGTATCAAAGTAGTGGCGAAAGAAGAAGAAGGTCGTATCTTTACGGCCCCGGCGTCGGCATCGGCATCAGCACCGGCCGTCGTACCATCGTGAGTAAGGGACAAGAAGGGGAATCTCCTCCATAGGCTCTGGAGCAAGGGTCGAAAAATATGTGTAAACCCATAATTACAAAGGAAATGACAGTAGTGTTATCAACAGTGTCAACAAATATAGAAAATGTAACGGATATAGAAAGTCAACAGATATAGAAAGAATAAAGCAGAGAGTATAGTGTCAACATATATAGAAAGTGCAAAGCAGAAAGCACAGAGCATCAACATATATAGAAAGTGCAAAGCAGAAAGCACAAAGCATGAACAGATATAGAAAGTGCAAAGCAGAAAGCACAGGTGTTGAATAGATATAAAGCAGAACATGTGAAGTATAAAGCATAAGTGCAAAGTAGAAAGTGGAGTGCATACCTTCCAAGCTCACCAGTAGCCTCTAACCCGCTCTTCCCTCATACGGGAAGTAAAGCTCATACAACCGTAAAGTGTGGCGAGGCCAGCTCCACCCCAGTCATAGAATAAGACTTAGGGTAAGGTCACTAAGGCGCTCAGTAAATACAATCTTACGGTATTTCATCTATTCGCAAACAATGTGGTATCGAGGAGGAACATCGTGATACCGCCTCTAAGTCCCCGCATTGCGCTCTATCTTCTCCAGGTCACGCGGGCTTGTTCTCGCGAATCGCCGAAAAACCAGCTATATTGCACTATCACTAGTCTGGATATAGGTGGGGTGCTCCAAGTAAGAAGATCCAAGCTACTTCCCACTCACCCATATCCGTGTCGAAGGGGATCGGATCACCCCCTACTCCTAAGCCTGTCAGCATGGAGAAGTCGTAGGAAGTCATCGTCATCTCCCCAGCATAAGAGAAGTGGAAAGAATCGGTGATGTCCCACCACCTCTTCACCAATGCTTCGAGGAGGAACAAGCTCGCTATGAGGCGTGAAAGTCTAGAATAGAAAAGGCTAAAGCCAACCTTGTCGACAATGTCGCGAACCCCACGGGAGCTCAGACCGATCCTCGGTCGTCCGCCTGCACCTTCTATAGGTAGGGGAGTCTCCCTGTGACAAAGAAGAGTAAATCAGATAAAGGACAGTGATAAATGAGTGTTCAGAATAAAGACAATGCAAGAAATACAATTCAAGGGAAGGCAAAAATACATAAAAATAGAGTTTTTACCTCTGTGGCGCCGTAAGAAAGATGGGAGTTTGGCTCCCTCAGCAGAAGGTCCTATAACATGCCGCGTGTAAATTCGCTAAAATGCCTGATGCCTCCGGGCGGTAATATATGTGTGCAGGGATGATACGTCTCTAGACCGAAGGGCCGAATCCCCAGTGGTAATGGCTTGGGCCTGATTCCCAAAGTGAACTCTGCCTCTAGGTCAGCTACAATACCCTCCGTCGCTAGCCCCTCGACTTCAGCAGCGGGTGATGGTGGAGGCTAAACCTCGGGAGGAATCCTGTTATGTGGAATATCGTTTGCCATCTGGGAAAGTAGGTGAAAAGTGGGTGAAAAATGAAGAAAAATGGAGAAAATAGGGAAAACTTAGAAAAAGTCAATCCTAGGAAAGAGAAAATAAGAGAAAAAGTCAAAACCTGGGAAAGTTCACAAAACCCAAGAGAAACTCGAGGGAAACAAGCCTAAAGTGGTGAAAATGAAAGAAAAAAGCGACGAAATCAAATTATGTTCGGTTCAAAATGTAGAGAATCAAGAGGGTTTTACGAAAAAAAAGTTTGCGTGGGGCGTTAGAAAACGTGCATAAAGTGCAAATCTAGAGAGATGAAGCACTTAGAGAGAGAGAGAGAGGGAGGATTTTCGGACAAAAGTTTGTGAGGAAATGAAGTTTAGAGTTATATATTTAAAGACCCGAAATTTGAAAAGACAAAAGCGCTCAATTGTACGGGTGGCAGTGGTGGCCGTGGCTTGTGGCCGGTGGTCCTTACTTGTGTCATGATGCTATTTTGTGCCTCTGTTCCCCGAGAAGTGTATGGGAGGTTCACTGTTGGGTTCAGATTGATTCTAAGGGATCTCGAAACTGTATTTCGGCATGCAAACGTTCTCCACTTACCACGATGAATGCGGCCACTTACCAAGATGAATGTAATGTATCCTTTTTGAGCATGTTGGAACGTCTCCGAGAGGTAAGTCGGAGGTTGTTGCTGAACATTACTTTTGCTCATTCTGTCAAATTACGTATTTTTTCTCTTATCTTGCATCAAATATGCGTTTTCACATACACTTGTGTTGCGCGTATGCCCTGCATTGTTCATGATTCATGCATTGAGTATGCTTGCATAGAATATGCTTTCAATTACCATTGTACATTGGTTGCCTGTCTTGCAAGGAACATGCATTATCATTATGTTGAGTTGTCATTTTGTTCATTTTGTGCATTTATCGCACTCATTCGTTTCATACCTTGTTTTATTATCTCCGTGGGTTTCGTTTTCCAAGGTCGAGGCCTTCCTAGGGGAGAAATAATCCTGCTGAAGTTTTGATTGTTTCATTGTTCCTTTGTTGACTTGTTTAAATCATTTAAAAACAGCAGGTGCGCCAATTTGCTCACACCACCCATCCTCCTCTCGCATGTGACGCGTTAGGATTGTTCAAATCGGTTAAACACAGCAGGTGCACCAGTTTGTCCACACCAACCCCTCCTCTTCTCGCGTACGACGAGTTAGGATTGTTTAAATCGGTTAAAAATAGCAGGTGCGCTTGTTTGTTCACACCAACCCCTCATTTTCTCGCGTGCGACGCATTTGGATTGTTCAAATCAGTTAAAAACAACAGGTGCGCCTGTTTGTTCACACCAACATTTCCTTCTCTCATGTATGATGCGTTAGGATTGTTTTCCTTGGTTAAAAACATTGGGTGTGCCCGGTGTTCACACCACCTTTCCTCTCTCGCATGAGACGTGTTGGGATTGTTTTCCTCGATTCTAAAAAAAAAACTTCCGGTGCACTTGGAATACCATCTTTTCACCCTTTCTACGCAAGGCGCAATTTAGGTTTGGAACCTTTTTCGTTCTTTCTCTGTGAGATGTTGCTTAGCTTATATTTTTTTACATCCTTTCTACATGGGACGTAGTTTGGTTTGCGCTTTTGTTGTCTCGATTGCCTGAGACGTGTTGATTTATTCGCGTCTTTCTGTGTGAGACACGGCTTGATTCGTTTTGCTTTAATTTATGTTACATTGCATTGTTTCATTGCATGATCATAAGTTATTTTTCCTGCATGTGTTTTGCTTCTTGTCCTTGAACTACGCCGGTTTGATTCCTGGCAAAGGGATACGTAGGCAGCTTGCGATCACAACCATTTACTTTATGTCTTGTTTGTTTTGCCCAAGTCTTACAGCCTCGTCAAAATGGGTCGTCTCTGGGCTTTAACATTCACTCACGTCATTTCATGACTTCGAGTTTTGCCAAAGAGAGGTAACTGTAGACACCTCATTTCTGACCGCCTTTATGACTTGGGCACCATTACTTGGACACCCAATGATGAATGTATATGCTTGTCAAGTGCTCGAAATTCCTCAGCAGAATGCCACAGCTATGAGCCTCAAAACCCTGCAAACCTTGTGCCTTGTTTTTGCACCAAAACCCCAGCCTTTCAAACCTAAAAAACTTAGGACTTGTAGGCCCATTTTTGTGGGCTACCGGCCATCCCTTTTGGCTGCTGGCCACCCATGTGCCTTGCTGACCAAGTGTATGGCCTGTCGACTAGAATTGGTGGCCTGCCAGCCACAAGTGTGTTTTGCAGATATTTTATGCCATTGTGCCAACTGTTTGCACAGATGCTTGCATCTGCTCCCACGTGTATAGATGAATGTTTCTGAGGGAGTGGCCTATTTTTTTTTATAAATAGAGGATATCCTCTTCCTTTTTTGAGGGTTAGAAAAATTATAGCAAAATTAATTTTCTTTGTCTACAATTCTCTCTCTCTTTCTCGAAATTTCTTGAGCTTTTCCTATACACTCTTAACCAAACCTTACCATCTTTGAGCTGAGGTACTTTTGAGCCTATCTTGAGCTCTTGAGGGTGTGTATGTGTTGAATTATTGCTTAAAAGTGCTCTTCTCTTCAAGAGGTATAAGGTTTTACTTGTTTCATTGCTTTGGTTACTTCTTTTCCTACTTTTTTTTTTACTGTTTTTGGGCTGTATAAACTTTGTATTTTTGGGCTGAAACTTGTGGTGAAAGGCCTTAAATGGGTGGAGGGGTGGTTCACATTTCTTTCCACATTGCTTCTCTAGCCTTGACCCTCGTGTTTCCCACCTTTACAATATATTTTTTTGAGCTTTTAAACAATGAATTTCAGAGTTATTTCAGTGGCTAAAAACATGTTTTGAAGTCCGAAATTGGAGGGGTTAGCCTCCCCTCCTTATGTCCTGTTCACTAGCTTGTATAGCTCCATGTTGTAGCTTACTATTCTAGCCATTTTTTTCTCAATTCCAGCATGTTTTAGGACTTATTTAGTAGTGTTTTAGGATTGTTTTGGGTGTTTATTGCATTTATGCTTTGTTTTGCATGCTTGTAGTTTAATTGTGCTCATAGGCTTGGTGGTTTAGGCCTTAGCCACCATCCTATTTGAGTTAATAGTATTTATTTCTTGCCTTTCTTACTTGTGATCACCTTTAATCACTTCTGTAACCTCCCTCCTTTCTTGGCTTTTGCTTTGCTTTGAAAGTTAGTTCAAACTAATTGCTTGTTTAAAGCATAAGATTGAGGTCTTATGCTTAATGGCTTAAACCCTTTGGGAGTTCATTACTAACGGCATGACACTTCTCTCATGCCTAAGACAACTCTTGGTTTGATGCTTCTTTCCATTAGAGGACTTAAAGCTCACCTTTGGACTTAATGAATTAAAGAATAGAAAGGTAATTAAAATGGAGTAATAAAACTTGGACTAAAATGATGCAAGATAATAACTTGGTTTGGGTTCAATCGGACGTTGATTGAACCCTTGAGTCTTGAATCGTTTCATACTTGTCAGTGATGTAAACGGTTCAAGAGTCACTGTCAACCACTTTCTTTGATCAATTCATGATAGGGAGGAGGTTTGAGAGTCTTATTTGTTGTATTTATTGAACTTGCACACTTTGGTTCATAGGCCATCATGCAATGAAATTGCATCGATTGATGGTTTGTGAATCAAATTTACTACTCCTTTGAGTTTTTTGATGATAAGGATGGGTAAGTTGTGCAAACAAACCCTTGAGAATATCCTGTGTTTGCTCTGTTTACTTTCTATTACAGCAGGAAAAACCAGTCATCAATCGCCAGCAGGCCACCACTTTTAGTCTGCCGTCCACCTTTGCAAAATCCAGCAGTGTACTTTTTCTGGCAAAACAGAGTTGGTTTTGAGGTGAAAAAACAGTGCAAGTGTTCTGCTGTGCAATAGAGGCATCTGGCAGCAAAACAGTGGCCTTTTTCGGGTGGAAATCCATGTATGCATGAGCACTTCTTGTTTCCTGATGCGGAGTAATTAGAATAGCTAGCTTAGTACTTCTTTCATGTTTAACTTGTTAATTTGTAATTAATTAGTTCATTTTGATTTGTAATTAATTAATTAGTTGGTTCAAGTAATTAGTTACTTTATTGTAATAATTAATTAGCTAGTTTAGTTGATTTAGCTTAGCTAGTTAATTTATTCGGGCCCTCCTGCATGAGAGCGCACTTTGTAATAATAATGTGTATATCTTCGAACCCCACATCTTTCTTCCTTTTGTTTACCTGCCTATGATGGTTAGTTTAGAAGCATCATGTTTCATTTAGCATCTCTCATGTTTGCATCCACTTGTATTGCATGCATTAAGGCTCGGTGCATCATTCTAATTTGTATTGTTATTTCTTACACTTCTTTGAATACGTGCTTAGACCGCATACTATCAAATTGATTCATATGCCATACTAATAGTCGAGCCTATTAATTACATCTTGTATGTGTTGCATTAGTTAGAGCATGCATTTTTCTAACTCTTTTCTTGTGGCTTGCCTTGGAGTACTAGGTGAGCTTTTGTTTGTTTTAGCATATTGCACTGTATGTTAGTGTTGCCATGTCTAGCATGCTTTCCATGAGGCTAAATGCTTAATTGATAAACTGCTCGAATGCCTGTGGATAAAGGCTAATTGCTTGAATTGGAATAATTTGAGTATTGTCCATATGTGATCACTTTTTCAAGTGATACATATTCAAAACTAGTTTCAAACAAAACATGAAATCAAATGTTTCAAATCTTGCAAATTAGTTTATACTTGTGTGAGTCACATAGTAATATAGTTAAAACAGGAGCATATAATGTAAATAAGAATCACATTATGATTAGTAGAGGCCGATCTTTGATTGGGCGAGAGGGGGTGCTCAATTCATGACCTTCCCTTTTGTACCTAAGTTCCCGAGCTGAGACAACTTTGGTGATGATGGACTAATGGGCTTTGACACGAGTCTTGGGTTTCCTAAATTTTCCAAAAAATATTTAGGTGGCGACTTTGAAATCTGGCAAAGCAGTCCATTTTTGACATCTAATTCAAAATATCGATTTTCCAAAAAGAATTGCCGAATTTGGACTCTTTTTGTGTTTTCACTTTTTCACATTGTACTTGTGAAATCAAATTCAGAACCACATGTAGAGTTCGAACTGTAGGGCTTCTCGTCTTCTGAAAGGAGGCACGAAAAGTCAAGCGACAGTATGGCTACGTAGTACTCCGGGATTATTGTATAATTTTTTGTCATTTATATGGATCATTAACATTTTAGAACAAAAGAATTGAATGAATTATAAAAATTACATTTATCGAATGACATGACAACCAAAATTTCTAATTTGTAATTACAAAATAAATTTATTTAAAATTTGACAAAATCGAAACGAATTGGAGAATGAAATATTATTTTTTAGAGGGAGTAGTCATTCCAAATGAAGTCTTCTCTAACACGTATCAGGCTCTACCTTTACATCATTTCATTCATCTTGTTAATGACTTTTAATTCTTGTTTCTAATTCCCTTTTCTAGCCACACTTTTTTATTCTCCTTCATCCAACTACCCTTACAATTTCCAACCCTACAATCAATCTCTAATTGAAATTTGTTAGAATCTATACCAACTATATTCTAAGATCTCTATGCTCGTTAACTAAACTAACCTTCAGTAAATAATATCACCAAATGGTTTATCTTGAAAGGAGATTTATGTAATTTTAGAAAGTATGGAATGGTTAGATATGTGGTGCAAGGCTAAAATTAGGTTGAATATTGGAAATATGAAGGAATAATCTCAAATAAATTAGAAAATAGATAAAAAAAATTCTCATTTTTATGAGATGCAAGTCTGTCTTATATTTAGTGCAAGTAATTTCTTATGTTTGGTGTAAGTCTTTTTTGTGTGTCAGACTTGCATTCAAAACAATTTGAATGTATACTGCAAATTTTTTTAGTTTGCTCCTTTGATACGCAATTCTCTAAAATACAAACTCAAGGTCGAACGTAATTTTAGTTGCTCACAAACTGAATAGAACAACATTTGTGCCAACTTGTCTTGGCCCAGTTCTATCTAATGCCATTTTCTCTATCCAATCCAACATGATAAACCAACATTTTAGTTTTTACTTTGAAAATTAATTAATTTAAATATTCTAACTATAAGTAAAAAACAGAGAAATCAATCTATACAATAAGTAAAATATAAATTTATAAATATTGTCTAAATGCATAGAGAAATATTTTTGACATAAATAATTTTGTAAACCTATCCCCTGGATATAAATAGATAAAATCTCTAATTTGACCTTAATATTTTTGAATTGAACTGCTTAGACCGGTTAAACCATTCAATTTACGTGTATTGTAAATATCACAAAAAAAAAAAAAAGGTAGATTACAAAATTAAGGCTGAAAAAGTCGATATTGGGAGCAAAAATTAGAAGGCTTAATGGCCAATAAAAAATTAAGGAACGAAAATAATGTGGCTCATGAGATTAATACATCTATTTTTATAGAGCCAATCATTCATGAAGAGCCAAGGTATGTGGTTTAGGAGGTTAATACTCCTATTTTTAAAGAGTCAAGATATGTGACTCGAAGGGTTAGCATACCAAGTCATGAAGATACCATGACTTCGGAGAATTTTCATAGACCATTAATCACCGAGATTAAAAAACAGTCCCTTATCTCAAAACATGTTGAAAAGTTATCACAAAATAGTGATGAAAATTCACTTGTGAGGCATAATATTTTGCCAAACATGGCAAAGGGTGACAAGCCATTAAGGGCTAAACAAGAAGAATAACCCTTCCTCTAAAAAAATATTGAGAATTCTAATGATATAGGTTCACTTGGGGGGCATGATTTTAAGCCAAAGATGATTGAAACTTATGAACATAGCGGGCATGATGTTTTTCCAAATGTGGCAAGAAGTTACAAGCCATTAATGGCTAAAAAAGAAGAACAACCCCTTTGTCAAGACCTAAACCTGCCCTTATAGGTTTAGCGATGTAACCGGCCAGTAATCCTGGGTTTACCAAAGGCCTTTTAATAGAATAACAAAATATAAGGGGTTGTGGAAGCAATTATACAAAATAAAAGGTCCATAGAGCTGTGTAGACATACATGAGACAGAAAAGAAATTTTAAGCTTATATATTGTTAAACTTCCATAAAACTGGTATCACCATACATATAATGTCATGAGGGACTTAGCCTAGCGTATAGATAAGCAAAACAAACAACAAAACATCTTCAACGGTTCTCAAAACTCAACTTCTCAAAAAGGAACCTTCCCGGGAGGCACAGTGGTTAGCTGACCCAAAAACATTCTAGGCAGCAACTCAGGCCTGGTCACGCGCCTGCTTACATAATATAAATAGTGAGCGAAAGCCCAATGAATAATAACATAGTAAAGGGTTTAAATAAATGATGTCCATAACAGATTCAGAAATCAGAATTCATATCAGAAACAGATTTATGTTCATATTCTTGTTCAAACTACATACAAAAATCAGAGTTCATGCTTCATTATACATAGTACATCCATTAGCGTTATTATGCTTGTCAGTTTCATAAGGAACCTCCGGTACCGGGTACTTGAGCCACGGTATTATTACCCCCGGGCAAGGGCCATGAGACCACGATATTGTTACCTCCGGGTAAGGGCCTTATGCTTATAGACCACAATATTATTACCCCTAGGCATGGGCCTTGTGATAAGGATGCCACAAATACTTGTCAAAAAATGGGATAACCATTCATTGTATAGAACATAACATTTCATAAACAAATCTTACTAAGTTATTACTCACTGATGGCTCCAGGTGCAGACAGACAGAGCAGACAAAATCAAACAGCTTATGGTGAGTGACCTACACAAACATAATAGATACACATCTTGAAACACATACCCGGATATCACATAACTTCTTTCATTTTGTTCTTAGTGTGTTTCTAAGTCTCATCCTCATTATTAGGTCTTAATTATGGCCTAGGAATGTCTAGGATGCAATGAGGATGCCATAATGCACTCTGGAACTTTTAACAAAACTTGCTGAAAACAGGGGCCTCACTCAAGCGCAACTTCCTTCGCTCGAGCAGACATACAAATATATGAGGGGCTGCTCGAGCGCAACTTCCTTTGCTCGAGTTGTCTGTACACTCTAAAAAGTACTTGTTTCATGAATTCTCCGCTCGATGGCTGCTTGACAGTCACTCAAGCGTGAGACTAGGGTCCTCGCTCGAGCACAACTCTTGTCGTTCGAGCGGTCTGCAAAATGTGAAAACTTCTGGGAGCTTGCATTTCACGCTCAAGCCAACTTTTGGTTGCTTGAGCGGAAGTGCAAGATCACAGAGTGGTCGCTCGAGCATAGCTTCTGTCGCTCGAGCAGAAGAGTAGAATCTGGAATTTCCAAATTGCACTCCCAAGCTCAAAACTCGAATCAAACACTTTAAAACTCATCATTTTAGGCCAAAAACTTGAGGAAACTTGTATAAACTTGGAAAACATCTTGAATTCAAAACCATTTCGTAAAATCAAAGCCCAATATCATGCCCATTGTTTGAAAGTCAACTTGAAACTTATGAATATGCCATGAACATGACTTGCATGAATTACTATGAACTTAGACTTTCCAAAACATGATCAATTAAGGTCAAATGGTAAGAAATGTGATGAATTCTCAAGACCAAGACAAAATAGACACATGCATGTGGAAATTCTTTAGAAACAAACTCAAAATGCTATGATATATGCATGCATGCATGAATGGCTCAATTTTCTTCATTTCTAGCTTAGTTTTTCCATTATTCAACTTAATTCTCTTGAATTCAAGGTCTAGATATCATATTTGAACAATACAAGGGTTGAATTCTTACCTAGGCTTGCCAATGAGAGGCTAGAGGCTAGAGGCTAGAGGCTTGCTTCTTGTATCTTTAGGTTCAATTCTATCAATTCCTAGCAAATCCTTTAATTTGAGTCCAAGGTTTCTTCTTTCTCTCCTCTCTCACGTTTTGTTTTCTTGTAGATGTGTTGAAGGAAAGAAATGAAGCACATATGGGAGCCTTATATAGGTTTGGTTAATGGTTTAATTAAATTGTTAATCAACTAATCAATTGGTCATTAAGTTATTCTAATTTAATTGTTCTGAATCGAATTTTAATTAAACCTACCATAATGTTCGAAAAATCCTAAATAGCACATAAATCAAGCCAATTTCATGATTGGATGCCGATAAGGCCTTCAATTCATAGAACAAAACAGAACTTGAAACTCAAACAGATATTCCTACATTAGATAGATATAAGCACAAATAATGCGACACATATGTAATTAATTCAGAATTTTACCTTAATTACTAATTAGCCTTATTTAATCATGAATTAACGTGAATCAGAGGTTGGGGTTGTTAAACCCTTCTCTCAAAAAATGTTAAAAATTTATCACAAAACGATGGTGAACATTTACATGGGCGGCATGATTTTATGCCAAAGATTGCTGAAAATTATGAACTTGGGAGGCATGATTTTAAGCAAAAAATGGTTGAAAATTATGAACAATCCACGTTTGTTGAATGTGAAATTTTTTGACATTGTTTGAAGTGTAAAAATTTATGAATTTTTTATGACATTTAATTATGTGAGTTTTGGAATCTAACATGCAGTTTGGATTCGTGGATCACACCCAAAAATAATTTTCACGACATGGTTTGAAAAACAACAATGGTTGAAAAATGCTATATGTTGTGAATTTTCTTTAATTAGCCAAAACGTGGCTAACAGAGAATTGTTTTATTTAAAAAATAAGGGATGTGGCTCTCTGCTATGTCACTCGATAGAGCCAAAGATAGGGTGTTCGCCAATCGACAGTAATAGATTAAAAATTACTATGAGTGTTATATAACTCTTCAAGAATCTGAATTGTTTGCACCATAAAGTATTTTCTGTCGATTGTGGTAAACCACCTTATAAATCATTCAATTGGATTTCATCTTTAATCCATTTAAATGAGAAAGGCATTTTTGGCACCACATTTTATTTTTCTATCAATTGTGGCCTATTAGTTATGGCCAAGTTCGATTATGGTCTATCAATTGAAACCATAGCATGTTGACGTGGCATGACAAATGTGTTAAGGATGTGACATGACGTGATATGGTGACATGTTAAATGGAGGGCCACAAAAGTTAGCCATTGTATTCATTTTAAAGTTAGTTGTTGAGATCAATGAGCCAAGACCAAGTCAAGCACAGCACCAAATCTACAAAGTGATTCCTATGAACATGAGCTATGAATGATGTAGAGGTAATCATGGCTTGTTAAGGAAATCATGGGATTTGATTACCTCTCTTTCTCTTATGTGGCTGAGCTTATAAATAGTCTAAGAGAGATACAAAGAGGCATCAATCAATCAAACCACTCACACATCGTGATATTAGTTTCTAGCTAAGAGTAGTCAAATTAGCAACTCTAGGAGTAGATTAGTGATAGATTTTTCTAACCCCCATTTCTTTTCTTCTATTGATTGATGTATTTTTCAATTTTTTGTTCTTGTTTAAGTTCATGTAACTTACTATAATGCCCCGAAATAATAACAATAGCCCATCACATAACATTCCTCACAATTGAACAATGATATCTATTTTATATTCTATTTATGAACTTGATGATACAAAAGATGACATATGTGGTATACATTCATAAATCCTAGATCTTGAATCTATAGCATATGACATGGATACACGAATTAAAAGAAAAGTACAATACAAGTAATTATATGTCCTACTGGCTACATCTTTCCAAGGCACTGCTTGATTACATCAAAATGAGTTTAACTCAATACAATTAAAGCCAAAGGCTTGTACAAAAATAATTACATCAAATAACAAAAAGAAAGCCCTTGGCTCCAAGTCCTCCCAAGCTATGTCCTTGGTTGAGGCATATCATCAGCACCTGAAAGTTGTTTTCCACATAGAATGAACCAAAGCCCAATAGCAATACTTTAAGAAAATATATGAATATTAACAAAGTCATAAGGTGAATGCACATGCATGCTATTTGTCAAATGTTTCACATTTTTTTTCCATCTCAAAACAATGCAATACTAGATTATATATCAATTCATGAAAATAATCCTTTTATAACATAAAACAGGACAGTGGATACAAAACACTGGGAATCTCTAGGTACGTGTTTGACAATAGGCTATACAAGCACTACCAAAGTCATTTTACCGGTATTAACCGAAAGGATGAACAGTTTATTGGACTTTCACCAACGACACACAGGCCAACATAGCAATCACAACCACATACCCTAATCAAATTCACCAAGGTATTCACCAATTTTTCTCAAAATAAAGCATTTTCAATGTTTAGGTATGCAATAGTGCTCAATGCAAGATGTATGAATGATTAGCTTCAATTCACTTAATCCTCATGTAATTTCTACAACAATCAAATTATCCTCTACCGATAACCCAAAACAGATATTTCTATACAACAGATAATTTTTCAACAACATATATAATCTCTTCATTTTCAAAATGAGAGTAGTATTACATATCCAACTCCACTATCATCATCAACATACATATTGTCCCATTCTTACCAAACCCAACATCATTTTCTATTTTCTTTCACAAAACCAAATATCCATTAATTTTATAACAAAACCCCATTTACTTACAAAATCAATTTTAAGTAAGGAAATCCACCATTTTAACAAATCTCAATTATAAACACCTTCCCATAACCTTTTTCGAGAACCATTTGAAAACCCCTCATTTTCAATTCAAAATGAAATGCTAGGTTTAACCCAAAATCCCCAAATCACTAGGTTCTTTCAATAAACAAATAACTAAGATAAAAATCATATCATAGGTTAGAGAAATCCTTACCTCAAAGTAGAAGACAATGGAATACAAGAGTTAAAGTTTGGCAGAGTCAAAAACGATAAATCCTCTAATTAAAATGAAGCCCTTGACATGATCTACCTTTTTTTTCAAAGGGTTAGGGTGAGGAAATCAATAGGTTGAGAGTATTTGGAGCTAGAGTGCTAGAACTAGAGAAAGAGAGAGAGAGAGAGTGAGTGAAGATTTAGGGTTTTTGAAATATTTAGAGAGAGAGAGATGAAAAAGTGACTCAAAATATCATTTTCTCGGACTGATATATGCGCAGACCGTTTAAGTGACCAAATTACCGCTTGAGCGTTAGACACAATTAGTGACACCGCTCGAGCGACCAAAAACGTTACTCGAGCGCACAATGACTCCCTCCCAAAAGTTCAGACCTGTAAAAGACCGCTTGAGCGAAGATACCACATTTTTAGTAGTTTTACAGTCTGTAAAAGACCGCTCGAGCACAAGAAAGACCGCTTGAGCGAACATACAAAAATCTAGGCAACAACTCTATTGAAAAACTAATTCCCAACCTGTTTCAAACACAACTATGACTTCCAAATAATCAAAATCAACTAGCAATAAGATGAAAATGAAATGAACAATAGTTAAGAGCATGGATTCTCGGATTCAAAAGCAAGAAATGGGTCGGGTCTAAACCGGAATCGTTATACTTATAGCAAGTGACAATTTATTTGAATAATACATATTCTATTATGTTCTAATTTTTGTTCTTCATTTTAATAGGCTCTAAGGGAGTCCTTAATTAGTTTAACGCATAGAACTCAACCACAAGTTTGATCTTTTGTGTTTGTGTGAAAATTAGTTTGGTCCTATCGATTAAGTTTAAACCAAATTTTAACAACTACATAATTGATCTTATTTGTAACGCCCTAAAATAATTACAATAAACTGAGAGTAATGATTAATTAAACAACATCATAATCCAAGAATAAAGTCCTTCCATTCATATACTTCAAGTGTACAACAGAGTAACACATGTATTTATACATCATAAGCCCTAATCCTGAATCTATAGAAATTGTTATAAACAAAAGATATGAAATAAAAGTTAAACAGATGTATAATTGCTTTAGTGGCTACAACTTTCCAAGACGGTGCTTGGTTACAACAAAAGTGAGTTTGAAACTCAATACAAATAAAGCCTTAGATTTGTATAAAATAAATACAACAATAACAAAAAAAGAAGTTCTTAGCTCAAAGTCCTCCCAAGCTACTACCTTGGCGAATCTTAACAGAGTTATAAGATGAATGCATATGCAATGCTGATGCCAAAAACATTTTATATCTTTTTCCAAAAACATGTAATGCCGGGTTATATCACAATTCATGAAATCACTTTCTTTACAATAGAAAATAGGGCAGTGGATACAATACTAGGAATCTCTAGAATGTATCTGCAAGTAAGCTACAAGCACTATCAATTACCATTTTTACTAGTACTAACTGGAATGCTTGGCACCTATCCGTGCGGGTTTTTGGACTTACACCAAGGACACGTAGGCCAACTTAATACTACAACTATACTCCCTACCTAGATTCACCAATGTATTCACCCATTTTTCTCAAAACAATAAACATTTTCAATGTGTTAAATATGCTATAATGCTCAATGCAAATGAATGAGAAATTAGTTTCAATTCACCTAATTCTCATGTAATTTCTACAATAATTATAATTATCCTCCACCGATAGTCCAAAATAAATATCTCTAAATAGATAAATAATTTTCGATACATATATACTTTGCAACATTTCCAAATAGGAGTGATAGTTCATATCCAACTCCAATACCATCATCATCATTGTTCCAATTTCATAAAACCAACATCAATTCTATTTTCTCTTTACAAAATCAAATGTTCACAATTTAGGGTAAAATTCCCTTTCTTTAAAAATCAACTCCGAGGATAAATGTCCACCGTCTCATCACAATTCAACCACAATTACAAACCCATATACATATTCAAGAACCTATTTTGAAAACCCCTCTTTTGATTTCTAATCAAAACCCTAGATTTTTACCAAAAATCCCCAAATCACAATATCCTTTTTAAAAGACAAATAACTAAGTTAAAAATCATGAAAAGAGTCAAAGTAATCCCTACCTCTAAGAAGAAGACTCAAACAAAATATGGATAAAACTCGACGAAGCCGAAAACATGAACTTCTCTGATTAGAACGAAGTCGTCGACGTGCTTTCTCTTTTTATCAAAGGGACTAGGGTGTAGAAATCGATGGATTAAGGTGTATTTGAAGTTTAGAGATGGTTTCTAGAGAGAGAGTGTGTGTAGATCTGAGACTTAGAGAGAGAGAGAGAGAGAGAGAGAAGTGAAAAAGTAATCCAAAAAGTGACTTTTACAATCTAATATATGCGCAGATCGCTCAAGCAACCAAAACACCGCTCGAGTGACTAGACACAAAAAATGAGACCGCTCGAGCAAACAAAGTACCGCTCGAGCACAAAATGACATGCTCATAGAAGTTTTGCAGACAAATGCTAACTGCTCGAGCGCAAGAAGGACCGCTTGAGCCAACACCACTCGAGCACAAGAAACACCGCTCGAACGAAGAATTCCATACTTTCAGTAGTTTTGCAGACTTCGAAAGTACGGGAAGTTCTCAAAGTTCGCTCGAGCGAACAAGCCAAAAACAGGGCAACAATAGTTTTGAAAAAACTAACTCCCAACTTGCAAACATAACCAAGACATTCCAATAACCAAACTCAACAAGGAATGAGACGAATAAAGAGATGAATGACCATCAAGACAAGAAAATCCGGATCCAAAACAATGAACGGGTCGGGTTTAAACCAGAGTTGCTATATTATCTGTATCTAATTTTATGCAATCTCACATTGATTTTGGAGCTCAAAATCCCTTTCCCAAGAGCCTATATAAACCCCCTTCACATCTAGTATCTTTTGTTTAAGAATTTAAAACCCTGAGTTCAAAACGATTACTCTACACGTAGATAAATCTAAGTTGTCTAGCACTGTTGAGCAAAGATTTGGCTACTTAGTTCAAAAAATTTATTCAAGTTAGTCTCTCGTGCATTCACCTGGAAGCAAGTTGGGAGTTACTTTTTTTATTTTTTATTTTCTGATGGGAAAGCACAAGACTTAATATATTGCACATCTAACAATAAGTCATCCAATAAAATACATTGGAGTACAAAATAGATCTCAAAATGGATAAAAAAGAACCTCCATGCATGGAGGATACGAGTCTCCACATAGGAAGAAAAAACAAACCTCCATGTTGAGAGGAAGAAAGCCTCCATGAAAAGAGGAAACCTCTATGTAGAGAGATATTATTATTGTAACACAAAAAACAAAAAACAAAAACAAAAATAAAATGATCACCATCAAACAAACAATACCAATCACCTTCATGATCCATTCATGATTGCAACCAATAACTTTGATACCTTAATCCCCGTTTCTAAATTATAAATAAAACATTTTGCATTTGTGGTGGCCGCTTAGTGTATAACAATGTGTTTAACAGTATCAGATCTCGGTTATGAATCAGATTTGAGTTTAGATTTGAAAGCTTCCTCAGTGGCAAGTCGATGATAAAGACAAAAGGAGCGGTAGTGGCTAGCATGGTACTAAAAATCGCAGGAAAAGAAATGGAGAAGAGAGGAAGGTTAAAAGCACCACCTCGTCCCTCCTAAAGAGCAAAGAAAGAAAGAGGAGCTAGGGTTTAGAGAGATGGAGTAGGGTTTCTTAGTTATTTTTGAAAAGAGAAAAACCTTAGAGTAGCAAGGCATTCACCATAGCGATCATAAGGGCATTCCCTACAATGGTTCTATACTTTGAAAAGTTAGTAGTATTTATTTTTAATATTTATTCTTTTTCTTGTTTATATGGACATATGACCCATATGCAATCAAGCCATGATTGTCTTGGTCACATATAGGTTAGCCACCTAGTTTTGATAGTGTAGTTTTAATTAATCCCCACTTATTTTCCCCTCTTCTTTAAGGCCTTTTTGGTTTTATTTTATAAATTGTGTTTTATTTAGATGTGAGTCATTTCCCCTATTCAATGTCCTCTATTCTGTGGGTTTTATGGGTGAACCTCAAGGTAGTTATTAATTAAAAGGCAACATAGGAGCCCTTTGACTTGTTTTTTCAATTGCGAGCTCCTATTCTTTTCAAAGCATTGGACCTTTTTCATAAAAAAATTGGATTTCATTGATGAACTTGTTTTTACTTAAGATAAAACACTTGTATCAAACAAGGTATTGTGCTTATTTCCTTATTTGGGGCTATATCAATGTTGTTGTATATTACTGCCATTCATGCAAATTTGACCAGTAAAAACTTGTATTAAATTATTATATTTATTTATTAGATGTCATTACTAAAAATTTATTTATTAAATTTTTCCTTTGTTTGTTTATTCTTTTTACACTTGATGTTCCAAAATTTTAGGGCATCACAATTTGGAATTAGAACATAAGTTTAGAACCTCTTGAGACCTTGGGTAATAGTTAGAACCTTTCTTTTTCATGGTTAGTGAACCCAATCTTTTCGTAGTATCCCTACCACGATTGAGCGGGATACCTTTTTCCTTGTAGGATGTCGGGACATTAGCTAGAACTTCTCACGCCTATGATAAGGAACCGATAGAGTCCACCTGGGAATTAGAGTCCAAAGTGCGTAGAGACTATCCTAAGTTGTTCAATTAGGGTTGTATGGGCAGAAAAACTAGGTTGCTTTTTATGTTTTGTTAACTGCATTGTATGAACTTCCTAATTTTAAATTGTCTATTTTAGTATATAGATAGGCGTAGACGACATTTTCTCCTAATTTCTCAGTTGTTGTAAACCGTCTTGTACTTTGTGAACCTTTTCAACTATGAATGGAATGAAAATTGCTACTTTAGTCCGTGTCTTAATTGTTGTTATTGTGATATATCTTTAGCTACTTAGTAGTGCTTGATCCTAGTGTTTCACGTTCTTTTATATCTATTGCATGTGTATTGACCTTGGGCTTAGAAATGGAATAATTAGAGATGACCATTAGTTTAGCATCACCCTTAGGCGGTTCAGTCTAAATAGATCTTGTGTGTAAGTCCTACAACTTTGAAGCCTCTGGTTTATGATTAACTTATGTCTTGCGAGTTATGGAGATGTTTGATTTCAACGTGATCCTAAGAATAAACTGGTTATTGGTCCACTGAGCAGTTATAGATTGCTACCATAAGATAGTGACAACCTTTTCACTTGATGGAATGCATTTCCTATTTTAAGAGGGATAGACAAGATTCCTTTTTTCTTGATATATCAAAAGTCATGGCACAAACAACTAGTCGGATGGTTGGTCAGCCTAATTCTACAAGATGAAGATCATAAGGATTGAGGACTTCGTTGTTTAGTCTGTGAGTACACTGATATTTTTCTTGACAAGCTACTAAAATTACCTCTGAAATGGGAGTTGAACTTCAACATCAAGTTGTTGCTCGAAAGGTCATCAATATCCACAACACCATATCGTATGGCATTGACCAAACTTAGAGAACTAAAGACGCAATTGTAGGAGCAATTAGTGAGGAGTTTATTTGATCAAAGTACATAATCGTGGGGAGCACCCGAATTGTCACTAAGAAGAAGGACATGATGCTTAAGCTATAGATTACCAACAACTCAATTCAATCAATATTAGGAACTGGTACCCATTACCAAGAATCAACGACTTGTTCGACCAATTGGGAGGTTTGAGTTGTTTCTTTAAAATTGAGTTTAGGTTTGATTTATTCGCCAATTGCGTATTCAGAAGGATGGCATACGGAAAACCGCATTTTGAACCCACTATAGTCATTACAAGTTCATAGTAATGTCGTTTGGTCTAACCAATGTGCCAAGTGTCTTCATGAGTTGGATGAACAAGATTTTCATGCCTCATAAGATCAGTTCGTAATAGCCTTCATCGAAGATATTCTTGGCTACTTACAATCAGAGGAGGATCATGAGCATCACCTAAGGGTTGTTCTTCTAGTTTTTAGGAAAAAAACAACTTTATCCTAAAGCCAACAAGTGGAAGTTCTCGTTAAAGGAAGTGAAGTTCCTAGGCCACTTTGTATTAGAAGTGGGAATATTAATAGATTCAGCCGCGGTAGAAGTAACAACAGAATAGAAGCACCAAACACCATTTTTGAAATTTGTCCTAGGATTAACAGACTAATGTAGAAAATCCATACAAGATTTGTCTGAATTAGTCAAATTGATGTCATGCTTAACCCAAAAAGGATTCACCTTTCAAATAGGACGATGCTTGAATGTGACATCATAATCATACTAGAATGCGACATCATTTATAGTATGTATTGAGATACTTCTAAAGAAAGATTAAGATGCGTGCAGATATAAAATAACAAAGTGGTAGTTTACAATTTTTGATAGCTAAAAAATCACTAGAAGGATTATCCAATGCATGACATGGAGCAAGCGATTATAGTTCGACATTACTTGTACAAAAAGTTCAGGGTCTTTATTGATAATAAAAGTTTATAGTATTGTTCACACAATGGGAACTGAACACGAGAGCAAAATGTTGGATAGAACACCTCGAGGATCATGAATTCATTTTGTCTTATCATCTGGGCAAAGCCAACATTGTAGCAGATGAACTGAGCTGTAAAATGGGGGGAACGGTGGCTAGCTTAGCACTTAAGGAGTGGGAGGAGGTAGGAATGAATAATTAGTTTGGATTTCAAATAAAGATTGTGCCAGTTTTTTATAGATGTGTATATGACAGAAAAAAAACACACAACTTGCATTCTCTTTAGAAGAAATGTTTTTGTAACAACTTTGTGTATAGTTAGTTTGGTAAATGAAATATACCGTAGCTTTGTTTTAAGTTGTACTTTGTTCTGACTAAGTGAATGTTGTAATAATAAATAAAATAGTGGTTTATGTTCATTTAAACTATTTACGCACTTGCTCTGAATGGATGCTGAAGGATTAAACATTTTAAAGAATTTTAAAGACTTATGCTATTTATGATGATTTATCCCAATTCTCTTTAGGAGTACAATGGAATTGTACAGGCCTATGGCTAATGGTCGGTCACTACCTATCTTAGTTTGGGGTGGATGGGGTTATGACAATTATTTAACAGAGGCTCTTCTGCAATGCCCCAAAATAATAATGGCAAACCATTTGTAGACACCCCATTTTAACCACCCTTAAGACTTGGACACCTCACATTGAACGCTCGATGATGAAATGTTACACTGTACACTTGTTCGATTTGTTCATCAAAAGGCTTCGATTTCAAGCTTTAAAACCTAAGCCTTGTGCCCCCTTTGAACCAAAACCTTTTTTTTTTCTAGCCTAACCAATCAGAAACCTGCTGGCCAACAAGTGACCGGTAGGCCATTTTTGGTTGGTCGGTCGTCCCTCTCCATAGCCTGCCGGCCATGTTTAGCGACAAACAGATATTTTTGGCTACCAGCTATCCCCATGTGCATGTCTTGCACCAGCTGTCTCATTACAGATATTTCCAACGTGAAGACCTGTTTTTCTATAAATATATGACCTTCTCTCATGGTTTAGGGTTAGAAAAATTCTCCAAGTGCCTATAGCTTGCTCAACACACTACATCTCTCTCTTGCAATATACATACACTTCCTAAGCCAAAATTTGAGGCCTCTTGCTGAGATTCTTGAACACAAATTTTAACTCTTGAGAGTGTTCAACTTGTGGTTTGTGAACTAGAAGAGCATCCTTTCTTTAAAGGGTAATCTTTCAGTTTTTGTACCATCTTTTTCTATCTCTTTTCTTTGATTTTTCACAATATTTTTCAGAGTATTTTTAAGTTTAAAAATGTAATTTTAAGTCACATAAAAGAGGAGAGGCTAGCCACCTTTCTTTGGCTTGCTTACTGGGCTTCTTTCCTTCCATTTTTGTTTAAGTTTTCTATCATTTTCAAAATGATTTTCAGCACTGTTTTGTGCTATTTAGGGGTTTTTTAGTGTTCTCATTTAGTTTATGCTTTGAATACTATGCTTGTGTTATTGTAAGTCCTCATGGATTTGGGTGTTTAGGCCATAGCCACCAATCTATTTGAATTGATATCTTTCTTTACATAGTTTTCATATAGATATTCACACTTGTAATAATCACCTTTGCATAATCACCTCTGCAATCTCCCTCATTTATTTGCTTTCTTTGATTAAGAGTTGTATCCAACACTAGATTGTTGCTCAAGGCATAAGAAAGAGACTTTCCATGCTTAATGGTTTAATCTCTTCGGAGGTTCATTACCAAAGCATTACATCTCTCTCATGCTAAGCACAATATCTTGTTTGAAACTTCTCTTTATCGCCGGTGCTTTACTTCTAAGGGACTAGTTTTCAAGTTTAGACCCTTAGAAATCATAAAGGAATGTTTCATTATAGCTTGTTATTGGGTTTGGATTTAAGGTTATTATCGCCCTTTTCGGGTTTGACTCCGAATTCATTATCACTCGAAAATAAGTTTGATTCCTCCTTTGTCATTTCCCCCTATAGAAAAGGGCTTAAAAAGCTCATTTATTGGGTTAAGTCAATGCTTGATACTCTTTATTGCTTTTTGGACTTAGTGGACGTAATTATCACTTTTGGACAAAAAGGAAGAAAAGATAAGAATTGGAAAGGTAATGTAAAAGAGGCTAATAAAATTGGAGCAAAAAAGGTAAAATGGTAGTAAAATTGAGTTGAGTTCAATCGGACGTTATATTGAACTCATTGCGTTGTGGACCATTGCATACTTTTTAGTGATGTTCAATGATTCATGAAGCAATGTCCATCTCTTTCCTTGAGATAACTCCATAATAGAAAGGAGGTGTTGTTCGTCTTTTGTTTCTTTTTATTGAGCTTTTGTCCTATCGGTTCATAGATCATCACGCAACAAATTTGCGACAATTGATGATTTGTGAATTGAATCTACTCGTCCTTTGATCATCTTCATGATAGGGAAGGGCAGAGAGGATAAACATCTCTTGGAAACACTCTGTTTCAACTCTGTGGTAGCAGGACATTTCCCAAAAAGTAGTGGACGGTCGGCCACCATTCTGTTCGGCCGACCACTTTCCAAGGCCGGTCGGCCATCAATTTTGTACAGGTAGTGACATTCTCATAGTAAAACAGAGCAGAACCTAAGCCCATAACAGAATAATTTTCTGACTACGAACAAAGCAGATTTTGGTAGCAAACAGAGAGGTTTCTGGAAGGATGTTCTCGATTGTATGCATGCGGCTCCTCACCTCTCATTCTTGTCCTTTAACTTAATGCATTAATATTTAGTATGTGTAATTAATTAGTTGGCTTCATTTGAATTTGTAATAGCTAGTTAATTTAGTTAATTCATTCGGTATTGTAATAATTAGTAATTAGGACATTCATTCGGACCTTCTTGAGCGAGGGCAAATTTGTAACACTTGTAATATTTTGTATGTCTTCGAACCCCCATTATTCCTCTCTTTTATTTATTTTCTTACTATGGTTGCATGTAATATCATATTTTTGGTTTCATATCATTACCATGACTTGCACCCATTTTTGCATACATTAGGATTTGGCTCATCATATGTGCTAAACATTGATTATTTCTTTCTTGAATACATGCACTACCATATGCCTTGGATTGATCCATATGTTATGTTAAGAAGCCAAATCCGATAATCGGATTTTGTATGTGTTACGTTAGTCACTTCGCATATTAGAGCATGCATTTTTCTAATTATTTATTTTCCTTTGGCTTGTCTCGGTTAAGTATTAGGTGAGCATTTTTGCTTTTGCATATTGCATGTGTGTTCGTGTTGCCATATCAAGCATATTACTATGAGGCTAAATGCTTATTTGATATACCTTTTTGAATGCCTGTGGATGAAGGCTATTTCGCTTAAGTTGAGATGATTTTGATTAAAGTACATATGAGCTTGCTTTTTCAAGTAGCACATATTCAAACTCTTTTAAAATAAAACATGAAATCAAAGCATTCCAAAGTGGGTGAAATAGTCTATACTTGTGTGCCTTGCATAGTAAGTTAGCATTAATAATCAGAACAAGAGTATATAATGTATATAAAAATCACATCATGATTAGTAGAGGCAGATCTTTGATCGAGTGAGTGGGGTGCTTAATTCATGACCTTTCTCTCTTATACCTAAGTTCTCGAGCCAAGACACTTTGGTTATGACAGACAAGTGGCCTTTGGCACGAGTCACGGGTATTCTAAATTTTTCAAAAATATTTAGGTGGCGACTCTGAAATCTAGCAATACTGTCCATTTCTGGCATCTCTGATGAGAAATGGATTTTCTAAAGCTTTGTCGGATTTGGACTCTTATTTGTGTTTTTATGTTTCACACTGCACTTGTGAAACTAGATTCAGAACCACGGGAGTACGAAATGTAGGGCTATCCTATCTGAGGAGACTAAACCCCTCTGAAGAGCACGAGAAACCAGCTACACCATCTCATGATATCCAATAGAAACATAGACATGTGAAATATTAACCTTTCATTTATATTTTGTTACTGTACAAAAGATGACATATGCGAGTATACATTCATAAATCCTAGATCATGAATCTATAGCATATGCCACATATGTAAATGTTTGAAATAAAAGAAGATACATGTAAACATATGCCCTGATGGCTATATCTTTCCAAGTCAATGCTTGAGTATAACAAAAGTGAGTTCAACTCAATACAGTTAAAGCCCATGACTTATACAAAATAATAACATCAAAAGAAAATAGAGAAGCCCTTGGCTCCAAGTCTTCCCAAGTTATGTCCTTGGTGGAGGCATATCATCAGTACTTAAAAGTTGTTTTTAACGTAGGGTGAGCTAAAGCCTAATAAAGATGCTCAAAAACAATGTAAGAAGCCTAACAAAATCATATAGTGAATGTAATGCAATGTCATGCCATTTTTCCAAAACATCATGTTTCCTCTTTCAAAACAATGCCATGTTTCAATACGATGTGATTCAATTCAACAATAATACTTTTTCAGTTAGAAAACATGGCAGTGGATACAAAACACTAGGAATCTCTAGGTACATGTCTGCTAGTAGGTTATACAAGCACTATCAAAGCTATTTCACCAGTACTAACTGGAAGGATTTGTCATGACCCGAACCCACCCCCGTGGGTTAAAGACATAACCGGCTAGTAATCATGAGATTACCTATGGCCTCAAACCAAACCAAATGTATTTTAACAGAGTTAACGGGGGCCAAACGAAAGCAATTTAAAACTTTGTCCATAGAGTTGTGCTTACATGGCACGTCATAACAAACCATACATATGTACACTAATAACTCACAACAGAAGTACAGTACCATAAAGTTCTGTACAGACAGGATTATCCAAAACTAAGTCAACCCATGAAAACTATATACATACATGTTCAAAGACTTTGCCAACATGACAACATAAAACAAAATGACAAAAAGGCGAAGATGAGTCTCGTGTATGAGACGCAAGGGCTGACTCTTCAAAACCTTTGTTGCTCCATACATACTTCACTAGGGCTAGGTTTGGACTTCTCTTAGCTCACCTACAAACACATGAATGAGCGTGAGCGATAGCCCAGTGAATAATATCAAATAAAGGAGATATACAAACAGTACGTATAACAACATGATTCAAACGGCCTTGGACCCAATTCATATTTCTATTTAACATATGTATATACACAATTTAAGTCAAGTGGCTGTGGTTCCAAACATACTAGCCTTTGGCCCATTTATCTTCCATTTATCAAACTGACCTTTGGTCCATTCAAATTTTCATGTCAAATTGGCCTTTGGCCCATTCATTCATGTCAAACTGGCCTCTGGCCCACCCATGCATGTCAAACTGGCCTTTGGCCCATTCATTGATGTCAAATTGGCCTCTGGCCCATTCATTCATGTCAAACTGGCCTCTAGCCCATTCATTTATGTCAAATTGGCCTCTGGCCCATTCCTTCATGTCAAACTGGCCTCTGGCCCACTCATGCATGTCAAACTGGCCTCTGGCCCATTCATTCATATCAAACTAACCTCTGGCCCATTCATTCATATCAAACTGGCCTCTTGCCCATTCCTTCATGTCAAACTAGCCTCTGGCCCATTCATTCATGTCAAACTGATAAGGCTTATAAGGAAATAAGCAATTGGACAAATGACAACTTCAAACATCGATATTACTCACAGTGATCGGTTGGTTGGTTTGCCCTGGAGCTCGACCCTACACATTCCATGAACACAAAAGGGTCACAAACAATTCGATCTGTTCTAAATTCACATATTTCTCTTTAGGCTTCATTCTTATCTCTTTAACTCAATTACAATGCTCAATGCATGCCTAAGAGTACTTCGAAGTGAAAGAGAACAGAAAACGAAACACAGGATATCTTTTCAAAATTTCAGAAAGCAGGGTCCCCACTCGAGCGTGGACTTACCCGCTCGAGCGAACCCATGAGGTCTGCAAAAATACTGGATGCATCAAAATTACGCTCAAGCGTGAAGTCTGGCACTGGATCTGAAGGTCTGTTTGCATAGCTCCCCGTTCGAGCGTGAACTTTCTCACTCGAGCGGACATCCAAGTCTACAAAAATACTGGGAGCATGAAATTCACGCTCAAGCGGTGGTTTCCCCGCTCGAGCGGACATCAAATTTTATGGGTTTTCCAGAACATGTTCTTGAGCTTCAACTTGACATTCAAAGGCTCCAAACACATAATTTCATCTTAAACTTCACATATACATGTTCTAACATGTTACAAACACTAAATTACAACATTATGAAGTCCAATTTCACAAATTAATCACATGCATGTCCCAATTTACGTCAATCTGAACTCCAACATAACAAACTCATACATTCAAACTCATACCAATTTCATAACCTCTTCGATCATGCATGCAAGTCAAATTTTGACTTCATTTCTGTTACAAATGGTACAAATGATGCTCCAAATCATGAAGCTACACAAAACTACTCATGCATGTAAGGTTTGATGCTCCATTCTTCATATTTAACATGCTACATGCTAGAACACCCAAAATTGTAACAATTATGCACATGCATGTTCATTTTAACTTCAAATTCATTTCAATTCTTGCTTTTGATTACCCAACTAGCTTGAATACACAATTTACAACTTATACTCATAAGTTTATGCTCAAATGCTCACATAGAGGTTCAATCTTCCAAATAGGAGCAAGTTCTTGAGCCTAGCCCTTCAAAGCTTGAGCTCCTTAGCAAAATCTTCAAAATTGAACCCTTTTTTCTCTCTCTAAATCCGGTTCTCTCTCTCTCTAGAGAGGAATTTCAGATGATGAGCTCAAAAAGAAACAAAGTGAGGGTGTATAATGGCCTCTAAAAGCCCCCTTTCAAATACATTATTCTAATGTAAAATAATTGAGCACTGACCCATTAATTTAATCTAATTAATTTGATCCAAATCAATTTTCAATTAAATTTCACCATAGGCTCTTAAAATTACGCCAATTACAATGGCGCAGTCAATTTCAGGTTTTGTGGCCAATAAGGCCTTCAATTTAATTTCCAAAGTAGATAATCAACAGATATTCCAACGGTGAACAGATAAAAATTCAAAACCACATATATTCACATAATTGGCATACAAAATCATATCAGACATATAATCAAATTCATAATAAGGACCAATTAGCATAATACGAAACGGGGTTATCACAGGATCGGCACTTTAATCGCGCGGGTTTCTGGACTTTCACCAATGACACATAGGCCAACATAATGACCACTACCACACCCTCTAACCAGATTCACCAAGGTATACACCATCTTTTTTTCTTAAAACAATAAATTTTCAATGTTTAAGTATGAAACAATGCTCAATATAAGATGTATGAGTAATTAGTTTTAATTAACTTAATCCTCATGTAATTTCTCCAACAATCAAAGCTATCCTCCACCGATAGCCCAAAATAAATATTTCTAATCAATAGATAATTTTCCAATAATAATTATTATCTATTAATTCTTCAAAATGGGAGTAATACATATATCCAACTCCACCATCATTATCAACATATACATTTATTTCATCATTTTAAGAACCCAACATCATTCATTTTTCCTTCATAAATCAAATATTTATGATTTTCAAATCACACACCTTTTCTTTCAAAAACACTTTTAATGAAAAGATTGCCAACTTTTCAACAGAAGTCAACAATAAACACATCCCTACAACCCTTCTCAAGAATCCATTTGAAAACCCCACTTTTACTTTTCAAAATCTAAACCCTAAATCAAATCCCCATTTTTCCAAATCTCAATACTTGACAAGGAACACATAACTAAGTTAAGAATCATACTAGAAGGTTGAAAAAAATCCCTACCTCAGGTCTAAAAGATGAAGAAAACAAGGGTTGAAGCTTAATGGAGCCAAAAACAAGATCTCCTTCGATTAAAATGAAGCTTTCGACGAGCTCTACCTTTCTCTTCAAGGAACCATGGTGGAGAAATTGATGGATGAGAGTGTATTTGAGGTTTTAAGTAAGAACTAGAGAGAGAGAGAGTGAAGAAATTAGGGTTTGGAAGGCTTTAGAGAGAGAGAGATGAATGAAAAAAGTGATTGAAAAACCCTTTTTTCTGAACTGATATACGCGCAGACCACTCGATCGACTAAAACACTGCTCGAGCGCACAATAACCCCTTTCTAGAAGTTTTACAAACTCAAGAAGACCGCTCGAACGTAAGAAATACCGCTCGAGCTAAGATACCCTACTCTTAGAACTTTTGCAGACCTTCAAAATACTGAGAGATCTTAAAGATCGCTCGAGCGACGAAAACACCGCTCCAGCAAACAAGTAGAAAACAAAACATTAACTTTTTTGAAAAAAATTAACTCCCAATATGTTTCAAACACGACCATCATCTCAACTCAGCTACTAACAAAGGATATGAACAACAATTAAAAGTATGGAATCCAAATCTAAGAGTATTAAATAGGTCGGGTCTAAACCAAAACCGCTATAATCTTTTTCCCTTAAGAAATTTCATCCCCGAAATTTAAATCAAACCAATAACCACCAAGTTTCAATTCCATTGATTCTCCACATTAGTAACAATGATAAAACAAAGTCCTCCAGTACAAAACACTACAATTCAAATTCCCTAAACATTATCATGTTTACATATTATAACACGAATAAAATTTTCAATACAAGTCTCAAATATTAGCAACTAGGTCCGAATACTTCTCACGGTGTAGTGATTCTGGTTTAAATCCAACCCATTCATTGTTTTGGATCTGGAATTTCTTGTCTTGATGGTTGTTCATGTCTTTTTCCATCTTATTCCTTGCTGAGTTTAATTATAAGAGTGTCTTGGTTGTGTTTGAAATAGGTTGGGAATTAGTTTTTCAAAACTGTTGCTGCCCAGATTTTGGCTTGTTCGCTCAAGTAAACTTTGAGAACTTCCTGTACTTTTGTAAGTCTATAATTTTGCAAGTTTGCAAAACTACTAGAAGTATGGCATTCGTCACTCAAGTGGTGTTTCTTGTGCTCGAGTGGTCTTTCTTGCGCTCGAGCGGTCTTTTGGAACTCTCAGTACTTTTTTAGGCCTGTAAAAGTATTGAGAGGGTGATGTTCTTCGCTTGAGCGGTACTTTGTTCATTCGAGCGATCTCTTTTTTTGTGTTTGGTTGCTTGTGCAGTGTTTTGGTCGCTCGAGTGGTTTGTGCGTATATCAGATTGTAAAAGTCACTTTTTGGATCACTTTTTCATCTTTCTCTGTCTAAAGATTTCAAAATCTCAGATTTTCTCCCTCTCTCTCTAGAAAACATCTTTAAATCTCAAATACACCTTGATCTAGTTGTTTCTCAACCCTTGTCTTTTGGAGAAAAAGATAGAGCTCACCTAGAGCCTCCATTTGATCGGAACAAAGTTCGTTTACGGCTTCGTCGAGTTTTAACTCTTGTTCTTCTTGGTTTGTGTCTTTGAGATAGGGATTTTTCCGCACTTTAGTATGGCTTTTAACTTGGTTATTTGTCTTTTTTAAGAAATCATGATATTGGGGATTTTTGGAACAAAGCTAGGTTTTGGTTTAAAATCAAAATAGGGGTTTTCAAACTGAGTTCTTGAATATGAATATAGGCATGCAAATTTGGTTGAGTTATGATGAAATTGTGGATTTTTATTTGTGGAGTTGATTTTTAAAGAATGAGGATTTTGCCCTAAATTGTGAACATTTAGTTTTGTAAATAGAAAATGAAATTGATGTTGGTTTTATGAAATTGGAATGATGGTGACGATGGTGGTGGAGTTGGATATGAATTATCACTCATATCTTGAAATGTTGGAAGGTATATCTTTATTGGAAATTATTTATCTGTTTAGAGATATCTGTTTTGGGCTATCATTGGATGATAGTTATGATTGTTGTAAAAATTGCATGAGAATTAAGTGAATTGAAACTAATTTTTCATCAATTTGCATTGAGCATTGTAACATATTTAACACATTGAAAATGTTTATTGTTTTGAGAAAATGGGTGAATACCTTGGTGAATCTGGGTAGGGAGTGTAGTTGTGGTATTAAGTTGGCCTGTGTGTCCTTAGTGAAAGTCCAGAAACCTACGCGGATAGGTGCCGAGCCTTCCGATTAGTACTGGTAAAAATGACAATCTGTAATACTTGTAACCTACTTGCAGACACATCCTAGAGATTTCCAGTGTTGTATCCACTACCCTGTTTTCTATTGTAAAGCAAGTGATTTCATGAACCGTGATATAAACTTGGCATTGCATGGTTTTGGAAAGAGATATAAAATGTTTTGACATGAGCATTGCATATGCATTCACCTTATAACTCTGTTAAGATTCATACATTGCGTTAGAGTTTCTCTACTAGGCTTTGGTTCACCATACGTGGAAAACCATTTTCATGTGCTGATGATATGCCTCCGCCAAAGGCCATAGCTTGGGAGGATTTGGAGCCAAGAGCTTCTTTTTTTGTTTTTGTTGTATTTATTTTGTACATGCCTAGGGCTTTATTTGTATTGAGTTTCAAACTCAATTTTATTATAACCAAGTATCGACTTAGAAAGTTGTAGCGATTAAGACATTCATTTATCTATTTAACTTTTATTTCATATTTCTTTCTTATGACACATGCTATAGATTCAGGGTTAAGGATCATGAATATATAGTTGCATGTGCCATCTCTTGTACAACTGGATCATATGGATGTAAAGATATTATATTCTAAAATGTATTGTTAATTGGTAAATATTGTGAGATGGTTTTGTTGTTATATTTTGGGGACGTTACACATGGACTTCTGTCTCACACTCCCAAGTCGCCTCCTTAACTCCATGGTGTCGCCACAACACCTTGACCAATGGGATAGTCTTGCCTATGTGAATGAGTCTATCTTCGTAGGAGGCATCCTCATCTACCTCTAATACCGTCCAATCTAGCACGTGTGAAGGATTAGGCTCATACTTCAAGAGCATACAAATGTGAAACATGTCATGAACTCCAAAAAAATTGGGGTAGCAAGGCCAAATGATAAGCCACCTTCCCAATGCTCTCCAAAATCTTAAAAGGCCCAATAAATCTAAGAGAGAACTTCCCGCTCTTCCCAAATCTCATCAAACCCTGTCTCAGTAATATTTTTAGAAACACATGATCTGCCACCTCAAAAGATAGAGGTCTCCTTCTACGGTCGGCATAGCTCTTCTAGTGACTCTAAGCCAAAATTAACCTCTTACGAATAAGTACAATCTTTTCCATCGTTTCCCAGACTAACTTCGGACTTAACATAGGTGTATCACCCACCTTGTTCCAACACATAGGAGATCTACACAATCGGCTATACAAGGCCTCAAAAGGTGCCATACCAATACTCGCCTAAAAACTATTGTTATAGGCAAATTCCATCAAAGGCAAGTGCTTCTCCCACGATCCTTTAAAATTAAAAACGTAAGCTCGAAGCATGTCTTCTAAAATTTGAATGGTGCACTTGGACTGCCCAACAATCTTAGGATGATAGGCAGTACTAAAGGTCAACTTAGTGCCCAAGGCACCCTATAGGCTCTGCCACAATCGAGTCGTAAAACATGGATCCCTATCCAAAACAATAGTCACTGGGACCCCGTGAAGTCACATTATATCTCTAACATAAAGGTCGGTAAGGTAGTCTACTGAGTGACTCGTGCGCATAGGTACAAAGTGTGTAGATTTGGTTAACCGATCGACTACTACCCATACAACGTCATTACCATGTTGAGTCTTCGAAAGACCTATAACAAAATCCATCATGACATGCTCCCACATCCACTTGGCTTTAGGTAAGGGTTGCAACAAACCTGCTGGTCATTAATACTTGGTCTTCACTTGTTAACAAGTAAGGCACCTCAAAATAAACAAGGTTACATCTCTCTTCATTCCCCTCTACCAAAACTGGCGACTAAGGTTGTGATATATCTTTGTGCCTCCCAAGTGCACCACAAGGCGTAAATGATGGAACTCTCGAAGTATCTCTTCTCTACAAGATTTTGGCATAAAAGGGCGGTCTAGATACTTCACACTCGAGTCAGAATAAACATTCAAACCCCTCTCTACCTTCCCACTAGATATCTTTCCCCAGATAGATTCCACTTCGCAATCATCTTGTTGTGCTTCTAAAACTCAACTCACTAGAGTAGGTTGTGCAACTACAGTGAATACAATGTTCGACTTGACGAACTCGCTAAGGTGCAAGTTAAACTCGCCAGTTACACCCAATATCTCTTATTCCTGGATAGCAGTACTAGCCGCACTGCTGACGGATTTCCTACTCAAAGAATCGGCCACTACGTTGGTCTTTCCCGGATGATAATGCAATCCAAAATCATAATCCTCTATGACCTCCATCCACCTTTCTGCCTCAAATTCAAGTCCTTCTGTGAAAATAATTACTTCAAACTCTTATGATCAGAAAACACCTCAAATCTCTCCATGTATAGGTAATGCATCTAGATTTTTAAAGCAAAAATCACTGCCATTAACTCTAGGTCGTGAGTGGGATAAGTTCTCTCATGTGTTTTTAACTATCGTGAACCACACGTTACCACCTTCTCCTCTTGCATCACTACACAACCCAAACTTTCCCGAGAAGCATCATAATAAACTGGATAACCCAAACCCCTCTTCAGAATAATCAAAACTGGAGTAGTGGTGAGTCTAACCTTAAGTTCTTAAAACAATTTTTCACAAATCTCACTTCACACAAATTTAATTCCCTTCCTTGTCAATCTAGTCAATAGTGAGGCCAATCTAGAAAAATCATTCACAAAACGTCGGTAATACCAAGCTAAGCCTAAGAAACTCCGAATCTTAAAGGCATTCTTAAGTTGTTTCCAATCATACACTACATCTATTTTAGAAGAATCCATGGTCACCCCTTCATTGGACACTACATAGCCTAGGAACTTAACTTCGCTGAGCCAAAACTCACACTTCCCAAACTTAGTATATAATCGATGTGCTCTAAGCAACTCAAGTATAACCCACATGTGTTCCCCGTGCTCCTTCTCAGAGGGTGAGTAAACTAACATGTCGTCAACAAAGACAACCACAAATTGATCTAAGAACTCATGAAAGACTCAATTCATCAAGTCCATGAATGAAGCCAGCGTGTTGGTCAACTTAAAAGGCATTACTAAGAACTCGTAATGGCCATACCATGTACGGAATGTCATTTTTGGAATATCCTCATCTTTCACCCTTAACTAGTGACACCCCAATGTCAAATCAATCTTAGAAAAACAACGAAACCCCTTTCAACTGGTCAAACATGTCATCTATTCGTGGCAACGGGTACTTGTTCTTGACAGTCACCCAGTTCAACTTCTGGTAATCAATGCACAGTCACAATGTGCCATCTTTCTTCTTAGCAAAGAGAGTCAGTGTTCCTCAAAATGATGTACTAGGACGAATGAAGCCCTTATCTAATAATCCCTAAAGTTGTACCTTCAACTCACACAACTCGACTGATGCAAACCTATATGGTACAATGGAAATCAGAGGCATTCATGGCACTAAATTGATTGAGAACTCAATCTCTCTATGTGGTGGCAACTCTATGAGATCCTCCGAAAAAAATATTCAGATATTCTCAAACTACTCTCTACAATTCACCCTGAATCATATTACCCTCATTGGCTATAGTGATGGCAAAAAGGACACTCAATTTTCCGCGACCCTTAAGGTCATACAACGGAGGAGTGAGACTATCACTCCGGTCACACATAAAATAAAAACACTCTCCTGATGGGGTACATATCGATATCCTCCTACGATGGCAATCTATCGAAGCTTAGTAATAAGTTAACCAATCTGTACCCAAAATTACATCGAAAGCATACATATTAAGAACGACAAAATAGAAAGAGAGTCGATAATTCGCGACCTCGATCTTGTAGGAGTGGCATACTCGACTGAATGCCACTCTACTCCCAACAAGTGTCTCAACCAAAAGAAGAGACTCCAACAATTCAAACTCCAAATCCAAAACGGATGCAAAAGAAAACAATATGAATGAATGAGATGCACCAATATCAATCAACACGTTGGCAATAGAGTTGAACAACAAAAAGTTATCTTTTAGTACTTGAGGTGCTGGCAACTAATTCGATGTGGTAACAGTATACACATGCCTTGAAGGCCTCCACTCTACCTACTCACCTTCAAAATATAGGCCTGATACACGGATTGAACCGAGATGGCTCATTGATTGGCCCTCGAGGCCTATGCTAGCTGTGTTGGCTAATGACTCTGTGTTCGCCTCAAACCAGATACACCAGATATGCCACCAAATTAAGGGCAAAACCTCCTCAAAAGCCCCAACTGCCCACACTAATAACATATAGGCGACTAACCCCTCCCTTGACTTTGGTTCTGAGGACAAGCCGAAGACGATGCAGACTGTTACCCTCTTCTCCTTTGCAGGCAAATCGAAGACTTGTGACCCAACTGACTACACTTGAAGTAAATGAACCCACCCTGATTACCTCTCCCTAAACCTAAACTTGGTACGGGAAAGGTGGATCTAAACTGTGTAGCCTGGGACTACTATGGAATGGAACCCTTTGTCATTTGTTGTCCTTTGCATCCCTCTGAACATCTTGAGACCTCTACCTAGAGCCCTTTAGCTGCTCCTCTATTTGGATCATGGTCTCTAAGTAGGCCGCTGACTCTACAAGATGGTCGTAATCCCGAATCATTGACTAGGCCACCTTGAAGAGGAACCCAGTCCTCAACCTCTTCTCAAACTCGATGCAATGGCGTTCTTCTGTCGACACAAGTTCCGATGCAAACCTCGATAAACTAGTAAAGGCAGCCTCAAACTCGACTACTGGTAGGTTCAATTGTTTGAGCTTCATAAATTGCTCCATTAACTTCTCTCTTGCTATGGGTGGCAAAAACTTATCCTAGAAGGCATTGACAAAAACCTCCCAAGTCACTCCAATATGCCCTCGCGCATACTTCCACCATTGACCCGCATCTCTCTTCAGTTAGAAAAATGCCAAGGTAAGCATCTCGAACGTCTTCACCATCTACTCAAGCCACTCATCAACCTTCAGTGGCTCTTTCGAATCCCCTAAAAACTCATTCGGATTCGACCTGAAGAACTCTCTCTTTATAAAGGATGGCCCTATTTCTGCAACATGGGCCTGGACTTGATTCTCAACCTTGAGAATGTCCATGGATTTGTGGAATGTTTCAACCATTTTGCGGGCTAAGGCGCCCAAGGCTTGCTAACTTGCTGGCTCGGCCCCATTGGCCTAACCAACTCCTTCATCTTGTGCCAGAATTTTATCCGGAATCGGCAACTCTTGCCACCTAGGCCTGCCATACCTAACACCACCATGCCCTCGTCCTTACATTATAATAAAGGTAACACAATGATTTAGCATATTTACAAATATACCGAAGCTAACTCACTCACGTCCTAATACAGTGGACAACCATTAATTCACTCTACATAAGTACCGAGTCACGTAATCACAAATGAATTTACTTTCCATATAATTAATATTTCTACGACATTTCCAAAGTTCTAATTAGAATAAGCAATGATCAAGTGCTCTTTTAATAGGACTTCTAGATACTTGTAGATCCAATCAATACCTTAGAAACCAAATCCTATTCTCATCTAGTCACATAAACGTATTATCACATAGTATACCAGGTCTACTTCTAATATTATCTAGCAAGACAAACCCATTGTGGTAAAAATCACATCCTATGATCCCAAAGTATTCAAACCCAGTATCTCTGATACCAAGTTGTAATGCCCCGAAATAATAATGACAACCCATCTCATGATATCCAATAGAAACATAGACATGCGAAATATGAACCTTTCATTTATATTTTTTTATCGTACAAAGGATGACATATGTGAGTATACATTTATAAATCATAGATCTTGAATCTATAGCATATGCCACATATGTAAATGATTTGAAATAAAAGGCGATACAGGTAAGCATATGCTCTAATGGCTACATTTTTCCAAGTCAATGCTTGGGTACAACAAAAATGAGTTCAACTCAATATAGTTAAAGCTCATGGCTTGTACAAAATAATAACATCAAAACAAAACAGAGAAGCTCTTGGCTCCAAGTCCTCCCAAGCTATGTCCTTGGTAGAGGCATATTATCAGCACCTAAAAATTATTTTCTACGTAGGGTGAGCTAAAGCCCAATAGAGATGCTCAAACACAACGTATAAAGCTTAACAAAATCAAATGGTGAATACAATGTAATGCCAAGCCATTTTTCCCAAACATCATGCTTCCTCTTTCAAAACAATGCCATGTTTCAATAAGATGTGATTCAATTCAATTATAATACTTTCCCAGTTAGAAAACATGGCAGTAGACACAAAATACTAGGGCCTTGTTTGGTTTGTTTTTCAGAAAAATTTTTTGGAAAAAATTCTCTACAAACAAAATTTCAAGAGTAATCAAACCAAACAAATTTTTTCAAAAAAAAATCTCAAAATTTTGTTTGGTTACCTACTTTCCAAAATCACTCTCTCTCTCATACACATCAAATCAATCACTTTTTTTTTAAACTCTCTCCCCAAAATAATTTTCCAAAACCATTTCTGAAAAAAGGTAAACCAAACAAGTTTTCGTACTTTTTATCTCAAAAACTACTTTACAAACACAAACCAAACATACCCTAGAAATCTCTAGGTACATGTCTGCTAGTAGGCTTTATAAGCACTACCAAAGCCATTTCACTGGTACCAACTAGAAGGATCGACACCTAACCGCACGAGTTTCTGGACTTTCATCAAGAACACATAGGCTAACATAATAACCACAACCACACCCCCTAACTGGATTCACCAAGGTGTATACCCTTTTTTCTCAAAACAATAAATTTTCAATGTTTAAATATGAAACAATGCTCAATGCAAGATGTGTGAATAATTAGTTTCAATTAACCTAATCTTCATGCAATTTCTACAACAATCAAAGCTATCCTCTACCGATAACCCAAAATTTATATTTCTAATCAACAGATAATTTTCCAACAATAATTATAATTATAATCTCATAATTCTTCAAAATATGAGTGATACATATATCCAACTCCACTATCATTATCAACATATACATTTATTTTATCCTTTCAAGAACCCAACTTCATTTTCTTTTCTTTTATAACTCAAACATTTATGATTTTCAAATCACACACCTTTTCTTTCAAAAACACTTCTAAAGAAAAGATTTCCAACTTTTCAACGTAACTCAATAATAAACACATCTCCACAACCCTTCTCAACAACCCATTTGAAAACCCCTTTTTTACTTTTCAAAATCTAAACCCTAAATCAAATCCCAATTTTCCCAAATCTTAATACTTGACAAGGTTGAAAAAATCATACTAGAAGGTTAAAAAAATCCTTACCTTAAGTCTAGAAGATGAAGAAAACATGGGTTGAAGCTTGATGGGGCCAAAAACAAGATTTCCTCGTATTAAAATGAAGCTTTCGACGAGCTCTACCTTTCTCTCCAAGGAGCTATGGTGGAGAAATCGATGGATGAGGGTGTATTTGAGGTTTTAAGCAAGAACTAAAGAGTGAAGAAATTAGGGTTTAGAAGGCTTTAGAGAGAGTGAGAACTAAAAAAAAGTGATTGAAAAATCCCTTTTTCTAAATTGATATACGCGTAGACCGCTTAAGCGATCAAAACACCGCTTGAGCGTCAGAGACAATAAGTGACACCGCTTGAGTGACCAAAACACTGCTCGAATGCATAATGACCCCTTTCCAGAAGTTTTGCAAACTGAAGAAGATCGCTCAATTGCAAGAAATACCACTTGAGTGAAGATACCTTACTTCCAGAACTTTTGCAGACCTGCAAAATACTGAGAGATCTCAAAGATCGTTTGAGCGACCAAAACACCGCTCAAGCGAACAAGCAGAAAATAGAACATCAACCGTTTTGAAAAAAAAAAAAACTAACTCCCAATCTTTTCAAACACGACCAACAACTCAACTTGACTACTAACAAAACGACAAAGCATATGAACAACAATTAAAAGTACGGAATTTAGATCTAAGAGTATTACATGGGTCGGGTCTAAATCGAAGCCGCTATACTTCAATGCTTTTCCCCTTTCCAAAATCCTAAGTTGGGCTTTAGTGACATACACAACCCTAACTAGTAAAAATTTGAGCAGCAACAACAAGTGATACATACTCATTCATACCATTACTATTTAGCAGCAGCAACAACTGTGTCTTAGTGAAGAGAGAATTCAATTTCTAATTTTTACTTGAACTTGGATTTAAAAATAATTACATTAGTAATCATAATAGATTTATAATAGTAGTGTAAGAGAGCTACAACTGCCTATGAAATATCCTCCACATGATACAAACAACTCTTCGGAGTAGAACAATTCCAAGCCTTCTCTGTTAAGCTAAGAGTTCCAACTCAAAAATGAAATATTATTAAAACAATTTCTAGAAAACTTCGCTTCACAACTCAAAAATGACTTCCCCATGGTAGGAATTCAAACACGTTTGGAGCGACATCTAAACATATTTCAAACTATAGCTTAAAGATGCATAAGAAATTCTAATCTTCATTTTACCATAACAATGTTGTCGTACAACTTCTTGTATAGCTAATGATGCAAATCCAAGAAAATATACTGCAAAAAATTAAACTAGTTAGGGCTCGAGAAAACATTCCAAAAATTAAAAATAAAAATAAAAATTCATATCAATATTTTCACGTGTGCCCCACCATGTAGATAGCCAAATTGCTTGGTGTGGGCTATGCTGAGGATTTTTTAATTATTATTATTATGTTTCTCTTTGTACCTCCAAGTCTTATGGTAGTGTAGCACCTTTATTCTACCCTTTAACAATAGAAACTGTCAATCAAGGCTTGCTCGAGTCTTTCACCATCATAGGTAGACAAACCCACCACACAGTGTTTAATTTTTAACATGGTAACATTAAATGATAAGGATCTGCACACCCACCAACTAGAAAACATATGATGAACATCATATTCATAGTCATAGGAAATGACTGGCCAATGAAAGCTGTGGTTTCTCCTTGTCTTCTGCAATCTCTATAGAGGCTTTAACTCTAATTTCCTGAACCCTTTTATCCCAAATTCCATATACCTCCTTAGTGGAGTATGGGACCCAATAATTTATTTAAAGAATATTTAATTTTGGTTTGGTGTTGGTTATAATATATTTTTTATATATTTTATCTGATTTTTTTGGAGGCCCAATGGATATTTTAAAATCTGTTTGGTGACAGCTAGGGTTTTGAGAAAAAAGCCCAAGAGTCGACAACATCATTTTGGCATTGTTTATTGTGTATGATGTGGTTGCCAATATTGATGAAAAATTCGGTAGATTCAAGGCACTAAGGGCTCTTCTTTTTTATACTTGTTGCTTAATCAATATGTGGGTTGGTTGGTTAAAGTGTTGTGTGCTTCAAATGCGCCAACTTTGGTTCAGACTTGGTGTCTTTTTCAACTCTATTTCAAAGACAATTTGTTCATTTTCCTCTTGTTTATTTGTGACTATTTGGAATTTACCTAAGGGTGGTTTGAAAGACAATTTGTGCCTTGTTTGTAATCATTTGAAAACTCTTGGTTGATAGTGGAATTGGATTTTGTGCAATGGACGTACCTCACATTGAAGGAACCACATTAAAATTCTTATGTCATTGATTTAATTTTTTTGCAATATTTTTATTTCTTTTGATTGATTTACTTGTGGAAAATCATCTATTTTTCCTAAAAATTGGTATCAGAGCCTACGATTTATTTGGGTTCATTCATTTGTGTAAATCAATGAAGGGGAATGTGGGTCATATGACTAGCTTCAATAGAAGCAATTGGGTTACTTGGAAAACTAAAATAGAGGACTTACTATTTTATAAAGATTTGTACGGACCCATTGAGGGTTATAGTGGCAAACTCGAGGGTATGAAAGATGATGAATGGAAGAGGCTTAATCGAAAAGTTGTTGGTGTTATCCGTCAATGAAATGATGATAGTGTGTTTTATTATGTTGCTACCAAAATTTCAGCACATGATTTATGGAAAAAAATTATAAGGTCTATATGATAGAAAATCAACTACAAATAAACCTTTTTTTATTTCGAAAGTTGGTTAATTTAAACAATAAATAGGGCACCCCACTCCAAAACATTTGAATGAAATTAAGAGTATTGTTAATCAACTTGCTTCTATGAAAATTATTTTTGATGATGAGTTGCAGGCTTTGATGCTATTTAGTTCCTTGCCCGAAAGTTGGAAGACTTCGATTATGACGTTTAGTAATTCGACGCCCAATGGAGTTGTCACAATAAGCCAATGGTCACAACCCAAACCAGCCCTTATAGGTTCAGCATCGTAATTGGCCAGTAATCCGTAGATTACAAAAAGCCTCTTAACAGTAATCAAATAATTAGGGGCTAGCGGAAGTAAATATACAAAATATACTGTCCATAGAGCTGTGTAAACTTACATGGGACAGAAAATTTAAACTTATAATCATATATATATATATATATATGATGTCATACACACGTTATCTCATGCACAGATAAACAAAAAGGGACTTAGCCCTATTACAGAGTATACAAAAGTCTTGTTCAACAAAATAAAGAAAAAGATAAAGACAGACATCACATGTACTTGACTTGAACACTGAAACACTTAGGAACCTCCTCGGAATGCATGATAGTTGGCTTGACAAACAAAACTCCAAGCTGACATCTTAGGCTTGGTCCCGCGCCTGATCACCTACATATGTAAATAATACAGTGAGTTAGAGCACAGTGAATAACAACAAAGTAAAGAGTTTATGAATGATGTCCAAACAGATTCAAAAATTAGATTCCATATCAAAAACAGATTCAGATTCACGTGCTTTTGCAAATTTCATAAATAATCATACGTAGTACATCCATTTGCTACAAATCAGATTGGTCATAAAGGCCTACATGTACATGAGGTGGTCATAAAGACCCATATTCACTTGAGATGGTCATAAAGACCCTTATTATCATGAGATTTAGTCATCAAAGACCCACATGCAGATCAGATAAGCGGTTATGTATAACCAGTCCCACAAATGAAGCCCACGTAAACCCTGGTACTAGGTACCATATAACAGATACCACATGAATCACATGATACTAAGGATACCACTATACATTTCAGAATAATGGACAATCATTGATGATTCACAAAATAGCATTTCAAAAAACAAATCATATCATATTGTTCAGAAAATACTTATAGTCAAACATAGCTTTACAGAGTTGTTACTCACAGATAACTCTAGTAGCAGAACAGTTCACTTGGACAAAACATACTGATTAGATGGGTGATAACACGTGACCTACACAAACACATGCCCCAAAATGCTTAACTTATCATTCTACTTTCTTAGTGTGTGCTTCTAACTCTTATCCTCATTATTGTAGCTTAAACATGGCCTAGGAGTGCCTTAGATACAATGAGGATGCAAAAATGTCCTTAGAAACACTTTGAAATTTTTTTGAAAATAGGGTAGTTCGCTCGAGCATAACTTTGTTCACTTGAGTGGTCTGCAAAGTCTGCAAAAGTACTGGATGCTCAATTTTCATGCTCGACGGTCGCTCGACAGCTACTCGACCCAAGTATTGAGGAAAAGAATGTTCGCTCAAGTCCAAAATCGATCGCTCAAGCCACCATGCAATTGTCTACAAAACTACTGGGAGCTTGAAATGTACACTAAAGCGAACTGCTCGAATTCTGGGATTTCCATATTGCTCTCCAAGTTCAAAACCTGATTTCAAAGCATCAAAACACATCTTTTTAGGCCCAAAACTTGAGAAAACATGTGTAAACTCATAACATATCATGTATAGAAAACCATTTCACAAAATCAAGGCCCAAAAGCAAGTCAATTGTTCAAAACAAATCTTGAAACTTTGTATATACTTACATACATGTGAGAATTCTTGGAATCAAACTCAAAATGCCATAAATATGCATGCAATGCATGAATCATGCCCAATTCCACATCCTTAACTTAATTCTCATGTTAATTCTTCTAAATCCCTTGAATTCTTACACTAAGTGACTCAAATTCATAAGTAAAGGGTTGAATTTCCTACCTTAAACCTTGGTTTTAGAGGTGTTGATGCTAAATCTTTCAAATTCTTCCAATTTATCTTCAATCTTCATGTATCTCCCTTGAATTCTCTTCCTTCTCTTACTCTAGAGTCAATCTCTCTCTCTCTCTCTCTCTCTCTCTCTCTCTCTCTCCCACGTTGGTCTCAACGAAATGAAGATGGAATGTCGTATTCAAAAGTTACAAGTGGTCTTATATCGGTCCAATTAGCTTAGGCTAATTAATTATGATTAGAACTAAATGAAATCAACTTAATAATTAATTTATTCTAACTATTTAGTTCTGAATTGAATTCTAATTGAACGTACCATAGGGTTCTAGAAATTCAAAATAACATATAAACATAGTCAATTTCAAGTTCGGATGCCGATAAGGCCTTCAATTCACAAATTCAAGCAGAATTACCGACAGATATTTCTACAGTAGATAGATACAAACACAAATAACACGTAACACAAGCAATTAACGTAGGATTTCATCTTCATTACTTGGTAAGCATTCTTATTCAAGAATTATAGGCTAATCACATGTCGGGGTTGTTACACCGAGTCACTAGGAGCTTGTTGAATGAAGAAACTAGAAGAAAATCAGCGAGTTCCTCTCATTCGGAGGCATCTGTTATGAGAGGCCAAAGCAAGACAAGATATAGGAGTAAAACTCCTCATGGTTGTGATCAAAGCAGTGACAAATCAAAAGATGGTTCTTTTTCAAAAAAAGACATTGAGTGTCATCATTGCCATGAGAAATGACACATGAAGCGGGAATGCCAAAAGCTCAAGAACAAGGAGAAAAAGCATGACAAAAGTACTGATAAAAAGAAAGAAGACACAATGGCGGTTACTACCGATGGTGATCTCATGGTTGTTTGTGAAGATGATTGTGTCAATTTTGTGGGCCAAAAGAGCAATTGGGGGATTGATTTGGTGCTTCCTTTCATGTGGCTTCTCAAGTTGACTTCTTCACTTTCTACACCAAAGGAGATTATGGTTATGTTCGAATGGGAATGAAGGTTTGTCCAAGATTATTGGCATGTGTGATGTTTGCTTGAAAACAAATTTGGGCTGCAAATTGTTGTTTAAAGATGTAAGGCATGTTCTTGACATTCGCATCAATTTGATCTATACTGAAAAGCTAGATGATGAAGGCTGCAACAACAAATTTGGTGATGGAAAATGGAAGCTCACAAAGGGTTCTATGGTGGTGGCCAAGTGCAAGAAGACTTGCACACTTTATTCGATGCAAGAAAAAATTTGAAAAGATGTTGTCAATGCACTTGAAGATAATGCTTCTACAAAATTGTGGCATAAGCAACTTGGGCACATGAGTGAAAAAGGGTTGCAAATTTTGTTCAATAAAGAGCTTCTACCCAGTTTGAAAGGTACGAATCTTAAGATTTGTGTTCATTGCTTGGTGGGTAAATAACATAGAGTTTATTTTCATAAAAATGTTGCTTCTAGAAAAGAAAATGTTTTGGGCTTGATTCATTTAGATGTTTATGGTCTTTTGAAAGTTATAACACATAGTGGTACACTTTATTTTGTTACTTTCATTGATGATTATTCGAGAAAAGTTTAGATTTTTGCACTAAAACCTAAAGATCAAGTTCTAGATGTGTTTAAGCATTTTTAGGTCATGGTAGAAAGAGAAATTGGACAGAAATTGAAGTGTATTCGGATAGACAATGGTGGTGAATATATTGAGCCATTTGATGAGTATTGTCGCAAACAAGGTATTCGGCATCAAAGGACAGTTAAGAAAACTCCTCAACAAAATGACATTGCCGAGAGGATGAACTGCACCATTGTGGAAAGAACAAGGTTTTTGCTTTCACATGCTAAATTGCCAGGATCTTTTTGGGATAAGGCAATGAGGACAACGGTTGGTTTGATTAATTTGTCTCCTTCTTATCCTTTCAATGGTGATGTTCCCGAAAATGTTTGGACAAGTAAAGATGTGTCTTATGAGCACTTGAGAGTGTTTGATTGCCGAGCATTTGTTCACATTCCAAAAGATAAGAGGTTCAAGCTTGATAGCAAGTCAAGATAGTGTATTTTTCTTGGCTATAGGCATGATGAATTTGGTTATAGATTATGGGATCCGGTCGACAAGAAAGTTATTCGAAGCTGTGATATTGTGTTTCTTAAAGATCAGACAATTAAAGATTTTGGCAAAGGTGATCAACTGAAGCTAAAAACTAATCATCTCATTGACATAGATCCATCTCTTTCATCTTCGATGGATTATGAAAATTGGGGAGATATGCAGCTACCTCTTGAATATGTAGATGATGATGCTACTCCAAATGAAGTTGAGCCTAAAATTGAGGAAGAACATCTAACTCAAGAATAGCCACCATAACTTGAGTTGAGAAAATCTATAAGAGACTGACATCCTTCGAAAAAGTATCCTCCCATTGAATTTGTATTGATTTCCGATCAAGGGGAGCTTGAGTGTCACGACCCCATTCCGCCCCTAGTAGAATGGTGCCATGATGGCCAGTAATCCGAGATTACCAAAGGCCAACTTACAAAGATTCACACAAAATCAGAGTATATATATGGGACTTACATGTGCGGAAGCAATAAATTTAAATCTAGGTAGTCCATAAGAGCTGTGCATAGATCAAATGAAATGACATATATCTTAACATGGTTTACAACTTGGATACAAATAAAATAAAGTACATGTTACATCTTGATCAAAGGCTTCTCAAGCCGACATATACAAAAGAAGTGAATTAAAACTAAGAAACATAATCTTCAAGAGGTTAACAAAATGAATCCAAAACAACTTGCAAAAAACATCTTAGGCGTCACCGCCTTCTTGCTTGCCGTCTACATATATATAAAGGGGAGGGTGAGCTTGGATACTCAGTGAATGATATAATTAATAAATGTTTGAATAAATGATGTCCAAGATCTTTATCAAAACAATACGTATAATAACTTGTACAAAACATGGGATGAATCAAGTTTATCAATCAAAGTCTTTCAAATCTTCTTGGGATATTTAATAACATCTACATAATACATGGGATGACATTCCGGACAAAAAAAATGGAATAATCAACCCAGAATCGATTAGACAAATCCACCCGTACAAGACCGTCGATGGCGGAGATATCTCAACATGGTGCTACATGGGCTTAAAGTCCCCTAGCATGAAAGGACTTTCCAAGAATGTCATCAAAACAAGATAATACTTGATACAAAAATTAGAGGACAATCATTCATGCTTGATCACACATTTTCCAAAACGAAACAAAGCTTTATCAAAACTTTATAACATAGCTTTATTAAAAATACCACTCACATAGCTCTTCAGGGTGTAGGGATTAAGGCAAGGATCCAAGACCTACAAATACATAATAAAGTCTACTGAATGCACTTCAAGAAGACAAGAATGAATGCTTAAAGAAGGTTGTGCAATGCATCTTTAAATCAAGCTTTGCATGAATGAAAATGACCTCGGCATTTCTTTCCAAAACCAAGTCAAGACAAAGTAAAACATATGCTGGAAGTCAAAATACTCTTTTTCTTCTTGGAAAAGCATGCTGGGTACCAACCAGGTCTTGGAATGGATGCACATAAATGATCTAAGTGAAAATGACCTAGCTGGGTGAACTCAAGAGGTCTTGGTCGAGGTCCCACACCTCTTGGCCGAGGTGTGGTTACCTAGGTTTCGGTCTGCAGTTGCCTGCCGAGGTGTTATAAGGTGCCGGCAAGGGTGTACCATGGTCGGCCTAGGTGTGCAATGGTTAGCCTAAGTGTGCAGAGGTTGGCCTAGGTGTGCATGCAAGATAGGCTAAGGTGCAAGTGATCATGCAAGGTAGGCCAAGGTAAGATATAATGCTTGGCCTAGGTGTGAGATCTAGGCAAGTGTGGTCTCGGTGACACACCTAGGGAAAGGTGAAGTCTGGAAATCTGGGTTTCCTCCCTTGAAGAACATGAAGGACAAGAACATGAAGAACATGAATGCTAAAATCATAACTTCTTTATTCAAAATCTGAGATTTCATGAGATGAGTTCGAAAATATGGACCTGGGTACCCATACTTGAAGATCTTATGAAAACAAACACAAAAACATGGATCTTGATACAAACTTTCGGATCAAAACATGGTTTTCTTTCAAGAACACAAGAACATCATTTTCTGTTTCTACAACAAGCTTTAAATCAATGCATGGCTCATGAATCATGCTAGATCATGCAATGTGATCGGATCAACATAAAGAATAACAAGAGTAAATCAAGAATCTAACCTTAAAACATGGATCTAACGGTTCAAGGTGTGAAGATCAAGCTTGGAAATCTAGTTCTCTCTCTAAGAACTTCTCTTCCTCTTCCTCTTCCTCTTCCTCTTCCTCTTCCTAGAGCTTCTCTCTCTAAAAAGACAAAGATATGACAAATGATATGTTTTCTCTCTCTGCTGGGTGACTTAACCCTCTGCTGGGACACGTGGCAACGACTGGTTAGCTCTTCTAAAAAGGTGACAGAATGACAAGACAAGAGTATGACAAAGTGTATACAACAAGTAAGGTGACATGGGCACTCCGACAGGTAATGATCTCGGATTAGGACATAGGCTTCGGCAAATAAGGTCTCAATGATCTCGGCTAGGAAGGATAACACTTGACCTAGCTATGCCACACCTCAGCCTAGATGTGCCACACCTCGGTCTAGGTCATACCAGTCTCAGAACAAGATCACTAGGTGCAAGGATCAAGGACCTAGGACGCCTAGATGATAACATCTCGGCCTAGATGATGCACATCTCGGCCAATATGCCAGGGTGAAGGTGGAGGTCAACCAAAGTGGTTCTAAGATGGTTCTAGGTGTTGGCGTTCAACGGCCTAGGTGTAAAAGGCTTAAATGTATGACCTAGGCTTAACATGACCTAGGCTTGAGACAGCAAGGAAGGAACAAAGCATGCAATCAATACTTAGGCAAATCACATAAGCACAAAACAAGACAGGGACCTTTACTTAGCTACCACGACGCAATTAAGCATGCAAAGAAAAGTGATTGGAAAAAGGCCATGGATGAGGAAATGGATTACTTGCTTGAAAACCACATTTATGATTTGGTGAAGTTACTAAGGGGAGGAAAATCTTGAAAAGTAAGTGGGTTTTCAAATTGAAGAATGATGGCAAGAATCTAAGGTACAAAGCATACCTTATTGTTAAAGGCTTTGGATAAAAGAAATCTGTTGACTTTGATGAGATTTTCTCACTGGTTATGAAGATGTCTTCTATTCGAGTTACATTTGGCATGGTTGCAAGTATGAATCTTGAAGTTGAGTAACTTGATGTGAAGAACGCATTTCTTCATGGCGACCTTGAAGAAGAAATTTACATGGAGCAACCGGAGGGTTTTGTAAAGAAATGGAAAGAGAAATTTGTTTGCAAATTGAAGAAAAGTTTGTATAGCCTCAAGCAAACGACGTAGCAATAGTACAAAACTTTGTCTATTTCATGCTGAATCATGGTTTTTCCAAAACCACTTCGGATCATTGTGTGTTTGTGAAAAAAAAATTCAGATGGCAAGTTGATTATTCTTTTGCTTTATGTTGATGACATGTTAATTGTGGGTCAAGATTCTTCCATGATTTACAAGTTAAAATTAGAGTTGAGTAAGTCATTTTCTATGAAAGATTTGGGATCGGCAAAGCAAATTCTTGGTATGAAAATTATTCGTAATCAAAAAATGGACTAATTTGGTTATCTTAAGAACATTGAGAAGGTTATTGAGAGGTTCAACATGGATAAAGCAAAACTGATTGGTTGTCCACTTAAGAAAGACACAGAAGAGATATTGAAAATTTCTTATGCTTTAGCGGTTGGTTATTTGATGTACGCCATGATTTGTACAAGGCTGGATATTGCTCATGTCGTTGGTGTGGTGAGTCAGTTTCTCTCTAATCCAAGCAAAGAGCATTGGGCAGTTGTGAAATGGATTCTAAAGTACCTTCGAAGGACTTTGAAGGTGTGTTTGTATTTTAGGAATGGTAAGCCAATGCTTGATAGGTTCACAGATTTCGACATGGCCGGTGGTGTTGATTCTAGGAATTCTACTTCGGGGTGTTTGATGACATTTGCAGAGGGAGCTGTAGCATGGCAATCTAAATTGCAAAAATGTGTTACTCTCTCAACTACTGAAGCTGAATTTATTGTTATTACGAAAGCTTGCAAATAAGAGTTATGGTTAAAGAAATTTCAGCAAGAGTTGGGTTTGAAGCAAGAGAGGTATGTACTTTATTGTGATAGTCAAAGTGCTATTTAATTGAGTAAAAATGCTACTTTTCATTCAAGATCGAAACACATTGATGTGAGATACCACTAGATTCGTAATGTGTTAGATTCGAAATTGTCACAACTCAAAAAGGTTCACACAGATGATAATATTTCAGATATGTTGACTAAGACTTTATCGAGGAACAAACAATTGAAGTGTCAAACTTTTGCGAGTATGATTGATATCTCCACCTAAGTCAGTAGGGGGAGAATTGTTGGGTATACCTCCTTAGTAGAGTATGGGACCTAATAATTTATTTAAAAAATATTTAATTTGGTTTTGTATTGATTATAATATATATTTTATATATTAGTTATGATTTTTTTTTAGGCCCAATAGGTATTTTAAAATCTATTTGGTGACAGCTAGGGTTTTGAGAAAAAAAGCCCAAGAGTCAATAACATTTTTTTTGTATTGTTTATTATGTATGTTGCGGCTACCAATATTGATGAAACATTCGGTCGATTCAAGGCACTAAGGGCCCTGCTTTTTTACTTAATCAATTTGTGGGTTAGTTAGTTAAAGTGCTATGTGCTTCAAAGGTGCCAACTCTGGTTCAGATTTTGTGTCTTCTTCAACTCTGTTTTGAAGACAATTTGTTTATTTATTTGGTAAGGTCTTTTCTCTTAGTTATTTGTGATTTTTTAGAATTCACCCAAGGGTGGTTTGTGAGACCATTCGTATCTCGTTTGTAATCATTTGAAAACTCTTGGTTGATAGCGAAATTAGATTTCGATCTCGTAGATGTACCTCACATTAAGAGAATCACGTAAAAATCATTGTGTCATTGTTGATTCAATTTTTGGGCAATATTTTTATTTCTTTCGATTGATTTACTTATGAAAAATCATCTATTTTCCCTAACAGTTTCACCCATATAATTTGGGTTTGTGAAAGAAAATGACAAATACCACTATCAGTTGTCATGTAAACAAAATATAGCAGTAACATGGCAAGACTTAAGGTGTCCTTTGCCATTACCTCCATTAGACAAGGAGCACCAAAAGTTGAAAATCCCACATTTCCAGGTGCAAAAGTCACCCTTCCTGAAAATGAAATGCCATGGATTCCCTATTGTCCAGCTGTAACAACCCTCGTACCGATTACTGAATAACCACTGAATTAAATACTGATTATTGCTAAACTGGACCGCTAATGATTGATAATTGGATTAACTGAAGTATTGGATAGACTGATTGAAACTGGAACTGAAATTGGAAAAGTTATCTGTTATGTTGCATTTCTACCTGTTTAATTGATTAATTATCTGTTTGAATCCATGTGTTTAAACTGTTAATTGAAGGCCTTATCGGCGGCCGATTTAGAAACCGTTTGATGTTTCATGATCAGTAGAATATTTGTGATTTAATGGTATATTTATCTGAAAATTGATTAGGAATGATTAAATTAGATTAAATTAAGTCAATTAAAGAGTTTGTCATAATTACCGAATTGCCATTTTGAGTGGACTTTGTCTACTTCCATCACTTGAGCCTTATACACTTGATTAAAACATTTCATCAGCCATTTCTTTGCTCCATAACCGACCAACAAGAGAGAGTGAGGGAGAAGAGTGAGAGTTGGACTCAAATTGTTGATTTTGCTTGAAGAATTGAAGTGTTGATTGTCTAATTGAGCTTCTAGGCTTAAACTACAAGATTAAGGTAGGGCATTCATCTCCTTATTGTTGCCTTTGAGCTAAGTTTTGCATGATTCTTGCATCATTGTACAATTAAGTCATGAAATTGTTCATAATTGTTGAATTAGAGCTTGAATGTTGCATGCATGGTCATTTGGCATGTTTTGAAGTTAAATTATTGGAGAATTATACATGCATGTCCATGTTTTTATCATAGTCCATGTTTTCACTTCATTTTCCAACTATTGAGCTCATTAGAGCAAGATTTGAAGGTTGATTTTGGTTTAAAGATCATGCATTGCATGTTTTGGAAAGTGTTCTTGAAATTGGGTTTGAAAAATGGTTTTAATTGACTCACCTTTGGGGCTTGAATTCATAAATTGGCTTTTGAAACTTGTTGTACATTGTTTTGGGATGTATTCTCCAGAATTTGAGCCTAAGAGGTCGAGAATTGAGTTGAGAATGCTTGGTTTGAGCTAGGAAGGCAAATCTGGAAATTCCAGATTTGGCTTCTTCCTTCAGCGAAGATTCCTCGCCGAGCGACCAATGTTTTCCTCGAGCCACGCCGGCGAAGATTGGTGGCTCGGCGTAAAAATCGAACATCGATACTTTTCTTGTTTCATCGAGCTCGGCGAAGGAAGGCACTCTCGGTCGAACCCTTTGATTTTGGAAGCTCGCTCGAGCGAGCATCGAGCGAGCATCGCGCGTAAAAATTGAGCATCCAAGATTACTTTTCTTGTTTCATCGACGCTCGGCGAAGGATTGTTCGCTCGAGCGAAGCCTTTGTTTTTGCAACCTCGCTCGAGCGAAGGAAGGCTCGCTCGAGCGAGACCCCTATTTTCAGCAACTTTTGAAAAATGCCTTCCAACTGTATTTTTGCATCCTCATCCTATCCTAGGCATTCTTAGGCCTAGTTTAAGACATCTTAATGAGGATTTAGACATAGAACCACACCGAGAAAATTTAGGGATTTAATTATCATCCTTTCGACTGTGAACTTAGTGTGTGTTCTATTTGTTAACTGTTTAGGGTTGGCTCTCGGGGACGCGCTCTAGCTGCTATTAGCCCAATCTCTGTGAGTAACAGATTGTGTAAAGATATGTTCAAATGGTTATATTTTGAATACTGAACTGAATTGTTTATTGAACAGATATTGTTTATTGAACAGATATTGTTTATTGAATGAATGTATGTCCTGCATTTCGAACTGTATTGTGGCATCCTTAGCACCCTTTATTATGTATTCTGAGCTCTCGGTTTCCTTGTGGAACCATCTTGTCGATGGCCATCATTATTGTTGGATGCATAGGCGGCCTTTTGGACCCTCTTGTTTATAGGCTAATGGATGTACACATATGGTGATTGATTGAAATCTTGATTGGTGAAATCTTGAAAGATTGAAATACTGTATAATGAATTGATTTCATTACTGTAAGGGACATTCATTCATAACCTCTTTACACTGTATGTTATTCACTAGGCTTTACCTCCTTTGTTTATATATATATGTAGGTTCTCAAAGAACTGCAGGAGCTAGGAGCGTGGGTTGGTCCCCAGTTTTGTCAAGCCAGCCTATGTGCCTCACTGCGAGGTTCCGAGTTGCCATGTTATGGCTTGGGGTGTTTTTGTGTCCCCTATCGGTCTCCGTACTGTTTGTACTTTTGTATAGATCGCTTTATCGCTATCGAGAGATTCGATCCCGTCTTGTTCATTGTAAATGATTGTATAGAGTGTATTGTTTTGAACTGTATGAATGCATAAAATGTTTTTGACATACAGATTTTCACAGCTCAATGGACATTAGTTATTTACTGTATTGGCTTGAGCCACATACTACTGTTTGGATATTCTTGTTTTGTAGGCCTTTGGTAATCTCGGATTACTGGCCAGTTACGGTGCTAAACCCATAGGGCCGGGTTTGGGTCGTGACACCAGCATATATTAAGGCCCCATATTCATCAATTGGACTTACAGAAGGCTGAATAACGAGCACCAAAACCAACTGGACTTAAGATTCGGCCCACTAACCTTGAGGTTGTACCTTGAGGTTGTGGGTTCAAACCTAAGGATAGCCACTTTGTATAAATTATGCCAAAGGTTAGGTTTGTACCGAATCCATCCTTCCTAGAACTCCATCAAATGAGGACTAGACTAGGTGTAGTTTTCTTTACTTTGAATAAAGTATATACATGTCGAATAGAACCCAAAATTATTTCACCATCTGGAAACTCTAAACTAGGTAGATCCTCATTTTTCTCCCCTTGTGGATGATGAGAGGTGACCTGGCTTAGGAGTGCCATCTAAAAAGATGGCAGACTCTCGTATGGTTAGAGATCACTAGAAATAAGAGAGAAGAGAGCCAAGGATAGCCTAAGTAAAGAAAGAGGAAACCAATCGAGCACCAGGGAGCTCGAGAGCAAGGTAGATGATGATGGTTGTAATTGCATTGAAGACCCCTCTATATAGGGTATTGGCTAGCCAGATTAGCTGAGCACACATGGTGTGACTCCCTTGGTAAGGTAAAATAGAAGAAAATAGAGGCAACTATACAACGTCTACAGTTGACCTCAAGTGAATGTATCAGATGTGGTAAGGGTGGGCGCGGGTCAATTGCGAACACGAAACCTCCAATCTTCCATTCATCTGCCAGATTGACGGATTGGAGAAAATCAATCCGTATTCATCCGCCAATCCAGTAGATATGGATTGAGCGAATTGGCGAATGGATGCGAATCGATTTGGCAGTTTAAAATTTTATAAATTTTCAACATAATTTAATTTGTGCACTTCCGCAAGGAAAAAAAAAGAGTATTACAGTCAATGACTTAAAAAAGTATACAATTACTGCATGCCTCATCCACATATTACAATCACAACATGTCTCATCCACATAAAGTATTACAATCTATGGTTCTTAAAATATAAAAACAATTCAAACTATCAAAACCATGAATATAACAGTCGTAGAGATTGTATGTCTCTGTATTGTTACATCTATATCTATTTTTGAAAACAAAAACCAACCAACATATATCATCTTTTTTATTTATTATTTTTAGAGTTAGATTTAAAAACCAAAAAATATATATAAATAATACATTTATTTCTTGCAATTCAAAAAATATATTCAAGTTGAAAACTCTTTTTCAACAAAATATTTAAACTCTTTTTCAATTGAAAACACAGACAAAATATCTAAACAAATTGAAAACACAAAGTCTTACAAATTAATAGGGGTGCTCATGGTTTGGCAATTTAGTTGTGGCCAAAGGAACCTCAAATCCGCCATCCGTCAAAAACTAGGCAGATTGGAAAAAATCAATCCGTAGCCGTCCGTTCGTCATCACGCATCTGTCCAAAATGCGACGGATCGGCTTAATCAATTTGGACAAATAGATATATCCGTTGCTCACTCCTAATAGGATGATAAATTCCTTTCTAGGCATGCCTGAGCAGCTTAGAGGTAGGTATGATACAACCTTCGGTATATCAGGTTTTGATCTCTCCAAGACTAGTTCGAGCTTGTCTCATCCTTGATGAAGAGCTTGGTGAGTACTTGAACAAACCTTGAGTTCTAGCCTCCAATTAAGAGTGTAAGAAAACTCGATCGGACCGAATGACCTTACTAAAACCAATTGAAAATTACAATTTTAGTTGGTTTTTTCAAATAAAACGGTCTAACCAATTTCCATCTTAAAATATAATCAGGTTTTTGGTTCAGTGACAGGGTTGAAATATTGTATACCAAAGCTGACCAAAACCAACGAATGTATTATAGGGCTGGGCCTGAGATCTTTGGGCCCAAGACAGAGTCTTAAAATTAGGGTCCTTTATGTTAAAAAAATAATAAAAAAAAATTTAAAATTTTATTAATGGGTCGTTGAACACACCAAAATTAAATACTAAACTATACCAAATTCAATCAGAATAATGGCAAGTCCAGGTATCGATCCACATGGACTATTGTGAAATTAAACTAATTTAATTGTTAAATTCCTAAATTAATTTTGATAAAAAGATTGAATGATCATAACCTAATTTAATAACAAATAAATTAAACTAAGGAATTAAATTATTAATAATAAATGAAATTGGTTTACTGAATAGGGGGGAAAACTAGGGCAAAGAATCCACCACTAGCCCACGTAATTAGGGTTTCCAATTGAAATCAATTATCCTAGGGTTTGAACAGATTAATGCTTTGCAGCTACAAGTTCAAAGCATTTAACAAGAAAATCATCACATTCAATGTATGGGCACGAACCATCTCAAGTAGTACGAACCGTTCACTCTAAACTAGGGTAGTGACACAACTCGTCCCTTGTAGTATGGTTCGTCTCATACCTTAAATGTGAAAGAATAGAAAACTCATGTATGGATAACATTCAATAATCACAGAAAGTCAAATATTTGAAAAGATAATGAAAATTATATATAAAGAATTTCTAAAACACCATACAATGGTTCAAACCTTTACATAATTGAGAATCAAAAGGAAAACAAAATAGTTGCATGGCTAGGGTTTCATCAAAACCCTAGAAAATGAGACTAGCCACTCATGAAAGAGTGGGAGGAGGTAGATAGAGAAGAAACCACCGTTGGAAACATCCTTGAAGCTTTTTGTTTCTCTTCCCTTCCAAACCATAGCCTCTTTCTTTTGGTCAAAACAAATTTCAGACCCCTAGAAAAGCCTTTTCCTTTTCTTTTTATACTTCTACTCATTTTCAAACAGGTTTAAAACATCAATTTGACTTTTCTAGAAAAAGTCAACTCTGTCCAAATTTTGTCTTTTTGCCCATTTTATGCTCCGACGATGTACAACCTGATTGACATTCAACACACATAAAGTATACGGTTTGATCAGCAAGTGAAGTTAAGAGATTCTAATTAACGGCCTCAATGATGTACATTTCAGCCTTAATCACATCCCCCAACTTACTACTTGCTAGTCCTCAAGCAAGTAAAATAAAATAAAATAAAACAAAATCTATCTATTTCCTCTTTCGTGGGAAAAACGATTACATTTAGCATATGCAACAAGCCTTTAAACCACAAGGTTACCCCAAGTAGATGAGTAAAGTCTCATGAGGGTTTCTAGAAATGATACCCACACACATTAACATATTCATATATACTCAACAACAAATGACCACACCACTCCATCTAACAATCAACTTATGTGTCACTATAGTGTGATATTAAGACATCATGAGTCATTAAAGACACAGTAGACAAGCATGAAGGAACCTATTGAGTCAAAAACCATAATTCAGTTAATACAAAAGTAAAGTTCTTTATACTTGTTCATGCTAGTAAACAAGTCATGAGTACCATCGGTGTAAAGTGCAATCTCCATATTAGTTAACTATCCACTATAATAGCCCAGTGTAACTCATAATAACACCCAACATATACAGAAAAACTAACTTGTTGCAGCCAAGATTTTCAAAAGTTGTTGTTTTTTTTTTTTTTTTTTTTTAAATGACTATGCAATGTCCTGATCCATTAAACTTTCTAATCAACTCATGTAACAAGCATTGGGCTAATGACTCCCAAACTAGACGGTTTTAGGGCACTAGGTGTAAAGACACCCCTACGAGCTTAATAACTCGAGTTGAAAAGGCTACGAATCCGAACAAGTCATTCTTCTTATTTTTCCTTAACTGTGTAATGTCCAAGTCCCTTAAGCTTTCTAATTAACCCATGTAGCAAGTTTGGGGCCAATGACTCCCAAACCAGACGGTTTTAGGGCATTAGGTGTAAAGACACCCCTACGGGCTTAATAACTCGAGTTAAAAAGGCTACGAACCTAAACTAGTCAAGTGGCTTTTTTTTTTTCCTTCGAATCTTGGCTCCTCATTTATTCTTTTCTGCAACTCTAGCTATTATCAATGATGTACACCAGGGATTATAATAAAAAGATCACCGCTATGATAGTGTGTTCATGTGAATTAAGGCATACTCATGACAAGTGTACTAAAACCACAAACACAGTCAACTCTCCTCGTGCAAACATCGCGTGCAAACATCTATCCAATAAACCCTTTTCATATAAGTCTACTGTGCTCTCCAATTAACATATGCAAATATCATCACCCTACTAGCAAAAAGTCACATCAAGTGAAATAATGCAATCAAGTGAAACAAGTATAAGCATGAATTATGAGCCAAACAGAAATGCACAAAAGAAAATATAACCCTCATCCCCCAACTTGAATATGACATTGTCCTCAATGGAAAAGTAAAGAGAAATGAGAGAATATTACCAGAATTGTAGGTGCACATCCAGGTAGGCAGAGAGTAACATATACACACCACACACATTTTTTTTTTTTTTTTGAAGAAAAGAAAGAATTAAATAAATGAATAAAAATGACATGAAATTAAGTTAACTAAACTATAAAATAAACTAAACTAAACTAAATTATAAAATAACTAAACTACAAAAGAGACTAAAGTATAAAATAAAATAACCTAAACTAAATGTTTTTTTTTTTAATTAATAGAAGAGAAGAAAATAAAATAAAATAAAAACTAAACTACTTAATAATTAAAGGAACAATTACATCATAGAATAGAAAAAAGAAAAATAACATCCCTAACTAAACAAATAAAATTAAAAATAAAAATAAAAAATAAAACAATTCACAAACTAATTAAACGAATGAGAATCAGTAATGAAACAATTTAAATTAAACAAATATAGCAAATAAAAAAAAACTAAATTAGGATTAGTGTTAGTACAATGATTTTTGATGTTTTTTTTTTTGAAAAGAGAAAATAGAAAATTAAAAATTAAATAAATAAAGAAATAAAATTTGATTTTTTTTAACATATAAATAAAATAATTCTATATTTATTTATTTATTTTTAAAATTTATTTATGTATTTATTTAAAATTTGTTTACTTAAATAAATTAAAAATGAAAGTAAAATAATAATAATAATAATAATAATAATAATAATAATAATAAAACAAAACAAACTTTCCGCACCAACCACGCACATACTGATCAAGCAGTGCGCAAACATGAAACTCCCAAATTTCCTGCACGTACGAGGTAAAGGCCGCACGTGCGGCGATTTCACCCTTGCGCGATTGATTTTTTTTTTTTTTTTTTTCCAGTCGGCGTCCCGCACATGCGGGGCCCAAGCCGCACGTGCGGCTTGGTCAAAGCATGTCCCTCCGCACCTACTTATTAAGCAGGGTGCATCTTTTGTTTCACCAATTTGTCCCGCACGTGCGGCGATTTCCTTCTTTTTTTTTTTTTTTTTTTTTGAAGAGAACAACAAAGATTGTTTTTTTTTTTTTTAAAAAAAAAAAATTTGAACAAGTATAACAACTATTTTTTTTTTTTTTTTATTATCAAAACTTAGCATTTCTACCTTCAATTGACATCCAAAATAAATATAGCATATGAGAAAATAACGGAATGCCCACTAAATGTATAATCTTCACGCGAAAACCACGGGTACTACTTTTCTCCCTAACTGTGTTTGTAACTTTCCCTATTCTCCAACAGGGTGACAAACTAGGTTGATTCGGTATCCAGAATCGAGGCGCATAAAGCTACCTCAACCTATGGGGCTGCCATACAGAGTTCAAGCCGAGGTAGTTTTGAAGCAATCTCCACACCCCTAGGTATTTAAACCAGACTCTAGTCTCGGAAATTCCAAACCTTTGTGTTCTAGACTTTGCCATTCGAACTCTAGTTTCTACCGTCTCAGTTGGTTTCCTAGGAACTTACTACAAACACGGTTAGGTGGTTATACCAGACCGTCAGATGCCGTCCGGGCACGGCTAACACCAAAGGAATTACACCTTTAGACGATTTAAAGTCTCCCAGATGCAAATAAAGCATAACGAGAATAAAGAAAAATAGAATAACATAGAAGGGAAAGAAAAATAATAATAAAAAAAAAATAAGGAATCAATCTATCAAGCATAATAAAATGGGTCCATCAAACCCCTGGGTAAAGGAAAATGATCCTTCCTAGTCGAGGAATTTAGTCTCCTATAATCAATGCACACTCGCCACCCAGTAGTGGCTTGTGTGGGGACTAACTCTCCTCTTTCATTCTCAACAACGATGATGCCCGATTTCTTGGCCACCACTTGTGTGGGACTCACCCACTTGCTATCTGAGATAGGGTATATAATACCCGCATCCAACAATTTTAATACCTCCTCGACTGACCCATCAATAACAAAATTTTCAAACCCAAAATGAGCTAGACAAGCCTCTAAAGGGTCCTCTACAAGAATGGAGGGCAAAGCCTTCTCCACAATCTCATCCACAACATCCACTAATAAGCACTCCTCTCTCTCATGAGGTTGTTGGGATGCTTAGAAAATATTAAGTTTCACTTGCATGTTGCCAAATGAAACTTCCATAACCCCGGTCTGACAATTGATGCATGCATTGGCCGTAGCCAAGAAAGGTCGACCTAAGATCACCGGGATTTGTTTCTTAGAACTGGCTATCGGTTCCATATCTAACACCAAAAAGTCAACAGGGAAGTAGAACCTATCAACCTTAACTAGCACATCCTCAATCATGCCACGTGGCACTCTGAGAGACCGGTCAGCTAATTGAAGAGTGACAGTAGTGGGCTTCAACTCGCCAAGCCCAAATTCCTCATACACAGAGTACGGCAACAAATTGACACTAGCTCCTAAATCTAATAAGGCCCTATCAATGAAATGGTCCCCTATAATGCATGCAATGGTTGGGGCACCTAGGTCCTTAAGCTTAGGAGGTGTGTCATTCAACAAGATGGAGCTTACTTGCTCCGTGAGTAGGACCTTTTGAACACATGTGTCCTAGATTTACGCTTTTGCGTACAAAGGTCCTTTAGAAATTTGGCATATGATGGTACTTGCTTAATCGCCTCCAACAGGGGGAGGTTGATTTTACCTGTTTAAAGACATCCATCATTGCCTCCATAGATGCCGCCTTCTTATTAAAAGGGGACGGTGTATCAAGACATTGGAAAAAGGGTGCCTTAGGCACATATGGAGTGCTAGGGACTAAGTTATCCCTCTTAAGTGTTTCCCCATCACCCTTGCTCGCATTAGGTGTACCCCTGTGGTCACCCTTCCTAACTCTAGTTGCATCAGACGCAACTGACTGAGGCTCTAACTCCCTACCACTTCTCAAAGCAACCACCGCCTGCACTTGCTCATGTTGCTTTCCATTCCCACCCGAACTCTCTGCCCTGTATTGTCCCTTAGGGTTGGCTACAGTTTGACTTGGTAATTTTCCCTCCTCTCTCTGATTCATATTGTTAGCCATTTGACCCAATTGGGTCTCTATCTTGGCAATAGAGTGAGTGTGGGAGTGAACTATCGGTGCTAACCCCTTAAGTTCTGAGAGAACTTCCAATACTTGAGTCTCAAAAGCAGAGTTGCCCTGAGGAACAGGTGGGGGTTGTGGTTACCGGTACGGTTGTAGGGGTCGATAAGATTTCGGTGGTTGGTAGGATGATTGGTTGGCAAAATTATTAAAATTCTGCCTTGGTGGTGAAGGATTGTAAGAAGTGCCTTGTGAAAGGGGTCTCCATGAGAAATTAAGGTGATTTCTCCATCTCGGATTATATGTGTTGAAGTATGGGTCATTACTCGGGTTGGAGAATCCTTGAGCCACATTCACATGCTCTTGGACTAACTCTGTTAATTGTGATGCCGAAGGGCACTCACTTAAGTCATAAGCAGCGCTCGCACATATAACACATGCCTCACAGAATTAAGGCTGATCTTGCTGGGTAGGGGCATGTCCCGTAGCTAATAAGTGGTCTATCTTGCGGGATAGTGCCTTTACTTGTTGGGCTAACTCTAAGTTTTGCCCGACCTCATAAATGCCCCCTCTTTTCGGGGCTCCAACTACGGGTTGCCGGACTTGCCAGGCTGCGGAGGCATGGTGAAGGGAATTATCACTTAAGTTCTCAAACAATTGCCATGCCTCGGCATCATTTTTAAACATAAATGTCCCGCCACAAGACGAATCCACCATTTGGCGGTGTGGCTCAGTTAAGCCATAATAGAATGTTTGAACAAATTGCCAATCAGGCACTTGGTGGTGGGGACACTGTTGGAGAAGGTCTCTAAGTCTTTCCCACGTCTTATGAAATTGCTCGCCATCCATTTGAGCAAAGTTTGTGATGGCTCATCTAAGTTGGTTGGTTTTACCTATGGGAAAATACTTCTCCAAGAACCGTTGCTGTAATTGGTCCCAAGTTGTGATTGAATTAGCAGGTAAAGAATTTAGCCAATGTTTGGCTTTATCCTTTAACGAGAATGGAAACAATTGCAACATTAAGGCCTCATTTGTGAAATTCTGGATCCTCATTGTCGAGTAAATTTCTAAAAATTCATTCAAATGCTTATAAGGGTCATCATGAGTTAGTCCATGGAATGATGGGAGCATTTGTATAGTGTTGGACTTAATCTCAAAATGAGCAGCAGTGGTGTTGGGTAATTGGATGCATGATGGTGATGTCTATGCGGTGGATGTAAAATAATCCTTAAGTGTCCGGTTGGGCACATTCGGGACATTAGAATCTGCCATCTCTAATGGCTCAATGTATGGATATGAATACTCAAGCCTAGGAACACGGGCAGAAGCCCTAACCTAAGTCTCCTAAGGGTCCTTTCTAATTCAAGGTCCAAACACCACAATTCAGGGCGACAAGAACGACACCCGTGCATACACTACCTATACGCACACAATAAGTTTGACTTGATGCACTAAGTTACGAAAGCAGAATACTAAAAAAAAAAGAAATACTCATAGCGGTTTAACAAAAACGCTTTACTCGTCTTGCGGATGCTTGGCATGTAGACGTTGTCTCCAACCCCCAATTGAGCTTTGACTTTCGTTTTAGCACTTTGGTGCTTTGCTTGTGAGTGTTTGCTTCTGTTTACTCACTTTAGTGTTGCGGTTTTTTTTTTTTTTTTAGCTCAGCTGCGCTCCGCTTGCACTTCAATGATAGCTCCAATTCCAAATGCTCTACACACTTAGCAACACCAAAAGCATAAAATCCTAAATTAAAAATTAAAATAAGAATGTAACTTTAAATTAACTAATTTCGTCAGAAGTCCCTAGCAACGGCGCCAAAATTTGATGGGTCGTTGAACACACCAAAATTAAATACTAAACTATACCAAATTCAATAAGAATAATGGCAAGTCCAGGTATCGATCCACAGGGACTATTGTGAAATTAAATTAATTTAATTGTTAAATTCCTAAATTAATTTTGATAAAAAGATTGAATGATCATAACCTAATTAAATAACAAATAAATTAAACTAAGGAATTAAATTATTAATAATAAATGAAATTGGTTTACTGAATTGGGGGAAAAAACTAGGGCAAAGAATCCACCACTAGCCACGTAATTAGGGTTTTCAATTGAAATCAATTATCCTAGGGTTTGAACAGATTAATGTTTTGCAACTACAAGTTCAAAGCATTTAACAAGAAAATCATCACATTCAATATATGGGCACGAACCATTTCAAGTAGTACGAACCGTTCACTATAAACTAGGGTAGTGACACGACTCGTCCCTCGTAGTATGGTTCGTCTCATACCTTAAATGTGAAAGAATAGAAAACTCATGTATGGATAACATTCAACAATCACAGAAAGTCAAATATTTGAAAAGATAATGAAAATTATATATAAAGAATTTCTAAAACACCATACAATGGTTCAAACCTTTACATAATTGAGAATCAAAAGGAAAACAAAATAGTTACATGGCTAGGGTTTTATCAAAACCCTAGAAAATGAGACTAACCACTCATGGAAGAGTGGGAGGAGGTAGATAGAGAAGAAACTACCATTGGAAATATCCTTGAAGCTTTTTGTTTCTCTTCCCTTCCAAACCCTAGCCTCTCTCTTTTGGTCAAAACAAATTTCAGACCCCTAGAAAAGCCTTTTCCTTTTTTTTTTTTATACTTCTACTCATTTTCAAACAAGTTTAAAACATCAATTTGACTTTTCCAGAAAAAGTCAACTTTGTCCAAATTTTGTTTTTTTGCCCATTTTATGCTCCGACGATGTATAACCTGATTGACATTCAATACACATAAAGTATACGGTTTGACCAGCAAGTAAAGTTAAGAGATTCTAATTAACGGCCTCAATGATGTACATTTCAGCCTTAATCATTTATCCATAATGTAGATTCAAAATTAATGCAATATGAGTTATAACTAAAATGAATATGGTCCATAAATATACTTTTTTGAATTAATTTTTAAGAGGCCTTGTTTGGGAAGTTGGCTATTTTACTAAGCTATTTAATTTTTGACTATTTTAATAGGCTAAAATATTTATGTTTGGAAAGAATGTTTAATTTTTTTGTAATTATATGTGATAACTGTGAGAGAAATAATGTAAATTTGATGTAACATTTTATCTTATTAACTATTTTAACTTATTTTATTTTTTTTATAAATTCTAATAAAAAAAAATGACTTCCCAAATACCCCTATAATCACCAAAAGAAAAATAAGTTTGTGGGTAAATCTTAAGTACATATAATGGGTGTTTGGACAGATATTATTTTAGTAAGTTATTTTAATTTTTTACTATTTTAGTAAGTTAAAATTTTTATATTTAGAATGATAACTACGTTCTTTTATAATTAAATGTGATATTCATAAGAAAATAAAATAATTATATATTTAATGACACATTTTATTTTATTAACTATTTTATCTTATTTTATATTTTTTTTCATGAATTTTAATCAACGAACCAAAAAAATAACCTTGCCCAAACACCCCAATAATCGGGGTGCCAAAGATAGGATTTACTGGACCGTACTTTAAATTAGGATTTCAGCCTAAGTTTAGTCTTCCTCTCTCTCTGTCTGTGTCTCTCAGTTTTCGCAAACATATTCTCTTACAATGTCAGCATTGTAGCAGCAATCCTTTCCCACTTCTATTCAAGGCATTTCTCCTTCTTCTCCTCTCTCTCTGTCTCTTTCTCTCTCTGTGCACCCGCATAGTATCAAGTATCCTCCAGTCATGTCTTCCAAATCCAAGTAAGTGTACTCTGTCTTGTCTCTCTCTAAACTTGTTTTCTTTATATCTGATATGGGTTTTACCATGTTTACTTTGTTCATTGCTTGATCTTTTTATTTGGGTAGTTCTCTTCTAATTTTCCGATTTGTTGGTTGATCTGCGTTCTGACTTATTTGGGGTTTTCTTGATTTTATTCTTTTTTAGTATTTGATCCTAACTCTTCTGGGTTTTTTCTGTTGATGCTCTGATTCATTGTTTGAATCTGACTTTGAATCTTTTCTTTTTGTGCACTAATTTTCAGGCTGAATTCGTATATATTGTGTAGTTTGTTGTATTAGATGTTGCTTGTGAAACGATGCTAATGTCCACGTTTGGTTCTGATCCATCTTTATCTCTATGCCCTTTGTGCCCTATTCTTAGGAATTGTGTTTGTGTGTATCCTGCGTTGTCGATTTTATGAAATGGGTTCTCATAGTTATTAAGTTTAAAATTGAACAGGTTGTCTTTATCTGAACCTTCCAACAAAAAAGCATCGCCAGCAACTTCTAGGGTCAGTAAATTAAGCAGGGGAGTGGCTAAATCTGATGCTGATTCACCCTCTCCTCTGCAAAACTCACGCCTTTCAGTTGATCGGTCCCCAAGATCCACCAATTCCAAACCTACGGTTGATCGACGCCCTCCAAAGCTCGCTACCCCTCCTGATGTAAGATCACCATACTATGAATTTTCACAATGCAGTGTTTGGTTGCTTTATAGACCTATAAATTTGGGGTTGGATTTAAATTCGATGTACTTCATATCCACAAATTCCATAAACAACTTGTTTGCAAACTCCAAATAATAGGTTTAAAATCAAATCCTTTTATTTGTTAGTCGATTTAAATTCCATATACTTCACATGGACAGAATTAGGAAAAACAACTTGTTTTCAAACTCCAAAGAGTAGGTTTAAAATCAAATCCTTTTATTTGTTAGTAGACATGGCTAAGTTGTGAACTGAGTGTAACATTTGATTTGCATTCTATCTTGATTTTGATTTTTCAGAAACAACCCACACGGGTATTGAAAGGATCGGAATTACAGGCTCAATTGAGTCTTGTTCGGGAAGATCTTAAGAAGGCACAGGAGAAATTGGTTTTGGTTGAGAAAGAAAAAGCTCAGGCAAATGAAGAATTAGAAGAAGCCCAGAGATTGGCAGAGGAAGCAAATGAGAAACTCAGGGAGGCTTTGGTGGCTCAAAAACGAGCTGAAGAAAATTCTGAGATTGAAAAGTTCCGGGCTGTTGAAATGGAACAAGCCGGAATTGAGGCATCTCAGAAGAAGGAAGAGGAGTGGCAGAAAGAGATTGAAGCTGTGAGGAACCAACATGCTTTGGACGTGGCTTCTCTTCTCTCTGTTACTCAGGAGATCCAAAGGGTTAAGCAGGAACTGGCCATGACTTGTGATGCAAAGAACCAGGCCCTTAGCCATGCTGATGATGCAACTAAGATTGCCGAGATTCATGTTGAGAAGGTAGAGATTCTCTCAGCCGAGTTGGTTCAGTTGAAGGCCTTGCACGATTCCAAGCTTGAAATGGAGGCCAATAAGAACAACAGATTGGTCTCTCAGCTGAATTCTGAGATAGAGACTCTGAAGCGAGAACTTGAGAAAATGAAGAGTTATGAGGAGAATTTGGTGGAAAAAGAGGCTTCCATAGAACAACTTAATGTTGAGCTGGAGGCTGCAAAAATGGCTGAATCATATGCACACAATTTAGTGGAGGAGTGGCAGAAAAAGGTTGAGGATTTAGAGGCCCGGGCTGAGGAAGCAAAACAGTTGGAGAGATCTGTGTCAGAGTCATTGGAGTCGGTCATGAAACAACTAGAGGGAAGCAATGATTTATTGCACGATTCAGAATCTGAAATTGTTTCTCTTAAAGAGAAAGTGGGTTTATTGGAAATCTCAATTAGCCGACAGAGAGGGGATCTTGAGGAATCTGCACGCCGCCTTGATATGGCCAAGGAAGAAGCTGCTGAAATGGAAAAAAAGGTTGACTGTCTAAAGTCCGAGCTTGAAACTGTGAAGGAGGAGAAAACCCAGTCCGTGAACAATGAGAAACTTGCAGCTGCCAGTGTTCAAACCCTGTTAGAAGAAAAAAACAGACTCATAAATGAATTGGAAATTTCCAGGGATGAAGAAGAGAAAAGTAAGAAAGCAATGGAAAGTTTAGCTGCAGCTTTGCATGAAGTTTCTTCAGAAGCGAGAGAAGCCAAAGAAAAGCTTTTGTCTACTCAAGCAGAGAATGAAAGTTATGAAGCCCAAATAGAGGATCTGAGGTTGGTTTTGAAAGCGACAAATGAGAAGTATGAAACAATGCTTGATGAAGCGAAGCATGAGATTGTTATTCTTAATAATTCAATTGAACAATCTAAGCATGAGTTCCAGAATTCTGAGGCTGAGTGGAAGCAAAAAGAGCTTCATTTGATGAACTGTGTAAGGCAATCAGAAGATGAGAACTCTTCAATGGGAAAAGAAATAAGCAGGCTGATAAATTTGCTGAAAGAGGCTGAGGAAGAAGCTTGTGCAACAAAGGATGAAGGATCTCAGCTAAAGGCCTCTCTGAAGGAAGCTGAGGCTGAGGTGGTTTATTTGCAGGAAGTTCTTGGGGAAGCAAAGGCTGAGACCATGGGATTGAAGCAAAGTTTTCTGGACAAAGAAAATGAATTGCAGAGTGCTACTCAGGAGAATGAGGAGCTTCGAACAAGAGAAGCTGCTTCTCTTAAGAAAATTGAGGAGTTATCTAAATTGCTTGATGAAGCAATGGCCAAAAAGCAAGCTGAGGAAAATGGTGAGCTTTCAGACAGTGAAAAAGATTATGACATGCTCCCAAAGGTGGTAGAATTCTCCGAGCAGAATGGAAAGGGTAGAGAAGAGAAGCTGAAAGTGGAGCTTCCAACCCAACAATGTGAGCAAGCTGTAAAAGAAAATCCTCCAATTGAGAACAATGTTTTGTGTGATGAGGAAGTTCATACTGATACTGCTAAAGTTGAGAATTCAAATGGAAACCCAAAAGAAGATAACGAGAGCAAAGTACAAGGAGAAGGCGATTCAGCAGAGGTTGAGTTTAAGATGTGGGAGACCTGTAAGATTGGAGAGAAAGACTTATTGCCTGAGCAAGAGCAAGAGCAAGAGCAAGAATCCTTTGAAGAGGATCTGGACTCAAAGGTGGAGGGTGCTGAGAGCAATGACCATTTAAATGGTTTATCCTCAGCAGAAAACCTTGACAATGGTGAAAGCCCTCCATCAAAACAACGCCCAAAGAAGAAGAAACCTTTGCTTCAGAAGTTCGGTAGCCTACTCAAGAAGAAGGGCACCAGCAACCACAAATAATGGATTCTGTTGAGCAGGCAGGTACAATTGGATTATATTGAGCACCTGAATGTGTTTGTTTTATGTGTTTTCCAATTTCCAGAATAGGAGAAAGAAAGATAAGATATAAAGAAGCTTGTATTATCTTTAGATTTTTTATTTTATTTTATTTTTTCTTCCTTTTCTTGAATGTGATTGATTCCCAGTTTAGGGAGCATCTTGTCTGTGATTGAGAACTTCCTAATTTCTCAGTTTGGGGAGCATCTTGTCTGCGATTGAGAACTTCCTAATTTCTTATTTAAATTTGGTGGAAAGGAGTGGTAACTTTTAAAACTGTATCTTTTTGTGCTTTCATCTGTTTTACGTGGATAAATTGTTGTTAATTCTCTTGACTTATTTTATGGTGAACTATATCTCTCTGCATTTTCATTTTCTCTCCATGGTGTCATAAGGAGACTTCAAATCTATCTCTCGTCTTGTCCATCTAACAATGGAACTCGTTGAATTTGAGGGCGATTCCATGACCCAAATGCAAAATAAAAATCGCTTCTTCCCTGATTGATTTAGCCTGACAATCTATTATGTATGAGATTAAATTTCATTCCCTGTGACATGTTTTGAAATCAAAGTTTCGGGGCAATTTCTCTGTCCTTGTGTTTTTCTGGTTGAAGGAAATGTATTCTTTAGAGTCCATGGCAGCTCAAAATACTATAGAATCTAATGTTGCGTCAAAAAGGATGGTGAAGAACCTATTTATTATGTTCAGGGGTTGACCTTGAAATTTTTTTATTACTGCATCATTGCAACCCAGCAACCATGGGATTTTCAGAGATGTTTTTTATGGCAATTTGCATCCATGTTCTATGCATTGAAAGTTCCTTATTCCCTTGGTGTTTTTTAATGTATTTTTATTTTATTTATATATGAAATGAATATGGATGATTGCTCAAATTATCATGTACTCAGGTCATGTCCCTCTTATTTTTAACTTTTAATACCCACTTATTATGCGATAAGAAGGTTATTCGGTGTTAGGATAAGATACCTAATTTTTCTTTCTGAACTTGTAATGCACATTACTTGAAAAGATAATCACTTTAAACTTGGTGTGTAGCCTCTTAAAAGAGAATGACTTCCTTCTATATCACTATCTTTCATAAAATATTATATGACCATAAAACTTTTTGTAGTGTGTGTTTTTTTGAAAGGAAGTATCTAATTGGGAAAAGTTTGGAGCCTAATAGGGGTGGATAAACATCGGATTGGACCACATTCACATGCCAACACTAAGGGTTGGTTTGGAATGTCCTAAAAAAGTACACTTTTTGACTTATTTGTGGGTTTGGATTGGGTTTGATGTGATGTGTTAGAGAAGTGATGTGATTTAAATAAGATGATGTGACTTAAATAAGATACTGACTTTTTAACTTTTTTGCTTATTTAGGTTATGCCAAACTAACCCTAAATAGTGGGGGTACTTATAGGCCAATCCTATTGCTTAGACTTAGGAGTAGGTTTTTTTTTTTTTAACAAGGACTTAGGAGTAGTTTGGGAATTATAATTTTTAGTCAGAAAGTCAAAAAATATTGTAAGTTGTTATATCACTCTTTATTTTTTTGTACATTTTTTCATAAAAAGTCAACTAAACTAGCCAATTTCCAAATGGCGCCTTATTTACCTATAAGTCATGTTCTTTTTTTACCTATCAATATGCCTAAAATACCCTTCATTCGCTTTCTTCATCCCTATTATGATTCCTTCCTTCCTCGCCAGTGACCACTTCCAGTTGTTGTCTCTAGCCGCCAACGAACACCGACAACGATAATTTCCAACGGCCACATCTAGCATCGACGACCAACTCCAACGATAGTTTTCAGTGACCAGCTCTGACGATGGTTTCCGACGACATTTATGGGCATTTTTTTAACAAAAATAACATCAAATCAAATCATCTCTAATTCTTTCATCAAATATTCATCAAATCAAGAAAGTCATTTTTTTTCATCAAATTGAGAATTTTTTTTTGGATGAATAAGTCATAAAATAAAAAACGGAAAAAAAATACACGAATACAAGGGGCATACCCCAGGACCTGGCCAAAACTATACAGAAAACACACCAAACAACCACAAGGAACCAACAAAACAGAAGAAACAAGACTCGCTACGAACCCTCTGTTCAGCCACCATTTACCAAAGGGAAGATGAACAAGGGACAAGAAAAAACAAACCAAAGAAGCAGCCCAAACCCAAAGCAAACAAAATTATAGATAGATTATCAAAGAAAGACAATGATTTTCCACTGGATTCCACACGGTTTGGCGCATCCATGCAGCCTCAACCACGCGATCCATCAACCAAAGCAAAAAGAATTGCCCAGCAGCAAGGATCCTCCACATATATAATAAAACCATAGCAGCTGGAACATACTCCAAAGCAATAGCCAACAAACGAACCAGCAAGATCCATGCCAAAACAGTTACAAAACCTGATCAAACCCTACACAACCCGTAGGGATAGGCATAAAACCAAGCTAACTGTGTAACTCTAACATAGACAGATATCCAACTAAACAGTGAAACAAGAAACAAAGAAAAAAGAAGACAAAGAATTTCCATCCAGATACTGAAAAAGAAGCCCGCAACAAATCTCACTCATATAAAATTCCTTGGTCACTCAACCCACCAATGAAGGACACTCAACAATTAACAGCAGGCAAGAGAAGAAACCTAATGACCAACAATTTATACACTTAATCACTCAACCCACAACAATGGAAGTCCCTAAAAGAGTACCAGCATATGTACCTGCAATAGAATTATTATAGGGCTATTTCCACTCAACCCACACCTCACATCTCTCCTCACAGAATATATGAACTCATTACACTCAACCCTCCAAATTCTGATCTCAAAACCTCCATTTACAGCCTGCAATCTGCAACAACACACATTAGAACAAACAGATATAAAGATAAAAGTTAAACCTCACTATCTGGCTTACATCACTAGGCCCTCTTATACTAGCTCACCAACAAAAAACCTGCAACAAATCTCACTCATATAAAAACCTTAATCACTCAACCCACAAATATAACCACTCAACAAAACAGCAGGTTAGGAGACAAAACCAAACAAGCAACAATTTATGATCTATATCACTCAACCCTCAACACAAGGAACTCCCTAAATTTGTACCAGCAAAATGAACCTGCAGTTGCGTTAGGAAAAAAAAAATATGGGCTATTTCACTCAACCCACACCTTGCAACACTCCACACAGCACTGATTTGTTTAAATGCTCACTACACTCAACCCTCAAGTCCTGACCTGCAAACCTGCAACAAACACATTAGATACAATCATATGTGAATATAGAAAATCTCGCTATATGGCTCACACCACTCGACCCTCAAGTATAAGCTCACCAACAACTCAACCCACAATAAAGCACTCATTTAAGGATGGAGGCAGGAAGCCTCCACTCTTGTAGAAACCATTCATCAGTTTGAGATCTTCTAATGTTGGAAAGAGACAATATCCTGTATCTGACCAAAGAAACAATACCTTTAATCACCATTTCTTCAGGTTTATTTTCATGACAAAATATTCTATTATTCCTCTCCAGCCAGATATGATAAACAGAGGTGCAGAAACACAATCTTCTTATGATTGTGGCTAAAGATGTCCCTCTACAGTCAGCAGCCACCACCTTAGGAAGGTCATCCCAAAGAACATTATGCCAATTTACTTGGCATTTATCTTGAATTGCAGTCCACACTCTAAGGGCAAAAGGACACTGGAAGAAAAGGTGATGGTGATCTTCCCCATTTTGGTTACAAAATTTGCAGATAGAATTCTGATTTATGCCAAAGCCAACAAGCTGGTCACCAGTATTCAGTCTCCCCAAGATAGCCATCCAAACAATAAAGCTAGCCCTAGGAATATTGTGGGGACCCCAAAGAACATCAGCCCCTTAGGCCATTTCTTTCTCCAATGATTCCAAGCAGACCCAATAGAAAACAACCCATCCTTACTAGGCAGCCAAACAACAACATCCCTACTTCTAATGGTGGCCACCATAAGAGAGGGGGAGTGCCCCACAATTTCCTGTACTTCCCAAGAAGAAGCATTAGGCCAATGCCAACCCAGGTCAGAGATGACAGAATCAACCTTGGCTTGGCTCGGGAGACCCGTAACATGCAACAATCTAGTCCCATATTTAACCCACAGGGAGCCGAGAGGATTCCAACTGTCATGCCAAAGGAACATATTGTTACCAAGACCCACCTCCCACTTGATAAGGGGAAATATTCTTTCTCTCAAATTGAGAATTCATCAAATTTGAATTTGATGAAAATTTAAAAGATTAAGCATTGGAGATGATTTTTTTTTACCCCCATCAAATTTGATGGAAATGGAAATTTGGAAGAAGACGGGAATTTTTAAAAAAGATTTTGATGAAAAATTGATGAAATGGTTAGAGTATTTAATATGAAATTAAGTTTTTTATTCAAATTTAGAATCAAATTAGATGAAAAACTAGTGAAGGGCTGGAGATGCTTTTAACAAGTTAGACTTCTAAAAGGTTATCAAAAAAATCTTATGAAATTGATGAGTGAAAGAAAAGGATACGAAGAGCTTTATCGTTCAGTTGAGTTGAAGAAGCGATTGCAAAAATTGTGATGGTACATATATATAGTGAGTTTATATAGAATTTGGAAAGTCATTTTTGTGTGTTAAAATTTGACCACACAATCAAAATCTAATCTTCCTCTTGGACTTCTGAAAACATAGTTGTAGAACACACAGCTATGATCTACACCGGCAAAATGAAAAGAATAACTAATCTAGTTGCTCATCAACCGGGTGGGCACTCTGATAAAATCAGTAAACTAATATCTCAAGATATATCAACAGAATAACGGTAAGCTCAATAGCACATAAAGTCGTGTACCTTACCCATGGGTGTGCATGCCTTTATATAGTGATGCCTTCCTCCTCTTAAAAGTAGTGATCAAGTCATACACTTATTCTGGAACAATACTTTATCTAGAATTCATCTCTCCTAGTTGGGTTAGGATTAACCTCTTAGAAGAGTCATAAATACATCCAACTTAAGAGGCATTCATCTACTAGAACTTTTGTTCCTTACCAAATACCTTGGCCTAGTGTCATGGGTTGCCTTGCATATACCTCGGCCAATCACATTTCACCATGTGACACCTCAACGGAGGTCATGCTAGATGAACATATTGAAAATTATATCCCCACAAATTTAACATAAGGAGTTTGAGGCCATATCCAATTTAGTGTAATACATATTCTTTCAATAATATTATAAATTCAGAATTAACTATCTAAAAATTATCTAGAATTATCATCTTGTGGTTTAGATTTATTCTATACATGAACTTCACACCACACAAACTCAATCCTAACCACCCAATCTCTTTCCTAGTAAATTCGGATTAAGTAAGGTAGGGTTCATAACATTTTTTATATTCTTTTGCATTCATAAGTTGGTTATAGAGAGAGAGAGACTTTTATTGGCTATATTTAAAGTAAATAAATAAAATTGAAGTGGTCATTAAATATATTTTTTATTCTAAATAACGTGTCTAATCTCAACAACATATAAGAGAAAAATAAATATTACTCCATTAAAAAATAAATACATTACAAATAATTTTTTTTTTAACAATATATGTTCGAATGATAAAACCTTGAGGAGGAAAGACAATCTCATTATCAGTAATAAACTTCATGGGAATATTATTCAAATATTTGGTTTCATTGGAAATTCTTAACAAAAAAAATAATATTTTAAATATTGTGAATCCAATTATTATTATTTAACCTCAAATAACTAATTATTTTTTAATATTTGGTTCCAGAAAATTAAGTCCATTTTTTAGAAAATTGAATTTTTTTGTTTTCCATATTTTTTTTCTTCTTAATGAATTTTTTAAATATTTTACGCAATTTGTTTATTTTTTAGATATACCTAATCTAAATCTACTACTATTATAAAAGTGTGAATAGTCTGTCATACTTTCTACTTTTTTTAAATTTCAATTTTACTTTCTCAAATCTATTATATTTTCTAAAAGTCACGAAGAGTCCTATAAAAACTATCTCTTTATTTTTAGATTTGAACACTCAAAAACGATATATCTACTTTCAAGAATTCTATATAAATATAAACAAACCATATCCCTTCTTATAAAAATAAAAATAAATAAATAATAAACCGCCTCTCTACTTTTTACATTGATGATGATTGAAAAATAAAAAATAATTATTTTTTTCTTATTTCTTATGTCGGCTTCTATACTGATATACATAACATTTACAATTATCCATCATAGATCAAATCACTATTGATAATTTTGATTGCATTTTAAAATTGTATGCAGTCGTTTGAATTTAGATAGAGAAAAGCGCATGCGTTTTTAAAACAGAGATTTATGCTACATCTCAAATTTTGCATATTATGTTTAAATTATACTTTTACATGAAAATCTAATATCAAATAATCCAAATATTAGTAAAAAAATTTATAAATTCAAACATGTACTATTTTTTTATTATATTTTTTGTTATTATTATTACTATTATCTGATATTAATAATTTTTTTCTAAAAAGAATACACAACAAATTATTTTCTAGGTGTATCTAGATTAAGTGAATCTAAATCTACAAGTAAAATTAAAAAATAAAAATGTATTAAATTGAGTGAATCTAAAAAGAAAATAAAAGAGTTATTAAAAAATAATGTCAAAGACAAAAAAAAACATGGAAACCAAAAAATTCAAAATAAAAGTTTGAAAAAACAAACCAAACCAAACCAAACCAAACACTATAAACTTCTCTTTTTTAAAATCTTTCTTCAATAATCTCTAATTTTACACAAATTATTCACAAATTCCTTTCAATTTTTATGTGAATTTAATAATCTAATTAAAAAATGGTGCATACACACAAAAATGTAACACTAAATATCTATATTATGACCAACTATTTAATAATGAATAATTAACTTCTCATTATTAACTGTATTATATTGTTATAAAAGATTTTACATATTACTTTTGTAGTATCTTATATATGTCAATGTCTATATATATAAATATATAAAATATATATATATATAAATTTAAATTTATATATGTTTCTGTATTCATACATTATAAATCTGTAATACTATATTACTATCGGATACTTTAAGATTTTAACATGTATCAATTTAGTAATATATTACATTTGTTAGGGGAAAAAAAAAATTGCAAAATTGTGTATTGTTCTCATATCAACTATACATATATGCATACATGTCATACAAACAAGTGCCCACAACAAACACTTTCAATAATAAACCAAAACTTTGCAAAACATTTCTATTACAACAATAATTGTACTTTTTTTTCCTACACAAAAAAAAAAAAAAAAAATCACATTATTAAGGGAACATGGATTTTGAAATTCATAACAATATGATATCATCTCAAACTTTACACATCAAAATATTTTTATTACAATGAGTTACAATGGTGAGCAAAAATAAAAACAAGAAGATGGTGAAACAAAAACTACAGAAGATCTATTGTAAGCTACTCTCTAAGCAAAGTTAGATGAGCTAAAGCAAGAATTGTCCTATCTGTTGTAAAATGCAAGAAAAACAACATACCTTATACACACATTTTAGTCAAATTACAAGGAAAAAAATCAAATGATGTCCAAACATTATTGCAGCAACTCAATGATACAAAAATGTTTGCACCTATTTTTGCTAAACTCTATCAACAGGTGGTCCGATCAATTGAGGACACGTGACCAAGTTCAAAGTGGATGTGTAGCATCAGAAGACAAGGGCCGTCAATTAGAAGTAGGCTTTGCTCATTGGTTACATTGGATAGTGGAGCAGTTATTGGCAATGATCATGGACTTAGTGGGCAATCCTTCAAGAGGAAGCGTGAACAAAGTGGAAGTCTTTCTCTGTCGAGGAAAGGTTAGACGAGCTTGTAGGCATGTAATAACTCGAAGAAGGGGTAGTTTGACAGATAGAAGTGAAGGTCTAATGTGATTGGAAGGCTTAGAAGCCAGGAAGTAGTTGCAGCAGTTACATAGCAGCAGTTGCAGATTGAGGAGATCATGGGGGCATGGGAAAGAAGTATAAAGGCTAGACATTTGCAGAGAGAGAGGACATCAACAACAACACAACAACTTAGTTTTTTTTTTTTTTTTAGACTTAAGAGTAGTTCGTTCGATTGTAACTTGTACTTTTTTTTAGTGAACTTCAGTAATTTCAATCTGAAATTACTTCTATTTATTCAAATCTACTTTGCTATAATCAGTTGATATAAAAAATGTGTTCTTTCTTCTTGTTTACTTTGTTACCATTGATTCAAAGAAGTCCTCATTCTTTTGAGGCATTCGAACCAAACCACAATTGTCTGATTGTTCATGTTTAAATTGTTCAGTTTGAATTATTGCTTGGTTGCTGTCAATTCAAACACAACATAATTTTTACTAACAATTTTTGGCACACCCAGTGGGACACATCTTGCATAATTTGGACAAAAGAATGATGAAGGCAAAAAAGGGGTTAATAGGCACTCTGAGAAGAGGCCTGCTGAGTTAGAGGAGGAAGAGGTTGACGAAGACTTAGTCTTGGCTGATGATGGTGTTGCTTAGCATGTAGGCCAGGTAGTGGCCCATAAAGGCCAAATAAGTGGCCAAACAGTGAGTACAGAAGGCCAGACAAGTGGCCACGCCAAAATTCCAACAGGGGTCTTGGTGGCTCAGATAAGAAATGCACTAGCAAATTAGTCACTGAAGGAGAACCAGATCCTTCTGGGAGAAGTGAGAAGTGTGTTAAAAACTCCATCAATGGAGCATACAAGTCGGAGTAAAGTAAAGGCACAGAAGGTGTCTTCAAAGGTAAGAGGTGTACACATGCTACCACCAACTGATATGCCACATTAGTCTGTTGATAAGCCAATGTCCTTTTATAGGGACACAACTGCTGAAGAAAGAATGCATGAGGTATTCCAAATCCCAAATAGCAAAATCCAAGGAAGCGGCTGGGGACAACTTGGGTCAAATGTTTTTTCTAATCCACTGTATGGCCAAAAAGGTGTAGAAAACATAAATTTATTTAACACAGAGTTTAATGGTTATCCTAACATGAGGCCAAGAATTAATATGGTTTTTGAAAATTATAATCAAGGGTTTGAAAATCAAAATGTGGGGTGAGAGGGAGATTTATGATCTGGAATTAGGCCGAGGTAACAATCGAGCAAGTTGGGAGCCAAATGTGGCATTAGGCCGAGATAATCTGCGATCCGCCTAGAATTGGGCTACTAGGACTTGGGCCGGGCAGGTGTTGGGCCAAGTATGCGCCGCTCAGTCCGGAAAGAAGTTGCTCGGTTAAGGCAACGCTCGGTTGGACCGAGCTACGTGTATGCATAAACGGTTAGCAGTCGGGTTAGTGAACGGCGCCCGAAATCGTCGTCACCGAGGTACTGTCGCTTTCGGTAGGAAGGCCGACCACAGTTAAGTTAAATGACCGGCGCCCGGAAAGGCGTAGTCAGCCGAGATACTTGTTTGCTCGGCAGGAAGGCCGACCACAGGTGAGCACGAGATGTCCTGGGCATGGCTTTGCCGAGATGCTGCCTAGCCCGGTTCTCTTGAGCTTAGCCAGTGAAGTGCTTGGGCATGTAGCACAGCCATGGATAAGCAATGGCTCGACTCTAGAGCTCCAGAGAAGGTGGCGATTGAGTTTAGGTGATGTACAGCAAGGTTTACGCTGACGAATGGGATAGCAGAGCCACGTGTCAGGAGATGACTGGGAGTGGATATGGGGCGCAGAGGGTATATAGGCATGTCTGCGCCCCCCATACGCGGGCAGACAAACACTTTGTAAGTAAATGCTTACACTCAAACACTCCTCTCTCTCAATCCCTAGGTGTGTGCTAATTTGATCGTCGGAGGGGTTTTCCGGCCACACACCGCCGGGTAGCTCACCGCCGTTGTGCTTTCAGGTGATCGGACAGAAACGGAGCTCGGAAGAAAGGAGTACGGGTTTGCCGGAATATTTGCTCCCCGTACATGGGGTATAGAGAAGTTCCTAATGTGGGTTTTAGAAATCAAAGAATTAATAATTTTGGAAATATGGGTGCATATCCTGATATGCATAGGTCTAACATGTATCATGAACCATTTGGTAATAGCCAAAGGTACAAAGACCCCTTTACCTGTTGACAAGCATGAGCCTTATGAAAATAATTATGGGTATGGGGGGCAAAATGCTTTTAACCGTGTCAATAATTTTCAAAGGGACCAGATTATCCAAATTGTTGAAGACCTTTATGGTCCAGGGATGAGAAGGCCTAAAAGGCCCAGGTTTAGGAAGCCATACCCATAGTGGGTAGATAAGGAACCTTTTCCGGGAAACTATAGGGTGCCTGAGTTTCCTTGTTTCATGGTGAGGAAAATCAATCAACGATTGAACACATAGGAAGGTTTATTTTACAATATAGAGAAGTAGGAAATAAGGACATACTTAAAATGAGGTTGTTTCCACATTCTTTATCTAGGACTGCTTTTACATGGTTTATTAATTTGCCTACTAATTCGATTCATACTTGGGTGAAGATGGGGAGCCAGTTTCATGCCCAGTGCTATAGAACTGAGCATGAGGTAACCTTAGTTGATCTATTTGAAATGAGACAGAAGTTCTTTGAGAGTGTAGAACAATTTATTAATAGATTTAAAAGGGCAAAAACATGTGTCAAATGTACATGCATGAGGTTGAAATTGTGAGAATGGCTCAAAATATACTAGAGTTTGAGTTGAAAAAGAAGTTTTAAGGGATGGAGTTCAAAGATTTGTTTGAGTTGTCATCTAGAGCAACAAGATATGAATCAATACTTAGAGAGGAAAGACATAGGAATACAAACTCCTATGGGACTTATTTCCAACAGATTGATGTAGAAACAAAAATTGATGTGGATGTGGTTCAAGTGCTTGGCAAAACACCAGTGGTTTGTGGGGCTTTGAGGAAAATAGACAAATCAGTGAACATGCCAGCAACTTAGCCAGCCAAAAGAAATGCAAACCCCACATCTAGACAGTTGTAGACACCCCATTTTTGACCGACCTTAAGACTCAGACGTCACCAATTGAGCGCTTGGTGATGTTGCATATTGTGCTCGTTCTGAGGTTGCGGAGTCCCGGCTACGAGCTTTGCCTCCGAACTTCCAGACTCTTTTGTGCTTTGCCTCGGTTTGCGAACCAGGCTTCGTTTTCTCTGTTTTCTCTTCCCGAAGGAAGGGAGAGGTCTCGTAGATCATCTCTCAGTGGCCGTAGGCTATGTTTCGTGGTCGTAGGCCATTTTTCCCGTTTGGAGCTCGGTTTCTGGTTTTTTGGAGCCGACGGCCATGTGCCTCGGTTCGGGACCGCTTAACCACCTCCGTTTGCTCCGGTTTTTGGCACATACCTTATTTCCTCTCTTTTGAGGGATACTGTGGTCTGAGAGACCGACTTCATGGTCAAACACCACTTCCGATGCCTAACAGTCAGTTTTCGGGACCCCGGGCTGCGCGTTTTGGCCCCCGAGCCTTGCTTGAAAGCATTGTTGGGCTCCGACCCAAACTGTAAATAGTCATATTTTGAGCTCCTTTTTATGTTTGATTAAGGACCTTTTGCTTTTTGAGGTCTCCTACTATCACTTGCCTCTTTAACTCTCTTTTAGGCCTATTTTTGCATGGTATTTTAGGCTTACTTGTGAGCTGTTTTGGACTTGGTTATAAACTACAAAATGTCTTTTTTTGAGCCCCTCTTCAACTTTGTTGAAGGGCTTTCTTCGGTTTGAGGCCAGAAGCTACCACTTGCCTCTTTATCTCACTTTTTGGCCTTTTTGGGGGGAAATTTCAATTTCAATTTCCCCCCATTTTCCCCCACTCTTTTGCCTATATAAACACCCCCCCAGCTCTGGTTTTAGGGGTTAAAAAATTTTGGTTTGGAGCTCTCACATTAAATCTCTCTCTCTCTCTACTCTAAGCCTTAAAAACCCCTTGGTTCTTCACCAACCCATAGCCCCACCCTTCCATCCTCCATTCCAGTAGCTTGAGATTGTTCTTCAGAGCCTAGGAGTGCTGCATTTTGGTCCAAAAGGCTGTCAAAGATTAGTCTTCAAAAATAAGTCCTCTTCTCCTATTTTTGACCCTTTTCTTGGTTCATATTCTAGCTCCTTGTGCTTACTTTTTTGAGCTCCGACCCTAACTGAAAATAGTATTTTTTTGAGCTCTATTTCATGTTTGTTTAAGGGCCTCTCACTGTTTGAGACTTCCTTGTGGCACTTGCTTCTTTACCTTTCTTTTATGCCATTTCCTTACATAGTATTTTAGGCCTATGTATAAACTATTTTGAGGCATATTGTAAACTGTAAAGTGGATTATTTTGAGCCCTTATTTAACATTGTTGAAGGGATCCTCACTGTTTGAGGTTTTGATTTTCCACTTGCCTTTGTATCCCTCTTTTGGCCTTATTTTTGCATGATTTGTTAGCCCCTTGTGCTTCTGTTTTTGGGCTCTGGTCCGAACTGTAAATAGCCTTATTTTGACCCCCTCTTCATGTTTCATTAAGGGTCTTTTGCTGTTTGAGACATCCTTTGTATACTTTGTGTTGAAACCCTCTTTTTGGCCTTATCTTGCATAGTATTTTAGGCTTGCTTGTGCACTGTTTTGGGTTTGGTCACTAACTGTAAAATGCCATGTTTTGAGCCCCTCTTCAACTTTGTTGAAGGGATCTTGGCCATTTGGGGCCAGAAGCTGCTACTTGCTTCATTATCTCAATTTTAGGGCCATTTTTGTATGCTAGCTTAGCCCCATTTGTGTTCACTGTTTGGCCTTGCTTAAAACTGTAAATATGCATTTTTTGGGACTGCCTTACTTCTGTCTTCATGCTTCAAATAATGCATGCTTTGTATAGCTATAAGTCATTCCATGTGCCTAATTTTGGATTTCGGGTTTCATTTCATGCATCGGGTGCACTTTTGCCATGTTTCGGGGCTGTTTTGCATTAATTTTTGCTACTGAAATTTGCATGCTAGTATGTCATATTCCATGTCTTGCCATGTGTCTTGTTAAAGTGGCATTCGGTGCCTTAGGGTCGGTCCTCGATTTGCGTGCACGTGTACACGCATTTGAGTGTCTCATTTTCATCTAATGGCCTCTTATGTGAGTGTGGCTGAGGTCCACTTGTGTTGGTATAAGTCCATTTATGCATTGTGTATGCCATTTCATTTCATAGCATTGTGTATGCTAGGTTGTATGTTAGTGCATCGTGTATGCCATATTACTTCGTGCATCGTGTATGCCATTTCATAGCCCCTCTTTGACAGAACTCGAAAGTCATAAAAATGACGGGAGTGAATGTCAAAGCCCAGAGACGACCCATTTTTGACAAGACCGAAGACTTAGACAAAGCAGACAAGATAGACAAAGATGTGCCCGCAGGCATGCCCGCAGGTAGGGGCAAAATGCAAATAATAATGTAAGAAGCCGAACATAACTTATGATCATGTAAAGAAACATAGGGACGTATCCCGGTGTTTCGGAAAGGTATAAGCATTAGAACGTATTCCAAATGCTCTTAACCAAAGATGGAGAAACATAGGGACGTATCCCGGTGTTTAGGGACGTATCCCAAGGTTTAGGGACATATCCCGGCGTTTAGGGATGTATCCCAAGATTTAGGGACGTATCCCAAGGTTTAGGCACGTATCCCAAGATTAGGGACGTATCCCAGAGGTTAGGGACGTATCCCAAAGATTAGGGACGTATCCCAAGATTAGAGACGTATCCCAGAGGTTAGGGACGTATCCCAAAGATTAGGGACGTATCCCAGTGGTTAGAAAAGAATGAGAAACATAGGGACGTATCCCGGTGTTTCAAGAGGAAGGAGAAACATAAGGACGTATCCTAGTGTTCTGCAAGGAATGTGAAACATAGGGACGTATCCTGGTGTTCCGCAAGGAATGAGAAACATAGGGACGTATCCCGGTGTTCCGCAAGGAATGTGAAACATAGGGACGTATCCCGGTGTTCCGCAAGGAATGTGAAACATAAGGACGTATCCCGGTGTTCCGCAAGGAATGTGAAACATAGGGACATATCCCAGTGTTCCGCAAGGAATGTGAAACATAGGGACGTATCCCGATGTTTCGGAAAGGCAAGAGAAACATAGGGACGTATCCCTATGTTTCGAAAAGAGGGAGAAACTTAGGGACGTATCCCGGTGTTTCAGAAAGAAGAGAGAAACGTAGGGACGTATCCCGGTGTTTCGGAAAAGGGATAAGCATTGGAACGTATTCCAAATGCTCTAAACCAGAGGAAGTCTGACCCGTCGCACGTGCAAAGAGAAAGAAAGACAATTGCAAGTGAAAAGGTGCATAACAATGCAAGATAGATGTGCATAATCAATGCAATGAATGAGAATAACAATGCTAGTGAAGTGGGTGCATAACAATGCAATTGGAATGGGTATCACAATGCAAGCATGAGAAGTGCATAACAATGCGGGTGGAAGGATGCATAACAATGCAAGTGGAATGTGCGTGACAACGCATATTTGAAACAAAATGCCGAATAAGGGAATACAAGCCTTAACGAGACCAGATTAAAACGCGACCTCCGATTTACCTTTCGGAGGGGTTTGCAACACATTCAGCTCAAAAACGAGCACACCCTGTTCATATTAGAGAGAGATAACATCTGTTGCTGCTTTAATCGCCATTCTGACTTGAAGCAGGCTTACACTTGGGATAGAGGCACGCTCATTCTTCGGAACACTGACAAGGTCTGAAGAGGTACATCCGGAATACAATCTCGACCATTGAAGGTGAAACACACTCAAATGCTTCGATTTTCCCTCTTTTCTTTTGCTTTGCAGTTTGGAACCCACATAGCTTCAGATAGGTCCTTGTTTCACTGTTCTCACATGACCTGGGTTAAACCCTGCAGTTTTCGAAAGAACAAATTCCTTTTTTGCACAAATGTGGAGAATGGCACAAAGACTACGAGCACACAACAAATCATTTTTGAAATTGAGAAAATGAGTTCTCGACCGGGTATTGAGCCTACAACTGAACACAGCAAAGACGACCCAACAACGAAAAATAAAGGTAAACAACCTAAACATACATAGACACACTCGGAACGACTCAAAGCAAGAATTGAGAAAACAAAACAAAAGGCACGACACACAGACGTATTACAAAGACAAGAGACCTCTCAGTGCACGAGGAGCCAGTTTCTCTGGGTATTATTTCCCACCCTTTCTCATTTGTGATTCTCACATCACTCGGCCCTCAAGTTCTGTTTTTCTGGAAAAAAAAAAAAAAAGCCCTTTTTCTCACTTTTTCTCTCAGCGCACATCTCTCTATTCTTCAATCTCTCATTTTAAATCCCTCTCCTGGGCGGTTGATGGATAAACAGCAAGTTGTGGGCTCGTGCCCCTAGCATTCTGCTAGATTCTTCTTCTTCTGCGCACAGCTAGTGAGTTTCTCCCACAGGGGTCAGTACAACCGGTGTGTAGCAAATCTGCAGCTGACCTCGGTTGACGATGCTCTGCCGGGGAGTTTGGACGTGATCAGATATGTCCAGATGAGGAAGTGGAATATCTTGCCCCATTCCAGTTCGTGCTTCGCACGTGGCTTGATACCTCGTTGCTTGGAGGGTGAGAGAGCTTTCAGCCCTTTGTTGTTAGCTTCAGTTGTGCCCTTTTCTGGCAAGTAGAGTGCCCTTTCTGGCAAGTGCGTTGATAAAGGGAAAAAGACAGAGAACCTAACTCAACTGTGCCCCTAGTTCATCATGTTGACCATGTTTTGTTTTTGCTTTCTACTAAAACAATTTTGACCAAAATGAGAGTTAGATTAACATGCTTGTTCGATTTTTTATTTGAGATTATGCAAGTTGGGTTATGAGCACTGAAAATTTTCCTTTTTGGGTCCAAGAAAGTGGTCCAATTTTAGAAAAATGGAATAATTTTCGAGAGAATTAGTCAACCTCAGTAAAAATTCTCAAAAACTATTTTTGCAAACGGCCACTGCTCAGCGAGCAAGGAACCTACTCTTGAGATGCACAACCTCAGATCCAAAGGAAAATTGCCCCGTGCTTGAAGAGAGCTGCATGGCAACGGAAAGTTGCCCCTTGTTTGAAACCAAGATCGCGGGCGTCGAATGGCAACAGAAAGTTGCCCCTTGTTTGAATGGCACCGCAGCGCATTGTAGTCAGTCCTTAGAGTGATGAACACAACCAAATCCTCAGATACAGAGAAGACAAAAATGACCAGAACCATCGCATGGACACAATCAAATTTGAAGTGTTTTACGGCTGGACTTCAGAATGAAGTTGCCTACGTATCCCAAACATGGGAATCAAGCCTTACGTAGTTCGGGGTTAAGGTACACTCGGATATTTAACCTCTCATTTTTAGGCTCTAACTTTTGCCAAGGCGCCCGTTGCAGGTTTTCAACCTTGCGAGCTTTGTTTTTCTTTTCTTTTATTTCTTTTCTTCTTTTTCCCTTTTTTCTTTTTTTTCATTTCTTTTTTTTCATTCTTCTCTTTTCTTCTTTTTTCTTTTTTGCTTTTTGTATATATATATTTTTTTTTTGCTCTAACTTTTGCCTGGGTCGCCCTTCCGAGTTTTCGGCCCAGCGAGTCTCTCAAAGGGTAAAAGTGTAGCTTGGTCCATGCCAAATGGTTGTAAGGTTTTGAGGCCATCCGTATCTAGGAGAGTGGCTGTTGATTTGCAAGAGGACTCATCTTCGGCTCTTCGAGCACATCTGACATCTTTGCCCCTAGTTCAAAGGGTACTTCTGTTCTAGCTTTGCAAGCTTCTTCTGATCTTCTAATCTTCTTGATCCGACTTTCCTGGCCTCTTATTCGAGAACTGCTTCAAATCTGGCCACACAGGCCTCACATTGTAGTTGACCGTTGAACATTCTGAATCCCAGTTCAAGGTTTAAAAGTGAGGGGTCGAGTCTCGAGGCTGAGAGCGATCCTAAGCTGTAAAATCTCAAGAGCGATTCTACACAGGTCTTCGCAGGACCACGCAAAACATTTTTTGAAAGTTTTTAAGAAAGCGACAAATCGCTCGCGCTGAAGACAGTGTAGAACCAATCTAGATCAAGCCAGGATCCTTCCCAGTACTCACACTAACAAGCATGATTTTATTCATTAAGGGCTTAGCATGCCTTTCTTTCTCTCAATTGATCAAAATTTTGCAAAACCCGAGGAATTCCTTCTTCTTCGTTTTCACCACAGTGTTCAAAAAGCTTTTGGAAAACTTAGGTCGATGCAATGAATTCAAGGCACAGAAAAGACACAGTTCCTAGTCAAATACTGCCATCTCATTTGGAATTTCTAGTACAACTGGCACACGGCAGAAGCGAACACAAAAGCATGAAAAACCACTGTTGTTCATTCAAATCTGTTGGCGTTACTGGCTCCAAGGTAGAAATAGACTCAAAACAAAATGAAAAGACAAACACAAAAACAAAATGGTGACGCCCGAGGTAACACCCCCCCTCCCGGAATCACCCAACTCCTATACAACAAGACTAACTCGATACAGCAAGACAGACCCAAAACAAAAGAGACTGACTCAAAACAAAAAGACAGGCTCAAAACAAAACAATAAGACTGATCCAATACCTAAGTCAGAATGTACAAAAACCAGCATTCATAAATGCTCAAAACAGTGCGTGCCATACACCATATCTGAAATAAACTGAACGCCGCCCGCAGGTGGTTCATCCCTCGATCACATCACATTATCCCCCACAAGTTCACTGATCAAGTGCCGATAGACTTTGCAGGACCTGGTGCGGAGATGACTCCATTGTCAATCAAATTTTGTATCTCGTGGCGAAGACGGACGCAACTATCGGTGTCATGACCGGTTTGTTGATAGAAAACACAGTACTTAGTCGGGTCATGCTTTGGAGGGAGAGGATCGGGTAGAGGCCGTTGCTCTAACGGTTTCAGATGTCCTTTCCTGAGTAGTACCCCCAGGGCTTTAGACAAAGACATATAGAGTGGGGTGAAAACCCTCTTGCCTCGGGGTAGATAGTCTGAAGTTCGGGGGTTTGAAGTGGATGCACCAATAAAGAGGGTGGCTGCTCTTGGTGTGGTGGTGGCGACTATGCCCACTTCGGAAGATCTTGTACGTCCACCGTTGGTGGTCGATTGAATCGCGGTAAACGCCTTCCGGTCGCTTCTACTCCTAGGCAATGAGGCCCTGCTTCATAGCATCCTCAATCTGTACCCCCATCTCATGCAAATCTGAAAAGGTAGGGAAGGGGAGCACGATCATTTTCTGCATTAGTTTGGGCCGGAGGTTGCGCGATAACCATCCGTATGTCGATCCTTATCCGTTGGCCTAATGGTCATCATTGAGGCCTTGGCCTCTAGCGGCCACGACTCGAGAAGTTCTCCTTAGGCTCCTGCCTCGTCGTCTCAAGATCACGGGTCATAATCTCGATTTGGGTATTGTATGAATATTGTGCAACGACGGCCTCGGCCATCTCCTCCCAGCTTCGTTTCACTAAATCCTCCAATTTGGCATACCAGATGGTCGCAACACCCGACAGGGTCCTGCCAAAAAGGGCGAGCTTCTGTAATCTTGTCAAGCCCATCAGGCGCAGAACATCTGAAAACAAACTCAAGTGGACCATGGGATCTCCTGACCCGTTAAACGATCGATGTGAGGCATCTTGAACTGTCCCAAGTTGTCACAATCGTCGGTGTACCCGTCCTCAATGTCTGGGATGGATTTTACCCCTTGGGCTTTCTTGAACAACTTCTTAAGCTTGCTCAATTTCAATGCTGTAGGGTCGACCTCAGTCTCGAAAGGTGAGTCCAGTAGATTAGTAGGTGTTTTGGACAGCTAGGGTAAGATCGGGGGCGGAGCTGCCCCTGTAGGAATGTCTGTACCCTCCTGGATATTCTGAACATTCGTCGTTTCCCCGGGTGTGGGAGCTCCTGCTAAAGGAGGAACTTGTTGGGAAGCAGACGCACCACTTTGTTGTTGCAGCCTGGTGATGAGCTCAGCCTGCTAAGCCATGATTGCAGCCTGCTGCTTGGAAAATTTCGTTTGGCGGACAATGTCTTGCTGCATGAGTTTCATACTTTCTTGCATCTGACGCATCATTGCCTCCATCCCTGACGTGTTCTGCTGATCCATCTAATCGACGGTATCTATCCTCGCAGAGAAACCGAGACCTCACCGACTGTTGTTCCTTTGGCGGGATGGATAAGAACTCTTGATCGTAATCGGTGATCTGTGCGGTGGCCCTTTTACCCTGCCTCTGGCAAAGGAACACTGATGGCCCTTGAACTGAATCTCTGACCTGACAAAGTCTATCAGTACAAGTTCGATGAACCTCGGGAGATATCGGAGCCTTTTGAAGCTATGGTTCCAGGACTACTTAGCAAAAGAGAAACCAGATAGCACCTCAGCTCAACTTCACCAAAACAGATACGAGCATAGCAGGATGATCAGGTTTCCTCAATTTCGCCCCAAAATTTCGCCAAATCGATACCCTTGGGTAAAATGAACCCCAAAATATTGAATCGGTGCCCGCAGTTCGATGCCCAAACTCAGAACCGATACATGCATTCTCAGAGACGCACTCTAAAAGCACATAACAAGCAAGTGAGAGCCAAAACACCTCTATGTTGGGGTAGGGTTTCCCTATTCTATTTTGTCGAGCTAGGGTTTCACCACGACGCAGCTTCAAACAAATTTATATCGGGTAAGCAACCCGTCCTAGTTTGGAATGGTCACTACGGATTTCGATATGCACTAGGTCAAATGGTCAAAGGGTGCCCAGTAAACCGGGTTTGTGTTCTACATCGGCAGAGCCCATAATCGGTCAGCCTTATGGTCATGCCTTGACAAGACAAACCTCCGGCAAACCGTTCAGGAATAGCAGATGGCAAACATGGTGTCCTAGGCGCACCAATGCAAATGCAATGCAAAGAAACACACAAGTGTAGTCAAAACCAGATATCATGAGTTTGAGTCAAGTTCTCTAACTCCCCAGCAGAGTCGCCAGAAACTGTAGACAAGCCCACGGGGGGGACCTCGCTACAGCTCGGACTCAATTTTCGTTACGGTTCTTAATCTGAACCAAAGAGTCCAAATCCGGCAAATCGTTTTGAGAAAATAGATTTTTTTGAAAGGAGTGCCAAACATGGACTGCTTTGCCAGATACAGAGTCGCCACCTAAATATTTTATTTTTGAGAAATTTAGGAAACCCTGACTCGTTGCCTAAGGCCACGTGTCCGTCATCACCAAAGTTGCCTAGGCTCGGGAACTTGGGTATGATTAGGGAAGGTCACTTCGTGAGCACCTCGCTCGCCCGATCAAAGATCGGCCTCTACTAACCATGATATCTTGTTTTGAAAGCATTGTGCATTCTTATTCCGATTATTAGCCTAGATTTACTACGTGATGCGCACAGCATACAAGCATAGACCGGGTCACCCGAATTGGAACAATTCATCAAATGTTTGTTTTAAGCCCACTAGACAGTGGCAAAATCATGTTTTCTAAGCCCACCCGAGGGTGGCAAAATCCGCATTTCAAGCCTACCTGCGGGTAGCAAACCATCTTTCAGAAACAAACATGAAATACTTTGTTCCAATTTGGGCGACCCGGTCTATACTTGTATGCTGTGCGCATCACGTAGTAAATCTAGGCTAATAACCGGAATAAGAACACACAATGTTTTCAAAACAAGATGTCATGGTTAGTAGAGGCCGATCTTTGATCGGGCGAGCGGGGGTGCTCACGAAGTGACCTTCCCCAATCGTACCCCAAGTTCCCGAGCCTAGGCAACTTTGGTGATGACGGACACTGTAACAAGCCCGCGAGGGAACTCACGGGTTACAGTTTGGACTTAATTTTGTTTGCGGTTCTAAATCTGAACCAAAGAGTCCAAATCCGGCGAATCGTTTTGAGAAAATAGATTTTTTGAAAGAAGTGCCAAACATGGACTGCTTTGCCAGATACAGAGTCGCCACCTAAATATTTTTTATGGGGAAATTTAGGAAACCCTGACTCGGTGCCAAAGGCCACGTGTCCGTCATCACCAAAGTTGCCTCGGCTCAGGAGCTTAGGTACGATTGGGGAAGGTCAGCTATGAGCACCCCCTCTTGCCCGGTCCGAAGACCGGCCTCTACTAACCGTGATATCCGTTTTTGAAAACATTATGTGTTCTTATTCCAGTTATTAGCCTAGAATTACTATGTTATGCGCATAGCAATCAAATATAGACTAGATTGTCTAATTTGGAAATAAGCATTGCGTATCCGTTTGTCTTTGAAAAATACTTTGGAATTTGCTACTCGCAAGTAGGCTAAAACACGGATTTTAACGAGTTTTTCCAACTCAAACAATCCAACCTTCACCTACAGGCAATCAAACAGTTTATCACATGAGCATCTAGCCACATGGTAAGCATGTTGTCATGATAGCATTCACACGCATGCGACATGCTAAAGCACAAAAACTTACCTAGTACTCCAAGCCAAAACAGAAGCTAGTTAACAATCAATGCGTGATCCTAGCTCATGTTAAAATGGCTAATGCAACACATATAAAATGTAATTACAATAGACTCGGCTATCCTACAATGGCATATGAGATTCTACAAATAACACGTATTCAATTTGGGAATTGAAGTATAATGTGGTTTGCATGATGTACCGAGCCCTGGTGCATGTAAAACAAATGAATGGATGCACGCATGGATTGCATAAGGTATGCTAATTTAAATATGCCCTAATCTACCATCATAAGCAGGTAAATAAATGGAAGGAAAGACGTGGGGTTGGAAGACATGCACACACTCACACACCCTTATTATACAATTGCGCCCTCACTCGGAGGGACCAAATAAATATTACAGTCCGAATAATAAATACATTAATTATTACAAAATTTCTAATTAATTAACAGAATAGATGCCAAAAAAATAAAAGGTGGTCACAACCCCCGCCTCGGGATGCGCGAATGATGCATGCTCGAACCCGTCTCGTCCGGAAAGCCCGTACCATACCATTGCTGCCTCTGTTTTACTGCCTTGCTTCCCTGAAAATTGCCAAAGTTCTGGGACAGGTTCCTTGCACACTGTAGAATACCATCGGCTGGAGGAAATGCCCACCGGCCATAGAGAATTTCCATCGGCTGATAATGAAGTTATCGGCCATTCACCAATGGCCGGTCGGCACTAAGTGTTGCCGGTCGGCAGAAACTTCCTGCAGAAGACAGTTTTGACAAAGAAGGAGAATGAGCAAGATATGGCATGGGATTTCAGGCACATGTGAGCATGGTCATGTTCCCCATCATGTATTGAACTCAGGGAAGCATGGCCCTCGATCCTCGAGCCATCAATTGTGCATGATAGCCTAAGAGATCAAGCTTGCCATTTGATGTAAAAATGCATGCAACACACAAATGAGGACCAAGACCCTATCATGTCGAAGTCAAGGGCCCCGGTGACCGAGAGTTAAGACGCGTTACATCACTTGTAGTATGAACGCTTCTTAACCCTCACACTTGGTTTGACACCCCAAACCAAGTAATGCAATGCATGTTATGCAAACATGGCTCAAAGATGTAACATGAGATTAAGATGCAAGGCATGCCAAATGCCATGCAACTATCATGGCAAGTATGCAATGCTAGGCATGCAAGATGCAAATGTAATGTGAACATGGATAATCTAAGCAATAAGATCATCATGTTACAACACCTAATGAAGCAATCATGCAACAAACATGAGACAAGCATGCAATGGTGGACTTAAACCATAAAGGGGCAGACCTCAATCCACCCCAAAACAATGGCCAAAAGCGCCCAAAATTGTGGACAAACACTCATGCCAACATGCAAGCCAATGGGCCTAAAGCTAAGGCACAAAAGGGAGCACTTTACCTCCACTAACATGACCACTCATGGCATGAATTAGACAAGCAAAAACAGAATCCTAGCATGCAAAAATGGGTTCCAAAACCCACTGATATGGTAGCTTAAGTGGCTTCAATGAGATGCATGCACCAAAGCTCATTTCTAGACATAAAAGGACACATCCTCAAAGCATGAAAGAGGCCACATATGCAAACATACAAACATGATTTATGGACTGAAATATGATCCTAAATGATGCCAAATCATGAGGATGGTCTAAGCTAAGCATGCTAGAGGCCAATATACTCAAGGCTTACAAACCAAAACACAAAGAGATGACACCAAACATGGCAAGCATGACTGAAACAGATGACCAACAGACCTTAAACATGGCAAAGTAATGCCAATACCTTCATGAAGTTAGGCTAACACATGTAAGAATCATGGCCTAAACACAAGATGCATTTCTATGCCAAATAGAGGAATGCAAAGCAAGTATGTTAAGCATGCAAAGGGGCACAAATCCGACCAAAAAAAGAGATAACATGTGACCTAGAGACACCCAAAAACCTCTGAAATAGGGCCAAAATCAATCAAGCATGCATGTTGCCCTTTAAGCCAAAAGGCAAGGGTAAAAGAGGGACAAGGGGGAGAGGGGTGTCCCTCCCCTATACAAGAATTCAAACCACCTTCCTTACCACTGAAAATCCACTGGTTTTCTGTGATGAGAAGACTAAAACATTCAAGCAAACAAAGCCTCACAAAGGAAGCACCAAAAAGGCCAAATAAGGCCTAAGAAGGTGAGCTTGAGCTCAAACCACAAAACACCCTTAATGAAAGTTCTTAAGCATGAAAATATAAGCTTTTTTTATGTTATGCACAAAGCCTAAATCAGCAAGCAAGACAGGTAGAAAACTAGTGCAAGTTTGGGGAAACTAAAGCAAAGTGATTACCCTTGAAGAACACCTCAAGAACAGTCAATGCAGCCCTCCTCTTTTGATCAAAATCAGTCCAAAAGCTCAAGAATCAACCCTCAAAGCCTCTCAATCTCGGAGTAAGGTGTAATGGTGTGTGTATTAGTGCAAAAGTAAGGTAAAAATGCACTTTTAGGCTTCCAAACACACACTAAGGATGAGAGAGAGGGAGATATAGAGAGAGAGGATGATATACAAGATGTATGTATGTATTCTCTGGTTCTTTGATCAAAAATTTCCAACCCTAGACAAAGGAGAGGAAGGATGACTTATATAGGCAAAGAAAGAGGGTTCTAAGCTTCTCCAAGAAGCTATATCAAAGGGGGCAAAGGGGGCAGATGGTTCTTGGCTTCTAGAGGAAGCTAAGACAGTTAGACAAGCTTCTCCAAGAAGCTTGGCCAAAGGGTGCAAGCTTCTAGAAGGAAAGGGGGTTCAAAGGAGTCACACCAGCCAAAACTGCACGGGAAGGAGTGATAGTGCATTCCAGCTGGCACAGCTGGCATGCACCATGCCTCAAGGGTGCAAAGGAGTCATACCGGCCAGCAGAAGAGGTCGCCGGCAAAATAAAGTGCCGGTCGACCAAATATAGTGCCGACCGGCCATTGGTTTTAAGAAGCTATGGCCGGTGGCACCCATAAACAGCCGGTGATGTTAGGGGAAGGCCGGTGGGATGTGAGGATGGCCAACAAGCCATTCCCTGTCCTTTAAGGCCAAAACACAAGTGTTTGGTGTCGAAACCAAACACAGAACAGTCGAGTCGAGAGATCCTGAGGCAAGGCATGCAGCCAAGACCTTCGGGAACTCAAGACGAACACAAACAAAAGACGATCACCGAGTGTTCAAGCGGTGACGCCTAAGTCTCGAGGATGGTCAAAAATGGGGTGTCTACAAACACGTGGCCTTAGGCAACGAGTCAGGATTTCCTAAATTTCCCAAAAATAAAATATTTAGGTGGCGACTCTGTATCTGGCAAAACAGTTCATGTTTGGCACTCTTTTCAAAAAAATTTATTTTCTCAAAACGATTTGCCGAATTTGGACTCTTTGGTTTAGATTAAGAACCGTGACGAAAATTGAGTCCGAGCTGTGCGAGGTCCCCCCCGCGGGCTTGTCTACAACAGTATTCTTTTGATTTGTCTAAAATTGATGTCATTTTTCATGAATTGTTGGCTAATAAATTTTTAACATTGTCTCCTGGACATGTAATTCCAAAGGAACAAGATAGAGTAGGAAAAGAGTATTGTAAATGGCATAATACTTTTAGACATTCTACCAACAATTGTGTAACTTTTAGAAATTGTGTGCAGGTCTTTAGTCAGAAAGGGCTGCTAAAATATGCAAAAAATGAGAAAGGAGTTATGGCAGTAGACAGTAATCCCTTTCTAGAAATAGCACCAATCCATGTGGTGACAGCTAGCATTAAAATGAAGGCACCAAATCCAACTGTTTTGTTATCTGACTTTGAGAGGATCCATAAGGAGAAAGAAGAAAAAAGAAAGACAATAGTAGATGAGAACAAGTTTGTGTACTTAAGGTGTAGGACTAAGAAGGAAAAATTACAAGCCATTTTAGCTAACAAGTTGAAAGAAAGTGTAAAGGATCATGGCCTAAGGTTTAATACCTTAGGGTGGGGGGGGGACCTTCAAATTTTCCATGAAAAGAAATTGTTTTTTGATGGGCAGGACCCTAGGATCTTTAGGCTCGTCGATAGGTCAAATGGTGAGAATGATGGTCTATTTTTATTTAGATGGCAGCATGTGTATCATTCCTTTCATAGAGCAGAAGGGGTTAGAGTTAAAATAAGGTAGTTAAAAGATCAAAGGCCATCTAGTGGCCCTAATCATGTTCAGAGACCAGCATTTGTGCTAAGACCATTTCAAAGGCCATTTATTGGCCAGGGTCAAAGGTTTTTCAAGCCAGGGCAGTTTCATGGCCAAAAGGTGAGGTTTTCATAGCTTATCCCCCAGTGCAACTAAGGATGGTGAAGCCACCAGCGCCTAACCATGTTGGTTGGCAGGGTGTGATACATCCAAAGTACCCTTTGTCAAGATGGAAGCCTATGGGCCCAACTAGGACTCAAGTGAGAAGAAAGTAGAGAAAGTTTCATGCCATGTTCTCAACAAAGGAGGGTGATAATCCAAAGAGATGATCAAAACAATTTGATTTGGGTAAGAGAGAAAGAGAATGAAGAAATGGGTGAGTCAAGCAAGACAAAGAAGATGGTGGATAAAATACCTAGAAAGATTCTCCTTAGGAGATAACTGGAGGAAATATCTAGAGCTCTCCTTTTTGATGAGGAGAGTGGGAAAGATGAGATAACGATTGATGGGAATGCAGTGGTGGCAGGAAAGTTAGAGGAGGCTTGTCAACAACGAGGAAAATAAAAAGAAAGATACGAAGTCTGAAAGTTTTGAGGACTTTGGTAAAAGATTTGATACAATAAGGTTTGGTTCTCTGCCTGCATACCCTGATTATAACATGATTTTGGCTTTACCAAAGAGGTTTGAGGCAAAACCTGAGCAGTTAAAGCAACTAAAAGGTGATATAAAAGATTTTTCAAAGCCTGCTGTAATGATGATAGAGGTGAGTGAGTCCAGAGAGGATGGCAAGTCCATTCAGGTGGTTAAAACTGGTAATAGTGAGAAGGTGGTAGTCCAGTCACCCAATCCATAAGTCATAATGCACTTAAGGCCTTTGTATGTGAGTGCTCACTTGAATAGTTGTCCTTTAACCAAGATGTTGATTGATAATGGGACTATCGTGAATATTTTGCCTACCAGGATTCTAAGTGTGATTGGAAAGACAGTTGATGATTTAATCCCTTTTGATGTATCTATGAGTGATTTTTCAGGAGGCTCGTCAGACACAAGAGGAGTGATTGCATTACAATTGCAAATTAGAGATAGAGTGATGGGGGCAACATTCTTTGTGATTGATTCCACCTCAAATTATAATTTGTTACTTGGGTGGGATTGGATCCATTCCAATGGTTATGTACCTTCATCTCTTCATCAGGCCCTGATTTCTTAACAGTAGAGAGCCAGGAAGGACAAGGTATGAAGGTTTTTGGGTAGAGGTAAATCTATTCAAGGCTGACATCCACAATGTGGAGGCCATACTGTAATGTCCCGTATTTTATTACTCGAATAACCTTACCGATATTCATTAATTAAGTCCATTTGCAAATAACATTTCATCCTTGGATGAAATGATGAATAATTAAATATACATATTCCCTCTCGTTATACAACAATGACATTTACATACAAATAAAAAAAATGCCCTAAGGCTTACAATAAAAGAGAGGACACTACTCTTTACAAAAAAATAACACTCAGCCAAACAACAAATGAAGTAGTACAATCCATCATTACATTACACTTATGAAATTGTAAAAACCATTGTTTGATCTTCAAATTCAAAAAGCATTCCCTGTACACATGTACAGGCAGGGGGTGAGCAACCACTAGCTCACCAAACAATCCCATATTAAAACATTAGAAGATAATGCGGGTACCAAAATACTCGTACATATACGTGAAATCGTATCATGTTAAAACCATATGATTTTATTACATAATCACTTAAATCCAATTTATTTAATTAACCACAACAAGTTAAATAAATAAACATGTTTCGATAGCAACAGGACATCCTTTTCAATTCATTCAATTATCTCATTATCAATTGAATCAAATAATTAAACAATGAATCAAATCCATTTTAAATAGTCTTATGAGATGAATGCATATGTCATGTTATGTCATGCTGAAAATATTTTTCTCTTCTTTTGAAAATCTTATGCACAATGTCAATTTGAAAACACATTAATCCAACAATTTCAATAAAATTTCAAGATGGTAAATACGACTTAGGTAATCCCTAGGCTGGTGTCTACAAGTAGACTATACAAGTACTACCAATTTGTCACTTTTACCAGTATTAACTAGAAGGCTCGACACCTGTAATCTGTCATTTTTACCAGTATTAACTGGAAGGCTCAACACCTATCCGCGTGATTTCTGGTCTTTCACCATGGACACTCAGGCCAACTTAGCCAATATCAAACTACACCCCCTAGCCGGACTTACCAACGTATTTACCCAAAACAATTCAAAATGATCTTGTTCCATAAAAAACAATTCCTTTCTCAAAACAATAGCTTTCAATTGAATTCGAAATCTATGATAACAATGAAATGGAATGGCAATGCAATATGTAACAATGCATTAGAATAGTTCCAATTTCAATTCCACCACACAGTTCTCCATTGTGATCAAATTCCATATCTCTAACAATGTAATACCATGATACAATCCCAAGAGATAATGTAATAATGTCAATGTTATTAAGGTTTTTGGGTATGAAGGTTTTTGGGTAGAGGTAAATCCATTCAAGGCTGACATCCACAATGTGGAGCCTATCCTGTAAGCTGAAGAGTTTAGCCCTATTGTGCTGGAAAATGAGGAGTTGAAATCAAGGGGTATTGGACTAACTTATGGTCAGTTCCAGAAGTTTGTTGAGGAAGATTTTCGACAGATGAGCTAGGAAGTAGCCAGGCCGAGTGTTTTGCAGACCAAGCTTGTAGATGAAATGCTGATTGAAGATATTACCAATGAAGATGAAGAAAAGTTAGAGTAAGTGTGATTCTGATGTAATTAAAAGTACATTTGTTAGACATTTTTATTTTTTCTTAAAGAGAAGGTTAGGAGGTATGTTACTACACTGTTTTTGGCCAGAGTGTGTTGTGGATGATAGCCCTCTAGACTATAAAGAGGTGCAGTATAAAAATTTGAATGCAGCTCCTGCAAAGCTTGATGATCTCAAGGCTGATGTGCGCGACCCTTTAGATGAGTTTAATCTAGGAGATAAGGCCTGTAAGAGGCCTATTTATGCAAATGCTTTATTATCTAATAAATATAAAATCAAGCTAATTGGCTTGATTTTATATTATTCTGATTGTTTTGCTTGGAGTTCTGATGAGATGCCAGGATTAGATAGGTCCTTGGTTGAACAAAAACTTTCAATAAAGTTAAAATATATGCCACATAAACAACCTCCTAGGAGAATGACAAATGAAGTCACTTTTATGGTGAAAGATGAAATTGAAAGACTTCTGAAAGCTAGTTTCATTAAAACAACCAAGTATGTGGAGTGGCTGTCAAATATAGTTCTAGTTCTTTAGAAAAATGGCAAGATTAGAGTATGTATTGATTTCAAGAATTTGAATATGGCCACACCTAAAGATGAGTATCCCATGCCAATTGCAGATTGGTTAGTAGACTCAGTTGCAAAGTATAAAATCTTGTCATTCATGGATGGCCATGCTGAGTATAATTAGATCTTTCTTAGCCTAGATGATGTTCATAAGATTGCATTTAAGTGCCTAGGGGATTTAGGAACCTTTGAGTGGGTAGTGATGCGTTTTAAGCTTAAGAATGCAGGGGTCACCTATCAGAGGGTTATGAATTTTATCTTTCATGATCTGATTGGGAAATTTTTGGAGGTATATATTGATGATGTGGCCGTCAAGTCTGATGAATTTGATAAGCATTTGAACGACCTTCTACAGGTGTTCCAAAGGATGAGGAAATACTAGCTAAAGATGAACCCTTTGAAGTGTGCTTTTGGGGTGTATGCAGGCAATTTTTGGGATTTTTTGGTCCACTAGAAGGGAATAGAGGTGGACACAAATAAGGCTAAAGCTATTAAAGCAGCCCAATCTCCATCTAATAAAAAGGAGTTACAGAGTTTTCTTGGGCAAATAAATTTTTTAAGGAGATTCATTGCCAATTTAGTAAGAAAAACTTTGGCCTTTTCTCCTTTGTTAAAGTTAAGGTCTGATAAAGACTTTCGATGAGAAAGTGAACATCAAAACGCATTTGATGCAGTCAAGGATTACTTATCCAAACCTCTAGTCCTGATGCCACACATTAAAGGGAAACCTTTAAAGCTGTATATTTCAGTAGGAGAACAGTCAATTGGGTGTTTATTGGCTCAGGATAATGAGGAGGGTTATGAGCAAGCTATTTATTACCTAAATAAGAATTAAATGAGGCAGAGACTAGGCACAACCCTGTTGAAAAATTGTGTTTGGCCTTGTAATTTGCAACCATCAAACTGAGGCATTACATGCTACCTACAAAGGTTAATGTGATTGCTCAGACTGATGTGATAAAATACATGTTGTCTAGGCCAGTTTTGAGAGGGAGATAGGGAAAATGGTTATTAACCTTAATTAAATATTGCTTTAGGTATGTACCTCAAAAAGTTGTGAAAAGCCAGGCACTAGTAGATTTTTTAGCTGAGCATCCATGTATCCCTGTCGAGGTAGATATGTATGAGGTGCGCCGACTAAAGTGTAAGCCATGGAAGTTGATGTTTGATGGTTCAAAGACTGAAGAGGCTGTTAGTGTTGGGGTGGTGTTAGTTTCACCCCAAGGACATGTATTTCAATCCTCATACCAATTGGATGAAACTCAGGTGCTATCAAATAATCAGGCAGAGTATGAAGCCTTGATTATTGTCCTGGACCTGGCAAGGAGCCTAAGAATTCCACATTTGAAAGTGTTTGGGGATTCTCAGTTTGTGATAAGACAGGTGGTAGGTATTGCAATAGTGCAGTAGAGTTTGAATACATGTTTAGACTTGAGAATAAAGAGGCCAACAAGATGGCCCAGGCAACCTCTGGTTTGAGAATTCCAGAAGGTTTCCAAGAAAGGATAGTTAGGATTCAGAATAGGACAATGCCTTGTGTTAGGTGTCGACAGTTACAAGGCTTGTCAGTATTGACTTTGGAGGTGTTAGAGGATGATTGGAGGTCACCTCTAATCAAGTTTTTGAGTGATCCAGAAACAAAAGTAAATAGAAAGATAAAGTATCAAGCTATGAATTATGTAATTATGGGGGATGACTTGTTCAGAAGAACCCAGGATGGGTTGACTAGCTATGTATTGAAGGATTAGAATAGATGCAAGTCATGGCAGAAGTCTATGAGGGCATTTATGGTGCTCATCAAGCAGGAGAGAAGATGAGATGGCTGATCAAAAGGCATGGGTATTTTTGGCCCTCTATAAGGAAAGATTACATTGATTATGCAAAGGGGTGCCAACAGTGCCAAAGGCATGGTATTGTACAAAAAGTGCCAATTAGGGATTTGCATTCAATTGTCAAACCTTGGCCATTTAGGGTTAGGTAATGGATTTAATTGGCTAGATATTTCCACCATCCTCAAAACAACATGCATTCATATTAGTGGCCACAGATTATTTTACTAAGTGGGTAGAAGCAATCCCATTAAAAATGGTGAATCAATCTCATGTGATTGATTTTATCAAGAAGCACATAGTGCATAGGTTTGGCTTGCCCCAAACAATTACTGTCAATCAAGGGACAATGTTTAATGGTAATGAAGTGATGGAGTTTGCCAAAGAGTATGTCATTCAAATGTTGAACTCATATCCATATTATGTCCAAGCGAATGGGCAAGCAGAGTCATCAAACAAAACAATCAAAGTGACACTAAGTAAAATGATAGAGGACAAACTAAGGGATTGGCATGAGCTATTATCTAAGGTTTTGTGGGCCTCCGAGAATTCAAAGAGGGATAGCATTCAAGCATCTCTTGATGAGTTAGTTAATGGTGAAGCATTATGACATTGATGAGTATGTAGAAGCCATGTTTATGGAGTTGCAAAATGTAGAGTGCAAAAGGATTAATGCCTTTGATTGTATGATGGCTCAGAAGAAGAAGGTTAAAAGAGTTTAAAACAAAAATGTTAAGTTAAAACTTTTTCGGGAAGGTGATTTAGTGTGGAAAACTATCTTGCCATTGGGAACAAAAGACCCTAAGTTTGGCAAGTGGTCACCAAATTGGGAAGGCCCTTTTAGGATCCATAAGGTCCTTAAATGAGGTACATATCAATTGGAATCTTTGGAGGGGCAATCACATAGAAGGAATATAAATGGGAAGTATCTTAAGAGATACTATCCAACCATGTAGGAGACTTTCAAAGGAAGTTGATAAGTGCATACAAAGAAATACATTTCATACAAAGACAGAGAAGTTTGCACAAGAATGAAGTATTTAGTATAGCAAACCATGCAAAACAAAATATTTATATCTATAAAGGAAAAAGGACTGTACAATAATATACTAATTACAAAAGATAGTAAAATATTTTGTGCAATACATATAAGAAAAGCACTAATTTAAGTCTTGGGAAAGAAAATCGCCAGAATGCCTCATTCTGATTAAGCATTTGCCAACAGGGTTTGAGCCTCGTCCAATTCTGCTTTGACAGTTTGAATTGAGGAAGGACCATTTGTAATTTGAGAAAGCATAGTCCTTGCTTCTTGGCTAAGTTGTTCTTTTTACAATTGCAGATAGAGCCTTTTTTGTCTGACAGTGACCAATTTTTGCCACAAGTCTTGATTCTTCAAGTGCAAGTGTTGCATCTTGTTCAGAAATGGCTAAAAAAGTTTGATGAGTGATCCTGAGGGAGGTAGATATGGTTTGGGCTTTGACTAGAAAGTCCTTTCTGGCTAGGATATCTTTGGAACAAGTTTGAACCATTTCCAAAAAGAGTTGGCCATTCTAAGGTGATTCTGGCTAGTTGTTTTAGTTGAATTGGATTGAAAGGATTAAGGGAAAAGTTTAGAAACATTGTAAGGTAGGCCAAAGCTTCATCAGGATGATGAAGGGCTATTTCCTCAAGTGAGGTGTTGATGAGATTGAGGAATATGGTTAGGATTTGTTGGGTGTCAGTTTGGAAGTGGTGGAGTCTTTAAGGAAGGGGTAATAGTTGGTCCAGGTTTTGTTGGAGGATAAAGATTTCTTCCCAAATGTCTTAAGTTGGGACAATGGCCTATCGACAGTAACAAGTTGATGAATTAAGTTTTTTGTAAGCAATAGAAGTGCGAGGGTTTTGGCAATGCTTGGATTTTATCAAGAAAAGTTTAAAACATTTGATATTTATTTAACTTAAACAAAGGGGCATTGTTTGCACCTATTTTTGCTAAACTCTGTCGACAGGTGGTCTAGTCAATTGAGGACACGTGACCAAGTTCAGAGTGGATGTATAGCATCAGAAGACAAAGGCCGTCAACTAGAAGTAGGCTTTGCCCATAGGTTAAATTGGATGGTGGAGCAGTTATTAGCAATGATCATGGACTTAGTGGGCAATCCTTTAAAAACAAGTATAAACAAAGTGGGAGTCTTTCTCTATCGAGGGAATGTTAGAAGGGCTTGTAGGCACGTGATAACTTGAAGAAGGGGCAGTTCGACAGACAAAAGTTAAGGTCTAATATGATTGGAAGGCTTAGAAGTTAGGAAGTACTTGCAGCAGTTACACAACAATAGTTACAGATTGAGGACATCATGGAGGTATGAGAAAGAAGAAATATAAAAGCTAGAAATTTGCACACAAAGAGAGGGGACATCAACAACAACATAACAACGTATAATTTTTACTAACAAGAAAGTAAGTACATCAAATAAAAAGTTTCAATCAATTTTTATTATATGCTAATTACTTACAGATCTCATAATAAATTATATAACTTGACAGTTTCATGAAAGTAACCCCATAAACACTTATAAGTATGGATCTATAAATATTGTGAAAATAATTATGAATTTCTTATATCGATCAAAATATTAAACTACAATATCATTCCATTTTTTTAAAAAACTATTCTACATTTTCTATATAAATGAAAATATACTAATAACTAATGTTATATTTTTCATCATGCAAGATATTCGTGACACAGAAAACAAGACTCAACAATTCTTGATACATAAAAATATATTACATAATGATATTAATATATTCTTACACCAATAATATGCAAATAATATATAATAGTGGGTTGAATGAATTTATATTATGAGATGAACTATTAAACAAAATTATATAATTGTGCAATTAATTTCATACTTTCAATTGTATTACAAGTATGGATTATGAAAAATTGAAGTTGGAAGTTGATAGAAAAATATTTGTGTAATACAATATATTTAAAGGACTTGCTTATTGTTTATTGTTTAAGATAAGATTGTGATATCAACAATCTAGCTATAAATTAATATTTATGTTTGTAAAATTTCTTATTTATCATTTAATGTATTCATTTCTTACTTAATCGTATTTTGAATACAGATCCATTTACTCATACAAGTCTCAATACTTTGTATACATATCACATATCAATTTAAGAGACACACATAATTATAACATTAACAGTTGATGAAAAATCACATATCACATGCAACGCACGTGCCCAATAACTAGTATACTTAAAAAGTAGGAAAAATATGTGATAAATTCAATTTGGAGAGTATCAGGTATTAGGTCCAGTGCATATTTTTTATTGGTGAGAAGTTCTTTTATTTGTTTTAAACAACATTTTGTTTCCAATTTTACCCCTTAATTTATCTATTGATTTTTTTATCTGTTGACTTTTTTTGACTATCTGTTCAAATTTATATCTATTTGCTCAAATTATTTTCAATTTGTTTAAAGTTATATCCATTTGCACAATTTTTTTTTAACTATCTATTCAGTTTTTTCCCCTATCTATTTAAATTTTTTGACTATCTATTCAATTCTTTCCTCTTATCTGTTCAAATACCTATCTAAATTTTATTATCTATTCAATTTTTTATTTATCTGTTTAAATCTATCTATACCAATTTTATTATTTGTTCATTTTTTTCTTGAATTCTGTCTATCAAAATTCTATTTGTTGAAATTTTGATTATAGTTGTTCAAAGTCTATCTATGTGAATGCCATCTATTTGAAATTATTATCTTAATTTTCCCTATATGTTCAAATTATTTTCCAAGTAGTTATCTGATCTGTGTCTGATATATGTACAAATTAGAGCCCTCAAAATGTTTGTTATCTGTGCAAATTAAAAATATGTTCAACAACAAATTTGTGCAGATCTGAGCCATTACAAATCTGTTCAACGTTATTACAGATTTTTTTTATCATCATCAACAACAACAAGATCCAGAACTAACACAGATCAACAACTTCCTATATATATATATGTTCAATATTCATCTTTAACCACATTAACAATCTAAAAACAATCATATTAACAACATCAACAATAGAAGATAAGAGAGTAGAAGTGATTAGTGTCACGCTCCGCTGAATCACCAAGACAAAATGGCCTACAAGAAGGAATTCTCAAGGAAGAGAGGCCAAAGGAATACTCTAGAAACTCTTGGAAGTATGGAGCCTATGAAGGATGCTAGAATTCTCTAGAACAATCAAGAGGATGGAAGAACAAGAAAGCTTAGGGAGATTATAGAGCATACTAGAAGCTTCTAGAACTCCCTAGAGCCTTATAGTAACTTGTACATAGTTAGAGATAGTTGTAGACTCTTCTAGATATGTACATACTAGAATAGTCCTAGAATACTCTAGCAAAGGGGAAGTGTCTAGAACACTCTCCACCCTTATAGTTCTAGAATCTTCATTTGTAGGCTATATAAAGGGGAGGCCCTCATTTGGCCAAACCACCCAAGTAAGTTGTATATCTTTCTCACAAGTGTAAATACAAAAGGCATTCTCTCAAACTCTCCTTGTGTTCTAAACTTCTCTTTCCTGCAAGTGTGTGGGTTAGGCTGACTTAGCTTCATCAAGTGGGACTTGATATTGTCTAAGTGCCGCACGGTTAGCTTGGAAACGACCAAGTTTGTGACAGTTGGTATCAGAGCCAGATCACGAAGGCGTCGTGATAGTTGGTATCAGAGCAGGTTCAAGACAAGGAAGAGAAGACAACAATGTCATATGGTGTAGAGGAAACTGTGGCTGAGCAGGCTCGTGGAAGGGAACCCACGAAGGGAAGGAGGGACAAGTCACGAGATGTTGTTGCTACCATGGATGCACGGCTCGCCAAGGTGGAGATGGCCGTGGGCGACTCGAGGGAGCATTTTGATGTGTTGGAGCAAAGCCTTGAGCAGGAAGTGGAGGGTCTCAAGGGGGAGATCAAGGAACTCCACTATGGCATGCTTTCCACCATCAACTCTGTGGTGCACGAGGGGCAAGTGACCAATGACTCCTTCCAGGCCAAGGTGTTGGAGATGCTTACACGGTTTGAAGCCCGCTTGGAGGAGGTGTGCCAAGACGTGGCGATGTGCAAGAAGGCCATAGCTGGGGGAGCTGTGACCTTGCCGGGGATGACCAAGGTGGAGGTGCCGAAACCAAAGCCTTTTGATGGGAAGAGAGATGCTAAGGAGGTGGACAACTACTTGTGGCACATGGAGCGATACTTCGAGGCGATGGCGGTGACCGCGGAAGATGCCAAGGTTCGGACTGCAATCCTTTACCTCACTGACACGGCAACACTATGGTGGCGTAGGAGGCATGCAGACATTGAGAGAGGTACGTGCACCATAGCCACTTGGGATGATTTTAAGAAGGAACTTAAGAAACAATTCTATCCTGAGGATGTAGCCTACCAAGCTAGGAAGAGCATGAGAAATCTTAAACACACAATGTCTATTCGGGATTATGTAAGGGAATTCTCTACACTCATGCTTTCAATCCCGAATATGACTAATGAGGAATTGCTCTTCAACTTTCTCGACAACCTACAACCATGGGCGGAGCAAGAGTTAAGACGTCGAGGTGTGCAAGACCTTGCAACGGCCATGGCGGTAGCAGAGTCACTTATTGAGTATAAACATGGGGATGGCAAGGCCAAAACATCCAAAGGTTACACTAGCGGAAATTCAAGTGAAAGTGAGGGGGATGAGGATAAAAGCATCCGACGCAAGGGAGGATATGGCAAGGGCAAAGACAAGGTCAGGGAGAACAAGGAAAGATTCAAACCCAAGACCAAGTGTTTCCTTTGTGACGGGCCACATTGGGCAAGGGAGTGTCCCAAGAGGCAAGCCCTCAATGCCATGATTGAAGAACGAGAAAACGTGGAGACTCCGCAGATAGGATCTCTACAGCTGCTTGGGGCCATCGAATCGAAGCCTACTACATTGACCCATGGGGATAAGGGTTTAATGTATGTCGATGCCAAGATCAATGGGAAGGCGACCCAAGTCATGGTAGACACAGGGGCGTCACACAACTTCATCAAGGCAGAGGAAGCCAGGAGGCTTGGCCTGAAACTTGACAGGGGTCAAGGATTGATGAAGACGGTGAACACCAAGGCAAAGCCCGTGGATGGCATAGCTCGTGGGGTTGAGCTGCACCTTGGTGGATGGCATGGCAAAGTTGATTTTTCAATAGCATCACTCGATGACTATGACGTGGTGCTAGGGATGGAGTTCCTGCGAGAGTTCAACGTGGTACTGGTTCCTCGCAACAACACTATGTGCATCACGGAGGGAGGTACTCACTTGGTGCCAATGGTGAGTAAGCCGAATGCTAAACTAAAGCTTTTATCAGCTATTGAATTGGGAACAGACAAGAAAAAGGTAGAAGGCACTACCAAGAAGCTAATTGGCTCTACCAAAGGAAGTACACCAACATGCACAGTTGCGAAGTCAACAACAAGGCAAGTGGACATGGGTAATCCACAACAGCACAAGTCAAGGGGGCAACCTGCGACTTCAAGGAAGAAGACGCGACGAGGGCGTCGCGAGCATAGGTGGGGGAGAATGTCACGCCCCGCTGACTCACCAAGACAAAATGGCCTACAAGAAGGAATTCTCAAGGGAAAGAGGCCAATGGAATACTCTAGAAACTCTTGGAAGTATGGAGCCTATGAAGGATGCTGGAATTCTCTAGAACAATCAAGAGGATGGAGGAACAAGAAAACTTAGGGAGATTGTAGAGCATACTGGAAGCTTCTAGAACTCCCTAGAGTCTTATAGTAACTTGTACATAGTTAGAGATAGTTGTAGACTCTTCTAGATATGTACATACTAGAATAGTCCTAGAATACTCTAGCAAAGGGGAAGTGTCTAGAACACTCTCCACCCTTATAGTTCTAGAATCTTCATTTGTAGGCTATATAAAGGGGAGGCCCTCATTTGGCCAAACCACCCAAGAAGTTGTATATCCTTCTCACAAGTGTAAATACAAAAGGCATTCTCTCAAACTCTCCTTGTGTTCTAAACTTCTCTTTCCTGCAAGTGTGTGGGTTAGGCTGACTTAGCTTCATCAAGTGGGACTTGATATTGTCTAAGTGCCGCACGGTTAGCTTGGAAACGACCAAGTTCGTGACATTAGGAACCCCTACAGTGTGCGTATAAGGATTACACAGATCAGGATCCTTTATGGAGATACCTCCCTCTCCATATGGTCTAGAGATACGAGGAGATGATGCCACCTCATTAATGAGGTATCTTATGCTAAGATTGCACACCCAAATTACATAAAACAAATGTCTAGCCGGATGATTTCTGAACGACTTCCTAGGCATCGAATCACATTGTTAATCACGGTTGTCGTCCCTTGTCTATCGGTGTATCAACCAATGATCACCTGAGTCACCCTTGTCAACCGCAGTTGTCACCATTGTCTATCGGTATATCAATTGGCATCCGCCCAAATGACCACCCGAACAATTGGCATGTACATCTCTAGACTATATGGAGAGGGAGGTATCTCTATAGAGGATCTTGATCTTACAAATATCTCTATTTCTAGTCACCAACAGAAGTGAAGAGAGTAGAAGGTTTTGGAGGATTGTTTAGGGATAGAGGTTGAGATCATTAATCTCCATTTCCAGATCTGAGCATTTGCGATCTGAGATCGTCAATCTCAACAAATGAAGTTGGAGTCTAACTGGTTCACACATTCTCTCAACTCTATACCAATAAAGAGAAAGATAGAAAGAAAAGAGGAGAGAGATAAGCAGCAAAATCCAAGCTCAAAATCGACATCAATGGAGATCAACGACGATGTGTTGAGGAAGGTCGCGAGGTTGCCGACAGTGTCGGAAGAGGGCGGTGGAGCTCTGGCAGCGGCGACTATGGACCAAAATCGACAAGAACGAAGCTCTGACTCTATATAGAAATGAAGCCCCAATTCATTGTTAGAACTAGAACCACCGCCATTGTCTGTTGCGATGGTGATAGCGGTAGCGGAAGAGAAAATGGATGTGAGAGAGAGAGAGAGAGAAAGAGATTGAATTATCAGGTTTTGGAATGACCATTTTACGCCTGTACAAAAAAGAATGGGTATTTTTGTCATTTTGTGATAGTTTGTCTTTGTGAACATAATAAATTAGGGGGCTTCTATTTGCACACACACATTCCCCTCTCTACACATCTTTTTTAATAAATAATTGATTCGGAAGTTGACTTTCGAAAATAAACAATTGATTCGGAAGTAGATTTCCGAAACTAAATAACTTGTTCAGAAGTAGAGTTCCGAATGTTTTTCATTTTTTCGACAATCAACTTCCGAATGTATTTATTTTATGTCCAAAATAGTAATTTCACTTAAAAATAAAATAAAAATAAAAATAATTTTTATTAAAGTGTGTGTGAAAAGAGGATGAGGGATGTGCAAATAGAAGCTCCCAATAAATTAGCGCCTGGACCTTTAGACAAGAAAAATCTAATCTTTCAACCGAGCACTTAAAAAGTATAATATTTGTGAAAAGAAAACTTTAAAAAATTCACCAAATGCAAAAAAAAAATACAAAAATTCAATATATTTTCATATTTTGTTATATTCAATGAATTTTTTAAAGATTTTTGTACAAATGTTTTACTTTTTAAGTATATTAAGATTAAGTGGATGCAAAAAAAATTAAAAAATATTAAAAATACAAAAATACGAATTGAAAATTCAAAAACTATTTTTTAAAAACTCAAAACCAAATAGGGTGAACACATAGTTTGAAAAAATAATGGGCAAACTTCACCTCACCCCCTTATGGTTTGGTCCACAACGGAAAACCCTCTTATTATTTGAAAATAACCACATAACTTCCTTATGGTTTGTAGACCAAAGCGTACTACTAACTCCCGTAATAGAAAGTGTAAATTGACTTAAATACCCATGTCTTCTTCATCTAAGCCTATGTACATACACATGTATATAAGCATATATATACATATATATATATATATATATATGTGTGTGTGTGTGTGTGTGTATGTGTGTGCGTGCATGTATGTGTGTGTGTGTGCACTGTAAAACCCTCAATCTTCTTCCTCTCTTTACATTGTACACCTCTACATTTGCACATAAAACTGTCTTGCTCACCAAAACACTCACACAACTTCCATTGGAAGTCAATTGCTACAGTAATCTGTAATCTAGGTTGAATTTGGAACTCTGCTTTTCCAATGCTTTTGTTTCTTTTTGATGGATTATTATGTTGTGCTAGCTTCATGCTTCAATCATAAAAAATAAAAATTAAAAAAAGTTCCATTGGAACTTGTTAGAACCCACAATGGATGTGTGTGTAAATTAAATGTCTAAATAAAATAAACAACAAAATAAAATAATTTAGAAATTAATTTAATAAATTAAATTCCGAATTACTTGCTTACAGAAAACATAAGTCGCGGCTTGTTTTGGACACAATCTCCTTAAAGTAGATTTCGTCCTCGCTTCGGTGCTTTGAGTTTTAATGGCATCTACTTTCCAAGATACAACGACTACTACTTGATTTGCAGCACTACAAAATCAAGTCTTGTGAACCAAAACTCTACTGTGACTCTCTCTTTTTCTTCCTAAAAATAAATGCAGGACAGATGCAGAAACAGGAGGATGAAAAGAGGAAGAAGAAAGAAGAAATACTTTTCAAAAATTCGATGGAATGAAATGTTGGAATGCAGGCTATTTATAGGAAAATTGTGGCTTTTTCAAATAGGTAGAAAACTTGTTCGGATAGATTGAACTGGTACAAAACCTGTTTGGACAAATTTGAATCTTTTCAATTTGAATTTCAACAGGTATGAACCTGTTCAGGTGGAATTTCAACAAGTAGAAAACCTGTTCGGGATATGTTTGGGTGAGGAAAAAAAACTAGACCATTTATTTTGAATTTTAAACCCAAAATTAAAAATAAATAAATAAATAACAAATGTTTTTGGCTCAAAAAGATAAGTATTTGGCCGGACAAGCCCAACTTAATCTCATAGCTGCGCCCAAGCCTAGCTCGGTTGGACGGATGTGGTTTTTGTTTTGGGTCTAGCCCACTTTCCCTATAACCTCACCCTTCCACAAAGTTAGGTACCCCTTGGGGCCCATCCCAAGTATCCCAAGCTAGAATATATATAACCAAATAAATTCTTAAGCTTTTCCAATGTGGGACAAACACATTTTATAAATGTGTAAGAAACCCATCTAAAGCCATTACCACGAACTCGAAAACGCGCGTTGAATTCTCATTCATCCGTAAATGGTTTTGAGCAACCAAATACATGATGTTATTCAGTACGCGGCATTAAACATAAACCCAACAAGAAACGTTAAAAATAATGTTTGGGTCTCACCTTAATTAATGCTCAAAATTAACAAAAAAATAAGATTTTTCAAAACCATTTTCCAATAGAACTAACCAGTCAAGCTTCCACCAAAGGACAAACAAACAAGCCTTTAATAACTAAGAACTCCAAAAAGCTTGGGTGTGATTGGTTTGAAGTTGATGGACACCATAAGTTTTGGGACAATCCTTACAAATAGAATATTTTTTGTTCAAATCTAATTAACATGAAGTTCTATATATAACATATATAACAAATCAAAAAAAAAAAAATTCACAAACTTATACTTTAATCAATCAATAAATTTAAGAAAACGTTATAGTTTCCATTGACCCAACAAAACTTCATTGATACAATGGATAGCCATTAGAGAAAAAATGAAAATAATAATAATAATAATAATAATAATAATTATTATTATTATTATTATTATTATTATTATTATTATTATTATCATGTGGGAAGAGAAAATTATGGTGGATAGTTGGGTGTGAAGCCTACAAGTTGTCATTATGGCTGAGGACAATTGGGTGTGAGACAAGAGAGAGAGAGCATGGCTTTGGAAGTGGTAATGGAGGACTAGAAATAGAAATAATTGAGAGAGAAATGAGAGAGAGAGAGAGAGAGAGAGAGATAATAAATGGCATTGTTTTTTAAATTTGAAAGGGCATAAGGGGTATATCTGTCTTAAAAAATGTGATACTCTATATTTGAGCGTATGGCTGTCACAATCCATTTATTTGGATAAAAAAATTAAATGTGGACTTTAAGCCACAAACTATAAAAGGATTATGTCATTATTTTTAAATGATAAAAAAAATTATCTATATATGAACCAAATCATAAAGGCATAAAGTGAAATTTGTCCAAAAATAATTATTATATACAATCAAAAAGAACTTAGACAGTGTTACTGATCACTATGGGCCACAGGTTCGAACTTGACCTAAGACAAGCAAAGCAACTGCCTTGAGCTGCAAATTTCATTAAATTTTAAAGGGCTTTAAATAATTGGGGATTTTTTTTAAGGTCCCTGTTATTAAGATTTTATAACATAAAGGACACTCAATATTTTCATAATGTCTAAGGTCCCTCAACATTGATCTAGAGAAAATTCGATCCTCTCTGGGCAAATTTTCTCTGGACTTCACAGAGAAATTCTGGTTCATAGAGAATTCCTTTGAACGAATTTACTCTGGACTTCACAGAGAAATTCTAGTTCACAGAGAATTTTCTCTGGGCAAATTTTCTCTGGACTTCACAGAGAAATTGCAGTTCATAGAGAATTTCTTTGAACGAATTTACTCGGACTTCACAAAGAAATTCTAGTTCACAGAGAATTTCTCTGGTCGAATTTTCTCTGAACTTTACAGAGAAATTTTGGTTCACAAGGCTTCATTATTATTGAGAATTTCTCTGGACTATAAATTTGAATTGTTGAGAATTTCCCTAGACTATAAATCTGTAATTTATTATAGGGTGCATTCACAAGGTTTCATTGTTATTCAGAAGCAAAAGGAAAACAATAATTATAAGCAAACAAGAGAATTTAGAAAAGATGAGGAATGACGTTGGAAAAAAATTTCTCTGGTTGCCTCTTCAGGTGCTGAAGAAACTTTAGGGGCCTTATTTATCACTGGCTCGGGTTGTACTGGGACCTCTGGTTCTTAATTATGCTCTTCATCTGCCTTCTCATCACTTTCATCAAGAATGTCTTCTTTACTTTCACTTTCCTGTAATTCAACATCATATTTGAGTGATAGTTTTCCAAGACTCGTCATTTTTTTTTTTAAACTAGTATTAATATAATATCACAAGTGAAAAACATATAAATCCTGAACTGCTCAAAACCAAGAAAACTTCACTCAACTCAATGAGTGTTTGTCCCAAATACTCAGGGTCCCTCAACATCAATTCAGAGAAAATTCAATCTAAAGAATTTCTCTAGACTTCATAGTAAATTTCTCTGGCCGAATTTTCTCTGGACGAATTTTCTGCATCAGATTCAAATTCTATCACATGGTAAATCTCCATCTCTTCCAAACCAGGAAAATATTAAAAGATAACAAAACAAAAGAGAACGGAACTATTAGTCAAGAAGTAAAAGTCATAATTGATATAGAGAAAATTGCAATTCTCTCGTCTCTTCTAACTTCATTCATCATCTTTCAAACCAAAGAAAATTGAAATTTCTTTGAGTACCAAAGAAATTTAGAGAAAATTGTGCAGATAAAATTTGTGTGGCTTTGTGTGGCTCTATGTTAAGAAAAAAATAAATAAAAATTATGTGGCTTTGTGTGGCTTTATCTAAAGAAAATTGTATAGAGAAAATTTGTGTGGCTTTGTGTAGCTCTATCCAGAGAAAATTTGTATGGCTCTTTTCCAATTTTCTCTTATTTTTTGTTGTTTAATTTTCTCTAGACTGTAAGACATTCACTTAACAACAAACCAGAGAAAATTGAACAACCATCATTTTGACCAATTTTCTTTGAACTGTAAGACATTCACACAACAGCAAACTAGAGAAAATTAAACAACAACAAACCAGAGAAAATTGAACAACCACCATTTTGACTAATTTTTTCTAGACTGTAAGACATTCATATAACAACAAACTAGAGAAAATTAAACAACAACAAACCAGAGAAAATTGAACAACAATAGACTAGAGAAAATTGAACAACCACCATTTTGACCAATTTTCTCGGGCCTGTAAGACATTCATACAACAGCAAACCAAAGAAAATTAAACAACAAACCAGAGAAAATTGAACAAATACCATTTTGACCAATTTTCTCTAGACTGTAAGACATTCATACAACAGCAAACTAGAGAAAATTGAACAATCACCATTTTGACCAATTTTCTCTGAACTGTAAGACATTCATACAACAGCAAACCAGAAGAAATTGAACAACAACAAATTAGAGAAAATTGAATAACCACAATTTTCTCTGGATTGTAAGACATTCATACAACAGCAAACCAGAAGAAATTGAACAACAACAAATTAGAGAAAATTGAATAACCACAATTTTCTCTGGATTGTAAAACATTCATACAACAGCAAATCAGAAAAAATTGAACAACAAACCAGAGAAAATTGAACAACTACCATTTATCCAACAACAGAATAAATATATAACCAACAACAGGCAAGAAAATTGTCAATTGATACAACATCTCAGAGAATAACTTGCTGATTCATGAATAGCTCTCTTAATTTTGATAGAAACCAAACAGGACATCAACCAACAGAAAGGTGGAATTTTTTCTCCAATAAATCAAATCAAACTCGCAATACAAATCAAAGCTAGATAAAAAAAAATTTCTTCAAACTTCAATGGCAGAAGAGAGTTGGTAAGTCTACTTTTTGTTAACCTTTTTTAGGCAACCCCAAGGTCTGTAAGTTGCCATGACGATATGAGACCAATTTCCAACATCAACAACTCTATTAAGCATAACAAATAGAAACAAATAGCTGAGTATTAATCTCTCATATTATTACATATAAAGTAACAGTAATCCAATAACCCTCAAGCTCATAACATCACAACATATCAAGAGATGTCTATACATTTATACAATACTTAACAAAATGGCTTTGTCAAGAGATGTCTAGAGAAAGAGATCTTCACATCAAAGAATAATTTATTTTTCTATAAATTTATGTACAAAGAACAAATAATGACACTTCAAAAACTACAAGAATCTCAATCAAAAGCTTAAAAACAAATTGCTCTACAACAATGAATTTTTGTTTTCTTACAATGTTTTCATATCCTTAGTTCCCTACAACAGGGCACTTAATCTAATTCCAGAGAAAAATAAGTTCACCTGTAATCTTTTTGTAATCAAAGGCAACAGTTGTCATCTAGGTCTTATTCGGAAAACTCGATTGTACCATATCGAATGGAGTATCATATAAAAGATATCATACTTCACAGGCCTAGCATGCTAGAGAAATGTTGTTGTACTTTCTTTACTCTCTGTTGCATCTCGAGATACCTCTTTTGTGGGATTGATAGAAGTTTGACGCCAACGGCAACGGAACTCGTATCAGTCATGAAAGCTCTCCAATCCAACACATCGGAGGACGAAGTGAAGCGGATGATGGAGTAGCTCGACACCAACCTCGACGGCTTCATCAGGACAAGAACGGAGTGATCTTGTATTTGAGATCAACGAGAGAAAGAGAGAAGAGCAGCGGGATATATCAAATTTCTTTGTGATAGATGGGTGTGGGGTTTAGGAATTTTAGACATCAAAAAATAATATTGTGGATTTCTCCCATTACTAAAAATGGGAGAAGGACTTTGAACTAATTTTTCATAAATAATTTTCTCTTATGATGTTCATAGGTTTAAAAATAAAAATAAAAACTAATTAATTTAACTTTACAATCCAATTTAAATATCTTTGGGACATTGCCTACTATTCTTTTTTTTCTTTTTTTTTCAACTACTTTATTTTAAATTTGAATAAAAAACTTGATTTAATATGAATTATTCTAATTCCTTTATCAAATTTTCATTAAAATCTCTGTAAAAGTTTTCCTTATATCCCAAATTTTTCTTTTCATCAAATTTGATGAGGAAAAAAAAACACTTCGATACTTTATTTTTTAAAATTTTATTAAATTCAAATTTGAAAAAAAAAATGTTTCTCTCTTAAAAACTAAATCAAAAAATATATATTTATAGATTTCATTCATCTTAGGTATAACTCATATTACACAAATTTTGAATTTATATTATACACCTTCAGAGTAAAATTTTAAAAAAAAAAAAAATTATTTATTTATACATGAAGGACAAAAATGATTTATTTATTTACTTTGAAAGCACCCAATTTTAAGATTTTGCCTTGGCCTCAAAAATCTCAAAGCTAGTGCTGATGGGTCACTACGGGATCTATCTCAATAATCTGAGTCGTTCATCTTATAGTATCTTTTTAAAAAGATCATTCATATAAAAAAAAAATCACGCAAATTGAATAACACGTGGTTTTTTTTATTTTATATTTTTCTGTTATTATTATTATTATTAGTATTATGTTTTTTCATGTGTTCGTCGAATTACTGTTCTGGTGGACAACCCGTGTGTGTGGATTTGCATAAGCAAGCCAGCAGTACTTGAAACAAAACAGCTGAAAATATGTCACAATTTGTTTGACAGGGTCAGTGGAGGTAGACTTGGGATGCCGCTGTGGTGTGAGGCCTTTCCTTGAGGAGTTTTTTTTTTTTTTTTTTTTTAAATTTAATTTGTTGATATTATAAAATTTGTCGAACATATTATTTATATAAAAAATTAAGTTAATCAAAAATTTGTAACCTCGTGGTCAAATACTAATTATTTTTAAGAAATTATAAAGATCAAGTTAATCGTTTATTTTTTTAGAAAACAAATGTGCTCTTGTTACAAAATTATAAATATCCAGTTATTTAATTTTTTGCATAGATAATCTAATCAACGAATCCGATAATATAAATGGTTCATATTATCAAAAAAGACTTGAGAAAGGCCTCCATTAAAGCACCACAGGAGGCTGCTGTGACTTGCTTAAAACAACATCCCCGAGTCCCACTGGAGGTTCGTTGATATTAGACCATTATTTTTTTCAGAAAATTATATGTCATTACTAATTTAACAAAATAATTACATATTAATAAAAAAAAATTTTAATTTTAATTATTAATATATATAAATTTTATTATTAATTTGTAATATTTTTGAAAACTTAGGCCCACAAGGACAAGGATAGGCCCACGAGGACCACGGCCCACCATGAGTAAACCCAAGCCCACCATTTAGACCCCATTGCACAACCCGGTCAGTAAAACCCGGCACAGCTGGAGGCCAACTGAGCAGGAAAGGCCAATGATGCTCGGACACGTGGCGGTGCAGAACAGGCCATGTCAGCAGACAAAGATCTGCAAAGTTATTGCCACAGCACATCACCATTAATGCAACCCATCACAGCATTTATTGCGACAACACCCCTCAGCCGGAATGGCGCCCCTTCACCCTAAACAAGACGAACCACGGCGTAAGCTTTCGGCGGGAAGGTCAGAACGGCTGAGACAGCGAAATGATTATCAAACGATATAAGCAAAGCTCGAAGACAAGAAGAAGGTTAAGTTTTTCTATCCCCTCTCTCTTTCTCTCTTTCTCTCTCTACATTTGGTCCATCACATTTTCTAATTCATACGCCGGAGGGTTCGCCCGGGGACTACCTCGTTCCCCGATTGAACTTGCTTGCAGGTTATCCAGTGGGCTTGAGGAGCTTGGATCGGTCTAGCCCATTCACCAGGACACACTGTATCATCAGTTGGCGCCGTCTGTGGGAAATTGCGTTTGTCCGTGCGCCAGTTGTGTTCATTGCCGCCGGAGACCCTTTTCCTGCAACCTTTTTCACCTCACCCGTCACGTGTATGGTAACGACCTGATCCATGGCTTCCCACCATAATGCTGCCGATCACCAGACCGACCCTCCCAATCCAAACAACCCACCACAATACTTCATCGAGCTCACCAACAGCATCAACCGAATGGCCGAACAAAACCAGGCCTTAATCAATGCTCTGCTCCAATGGAACATCCCTATCCCTCCACCACCTCCAGATATTCCACCCCATCTAGAACAAGTTCCGGGCCATACCATCCCACAACCCAATCCTCCTAACTCGGGGGGCTTGCAACTCCCTCACCCACATATACATCCACCTCCTCCACCCCCACGTCCGTCATTCATAGCTCCAGCTCCTGAGGGAGAAGCTAGCAGCGTCCAACATCTATCTCCCTCTGGTGGTGACAACATTCCCCTTTGGGACGCTGAACTCCGAGCCATGAAACTCCAACTCCAAGGGGTCATGTAGAACATCCAACATAAACCCTCTACTACAGCAAACTCCCCATTTGTCGCCTCCATCCGAGACAAACTCCTACCCCCCAAGTTCAAAATGCCTACCATCGACCCCTTTGACGGAACAACCGACCCCGTCGACCACCTGGAGACCTACCGTACCCTCATGATCTTCCATGCTTTCCCTGACGAAATCATGTGCCAAGCCTTTCCCGTGACACTGAAGGGGTCGGCTCGGCTATAGTTCAGCCAGTTACCACCAGATTCGGTCTCCACATTTCAACACCTCAGTGACTCCTTCTTGAGCCACTTCATCAGGGCCCAACGCCAGCGACGTCCGGCGACCCAACTCCTCAACATCCGTCAGACCGAGGGGGAGTCACTGCGCAGCTTTGTCACTCGCTTCAACACCGAAGCCTTACAAGTTGCTGAAAATGACGATAAAGTCATCCTCACAGCCTTCATGGCTGGTCTGCGGTCATCCGATTTCCTCTTCTCCCTCTCTAAAAACCCCCCGACATCCATGGCAGCCTTGCTCTCCAAAGCCCAAAAGTACATGAACGCCGAGGATTCTCTAGCCGCTCGGCAGGACTCAACAACTAAATATCTGACCCCCAGAGAAAAGAGAAAAGACCAAGAACCCAGTAACACCCGGCATCATAATCAAACATCCCGCTATGCCGACCGACCTCCTCGCGCCGACCGGTCGGCACCAGTCAGACCCCTCGGTCGGTTCGAGCGATATACACCCCTCAATACTCCCATGGAACAAGTTCTTAACCAGATCCAACGGGACTACCCCCTCAAGTGGCCTCTTCCTCCGCGGAACCCTTCAAATTGTAAAGACCAGTCCAAATATTGCCGTTTCCACCAGGACCATGGCCATAACATCGACGACTGCATCAACCTCAAGGATCAAGTGGAGACCCTCATTCGCCAGGGGCGTCTAAGTCGGTTCACAGACACCCGTCCTCAGCAGAGGTAAAGGACCGAGCCCCACAGAGACAATCACAGGCACACCCCGCGGCACCAAATTTCAACTGCATCAGGGCATGACCGATCCCCCCAACAACCTCGACTTCAAGGTAATCCACCTCCGCTAGTTGGTGAAATCGGAGTCATTTCAGGTGGTCTTGCTTGTGGGGGGCCATCTCGCTCAGCTCAGAGGGCAGAGCTTAGAAAAATACGACAGGGCTCAGACAAGACAGTCGCCACGGTAGACCGACCCCCCAAGCAACCCAAACAGTGGACAGAGCCCATTACCTTCACGGACGCCGACTGTACAGGCATCCGTTATCCTCACGATGATCCCCTTGTCATCTCCACCGTCCTCTCCAATTATAAGGTCAGACGAGTTCTCATCGACAATGGCAGCTCGTCGAACATCATCTTCCTCAACTGCTTCCGCCAACTGAAGATCGGGGAAGAAAACCTGTCCTCACTCTAAACTCCCTTGGTTGGTTTCACCGGCGACCGGGTGACCTCTATTGGCTCCATTGATCTCCTCATCACCATTGGAGAGTACCCACGGCAGACCACGAAGTTGCTTACTTTACTTGTTGTCGACTGCCCCTCTGCTTACAACATCATCCTCAACCGCACCGCCCTCAATGCCTTCCAAGCCATCACATCCACCTACCACCTTGCCCTCAAGTTCCCTACTGATTTTGGGGTCGAAACGGTCAAAGGAGAACAGACCGTCGCTAGAGAATGTTATGTGGCCTCACTTAAAGAGGTCAAACTGAAGAAGGCAATGATCATTGAAGGACTTGACGTCCGAGATGAGGACGAACTGATCAGAGGCGAACCTGTGGAGGAACTCGTCGAAGTTAACATCGATCCCACCAACCCACTCAAAACTGCCAAAATCGGCAGTCTATTACCTCTCCAAACCAAGGCCGACCTCACCGCTCTCCTGACCGAACACAGAGATGTCTTCGCCTGGACTCATGCAGACATGCCAGGCATCGACCCCTCTTTCATAACCCACCACATCAGTATTGAGCCTCATTTCCGACCTTACCGACAAAGGCAGTGTATTTTCCATCCAGAGCGCAACAATCTCATAGCTGCAGAGGTTGACAAACTCCTCGAGGCCCAGTTTATCCGAAATTTGGATTATCCTAAGTGGCTGTCCAACGTGGTCCTGGTTCGCAAAAACAATGGCAAGTGGCGCTCAAGGCCGACTACTCCGACTTGAACCTAGCTTGCCCCAAAGATAGCTATCCCCTCCCCCGCATTGATCTACTGGTCGACGCCACGGCCGGTCATCAAATGCTCAGCTTCATGGATGCTTTTTTCGGGTACAACCAAATCGTGATGCACTCATCCGACCAGGAACACACATCTTTCATCACCGACCGGGGCACGTACCACTACCGTGTCATGCCGTTCGGACTAAAGAATGCTGGAGCCACCTACCAACGTTTAGTCAATACAGTCTTCCACCATCAGATCGGACGGAACATGGAAGTGTATGTGGATGACATACTAGTCAAGAGCAAACTCTCCACTGACCACCTCACCGACCTACGAGAGACTTTTGCCACCCTTCGCAAATATCAAATGAAGCTCAACCCAGAGAAGTGCGCCTTTGGCGTAGGATCTGGCAAGTTCTTGGGTTTCATGGTCAGTCAGCGCGGCATCGAGGCCAACCCTGAGAAGATAAAGGCCTTGATTGAGATGCAGTTACCCAAAACCGTTAAAGAGGTCCAAAGGCTCACCGGCAGAGTGGCAGCCCTCAACCGTTTCATCTCCCGCGCAATGGATAAGTGCCTACCATTTTTCAAAGTCCTGCGGCAGACCTTTGAATGGACAACTGAATCAGAAGAAGCCTTCCAACAGTTAAAACAGTGCATGGCCAATCCTCCCCTTCTCTCACAGGCAATTACCGGTGAGCCCCTCTTCCTCTACCTAGCAGTATCAAGCACCGCAATCAAATTTCATCGAGAGGATACCTTTAACGGCCGATCTACTACATCAGCCGGGCTCTCAGGGGAGCGGAGCAGAACTACCCCCTATTAGAAAAGCTGTCCCTGGCCTTGGTCACCGCCTCCAGACGGCTCCGCCCCTACTTCCAAGCCCATTCCATAGTGGTTCTCACCGACCAGCCCCTGAAGAAGGTCATGCAGCAACCAGAGCTCTCAGGAAGACTAATGCAGTGGTCAGTAGAACTAAGCCAGTTCGACATCTCTTATCGCCTGACAAAGAATCAAGGGCAAGTCAGAGTCGACTTCATCTTGGAATTCACCAATCCAAATTTCAACCACTAACCCTCCACCCCCTCCAACTCCACCAGAGCCTGAAGATCCTCATTGTTGGACACTCAATGTTGACGGCTCGTCTCGTAGGGAAGGAAGTGGGGCTGGCCTCATCCTCACATCCCCCGAAGGGAGTTATTTCAAATGTGCCCTCCGCCTCTTGTTTGCAGCCAGCAACAATGAGGCCGAATACGAAGCATTGATAGCAGGACTTCGTCTAGCCAAAGACATTGGTGTTAGCCACATTCGCGTGTTTAGTGACTTCCAACTTATCGTCGGCCAAATCACGGGTGAATTCGATGCCAAGGACACCACAATGCGGACTTACAAGGACATGGCGCTCACCCTTGTTCGTCTCTTCAACACTTTCCAGATCAGACACATACCTAGGGCGGAAAACTCCAAAGCAGATGAGATGGCCCAGCTGGCCTCCGCCGACCAATCCGACCTCAGCCATGGAGTTCGCCTCGAATACCTGACTCACCCGGCCATCTCGCCCGACCTGCAAGAAGTGCAATTCCTCCAGACGGAACCCATCCCTTGGGCATCCGACATCTTCCTCTTCTTGACCACTGGAGAACTCCCAGATGACCAACAGTAGGTTGCCAAGGTCAGAGCTCGGTGGGCTAATTACATTCTGGTCGACGGCCTCTTTTACAAGCGCGATTTCTCAGACTGCGATGTCTCAAATCCACAAGCAACCTATGTAATGCAGGAGATCCATGAAGGAATGTGTGGCAATCATTCGAGTGGCAAGTCTCTCGCACACAAAGTACTCCGTATAGGCTACTTCTGGCCGACCCTCAACAAAGATGCCACGATTTCTAAAAATGCGACAAGTGTCATAACCGCCAACATCCCCATGCTCCACCCATCGAAATGATCACCGCAGCCTCTTACCGTTCGCCAAATGGGGATCGACTTGGTTGGTCCACTTCCCACCGGGTCGAGGCTGCACCAAGTTCGCAATTGTTGCCATTGATTACTTCACCAAGTGGGTCGAGGTAACCCTCGCCACAATCACCGAAATGGAACACCACCAAGTTTATCCGCAATCGATTGTCCGCAGATTTGGCAAGCCATCGCCTCCGGCATAATGGCAAACAGTTCGACAATGCTAAATACAGGAAATTTTGTGCGGATCTCCAAATTCAACTGTGCTTCCCTTCCCCCGGTCATCCCCAAGCAAATGGCCAAGTTGAGGTCACTAACCGCTCTCCTGAAGATCATCAAAACTAAGCTCGAAGTTGCTAAAGGCCTCTGGGCTGAGGAACTACCACATGTACTCTGGGCTTATCGAACCACTGCCCGAACTCCCATCGGGAAACCCTTTTCGCTAACATATGGCGCCGAGGCGGTCATTCCAGAGAAGTCGGTCGCCCACCCTGTGGTCTTACATCCGACCTCGCCAAATAGAAAAACTCCGCCGAAAGCGAGACTTGGACCTCATCGAAGAGCTCAGAGAGATCGTCATTGCCGATTGGCTTGCAGACCAAAGAAAAATGAGAACACACTACAACCGCAGAGTCCAACCACGGGAGTTTTCGGTAGGGGACCTTGTCTTGAGAGAAGCAACTCTCGCCACCAAGAATCCGACCGAGGGCAAACTAGCAGCCAAGTGGGAGGGACCTTACGTTGTGAAAGCCCGCCCACGGCCAGGCACCTATCGACTTCAAGACATGGACGGCCGCGACCTTCCCCATCCTTGGAATGCTGAACATCTGAAACGTTACTATCAATGAATTCTTACTTTTGTATTGTCAAACTTGTTGTATTTGTCTTTTTCAATACATAATACAAATATCGACTGGATTCCCAACCTGCTATAATTTAACTGTCTGAATGTCGCTTCCATGAAACTTTCATTTGCAGCACCACTTACAAAAGCCTCGACCAGACCGAGCACTTTCAAAAGCCTCAGTCCGACCTGAGCACCTACAAAAGCCTCGGCCAGACTGAGCACTTTCAAAAGCCTCAGTCCGACCTGAGCACCTACAAAAGCCTTGGCCAGACCAAGCATCTTCAAAAGCCTCAGTCCGACCTGAGCACCTACAAAAGCCTCGGCCAGACCGAGCACTTTCAAAAGCTTCAGTCCGACCTGAGCACCTACAAAAGCCTTGGCTAGACCAAGCATCTTCAAAAGCCTCAGTCCGACCTGAGCACCTACAAAAGCCTTGACCAGACCAAGCAATTTCAAAAGCCTCAGTCCGACCTGAGCACCTACAAAAGCCTCGGCCAGACCGAGCACTTTCAAAAGCCTCAGTCCGACCTGAGCACCCACAAAAGCCTCGGCCAGACCGAGCACCTTCAAAAGCCTCAGTCCGACCTGAGCACTTACAAAAGCCTTGGCCAGACCAAGCATCTTCAAAAGCCTCCGTCCGACCAAGCACTTTCGAACATCCGAAGACCCAGCGAAACAAGTACTAGCATAGCCTTGGGAGAACACTTAGTCACAAGTTCAGGTCACAAAAATTTACAGCATCTCCACTTAGTTAAATTAAAACCCACTTTCCTACCCTCATTCATTGAATTTTTACACCAGTCCAATCTCACTCCGCATAAAAGGAATTTTATCAGTCTATTCTTACTCTGCATGATGGAATTTTTTATTTAACACGTTCGAATTCACAAGTTCAAATTCCAATTCAAATTCACAAGTCCACCCTCTTTAATTCATCGGTCCAATTTCATCAACCCAATCTCACAAGTTCAGGTTCACCTGGCTCATTTTTCATAAGTTCACTCTGTCATGAAGTTGAATTTTTCATAAGTTGAATTTTTCCATAAGTTCATTACCCACTTTCATTACAAGTTGAATTTTTCATAAGTTGAATTTTTCATAAGTTCACTCTGTCATGAAGGCAAATTTCTCACTCTCCATTTCAAACCCACCACACCAATGAATACAGCTAACTGCAAGACATAAATAGAGTTTTATTTATTGGCCAAATATGAACATCAGTTTATTACAATACTTCAAAAACAAAACAAAACAAAAATGTGTATACAAAAAAAAAACAAAAAAAAACAAAAACAAAAACTCCTAAGTACACCTATTCTCCAGATCCCTCATCCTCCTCACTGGAGATAAGGTCTACTTCTTCTACGCCCTCGTCCAGGGGGGTCTGGGCCACATCATCCTCCCCAATTGTCACCCTGCTGAAGTCAAGCTCTGGGAACAGCTCTTCCGCCTTGCGCTTGAACATTTTCCAAACCGTCCTAACTCGCCATCTCATGCTTATAAAAGTCCGACTGGAAGCTCTCTATGACTTCAGATTCAGTTCTTCATTGCCGTCCGTGATGGGCCAAATTTCTGCATTCTCCTCGCTAAACCGGCTGGTAACTGCAAGATCAATTGCCATCTGAACTCAGAGACCCTTTGAATTGAGTAACAGCTGCAACATAAAGATCGGGGTAGGCTGCCCTTTCCGAGGCCGCTTTCGCCTTCTCTTCGTTGAGCTCTTTTTGTAAGGCCTCCTTCTCAGCTGCAGCCTTAGCCCTCTCAGCCTCTAGCTCCCTCTTCCAAGCTTCCCCCTCAGCCATCACCTTCCTCCTCTCCTCATCCAACTCCTTCCTTAGGCTCTCCTTCTCCGCCCTCGCCTTCTCCACCCCTACTTCCAACTCCCTCCTAAGCCTCTCCCTCTCCCCTCCGCTTGGCCACCATCCTCCAACGCCTTTTGCAGAGCCTCCACCTTTGCATCCGCCTCATCTTTCGCTTCACCAACTCTTCGTTCGTTTCATGGCCTCTTCATGCCGATCATTGGCAATGGCATAGGCTTGTTGGGACTCTTCCACTTTCTCTCGTCACGACCAAATTGAACTCAAGTGACACAACCCTACGGCGTGTATCCAAATTCTAGCTTGACAAATTTACCACTGGCACTCATCCAACTTGCCTTCTCCTTCTTCTCCAATCAGGTTCTCACTTTCTTCGCTTTGAGCCCTGCTCTCCTCGCCTTCCTTAGAGAGCTCGCCAGGCAAGCACCTCCATCCGAGGAGCATAACCCTCAACAGTCACCATTGAATTGGGCGGCCGCAGTCCGGGATCCTCCGCAATCTTCAACAGACGGTCAGCCCCTGCCCTGGCTGGCCCCACTTCCTTCCACCTCCCACCACCGCCATGAGCATGGTAGAAGGCGGTGTTCAGACCCACTCCTCCCTCCTGGGGGGCAGGACCCCTTGGAGTCTGTTGCTCCCCACTTGGCTCAACGCTGCTTACGCTCGCTGCCACTTGGATTGCTGAGGCAACTTCCACAGCCTCCAGTGCTAGGATAACCTTTGCCACTTCTGGGGTATCCTTCACCTGAAGAGTCTCCACCACAGCTGGGGCCTCCTTCACTTTCTTGGGCCCAGGCTCCCCTGCAGTCTCTCCAGGGGCACTTCTCTTCTTCCTCTTCCTCTTCAGTGCCTCCTCCCCAAGCCTGGCCTTCTCCTTCACAGGGTCCACAGGGAGCTTTCGTGGTTCAAACTTACTTAAATCCTTCTCCCCCAACGGCTTCGGGCGAGGCCTGATCCTCTCCTTCGCGATCGGTTGTGAAGGTCGGTCGTCATGTGCCCTCTTGAACATGGTGGCTTTGGCAAGAAGGGCCCGATCCTCAGCCTCCTGAGCCTCCCTCCTCGCCTCCAGCTCCGCTCGGTCAAGTTCCCCACCGATTGGCTGAGGACCCAGCCCTGCCTCAAACAGTGCAGAGGGTTGCACCAGCTCGTCCCATCTCACCTTCTCCTTCTCCCTCCACTCTTTCACCCTCTTCACCTTTTCCCCTGCTGCGGGCCCCAATTTTACCTCCACCGTCCTGATTGGCACCTTCCAGATGGTGCGCACCCCAGGCCCCCCGCTGGCAGAAACGTAGAACCACCGTGCCCATCATCCCTTGATCGACGTAGGCAAACCAGCCACCAACCCCTTCCCCACAACTACCTGCAGGGTGACCCACATCTCCTGTTGCCCGGAGGCCTTGTAGCAAGCAAAGAACTCCTCCAACACCATCGACTCCCCCCCATTTGCCTTTGGCCATGCACTTGGGCAGGCCATCAGGATCTTCCAGGCATTGGGCATCAGCTGGCCCGGGGCTACTTCTAGGTGGTTGAGCACATCCACCACTATTTGAGGCAGTGGCAACCTCAAATTCCCTTCAATGCCTCAGATAGGAAAACCTCCTAGCTTGGCGTCCGACGGCCTTTCCGACGTTATGTACCATTAACCACCCCTCACGGAATTTGGTACTTCTCGGATCGCCTAACTCCGCTCATATCGCCGATTTGTCCACCTTTGTGTGCCAATGATCCGCTCCGCTTCACCGACGGGCGTCGAGTCGCCACCAAGGTGGAACCATGGAAACGATCGCTGGTTCCCCACCCTCTCCGTCTCAGACAGTGCCTAATTCTCCGTGATCATCGTCTCCCAGAGGATCCACCCTCACATTCACGTTTCCTTCATGCTCCATCTCTAACGTATGTCTGCGGATCGCTTCTGAAGCAGGCACTAAAAAGTCGACGAAATGCTCCAATGGTGTATCGCGCACAACAAATGGTGTGATACTTGGAATGTTTTGGGTTCTTGAAAACAGGTAAGTAAATCGAATGATACCAAACGCCCACGGTTTACCCCTATTCCAAGGGTCCAAGTTAATTTTCACCAGTTTGAAAACTTTTCAAATCATCCGCCAAAACTGTACCATCAATGCCCATAATAATACCCTGACGCTTCACTCCTAATCCAACGCTTGACCTTTCCCCTCCCCCCGAAATCCTGCCACGTGTATGGTCCTGATGCGCTGACTTCTGCCCTTACCTTGTCTTTTCCACTTTAACTCATCATGTGACACGCCGCTTTGAGCCTCAAGGCCTCGCCTCAGCCGCCTTCGGCCGGCCGGCTCCCGCCACCCTCACGCCGGCCTCTTCACGCCTCGCCCTTTCACGCGGCCTCACGCTCGGCCACCACGCCTCATTTCTCACCGCGGCCACCTCACGCCGCCTCACCACGCCGCCACCTCACGCTGCCACCTCGCCGGCCTTTCACGCCTCACGCCGGCCTCGGCCGCTCACGCCGCTTTCGGCCGCCACCTCATTCTCGCTGGTTTCACGCCTCACGCTTGGCCTCTCACGCCGGCCTTCCCCACCTCGGATTCATCTTCCTTATTACTATTCCCTTCGTTGGACTAAAGCTGCACTCGGGAATGGGGGACTACTGACAGGGATAGGCCCACAAGGACCACTACCACCGTGAGTAAACCCAAGCCCACCATTTAGACCCCATTGCACAACCCGGTCAGTAAAACCCAGTACAGCTGGAGGCCAACTGAGCAGGAAAGGCCAATGATGCTCGGACACGTATGGTGCGTGCCATGTCAATGACAAAGATCTCGCAAAGTTATTGCACAAAGACATCACCATTAATGCAACCCATCACAAGATTTATTGCATAACACCCTCAACCGAATGGCGCCTCACCTCGAACAACAAGACGAACCACGCAGAAGCTTTGCGGAAGGTCGAACTACCGAGACAAATAAATGATTACCAAAGGATATAAGCAAAGCTCGAAGACAAGAAGAAGGTTAAGTTTTTCTATCCCCTCTCTCTCTCTCTCTACATTTGGTCCATCACCTTTTCTAATTCATACGCCGGAGGGTTCGCCGGGGGACTACCCCGTTCCCCGATTGAACTTGCTTGCAGGTTATCCAGTGGGCTTGAAGAGCTTGGATCGGTCTAGCCCATTCACCAGGACACACTGTATCATCATTATCAAAAAAGACTTGAGAAAGGCCTCCATTAAAGCACCACAGGAGGCTGCTGTGACTTGCTTAAAACAACATCCCCGAGTCCCACTGGAGGTTCGTTGATATTAGACCATTATTTTTTTTAGAAAATTATATGTCATTACTAATTTAACAAAATAATTACATATTAATAAAAAAATTATAATTTTAATTATTAATATATATAAATTTTATTATTAATTTGTAATATTTTTGAAAACTTAGACTGAATAGTAATTATCACTTATCTTTTTGTGTTTGGTCATGGCATTTTAAGGGTTGATCCTTTTTTTTTTCTTTTTCTGTGTGTGTGTGTGTGTGTGTAAGGGGGGTTGGCTGGTTTTGAAGTCACTACTTGAGATGTGGAACTCCACTTACTGAGATGTAGGGTTGGAATATAGTAATTATTTATGTATGTAGAACAGGTAAATGGATAAGCAAAACATGATTAATTGATGGGAATTTTAAAATAGTGGTATAGGCAAAAGAAAATTACAAAATTATGTGAGGGGTAAGTGGTTTTGTGATGGAGTGCAAGTGAAAAGTTGTATTTGCACTCATCATGGATGTGGCTGCAATAGCGAGTGACTGTGGAGGTGGTGGTTGAGACGATGGTAATCGCGGTGTGATAATAGTAGTGACGATCGGCAACGCAGCAGCGGAGGTGGGCTATCAATGGTGGTTGTTGGAGTTAGTGGGGGATAGGATTAGGGTTTGGGTTAGAGGTTAGGGGTATAGTTGTTATTAAGGTGGGGGTTCAATGAGAAAGTTGAGGGGTTTCATTTTGCTGAATGGGGGTTCAAAGAAGTGGGAGGGTAAAGTAAAAAGGTGAGGACAAATAGTAGCACTCCTTAAAAATAGCGGATGATAACTCAAAAAATAATATTTGTTGAATATTATTTTGAGAGGACATATTATTTTTAAGATAATGACTATAGTTATTTCTTTAATGGGACTTTTTTATGGATAATCTTCTGAAATAAAAAGGACGGTTAGAATTATCAAAGTTGATCTTTTGATGAGCCCATAGTAGTTCGACAATTAGGGGTGGGTATTGGCCCGTTGGCCTACCCATTTTGTCTAGTCCAACCCTATTTTTTAGTGTTTGAGAAGATTATTTTAGGCCATAGGGCTGAATTGAGCCAATATTTTTGGCCCGATATATTAATGGACTGGATTTGAGATTTATACTTTCAACTCGGCCTGACATGTTATTAAATTAGTTATAATATATTAAAATATTTTTTTGTTAAATTTGAAATTCACATTTTGTGGTGATGTTTGATTGAATTTATTTAAGAAATCTTTCAATTTATATACAAAATCGTTCAATTTATACACAAAATCGTTCAATTTATAATGTTGTCAGTATATTTGTTTAAGAAATATAATGTGTTATTGAATTTAATTATGAAATGTTTAAAAAAAAAAAAATTTAACATATAGATCAATGGGTGGACTTGGGATTTATAATTATTTTTTGGGACGGGCTTGGGCAAATGTAAAGGCTTGATGTTAGAACGGGACGACGCTTTGATAGATACAAAATCCCATATTATGTAGTATCGATTTGGCCCGAACTTGACTTGGCCCAAAGAATGCCTAGGCTTACCCACAACATTGTTGAATTGAGTTGCTAAACTAGGCTATGTTTGGCATGGGTTTTTTGGCTATTTTAGCCATAAAAAGATAAAATGGGCTGAAAAATCGATAAAAAAAAATTGTCACATCCAAATCATAATTATTTCATTTTTTTTCTCACAAAATCAAAAAAGCCCATCCCAAATGAGACTTTTTAGCCCTAGGTTAAAATAGTTAAAAAGTCAAAAAGCTAGCTTACATCCCAAACAAAGGCTGAAACAACATGTATGAGTGGGTAGAAATGGCAACAATAAGGGGGGGTCGGGATCGCACTCTCGCCCTCGATCCTCGATGGTGGAAATTCTTTTCGTCTCAAATTTCGCCTCCGACGGGAACCTATCACCACCCTCCCCTAACAGATCGTTTCCGACTTCCAAAATTTCCCAACCCAAAAAAAAAAATAAACTCCAAAAAATACAATAATTCATCAACAACAACAACATCATCACCAAATTATATATATTCATCATCATCATCAACAACAATACACCCATACACCAGAATTCACATATATATTCAACAAATCTAACAGATCTTAGCTCAAATGTAAAAAATAAAAAATCTAACACATTAAATAGATCATCATTTTCTTCATCTACATCAACAATAGATCTAAGCTCAAATCAAAAAACATCTTCATCATTTTCATCAACAATAGATCTTCATCAACAAAATCTTCATCTTCATCATTTTCCAGATCTAAAGAACAAAAGCAAAAAACAAAGGGAGAGAGAGAGAGAGAGAGAGAGAGAGAGAGAGAGAGAGAGAGAAGATACCATGCGAGAGAGAGACGAGGAGGTACCATAAGAAGGAGAAGAGGAGCCACTGCCAGTGAGAGAGAGAGAGAGAGAGAGAGAGAGAGAGAGAGGAGCTGCCACCGCAATACTGTAAGGGAAAAGTGACACCGGTGAGAAAGAGAGGAGGAGCCATCGCCACCGTCGATGCCCTAGATCGACTCTTTGAAAGAAGCAGCGGTGAGAAAGAGAGGAGAGAGATACCCTTTGAAAATTGGCGGTGAGGGAGGAGCAAAGGTGAGGGAGCACAGAAAGCAGCAACCATCGTGTGTATGTGAGAGAGAATGAGACTATATATTGTGTTTGTGTGTGTCAACCAAATCCTAAACACACACACACACACACACACACACACACACACACTTATATATATAAACAGGGGCATAATAATAATCTTACATTAGAGCTAAACGAGGCAGGGTTAGATCCGGGGTTGGGAAATGTATCACCGTCCTCGGCTCGAATATCATCGAGGATTCATTTTTGAATACCATCCCTGGCCTGTCAAGAGTATTTTTCGGGAAAAAAATTGCTCAATTCGAGTTTGGGTCCTTGTTGGACCGAGTTCAAATTGACATCCTATGAGTACTTGGAGTTTGCTTAGTACTTTTTTTTTTACTTATTTTTTCCTTCTAGTATTTTTTAAAAAAATATACAAAATTTTAAATTTTTAGATTTAGTTTGATGAGACGAATTAATTTTTTTTTAAAAAAAAATTCAAAAAAATTCAAAAAAGGCAAATAAATAAAAAAAATAGTGACTTTTTTTTGTGCTTATTTCATCTTTTCCATTTTTTTTTTCTTAATTTTTTTCCCCCCTTTTTAGATTCACATTAAAAATAAATAATATTCATAAAAATAGGTTCCTCAAATATGGAAAATGGTGATAAAAATAAAAATTCATAAAAATAGGTTCCCCAAATATGATTGTCAATCTCTTAGCCTATAAGAAAATGAGGTATCTCCTCCTAAGTTGAATGAAATAGATTACAAACATGAAAGTCATGGAGATGGTCAAACGTAAAACGAAAAAAGGAGGTAAGTGGTGGAGGACTAAAATTGTGAAAATAAAAAGGAAAAAAAAAGCAGAACCAGCCATGTGGGTGGAAATAATCTGTGGTCTAGTAATCTACAGATTGTTCCGGCGAGTCTTCTACGACGACCACCACCACGATCTCCTCACCTCCGATTCCATTGCTCTTTTCTCCGTCGCCACTAGGTATCCCCTTAATTTTTTTTATTTTTTTCTGTTTGGTTGCTGGGAAAACGCCAGAAAGCAGAAGAAAATGTAATCTGTAAACTGAAGCTGAATTTGTTCATTTTTCTATTGTAGACTCGAAAAGCTTTATGGTGGAAAAGTTCATGTTGGGCTGCGAATTCCAGACGCCGATTCTGGTTCCCGACAGAACATTGATATGGTCCTTGTTACCAAAGGGTAGGTCTATTCGCTAAACTCTGTATCTTTAAATCTGTTTGGTTCTGTAGAAAATGTTGGAGAAAGAGATAGAGCGAACACACACACACACACACACAGAGCAGTGTAATTCTTGAGCTTAAGACCATTTTGCCTCACCTTGTGTTGATCTTTTCATGTCGAGTGCATAAATTGTTAAGGTTAATATGACTTTTGCAACTTTTCTCTCGATCCTAACTGGGTGCATGCTTGCATTTCTTTTTAACAGGGAGGCGGTGGTGATTTGTGTTCAGAATTGTTCAGGGATTGTATCGATTAATGCTGATGGAAGTTGGGTTTCCACTGGTGGAAATAGCCACAAAACTGAGCGGTATCCAGATCCCGTAAGTCCATGTTCTTATGCAGTGATTTAATTTGGGCATTCTTTTAGCATGTTTTTTACTGGAGCAGTGTCTTCCATGAATGCTTTTGAATGTGATTTTAATTATTGAAATGAGTTAATCAAGTGATTGTGGGATAGAAATTATATGCTAAAAGTTAAAACTATTCTTATAAAATTATTGTGTTGGGTCTTCTAGAGACCTTGAGGCGGTCAACAGTAAACATAGTTGTCCTTGGACTTTGAGGGAAGTACCCACATAACATCTTTGTAATTTAGAAACTAGGGAACTAGCCTATCTTCTTTGCTTCAGTAACATGTTACAAGTTTTTATTTTTTGGTAGGTAAAGCGAGTTTATACCAAAAAATATAGATATTACAATGACGCTCAACAGACAATCTTGGTTTAATGATTTGGGGAGAAATTTGGAAAAAGAAAGAGAAAATGATCAATCTTGGTTTAATGATTTGGGGAGAAATTTGGAAAAAGAAAGAGAAAATGATGGTGAAATGTGAATAAAATACATCTATAATTAACCTAGTTTTACACACTTTTTTCCTTTCCTTTTCTAAATCACTCCCCAAATCCTTGAACCAAACATAGCCTTAGGGTCTACATAACTTTAGAGAAGCGACACCCTAGCCAAAGACTTGGATTAAACATAACACCTAGCCTAATAAAAGTAATCTCTCACAGTACAAGAGGCTAGGGAAACTAACACATCCTTAGACAAATAGACTAAGAAATACAGCAAACTCAGAAGGTGCACATCCACAGTGCATCTGCCAAAAGCCATCCACTACATCAGCTTGCAAGTGTTTGCATTCTACAGAGCACAATATAGAAAGAATTGACTATTGAGATGCTTTAAAGGTCGCATAAGCTAGTCTGTGATACATTGGGAGCTGTTGTGCAGAGCTTGTGGATATCATGAAGGACTTATGTGGGAAGAGCCATGAGGTTGTCAGTTTGAAAACTTTGAAGTCATCATCTTGGAAATTGGAATTATATTATACGTCATTGAGGATATCAAGAAGTGAGCACTGTTCCAGACCTTTAGGGTTAAGAACAAAAAGACCAGTTATATGAGCATTAGAAAAATGAGACAAATAATGCAGATGTTGATTAAAAAACAAAAAGATAATCATTTTGAAGAGATTTTGACCTCTACCAGAATTTGTCCAATAAATTGATTACCGATTTTCAACCTACTGCATGACTAATGTGGTGGAGTAATCCCTGGTTGGGATACAAAATTTCAAGGACATTTTTTCCGAGTTGTACTTCAACAGTCGGACTGCCTTTCCATATATATTCTGGATGATTGAATGCCAAGGGATTTGGGTAATATGCCTCTGCAGCCATTTTGTAGCAAAAAACATTTCTAGAATCAGATTATTACTATCTAGGTTTCTCTTAGCTGTGTTACAAGACTTTTAGTCCAAAAATTTAACAAATCAGTAAGATGATGTCTTTTGTCTGTTTTCGAAGCTTTTTAACCTTATAACATGTGTGGGAATTTCTGTATCTCAGGTGGCAGAAGCTAAACGACAAGTTTCTATTCTTGAATCCTACTTTGAACAAAGGGGAGCCACTCTTCCAAAAGGGTATTTGTCTTGCAGGGTTATATGTCCCAACCCAAATTTCCGGTATGCATTGAACTCTTCCCTTGGTTGTGTTTATCCTAAATACAATGTTTATTTTTCTCAAATTAAAGGCTCTGCTTTCTTTTAATTTTCTTGATGACTCTATGGATTATACTTGCTCATCCTGAATTTGTGTTCCCTTGGTTGTGTTTATCCTAAATACTATTGTTTATCCTACTCCAATTAAGGGGCTTTCATTTCCTTCATTTTCTTGATGACGATGGATTTATACTTTCTCATTTCGAATTCGTGTCTATGCTTTATTGCTGCATTATTTTATGAAGAAATAATGAGTTCATTGCCTTAAAATTTACATCATTACCACTCAAATCTGATTACCTCTTGGTCAAAGGTCACGCACTTCTCATTTTTTTTTTAGTTTTGCTGGGAGAACATGAAAATTTGGCTTGTGGGAGTAAGGTCATTTTTATATTTAGTTGATTAGGAAGGCTGTGCTTCTTTCCCACTGACAGTTCCAACATAAATGCTATGGATAAAAGGAAAAAATATTCCTGAGACAGCATGGGAAATGTTTAAGCATGTCATACAAGCACAGGAATGGATCTTCTGAACTACATATCTAATAAAGACTCTAAATATTGAGCTGTTTTGAAACCCTGGAAGCAAACAGGGGTGTCAGCACCCAAATTGGCAAAGAAAGGGGCAAATGTGGAGTAGCATTAGTATTTCGACTAGCTGATAACTGCACTGCCCGATTGTTGTTGATACAGAAATAATTGTTTCTACGCCTACATACCACACACATACATAAATAAGCTTATGTGTGTCTTCCACACCAGTTTAAAAAGACTCATTGGATGATAACATGCGAGAAAATCATAGAAATGACAAAAAGTGTTTCTGGATATAACAATTCTCTGTACAGTGTGCACACTCAACCATGTCTGTAATTGAAACTATTACAGTGCATTTTATTAACATGAAAACTGCAGTTTGTTACAATTCAAATTTATGAATCTTTCTAGAGAAGGCTCTACACGCAGTTATAAATATTTCATTGCAACTATTGAAGTTTTATTGTATTTTACATTTTAATTGTTTCTACTACCGTTAATACATCAACTTCAAATACCATTGATCAAAAAAATATTTCAATTACAAATACTGCTTTTAATACATGGATCCACTATAAGTGACAGTATGCTTTGACTATTTATGAATGGTAAAAGAAACACGCAAGATAAGGGTAATTGGGTTTGAGTCACGGATACAACATCTCCAGAAATGGCAGTAAGGCTGCTTACATCTCACCCTTTTTATGCAAGCAGGCATGCACACAAATAATGGCATGTGAAAAAGATTGAAATATCTAAAAAGGTAAAAGGCATCATTAATGCAGTGTTTACCTAAGTTTTAAAATGCTTTATTGAGGTTCGCCTCGATGCTTGCCTCGAGGTAAAGCTAAAGCAAAACGCCTCAAGGCTTTGATTTGTAGGCCTTTCTTGTCAAGGGCTTGCACACATAGTCTAAGCCATGCGCCTTAAAAGCGTTTTGTATGCCTTCTACGCATAAGCATATGAAGAGTAAGCATATGAAAAGTTTGACTTAGGTTAGGCTCTTGTTAAATTTAGTCTAGTAGATGGTTTATGCATAAAGAATAAAGGGAACCCCTTTTGCAACTATATTCTATAGGAAAGATTTATAAATAACTAATCAAGAAAAACCACAAAATTAATGCTTAGTGAGAAGCTCAATCACAAAAGCTAATAATACCAATTTCACTTTGAATAAAGCAAAGCTTCCTTTTTTGCAGTGAACCTTGAGCAAAAAAGTAATTACACCTTTATATTTAATTTTGATGTATTTATTTATTGTTTAAAATATTTAAATTATTTACTAAATATAAAAATTTAGAATTTGAAATGCTTCCGCTTCAATGCCTTAAAGTTTACGCCTCGCCTTATGAGAGGTAAAACGTCTCACATTACACATTTGCCTTTAAAAACTTTGGTGTTTACACATGGTTGTTATAGATTGCTTCACTGTTGCAATTGAAAAGTCTAGTCCACACTGCTCCTTAAAACTTAGGCATTAAGGAGAGGGAAACTGAGCCTTATAACCAGCACAGATGGGGTAACTCCAGGCGATATGGAACATATTCCAACACACTGTCCTGGATTACAACATACAGTAGTCGGACAAACGGCACACCAATCATAGGCCCAACCAAGCTCTGATACCAAATTGAAAAGCCTAACCCACACTTCTTAAAACCTAGGTATTAAGGAGAGGGAAACTGAAGGCTTATAACCAGAGTAGATGGGGTAATTTTAGGCGATGTGGGACACATTCCAACAGTTGCAACATTACCTCATGGACTCTAATTCACATTTCAAAACTGTGAACCGTGGAATGAATAAAAAATTGATAAAATATTACTCTATGCAACAACCCTACATCATATACTGGGACTCTTGTTTAGCAATAGGCGGAAATTGCCAGATGACATCTTCAATTTTGGTTTGCCTTTTTACTTAATAATTTTTTTTTTTTTTTTCATTTCTGCAGTGCCATTCATTCAGACTATTTTCCATCTGAGGTTGTGACCTATGAACAGTGGGAACAATTGAAACCAGAGCCTAAGAGCATGTTTTCTGGTTGGATTAAGGATGCATTTCGTGGTGGAAAGAAAGAAATGCAGGAACCAACGCATAAGAAACTTAATTTTATCCTCACCACTGCTCCAACATGGGATAGGTTTGTTGCAATCTGTGTTGAATTTTTTGTTGCTTATACTGTTCCATTGGCGTAAAATGTTTTATATTTGGTGGAGGATGTCAATAGTAATCCCAAGATGTCAAGTGTTGTGCAGCAAGAAAGTGAAACTTGCCATTAACTAGCGTGCTGCAAGACTTTATAGTTTGATGTGTGCACAAAATGGTGCATGTTACAGCATCTGCAAGCCTTCATGAAATCCTTCATCAAATTTAAATTTGATGAAAATTTTGGTGAAAATGAGATTCAATCCATTCATCAAACTTATATCAAATCAAGTTTTCACCAAAAAGTTCATCAAATGAGGAATGAATCAATTTTTTCATCAAATTCCAGCAACTCTTTTTTCATCTAAATTTGATGAAATTGTTAAAAGATGAAGGAATGGAGATCAATTTTTTTCACCTGAATTGGTTAAAGGAGGTTTTTGGAGTAGGTTAGGTATTTTTAAAAATATTTGATAAAAAAATTGATTCTCACCATTTTAGTGAGCTATATCAAATCAAAATTTTATTCTAAATTGTTGAACAAGGACAACTCAAGTGGAGAAGAGAAGCCAAAATCTAATAAGCTTGGACACTTCTAAGAAAGTGGTATGCCTGTCATGTCGGACACTGACACGACATGACACTCATCGGGTCACTTCTCGACACTTGGCATACACATTCAAACATGTCATACTATTGTTTAAAATTTTCTAGACTCCACCACTCTTCAAACACTTACATATGCATCTATTATTACAAGTTTGAATAAAATAATTTTTGATAAAAGTGATCAATATAAATTTATATATATATATATATATATTTTTTTTTCCTCCTTTAGACATTATAAATCAGTGTTACATTGCATTTTGTTTTTATCTTCGAATTAGATATTCAATACATGTCATATGTCAATTGCTTATCCTTATAGATGACATATTATAAATATAAAAGTATATGTTTTGCGTGTGTCCTCCCACATGTCGTGTCCTATGTTTTTTGAAAATTTTCATGTTAAGCGTTGTTAGATAGCTTGATATACATTGTTGAGCCCATTTTGTAACCGCTTAGGCTTTTTGAAAAATTGGTGATTTAACATGGTTTCAGAGCTCTGGTTGGGAGAGGTCTTGAGTCTCTCCTTTGGCATTTGGTATTCTATCCCCGTTTGGTTTCTACCTCTCTATTTGGTTACTTGCTTCTCCTTCCGTTTGGCTTTCTGCTTGTGTCTCCATGTGCAAGATGAAATTGCACGTGAGGGAGAGTGTTGGATAGCCTGATATACATTGTTGGGCCCATTTATGAAGCATGGACATGCTGGGGACATGCGTCAGACACTTGGGACACGATGAGGATACATTGAGGAATATTTTTTTAATTTTTTTACTAAAATAGCGTACTTAAGGTTGATAAATTTGATAAAATTAAATATTTGTCATAAAATACATATTAAATATTTAAAAATATGACATATAATAAATATATATAATAAAATTATATGTTTGCACGTGTTTCCAACGTGTCGTGTCTTGCATTTTTTGAAAATTTGCGTGTCCGCGAGTTTGTGTCGTGTCACGTGTCCGTGTTTGTGCTTCTTAGCCTAACAGCTCAGGCTTTTGGGAAAATTGGTGATTTAACAAGCGTGTCCTCATCTCTGTGTAGTTGTCCATACTTAGGCCAAAATGATAAGGGAAATAGCAAGAACACTATTCGAAAAGGAAATGAAAACATAGAATGATTGGGGATTTGGAGAGGAGATGAGAGATGATGTGTAAGGTCTTGGGGAATAGATGGATGAAAGTAATTCAACATATGCTGTATTGAACATCTCTTGTAATTACAGTCACATTGGTGAATCGTAGATGAACAGCCAAGTTTGCCTTTGGATTTGCCTTGGAATTTTGATAAAACTCATCAGGGCATAAGTGTTCTGTTCGTACTATTATTTATTCATGAGCATTCTACATCTTCCTGTTCCTATGTTAGATATTTGTCACTTGGAAAAGAATATAAAGGTTTCTCACACCATGCACATGCAGGTTGGAGCTTAAAGGTAATAAATACCTCCTTGGAGAATTTATGGAATTTAAAGGGAAGCAGGACGATACCCAGTTGTTGAGAAATGTCAAGAGATCCAAAGTTAGTCGTTTGATCATCCAAAAGACAAGCATGTTTGGTTTAGGTAACTTCCCACCCTTCTTGTGTTTCCTCATACATGATGACTATTAATGGTAGTCTGTTATGCATGTTCAGTTCATTTATTATCTGTGCATGTTGTGAAGGTGAGATTGTTTTATTGCCCTCCAAGAGTATTCTCTCATAATAACCTATTCTACAATAGAAAAATAAGACAAGGGAATCAAGTCCTGTTTTTCATAGGGGTTCAGCTGTTGTCACATCTCTGCTTTATGCAATTCCATTTTTATTCAACTGTCTGTTGTCCATCAAATGCAGCCCATTCTAAGCTCCAAGTTTTGTATTCTCCTTGGGACTACCGAAATGAAGGGGCTTCAGCTTCTGAGTGGAAGGAAGCCACTGTTAGATCAAGTACAGAGGTGCTGTTTCAGCCTCAGAATTCGACTAAAGTATGCAAGTTCAAGCTATCATCAATTGTTTCCATGTCTCTGAGTGCCTGAAGATGTTGTATATCATTGTGAGATGCAGGAGGTAACAGCTATCCTGTTACATTTTGAATACCCATATTTGTTTCCATAAGGTTCATATTTGAGAATTATATAATGCATGTTGCATGTATTTCAGTGGAAAATTGCTCCAGATTACTTTATTTGAGATGACATCAGTTCTTTATGTACTAGTTTTTTTTGTTTTTTCCTACTTGATCTTTATTCCTCCATTGTGGTGATTTTGTTTTGGAGTTTACATTTCATCTCCTTAATTATTTGAAATGTTTCAACTCAGAAAATGATAAATAAATAAAAGAAAAGAAATGTTTTAACCAGAGTTTCACAAGCATTAGTACAGTAGGAGCTGCATCTGTTAGAAATTGCAGTTAGAATGTGAAGTATTTCTTTAATTTCTGGATCCAAATTCACCTGCTCGTAGGGAAGGGAAATGAAAATTCTCAAGATATTCATCCATTTTAGGAAAATACATTCAAAATGGCTGAAATTTTGTGGCAATGAAATAGCCTGATGATTCAGCCTGAGAGAGAGATATTCATCCATTTTGGGAAAATACATTCAAAATGGCTGAAATTTTGTGGCAATGAAATAGCCTGATGATTCAGCCTCAAAGAGAGAGTAGTCAGATGGTTTGTTTACTTTCGGCGTTTTGATTATCGTGTTGGGTTGTTGAGATTTCAATTTCCGCTCTTACTTAACCTCTCTTAACGTTTCCAGGTTAAAATTTTGAGTTTTGGGCGTTGAAACTTGTGTCGGGGATGGAATCAAATTTTTGGCTTTGGCTGGCAAAACAGCTCGTGCAGATTTGGTAACCGCTCGAGCGGAATCACTCGGGGATTTTGGGAATTCTGGGCAGAAAAACCGCTCGTGCGGACTTGGTTGAAATTTTAAGTTTTTCTTTGACTCAAACCGCTCGTGAGAGGAGTGTGAATCTGCTCGTGCGGATTTAGATTTCCACTCGTGTGGAATTTGAACCGATCGTGCAATTTTCGACATGTTTGTCTCAAATTTTGAGCTCTATTCCTCAAATTTGATGCCAAAAACGTGTTTTATACACTTTCATATCTCTCCCTCTCTATATTTGTCTTTTCTCCTCCATCTCTCTACAAATCCATACAAACTCAAACTTCTCTCTAAGATTTAGCAAAAACTATCAAGATTTTGATAGGGCTTTTTACACCAAATCAAAGACGGCTATGTTTTCACCGATCGAATCAAGATTTCATCAACGTTGGATTTTAGGGTTCTTCTCTCCTTCCTCTCCCAAGCTTGAGGTGGGGACATTCTTAGAGTTATATATATTTTTTTGCAAGTCTATGCTTGTTTGGAACCTTTCTCTCATATTTGAACTGTTAGAATATGGAAAATATGAAATAGGTGTCTATGTGTTATTTTTTATGTTAAGTAAGGGTAGTATGGTCATATGGTATCTTGTATCTCACATATATATTTGCTAATGGTTTAGGTTTAGATTGTAAGCCTAAAACATACGTTGAATAAGATATTCTCTTCTTCTCCTTATTTCTTCTCTTCTCTCTAACCCTACTCTACTCTACATCTTTCATATTTTTGCACTTCAACTTGGTATCAGAGCTTCGATTCGACCTTGCGAGGAGTTCATTAGATTTTTGAGATTTTTCTGAGATGAAAACGTGCTGACATCATCTTTTATACGATGATGTCAGCGTAATGTCAAAATTTGTACGAACAAGGTTGGCCCTTTATACTCGCCTTCTTCTCCTGATGTTCATGGTGATTTTTTGTTGATTTTTTTGGAATCATCTAATGTGAGTTTCCTATTTTTGAATCTTTTTCGTATTTTTGATGCTCATACTTCAATCCGTCCCTAATCTCCTTACCCAGAGTTGTTTTTTGATATTGGCCGGTATCGTCGTTTAGTTGGAAAGTTGATTTGCCTTACTGTCACTTGTCCGGATAATACTTATGCTGTGAGTGTTAGCCAATTTATGCATGCTCCTCGTCACCCACATTTTGATATCGTGTGTCGTATTTGCGTTATCTCAAACGTGTTCCTGGTCAAGGTATACTTTGTCGCCCTTCTTCTTCCTTGTCTGTCACTGGCTTTAGTGATGCTGATTGAGCTGACAGTTGGAACGACCGTCCTTCTACATCTAGGTATTGCACCTTTGTTGGGGTTAATCTTGTTACTTGGCGTAGCAAGAAACAACCAGCTGTTGCTCGTTCGAGTGCTGAGGCTGAGTATCGTGTCATGGCTCATACCGCGTCCAAGATGTTATGGGTTTGTTCGCTTCTGCAAGATTTTGGTATTCGGGTTCCCACTCCTATGAGCATGTACTGTGATAATCAAGCCGCTATTTTCATTGCTAATAATCCTTTGTTTCATGAGCGTACAAAGCATATTGAGGTTGATTGTCATTTTATCCGGGATTTGTTGTTGCGAAAGCAACTTGAGACACCATATGTTCGCTCCGATGATCAATTGGGTGATATACTTACAAAGCCCCTTGCTCGTTCTTCATTTCATTGTCTCTCTGCTAAGCTGGGCATGTTCCATCTCTATGCTCCAACTTGAGAGGGAGTGTTAGAATATGAAATATGAAATAGGTGTTTATGTGTTATTTTTCATGTTAAGGGTAGTATGGTCATATGGTATCTTGTATCTCACATATATATTTGCTAATGGTTTAGGTTTAGATTGTAAGCCTAAAATATATGTTGAATAAGATATTCTCTTCTTCTCCTTATTTCTTCTTTTCTCTCTAACCCTACTCTACATCTTTCATATTTTTGCACTTCAACTTGAGCTATGATTTTGGGTTCTTGAGCTCTAGATGATTTTAAAAGTGGATTGTCTCTATATTTCCCCCAATCTTTGAGAGTATGAGTTATGTTGTCAAGTGTGACTGGAAAAATCCTTTCAAAAATGGGAAAAAAAATCTAGTTTTGGTGGAAACCCTAGAAAATTTGGGAATTTTGGAAAAAATATTGAGTTATTATGAAATTCATGCTTGATAAATTATTATGATGAATAATTGATGGAGGGAATTATATAATTGTATCTGATGAGGGATTCCATAGAAAAATGAGAAATGTTTGATTTTGAAGCTAGATGAATAGCTTATTGTTGGTTTGTCTTGAAAAGACCAAGTTTGAAAATGATGATTAACATGTGGAGAATGCATGTAATGTGGTATTGTTATTTATCCATTGGATGATATATTGTGAAATTACATTGAGAAGATATGTGAAAATTTTGATCACAATGGATGATAGTGTGGTAATTGAAAATGGAACTATTATAATGCATTGTTACATGTTGCATTGCCATTCCACTTCATCTTCGTTATCATTGGTTTCAAATTTGCATTTGAAAATTATTGCTTTGAGAAAGGAATTGTTTTGTGAAACAAGATCATCTTGAATTGTTTTGGAGTAAATATGTTGGTAAGTCCGGATAAGGGGTGTAGTTTGGTATTAGTTAAATTGGCTTGAGTGTCCATGGTGAAAAACTAAAAGCACGCGCGGATGTGGTATCATATGCCTTTTGGTTAGAGACTGGTAAAGTGACGATTGGTAGTGCTTGATATGCCTACTTGCAGATACCAATGTAGAGATTACTTGAGTCGTATTTACCACCTCTTGAATTGTATTGAAGTTATTGAATTATTGTGTTTTCAAATTTGCATCATGCACAAGATTTTCAAAAGATAAAGAAATATATTTTTGAGCATGGTATGACATAATGCATTCATCTCAGAAGACTGCATAAAATGTATATACTTTATTAAGATCTCCCTACTAGATTTTGTGCTCACCCTAGTGGATTTTGTGCAGGAAAAGATGTGGTGATTCTGCCAAGTTAAAGGCATGGAGTGTATTTGAGGGCACATGGCTCTTTTCTTTTGTTATTATTTTGACAAATCGAAAGTTTTACACGTATGGATTTCGATAACCATTTTGTGTAACCAGGTATAAGTCTTGGAACTTGTAGCCCATGAGGGCATTAAATTGTATTCGACTTGATGTGTCACATGCTATAGATTCATATTCTAGGAAATATTGAATGTATAATTGTATGTGAAATAGTGTTGTTAATCTCTTATGCTATGTTTGATTGAGGGATTTGGGATGGATTTAAAAAATGAAAGGAAAAAGGTGTGAAACTAGGTGAAATTTAGATATATTTTATTCACGTTTCATCTATCATTTCTATTTTTCTTTCCAAATCTCTCTTCAAATCTCCCAATCAAACACAGCACTAATGAATACAAATATTAGAGATTTGATGATATTAATGATGAGGCATTATATCTCGTATACATTTATGAAACGGAGATTATTAAGTTGGAAACAAGATCATGTTAGAATATTTTTGAGATTTAGGGACGTGAGAGAGAGAGAGAGAGAGAGAGAGAGAGAGAGGGGTAACTTCTTTCTAGTGAATATGCATGTTTGTGTAATGAGTGTCATCGAAGAATAGAAGCTATTATTGTCCATTGGAATCATGATCCCGTAAATGCTTGACTATCATCCGTCTCTCTCCAATGTCTTATCTACTTTGTTTTTCTATCTCGCCTACTTTGCTTCCCTAGTCTTATATTCAATGGTCCTCTTCTCTTTCCCGTATCAGTTCTTTTGTTTTCTGTCTTCTTTATCTTTATATCTTATCTTATCCCATCATTCTCTTCCTTCTCCTTTACCGGGTCTTTTTCTTTTATCTTCTTTATCTCTCTTCCCTTTTTTTTCCCCCCCTATATTGTTTCATGGTATATTGAAAAAATAAATTAGGATATGTATATATATACATATATTTATATCAATGCCCATCAAGTGTTTGAAGAAATTCTCAAGTTGCTTTGGAAAAGTGGGACTGAATGTTAGGTTCATGTGGGAGGGGGGAACATTATATTTTTGCTTTTAGGATCATTGTTTCAGTTCAGGATTGAACATTGGAGCCATTTATAAGCACCCTTTTAATGCGTAAAGTGGAATTTTGGTGAGACGGGGTGACCCTTTGGTTATGCTGGAGAGGGAAATGCATGTGCCCTAAACCTGCGCAGGTTCCACAGTTGGAGATGAAAATGTTGCAGTTGAGGACTGAAAGGTGTTGATGCAGTACTTGAACTTGGGAAAGGAAACCTTTTTGAGTAGATTCCAAAACCACCTCTTGAACAACCTAGGCTAAAGAAAAAGAACATTGATATATGTGAGCTTGGGATTTCTACAAAATTATTGGATTATTCTTAGGATTGTGAACAATCTTCCTCCCCAAATTGATGAAAGCACCCATAAGAAAAACTTAAATAAAAATGATAATACTGCAGTGCTGCTATGGAGTATTACTCTGATTAGATTAAGAAAGGAAGTGTGCTATGATGATCAGTGAAGGGGTCAAATTAAATTTGCATGTGGCGAACAGAACAGTGTAGAAGATTCCCATCTAGGGCACAAAATGAAATTGTTTTGCTATCTCATTGCTAATAGGAACCAACTTATCTGTCTCTGTCTATCTCTCCATAAAAAAAAAATAAGAATAATAAATAATATATGGGTGCAGCAGGAACATAGGTTCTTCAGCCCCCTCTCATCCTGGTGCCCCAGCCTGCTAGCCTAAAACCCAAATACAATGCCCTTGTGCATATAAAATAAAATTATTAAACATGTTGTAATATATGTAAAAGCAACAAATAAATTAATGGACGGCTGTCTGCAAATCAAATAACTTGGTAGTGTCACTCGACAAATCCGTATCAACCATCAGTTTTTCAAGTTTCTTGTTGCTTATCCTCTGTTGGTAGACTCTCGTGTCCTCTAAACTGCATACATATAACAACGAACAAAAACACCAATAAATATATATATATATACACGTTATCAAATCTGTCATTATATTAATTATTATTTAGAAGTGGATTTAAAAAATAAAAATAAAAATAAAAATGGTGAAAGTGAGAGTGCACTGACCTGTGAGTCTGGTGAGCAGGTGGAGAGAGCATGTGGGCAAGCTTAAGGGCAGCAATGTTGGAGTTGATGACCTTGTTGAAGCACAGATATCGTCCGTAAGATGACACGTCTTCGAACACACAGATGTGGGCATCAACTAGAAACCTCAGATCTACGGTCACAAATACCCCATCCTCGTACATCTCAGCAGCTCCTTTCAAATAGGGGTTGTTGATGTTCATCAGAGCAGGAGGGCCTAACAACATCCCTCCGTTTACAGACACCATATTCACACCTCTGTCCATGGCTAGTCCCCATGCCGTCTTCTCTGCCAGTGTCTTTGACGCTCCATGCCACAGCTGTCCACAACACAACGTCAAATCTAACACTCAAATGTTTTTTGCTAAAAAAACCCCCCTAAACATGGTTGCCTCAACTTCTTTATCTTAGCTGGAATTTTTATTGTTTGTACCAACTATAATAAACAAATAACAAGGTACAACTTCATGCTAGTCAGTTAGTTGGTTTTATTGCTTATATTCACTATAATTGTATATTGAGTTGGTTTTTGCCATTGCCCTATTAATGTCTTACAAAGTGAGAACATTACATTTCACTCATGAGCGAGCAGAGAATGTATATCATATTTATTGCTTATATTCACTATAATTGTATATTGAGTTGGTTTTTGCCATTGCCCTGTTAATGTCTTCCAAATAGAGAACATTACATTTCACTCATAAGCGAGCAGAGAAAGAATGTATATCATATGTACCTTGTATTTCTTACAAAAATTGATGTCACTCCAGTTTCTTTCATCAATGTCTGGGGCTGTGTTGCGGCCATCTCTCCAAATAATAGCAGTGGCAGAGGAGGTAAATACCACCTTCTCCATGGCGTCCGTCTGTGCACACGCTTCCAATACGTTGTGGGCGGCTCTTACCTCCACTTCCGCCAGAAATTCCTGCACACACAACACAATCACGCTCTTTTAATTCATGTTTTAAGTACTGTATGTATTAACCACAAGCACCCCAAATGCATAATGCAATTTCTTAAAAAGTAAAAAAACAAAAACAAGATGCTCTAGGTAAATACAATTTCATATTTTGCTAAGGCCAAGTTTGGCATATAGCCAAAAAGTCAAAAAGTTACTTAAAAAGTTAAAAAGTTAAAAAGTTAACACTATTTATCAAAAATTAACAATTACAACTGCACAACTCCCAAGTCGAATTTTTCCCTACAAATCAATTTTTACAATTTTTTATTACACTTTTTTTCATAAAAAGTCAAAAAGTTAACTTAAACATCCATATTTTCAACCTCCATTTTTTAGTCTAAAAAAATAAAAAGTGTACTTATTTAGGACACCCCAAACAACCCCTAAATGTTTTATTGAATTTCTGAGGTCTTTCAGACCATCTAGATTGGGGTGTCATAAGTCAACTAAATATTGGATTTGGATGCATAGTTTTGCAGCTAATAATGTTCAAGTAATGGGAGAGGAGCACGACTCACATTGGAAATGACAGTAGAGATAAGGGTAATGTGGACACGTACAAAGTACAATGCAATACAACTGTAAAGAGACAATAATTTGAGGACGGTGGAATTTGGAAAGTAGGTAGATGGCCTCGTTACATTTAAAAATGGGTATTGTAACAAACTTCCAAAATGTATTCTAAAATAATAATAAATAAACAAACTTCCAAGATGAATGAATAAAGGTAAACAACCAAAAACTGCAGACTGATTTGTTACTGAACTTGTGATGAATTCTATGCTCGGTTTAAACATATGGTAATCATAAAATCTAAATCTCACAAGTAGGGATATATTTAGTGAAAAATATATATACATTTACGCTATGGTTGAGAAATTTGAAAAAAAAAATTAAGTGAAATATGAATAAAATATTTCACATTTCACTAGTTTCACATTTTTTTTCTTTTTTTTTTTTCAAATCCCCAATATTAGTAGTGTTTCACTGTGGTGTGTGTATGTGTAAAGTATAGATAGAGGAATAGAGCAGAAGATGGATGATATTTATAGTTTTGTGTTGCATAAGAGATTGTTGATGAGTAGTAGGAATAGTGATTCAATTTGTAAAGAAAACAATCCTATGTTGGATTGAGTGATTTGGAAAGAAAAAAAAAAAAAAAAAATTAGAGTGAGATGTATTTTTTTTTTATTTGAATAATTAGAGAGAAATGAAAAGAAATAGAGAGACATAGAGAAAAATTCATTTCTTTTATAAGTTTTATTTTTAATCTTCTCAAAAGTAGAGAGATTGAAAGAAAAAAAAATTATTATTTATATAATATCAATTTTATTCCTATAAAAATAAAAAAATAAAATAATTAAAAATATAAAAAAAATTATTTTGATAATATAATATAAAATAATTTTTTTTTTCTCTTAATAAAATCTAATCAAACAAAAATGAGTGAAATCACAATCATTTCATTTCTTTTATTGTTTTTTATCTAAATAAAAAAAAAACAAACCACAATCATTTCATTTCTTTTTTTTTCTCTTATTACATAAGTAATATTTTTTTTTTTTCCATTCCCTCCTAACTTTCCAAACATAGTGATAGAGAAAGTATTGCAGTGGATAATAAATGCAAATAAAATTGGGGGAGTAGTGAATTTAAAAGTAAGATGAGAGAGAGGGAGGGTAAGGGTAGAGATTTACATCGTAGGAAGGGTGGTCAGATGGGGGCTCAAAGCAGTAAAAGAGGCCGGAACAACCCTTCAAAGCGGTCAAGATGCTGTGGTAATCCAATGGGTCTGAATGGAAGACTCTCAACCTATTCTCCTTCTTCTCATCACAGGATGAAGAAGAAGATGAAGATGAAGATGAAGATGAAGATGATAGTCCTTGATCTTCCTCATCCACACACTGGAAATGGGAACGGGAATGAGTAGAAGTAGTAGTAGTAGTAGTGGTAGCATGGACGGTGTAGCCTATTTGAAGGAGGCGTTGGACGAGGTTGGATCCCAAAGGCCCTGATGCATCCATTACACATACAACCCTCTTCAAAGGGCTGCTGCTGCTGCTGCACCACTCTTCCTCCTCTTTCATCAAATCTGCTGCTGCTGCTGCTGCAGGTGCCATGAAAGAAGAAACACCTCACCTCACACAATCACGGACTAGAGAGAGAGAGAGAAGCTCAAAATACTACTTTTAAAGCTTCTTCTAAAGGTGAAAAAGTGGGCTAGTTCTATTCCGATGTACCTAAAAAAAAAAATAGGCTAGAAAGCCGAGATGGGTTTTCTATATTTATTTATGCAATAATATTTTAGAGTTTTAAATTGAGAGTATTAGAGCATTATTAATGATGTGGTACAAGAGTCTCCCAAAGTAATGTGATATTTTGATTTAAGTTTGTTTATTTGTTTTTTTTTAGTTTATTAATATTATTAATGGTTCAAAAATTAGTGAGATGAATCGCCACCTTTATTTATGGCAAGCACGGAGAGAGAGAGAGAGAAAATCATGGGACCGTGTGGTTAGTAGATACAGATGCTTCGGTGGAACTGCCAGTCAACCAAAGGAGTAATTGTTTTTGTAAAGAAGTTTGTTTTTGTTTTTTTGCTGTGTGAATCTTTCATTTGGGGTATTGTTTAATACAAAAAATTTGTGATAAATCTAATTTAAGAAGGATAGAAGGTATTAAGTTAAGTAAATATTTTTTATTGGTAAAAAATTTACGTTTTGTGAAATAGTTCGGTCAGAAGTTTTAGAAGATATTTCGTTTTTAATTTTACTCCTAGACTTTTTTTATCTGTTTGACTTTTCGTTAATTATCTGTTCAAATTTATATCTATTTGTTCAAAACATTTGTCTATCTATTTAAATTTATATCTATCTGTTCAAATTATTTGACTATATGTTCAATTTTTCCTTCTATCTGTTCAATTTTTCTCTTAAATTCTATCTGTTCAATTTTTTCTCATAAATTCTATCTATCTATTCAATTTTTTTTCTCTCTGTTGGAAATCTGTGTCAACATTTTTGTTTATCTGTTGCAATCATCATCATCAATATCAATTTTTTTTCAAATTTGTCTCATAAATATACATACATATACCAACACATATATGTTGCAATCCAAACCAAACCCTATTTGTTTAAATTTTTTTTTCTCTCTATTCAAATCTTTCTTCTCTCTCATCCTTATCTGTTCAACACAAAAATAAAAATAAAAACAAAAACTTTATCTGTTTCATCATCATCATCATCAACAACAACAAATATGTTTAGATTTGAAATTCTAATATGATAAAAAAAAAGCCCTTGTTCAATATCTGATCTATTCACTCCTTCATCCAGATCTGAGCAAAGAAAAAAAAAATCAATGACAAATAGATCTACGTTAAAATAAAAATAAAAATTATATCTGTTTGTCATTAACATCATCAACAACATCAAAAAATAAAAAAATAAAAAATAAAAACATTCATCGTTGTCATCATCAACAATAACAACTAAACTACAAAAAAACACAAAGATATTTTCGATCACACAAATCTTATATCTAAGATCATCGGGGGCCACACAGATCTGAAAAAGATGAGAGAGAATGTGAAGAGAGAGAGAGAGAGAGAGAGATATGCATCTACTGTATTCCTCGCTTACAATTAGGTAGTACTTTCCCATAGCTAATGTTTTGTAACCAAATCAGATTCAAACACAAACACAATATAGATTTCAACTATAATCATTATCGACAAATACACTTTTACACAAAAACACACTAGTTTTTTTATTCTTTTAGATACTTGCAATGAAGAAAGCGAAGGTGCTCCGGCAAATCTGTCGTTGTTGCTGGCAAGGCAGATCGGAAAGATTTGTTGCCGTCGAGGCCAAGAGAGGGCAAAAGGGGAGCTATGGAAAAATAGAGATAGAGCTGCTGCGATCTCAAATCTATGAAAGGTTTTGAGATCGTTGCCTCAAGAGAGAAAAAAGGAGAGAAGAAAAAAACACGCCGACACTAGTACAAACCACGCGCCGCTGCCGCTATGGCACTATTGCATCAACGATCTATCTAATCGATCTGGAGAGAAGATGGAAAGAGAGAAAGAGAGAAAGTGCAGTGGTGTCAAAGGGGTTTCTGGAGTGGTAATAGAGGATGAGAGAGAGAGAGAGAGAGGGATGGCGGTGGTTAGAAAGGGGTTTCGATTCTTGATCTCGATGCGTTAAGATCCTTTAGAGTCATCTCCTATAACAATCTTCTACAGTGAATGAGAGGAAGCCCAACACGTGTCATACTCAGCCTTCAAGAGTTGAGATTTAAACTCACCAAAACAACGTCGTTTTGGTGAGTAAATTGAAGAAGAAAAAAAAATCAAATTTCTTTTGTTGTGAGTTTCACTTTTCAAGTCGTTCTTGGAGAGAGTTCGCCGGTGCCATCTCTAGCCCACTATCATCCTTCTCATCATCATTATCATCTTCTTCTTCTTTTTCTTCTTTAGACCCAAATTTGGTTTTCAAAACCTAGATTGAAAAACTCGAAAGATTCTAATTAAAGACGACGATAATCTGAGGCCTTTGAGTTGAAAAAGTGAATTTGGGATCGAAAATTAAAGAAAGCTAAGACATGGAAATAGACCTGAATCTGAACAGATAATTGACTATGAGAACCATAATCTCTTTTGGTAGGTGGTATGGGAATTGGATTGGGTTTATTCTAATTTTGGGTTTCTGAGAATTGGATTTCATCTTCTTCTTCCTAGCTCCATTCTCATCCAATACTAGGGTTTTTCATTGAGAAATCCAATACTAGATTGTTATATATTTTTTTGTTCTGTTTTAGTTACTGATGTATGTCCATTGGATGTGGTTCTCAAGTAAGATTTATATGTGAAGAGTTTGTGTTTGTGTAAGAAAAATAATTTTATATTCAAATTGTTAAAAGTGTTTTAATTGTTGGAAATCAAAATGAGAAGGTTGAGGGTGGAAGAAGTTGGAGATAAGGTAGGGATGATAGCAGTGATTTTGGGACATTAATGATAGTACCCTGGATGTAGGGTTTTGAGGAAGGAAAAAGGAGGTTGGGAAGAAAGAGAAAAGAAGAGGAGGCGAAGAAGGGGATTGGACAGAGCTTGCCAGTCGACGACGGAAGAGGGGGTTGATTGAAATCACTGGCAACCGGAAGAAGGGAAAATGGCTGGGCGAGATTCCAACAGTATTTTTTTTTTTTTTCTCTAACCAAAACAACATCGTTTTCATGAGGAAAGATCCTAGCCATTCACCACTTTAGTGGGACAGGTGTTGCGCCCTAAATTTTTCACTACACCAAATCACTCTAGAGTATCACTCTAGAGGATCTGAACATAGTATCGATGGGGTTTCAACGGTGGTGATGTAGAGAGAAAATGAAGAGAGAGAGAGAGAACCAGCGAGAGAAGAGAGCGCGAATGAGATTGATTGAGGAGAGAGAAATGAGATTGTTTGGTTTTGGCAAACAATATATATATGGTGCAATTTAGTCATTTTATAAGAGTTTGTCTTTTTGTACAAAGTAAATAAATGCGTGGACCTTTTGTCAAGAAAAATCTGAATTCGAATTTATTAACCAAGTGCCCTATAATATTGAAATTAAGTTAAACACCATCTTAATCTGTTAAAAAAGTATATTGATTTCAATTAAAAAAAAATGTGTTGAATTTAGTAAAAAAGATTTCTTGTTTCTTAATTCTTTTGTCTTTTCTTGAATTCCAAAGGCACTAGTTAATAAGACAATGTTAAGAAATGATATATATTTTTAATGGTCAGGCTTCTTTTCAGTCCGAGATTGGATTAGAATGTGTTATTAGGTCTATGGGGGCCCATCATAAGTCTTATTTCTATAATTCAAATTGTTTAATGTATAAAATTCGTCAAGTATTTTATCCTTGTAAAAAATTACGTTGATCGGATATCGATAGTTACTTGATTGAATTAGATTTCTGTTAATGATAAATATAATTTTTAAAATAAATTATTGACAAAAATTTGATATGATCAAGTAGCTATTGATATCCAATCAAGATAATATTTTATAATAATAAAATACTCGACAAATTTTACACATTAAACAATTCGAATTATCGAATAAGGCGGTGATAAGTTTTACGAGCCAACAACACTAGAGACCAGCCTTGTCCTATTTTTAATATTGAATAATTTATGGAGGAGGGGCTTTTCCCAAATTAAGCTAAATTAGTAACTTAATTCCCAAACTAGGTTTAGTTTGGACAGAATTCCCAAACTAGGCTAAAGCGCTATTACAAATCACGTTTTCACTGTTTCTAAGACCTTCCGGCGAAAAATTGGTGAAATAGTAAAATCGTAGTTACAAACCACGCTTTTAATTAAGAAAGCATGGTTATAAACTACGCTTTTAAATATATATATTTTTTTTTTCATAAAACGTGATTCCAAAGCATACTTTATAAATTTTTTGAGAAAACGTGATTTGGAATCACGCTTTCAATGCAGTACTCACTCTTATCTTCTTATGCTCTTCTCTCCCTCTCTCTCACTCACACAAACACTCATCACACACCCACCAAACCCCCCACACACCAAACCAATATAATATTTAATGTATATAAATTTTATTTTATAAAATTAAGATCAATATTAAATATATATATATATATATATAATAATTTATAATAGCAAATAATAATCAACTATATGAAATGAAGATCAATATTTTCAAATAATTTTTTTTTCAATTAATCTTTTTTTTCAATTAAATTTTTTTCAAATATTTTTTTTCCCAATTAAATTTTTTTTCAAATAATTTTTTTTTCAATTATTTTTTTCAATTATAATATGTGCGATCCCATTGTTATAAATAATAAATATAAATATAAATATTTTAGGCTTAAACAAACATATTTTTTAAAATTTTTTTTAAACATTTTGCTTAAACCAAATGCGTTTGTAATTTATGTTTTTCTAAAAATAAACGAAAACTAGTTTCTAAATTTTTTGTAAACTTAAACAAAAAATGTAAACATCACCAAACGCTACCTTAGTGTTTAGGGATAAAATTTATTATTTTTATTTTAGGGTTTAGGGTTTAGGGTTTAATTCTTAAAATTTATTTATTTTTATTTTATGGTTTAGGATTTATAGTTTAATTCTTAAATTTTATTTAAAAAAAGGAATTTACTCCCCAATTATTGACAATTAAAAAGGAATTTACTCCCAATCTTGATAAATTACTTATTGATTTTAAATCTAAAGCTAATCGCACCCAAATACCATGCTTATTATGCTAAATATACTGCTCAAATGTCTCAAATCTCCCAAGAATGGTATAATTTTATGATTCGATATGGTTTTGAATTACCCTTACTAGAATATGAAGAAAAATATTATAAAACACTTACTACGATTACTAAACATAAATGGAAAACTTACTACCACTACAATTAGTTCTAGTCATCCTCCTTAGAAAAAATTATTCTTAATCAACAAGGTTCGAAATTCTGCCTCTCCTTTTAAATTACTCGATGATAATGAACTCAAAAAGTTATTGAACAAAATAATTATACTAACCGGTGTTTAAATACAATTGGTAAACAATTAGATAAAATAGAAACTAATTTAGAATCTGTTCACACTTCTAAACAACCTTTAGATGCACCTTTACTTAACCTACCTAGTAAGCGTTCCACCGAACCGACTTAGTTACAAATGATCAATCATCTCTTGTCCAAGCTATTGAAAAATTATTTACCAAATTATCTGCCGATACTCCTCACCTTCTAGAGATAAAGGTATTCTTGTCCTAAATCAACAATTTGATATTAACCCGGATCCTACTTCCTCGACATCGACAATGACATCAATAAATTAGCTCAACAATTCCAAGTTGAAAATTCACTATCCTAAAGTTAATCCTCAAACTACTAAGAATTGGTATACTAAACCTACTCTGTTGATTTACAATTTGAAGAAAATAATGTTAATAATCAATTTTCTGTCTCGCCAAAAAATTATACGAATGGAATATTGATGGTCTTAGTGAAGATCAACTCCTCCAAAAATTAAATCATTTATCTATGGTCTCGAATAGTTATCTCTCTAACTATCCCCAATATACTCAACTTTGAAATTGTAAATTTAATTACTCTTGGTTTTCTTGGTCAACTCAAATCTTGGTGGGAAAAATATTTAATCGACACCCAACGAGACTCCATCATCTATGCTAACCAAACGATGATCAAGGATTACCTATATTTGATGAAAATTTAGGATGTTGCCAACATGATGGTATTAACCAATTAATTTATACAATTATTAGACATTTTATTGGTACCCCAACTAATATATATTCTCGCATACATGATCAACTCAAGAATCTTACTTGTCCAACCTTAAGTGATTTGAGATGGTATAAAGATGTTTTCACCTCTCGAGTTATGCTAAGAGAAGACTGCTAAATCATTCGAAAGAAAAATTTATTAATGGATTACCTAGTTTATTTGCTCATAAAATACGAGATATTCTTAGTCACCCTACTGGTGTTATTGAATATGATAATTTAACATATGGTGATATAATTAGTACTATTCAAAAAGAAGGTTTAAAAATGTGTATTGACCTAAAACTTAGTCAAAAAGCCTCTAAAGATAAACATAAAGCTAAATATGAATTAGGTAATTTTTGTGAACAATATGGATTACCCCCTGTTGCACCCTCTCGTAGGAAATCACACAAATATTCAAAACATAAATCAAAATATTATAATAAATACAAAAAGCCTTATTCATCTTCCAAATCGACTGATAAATTTTATACTAAACCCAAAAAGAAATATTCCAAATCTAAATCACATCCGAAATCAAAATCTAATAAAGATATTACATGCTATAACTGTGGACAAAAGGGTCATTATGCTAATAAATGTAAAGAGAAACAAAAACTCAAAGACAGAGTTAATCAACTCCAAATTAATGAAGAATCCAAAATTCAATTATTTGAAATCTTCCAATTAAATCAATCTGATAATGATTCCTCTTCTGCTCCTCCAACTACATCTAGTTCCTCTTCTGATAATAATCATTCTGATTCAGATAATCAAATTACTTTGGCTTGTACTGATGTTTGTTGTAAACCTGTTAAACAAATTTCTGTTCTTACCAAACATACTCAAGAAGAATCTGCTTTAATCGATTTAATTAGTAAATTAGAAGATCCTCAACTAAAACAAAAATATATTGATAAATTGAAAGGCTTAATGCTTCAATCAGAAACTAAACCTAAGGTTAATAAACCTATAATTAGTTTGTCTAAAACTTTGGAAAAATTTAAAAATAAAACTAAAGAAGTTACACTTCAAGATTTACAATTTGAAATCAATCAAATTAAACAAACTATCAAAGAACTTCAGAATAAAGATAATAAATTAGAAAATGAAATCATCAATATTAAACTTAAACAAAATTTAAATGATTTTCAACCTAATCCAGCATCACCTCATCAATCAGAACATAATTCTGATCCTGAATCTGATCATACAAATCCAGATAAACTTATTTTTGATAATCGATCTCAATTTGCTAACCTTGACGATAAAAGATTAAATTTACTTAATAAAATTTATATGCAAAAATGGTATTCAAGAATTAAAATCATTGTTGAAGATTTTGAATTAGAACTAGTTGCTTTAATTGATACTGGTGCTGATTTAAACTGTATTCAAGAAGGATTACTCCCTACTAAATATTATCACAAATGCCAAGAGAAATTGACCTCTGCTAATGGTAGTAAAATGCATATTAAATATAAATTACCTAAAGTACATGTTTGTCAAAATAATGTTTGTTTCAAAACTACATTTGTTTTAGTCAAAAACATGGTGATAGAATCATTTTAGGTACACCATTTATATCATTATTATATCCATTTACCACTTCTCTTGAAGGAATTACCACTCATGTTTTAGGACATCTGTCACATTTAAATTCTTGTTTCCTCTGAACCATTAGAATTAAATCAATTACAAGATTGTTCTATTACTCATACTATTAACCGATTAACTCGACATATTAATTTTCTTAAAGAAGAAATTAATTATAAAAGAATTGATCAACAGTTAACTGATCCAATTCTTATTTCTCAAATTAATGATTTTAAATTAAAACTTGAATCAACTGTTTGCTCATCTTTACCTACTGCATTTTGGCATAGAAAAAAGCATGTTGTTACTTTACCATATATTAAAGGTTTTCATGAACGACAAATACCTACTAAATCCCGACCTATTCAAATGAATCATGAATTGTTAGAAATGTGTAAAAAAGAAATTAATGAATTATTAAAAAATAGAATTATTAGTCTCAGCAAATCACCATGGTCTTGTCCTGCTTTTTATGTTAATAAAAATGCTGAATTAGAACGAGGTGTTCCTCGCCTAGTTATTAATTATAAACCATTAAATGCTGTTCTTGAATGGATTAGATATCCTATTCCCAATAAAAAAGACCTAATTAAAAGACTTAATCAAGCTCTTATTTTTAGTAAATTTGATTTAAAAAGTGGTTTTTGGCAAATCCAAATTCATCCTAAAGATAGATATAAAACTGCATTTAATACACCTTTTGGTCAATATGAATGGAATGTCATGCCATTTGGATTAAAAAATGCTCCTAGTGAATTTCAAAACATAATGAATGAAATATTCAATCCATTTAGTCATTTTTCAATTGTTTACATTGATGACATATTAATCTTTTCCAAATCCATTAGTGAACATTGGAAACATTTAGCGCATTCTTTTATACTCATAAATATCATGGTTTAGTCATTTCTACGCCTAAGATTAAATTGTTTCAAACTAAAGTTAGGTTTTTAGGTTATGATATTCACCATAATACTATTCTCCCAATTAGTCGCTCTATTGAGTTTGCGTCTAAATTTCCTGATGAAATTCTTGATAAAACACAATTACAACGGTTTTTAGGATCTCTCAATTACATTCTTTGAATTTTATAAAGACCTTAGGAAAATCATCAACCATTGTTCGATAGGTTAAAGGATAATCCTCCTCCTTGGTCTTCGCTCATCTTCATTGTTGTTCAACAAGTCAAACAATATGTTAAGTCCCTTCCTTGTCTTGGTATTCCTCGAGGACTCATTCAAAATTATTCAAGCCGATGCTTACGATATTGGTTATGGTGGCATTCTACTCCGAAGGTCACTCCCGATCATCTGAACAAATTGTTCGCTATCATTAGTGTATGCGGAATAAAGCACAATTAAATTATAGTACTATTAAAAAGAAATTTTATCTCTTGTTTTATGTATTCAAAAATTTCAAGATGATATTTTAAATCAAAAATTACTTCGTGTTGATTGCAAATCGCTAAATATGTTTTGGAAAAAGATGTTCAAAATCTTGCTAGTAAACAAATTTTTGCTTGGCAATCTATTTTAAGTATTTTGATTTTGATATTCTATATCCACGGTTGTCAAAATTCCTTGCACGATTTTCTTACGGAATTTTACAGGGTAAGGGATGAGTGCTACTCCACATATTTCCTATGTTAAAACCCAAATTACCCATTTCCAAACCTTGATCAAACAAGTTAACGCGCATTAACCGCCTTAAATCGGCCGGACCTACTACTAAAAGAGCCCAATACATTCTTCACCACCGATTACAAGCTCAACGCAATTTACGCCATAATTATTATAATGATCTATTTTATTACCGAATTATTTAGATCTTCTTTCGGTTGCTAATCTTTGTTTCCTATTCCACGATGTCTCGTCCAAGGCCTCCTTCCAAGGCTTTGGTCCCTCTTCTAGTTCGATAAACCTAATCAACTTATAGTTCCTCCTCCTTTGGCGTCGGCCAAATCCATTGACTTAGTAAACCGTTACCATACTCTTGGTACTATTCACGTCTGATTACTCCTCTGCATTGGCTAATGATCCTTTTGCTTCAAGCCAAACGGTTTGATTACTCCACTTCCAATTAACCAAGTTCGCCCATCCGGTAGAGTACACCAAATCACATGTTACTAACTTTGTTCTACAAAGAACCTAGTCACCCGAAGTCAAACCATTAATGAAATTGCTCAATTCCATTTTGGCTCTGGATGTCATTTCATTTCTTCACCTCGAGAAAACCTCTCTTATTACAAAGATATCTGCTCAACCACCGTTCCATTTTGATCAAACCCATTCGAGGATCGAGTATATGCTTATAAGATCCTATACCATTCACTTTATATTCACAACATTGTTTCTTTAGCGAATGGGAAATCCTAATCGCTTCGTGATCTCCCCGCCACTCTATTCAATATAGTTACCATGATTATGTTGATGCTTGGTTCAAATTGTTCTGTGCAAAATGAGTCATTCGGTCACTCTGGTTTATCTCCTTTGATCAAAAATTCAAATCCGAGTTACCAACTTTGGTTTACGAGATGGTGTACTCATTATGGCCCCATTTGAATATTCTCCCAAGTTCCCTTAATGAAACAATTGCATACTTTGCTGCTGTTTACCCATTCACTGCTCATCAAAAACAATTTCCTATATTGCTCACTTTTATATCCAAATACAAAATTCCATGGATATTCAAATGGCATTATGGAATTGATGATAACATAATTATTCGACAACACTCAGTTAAATGGTGGGCTAAGTTCAATGTGCCCAGGATTATTGAAATTGTTTATGAGAATTTCCTCCGATACTTGTGCTCCAACTCTGCAATAGTCAAAGCCAAGCAGAACCCAAGCTGCAATCGATCAAGGAAGTCGTGATCTTCCTCCGGTCAATCTTGGCACCCCTCATCTAGTGGCTCCAAGCCCAAATCATCAAGATTAGATCCAAAGGAAAGTCCAAAATTCCAATAGTTACGGACGACCTAAGGCTCATTCAAAGCCCAAGTCAAAATCCAAATCAAAAGCTAAGCCCATTTCACCTCTGCTTTCCCATTGTTCAACTGGATCCACTAGTGATCATTTGCTCCAGATGGCCCGTCTCTGGTAGATCGTGCCCAAGCCCAATCAAAGAATGAACAATCTCCTACACGATCCAACAGTCCGATTCGGAAGAACGGCTAATTCAAGCGATTCGGAAGAATCAACCAATCAACTGGATCGTCGAGTTTCAAGATGCTCGGGACCCATTTGCTTGAAATAATCAACATAGGATTCTTTATAAATATAAAATTGACTTCAATCAATACTCTTTTGAGAAAATTTGTCAATTTATATTTATTACGATTCCTTTATTCACATGCTCCACTATTCAATCAATCAAAAGCAGCAAGACCTGCTCGGTCTTCAATCTGACCATTTGCCTTCATCATTCGGCGATTCACATCTTTGCATAGTTCCCGATTCACATGTTGCATAGTTTCGATTCACATCTTTGCATAGTTAATTTTATTTTCTATATATTTGTAATTGTTTGTAATCACTCGACACCTTCTTTTCTTCAACCCTTCGGTTTGTAAGAAAAAGCAGATTAGTGAGGTTTACTTTCCCATGTTACGTACCAATTAAAGATCCTTGCAGATTACAACAATTGTAAGTGCAAGTTATTTCTGTATTAATTAAATGTTTTAATATATTATATTATGACTTGAATTATATTTTGGTTTGTGCATTCCAATTCTTTGTTTAAATTAGTTCATCTTTGATTTCGTAATCCATCTCCTTTATTTTGTATGCTACTACCGCGGTCATGGTTCCCAGTTCACATGCTGCATAATAAATTTTAAGAATTAAACTATAAATCCTAAACCCTAAATCCTAAAATAAATTTTATCCCTAAACATTAAGGTAGTGTTTGGTAACGTTTACGTTTTTTGTTTATGTTTACAAAAATTTTATAAATTGATTTTTGTTTATTTTTAGAAAAATATAAATTACAAACGCGTTTGGTTTGAACAAAATGTTTAAAAAAATTTAAAACCATAAAATAAAAAATATGTTTATTCAGGCCTAAAATATTTATTTTTATTTTTATTATTTATGACAATGGGATCACACATATTATAATTGAAAAAAAAATAATTAAAAAAATTATTTGAAAAAAAAATTAAATGGGAAAAAAAATTTGAAAAAAAATTTAATTGAAATAAAAGATTAATTGAAAAAAAAATTAATAGCAAAAAAAATTATTTGAAAAAAAATTTAATTGGGAAAAAAAATATTTGAAAAAAATTTAATTGAAATAAAAGATTAATAGAAAAAAAATTAATTGAAAAAAAATAATTGAAAAAAAAATTATTTAAAAATATTGATGTTAATTTTATATAGTTGATTATTATTTACGATTATAAATTATTACATATATATATATATATATAACATTGGTCTTAATTTTATAAAATAAAATTTATATATATTAAATATTATAGTGGTTTGGTGTGTGTAGGGTTTGGGGTGTGTGTGTGTAATGAGTGTTTGTGTGAGAGAGAGAGAGAGAGAAGAGCATAAGAAGAGAAGGGTGAGTGCTGCATTGAAAGTGTGATTTCAAATCATGTTTTCTCAAATAATTCATAAAGTGTGATTTATAATCACGTTTTATGAAGAAAAAAAAAAAATTAAAAGCGTGGTTTGTAATCACGCTTTTACTATTTCACCAATTTTTTGCGTGAGAATCTTAGGAATAGTGAAAACGTGATTTGTAATAATGTTTTGGAGTTTTTTTAAGTGTGCAAGTGCACACCATGTGCCACTTACACAAAAAGTGTAAGTGTAATGTGTAAGTATAAGTATAAGGTGTAAGTGTAAGGTGTAAGGTGTAAGTGGGTTGCATATGGTGTGCAACCTCAAAAAAGGTGTAAGTATAAGGTTTAATTTTTCACAAAAAGTGTAAGTATAAGGTGTAAGTGTAAGGTATAAGGTGTAAAGTGTAAGTTGCACACTATAACCAAACCATAATGTTTTAGCCTAATTTAAAAATTTTGTCCAAATTAAGCCTACTTTAAGAATTAGGCTAGGTTTGGCATAACCTATATAATCCATCTTTTTATTTTTTTTATCTTTTTTTCATCACATCACCTCTCTACTTTTCTACACATCTTTTTATAAAAAGATAAAAAGTACACTTTTTTAAGACACCCCAAACCAACCCTTAAATTACTAATTTAGCTTAATTTGAAAAAAGTTCCGGAAACCGAGGGAGGACAGGAGCAATGCATCTCATTAATAGTTCATTAGGGAGTTGGGGTGGGGTTATCGTGTGCTTTCAGCTTCTTTCAAGATGGCTAGAGATATACAATCAACAGATTTTGAAAGAAAATGGAGGGTGGGGCATTTATTGATTAGGGGACGAGGTGGGTCCGATGCAAGCTGGACCCATGTTATGTATAGTTTGGCATTATTTTTTTGAGATAATTATAAGAAAATAAAATAAAATAAAATAAAATAAAAATTAGAATTTAAACTTTTTAATAAATAATTTTTTTATTTTCAAATTAAAGCATTCGTGTTTTTTCGTTAGGCAAAATTAATGAAAAAAAAAAGTATTTTAGTTGTTAAATTCAATATAAACATACATAAAATATTTAATTAAGCTTAATGACTAAAGTACTCATTTTTCATCAATTTTACTTAACTAAAATAGGCAAACGATTTGAATTGAAAATAAATTAAAATTTTAAGGTTTAAATAAACAAAATTAAAAAATTCATGATTTATTTTGTTACAATAATTAAACTTTAGGTTTTTTTTTTATTTATAATTATCTCTAATTTTTTAAATTTCTTTTTTACTTTTAAAATTTTTAAAAAAATTAATGCATTTGATAATTACTACGAAATTTTTTTGGTTACTTTTCTTAGCTGTTTTTCTAATTTTAAGAGAAATAGACTTCAATCTTTTGGCATATTTGGCATCTCCAATGGTTAATAGGTAAAGACAATAGTTAAAGTTACATTTTAGCAAAGAAAAGTGCAAAAATCTTGTTTTTTTTTCTTTTTTTATACCAATTTTTCCTCCATTTCATTTCTTAATTTCCAGGGTTATTTTTTTGATAAATCCTCCTTTTAAGTATTTTATTCTATTCAATCTATATTCTTTGTGAGTATTACATTAAATCCTATTTAATGTAATATAACAAAATTAGCATTTCTAATTTTTTGCACATGTTTCTATTTTGAAACTAATACATAACAATAGTTCCTAATTTTATGGAAAAAAATCTCTCCCTCATTCTAAAAAAAAAATCTCTCTCTTATTCCGTGGAGAAAATCTCTCCCGCATTCTATAGAGAAAATCTCAAATTATAAACTTTGAACCTTTTTATAATTTGAAAATTTTAAAAATAATGCAACAAAAAATCTAAATAAAAATCAAAATACAATATGAATATTCACAGTAAACAACAAACATGCAATTAACTTTTGAAAAAAATAAAAAATATGCTAAAATACAATGTGAATGTTCACAATAAACAATAAACATATAACTAATTTTCAAAAAAATAAAATCCCTATTAAAATACAATGTGAATATTTACAATTTATAATTAACATACAACTGATCTTAAAAAAAATAACGCATACCAATGCAAACATTTACACTGCAACATGAAAACATAAAATAAAATTGAAAAAAAAGTAAAAATTGACTATTTTAATTATTCAATGATAACAAAAATAATTGTTCAACTAACTAGTATAGTAACAAAAATAATAAACACACAATTAACTTTCGAAAAAATAAAACTTATACCAAAATACAATGTGAATGTTCATAATTTACAATTAATATACAACTAGTTTTTTTTTTAAAAATAAACTCATATTAATGTAAACATTCACACTATAATGTGATAATATAAAATAAAATTAAAAAAAATAAAAATCGACTATTTTAATTGTTCAATGGTTACAAAAATGATTGTTCAACTAATAAGTATAGTAAAAAAAAAAATACAACTAATTTTTGAAACAAAAATTTAAAAAAATTCATACCAAAATACAATATGAGTGTTCACAATTTATAATTAACATACAACTAAGTTTAGAAAAATTAAATTCATACTTATTGGGTTAGAACACTTCTAAATAAAATTTATCAATAAAAAAACCCTAACTTGAACTATCAATCTTCCCATTACTATTATTTAATTCAATAATCTCCCTGTTGCATCAATCATTCCGCTTGCATGTAAATTTTTTTTATCGGAATTAGGAATCCATAAAATTTGTTACAACGCTACCGGATCAAACTCTGACAAGATTGAATAGAAACTTGAGTTCGGAGATCATCATCCACGTAGTCAATATAATTTTGAAAAATTTGATTCCAAAAATTTTATTGTGATTGTGAAATTACTGTCTATTTAGTAACGTTTACATTTTCAGTTTATATTTATAAAAATTTTATAAATTGATTTTTTTTTATTTTTAAAAAACATAAATTACAAACGCGTTTGGTTTAGACAAAATGTTTTAAAAAATTTAAAAATATAAAAAATAGTGAGAAATGGCAAGTGGTGGCGGGTGGTGGATGGAGACGAGTGGTGGCGGCGGAAGACGGTGGTGGAAAATGATGGCAAGTAGTGGTGGCGGAAGATGGTGGTGGAAAATAGTAGCGAGTGGGTAGTGGTGGTGGTGGTGGTGGTGGGTGGGTGGTGGGTGGGCGGGTGATGGCGGGTGGTGGTGGTAGGTGGGTGGTGGCGGGTGGTGGCGGGTGGTGATGAGTGGTGGCGAGTGGGTGATGGTAGTGGTGGCGGTGGTGGATGGTGGTGGTGGTGGTGGGTGGTGGTGGTAGTGGCGGGTGGTGGCGAGTGAGTGATGGTAGTGGTGGCAGGAGGTGGATGGTGGCGGTGGTGGTGGGTGGTGTTGATGGTGGCGACGGCGAGGGGTGGATACTGGTGGCAAGTGGGTGTCAGGTGGGTGGTGGGTAGTGGTGGCTAGTGGGTGGTAGATAGGTGGTGGTGGCAGGTGGTAGGTAGTGGTGGCAGGTGGTGGTGGGTGGTGGGTGGTGGTGGCGGAGGACAGTGGTGGAAAATGGTGGCGAGTAATGGCTAGTGTTGAGTGGTAAAAAAAAAAACTCAAAACTTAAAACGTAAACTCATTTTTTAAGTTTATATTTTTTGGCTAAATTCATAAACTGAGACTATTGATTTATAAATCAAAAATTTACCAAACAAGTTTTTATTTAAATTTTTAAAATTTTATAAATATAAACTGAAAACTAAAAATGTAAATGTTACCAAACGACACTAAAGCTCTATAGATTGCCATATCTTGCTGAGGTGTGAATGATTTCCCCCTTATTCCTTTCTAATAAGACTGCCATAACTTGTTCTTCGAATATAGAAGGATGAACACTAGTGTTGGATGTTTTTTTGGATGTTGCCGTTATTGTAAATGTAACCGTTGAATGTGGTGTTGTGCACACTGCCCATAAAAATTTAAAAAGAAAATTACGCTTCTTTACAATGTGACCTAATATTTTTCCTTTCACCAAACACCAAACTTCAATGGATGCATATATGTATATATATACATATGAATCCTTCACAAAATCATGTAAAATTTAAATATAATCAAATATTTATTTATTTTATTGTTTTCTTATTTTTGTTATTGTGAGATTTCTTCTACTTTTTCCAATGGCTCAAACTAAGATAGTGTCAATACCAATTAAGACATACATTAGTGTCAACACTAACTAAGACACCAGTACCGACACTAATTGAGACACTAGTGTTGAGATAGTGTTGACACCAATATCGACACCAATAATTAATAAATTATGAAATTTTTATTTTTAATAAATTTTGAGGGTTGCTACTTACCGAAAAATGCTATAAATTTCAAATAATTAACTAAATTTTTTACCAAATCTCTCATATGGGTGTGGGACCCACACAAACCCACATGTGTGTGGGTCGCACACCCATGTGAGAAGTTTGGTAGAAAATTTAATAGATTATTTGAGATTCCTAATATAACTCGCTATTTACCCTTACCTTTTTTCTTTGTCTCCCTCCCCCAATTTCTTTGAACCCGACTCAGTTAAATAAGTCTCCACCATTTTCTCTTTAAACCCTTACCTTAATTCCAACTATACCCTCTCCGTAACCCACTTTTCCAATCAAACTGCCAACTCTAGCCACATTCTTCTCCGCCATCTCCATCTTCGGCGACCAACCCACCTCCGTTGTCCATTATCCGCCACCTGCACAGCCTCTCACTGCTATCGCTAAATGCTCCAACATCTCTTTATTTGAGTCTCGTGTTCCAATGGCCACTCCCACCATGAACTTTTCGTCTCTCCCCATCGACGGCATCTCCCTCTTTGGAAACCCCCTAATTCTTTCCACATCAGTTGCAATCACTAGATCCACTACTTGTCCGTCTTTCTCATTCACCAAAGGCACAAATTCCAAATTCTTTGCTACCAAATACGTAGCAACTTCCTCAAAATCATAGTCACCATGTAGTTAGAAACTTGAGCCTCTTTGTTCTTCAATGCCTCGTGTTGGCTGTATAATTTGTATAAGCCAATCACAATTCAAGATGTGGCATAAAAAGGGCAATTTGGGGAGGTAATACAAATTGCCAACCATAGTCAGACACGTGTCAACCAATATTGGTAATAATGGGTCTGCGTAGTACTGGAAAGATCGAGGGATATAAGGTGATGTGGCCTAACGATTACTTACAAGGTTTAAATTCAAAATCAGGAAGGAAGCTTAACTGCAAACATGGCGTAGTGGGGTTGACTGTGAGAGAGTATGTTCAGCGATCATGGAGGGACATTTCGACGGCTAGGAGCCCACTTTGATGATAATCATTGAGAAGTATAAATAGTAGAGAAGGCCCTAGAAAAGAGGATCCAAACTTAGATTAAAAAATTAGTTTTATTTACTTTATTTTCCGTTCCAGTTTTTACAGTTCTTTACATTTCTGTACTTTAAATTTCTGTATTGCACTTCATTCATAGGAGTAGTTTCAAATAACTTGTTGCTGTAAACCTCTGCGAGGCTAGGTCAGATTATTGTAAGTTTTTCATTTTTCTTAATGAAATTCTACAATTATTCTTCACTTAATTGTTATTTACTAAATTTTCCTAAATAAGCCACCAGTAAAAGTCCTTTTCATTGAGATTGAAAGAACTAAAACACAATCGTCTGATAATTGGTTGACAATTAATCTTCTGTAAAAACTGATTGATCCTTGTTGACACGTTTAAAATTACAATACTAACCTTTGAAAGCCAAAAAGCCAATATATATTTTTGGCATAATGGGACTAATTGAAATGGCTAGACATATGAGACAATGAGAAAATGAACACCTAGAAGAAGGTGTGGAAGGAGAGGTAGAGGTACCTGATCTTGAGGATAATGTAATAACACATTCTATGGAAGCATCTATCTCATTAGAACTTATGGTTGAGCAGTTGATCTTTGTGCACGCTTAAACTTACAATACTAACTTTCGAAAGCCAAAAAAGCCAACATATATTTTTGGCACGCCTAGTGGGACTAATTGAAATGGCTAGACATAGGAGACAAGGAGAAAATGAACGCCTAGAAGAAGGCGTGGAAAGAGAGGTAGAGGTACCTGATCTAGAGGATAATGTAATAACACATCCTATGGAAGCACCTATCTCATCAGAACCTATGGTCAAATAGACCAGTAATGCAGAACATGCACCACATGTCCAAAATATTGGACGATCCACTGTTCCATCTGCACAGCTAATGAATCCATGGAGTCCTAGTAGATGCCATGGGACAGTTAATGAACACAATGGAAAATTCATGGGGAGTCCTTTATGGATCGAATGAATGCCCATCAACCAACTAATACAAGGCATATGGAGGAAAATTCAAATGCCCCTTAGCAAAGATTAATTAGAGATAAACTGTAACAACCCTCGATCGATTAGATAAACCATGAATTAGCTCTCGTTCTTGCTAAACTGAATCGATAATGACCGATAACAATTAAGCAAAATCTTGAATGGGTGATTGAAATCGAAACTGAAATTGAATAAGTTATCTATTATATTGCATTTCTATCTATTTGATTGATTAATTATTTGTTTGAATTCATATGTTTAAACTGCTAATTGAAGGCCTTATCGGCGGTCGAATTAGAAACCGTTTAAAGTTTTGGGATCAGTAGCATATTTGTGATTTAATGGTATATTTATCTAAAAATTTATTAGGAATGATTAAACTAGATTAATTTAAACCAATTAAAGAGTTTGCCGTAATTACGGAAATGCCATTGAGTGGGCTTTGACTACTTTCAACACTTGGAGCCTTATACATGTTGAAACAAAACATTTTCCCTTCAGTCATATTCTTGTTCCAACCGACCAAAGGAGAGAATTAGAGGGAGAGTGAAGGACTTGCCTTGATATTGAGGATTTGGCTAGCAAAATTGAAGGATTTGTAACATAGGTTGCTAAATTGAACTTCTAGACTTGTAATTGAGACTTAGGTAAGTGAATCCATCTTCTTCTTGTTGTCTTTAAGCTTCATCTTGCATGGTTCATGCTCCATTGTAGGATTAAACCATGATTTGGTGCTAAGAGGGTGAATTATGCTTGGATTGTTGCATGCATGGTTGAATTGGTGCATTTTGAAGTTGAATTCATGATGGATTGTACATGCATGTCCATGTTTAAGCTAAAGTCCATGTTTTCATTTTGTTTTCCAACTATTAAGCTCAATTGAGCAAGGATTGAAGCTTAATTTTGGTTTAAAGCTCATGCATTGCATGTTTTAAATGGTTCTTGAAAATGGGTTTGAATGTTGAATTTAATTGACTCACCTTTGGGGCTTGAATTCATAAATTGGCTTTTGAAACTTGTTATACATTGTTTTGGGATGTATTTTCCAGAATTTGGGCCCAAGAGGTCGAGAATTGAGTTGAGAATGCTTGGTTTGAGCTTGGAAGGCAAATCTGGAAATTCCAGATTTGGCTTCTTCGCTTGAGCGAAGGATTCCTCGCTCGAGCGACCAACGTTTCCTCTGAGCCACGCTCGAGCGAAGGATTGGTGGCTCGAGCGTAAAAATCGAGCATCCAGTACTTTTACTGTTTCATCAGACCGCTCGAGCGAAGGATTGTTCGCTCGAGCTAAGCCTTTGATTTTGCAACCTCGCTCGAGCGAAGGAAGGCCCTTCGGCGAGACCCCTTTCAAAGAACTTTTGAAAAATGCCTTCCAACTGTATTTTTGCATCCTCATCCCATCCTAGGCATTCTTAGGCCTAGTTTAAGGCATCTTAATGAGGATTTAGACATAGAACCACACCGAGAAAATTTAGGGATTTAATTATCATCCTTCCCGACTGTGAAACTTAGTGTGTGTTCTATTTGTTAACTGTTTAGGGTTGGCTCTCGGGGACGCGCTCTAGCTGCTATTAGCCCAATCTCTATGAGTAACGATTGTGTAAAGATATGTTCAAATGGTTATCTTTTGAATACTGAACTAAACTGTTTATTGAACTGATATTGTTTACTGAATGAATGTATGTCCTGTATTCTGAACTGTATTGTGGCATCCTTAGCACTTCATTTCTTTATTCTTTATTCTGAGCTCTGTCGGTTCCTTGTGGAACCATCTTGCATCTTGATTGATGGCCATCATTCTTTGTTGGAGTTTAAGACCGGGTCCTTTGGACCCTCTTGTTATAGGCTAATGGATGTACCACATATGGTGATTGGTGAAATCTTGAAGATGAAAATCTTGTTTAATGAACTAATTTCATTCTTGTAGGACATTCATTCATAACCTCTTTACGCATTATGTTATTCACTGGGTTTTAGCTCCTTGTTTATATATATATGTAGGTTCTCAACAGGCCGGAGACTAGGGCGTGGGTTGGTCTCGATTTTGTCAAGCCACCTATGTGCCTCCTGCGAGGTTAGAGTTGCCATGTTATGGCTTGGGGTGTTTTTGTGTCCCCATCGGTCTCCTTATTGTTTTATACTCTTGTATAGGCATCTCTTGTCTCCTTTATCTTGTTATCGAGGATTAGGTCCCCGCACGAATGTTTGTATATGATTGTATAGTATCTGCTTACGAAGCTGTATGAATGCATGAAAAATGTTTTTGGCATCTGATTTTCCATTTCAATAGGCGCTAGTTACTTCTGTATTGGCTTCCGCCAGTACACATACTGTTTAAGCAGTATCTTGTTCATGAGCCTTGGTAATCTCGGATTCTTGGCGATTCTGATGCTAAACCCATAGGGCCGGGTTTGGGTCGTGACAGAGTGGTATCAAAGCGATACTTAACCACGAGTTATACCGCACACACGTGTCCAAATGAGCTATAGGGTGTCCTAGAAAATCAATTAGGGTATCTCATGAACTTGAAGAGTGTGTACTTATGACTGACTGATTATATGTTAAAATGTTAAACTGTTTAATTATACAACCGCTTATCATGATAACTATTATAACTGCTTATAGTGAAATGGATAACGCAAACACTGCAAATGAAACTGAAGCATCATCCTCTGAGGCCAGAATGGCCAGACTTGAACAAATGATGGGACTGATAATTGAAAGACTAGATCAACAACCGAACCAACAACCCCCACCTCCTCCTCCTCCGGTGCAACCGGAACATAATGTACAGAATGTGAATGTTAATGAGGTGGACATTATCGCACTGACTCATAAGTTCAGCAAACTGAAACCGCCGTCCTTTCAGGGAGGCCTTGAACCGCTAAAGGCTGAAGCTTGGGTGCTTGAAACAGAAAAATTGTTTGAAATGTTTCCGTGCTCCGAAACCAATAAAGTATTGTTAGCAACCTTCACCCTTCAAGAAGAAGCAAGAAGGTGGTGGATGTTGACCCGCGATGCGAATATTATTATGACTTGGGCTCAGTTCAAGGAGTCCTTCTTTGAAAAGTATTTTCCCCAGTGCATCAGGGACAGAAAAGTAACGGAGTTTGAACAACTGAGGCAGGACAAAATGTCTGTTGCCGAGTATGAGAAGAAATTCACCGAACTTGCTAGGTATGCACCACACATGGTGGACACTGAATATAAGAAGGCCAGAAGGTTTGAAGGAGGCCTTAGTGTTGCTATACTGGACCGAATAAATGTCTTGAAACTACCGACTTTTGTGGGTGTTCTCGACCGGGCATTGATGGCCGAGTCGAATATTGCGACAGTGAAACAATCTGAAACACCAACAACTGAGTGGCAAGGTAAAAGGCAGGGTTTCAAATTCAAGAAAGGCAAGCATAACCCAAAGAACCAAGAAGAATCACGGGGTCGACGACTAGCTGACCAAGGGAGTGGGTTTACTCCACCGCTCCGTATGTGGCAATAAGCACAAAGGGTTTGCTACCAAATTTGGAGCTTGTTTCAGGTGTGGCAAGGTGGGCCACAGAATTAAAGATCGTCCCTCCGCCCGCAAGCCGAGTAGTAAAACTGCACCAGCAGCCATACCGTACAACACCAAAACCGAACCCCAAAGCTAGGAAAGAGCCTATGAGGCAGGCAGTGTTCGCCTAATCGGAGACGTGCAAAACATTGAGACTGTTGTGTCAGGTATCCTCTCTATCTATGCTCAAAATGCATATGTGTTGATTGATTCGGGGTCTACACATTCGTATGTATCGCATGCTTTTTCGCGTAAATTGAATAGACCCTTAGAACCCATGAACTATCTGCTAGCTGTATCATCACCTGTTGGGGGATCCATGACATGTGCATATATGTATCCTGCCTGTGAGATTATTGTTGGGGATATGCATCTATTTATTGATTTACTGCCATTGAATATTGATCACTTTGATGTAATATTGGGGATGGATTGGTTACAAAAATATCATGCCACTATAGACTGTGTAACAAAACAAGTAGTTTTCCGTCCACCGGGTTTACCTGAATTTGTGTTTAATGGGGCGAGTAGTACCTCCTCCGTATCTCGATTTCTTCTGTGAAAATTTAAAGCGATTAGAAAATGGTGTAAAGGATATCGTGATTACTGTTGTTGTCTTTATTGATGATAGTGTTAAGCTGATGTGAATTGTATTCCTATAGTCGAGAATTCCCGGATGTATTTCAGATGATTTGCGAGGATTTGATTGACAGGAAATTGAATTCTTGTGGGCGTGATTAAATACCGAGATATCTAAAGCTCCTTCTGAATGGCCCCAATGAGGCGAAGGAATTGAAAGTGCAATTGCAAGAATTGTTAGACAAGAAGTTCATCAGGCCCAGTACTTCACCGTGGGGTGCACCTGTTTTGTTTGTAAAGAAGAAAGACGGCTCACTAAGACTGTGTATTGATTACCGCGAACTGAACAAGGTAACTGTAAAGAATAAATATCCATTACCGCGTATTGATGATTTATTTGACTAGTTACAAGGTGCACAAGTGTTTTCCGAGATTGATCTTAGATCGGGGTATCATCAACTGAAAGTCAAACTGGAAGACATCGATAAAACTGCTTTTAGAACGAGGTATGGCCATTATGAATTTTTAGTTATGCCGTTCGGAGTTACGAATGCCCCTGCTGCATTTATGGACCTCATGAACAGAATTTTTAAATCATACCTTGATGATTTCATTGTGGTATTTATTGATGACATCCTGATTTATTCTAACACTAGAGAAGAACATGAACACTATCTGAGACTTGTCCTGCAAACCTTAAGAGAACAGAAACTGTATGCTAAATTGTCTAAATGTGAATTTTGGCTTGATCATGTTATGTTTTTGGGGCATGTTGTTAGCAAAGATGAAATTTCTGTTGATCATGAAAATTGAAGTTGTAGTAAATGGCCTAGACCAACAAATGTATGAAGTCAAAGCTTTTGGGATTGGCTGGATATTCTGAAGGTTTGTCAAAGACTTCTCCAAAATTGCCTTACCATGACTCGATTGACTCGAAGGGGACACCATTTGTTGGGTGACCAAAGGAATCGGCATTTCAAGAATTGAAAACCCGACTTGTATTGCACGGTTCGACTCTACCTTGGTATGGATGGTTATCTTGTATTTAGTGATGCTTCTCATAAGGGTTTGGGGTGTGTTTTAATGCGAATGGGAGAGTTATTGCTTATGCTTCCGGCAGTTGAGACCACATGAAAAGAACTACCGACCCATGACTTAGAACTTCTGCGATAGTGTTTGCCTTTGAAAATTTGGCGTCATTATTTGTATGGAGCAACATGTGAAGTGTATATCGACCACAAGAGCTGAAGTACTTTTCACTCGAAAGAATTGAATATGAGGCAATGGAGATGGTGGGCGATCAAAGATTATGACCTCTGATTTTGTACCATCAGGAAAAAGCTAACAACATTCCGATGCATTGAGCCGAAAGTCAATTGCCAACTTAGCCTGTTTGCTCACCGGGCAGAAAGAATTGCTTTATGATCTGGAAAAGTCTGAAATTGAAATTGTTTTGAGAGAACAAGGTGGAACAATAGCTGTCCTTACTGCTCAACCAGCATTGATTGAGGAAATTAAAGAAAAACAACAACTAGATGATTTCTTGAAAAAGGTTATTGAAGAAAGAGATTCTAAACCGAGACCGGGGTTCAAATTCGAGAACAATGTATTGAAATTTCAAGAAAGACTGTGTGTGCCGAATGACACTGAACTGAAAAGAAGAGTACTGCAAGAGGGCCACAACTCAAAATTGTCTATCCACCCGGGGAACACGAAAATGTACCAAGATCTGAAACAGAATTTCTGGTGGCCGGGAATGAAGAAGGAAATTGCCGACTTTGTGTCCAAATGTCTTCACTACCAACAAGTCAAAGCTGAACATCAACGACCCGCGGGCTTACTGCAACCCTTACCCATACCAGAGTGGAAATGTGAGCATATCACGATGGATTTCATCGTTGGATTACCTCGCTCCAGGAAAGGTATGGACTCTATTTGGGTTATTGTTGATAGATTGACTAAATCTGCACACTTCCTACCTGTCAAGACAATTTATAATGCAGACAAATTGGTTGTTATCTATATTGACGAAATTGTGAGATTGCATGGAGTGCCTGTATCTATTGTTTACGAGGATTGAAGTTTATCGAGGTTACAGCGAGCCTACAAACTGCATTGGGTACTGAATTGAGGCTGAGTAGTGCCTACCATCCTCAGACAGATGGCCAGTCAGAAAGGACCATCCAGACTTTAGAGGATCTACTGAGAATGTGCGTCCTTGATTTTGAAAGCGAAAGTCATTTGCCGTTAATTCGCCTACAACAACAACTACCATTCGAGTATTGGAATGGCGCTTCGAGGCATTGTATGGCAAAAATGTAGATCTCAATTTGGGCGAAGTTGGAGATGGGCCTTTCTTGGGCGAGATTGTATATAAACGGTGAAAAGATAAACCGATACAACAAAGACTGAAAACCGCAGTGCAGTAGAAAAGTTATGCGGATGTCAGAAGACGGGACAGAGAGTATGAAGTGGGTGATCACGTTTTTGTGAAGGTGACACCAATGAAAGGCCAAACTCGTTTCGGAGTCAAAGGCAAGTTAGCGCCAAGATATGTCGGACCGTATCAGATTATGGAGAAAATCAATCCGGTGGCGTATCAAGTTGCACTTCCTCCTGAAAATGAGTATATGCATAATGTCTTCCACATTTCGATGTTGAGAGACTACCTCCGGGATCCTTTTCATGTGATTGAGCCTACTCGGATAGTGTTGAGTGATGACTACACTTACGAGGAACGGCCTATACAGATTGTAAACCGACGGATCAAGAAACTGAGAAACAAAGAGATCCCGCTAGTGAAAGTTGATTGGCAGAACCATGGTGGTGTGTATGCCACTTGGGAAAGGGAAGATGACATGGCTAAAAGATACCCAGAACTGTTTCCACTGAACCCTGTTTTCTTCCAGACTGAAGGTAACTCGAGTTTAGAGGACTAAACTCCTTATAAGGAGGGGAGATTGTAACAACCCTCGATTCTTAGATAAACTCTTGAATTAGCTCTTGATTCTTGCTAAACTGAATTGATAATGACTGATAACCGAATTAACTGAAGTACTGAATGGACCGATTGAAATCAAAACTGAAATTGAATAAGTTATCTATTATATTGCATTTCTATCTGTTTTATTGATTGATTATCTGTTTGAATTCATATGTTTAAACTGCTAATTGAAGGCCTTATCGGCGGCCGAATTAGAAACCGTTTAGAGTTTTGGGATCAGTAGAATATTTGTGATTTAATGGTATATTTATCTGAAAATTTATTAGGAATGATTAAACTAGATTAATTTAAACCAATTAAAGAGTTTTTCGTAATTACGGAAATGCCATTGAGTGGGCTTTGACTACTTTCAACACTTTGAGCCTTATACATGTTGAAACAAAACATTTTCCCCTCAGTCATATTCTTGTTCCAACTGACCAAAGGAGAGAATTAGAGAGAGAGTGAGGGACTTGCCTTGATATTGAGGATTTGGCTAGCAAAATTGAAGGATTTGTAACATAGGTTGCTAAATTGAACTTCTAGACTTGTAATTGAGACTTAGGTAAGTGAATCCATCTTCTTCTTGTTGTCTTTAAGCTTCATCTTGCATGGTTCATGCTCCATTGTAGGATTAAACCATGATTTGGTGCTAAGAGGGTGAATTATGCTTGGATTGTTGCATGCATGGTTGAATTGGTGCATTTTGAAGTTGAATTCATGATGGATTGTACATGCATGTCCATGTTTAAGCTAAAGTCCATGTTTTCATTTTGTTTTCCAACTATTGAGCTCAATTGAGTAAGGATTGAAGCTTAATTTTGGTTTAAAGCTCATGCATTGCATGTTTTAAATGGTTTTTGAAAATGGGTTTGAATGTTGAATTTAATTGACTCACCTTTGGGGCTTGAATTCATAAATTGGATTTTGAAACTTGTTATACATTGTTTTGGGATGTATTTTCTAGAATTTGGGCTCAAGAGGTCGAGAATTGAGTTGAGAATGCTTGGTTTGAGCTTGGAAGGCAAATTTAGAAATTCCAGATTTGGCTTCTTCGCTCGAGCGAAGGATTCCTCGCTCGAGCGACCAACGTTTCCTCTGAGCCACACTCGAGCGAAGGATTGGTGGCTCGAGCGTAAAAATCGAGCATCCAGTACTTTTACTGTTTCATCAGACCGCTCGAGCGAAGGATTGTTCGCTCGACCTAAGCCTTTGATTTTGCAAACTCGCTCGGCGAAGGAAGGCCGCTTCGGCGAGACCTCTGTTCAAAGAACTTTTGAAAAATGCCTTCCAACTGTATTTTTGCATCCTCATCCCATCCTAGGCATTCTTAGGCCTAGTTGAAGGCATCTTAATGAGGATTTAGACATAGAACCACACCGAGAAAATTTAGGGATTTAATTATCATCCTTCCATGTGAAACTTAGTGTGTGTTCTATTTGTTAGTTTAGGGTTGGCTCTGGGGCCGCTCTAGGCGCTATTAGCCCAATCTCTATGAGTAACGATTGTGTAAAGATATGTTCAAATGGTTATCTTTTGAATCTTGAACTAAGCTTTATTGAGCTGATATTGTTTCTTGAATGAATGTATGTCTGTATTGAAGCTGTATTGTGGCATCCTTAGCACTTCATTTCTTTATTCTTATTCTGAGCTCTGTCGGTTCCTTGTGGAACCATCTTGTTCTTGATTGATGGCCATCATTCTTTGTTAAGACCGGGTCCTTTGGACCTCTTGTTTATAGGCTAATGGATGTACCACATATGGTGATTGGTGAAATCTTGAAAAATGAAATCTTGTTTAATGAGGCGATTTCATTCTTGAAGGACATTCATTCATAACCTCTTTACGCATTATGTTATTCCTTGGGCTTTAGCTCCTTTGTTTATATATATATGTAGGTTCTCAACCCGGGCCGGAGCTAGGGCGTGGGTTGGTCTCGATTTTGTCAAGCGACCTATATGTGCCTCCTGCGAGGTTCGAGTTGCCATGTTATGGCTTGGGGTGTTTTGTGTCCCCATCGGTCTCCTTATTGTTTTATACTCTGTATAGGCATCTCTTGTCTCCTTTATCTTATCGAGGGATTAGATCCCCGTACTGAATGTTTGTATATGATTGTATAAACTGTACTGTACTGTATGAATGCATGAAAAATGTTTTTGGCATACAGATTTTCACAGCTCAATGGACACTAGTTACTTACTGTTTTGGCTTCGCCAGTACATACTCTGTTTAAGCGTATTCTTGTTCATGAGCCTTGGTAATCTCGGATTCTTGGCGATTCTGATGCTAAACCCATAGGGCCGGGTTTGGGTCGTAACATAAACAGCCTATGCAAAGTAATGGACATACTAATGGTCAGACTAGTAATCAAAATTATGAAAGCCCATCACCTCAGTCTTGATATGAGCCTCTTTCGAGGCCTATGGTAAATCAAAATGCCTCATTACTTAACAGTGAAGTCATACAAATTGGTGGATCTGGACCAACACAAGAAAATGCCATGAGAATGTTTCCAAATCCTATGTTCGAAGCCATACCTGGCACAAGGGGGTTCACTAATCCTTTGTTCGAATTCGCACTCGGGGGGTTAGAAGGGTTTCTTACGGCTGGAAGAGAAACAACACATGTTCCTCCTATTGCAGTACCTTTCGCAGGACAGGCTCAGAGAGGTCAACCATACCCTCATTAGCAGCCCGGTACCATAGGGCGGCTTGTCCCAAATATTCCTCCCTATGGACGAAGAGGACCTCAAGCACAAGGTTTTCCACCAAATCCTGTGTTTATTCCTCCAGTGGTAGTCCAACAAGCACAAAATATGGTTCCTAGGGACCAAATTGCTGATATTGTCTGAGAAATGTATGGACCTATGGCTCGGGGGGTTCAAACTCCTGTGTATAGGAAACCATACCCAGAATGGGTGGATAGGGTACATGAATACCCAATGGGGTTTAGAATACCAGACTTTGCTCTTTTTTATGGGAATGGAAACCAGTCAACAGTAAAACACATTGCTAGGTTCGCTGCCTAATGTGGTAAATTTACCAATAATGATTACATGAAGTTAAAATTTTTTCCAAATTCTCTAACTAGGACAGGTTTTGTATGGTATATTAACCTCACACCTGGCTCTATCCAAACTTGGCAGCAAATGGAGGAAGCATTTTATGCCCAATTCTTCAAGCAGACTAGAAGTTTCCATGGCGAGACTTGGCAAGGTTAAGTCAAAGGCGATGAAAAAATGTTTAATTTATTGCCAGATTCAAAAGAGCACGAAACAATTGTAGGGTCATTATGCCAGAGTCTGAATTTATGAGATTGGCTCAAAATGGTTTAGAGTTTAGGTTTCGAAAGAAGTTTGACTTAACTAAGTTTCAAGAATTAGTGGAATTAACCTATAAGGTGTCTAGATATGAATCATTACTTGAGGAAGAATAAGACCGAAGTAATGCATCGTACAAGACTTATTATAGATATCCTAATTATGAGATTGATGCAGAGATTGTAGGGAAAAAGCCTGTGATTTGTGAGGCGTTAATTTATAGAGACACTACAATAGACTAGCAGTTTAAAAAGAAAGACCTTCATAGAAAATACTCTTTCGATTTAATAAAGGCAGATGACATTTTTGATCATTTGCTTGCAGTGTATTTCCTAAAGTTACCAAAAGGAGTTAAAATTCCTTCTCTAGAAGAACTTAAAGGGAAAATGTATTGCAAATGGCACAATTCTTGGTCTCACTCAACTAAAAATTGTATTGTTTTTCGGGATAGGATCTAAGAACAAATTCGAAAGGGGAGTTTAAAATTCCCAGCTAAAGCAGAGAAAGCTATGGGGATTGACACTAATCCATTCCCAGAAATTGGAGAAGTTATAGCCAATGTTATAATGCCAGACTTCCAGAACTTATCTTTGAAGGAATTGGAAGAGGTTAATGTACAAATGCATATTGCCAGCTAGACTACTGTCAAGAAAGATACCAGAAGTTCACCAGTGAATGGGCAGGGCTTTGCAGACCAAAGAGAGGACTCTAGTGAGAAGGCACTGGATGATGACTCTTTAGAGGCAACTGTCATGCAAAAGATGTGTTCTAGATACAGGTTAAGTTACAAATAGTTGAAAGGGCTCCCAATTGATGGGAAGCAGTATTATAAGGATGTGTAGAGACGTCTTAAACTAACCAGTACCTACAACAAAAGGCCATACCCAATTGGTCCCAAACATCAGCCATTCTTGGCTGGACCAACAGCCACTAGAGTGCATTCTAATGGCAAAAGACCTCTACATGAGTTCAGACCACCCAACTACTACAGGATGGAGGGCAATCATCCTAAGAGGAGGCCTGAAGTGGGCTCAAGTTATGGGATTAGAGCTAGAGATTGGCCTCGTAGACCAGCTTCACACAAGATGGAAGGCCTAAATTAGGCTCAAGACAAGGGATCAAGGCCAAGCAGTGGCCTCCACATGCAACTTCGAAACTGGCTTTAAAGGTAAAAAGAGCTAGTTCAACAATTAAGCTAGTGAGTTCATGGGTACTTGGGGTTCCAAATTGGTTTGTCATGCAGAACAAGCCTAAGGAAATGCCTACCCAAAGAAGTGTTGTTGGAGACTAAGGTAGGATGGTTAAACCTCCCTTGGTGGCTCCAAATAATTGGGTAGGGGTGCCTGCGATTCGGTTTGGGACAGTTTGCGGTTCGGTTTGGACCCGCCCGCATGTATGCGGTTTAGGGAAAAGTCAACCCGCAACCGTCCACAATGCGGTTTGCGGTTTGTGCGGATAGGGTTCGCGGATGTGCAGGTGGTTGCGGGCGGTTTGTGAATTGAACTTTTTTTTCAAAAATTTATTTTTAAACCTTTTTTTTTTTTAATTCCAATTCTAATTCCATGCATTTGTTTTGTTAATTACATTAAAATACTTTTTAAGAGCAAAATGCTGGAATCACAAGAAACTAAACATAGTGGGATTCTCAAACTTTTTTAAATATATCATCATTTTGATTACTATGTTATCATTTTTATACTACATTGGACTGCCAACCAGTTATTAGATTGGCTGTCATGTGAAGTTTCAACAACCAATGTTTGAATACCTCTCTCACACTTCTACAATAACATATTAAAACTACCCAAAATGTCTTACAACTTAAAAGAAGAAACTAAGATATAAGCTAGTAAGTTATGGATTTAAAGTAGATGATATGAACTTTTTGCATAAAAATAGGGATTATGATAAGAAAAAAATTGGCAGAAAAGGACTTCATACTCTCTGAGGTAATCAATGGGCTTACCTCTTTGCATGCGATCTTACCACCAGGATTTATGCCTCTTTTAGCTATTTCATCTCCAAGCTTTAGAATTGGGATTCCTTCAATATATTCCATTACTAAGACCCTCCTAACAAAACAATGAAACACATTTAATTACCGCCAGGTAAAGTAAAAGAGCATAGAATGATCAATAATGAAGTGATCTTGAATCACAAATATACATAAACCAGCAGATCATTAGCTAAAAAATAAAGTTAAATTCACTGCAAGAACACATAAGCCGACATCGTAGCCAAAAAAACAAAGTAAATTAATTTGGGAATTTATAATCAATCTAATTGCGAGTCCAAGACCATTAAATCTGATCTTGATTTTTGAAATTTAAACTAAAGTAGTTTCTCTGCCACTTCATCGACAATAATTTTTCTCTTTTTTTTCTTTTTTTTTTTTTTTTTTCGGATAAACACGAGCATTTACATCTCTTCTTACTAACTACATTATTACCCGTTCCTTTTTTTAGCACCTTCTAACATGCAAATGTTTTCTCAGCGATTTACCTATTTAAGTTGAGTATGTAAAGTGAGAAGAAGCGTTGATCATAGTGTGCCTTCGAAGTGAAGTAGAGTCCAAGTGAAGCTTACCTGTGAATCAAAAAAACAGATTCAAGAAAACAGATTCAACATCAACGAATTCAAAAAAAAAAAAAAAACAGATTCAAAGTAAAGCTTACCTGTGAATCAAAAAAACAGATTCAACATCAACAAATTCAAAGAAGAAAAAAAAAAAAAAAGTGACCAAGTCTTACCTGAGCAGAGTCGATCTTGCGAAACACGAAGAGAATGAGATTCGAAGTAAAGTTGTTACGCCTGAGTTGCGATGAGAAGCAGATCGATCGGCGATGAGGAAGCAAAGTTAAGGATGAGCAGACCAGAGGTCGATCGGCAATGAAAAACGAGAGAGAGACTGATATGAGATGAGAGAAGGAGCTCAACTCTCTCCTCCAAGCTCCAACTGTGCAAATGTGTGAGATAAGATGAGAATGAATTGTTAGGGGTTTTTTTTTTTTTTACTTTTGTTTGTAGAATAAAGATGAAAATCAACGGTTCAGAATTCATACATTAAAAAAAATATATATATCTGTGTAAGCGGGAGGGTTGGGGGGGTGCGGTTCAAACCCATAACCCGAAATTCAGTCATAATCCAAACCGCACCCTACCCTAACATGTTTGCGAAACCGCCCAAAGGTTTGTGGGTCGGGTAGGGTATAGCGGGTTGAGCGGGTCGGATAACCCTATGCCCACCCCTATAATTGGGTGTTACTGAAGCATCCAAAAACAAAGGAACTAAATATGGTTCCAATAATTTCTAGGCCCCAAAGGAAGAAAATCTAGCGAAAGTACACTCAGTACCAAAAGGATCTGAAGGAAAGTGGAGAGAGTTTTTCATTGGCCTAGCCAAAAGGCCAGACATAGGAAAGAGAAAGACCAAAATTGGACCATAGTCCAAAATCGACTCCTCAGAACAGAAGAAGTTTCAGTAAAGAGCAATTGGCTAAAGTTCAATCGGAACTGAAAGCTAAGGAAAGATCTAGCTTAGGAGGTCTTAAAAAGGCTTTGATGGAAAGCGATAGTGAAACAGAAGTAGAAGTTGACCTAGGCTAAAGGAAAGAGATGGTTGAGAAGGAGATATTTGAAGCCTTCAAGGCTGAACAGACATTTTTGGTCAAAAAATCAGTAGGAATGGACCATTCGAAGGAAGTCACTAGTACTGAAGTGCCAAAATACAGCATGGAAGATGCTTTTGAAATAACTGAACAAGTTAGTCTGGAAAAGAAGCAAGTGCAACCAGTAGTTCAATTTTGGCTCATTTCCTCCAGTGTCAATGAATATGGTGCATATTCTACCACAGGAGTTCCAGGCTAAATATGGAAACCAAGAAGGTCAGGAGATTGACCCTATTTCAGTTTCTAGTGAAAATTTACAGGTTAGTATGGTTCAAAATGAATCCGAAGTGGCCACACCGATGGAAACTGAGGACGAGAGTGAGAAAGAAGTGAGTATTAATCTCTCATATCCTTTTGAGTATCCTACAACATCCATGACACAGCATGTCAAGCCCTTGTATATCAAAACTTTTTTCAATGGGATATAGATGAATAAGGTATTGGTGGATAATGGGGCAGCAGTGAACCTGCTTTTGAAATCCTCTTTGAAGAAACTAGGAAAAAGGAACCCCAGATTAATCACAACCAGCATAACCATTGCTAGTTTTGCTAGTGATAAACAGAGATGGCTCAAGGTATTTTGCCCATCAACTTTGAGTATAGGAACCAGAGATTATATGGCGGCATTCTTTGTTATTGATAGCAATGCTAAGTATAATGCTTTACTTGGTAGGGATTGGATTCACACCAACAAATGTGTTCCTTCCTCTCTACATCGAAGACAATGATGGCCTTGTGCAATGAAGAAGCAGAGGAGATCAATACAAACCCTCAACCCTTTGTAAAGCCGACTTTGCAGAGGCCAAGTTGTATACTGAAGGAGTAACACCACTCAATATATTGAGAAAACCTAATGGTTCAGCGGAAGTGATAGCTAATAAGGAAGTAGCACACCTAAAGCACTTGGTACAGGAGAGTGCTAATGAAGAATTCGTCATCAAATATGATAATGATGCCTGGTTGTAGATAACAAGATGAAACCCAAGAAGCCAGACCCTTGGCTTCAGTCAAGTTTTCAGCATTGGACTTAAAAGCAATAGTCCAAAAACTTCAGGAACAAGAGAAGGAAGCCATGGTAGTTGGCTGTAAGCATAAACAACAACAGGTCAAACCTTTGACCTTTGATAAATATTGTGCATTGGACATCGAAACAAAAGTCTAGGAAATACAGGAAGAAGAAGCCTTATGGATAGACTTTGTCTATGAGGAAGAGAGCAAATATGTTAAATCAGAGAAAATAGGGGCAGAACAAAGCAAAGAAATTGCTTCGAAGACAGAAGAAATCAAAAGAGAAGCATTAGTGAGTTCTCAAATACAAGACCCCTTAGAAAAAGTTAATTTAAGGGAAGGTTCTACACAGCAACCCACTTACATCAGTGCTTAGTTAAGTGCTCTTGACAGAGACTAGTTATTGATGGTCTTAAAGAGATATAAAGATTATTTTGCATGGTCTTATAATGAACTGCCAGGATTAGATAGGTCATTAGTGGAACATATAATTTTAAGTCATACAAGCAGAAACCAAGAAGAATGAGTCTTGAAGTGATTCAGAAGGTCAATGAGGAAATTCTTAGGTTCCTTAAGGCAGACTTTATTAGAACAACTAGATATGTTGAATGGCTTTCCAATATTGTGCCTATGGTTAAAAAGAATGGTAAAATGAGAGTATGCATCGATTTTAGAAACCTGAATTTAGCAACTCCAAAAGATGAGTACCCCGTGCCCATAGTAGATTTATTGGTGGATAGTTCAACAGGGCACAAGATTTTATCTATGATGGATGGGCATTCTGGTTATAACCAAATCTGCATTGCAGAGGAGGATGTCCATAAGACAACATTTAGATGTCCTGGGAACATTGGCACCTTCGAATAGGTTAAAATGTTATTTGGCCTAAAGAATGCTAGGGCTACATATCAAAGGGCTATAAACACTATCTTTCATGATCTCATTGGAGGGTATTTAGAGTGTTACATTAATGACATTGTAATAAAATCCTAGTCCATGGAGGAACATTTGTTTCACTTGGAAGCAGCTTTCGAAAGAATGAGAAAGTTCAAGTTGAAACTTAATCCTCTCAAATGTGCTTTTGGTGAATCAGTTGGAAACTTCTTAGGCTATATAGTACACAAAAAGGGAATACAGATTGATCAAAATAAAGCCAAAGCCATCATTGAAGCCAAGCCTCCATCAAGTAAGAAAGAAGTACAAAAATTCCTTGGACAAGTTAATTTTCTTCGAAGATTTATTTCTAACACTACAGGGAAAACTAAAGTATTTTCTTTCTTATTAAGGTTGAAAGATGAAGAGGAGTTTGTGTGACAAAGAGTATCAAAGCTTTCGAAGGAATTAAAGCCTACTTGGCTAAGACTCTAGTTCTGATGCCACCAAAGAGTGATAAGCCCTTGAAATTGTATATTGCTGCAGCAAAAGATTCATTGGGAGCTTTCTTAGCTCAGGACAATGACAAAGGCAAAGAGCAAGCAGTTTATTACCTTAGTAGGTTTTTAAATTCTTGTGAATGTAAATATTCAGTTGTAGAAAAGCTGTGCCTTGCATTGTATTTTGTTGCAATGAAACTAAGATATTATCTTTTGCCTACAATTGTATTGGTAATTGCAACTACAGATTTGGTTAAGTATATGTTATCTAGACCTATGTTGAGAAGAAAAATTGGTAAATGGATACTAACTTTATCAGAATTTCATCTAGAATATGTCCCATAAAAAGCAGTAAAATGATAAGTTTTAGCTAATTTCTTGGCAAATCATCCATGTCAGACAAAAAGCCAAGAGATCATGGATCTTGGTATGGTTAATATTGAGCCATGGCAAATGTGGTTTGATGGATCAAAATCCAATGGTCTAACTGGACTAGGTGTGGTGATTAAGTCACCACATGGGGTAAAAACCACACATGGTTTCAGATTTGATAAAATTACTTGTTCCAATAATCAAGCTGAATATGAAGCTTTAATAATGGGACTGAAAATGCTTATTGGATTACAAGCTCATGCAGTTGATATGTTTGGAGATTCTTAATTGGTGGTTAAGTAAGTGAAAGGAATTTTCAAATATCAAAGTACAAGCATGTTGCCATACTATGTTGTTGCATTACACTTGCTTTCTCAGTTTCAGATAGCAAATGTGACTTATATCCCAAGATTCATGAGTAACAAAGCCAATGATGTGGCTCAGAAAGTTTCGAATTTCAAGAGAAGGGATGACACTCAAATGAACATAAGTCAAGCAACATATCAAAAAGTAATACCATCCTTAACTAAAAGGAATGTGGTGTTAGAAGTCAATCATAATGACTTACAAGACCAAGATTGGAGGTATCCAATAATGTAGTACTTAACTGGCCCATCTTCGAAAGCTAGCAGAATTATCAAATTACAATCTATGCAATACATAGTGTATAGTAATGCTCTTTACAAAAGGGGAGCAGATAGGTTATTATTGGAATGTTTAGGGCCAAATGAGGTATTGACAGCCATGGTTGAAGTTCATAAAGGCATCTGTGGTGCTCATCAGTCTGGTGTGAAGATGAGATGGCTGCTTCGAAGACATTCCTACTATTGACCAACCATTCTTAAAGATTGTATAGAGTATGTTAAAGGTTGCCAGGCATGCCAAAAGCATGGCACGATAAGACATGTACCAATAATTGATTTGCATGTAGTTTTGAAGCCTTGGCCATTTAGAGGATGGGCTATGGATATGATAAGAAAAATACATCCACCCTCTTCAAAACATCATTGTTTCATCTTAGTGGCCACAGATTACTTCACTAAGTGGGTCGAAGCTAAACCATATAAGGTTGTAGACCAAATTGAAGTTATTGGATTCATTAAAGATCTGATTCACAGGTTTGGCATCCCACAGACCATAACTGTGGATAATGGGACTGTGTTTGATGGGAAGATGGTAAAGTCTTTTGTGGCAGAGTTTGGAATTAGCCTTATTAATTCTACTCCCTATTATGCACAAGCAAATGGTCAGGCAGAATCATCCAATAAGTCTTTGAAAAAAGGAATACAAAGAGTTATGGAAGACAATCCTAGGGATTGACATAACTTACTGTTGGATGTACTATGGGCTTATAGGACTTCTCCAAGATCAAGTACAGGAGTTACTCCTTATGCCTTAGTATATGGGCATGATGTAGTGTTACTTGTAGAAATTAACATCAAATCCTTGAGGGTGAGATGCCAAGGTCAGTTAGTTCCTAAGAAATACTATCAGAGCATGTTCTTAGAATTAGAAAATGTGGATGAAGCTAAAATCTTGGCATTAAATAGTATTCTTTTCCAAAAGAAAAAAGCAGCCAAAAACTATAATAAGAAAGTCAAGCACATTAGCTTTAATGAAGATGATTTGATATGGAAGACAATACTCCAAATAGGAATGAAAAGCCATAAGTTTGGCAAATGGTCACCTAATTGGGAAGCACCATATCAAGTTCATAGGGTCTTGCCTTGGGGGGCATACCATTTGAGAAATTTGAATGGGTATGTACACCCTAAGAAAATTAATGGCAGTTACTTAAAGCTTTATTATCCAACTGTGTGGGAAACACAAGGAGTATAGTAAGTGCTAAATAAGAGAAGCATGAAAACACTCAAATAATAAATAAATAATTCATTTCATAAGGAGTTAAATACATGCAGCCATAGATTGCCCCAAAAGTCAATACAATATTTCAGTTGTTCCCTTGCAATTGATTCTCTACTCTTAAGAGATGAGAATAACTGGATGGCTATAGTCATCTCCTGTCTTCGATCAGCCAGTCCTTGGTTGGTGATTTATAGCTTTGTGGCAGTTCGATCCAAAGCCAGGTTAACTACTGATAACTCTTCCTCTAGTTAAGCTTTCTTTTCCAAAAGTTGGGCTCGAAATTGGGAGACAGAGGAATGTTCTTTCAATTCAGACACCTCAACATGTATATAGGAAACAAATTCTTGGTCTTTCAACGATTTCTCCTCTGCAGCTTTGGCAACATGGCAGATGTTAATATAAAAGTCAATGGTAGCTGCTGCCCGAGACAAGTGACTTAAAATAGCCATGTTAGATTACTCAAAAACCTTGCAGCATTGGAGGAAACCATTCTTGATAATAGGTCTTTGCAAGGCTTTGAATGGGATCCTCGAGAATAATGTTAGTAACTCCAAACAGATACCCAAATCCAGTGAAGATGAGGAAGCCCTACTGATGGTAGAAGAGCTCTAAAAAATTTTCAAGAGAGAATCAGCCATAACCAATGACTCAATTTCATTACTGGTTGTTGGAATGGTAGAAGGCATGTCAAAAAGGCTAGCTAGTCTAGCTTCGAAAATGTACATCTCTTCCATTGACATTGTTGGTACAGAAAGGGCTCTAGTAGAAGGAAGAGATGGCTGCATAGGGATAGGAGAAGAGGATGAAGTGTCCCTAGCAGTTTTCATAATCCTGGCCACCAGCAGGTCAAGAGAAGAGGGACTGGAGCTCAATAGAATGGTGAACAAAGAATTGGTGAGCTACTAGTATCTTCTCTGAGAGAATCAGCTATCATTGGAGATGAAGTAATAACTGGGATCTTCTCAAGAGGGGAAGAAGCAGCAAGGATTGTAGGGAGAATAAATTGGGATGAGTTAAAGGTTAGAAAAGGAAGATATGGAGTTAAGCCAAAGGATAAGGATATAGGAATGCTTTGCCTCAAAAAAGGTGTGAAAAATGTAGAACTAGGGAGTGAGAGTATTACCTGAATGGGCTCTACACTTCGAGGCACTTTAGTGCCAGTCTTTTTTTTCTTTTTTAAGGATGCTTCTGATAACCTTTCAACTTCAGATGAAATTGAAGAAGTCCTCATCGAAGGAGAAGGTAAAGCAATTGTTGCTGCAAAAGAAGAAATACAAAGCAATGTTAAGTTTTAGTATCAAAACTTGAGAAAGGAAATTAGAGACACAAAAGAAAATTACTAGTTTCAGAAGTGGTAGCAATGGTTGGAGAACTGCAAAGGGAATAATGTTCAATAGTTTGTTGTCTCTTTACAGTTTCTCTTTGGAGTGCATTAGTAGCAGCAGCTTCATCCCCAAGCATTTGTTGTTGTCTCCTCTTCTCAACCCTTTGGAATACAATGATTTCTTTGGAGTGTTTCGCTTCCACTGCTTTAGCAGATGCTTCATAAATGGGATCCCCAATGAAATTACAGAGAGAGACTGTCATTTTCTTCTTTCTTTTTAATGGTGTCTCTTGCTCTTGCTCTTTCTCTGTTTCCTCTTCTTCCATGTGAACCTCAGGTACCTCCTCTTCAGGATCAAGCAAGAGCTTTCTTTTCCTTTGTTGTTGCTGATTGCTCTTGAGAAGATTTAAAGCTTGAACTCTTTGAGGAGAGTCTCTATGTGAGGCACCTACACTACCTATACCAAAAAAGGAACTATAAGTAAAAAGAAAAAGCATCATAAAGAATGAGAAAAGAAAAGAAGCAGCAGTGCATACTTTTCTTCGAAGTAGCTCGAGTAACTCTAGGAAGAGGTGAGGCAGCATGAGCAGACTTTGTAATAGCAAGGCTGGGGTAGCATGAGCAGTGGAGGAAATAACAACTCTAGTCCCTTTGGACTTGGCTTGAGGTACATCTAGTACCATTAATAGATCTTAAGGAGAAATGGCCAAGTACACCTCCATATTGGCCATCCACCAATTCTGATACCTTTTCAATGTGTTGCTTTAAGGAATGAAGGGTAGGTATTCAAAATCAATCAAGTCTTAGATGAACTTGGAGGTTGCCTCTTCCAATCTGGATCTTGGAACTTTCAGTTCTCTGTTCGCAAGGTTTGAATTGGACTGATTGCAGAGAGGGATAGGGATCCCCTGAGAGAGTCCAAATTGCCTAGCAAATTGGGCAAGACAATAGGGCTCAGAGATACACTTATAAGCTCTAGAGTTCATAGTGCCAATGAATAGCTCCCTCGGGATCAAAATAGAAGCCCACATACTTTTGTGCTGAGGCCTAGAGCAGGACTTATCGTTCAAAAAGGTCCTCAACCAGGCTGGGCCAATATTGGCTTCGAAGGGGCAGAAGAAGGTATGAAAAGAAGGGAAAGCTAGGAGTTAGTGAAAGAAAGAAAACTAGAAGGCAAAGTTAGAAGGATAAAGATATTAGCTAACTTCATGCCATAAGTGGTAGGGTTTGGTGCTAAAAACTTTAGACACTTAGAACGCAAATCGGTGAAGCATGCAAAAAGCCAGAGTTAAAGTATCCAAAATGGGCCTCCTTGATTAGCATCCATAGGTTTTTCACAAAAGAGGGAACAAGCTCTATAGACATGGCCCAAGACATAAGGAGCTAAGGCCACCTGTTTATGCAAAACAAAGGCTTTAGCAAGAGGGGCAAACTCAGGTATAATCCTCTGATAAGAAGTACAGAAGAGAAATTTGCAAAGTCAATACAATAAAAAGGAAAAGAATTCCCTATCAGTCACAGGGCCTTCCTTTTTGTTTTCAGTCTTAACAAAGTCACTATAGAATGAGTTTAGAGGGGGAAGAGAAAAAAGAATGGTAAGGTCGGGGTAGTCTGGACCAAAGGGAGTACCAATAAGGGATAATCCTAACAAATGGCAGATGTCAAGGACAGTAGAAGCCATCATCCCACATCTAAATTGGAAGAAATTGAAAGCAGAATTCCAAAAACAAAGAGCAGCAGGTATTAAAAATGGGTCATCTGAAATGATGAACCTAGACAGTTAAAGGGCGTCGAAGAGGCAAAGTTCTTGAAGATCCAGTGTCCTAGCAGGGACAACCCGATCATACCATTCTTCCTATTTTGGTCTTACTGTGGGCCAGCAGCGATGGGGTCGGTTCATTCTCCAGCTTCCCTAATCAAGTCCGCCTTCATAAAGGAGGCAATGATTATCCAAACGCGCGTACAGAGCTGGAAGTTGAGTATGTACCTCTTTAAAAATAGGCCCAAGCACATATTCCTGTTGTTCATAGCGACGGGGAATGAAAATGCGCCCGTCAATAGCACTTTTCTCGCTAGCTTTATATTTTCCACACTCTTCAACAATGATCCTTTTTAAGGCTACGAATGGACTCACACGTTCCATGACTAATATCTTCGAGAAGGAAGAAGCCATTGACAGAAGTTTTCAGAAGACGAAGTTAAGAAAGAGGATAAATGAGAGGAGAAGTCAATAGAGATGAAGGGTTTGTGTGTTGGGCGAGCAAGTAAATTAAAAGCACGAAAGGAAAGGGTTTTAAAACCTTTCTGTTTAAAAATTCCCAATCGTTTTAAATGGATAGAATTCATAAAGAAGTACTGAAGGTACGGATGCAAAAAGTTTCTCTCAATATTGATAATTTGGGAGGGAAATGTATCTCAAACACTTGTATTGGCTTCGAAATCAAATATTTGGCTTCAAAGCCAAGCTTTGGCTCCAAAGTCTGGTGACAAACATCCAATTAGCGCTTCAAAAGCAGGAAGTTGACTTCGAAGCACATTTCATACCTAAGAGTACAAGAATGCTCAGGTGTTTGTTTACTGCAAGGGGATTAAAGACTTGCTTTTAGGTTTCTTGTTAAAAGTAAAATCTTTCCAAGTAAAATTTGAAATACTCTGCAGTTAGAATTTGTTTGTTCTAGATTTCAAAGTGACAAAAAACCAATATTTGGTTAAGCAGTGAAGGACACAAAGGGACTCACTTTTTTAGAATAAAACAGTGCAATCCCTAAGGGAAGTTTCCATACTTCGAAAAATGTAGACTGTTTTTTTGAAGCAAAAATAATTAATTCGAAACTGTTGATTGTGTTAACTATATAATTAGAATGAGAAGACCTAAGGCAAAGATTGTCAATTACACTCCATATGTTGGGGAAATTCAAATTAGGTTTCTAGTATTCCATTGGAAATGTTCAAATCAGGTTTCGAAAGACAAAATTGGTAAATTCGAAGCTTTGATTTTGTTTGCTTTGGGCGAATAGAATAAAATCAAACCATGCCGAATAAAGAAACGAAAACTTAGCTTTATTAAGTTGAAAGTAATTACATCAGAAAGCCTTCTTGGCTACAAATTCAATTTCATAAAAATAAGGAATAGAAAAAATAACAAGGTCATGGAATTTGTTTCAACAGTGGCCAATGAATTTTTGTTCCTTTTTTATTCTGTCTTCTATCCTCTCCAAGGTTGTTGTAGCTGATATGCTCTTATTTGATAAAAAAGTTGTTCAGCTTTTATTTCGAACTCTGTTTCCTTCAATCCTTGTTCCATCTCATCCATATCTAAATCAGTCCAGTATGCAGAATCTTTATTCTTGAAGTCATTATATTCGTTGATAAGGTTCTCTGCTTCATACTGGGTGTGAATTCGATAGGCTAAGATTTTGTCTAAAGATTGAGTGGTAGCCAAAGAAATTTGGTACCAATGAAGAAGCAGTGGGAGTTGATCCAAAAACATCTGAAGTTCTACTTGAGCAATAGGATTGAGGACATGACCCTGAGTCATAATGTCACAAGTCCATCGAAAGTCCTTAAGAGGAACATCACCTCCAAGAACATTGAAAGGCAAGTGAGAAAAGGCTGCAAGCAGAAGTTGAGCTTGATATCGCTCAAATATAGTGGAGGGAGCTGGAGGTTGGTAGGAAAGAAGAAATTGATTCTCAAAAAGAGTAAGTCTTAGTTCTTTCATCCAGTGAGGGTTTTGAGGAAGAGGAGGTGCAGGAGGATCCATCTCAAAGGAAGAAGGGAACTGGGGGTTATTTACACATTCAAGCCAGTTAGAAGAGCAAAATTTTGCCCTCTGGGCTAAGAATGACAGGTTGTACCCTTATGCTTCCTCTGAACGACGAGTGGCTCGCACTATCTTCGTAAGCATAGAAGATGTGTACCATGCAATAAGTAAGTTGTCTTCCAAACTGCGTCGGCGATCGATGGATACATAGGAGCAAACCACCGAGCTCTGAGAAAAATGAGGGAAAGATAGAGGTTCACGAATTTGACGAATCGATGGTTAATTTGCTCTCTTAGCTTGGATTCCTCAGGTTCTGGCCAGCTTCCCCAGCCAGAAGCTTTAGAAGAAGAAGAGGAAGCCACAGCCTCATCCCACGCAGAAGGTTTTGGGGTAGAAGAAGAGCTTCCAACATCCATTTTTGCAAAGTCTTGGACTAAAAAATTATGAACAATAGGTTCGTGATCCAAAGGTCGACGATTTGCAAAAGCTTCCATGACTTAAATAAATGGAGATGGATAGGTGTGGCTAATAAATGCATGAAAATTCTTTCGAGGGCGAACATCATTATCTAACAACTCCTTGTATGCTTGATCTATGTTAAAGAAGGTTTGTTTGGCCATGCAAACTGTATTAGTCTCTTCGAATGCTCAGATAGTGGGAAATGTTCAAGGTGCATAAAAGAATTTAATGTAGTCGGTTGCAATTCTAAGAAGATGCAATGCCCATGCATGTCCTAGGACGTGGGTAAAGTGCTTTGATCTACTAATATCACTAAGTATTGGACATATTAGTGCCGGGGGTAATGTTAGCTGTATAATTTGTATAAGCCAATCACAATTCAACATGTAGCATGAAAATGGCAATTTGGAGAGGTAATACAAATTGCCAACCATAGTCAGACACATGTCAACCAATATTGGTAATAATGGGTTTGCGTAGTACTGGAAAGATCGAGGGATATAAGGTGATGTGGCCTAACGGTTACTCACAAAGTTCAAATTTAAAATCAGGAGGGAAGCTTAACTGCAAACATGGCGTAGTAGGGCTGACTGTGAGAGAATATGTTCAGTGATCGTGGAGGGACATTTCGACGGTTAGGAGCCCACTTCGATGATTATTATTAAGAAGTATAAATAGCAGAAAATGCCCCAGAAATGAGGATCCAGACTCAGATAAAAAAACCAGTTTTATCTATTTTATTTTTCCTTCCAGTTTTTACAATTTTTTACATTTCTGTACTTCAAATTCCTGTATTGCACTTCATTCATAGGAGTAGTTTCAAATAGCTTATTGTTGTAAACCTCTACAAGGCTGGGTCAGATCATTGTAAGTTTTTCATTTTTCTTAATGAAATTCTGCAATTATTCTTCACTTAATTGTTATTTACTAAATTATTTTAAACAAGTCACCAACAAAAGTCCTCTTCATTGAGTTTGAAAGAACTAAAACAAAATCGTCTGATAATTGGTTGGCAATTAATCTTCTGTAAGGATTGATTGATCTTTGCTGGCACGCTTAAAATTACAATACTAACTTTCGAAAGCTAAAAAAGCCAACACCTCCCAATCAAATTTAGTGTCCACGCCTAACAGATTGAATCAGATTGGGATGCGAAAGTCAAATCGGAGAGGAAAGGCATGCGGTGAGACTTAGCAGAGCATATGATGGAGGCTTGATCCGGAGGGGGGACTTGTTGGAGTGGATGATGCTAAGGGCATCGAGAGTGGCCATGGAAAGGGCTATAGAGCACTCGGTGATGGTGTCCATGGAGAGGCAACGGAGGAAATGGAGAATGGTGGACAACCGGCGTTGGTGGTGAAGAGAGTGAACGATGGCTTCCGGAGGTAATGGAATTAGGGTTAGGGTTTGGAAAATTTGGGTAAAAGGGTTAGGGATGAGGGTGGAAATGAAATTTTATTTTGGATAAAATTGGAATTTTTAAAAAAAAAAATGAAAGAGTGGGGGTCCAAAGAAATATGATAGATGTAAATAGTAGCCCTCTAAATTTTTAATCTTTAAATTTTTGTTAAATATATTTAATATTTTGGTAAGGTCTATTTACTTCATTTTTTTTTATTAATGTGATTTTTGCTTTTTGTTATTAATCTAAAAATAACCCTAAACCCTAAAATAACAGAGAATGATTGTGCAACATTTTTCAACTGTTTGATGACTTTGTGATTTTTAAAATTTTTGTTGAATGGTAGTGAAAGAAAATATGAACAGTAAATTTGGACATTTCTTTTGTGCTAAAAGGTTTTGCTATTGGTAACATAAAGCACAGCTCTGGAGCACTCACTTTTTAACTTTATGATAGATACTCTTAACCAAAAAAGTAACTTGTTTAGCATACTCTATGATAGATTCTCTCCTTAATAATTTAAAACTCTAAATAATGAGTTTTAAATTTACTGTTAGTGAGAAAAAAAAAAGAAAAAAGAAAGCACAACACATACTGTGGTATTATTAGTGGTAGTTTTAATTAGTGATCTCAAACATTATTATAGGTACTCTTAATAAAAAAAAAGTAACTTTTTTAACCCATGCTAAACGTTCCTAGTCTATATTAGAGATGTATATACATGAAAAATGTTTTGTGGCACTAAATTTGGGACACTAATGTCCCTAATTTCCATTTCAGGTAACTGTTTTATTTTATTTTTTTTTGCCTTATATGGAAATTAGGGGCATTAGTGCCCTCTAATTTAGTGCCACAAATCAAAACTCTATATATATATAGTGAAACCTATTACACTAATGACATAAATATAACAAGGGTAGCATTATATTAGAACAGTCGTAATAGTTCTCCTAAATCTTCTTTTTATCTATTTTAAAATGGCTCTTTATACACTTTTAGTGGCACCCTTAAACATTTTTCTAAAATAAGAATTGCTACAGTGACTCTCTATTTGTAAGAAACTATTGTAGCACCCTTATATTTTTTTTTTTCTCTTTGCTTTGTTTAGGGACTATATAGTACACATTTATGATTTTTATTTTTTAAAAATTTATAATTAAAAATTATATTTTAATAGAATAGAAAAAAAAAAGTTGAGAGTTTTTTAATAGAATAAAAAAAGAATAGGGAGTCTATTGAGAAAAGTAGATAAAAAAGTGATTCTTAAATAGAAAATAGATTTTTTAATAATATTGGAAAATTTATCCATAAGTCCTAGTTTTTGAAACGTTGAACCATTTAGTCCTAAAAGTTTTCTTATACTCCATTTAGTCCCAATTTTACATCAGCATGATGTACATGATGTAAATGATCTGATGTTTCATTCTATAATTTCAAAATTTATTGAAATCTGATAAACATTAGATGTTTTTCATCCTATATTTTCAAACATTATTAAAATTTGATGAACATTAGATGTTTGAAATCTAATGTTTGTAACATGACTCTGATGTTATTAACATTGTATCTAATGTTATTAACATTGTAATGGGACCTTTCAGTCTATAAGAAAACTTTTAGGACTAAACAGTGCATAAGTTATTAATTTGGGATTTATTTGTGCATCTCCCATTTTAGGCTAAAATATAAGTAAGGATGCTTTATGGACTAGGATTTTCAATAACTATAATGCTGATTTAAGGGTGACTTACAATTAATTGAGTGGAGAAAAGAAATGGTATTTTGTGTAATGACTACATCACCGTTATGTATCATTATCATTATCATAATTAATGCATCCATTACACACAATACTTTCTCAAGAAAGGGAAAAAGAGAATCAAACTCAAGTAGAGGGAGAACAGCAGAAAAATTATTTGGTGTCTACAAGGTATTGCCCAGATCAAATGTCCCTAATAATCACACCATTATGTTAGCCTTTTCAGAAACCAACTAATAGAGCCTGAATCAAATGTCCCCAACTCCACATACCATATTTCAGATTGTCAATTCAGATAAGAATCATAGATATAAAAAGAAGGGTTTGGTTATGGTGTGCAATTTACACCTTACACCTTATTCTTTACACTTACACCTTATACTTACACTTTTTATACCTTACACCTTACACTTTTTGTGTAAGTGGCACATGGTGTGCAACTCACTTACACCTTACACCTTACATTTACACCTTACACTTACACTTACACCTTACACTTACTTACACCTTACACTTACACCTTTTGTGTAAGTGGCACATGGTGTGCAACCCACTTACACCTTTTGTGGGTTGCACACCTAAGAAAACTCCTAAAAAAAATAGAATCAACTTTATCTATTTTAATCAGCTGGATAAAAAAATATGAATAGTTTTATTTATTCTCTTTTATACAATTTCATTAATTTAAAAGCAACATATATATATATATATATACCACAATAATACTTTAAAATCATTGAATACTTTTCAACAGTGAGTTGAATCTAACATGAGCGACCCAACTCAACTCAACTCAACTCAGATCGTACTAATAAGTACTAATTATTAGGGCATTGAATAATACAGCAAATATGCAGCAAAATACAGCTTTGTCTGACTTTGTATCCCACAAAAGTTGTCAAGTTTACATACCATGGCCCCATTTCTCCTAACAACACCGACATCACAAAGTGTTCTCTAATATATGTAAATACATAGCTGTGAAAAGGGTCAACTGCATTAAAACTGAAAATTGTAGCTGCTTGATCAATTTGGTGTACCAACCCAAAACCAGCGTAACAAAACTGCATCTTCTTTGCTTCTATTATTATTGTACACAGTTAACAAAATAAATGCTTATTTGAGCGGGACCCCATGTGTACAATACAACATACCCAATGTAATGTTTTAACCAGTGTTTGTTTGTAATGGTACTGTGATAATAATGCAACAAGCCAGATAAAGGAAAAAAACAAATAAACAGCTCAGAGCTCAGTTTATTATCTCATTTCAATTGTTATAACAACCAAAATAAATTTAAAAAAAAAAATTACCCCAAATTGAACTTCATTTCTCAAGTTCCGGAAATTGTTTTCTTGATTTGAGGAAGTACATCTACGAGAAAATTATTCTTACCTTTTGAAGGAAATGTTGGAAAAATAACGATTTTTTAGTGACTTTACTACAATATCAAAGTGGGTGTTAATCCTCAATTGAGATGGAGTAAAATGGGTTTAGATTCTTTGTAATAAAATATTTACACCACAAAAAGAATGACAAAAACCCATTAAGATTTGAATGAGAAATTGAATTATTAAATTGGTCTCATAAAAGAAGTGTTGGAAAAGGTGGCTGTAGAATCATACATATTACAATGTATATAAAATGGGTGTAACTCCTCTATAATGATGATGGATTGAATTGCCATCAATTTGGAGTTTTGCAAAATTAAATCTCTTGCATTTGTTGCAAGAGCCTTTTCCTTTCTCCCTCCATGTGTATAAAATGAGACCCTCTCCTTCATTATTCAACACAAGAAAATTTTGCTATCTTTGTGTGTTCAAAATCTTTCCTCTAAGTTTTATATTATTCCTAGTGAGAGAGTGCTGTCTTAGTTTTGTTCGTCGAGGCTACGCAATTGGTGCTTTTGTTGTAGCTCGTTCAACCGTCGTATCTTGGGAGACAAATATCGAACAACCTCCAACACCCAACCGGCAAGGCAACGAATTTGTTTTAAGGACACTGTCTAGTGCAGGTTTCGGTTTGCTTTTCTTTGCTATTTTATTTTATTATGTATTGTAATTTTTAGCATGATTTGTTTGTTCTGAAATTTCAATTGATGAGTATGAATCTATTTGTTCATGTTATCACACAATTTATACAACAAGCTGAAAACAGATTTTTTTTTGTATTTCCCATGAAATTGAACAATTAGATTCATCAAGTAATTTAGAATACCTCAGATTCATGTATAAGATTAATTGATTTTGGTTTCTATGACTAAATAGCATGTTGTGTCTAGATCACTGTTTCAATATGATAAGGAAATTCATCTTTAATTTTAATATATCACACTGTTTGTATCTATTAACAGAGGAAAAAAAATATGTTATTATATTGGTTATGTGTCATAGCAATTTTCTACAAGATAAATGGCCACTGTTTGAATTCGTGATTTGATTTCATGCCTCCTGTAGACATTCCTATCATTATGTTAGCATTTTTGAATAATAATTGCTGACTGCTTTGTGATAACTACTATTGCATGCTTTGAATTACAATGAAAATTATGGGCCTTGCAAATGTAATTTTGGGTGTTAAGATTACCAGAACATCTTATGATATTGTACTTTCTCAATCTCACTATGTTGAGAAGATACTTGAAAAATTTGGTGAATCAAATACTAGTCTGTCTAGGACACCGGTAGACGTAAGTCTACATTTAACCAAGAATAATGGTGAGAGTGTTTCTCAGCTAGAATATTCTCTAGTCATTGGAAGTTTGATGTATTTAATGAGCTGTACAAGGCCGGATATAGCCTATTCTATTAGCAGGCTTAGTAGATACACGAGTAATCCGAATGCTACTTATTGGATGGGCATTATGCAGATATTAGGTTATCTACCCCACACCCGGGGTTATGGGCTGCATTATACCAGATACCCAACGGTACTAGAAGGGTATAGTGATGCTAATTGGATATCTGATATAAAAGATTCCAAATCCACTAATGGTTATGTGTTTACCCTCGGAGGGATAGCCATGCCTTGGAAATCTTTCAAGCAAATGCGTATATCGAGATTAACGATGGAATCTGAGTTTATTGCTTTGGATAAAGCGACTGAAGAAGATGAATGGCTTCACCAGTTCATTGAGGATATTAAACGTTGGTCAAAACCTGTGCCAGCCATCTTTATTCATTGTGACCGCTAATCGGCGATTGGACAAGCACAGAGTAATATGTATAATGGAAAGTCTAGACATATTCGTCGTAGAGATAATTTCATATGACAACTACTCTTGAATGGAGTTGTCACTTTAGACTATGTAAAGTCTCAAGACAACATTGCGGATCTGCTAATCAAAGGGTTAAATCGAGTGTTAGTAGAGAAGTCGTCAGAAGGAATGGGGTTAAAGCCTTTAGTGTAAGGTGTTACTGGAATAGAAACCCAACCTAGTTGACTAGAGATCTCAAGATCTAGGTTCAATGGGACAACATAATTGTGTGTAACTATGGTGTGTCACTGAGGAGGTTAAACCTCCAGCCATACCTTTTATCAATGATACCTGCAAGTGTAAAGGTTAAGCTAAGCTTTTAATGACTCTAGTGTGTTGAGCTATTGAGCTAAGTATAACAGGATACTCAAGTAGAGTCATCTATGTGAGTGTAAAGTGGGGCCACTTCTATAAGAATTGACAGGGCCTAATTCCTTAAACCACTCACAAAACCAGGCTAGTGTTCCATGGCCAAACCGAATACAACAGTGAGAACAAAACGATGGTTGGAGTAATTCTTGTGTGAGGTCTGTTGTCTTGGTTTACATAAACGGCAGAACAATTCAAGACTCCGTGTTCACTAGACAGCCAGTAAATCCGATAGACTTCACTAGGAAGGGTTCAAAGCCAAAAGCTACTCTTTCCAATGCCGGGGTTATTCTGTTGCACTCTCTCTGAGTCTTTGTTGTAAAGCATTAGTCTGTTTGTTGTTATTCGGTCAACTTTTATTCATGTGGGAGATTGTTGGAAAAATAATGATTTTTTGGTGACTTTAATGCAATATTAAAGTGGGTGCCAATCCTCAATTGAGGTGGAGTAAAGTGGGTTTAAATTCTTTATAATGAAATCTTTACACTACAAAAAGAATAACCAAAAACCATTAAGATTTGAATGAGAAATTGACTCATTAAGTTGGCCTCATGAAAGAGGTGTTAGAAAAGGTAGTTGTAAAATTATACACATTACAACGTGTATAAAATGGGTGTAACTCCTCTACAATGATGATGGATTGAATTGCCATCAATTGGGAGTTTTGAAAAATTAAATCTCTTGCATTTGTTGCAAGAGCCTTTTCCTCTCTCTCTCTCTCTCTCTCCATGTGTATAAAAGGAGACCCTCTATTTCATTATTCAACACAAGAAAATTTTACTATCTTTGTGTATTCAGAATCTTTCCTCCAAGTTTTATATTCTTCTTAGTGAGATAGTGTTGTCTTAGTTTTGTTCGCCGAGGCTATGCAGTTGGTGCTTTTATTGTAGCTGGTTCAACTATCGTATTCTGGGAGACAGACATCAAACAACCTCTAGCACCCAATCGATGAGGCGGCGAATCTGTTTTAAGGACACTGTCTAGTGCAAGCTTCGGTTTGCTTTTCTTTGCTATTTTATTTTATTATGTATTGTAATTTTCAGCATGGTTTGCTTGTTCTGAAATTTCAATTGACGAATATGAATTTATTTGTTCATGTTATCACACAATTTATACAATAAGAAAAATATGCGGGTAGTCATATTACTTGAAACGGAAACGGTTTGGATAGGATGCTTGCATTACAAGTCTCGTCTGGAAAACTCTTCGTCGTCAATTGAGAAGTTACCAAAGTTTCTCAATGTATTATCCACACTCCAAATCCCTAAGTTCTACAATGATGACCTAAGAGGGTAGAACAGAGATAAATGCTGAAGAGATTTTTTGGGAAACTTTCACAACAATAATAATACATATCATTGTTTTTATCTATATCAAATATATAGAGATTCTCTCCCGGTAGAGGTGGAGTTGTAGACTCCTAAAATAACTCAAACACTTCATTATATAATTCCTTAATTATCTTATTTATTAAATAGTGTGAATTATCTACAACCTATGTGGACGCTCTATAAGTTATGGGTCGGGTCAAATCCGATCCAATTTCCAATATCTCTCACTCGTCAACATCATTGATTATATTCACAACTGTCATTTCTTAATCTCTCATTCAGTCCACTCTTTATACAGAAAAATAGAGCGTGCGACATGACGAGAAGGTATAAAGGTAGGAGTGTTATATTAAGCCACCATAAACTAACATAGCACATTACTCGAAATATCTCGTATATACCCCAGATTCATTGGATTACACCAGATCAAACATTTTAAAACCCCTCGCGATTTATAACTCATAAACATACTTGACCTCAACACTGTATCTATACTCATGATTATATTGTGATCTCAAATCCGACACAATCGCCAGGGCATTGAGCTACAATACAAGAGTATGATTTTCAACATTCTTTCCTAGCCACTTATGTCAACTCACTCAAACTTTACCGCTTTCCTAGACATAGTCCTTTGGATCGTATTCATCATGACCCTTGGATGACATGCTAAAGTAGCGATATCAAGTCATCACTTCATGATATAGTTCCAAGTTCAAGGGCATAGTATAGGCCTATTATTGGCCTAACAGGGCTCACACAATGCTAGAGCAGTGATCCATCTAGCTACTCCCTTAAGTAGTCAATGGTAGCATATACAGTATGATATGTAGGATTTGGCAGAGCTCCCACTAGATTTGGTCTGTTACTCTCTAACGCCATACGAATCTTAGTCTAGTCGCTATACAAGCGCCTAACCTGAGTTTCTTAGCATATTCGCTCATCAAGTGCCTATCTAAGACCTCATATTCGGCTATATTCAGGTTTCATGAAGCTATGGATAACTTCAGGTTTTATGAAGCTGTGGATAACTTCCGTCTTGTTTGGTAATCATTTTGTTTTCAGTTTATATTTACAAAAATTTTAAAAAATTATCATAAAAACTTGTAAAATGTAAAATCAAAAAATGTTTCCATTGGTTTATAAACAGAAAAACGGAAGCTACTGTAGTGAAGCTACAATAAATGAATTGTGGGCATAACAGCGACCACATTTCGAATCTTCGGAGTGCCACATTTTAATTTCTTTTCTCCAACGGTAATAAAACATTGTATTTAACCTTATTATCTTCTTTCTCTACTTCATGTTGAAAGAATCTTGAAGATCAGGTCTGTCTCTCTCTTCTCTCTTCTCTCTCTCTCTCTCTCTCTCTTCCTTCTCTTCTTTCCCTTCTCTATGTTTCGCCAAGAGCTTCTATGGTTCTTTTTTTTTTTCTCCTAAAACAAAAAATCTGTTGCAAATCTGCTGATCTTTTGCAAATTTCCCAGCCAAATCAATCTCAGGTTACTCTCTCTCTCTCTCTCTCTCGCTCTCTCGCTCTTTGTTTCACAGAGAGTTTCCATTTTTTTTTTTAACATCTACTTTATATATATATATATATATATTGTTGGTGGTTCTTTGTAGATCTGTTCCAAATCCATTGTAAATTTGTTTGTTTATTTATTTTTATTTTTTTAAAGAACATATAATGCTATTGGTAGCTGCTAGTTTTTTTTTTTTTTTTTTTTTTTTTTTTGTTGGCAATTTGTATGAAGATAGCCCTTTGGGTTGTTTGCTGCTTTGGTTGTATGAAGATAGTCATTGTTGTATTGTGTGTAATTCATTTAGTTTTAGGTGGTAAGTTTTAACATGTGCTTTTTGTTATTATGATTCTTCATTTTGCTTTGAATTACTGTATCTTGAGTGGGGTAAATTGCATATTAACAATTACAATTATTTTGTTTCCTTCCCTTTTTCTGGATCTTCAGTGGGGTAAATTTGTTTCAAAATAACATGAGTCTACTGTATTTTCATCATGATTAGTGATTGATTGCTAAATGTCCCTTCTATCTTGAGTGGATTGCCCAGTGAATTATTGTAGTAATTCTAGCACCACTTTGCCCCTACTTCCATGCATTAGATGTGTTAGTTGTTTTGGTTAATAAATGTAATTATCAAACACTAGATTTTGTGGATTTTAATAATATTCTTGAATGTTGGTCTTCTTGTAGTCTAATAGCAGAGCTGACTTGTGTCTCATCTATGTTTTCTAATGGGGTTTTTTTTATCATTTTTGTTAAATTGTTTTTCCCTTGCACCTGATTTTGCTATGGATCGAGGATTTGGGATTTTAAATAGGAACAATCTTCTATTGCATATAATATATATTACTTGCTCATGTTTTAGTGAATGAATAAAAATACTCAAGTTAATTTGAATTTTTGTAAAATCAAACATGAATCATAAACACACAGAACCCACACACACAGAGAATACACAATAGTGTTTAGGCCATTAGTTCCTTTATTAAGAACTATTATGCATATCTAGTCTTAAAATTTATTCTTGAAGACTTACTAAAATTTATGGATTATTTTCACACCATGGTATTTAGGCAATGGCAACAACAGTACACAATGAAAGAGTGCATGGCACTATTGCATGATATGGAGGAAATTCCTGCACCTACTTCCACTAAAGCTATGAACAAGCTTGCATCAGATCCCATAATAAGGAAGGTATTTGTTGATATGCCTGCTGGTAGGATGAGGGATTGGGTCCTTAATCTTTGAAAGTTATTCTTAGAGAGTTCAAGCTTAGTGTGGTATGTCTTTGTGTTATTTTATTTACTAGTAATGTTGGATAATATTTGGTAGTTCAATATGTTAGTTCGTATAGATGTTTTCATGGTATTTGCTGATAATGAGTATTGTATTTTTTTTTATTTTATGTTTTTTAGAATTATTTATTATGGAAACAGAGTTGGGTGTATGCAACATGTTTTTAATATTGTACTTGAATGCTATTACATTGTGAGTTGATGGGTAGATATCAAATTGTTGACAATACGCTTGAATGCTACTGCTATATTCAATGAATGCTACTGCTATATTTAATGATCTTGAATGCTATTACAATGGGAGTTTATAGGTAGTTGAAGTATTGAACACAAACAACCCAACTTGAATGCTACTGCTATATTCAATGATCTTCTCCTATATAATGCTTGTTAGTGGTCATTCTAAGTTTTTTTTTATCAAGATTCCAACAAAGCTTCTGCATTGTCAACAATTGGAAAAGATATGTATGACCATATTTACATTGGTTTTCTTAAGAGTCCAACAAAGATTCTTACTGCATTACATTATATATATTTATAAATAAATTTTTAATCATATTTTCTTACTACACTTGACAAACATAAAGGCTTACATTAATAAATATATATATTTGGGTTCACAAATTTGTAAAATCCATGGTATTTAGGTTCCACTACATTTGTCTCTAGTAGTAATAAATTGATAAGAAATCTGTATAACATTATGACAAAAATATGCACATGGAAAATTTGGATCACTAATTTTTGAGCTCTCATTTTTATTTGCATAATGTGTATGGCATTATTTTGGTGATCAAGATTTTCTGTAATTGTAACAATGTTGGTAATATTATTCCTATGGAAATTATTTTATTTGGTTTGGTTTTCAAAATCTGTTTTTAGATTTTTAAAAAAATTAAAAATTCTTGTGTGACCATATTTCATGTGTTTTCATTATCACTAATACTTTTGTTTTTAAGGGTTCAACACAATATCACAGTGATATCTATGGAGCCGATGCATGCTCTTGATTTGAGTTTTGACTCAGACAGTGATGATGAAAATGTACAATTTATGATGTGTGTAGCACTATGTGAGTATTGTGATACTTACCTTCGACCTAGACCATGCCAAACATCCATATTACAAGGACATGACTACGTATTAGAAATATTGAATGGAAATGAAACAAGGTCCAAGGAAAATTTTAGAATGGAACTAGATGTATTTATTAGTTTGTGTGAGGCACTTAAGGTATATGGTAAACTGGAACACTCACGTTATCTAACTGTCCAAGAGCAAGTTTGTATATTTTTGCTAACAATTGGTCAGAACGAACGGAATCATGTTGTCCAAGAGCGATTCCAACATTCTGGCCATACCATCTCCAAATACTTCACTCAAGTCTTGAAGGCAGTGTGTAGGCTTGTTAAACAAGTTATGAGGCCTCCAAAATTTGATGAGGTGCCTGCAGAAATCCGACATAATCCACGATTCTACCCTTTTTTTAAGGTAATCACTTACAGAATATTTGAAGTTTAATTTTTAGTAAAATATCCTGCATTATTAAAGCCATTTGTCAAATAGGATTGTGTTTGAGCAATTGATGGTACCCACATATCTGCAAGGGTTCCAGCATCAGCTCAAATACCATCTTGAGGTAAGCATACTGTTGTAATGCAAAATATAATGTGTGTTTGCTCATTTAACATGCGATTTACGTATGTATTGGCCAATTGGGAGAGCACCGCAAATGATTCAAGAGTGTTCATTGAAATCGTACATGATCCAGCAAATTTATTTCCAATGCCACCAAGAGGTATGTATTATATGGCATTTTGCTAATTTATAATGAATCTTCTGCCAATCCATAATAATAAATACATACATGTTAAACAAATAAATACTATGTTGTTGACTCGGGGTTATACAAATATGCCTGGCTTTTTATCGCCATACCGTGGTGAGAGGTACCATCTAAATGAGTTTCGTACTCAACATCGACAACCAAGAAATAATAAGCAAATGTTCAATTACCGACACTCACTACGCAATGTGATTGAGAGATGCTTCAGTGTCTTGAAGGCTCGTTTTCCAATTTTGAGAGACATGCCTCTGTATTCAACTAAGGCGCAGAGGCATATCCACATTACATGTTGTACAATACATAATTAGATTAGGATGCATTCTCAAGGTGACACATTGTTCACTGAATGGGCTAATCCAGATCGTATCGTTGAAGATACTAGGCTTAGTGGAGGTGGTAGTAGCAGCTTGAGACATGCAGGAAGTAGTTCTCAGCAACCAATTGACGTAGACATTAGTCAACCTCAACTATGTCACATGTCTGATGTAAGGAATCAAATTGCTGGTCAAATTTGGGAATCTATCAGAAACAATTAAAATATTATTTATGCATATAATAGATTGTGGAAGATGTTTTTTATGGTTTGTGGAAGAATTGAGATATTAATATTATGGTTTGTATGTTAGCTATTATGAACATTACTAATATGGTTATTAAAGTTATCTATGGTTGGTATTATATCAATATGGTTGTTATGGATGCTTATTATAATGTGTATGATCCCATTGTCAAAAATAATAAAAAAATAAATAAATATTTTAGGCCTTAACAAACATGTTTTTTAGTTTATATTTTAAAAAAATTTCAAACATTTTGTCTAAACTAAACGCGTTTATAGTTTATGTTTTTATAAAAATAAACAAAAACCAGTTTATAAAATTTTTATAAAAATAAACAAAAAACGTAAATGTTACCAAACACTACCTTCATGTTCGACTTTTTAAAGTCTCATCTTAGCCAATGCTAAGGCAACATCTAATAATAAATCAGTTTTGTTCACTTCTCAAGTCACAAAACATTTACCTCGCTCGCTCTCTAAGTGCCAAGATAATTAATGTCTCATCACACTTGCTCTACAAGCACCAGGGTAATCGCCAGTGTGAGAAGGTCAATCTAAGCCTAGTGACATCATATATAATGTGTGTTAATAGTATCAATTACGCCATAAAATCACATAAAATATCTAACAAAGTCAATGAGGTATCCAAGATATATCAAATTTTACGAAGTCCTAAACTCCTAATATGAATCTGGAAAGTATCTCTAATAGTGGATCAACCACCATCCTGCTAGTAGAGATATGATGTAATACTACCTCCCTTCATGCAATCACACCTCGAATAAAGTAAAAACGAATGTCGATGTGTTTGTTCCTACCAAAACACTTAAGATCCCTAAAATATGTCAAAGCTGCCATACTATCAATATGGATCATAATGGCTGTGATCCCAAGGCACTATAGGAATCTCATCAACCAAACAGCCTCCAATACTATTGCTGAACAAGAAACATACTCTAACTACATCGTGGACAAAGATGGAGAAAAAATCCTCTCCACTGCTTGTTAGTAAATAAGTCATGCGTTACTCTAGTAACGACTGACCACACCCACTACAAAGCATATGTCCGGTCAAGTACATAGCATAGTGTACATCCGACTATCAACTGCACTCACACAAGGAACCTTTGCCATTTGTTTCTTTTCCTCATCTGTTCTTAGGGCAAGAGTCAATGCTCAAATTATGTTCGTTCTTAATCGGATTGTCAATGGGTTTGGAATAATGCAACCAAAACCGTTCTAAGACCTTTTCAATTTAAATCTCTTGAGACAAACAGAGAAGTCTCTTATAGCGATCTCTAAGGATCTTAACTCCAAGCACATAATTTGTCTTCCCCATGTCTTTCATTTCGAAAGTAGAGGACAACCACTTCTGAGTGGCAACAATCATCTCTATGTCATTTCTAACTGACATATTAATGGTCTTCCTTCATTATTTCAAACCCAGTCCAAATGATGATTTTTATGGAATCTAAAATACCATTATCTAAACGATTGCTTTAGGCCATAAATGGAACATTTTGAGACAACATGTTTTGCATTATTGTCCATTGACCTCAAAGCCTACTGGTTGATCCCTATAGATCTCCTTGTCCAGTTCTCCATTGAGAAATGCAATTATAACATGCATCTGGAAAAAATTCTAAATCTAAATGTGCAACAATAGCTAGACTTAGGGAAAATGAGGGCAAATCTCACCAATGGGGAGAATGTTTATACTCTCTCTTTGGATATAGTCTTTCGCCATGAGACAAACTTTTGACCCATTAGCCTTGCGCTTAACTTTTAAGACCCACTTGTTGCCAATGGTCTTGAAAGTCAACCAACTCCCAAACTTGGTTCCAAACCATAGCACTCATTTCATCATTCATACCAATCATCCACTCGGTAGCATTCGGTGAAAGTAACGCTTCTTCATAAGAAGAAGGCTCATTAAGATCCAACGGAGCATACATGAAAAATTTTCCCTTCAGTCTCATAAGACGATGAGAAATAATTCCACTTTCACCTCTATGTAACTAGGATCCTTATTGAGTCATTTTCTAGTGAAACGCTCCCACTAGAAGGTGAATCACTCCCACTATCTTTGGCAATTTCAAGATGAGTCTCTAATTCTCCACCTTCACCAAAAGATGGTGTGACTTTCTCAAACTCCCGCAACTCAAATTTCGTAAGATCTTTCTTTACTTCACCAATAATAGAAAATTTACTCTCAATGAAATTGACATCTCGCGACTCACTTTCAATCATTCCACTATAAGGATGTTCACATAACCCTTTAAGCATTCTGAGTATCTGACAAACACTTGTTTATTTGCTCTAGGGCCTAATTTTCCATGCTTATGAGAAGTATTGTAAACAAAAACCACACAACTCCAAGGCCAAAAATGCTCCATATCAGGTTTTGCACCTTTCCATAATTCATATGGAGTTGTTGGAACTAACTTTGAAGGCACATGGTTAAAAATGTAGGCAACAATCATAAGAGTATCCTCCCAAAAAGATATAGTGAGGTTGACTTGCACCATCATCGATCTAACGATTTCAAGCAAAGTGTCCGATTACATCTCTCCGCTACATCATTTTGTTACGAAGTGGCTCGAATCTTTAACTACCTGCGTATCCTCTTTTCCTCACACAGTCCTTGGAACTGATGTGGTAAATATTCACGCCCTCGATCCATTTGAAGGATGCTCAATTCCTGTCTGTCTGATTCTCAACTAGTACCATAAAGCACTTGAAGCAATCCAATGCCTCAAAGTGATGTGACATCAAATAAACATGATTGAATCACGAATACTGTTAGAATAGGAAAATTATATTCACATATGTTATTATGTTTTGATGTAGTGGGCTGTAATGGGCTGGCCCATAACTCATGCATTATGGCACTCCTATAATTATATTTTATTCTTAATATAAAAGGGAATGAGGTCTCACTCATTCCTTATCGCTTTCTCTTCTCTAAAATCTTCATAGTACTAGAGCCACTCAGGTCCTAGCCACCCTATTCCAGCCATACATAGGAGCCACTCAGTCTTTCTCTTCTCCGGTAGCCTCTGGGCTAACTAAAGCCTTTCACCCATCCTCTCTTCTTCACCCAAGTCTCCCGAAACCATCTATCTAGGCCTCAGTAACCCCCTTTAGGCTTCTAGGGGTTTGTTTAGAGCCCTCCCTAACTCTCTAGGCTGTGTCGACTGGCCTTCTTAGCTTCAAAGCTCCTATCGACAAGCCCCAGGTCTTCTTTACCTGCAACGGAAGCCCCTCTGGCTTCCTAGGTTGATGTCGCTTGGTACCCTTGGCCACTGTCCCTGTTGGCAATCTCTGTCTCTCTCTCTCTTTTTTCATGTTTTTAACCTAAATACAAAGAAACCGACACCAAAAACAAAACAAAATGCAGTGAGCAAGAAAAAAAAAATCTTTGTGCTTTTACAGTGGTAGTTGTGTCTTTCCTTCCACGTATATCTTCGGAGTTTGTGATTGGCCTTGTTTTTTTTTTGTTTTTTTTTAAGAGTTAAATAGTAGAGTATCCATGGCAGACTCCCTTAGTGAGTCCACTACATCTCAGCCACCTAAGAGCGAAAGTCCCATTATACCTCCTACTATGACTAATAACCTCAACCCTAGCCATAAGATCACCACCTCTCTATTCGGTGGTCATAAATTATCTAGCCCGATCGCAAAGTCTGACTATTTTCTTGAAGAGCATAGAGAATATGGGGTATATTGACGGAAGGATACAGGCACCCAGTACCACAAATCCTAGTTATAACCAGTGGGAGATCACCACCTCCCTAATCATAAATTAGTTGATACATTCTATGGTACCTGAGATTAGAGATGGCTAATTGTCTATGGACACTGCCTAGGATATTTTAGAGGCTGTAGCTACTACTTACTCTAAAAAGGGCAACTTCTCACAGGCTTTCGAGTTACATCACTCCATTGAAAGGTCAGTACAAGGTGAGATGACTATTCACCAGTATTTTACCTTCCTTAGCAATGGGTGGAAGCAGCTTGATCACCTTCAAGATTACAAGCCTGTCTGTCCCACTAATTCTAGTGGCTACCAAAAGTTTGTGGCGTAAAAGTGGGTCTTCAAGTTCTTGGAAAGCCTACAGGTGGAGTATGATCCGGTTCGGAGCAGAGTACTTGGCATGGATGTGCTTCCTTCTCTCCAGGAAGCCTTTGCTTTTGTGCAGAATGAGGAGAGTCGCCGCTCTGCAATGCTTCCTTCTATTAGTACCGCTCCACCTTGGTGTTTGCACCTCCTCGCGATACTCGTAGTTCTCGTCCTTCATCTAAGAAAGATCATCTTTTTTGTGACTACTGTCGTAGACTTCGACACACACGAGAGACTTGTTGGAAGTTGCATGGGACTCCCTCTGGTGGCCAAGGCGACTGTCCTGGTACTCGAGGGGGTAGGTCTAGTCAGTCTAGAGGCCGTAGGGCCAATGTTCGAGCACATCTTTCAGACACTGTTGAGCCACCATCTTCATCTCCAGTTGTCTCCCCTACTGCTGATGTTTCAGGGTTATCTGCCTCAAATTTTGAGATTGCTCTTCGTCACTTGCTAAACCGTCGAGCCTCCATTTCTGCTACAGGTGCACCCTCTTCTTCCTTTGCTAATTTAGGTAACTTGGCTACCTCCCCATGTGCATTACTTTTGCATAAGACTGAACCTTGGATTATTGATTCTGGTGTTTCTGACCATATGTCTGGCTCCTCTAATTTATTGTCCGAGTATAACCCCTTATCAGGTCATATCTAATTTATTCTCCGAGTATAACCCCTTATCAAGTCAGGTAAAAGTGTGTATTGCTGATGGTATTATTTCGTCTGTGTTCGGAAATGTTTAATTCATGCCACATCTTCTCTTCATTTGTCCTCTGTACTCCATGTTCCCAATTTTAGTGTTAATCTTTTATCTTTGAGTCGGATTACTCGTGATTAAAATTGTAGCGTAACATTTTTTCTTGATCATTATTTTTTTAGGACCTTATCACGAGGAAGAAGATTGGTAGTGGTAGAGAGGAACATGGTCTCTACATTCTGGATTAGACAGACAAGCTGGTTCATTCATCTATCCAGTCACCATCCTCCAAAGACAACATTTGGCTGTGGCACCGTTGCTTAGACCATCATTCTTTTTTATTACTTAAACATTTATTTCCTTCTGTTTTTTTAAAAAATAATGTGTCTAATTTTCAATGTGAGTCATGTCAATTTAGAAAACAACACCAACCCCTTTTTTCTCCATCTATTAATAAAAGTTCAGTTCTATTTTCTTTTATTCATTCTAATGTATGGGGTCCATCCCGTTTTATGTCTGTAAAAGGTCAAAAATGGTTTGTTACTTTCATTGATAATTGTTCCAGGGCCACTTGGGTATATCTGATGAGAGATAAAAGTGAGGTGTTTTCTATGTTTTAAAACTTCCATAAAATGGTTTGTACTCAGTTTGGGGCAATTGTCAAAATTCTCTGTTCTGATAATGAAAAGGGGGGAATATATTGACTTTGGTCTTGTTAGTTATTTCGCCACTCATGGCATCATCCACCAAACTTCCTGCACTGATACCCCTCAACAAAATGGTGTTGCCGAACGTAAAAATCGTCATCTCCTTGATGTGGCCCTTTGTCTATCCTTTGAGATGCGAGTTCCACGCTCCTATTGGGGGGAAGCTGTTCTCACTACTGCATATTTAATTAATCAGCTTCCTACGCAAGTCCTTCACAAACACTCCCCCTAGGTCCAAGGACGGTATCTTTATATGTCAGAAAAAGTATTTACTTGACTTGCTAAAGGAAAGTAGGATGCTTAGAGGTAGACCATGTGATACACCTCTAGAACCGGGCCAGAAACTCAATGAGGATCAAGATGGAGAGCCAGTGGACAAAGGGAGATACAAGAGACTAATGGGTAAGCTCATATACTTATCCCACTCACATCCAGACATTGCCATTGCAGTGAGCATAGTTAGCCAGTTTATGCATGCTTCTAGAACTTCCCACCTAGAGGTAGTTATGAGAATCTTAAGGTATTTGAAGTCTTCTCTTGGAAAGAGTCTCTCCTTCTCAAAACATGGACATCTCGATGTGGAGGCATTTACTGATGCAGATTGGGCCGGATCTGTCACTGATAGACGATCAACTTCTGGATATTGCACATTTGTTGGCGGCAACCTAGTCACATGGCGAAGTAAGAAATAGAATGTGGTTGCTAGATCTAGTGCTCAGGTAGAATTTCGGGCTATGGCTCAGAGTATATGTAAGTTTCTATGGATCAGACTATTGTTGGAAGATTTTGGGATCTATCAAATCGATTCCATGTGGTTGTACTGTGACAACAAGGCGACGATCAGCATAGCTCATAATCTAGTTCAACATAACATAACCAAGCATGTAGAGATTGATAGGCATTTCATCAAGGAAAAACTCACTAGTGACACCATATGTACTCCATTTATGAAGACTGGAGACCAACTAACAGATATTCTCACTAAAGGAATAAAGAGCAAACCGTTTCATAACATTCTCAACAAGCTGGGCATGAGAAATATTTTCGCCCTAGCTTGAGGAGGAGTGTTAGAATAGGAAATTATATTCACATATGTTATTATGTTTTGATGTAATGAGTTGTAATGAGCTGGCCCATAACTCATGACTTATGGCACTCCTGTAATTATGTTTTATTCTTAATATAAAAGGGAATGAGGTCTCACTCATTCCCTATCACTTTCTCTTCTCTAAAATCTTCAAATAGTCATCAATAAATTTAAGGAAATAAGAAGGGCCATGGCGTGCCTTTACATTCATAGGTTCGCAAACGTCAGGGTGAACTAACTCTAGAGGATATAAAGCCCTAGATGTCTTTCCAAATGGCTTCCTACAGGCCTTTCTTCCCAAACAAGGCTCACACACAGAAAGACTTACATTAGCAATATGCCCCAACAGGCCTTCTTTAGCTAGTCTAGTCATTCTATTTTTTCCTATGTGACCAAATCTAGCATGCCAATTAATAGAATTTTAATGTATCATTATCACAAGACACATAAGAATAGGAGGAAAAATCCAAATCTAGCATAAATGAACCATTAAAAAGAAAACATTGTCCATACAAGCCCTTATTTAAATAGAAATGCAACTGACTATCAGTAAAACCAGATCCTAGCAAAGTAATAATTGATAAAAATTACATTAGACACCAAGTGTATAAAGCACATCATGGAGGAGTAAAGTGCGCCTTGGACGTGTCTTAAGCTGATAAGAACCAACTCCAAGGACATCCTCTTGAGTTCCATTACCCAACGTAACGAACTGTTTGCCCACAGGTGTCTTTCTGTAATCCACGAACTTAACTATATCATTAACTATGTGGCGGGTTGCTTCTAAGCTCTACAATCCAACCATGGAGAGAATTAGCAACACATACATGTAAACAAACACAAGTATTTAAAGAGCTAAGTGAAAGGTCTCCCTTATTTGCATCAAGGCATTCCCGAGCAAAGTGACCTCGCTTCCCACAGTCATAGCACTTGACTTTGGTCTTGTTTTTATTTCCAGTGCGCTTGCCTCGATGGTGCTTCCCCACATTACCTTTCTTAGGACTAAGGTTACCTACTGTACCATTACGTTTTCCTTATCTATTGTGCTTAGGCCTGAATGCCTGACGATGTCCTACTTGGGCGACAAGAACAATACTGCGGTGTGACTCCAGGCACTCCACTTCAAGCCCAAATTGCTCAAATTTCAAAATAAGAGCATGTAGCTCGGTTGTAGGTGTGGTCCTATAAGTAATATTCAGTTGATTCCACATGTCATGAGCAATGGGGTTTGTCTTAAACTACCCCGTGAGATCGTTGTGCATACTACTAAGCATAGTATAGCGCTCGCATCAATCTCCCTTGACCCAATTCTGATGGGTCTCCCTGTCAAGACAATGTGGGGTAGTGGTGCTTTCTTCATATCGAATCTTAAGGGTCATCAATTTTTCTATGACTTCTTGTTCGTTAAGCAAATGTTGAATTTCATCTTTGTTGAGGTCAATGACAATATTCTTAGAGGCCATTTCACTACATTGATTGCATAGGGTTTGACATTAGCACATTTTAAAAAAATTTATTTCCCAAAACACAATTGGCATACAATATTTCTACTTACATAGAGAGATTGAAAAATTTCGCTAAGCTCATAATCATCTCCCTCTATGTGAGCTGAAGTATGGGACCCGCTTAATTTTGACTGAAATTATGTAAGAGGCAAAACCATCTCTTATTTCCACAATACCAAATCATGCATAATATATATGAATCCAAAAATGCGCCATACAATTTTGCACATGGACGCCACTTGAAACCCTGTTGGTAATATGGTGCAACATGTTAAGGCAACCTGAAATGTATTGGTGACAGTGAAACATATCGCCTTACATAGCTATGGAAAAATACATCCAAAAAAATAAATAATTATAACCCAAAAGAATCCTAATACATTGATTCTAATAAATAAATAAAAATAACAAGGGGATGTCAATTCACCAATACATTTGTGGGGTCTACTTCTAACAATACAAAATAAATAAATAAACATGTGCACAAAAAATGACCATTATTACCTTCATCCATCCAAACATACATCAACAATAAATAAATGTTTAAAGGATGGAAGTCAAACTACAATTTCTACTCAAGAAAAGAGTATATTCATGAAGATCTAGGACTCAAAAATATATATTAGTTCTCAACTAACATATATTAAACAATTAATAATTTAATTTCACAATTTAATAACACAAAAAAAATATTAAAATAATCAAAAGGAATTAACAAATTATGCATGATAATTAACAAGATAGAAATATAGTTTTCTAGAATTTTTCTTAATTTTCTGCAATTTTCAGAATTACATTTTTAATTTTCATTAATTTTTAGAATTAAAATATATATAAACATGTGAGAATATCCAAAGAACATTCAAAATAAATTGAGGGGATGTTTGGGATAAGCTAAATAAGTGTATTTTTTTGACTTTTTATAAAATATGAATTAAGTATGAATTAAATTTGAAATAATATAATAAAAAAGTGATATAACTTAAATAAAATAATATAACTTAAATAAAGTAATAATTTTTTTAACTTTTTTAAATTACATCAAACCAAGCCTAATTATGAAAAACGGTGGCCACACCGGTTATACAAAAAATTAGAATAAGCCGTGAGGATCACCCACGTGCCGCGCTTGCATCACATGCGCCGCGGTAATAGCGTCCAAGCGCCTAAAGGCTACTAGTCTGCACGTGTAAGGCACAGGCATAGGTGCGTTCACACGCCACGCACTCCCCGTGTCACACTACGACACGGGCGCATTGCGCGTTAATGACGTCAATCGCACGCAATGCACTGACATCATCCGCGCTTACCAAGCTGCGCTTCTATCCTGTTAAGCCACGCCCCCCACAGCTTTCTGCTGACGTCATGCTGGTGTCACTCCAACTTCTCAAAATCTCGTGGTTTCTTAGAATTTTTCAAAAATAGCGATTTTAACTCAAAAATCTTTGAAAAATCATAACTTTTTTAATTTAATTCAGATTAAGTCTCATTTTATATGAATAGAAAGCTTACGAAGAGTAATTTCATGATATAAAATTTTCAGTTACTGAAAACGAATTTTTTTATACTGATTTTCGAGTTAAAGAATCTGCTGTAATGAAATTTTATAAAAATTAAAATTTTCCAAAAACCTTTTTAACATGCCATAATATTCAACAATATTAAAACATATAGTATTGAATTAAACATGGATAATACTAATCTATGGCATGCAAATCAAGAGGCAAAAACAAGCAATTATAACTCTAATACCAATGAAGGAAAAATATGTGGATAATCATATTATCTGAAACATAAACGGTTTGGATCGGATGCTTGAATTACGAGCTTTGTCTAGAAGACCTTTTGTAATCAGTTGAGAAGCTATCAGAGTTTCTCAATATATTATTCACACTCCAAATTTTTAGGTTCTACAATGGTGACCTAAGAGAGAAGAACAGAGAGATAAATTTTGCAGAGATTTTTCAGATAAACTTTCACAACAATAATAATAATACGTATCATTGTTTTTCTCTATATCAAATATATAGAGATTTTCTCCTGATAGAGATGGAGTTGTAAACTCTCACAATAACTCAAACACTTCATTAGATAATTTTTTAATTATCTTATTTATTAAATAGTGTGAATTATCTATAACCTATATGGATGCTCGGGTCAAATCCAACCCAATTTCCAACACCTTTGATATACTTAACATCAAACTTCCATTAAGAGAACTCTTCTACCAATCGCAACTATTGAGTGGTGGTTTAGCATTAACTTTTTTCATTATTTTTTAAATTTTTTTATAAGCTAAAAAAAACCTTGTGTTTGGCTTTTTTTGGGTTGATTTCGACTTTTTAGAATCTATAATTGAGAAGTTAAAAATTGAGCTACTTTTTTAGCTTTTTTTTAACTTATGACATACAATTTTTTGACCTTTTGGTTTAATAAGCCAAAATGCTAATCTATGTAGTACACCCCCAACAACCTCAGTTTGGAAAAACATCTTTTGTTTGAACTAGAGCATTCTGAGCAAACTTCTTAACTACAACAATTTCTTTTTAGGTAGAACGATAAAAGTTTTTTTTTAACCCCCTCATATTGGGCTTCTCTAGGGGGAATAAACCCAATAATAATCATTAACAATACCAAGCTGGTGTTGTAGAAAAATCCATTGGTTCAAATGCATCATAATTTGCATGTTATGTTATGTTATATTATATTATGTCATCGTCCAGTGCAAGTTCCTGATGTGTCCATTACTCGAATCCCAAAATGATTTTAGGTTGTATTTGGACGACTTACACCAATTTGAATGAATGTATTTGTTTCTCATTCTTTAAAGCCTTACAGGTTCTTCTACGCTCGGAGATTTGGATTCGAACAAGCTTCATAGATGGATTTGAAGGCCTTAAATTAGTGTGAATTCCACAGTTTATTTGATTTTCCAGTCTTCAAGAAGTAAACTAATATGATGTATTGCCTTCATCTTCACCATCAACAACTATCTCAAATATAACATCAATAGTCAATGGGACCAATCCTCCTATGCATTTGAAATTAAACCCAAACTCACTCATTTCAAATCCATTATCAGTATGCAAATTCAATATGATCTTTGGTTGAAAACATAATACTTCTAGCATGTCCCATTATAGTTTTTAGGACTTCACAAAATCAGCACTTCAATAGTTGCAACAATCTGAATGTGTGCCTAATTTCTCACATAAGAGATTCTGAGGAACTACAAAATTTGTTATAAAGACTGATGTGTGTAAGCACAGCATATATTATACAAATGTTCAGAGCTACAGATTCGTTAAGAAAGGCATCTCTCATCAAAAAGACAAAAACAGAACGAATGAAAGGAAGGCATCACATTTGTACATCCGCAACAAAAACATGGGACGATGATGAGAAGCAGATTTCAGAATGAGAATTCCTCAGGTAGTTGTTGAAATTTTGTGGATAAGAAGCTCTTGTACTTTCTGTGGAGATGTCCACCTGCAAAGAAGTTTAGAGAGTAAGTAATCTTCATAGCTGCCTCAAATGGGGCAGGGGATGCAAAACATTCATGAAACCAACCTTTGGGTTCAAATGGTGGAATATTCTTGGATAATAAGGTTGATTGCACAAACTTAACGAGATCCTTGCCTAGAAAATCATGAAGCAAGATTCAAGAGAGTTTGTTAACTTCTTTGAAGCAGATTGAAAAGATAAAGCAAAATACAACTAGGTTTCAGCTCCTATTAACGAGTACTTATGGAGCATTGCTGTTAATGAGTATTAAATCATTGAAATGTTATTTAGAATATCTGGGGGGTGTGCGCATGCACACACATGCCAGTGTGTGATGCAGCGCCTGACTTGAGTAACAGAAAATATATATATATATATATAGAGAGAGAGAGAGAGGTATGTATAACCAAAGTTTTTCCAATCAATAAAACTGTTTCATAACAATACATCGAGTCTATGCGTGTGTGTATGTGTGTGTGAATCCAAAAAAGAAGCGAATAAAGACAAAAGCTTTATCTTTTGCAATCTGAATTATAGCCTAAAAACAAGAAAATATAGGCCCAATTTGATCAATGGCTGCCTCTGTCTACACTGACAATGTGCATAGCTCCTCTCCATGATCTCTATCAATCTATTTCTCGTTTTCCATCCCAAATTTGATCACTCAAAAGCCCAAGCGAGTATTTCTTATTAATGCAACAAAAATAGGAAGACTTTTGGATTTTTCAAAGCACTGTGCAAGGTTTATCAGCTAATTCCAAGTCTCCCAACTACCAATTCTCATATTCTAGTCATAACAGGGCAGAAAATTGAGTGCATCCCTAAATTCCTTCATTTTTTTAAAAAAATTTTTGGTGAAATTGTTTCCTAAAAAAAAATAAAAATTCACCCATAACAAAGCTCACGAGGTGGGTCGCACACAAAAATGCTCAAGCCTCAAGAGACAATTCTTGTGGTGCAGACAAAAGGGCAGTGACATCATATATCTTCAGCATTCAACAATTTTATTTTACAACAAACAGGTTTTGCTAATAAGTCCATCACTGCGTGAAATTTGATTGTCTTTTAATAATAGGTATTGCTTTGTTCCCCTTACCACTTATCTGCTTTTCTCCTTCGCTGATATTAATTAGAAAGGATGGAATTTGGTTGTCTTTTATCTGCAAAATGTAAAGCAAATCTCATCATTAAGTTACAAAAAGTCAATAATAATAGATTTCACTCAAAAAAAAATCTGGTCATAGCCATGTAGGTTTCGTATTTACCTTGGACAGAAAAACCTTTGCAAGCTCCAACGGGTCAACGGCTGAAGGACACAAGTTGTATGCAGGCATGAATTTCCCATTCTGATAGCCTGCCAGGAAATGATAAGCTGCTTGTCCAGGAGAGAGCTTTGATGCAGAAGGAATAGTTCCAGAACTGATTGAACAAAAAGGAATGCTATTTCTTTTAACACAGGCTAACTTTATAAAGGAATGATAGCATGAAATGAAGCAACTAAATGACAGTTTGTAAAAACAAAATTTTAATGAAAAAAAAAATGCTGCAAGATAGCCACAGCATAAGGTAAACCAAAAACATCATTTTAAGGAAAAAAATGCTGGCAAGACAAAGTCAAACAGTTAGCTCAGGCAGGTGTACTCTTTGAGTGCCAGAAAACAATTTCAAAATAAGAATCAAGACAGGTCCATACCTTGTCCCATCACATTCAAATCATCTTCTAAACTTCAGCGTCCTAAGATTTGTCTGCTTGCATATTAGGAAGAAAAAAGAAAAAGAATCTCCTACGTGTAAATAAAAAATAAAACTAAGTGTTGTCTCATTGGAAATTTGATTCTTGACTCTTAAGCGATCTACTTCATATTAGATGCTTGGAAAAATGTAGAAAGAGAAATAAACCAAAATTCCATACTGGAAAGTAAGGCAGGTATTTGGATGTGGAAAGATTTCAACTTTTTCCAAACTGGAAAAACATGAAGACTCATAATTGATTAAAACCTTACCACATTCAAACTATAGCAGCAACACACACCTTTGCACTCAAACCAGCCAACGGCAAGCCTTCAAGGGTTACAGAAGTAACATTCAAATTTTCGTAGACAATATTGGAAACAACGTTACGAGTTCAAACCCAATTGCCAAACTGACAAGGTGATAGGTCCAAACTTTTAACTAAACATGAGTTTTTTTTTAACAGCAAAAATTTGTGAGTTTGAATTGCATTTTTTATCTTGTCTACAAAAAAGAAAAAGCAATATCTACTTAACAATTCACATTTTACCTACCCAAAAAAAAACAACTCACATTTTTTTTTTTGGGATAAACTAATTCCCTTACACTGGAATTAGCGTTAACCATCCTTCTAGTTTTTATTAGTGGACATATATCAGGTGTCACCATATGCCACTATGCATATCAGCATTGAGATCCGTAATGCATATTAACACCTATTGGATCAGTCCTTCCAAGATGAGTTAATCTAGCCTGTTTAGTAGACTGTGTGAGACCAAGATAGTGACTGGTTTCAGTTGAACCACCAGTTTTTCAGATCATATAGAACCTGTCTTGTATATCAATATTGATATTTAGAATGACGACTATTAATCAAATACAATGATTAAAAATTAATTGGCCACAACAGTATCGTTCAAAGAACAACTTGACCATTTAAAATTAAGATAATTTACATTCATGCTACCAAACCAAACCAAACCAAACCTTAAGTCTCATCAAATGGAGTCGGCTACATGAATTCTTCTTCTTCACTTTATTCTATCAATGGCCATTTGGTTAGTTAAATCAAGGTGATTCATATATTTATTTACTACACTAGCTCACGTCAATTTAGATCTGCTCCTTCCCCTAACATTTACATCTACTGTCATTGTATTACATCTCTTCACTACTGCCTCTGTTGGTCTCCGTTGTACATAACCAAACCATCTCTATCTATTCTTTTTCAACTTATCTTCTATCGGTGCTACTCCTACCCATTCACGAATATACTCATTCATAGTTTTATCTTTTCTAGTCTTACAACACATCCAACTTACCATCCTCATCTCGACAAGACTCATCTTATCTACATATTATTTCGTACTTGCCCAACATTCCATCCCTGTAATATCACTGATCTAATAGCCGTTCTATAGAACTTTCTTTTTAGTCTAGTGGGTACTCGTTTATCACACAAGATCCTATGCACTCGTCCCACTTAAGTCACCTGTCTTAATTTTATGGACCACATCCACTCCAATCTCCCCAACCGTTGTGATAATCGATCCTAAATAATGAAAATGTTCACTCTTAGGTAGTTCTTGATTCTCAATCTTCACTTTTCCTCTACTTCCATTGTTACTGTTACTAAAATTACACTCCATGTACTCTGTCTTAGTTACACTTATCCTAAATCCTTTAGACTCGAGTGCTTCTCTCCAAGTCTCCAATTTAGTATTAACTCCTTCTCTAATCTCATCCACTAACATGATATCATCTGCAAAAAACATACACCATGGCACATTATCCTGAATATTTTTCATCAACTTATCTATAACTAAAGCAAAAAGATAAGAACTTAAGGTTGATCTTCGGTGTAACCCCACAGTAATTGAAAATTCACTTGTCTCTCCAACAGACGATCTAACAGTGGTCACCACACCTTCATATATGTCTCTAATCACACAAATGTACCTTTTTGTCACCCATTTCTTCACTAATACCCACTAGATTATATCTTAAGGCACTCTATCATATGTTTTCTCAAGATCAATAAAAATCATATGAAAAATAGGGCCACATTAAAATAGTCCTCTTACCTATCAGAAGATACAAATATAACAGCAGCTGGCAATTTTGATAGATATGACCCTACACAGTTTCCACTTTGGAATAAAGGTGAAGCACCTTCTGAAGAAAGAACTAAACCAGGATCCCCTGAAACCAACACATCCGAGCAGCTTTGAATGGTATCCTCTGAAGCAAATAAAAGAATCACTGACTCGCCAGACACAAGAAGCCTGCAATTAACAACCATCTGGTGTAAGAACATATTTTTGATGGTTGTAACGAAGTTACAAAAGAAGATGGTTTTACCCAGCAGATAGAGGAAGACCTCCTCGCGAAGTTATGATAGGTCCAGACAAGGCGGCTAATGCTTCTTTTGTACCCTTTGCATCAGTGAATGCTTTTCCACATAAAATCAGCGATGATCGCTCAACATCAGCAGCAATAAAATCATTATTCCCTTGAGCACCAAGACCAAGAACATCCCCAGCACTTGGACTGCATAGTAAATAAGTAACAACAATCTGGTAGATGTAATATAACAAAGTGTTAAAACATAAAGGGATTCCCCAAAATGAAGCAGCAGGTTCCACCATTAATAACTCCCACTGAAGAATACAAGAAGAAAAAACTAAATTAGGCTCATTTTAGCAATGCTATCTGCCATACCAAAGTATCAGAAATCATGTATTTTTCCACCAAGTATGGACGAGAACACTTGATTAGATTTGTTTGACATGATTAATCAGCTTGATATATCAAGATATTCCTTGCAAATGATGCATAACATACCCACTACAAGAATTAACATATTAATTCATTCTTATATAATATGAAGAAATATATGTGAATTAATAAATAGAATATACAAGAGAGAATTTAAAGTGGGTAGTGGCAACTGAATGCGTGCCATTAGCTTGGAAGGCTAGGATTACAGTCTACATCGGTTCAGCATTCTCTAATTAAAAGAGATGTAGTACAAAGTTGGTAACCCCTTTTGCAGTGATTGTAAAATACTATATTATGCATGTTTTTATTCTTATATAATCCTTAAAAAAAATGTAGTCCATGTTGTTTGCAATTATCTTCATGAATGAAAAGGCATTGGGCAACTGCTTCTCACAAAAAGAAAGCTTCAGCACACTCAAATATATTAGAAGCAATTAGCTATAAATAAATAAAGAAAGAAAAAGGGAAAAAGGGCAGCCAAGTGCCCTGCCAAGTCTTAAATAATGGACAAGCCCTACTGACATGTTCACAAGCACATAAGACCTCAAAGTTCAAGGCATGAAGGATTACTATTTCTAGGTTCTTAAGAATAACAGAAGGTGCTAAAATTATATGATGAATTACAATTGAGAATACCTTATAGATGTGGCAACATAAATTGTCAGAGGACAGGAATCATGGGAAACTGCACGAGTAGGGGTTCTCCAAAGAACACTGGAAAGTGACAATACAGCAGAAGGACTGTCGCTTATTATACGAACTTTGGCATCACATTTTGGAGATGAGCCAATAGCACCGTCATGAACAAAAATCATGGAGATAGACGATATGTGTGTTGTGACCTGGGAACAAGATGCATGTATTAAAACATAGCAATGTGGCAACCACCAAAATATGTTCCAAGAAATCCATTTAAACGGAGGCAGTATATTTGCACGACATGTCTTCTTTTTCGTGTTTTTTTTTTTTTGATAATCAAGAACCCATCCTACGCCCCTTCTAGACCCACTGCACAAAGGTAATCTCGAGGTTCAACACTATGTTACCAAAACGCTAATATCCTAGCGAATTATGTATTGATACGCATGATCCAAAATATGGTACACTTCCGTTCTAAAACAGTAAATTTAGTGATTTGAAACGATTCCAAAAGTTTTTCCAATAAATTTTCTTAAATGTTTCCTTAGAAGGAAAAAATCAAATATAATGAATTAAAATCTAAAATAAGTTAAGTTTTGACAAAACAAAACATAAAAAATGGGTCATAACACTCGTAAAAATGTTTTGCTACATGACGAAGAAAAACTAAATTTTATTAAATGCCTAATAGTTAAAAGAAAATTACTCTAAAAGTACCTTAAATTCGCAAGTATATTATATATACAAGTCTACCCTATCGTACCACATTTTAGAGCATGCGACATACCACGTTCCCATTACCGTTCCCCGTACTGGAACGATCCACGTTCTAGGTCACATAGGTTCAAAAGCCACCCCCTAAGCCAGTGAACCAAGCAAATGGGAGAGAATTTGAACCTTCATCGGTAAGGTGGGGAGCATACCCACTTACCAACTCTAATAAACAATTAAAAACCAAGAGAAGGTCGATACAATTGGCTAAACAATATCTAAAGTGGACAAGTCTTGGGGGATATTTGGAAGATAGTAGTGACTACTAGTGATGGTACCACAAAGCTTCAAAAGAATCTCAGCTATTTTTCATAAGGAATAAAAAAGAAAAGAAAATCTGACCATCTATTTTTAAAACCACAAGTCCGGACATGCCTGCTTTAAAAGTTTACTAAATTGTGCCTTCGAAATTTCTGAAGATCCTCCAAGAACATTTCCTCTGACATGAACTGGAAGTCCAGATAATGACTCTACACAATTTGAAAAACGAAAAGGTGAAATCAAACTAACACTACAAGAGAAAGAAATAAAGTCAGAAATAAACTCAACAATGTATAACTACCTACACCAGTTGCACCTTTCTGCTGTAGCTCAGAAGGCTTCAAGTTTAGAAAAGCTTTATCCTTCACAATTACACCTCTTCCAGCCAGAGCCCAATTAAGACCAATAGAAATTCCAGGGCCCTCCCTGCATAATGAAAGGAATGAGGAATAATAATTATCCATAGATATACACAATTACATGCAATTAAAATAATACAACTTTTTCCAAAATAAAAGGACAAGAATATCAGAGTTTAACGTAAATTACTTAAATCCTCTAACAAAAACATGTAATATATTATCTCTCTACTCTCTACATGAAAGAAAACTTGGAATCAAGTCAAGCAAGTTTGGTGCCACATTTGAAAATTGACTAAAAACATGACTCCATCTTACAAAATAAGTGTCCTTCCTTGGTTCAACAGTTCAAAATAGATAGCGACATAAAAAATGTTGATAAGTAACAAAACCACCCTATATTGCATTTTGAGAACTAGAAATCTTAGGCATGTGCATTTTAGGGTTTAAACATTTTGTCTAACTTCACCAACATTTTCTTCGCTGGACATAAACATCATTTAAAACTCAGTTTATACAACTTATAATCCAACTTTCATATCAACATTTTCTCATATAAATCAATAACAAGTTCTTTTCAATTCTCTTCTCAAAATTTCCCTTTCAACGAGAGCAAAAATTGCAAAATGGTTCATTCATTGGTAGTCACATCTCAAAAAAAATTGGTGACCTCGCCGACAATTAATACCACAAAAAAATTTCAGAATTATTCATTCCAAGGATTTGATGCTGAAACAGAGATTGAACACAATCATAAACTACTCCAACTTAGTCTAGAACGACATCACAATATCCATCATACTCTAAGCAAACTAAAATTCCTAAACATCATACTTGCACTACCAGTTCTTCAAGAGACCATTTACATTTTTCTCATTCCTTTGTACAAATTCCTGATAGAGAAAATTGTTTGTGGGATGATTTGGAACAGAGAAAAACCTCGAGAAATGGAATGTTAAACATTGGTAGCACAATTACAAAGGAAGGATCAGCACAATCCATTCTGTTCCATATAATTAAAAACCAGGTATTGATCTTCCAAAATCAAACACTAATATAACCACCTTCACATTTATATGAGTGTAGACACCCCATTTTGACTAACCCTAAGACTTGGGCTCTCTATCCGAACACCCGATGATGAAAGTTAGAATGCATTATCTTACAAATTCCTCAGCAAGAGAGCCGGGTTCAAGCCTTAATCCTAACATTACACCCGCTTTGGCCAAACAATTTTAGACCATTTTTAAATCTTTTTCAAAATGTTTTTTTTTATGTGGATTCAAACATTTCTACAAAGTTCCGAGACTCGCATTTTCAAAATTCAAGTGTCATATTTTCTTAGTAAATTGAGCAAGGACAAAGTAGAAATAAGTAGAAGAAATGGAAATTTTCTAGAAAAAATCATGTTTCCCCCTTCTAAAAAACTGTTTGGCCAAACGATTTTTTTGTCTGGCCAGATGATTTTTTGTCTGGCCAGCTGAATTATCAGGGTAACAGAGCAGTTTTGGAAATTTTGGCATTTTCTCTGAATTTTACACAAATATCTTATATATTTTGCCTTTGGGCTTCCTCTGCAAGTTTCTCAAATATTTTCTTTACCTCAAAAGTCTATAAATACACCTCTCCTTCTTCATTTCAAAGGGGTTACAAAATTTGTCTACACCCACACATCATCTTCAACCTTCTTCTCACTTTTCTTCACTTCTTCTTTCCTGATACACCATCCAAAACTCCATTAAAGCTAAAACTAAGGTTGAGAAATATTTCTAAGAGGTTACAAAATATTTAAAAAGACTAAAAGACTTGTTTGAGAGCCCATCTCCTACACTTCATCTTCAACCTCCATTTCTCATACACACACTACCTAAACACCAGTAAACCTTGACTTGGAGCTCGTGCTAAGGATTCTTGGACTTACTCAAGAACTTTGAGGGTGTTCAGAAAGAGTTTGACAATAAAGAAGTTCACCCTTTTTCCGTAGGTGAAACTTTTGAACTATTTTCATCTTCTCTCTCTTGTTCTTCATTTATAAGCTTTGTACTTCACTATTAGCTTGTTGTAATCATGTGATGGGTCCTCATGGATGTGGAGGGAACTAGGATATAGCCACTTATCCATTGAGTTGATTGTTCTTTTCATCTTCTTATACTTTTTACCATTTTCTTGCTTTCTAGTGCTATAATCCATTGTTGTTAGGTATTTTTGGAACCTTGTAGATGTGGAGGGAGTAGAAAGTAGCCACCCATCTACAAGTTTGATTATGTAGAGTTGTTTCTCTCATTTCATACACTTTTTCATAACATATCTCATCATCTTAGCATATTGGCCCATATGCTTCAACTCATGCTCAATCTTAATGACTAGTTGAGGTTGTTTCATGGGGTTAGTTGGATGATTTTTGGGATTTAATGTTGAGAAAGTGGTTGGTTTTCATTTTTATTAGTTTTTTAGAAGGAAGGTAAGAGGTTTTATGTCAAAGGTGTTGAATATTCCCTTCTCAATCATTTGTGAACATAAAAAGGGGTGGAAACACCCTTGTCTCATTGAATAGGAGAGGAGTTATCAATATCCTTTGATGAATCTCTTACTTTGAAACAAAGCTTCCACCAAGAAATGATTTGCATTAATCTACACTCTCCACTTAATAGAATGGATTTTGATATTAATTTGCCCTTATTCACAAAGAGAAGATGTAGGTTCCTATCTATTTCTTGGGCTTGAAGTCATTCTTGATTTTGATCCATTTAATTGTTGATTTGTTCCAAAATATTTGTTGTATATATCTATTCATATCATTGTTGAGGTTATAGCCACATCTACCTCTTCCCCAAGGGATCCTTATGAGCAAGAGCTATTAGAAGGGATGAACACCCCTCAAAAAGTGTCTTTTGGCCTCTGTCCTAGAATTTTGCACTGACCTAAATCCCAGCCGGAAAAAGAATTCGGCCAGCTACTTTCTTGTTTGGCCAGCCTATCCTGTGTCTGACCGGATGCCTCCTCCCAAGAACAGAGCAAGCAATTTCTGGGGAATGTTCCCTTGGGTGGTTCTGGAGCTCCTGGATAGTTTATTTGCTTTACGTAGCATGATTTGTTAGATTCAACAGTAGTTTGGCTGAATCAATTCATTATTGTAATAATCTCTCTCTCCCATCCTTTCTCATTTGAATTGTTGTAATAACTTCGAATCCCACGTCTTTCTTACCCTTTTATTTACATGCTTTCAGCACAACATCATGTTTCATTTATCATACCTGTATATTGCATCCATTTTTCATGCATTTGAGTCCAGTTCATCCGCATTTATGGGATTTATTATTTGAATTGTGTTGTTCCATATCTTAATATGATATTCATGTCATATCTTAGTATCTGGACTTCTAGATGCATATTGTGGGTGTATTGCATTAGTTGATTGCATATAGGATCATGTATATATAAAAGCATTTCTTAAAGCTTATCTTGGAGTACTAGGTGAGAATTTTTGGCTTTAGCATATTGCATGTGCATGATCCTTATCATATTTGTTGCTATACTATGTGGCTATTTGCTTAGTTGATATATCTCTATGATTGCCAGTGGATGGAGGTTGTCTCATTTAATTTGGAATAATGTTGATTCTTATGCCTATGGGCTCAGTTTCATTTGAGTTGTACATATCTCAAAACTCTTTCAAAACGCATAAAATCAAAGCATACCAAAATAAATGACGCAATCTATACTTGATTGCTTCACATAGTAATTTGTAGCATTAATAAATAATCAGAACATGAGCATATAATGTTTATAAAACTCATATTATGATTTAGTAAAGGCAGACCTTTTGATTGGGCGAGTGGAGTGTTCAATCCATGACCTTCCTCTCTCATACCTAAGGTCCCAAACTGAGACATTTCTAGTTATGATAGACAATGGCCTTTGGCACGAGTCACGAATTTCCTAATTTTCTCAAAAGATTAGGTGGCGACTCTGAGATATAGTAATGTAGTCCATTTCTAGCATATTTTGCAATAAATGGATCTTCTATAAAAGTTGCGGACTTGGACTCTCATTTTCTGTTTCACATTGCACTAGTAAGACTAAATCAAGAGATCGGGAGTTGTTGGGCACGCTTGGTAATCCCAAAAGCATCCCACAATGAGTACATAACATAAAACTGAACATAAATGATTAAGTGAAGGTTGAATCATGTTAACAACATTAATAACAATTACAAATTTCAACCAAAAATGGTATCAAGCAATTAACACAGGGATGCAGGACATCTTGAATTGAGTCCTGTTTGTGCTTCACCTTTTAAACTGTCACGTGTCATGACTAAAGATCAAAAGAGTGCAAGAGGTATCATTGTATCAAAATATTTTCCAAGAAACCACTGGTAACCTACTAGCTTGTAGGTATATGGACTACATAAATATGTAAATATATACATCTATAGTCAGATAATACAAACACACTATAATATATTTAATTTAAGCACGACCCTGTGGCTGTAAAAGGCCAATGGAATCTAATAGCCGAAGAAAATCAAAAGAAATCACAAAGTGGTATTTTTTATAATTGTTTTTTTTTTTTTGGAAGTGAAGGATCACCTAGAGAGGCAACTGTTTCAGCTTCATCTCCAACAAATGGTGCTGAAGCTAGATTCTGCAAAAACTCAACAAAAAGAATCTTGTTAGATCATGCACTTCAAATCAAGTAAGCTTTTTTTTCTTTTCTTTTTTTCTATAGGCTCAGAGAAATGTCAATTGTAAGTTTTAGAAGTTAATTTCTCCCTAATACATTGAAATAATATCCAGAAACTCAACCCTCAAGTGAAAATGCAATTAATGAAGAATAGCTATCATCCTAACAATTGCTACCCTGAGGCCTTGTTTGATTAACAGGATTGATAATGAAAGGATTAATAATCACATGAGTTAGTGTGTAAGATTAGTTATCCAATTAAATTAGTGATATAACCATTTATTATGTATTAAATTTTTTTTTTCCCTTTCATACTTAAAATTATAATTCCTAACCACTCTCAATATTAAAAATTTTCCAATTTCGTCATATTGAATATCCGTACTACATATAATCCAGTTAATAAACTTTGCAATCAAACATGGGATTGTGAGTCCATAGACTAACAATCCCAATCCTATGCTATAATCCTACTAATCAAACAAGCCCTAAGTGCTCTATGATAGTGCAATACTTCCCAGAAAGTCAAAGCCCCTTCTCCAAATCCGATTGATGCTGTGTGTGTGTGTATTCAACCCTATAAAAAAATTAAAAAATAATTAAAAAAAAAAAGATTTTAAAGCTCAAATGTTAAAAACGAAATCTTGTTGATTCAAACCAACATGAACACAAACATTCCAACAGCAAATACATATAATACAAGTGCACAACTAGGAGAGAGAGAGAGAGAGAGAGAGAGAGAAAAAAAAAAAAAAAGAGAATTAAAATGTCAAATTGAAGGATTTAAACAGATAAAAGAAAAGAATCAAATATATTCAATAATAAAGTGAAATTGAAATTAGGAATGAAAGAAAGAAAGTACTAATATAGGAGGAATTAGAAGTGAAACTGACACGTCGTCTGGAAGAGTTGGTTGCAGAAGAAATGAGGTGATTGAAAGAGGTAGAACCGTAGAGGAATCGCTTGAGGTGGAGGTGGATGTTCCTCTTCCTCATCGCCTTGCTATGCTTTTACTGCCATTCACTGCTCTCCTTCTCTCTATTTTTGGATGTACGAAACACACCACTCCACCTGCAACTGCTGCTGAACCTTTCCCTCTTTCTTTATTTTTTTTCCTCTTTTTTTTAAATAAAGTTTTTTAAAAGAAGAGAAAATAAATATATATATATATAATTTTTTATTGTCTGCCAAACATAACCCCTAACTGTAATATAATCCCCTAGCAACTTGGCTATTTTAGTTAATTTTTTAATTTTTAATTATTTATAAAATAAAATAAAAAAATTGTATTTGTGTTTGGAATGATTTGTAAAAAAAACAAAAATTATAGTTGAGTAAACAATTTTGAAAAAAAAAAGTGATTGATTAATGTATAAAATGTAATATTTTATCTTATTAACTATTTTAATTTAAATTTTTTTTTGTCTTTATTACCTATTTTAACAAACACCCCCATCATATTTACAACTTAAATTTTTTTTTTTTTTTTTTTGGGAAGTTCACTTAGATTTGAAATAGGTTTTTTTTTTAGGGCATCTGATATTAAAATTTTATAGTATAAAGGACATTTAATATTTTCATAATGTCTAAGGTCCTTCAACATTGAACCAGAGAAATTCCAGCTCAGAGAAATTTCAGCCCAGAGAAATTCTATTCAGAGAAATTCTGGACTTCCAAAGAATTTCTCTGGCTTCAAGACTTTGAACATTCAAATTTCTCTAGATCTATGGACTAATATAAAAAAAAAAAAATCACAATATCAGCAGCCCTCAAAATGACACACCATTTGCTTTCATTTGCACTTTGAATGAACACACATCAACAATGTAGAAGGTGATCAATCTTGTAATCAGACATGACAAAGTGAATGCATAGAAATCCATAACAGAGTACCTTCAAATTTGATTTTTGGTTTGTTTTAACTTATTAACAGTTGTTGGAATAAGTTTATGTGATGATTAGTTTTTTGAAGATGTATTCAGGAATTTCACTGGATTTCATAAAATAATATGTCTTTTTGATCCAGAGAAAATTAGTTAAAATGAACCTAGAGAAATTTAAATTTTCTCTGGTTTATAAATGAACTAGAGAAATTTGAATTTGAATTTAAACTTAAAAAAAATTGGTCAAAACGAACCCAGAGAAATTTGAATTTTCTTTGGGTTGAACCTAGAGAAATTCTTTGAAAATTTTAGAATTTCTCTCCAATTTAACCATTTTCTTTGTACGTTGACTCAATCAGAAAAAATTGATTAAAAAGCTAACACAATTTTCTTTCGTTTGCTCACCCATACCTCCATTTTCACACCAACCCACCAACTAAATCTTCTTCTGAATAGAAGCATTGGAAGCATCAAAATCCTCATCCATCAAAAGATCCTAATGCCCATCTCACTTGATGAAAAACTCAGTATTCTCAAAATACTTCACCCAATGCACATCTCCAGCCAGCGTGAACAAGAAATCACCAACACCCAAATTGTAATTCTCTTTCTTGCTCAAAATCCACACCCTTTTGTTACCCTTCAGCACCACCAAATCATGCCCAAAAGTGTGGTGATGAGCCGGCTCTACGTTCCCAGCCTTGAACCTCATTTTATCACTAAGGTTGGTGTCTCTCTCAATATCTTCATCGATCCACCAAGAATTACCTCAATCGGAGTGAACTCTCGAGTCTTAGTCAGGCAACAGATTGCACAGGTGTCTGATTGGGTTGTTGGGAAATTGGATCCGATTTGGACATTTTGGGGATTGAGTTCTTTTTTATATGAAGTGATTCAATGAGTGTGTTGTAATTTCAACAATGATCGATCAGCAGATGACCGATCAGTTGACTAGCCGTTGGATACCAACCCAACTGCCATTGATGTAGGGGAGAGAGAGAGAGAGAGAGAGAGAGAGAGAGTGAGAAGAGAGAGATCAAACTTAGTTTTTGAAAATAGTTTTGAAGCCCTTTCGTTTCTTCTAAAATTTGTCTGTGATATATGGGTTTGGTGTTGAAGGACCTTAGACCTCATAAAATAACATTGTGAATCTCTTCCATTATTAAAAGTGAAAGAGGGACCTTAAACTAATTTTCCCATTTAAAAAATACTATATCCTCATTTTAGACCCCCAATTTTAGACTCCTAATAACATGACAAGCACTCATTAAATAGTTTTTACATTTTAGTAAAATTTTCAAGTAATGTGACTTATAACATATCACTTGAGATTGATTTGGAAGTCTAAAATTAGGATCTAAAATATTTTTCAATTTGAAAATTCCCTCGGGTCATGCAGCCCAAATGGCCAAATATCATATTCATTCCTTATTTCTTTTTCTTTATTTTAAGATTGATTTAGAGGTCTAAAATTAAAGATCCAAAATATTTTCTGATTTGAAAATTCCATCGAGTCATGCAGCCCAAATGACAAAATATTATATTCATTCCTTATTTCTTTTTCTTTATTTAGAACAAGTTTGGAAAGTTACAACAATAAAAAAATTTTAAAAAATTAAAAATTATTAAAAAAATTAAGAAGTTAAACAATCATATAAAAAAAAGTCAAAAATTATATTTTCTCTACTTTTTACATTTTTTTTTTTTGGTGTAAAAAGCAAAAAAAAATTCATCCTAAATATACCAATTTTTTTAACCTCATATTTTAACTAAAAAACTCAAAAAATTACTAAAATAACCTTCTCTCAAACCAACCCTTAACTTCTTTCTCCCTTGCATTAACTAATCACTATATTTTTCAAACAGTGCTTTTCAAAGTTCTAAAAGTGACAAGAAAAAACATTTTCATTTATTTTTAGATCAAGTTTTCATTCTCAACTCCATCCCCATCACCTCTTGTCACTTCCCATCTCTAGCTAATCACCAAACATTTTATTTCCAAAAACATGTGTACGAAACATTTTTTTTTATTTTAATAAAGCAAAAAACAAAACAAAAAAATAAATCAACAGATAAAAATGCCGGGGTAAATTAGGCTCTCCACCTGAGTATCTTAACACACACACACACACACATAACAAAACAAAACAAAGAAACAGTAACTCTCCATAACCTAGGGGGGAAATGTGCCCTCGTTAATCCTCTAGAAAACATGGTTGTGGACCACTTGTACAACGAATTGTAACTCAATACTTTTCAAAGTCCAAAGTACTTAGATGCTATACCATCGTAAATCCCCCCTCAAAGCAGGCACAATGATTATGCTTTCTACAGCAGGACCCTACAAAAAAAGACACTAATAAAACCTGTAAGGGTAGAAGCCTCACTTTTGCGTGAAATTTGGACAAATATTCATGAATGAACAAATACAAGGCTGTAGTATAATCGTCAGACGTATCATGCCTGGGATGAAACGGCTGAAACTTTGGCATGAGCCGCCCCCTTCACTTTCTTATATGCAACGTCTCTAGATTTGTTTGATTTCCGTTTCTTTGAAGAGTTCGCGGCTCTCTCTTTTACCTCATTAGTCTGGTTTTCCTCCTTATCAGCTGTTTCTGCCAATCGCTCCTCATCTGCATCCTCAGTATTTGATTGTAGTGAAGGCACACCTTTCGCCTCTCTTGCCTCCATTTCTGGTTCAATAACCGACATCCCCATCAGAGTGTAGTCCAAGAGGAATGTGCTTCTCTCCAGCCTGTCTATCCTACTGAAATGCCTCTGGCAATATGGGATAAGACCTTCAAGTAATTGTCCAATGGCTCTTATCTGTAATCCAACAAGCACATTTTCAAAAGTTAAATTAATCCCAATGCACAAAATTAAAGTAACTGGCAAAATATTAGACCGCACCAACATAGAAGATTATTCTGCTCTCTGACTGAGACAGGCAACAGAACTTCTAAACTTGCATCAATCAAGCAGTTAACAATATCAACTCTATTTCAACTTAAAAACCAACTCACAACCTTTTGTAAAAACATTTTCAAATTTAGTCCCAAGTCTTTAAGAAACAAACAAAAGCAAAGAAGATGAATAGGTCTCTATTTACAAATTTAGGCCTCTATTCAAGCAGCCGACCCCATTTGATGGGACTCAAGGCTTGATTTGGTTTGGTTATGTGTGTTTTTAAACAAAATAAGATCCAAATAATAATTTAATAAACAAAAGCAAAAACACATACAAGAACACACAAAATTACATGGTTCGGTAAATGTTGGCGTACTTCCATAGAAGATAAACAATTCCACTATAATCATAGCCATATCACAATAGGTGGAGGAGCAACATACAACTCAACAGACACCCAATCCCAAGCTGTAGCAACCCATGCGCCAACCATACTTGGGATAACCTTTATCCCAAGCCATAACGCCACCTACCCACCATCATGCTTGTGGCTGGTGTCAAAACCCTACTCGCATCCCCTCACACAACCCCACATTTCTCATAACTCTCAACTCAAATATCTAACTATTGATGGAACCCTAAAACCCAAGTTACTTGTTGGACTTAAAAATCCAAATTACACACTTAACAAGAATTTCCAGTACAAATTACTCTTAAAAGTCTAAAATAGAAAGCCCAATTTTAATAGAATTTGGAACACTTCTGTTAATACAGCCAACCAAAAAGATCACATCAGAAAAATATAGAATTTCATCTAGAATTCCTGAACTTCATATTTCCAATGTAGGTTCCAGCAGATGCATCCCATCAGCTCCAAATTAGGAGATCATGGCTTATAATTAATGCTTGTATACCAACTTCATGGGCTCTTTAAAGTAACCAAGCAAACAATTAATATAACAGTTTTCTGTGTAATAATTTGTTAATTTTAAACTTTCGAAGCCATAGCAAGAATACAGGAAAAAAAATAACACCTCAACAATCTCTGTTGGTGGAATGATGTTGAAAACCCGGAAAAGAACAAACTGTGCTATATGACAAAGTTTTGGCTTTGTATTCCATTCAGGACATATTCAAGAAGTTGAAGAAACTCTTCCTTGCCAAGGTCATGAAGCGCTTTATCTATCTGAACTTCAGCCTCTCTCTTCCTGCAGGAACTCAAATCAAATAAATGCATTGGCATAAAGACTAGACAAAATAAAGAGATGATTGCCAACCTGCGGAGTTCAGTGAATAACTCAAAAAGTTTATGAGGTTTGCGAAGCTCTAAGGCAATTTGGATTGCTTTGGTGTAGTCAGCATCTGATACAGCAGTTTCTAGCTCTTGACCTCTTAAAACCCTTCCTCCTGCATGACCAACAGAAGAGCTTCAAAGACTTTGAACTAGTAAGAAAATGGCAAATTATACATGTGCATTGGTTTTGAATAAATTAAGTCCCTACATCCCCAACATTTAAACAGATGAGAGCTAAAACTACTAAACACCGTGCTAGCAGTCAAATGGATGGAGATCCCTCCACATGAGGTTGTTATTTCAGGCAGTATGCAGATGACCTAAACAACAATTGACTGAAGCATAATTAAAGTTCAGCAAGTGTGCAATCAAACACCATATTCATCTTGGCTAATTACCACTGAGGAAAAAAACTTGGCCCTGACAAATCCCAAGCAAATACATTTCGGCAGGCACTTGCACAATTTTGGCAACAATAACAAGAGGTTAATATACTAAATCTATGGGAAAACCTGTGTTGTGTAACGCAAAAAATTCACAAATTGTCTTAAAACGTAATTTAAAGTTGGCAGTCACTAGGACCAGAAAAATTCTCTTTTTGCACCAGGAGTTTCAGAAAGCATTAACAAAACAATAATGCAACAAGTGAGATGCCTCACTTCTTTACGGAAATCTTCCTCTTTATCAAAAGCAGTAGAATCGTGCCACAAATTGACAACTGCATCACTGCCACCAGTTGCAATCATTTCTGTCTTCTTCCCGATAGCTAAGGCCCAAACCTGCAGATCATATAGCAAGAACAAGATGACAATAAAATTTAACAAGCACCATTATACAATGAATGGCGACATCAAAGTAATCATTGAACCCAAAAAATAAAAAAATCAAGAATCCAATTACAAGAAAGATAAAATTTAAAATTTAAAAAAAAAAAAAAAAACTATATGGAGAATTGGTAAGAAAATGACATACATTTAAAAGATTGAACACGTAAATTAAGTACGATATCAAAGCAGTTGGAGTTATATGTTTGAGAAACGACATAATAATCCAAACTATAAGGGCAAAAAAACAAGATTGTAAAACAGCTGCATATCCGTGGGGAGGGAGAAAATCATACAAAGGAAAATAAGTATTAGGCGGAAGCAAAAGTTGAATCATTCAATACATGCTGTATAAGTATGCATGGGTGCATGTGCAGGCTGACTTGGTAAAAACATACATCATTATTTTGGGTTCCCATGGAATTAGCCATGGTCAATTTGGAACATCATTAAATTCTTCATATGTAATGATTATGAGAACTACTACCTCTCCCACACCCAGCTATATAAGTGGGAGCCTAGTAAACTAGGTCTGACCTTCATCATATTCTTCATATTTCTTTACCACTATTTTATTTTATTTGACAAGTATTCTTCCTTTACCCCTATTTTCCTTTTTATCTAAAGTATTATTCCTTACCACTATGAATTTATGATTACCAAACAAGACCAAGCCTTGTATCCCAATTAGCTAGGATCAGCTAAATGAATCATTTTCCACCACTTCGCTCTGACAATAGTTGTATGCTCAGTTCAATTAAACAATTGATGTCTTTTTACTACGACATCCCATGCCAGAGTTTGGGTATTCCCTTCCTTCTAACCATTTCATTTTCAGTGATCATATCACACTTCCTTAATGTTGCATCAACCGATCTTCATTGTACATGAACAAACTATCTTTAATATATTCCCTCATATTATCTTCAATTACTTTTACTCCTATCATTTCACTAATGGTATTCATTTCTAACTATAACTTTCCTAATCTTACCACACATCTATCTTAACATCTTCATTTTAGCTACTCATTCTATTATTGTGTTAATTTTTAGTTGCTTTATAGTCGTTTTATAAAATTTTCTTCTTAATTTTGTTCATATGCGTCGATTGTATAATATGCTAGAAGCAATCCATTTGAACCAACCTTATTTAATTCTACAAGTCACATCATCTCCACCTCTCCATTCTTATTAATAATCAAAGGACAAAGAGAAAATTTTGATTATCTCTTCTATTTAGTACTACACAAACGAAGAATACCTTGATAACTAAATTGTTCACTTTTGGTATCTTGACATTCACATCTTTGTTATTTATATTTCCTATTGTTACTTAAGTAACATTCTATATAGGGCAAACCTCACTTTACCCCCCATTGGTTTAGGCCGCGTACGGTTTACTCCCTGACATTTGAAAATCACCACATAAACCCCTTGTGGTTACTAGATTGAAGTGCACAGTTAACACCGTTAACAACAGAAGTAAAAAGACCATTTTGCCCTTATATATAACCCTTATTTACCATTTCTCATTCAACACAGTTGTGCATTTGAGAAGAGCAAGAGTTGTGTGGAAAGAACTTAGGATTTTAACATGTGAAATTAGAGTTTTGATTTAACAAATTAATTTAAACAACATAATTTCCATTAAAAATTAATTTAATTAAAATTTAATATGCTTTCAAGTTTAAAGTTCAAACCAATTATTCTCTTTTTTTCTTGGTTGAAATCTGAACTTATACAATATATGGATTCGTCAACACCTACACATGGACTAGCTTGTATGTATCTATATGCATATCTCTATCTATTTCTATGTATATGTCCATCAAAAGCTTCTCTTTCTCTCTCTGCCGAACCAAAATATAGAGAGCAACTGTAGAGATACACGGAGAGAGAGAGAGAGAGAGAGAGAGAGAGAGGGGGGAGGGGGGCTCATGTTGAAAGGTATGAATACCAGAGTTCTAGAAAGAAATTTACACAGCGAGAAAGATTAACCAAAGTTTTAGAGAAAGAAAATAGAATTTTCTGTAGAGAGAGAGAGAGAGGCAGGCAATTTTGTGGAGCTAAAGAGGAGGTAGGATTTGTGAATTTGCAGAAAGGAAAATGGGGATGCCATTGTTGGGGCAGGACGATAGAGGAGGAGGAGGAGGAGTAGCGGTGTTGTCCAGGGCGATGAATCCGGTTGATTCGTTGTCATCTAAAGCATGTTTGGACGATTCGGTTCTAAAATCCCCAATTCTAATCTTTCTCTACTTTCACAAGGCCATTTGGTTGGAGCTCGACAAGCTTCACCAATCGGCCATGTTCTTAGTGACTGGACAATTAGCAGATATATATATGTATAAAAATTACAGTATCTATATTTATGTATGTATCTGTAAAATATAATTATATAAAAATTAAGTTTAAAAGATTGTATATTTTCTTTTTATTTTTATAGATCTAATAGTCTTTTTACCTCCTTTGTTTTTTTTGTTTTTTTGTTTTTTTTTTCTTTTCTTCTAGGTAGAGGTTTCCAGCTCTGCATATTGATGCTGAAGATGAGGGTAGACTTTGGGAATTGATGATGAAGAAGAGAGCATTTTAGTCATTTAATTCTGAGGGAAAATTATATTTCCATGCTCATTTGCAAATTAGGAGCGTGTCATGCACGCTATTATGTTAGACGGAAATATTAACTGTGCACTTCAATCCAGTAACCACAGGGGGATTATGTAGTGATTTCCAACTGTCAAGGGGATAAACCGTACGCGACCTAGGGGTAAAGTGAAGTTTGCCCTTCTACATATTTAGTTTTCGTTCTATTAATTTTAAGCCTTTTTTACTTCAGTGCTTCTCTTCAAATTTCTAGTTTTAATTTGTCTCCTAGTTTCATCCACAATGGGATATCATCCTGAATGCGTCTATTTTTTTTAAAATAAGTATCATCCAGAATGTAACTAGTTCATTCATCCAGGGACCAGGAATAATGTAAATAGATAAGGACTCAACGTTGACTTTTAGTGTAATCCAACAAAATAATTAAAAAGGACACCCAGTTTAGTCCCCATTGGATACAACCTTGAAGGCGTAGATTAGGTACAGACCTATCCTTTGGCATTATTACACAAAGTAGCTGCCCTCAGGTTCAAACCAACAACCTCGAAGTCGATAAGCTAAGTTGTAACCACAACCAATAATTGGAAATTCACTTGTTTCGCTAGCAAGTAATCTAATTATAGTCAAAACCCCATCACACGTGTCATTTACCATTGTGATTGTTGTTTCTAATTTCCATCGAAAAGAAGGTTCAGCCAAATGTGAAGTAACTACAATAATCCAAATACCTACAATGCAATTAGACAAAACCATGAAATGCAGATGAGGTATCAATGCCCATGCTCATCATTGCAAATCAATTTAACTCGCAAAAAATTACACAAATCAACACATTAAGGCATAAGGATCAAACAATCTAGAAAATTACAACCTCCAAAATCCAAATTCTAGTCTACACGGACCTACAGAATGAAATAAGAAAAGAGTATCTTATCTGTAAGAATAATATAGATAACAATTAAAAGCTAGTTCAGAACCTTATCCTCATGTTGATCATAAGTTGCAATGCATTCGTCGGTTTTGATTGTCCACAGCTTCACCAAGCCATCAGCACCTAAAAATGAATGCCATTTTTTCTGTGAATGTTAACTAAGACAAAATTAAGCATCAAAATAATAGCACAGCTAGATCAGATAAGAGCTAGCCACATTACCACATGAAACAAACTGGGTCCCACGAGTAAGAAATGATGCTCTAAATACACTTGATGTATGCCCTTCAAATGTTTTTAAACATGAACCATTAGATATATCCCATATCTTTATTGTTTTATCTCCAGACGCTGTTATAACACATTGAACAACTGGAGCAAACTCTACTGACCAAATCCCTCTTTTGTGACCTCTTAAAACCACCACTGATACTAGGTCTGGAAGCTTCCATACACAAGCAGTGCGGTCCTGATCATTGACACAGAGGGGGAGAGAGAAGAAAGAAAGAAATGCACCAATTAAGCCAGAAAAAAACATATGCCCTTCTGCTATCTGTAACATTTGTGTTCAATTAAAAATCATCCAATAATAATATCAAATAAAATTAGAACTACAATGTTGAAGTAGTGCCCCATAACTTACTAACCTGGGATCCACTGCAAACAAGACTATCATTTGGGGAAATGGCCAGAGAATTTATATCCTTATCATGTGCTGCTACCACTGCTTTTGCTTTCAAATGTTGTTCCATGCCTGAGAGACCATCCAAGCTCCAGACCTTAAGGGTACGGTCACTAAACAAGAGAATAATAGGAATTAAACTCACACATAAAATTAATGTTTTATTTTATGAACAAATAGCTGAAGAGAGAAAGAAGACTACTATTCTCCAATCCCTGCACCATGTTATGGCATTAAGGTCACAATCTAAACTGAGGTGCACAAGAGGCAATTACTGATCCAATTTAAAATCTATAAGCAGTTAAACATCAATAGATCAACTTAATTCAGAGGTTCTGAAAACTGGAGAGATATTTTACAGGAAATAGTTGTTGCTCCATTCACCTGTGAAATAGCACAAAGACACATCACAATATATACAAACAAACCCTTGGCATGCACCTATAGTAAAGGGTACAACACTAAATTGTGGACTTCTAGGTGAGCTCTCACCTTTTTTTGGGTAATTAAGTGATTTATATAACCCAAAGAAAATACACCAAGCTCTCACCTACTGCCACTAACAAAGAAGTTCCGCTGCTTCTTCGAGAAAGCAACAGCTCCAACAGCTCCCATATGACCTACACCAACTCCAAGGCAATGAGTACTTTCAGCTTCCCATAACCTAACCTATGAAGAAAATGGAATTAGAGATAGAGACAAACTCCACATGTAGTGAACAACAGAAAAGTGGGAGTAGATATGCCTGGAACAAAAGACTATCTTATGAACAAATGACCCAAGAAAACAGCAACTTTGCTCAATCAAAATCAGTTTTAGTTTTCTGATTGAAGCCAAATTGTGGTTCAGTGACTTCAGTCCGTCAAATAATTGTGGCAGAAGCCAAACTATTAACATATTGCATTTGAGTTCAAGCAATCAAAATGCTGCTGAAATGGTTAGGAAGCAAACCCCGACCCAAAAATCAGAAAGAAGAAGATATTCACTCCATGGGCAGAAGTGAGTGAGAAAGCTTACACTGTTGTCCTTGCTTCCCGTTACAATAAGCGCTCTTCCAGAACTTGTTACACAGGTATCAAGGCATAGAACAATGTCAGTATGACCTGCCAACACATAGGAACATGACATGGATGCAAGGTCATACACTCGGACCTGCACGACACAAAATTAGGATACAAATAAGGACTGCACTTCAGGCCAAAAGGCAGGTCTCTCATAGACGAACAGGCACTGTGTTAGTCCCCAAAAAAAAAAAAAAAAAACAGGCACTGTGCATATAAGTCATAAAAACCTAATCTACGAGATGCCTGTCTTATGCATAAAAGAGGCTAACAGATATTTTTAAGTTATAATTGTAAGCTTATACATAATTTATTTTTATTTTTTACTTTTTGACAAGTAATTATAGTTTACACATTAATTTGTTGTACTTAACTACAAATAACGAAATAGAAGGTCATAATATGAGTGTTCTATTGTTCTTAGCTCCCACATGTAGTGATTCTCCCCCTTTTCTGATTAGTGGCTCTAACAGAGTAGGACTGACCTGGTACTTCTAAGTTCTAATTCAACCTTCCACTAAAAACTATAATTGATAATTGAAGCACAGCATCTAAGTCAGCAGTAAATGTCATAAAGAAGTGTACACTAATGCGTAGTTTAAGAGAAACACAGTACCGCCTAAAGATCATGTGTTCATCATCCCAACCTAGCAGGACACGTGAACAGATGGGCCCACAATGTAAAAAAGCAAGAAAAGCTACATGGCAGATGAAGGGAGGTACTTATCAATGTTCCACTGAAAATCAGACATAGATACCTAAAACTGAATGAAGCAACGACTTAAAATGCATAAAAAGACAGCCAAAGGTTTCATTCATGTGTATAAAGGCACTTGTCCCATCAACATCCATGTATTGCTTTCATTTTAAAGCAAATTTAATTATTCAATTCATTATCTATCATTCGGTTGCTTTCAGTTTGTTCCAGCTGAGTTTGCTTGTTTAAGATACTTCATTAGCATGTACATCTTAGACTCAATTCCTTTTGATTAGGCTACTGTAGTAGACCCCTGCTGTAGTTAAATCATTGATTGGAGTGAAAGAAAGAAAAAGAAAAGGAAAACAAGTGACCGATTTTGCAACTATGCCCAATCTAAGGGCTTGTTTGGGGTGTCCTAAAAAAGTGCACTTTTTGTCTTTTTAGACTAAAAAAGACAAAAAAAAAATATGGAAGTTTGGGTTAACTTTTTGGATTTTTATGGAAAAATGTGTATTAAAAAATTGTATAAAAAAGGTGTGTAAGAGATGAGTAGAGAGGAGTGGGCCCCCAGCCGTACAACCTGATAGGATGAATTGGAGTAGGAAATTATTCGCTAATATTTGGGCATTACATTGGACGGTTTTGTTTGGCCCGTGGGGGTCATCACGGGTCTCATTTTAATAATCTGAACCGTTGAATGTGTGTAACTCGTCGAACACTATGTACTTATAAAAAATCACTTTAATCGGATATCGATAGCTATCTGACCAGATTTATTTATTTTGCAATCATTAATTATAACACCATCCATTTGTTGTACATAACTGATTTGATCATATAGTTATCAATATCCGATCAATGTGATTTTTTACAGACATATAATATTTAACGATTTCTATATATTGAACGGTTTAGATTATCAAAATGAGACCCGTGATGGCCTCCACAGGCCGAACAACAGTGTGTGTGACACACCGAATCATTTCCGTTTTGGTCTGTGAGGCGCTGCACAACCGCTGTTGAACGTCAACTCATATTGTACATTTTGTACAAAAATTGATTTTTTAAATTTTTTTTTTTTTGGTGAATAGTGACATCTTTTTGGATTTTGGAGTAACTTTTTGACTTTTTGGCTTATATAGGACATGCCAAACAAGCCCTAAGTGTTTCAGCCTAACTGGTCCTTTGGGCCAAAAGTTAGTTATGATATACTTGAGCTATATGTTTAAGAACATCCGTGCACCCATAAAAGATCCAAGATCAACTAATCATGATGCCGCTTAGAAAAACAGAGAAAAGAAATATCAATCAACCAGGCTTGGAGTGTACGACAAGTACAACAAAAGCTTTTGTAGCAGAACGAAACATTGAGTAACTTGCCTGTTCAACACTCGTGGCAACAGCAAGAAATTGTTCATCCTCACCCAGAAATTTCATATCCACTATTTCCTCATTGTATCCCACAAGCCTTTTGCTTAGGGTTAACTTCAAACAACCTTCAGGATACACAGTCGGCGAATAGAAGAGAAACTGCTGGTCAGCTGTGACACACAGCAATCCTTGATCTGAGGGCAACATGACAGCAGCAATGAAGCCTCTTTTCAAGTCTTCCTCATCAGTTTTGACAGTAACATCTGAAGTCTTCTGCTCAAAAAGGCAACCTGCACTGTTGCAGAATAAAAACAAACACGTAAATAATAATATTTATCACATAAAACCACATTCTGAATAGAACCAAACAGCTACAAGAGAAAGCATTCCAAATTCAAGTGACGAGATATTTCCAAGTAGTAATTAATAAATACTCATGTTGTAGCACTATACCCCTCAGAGTTCCATAGCCGTACAATCCCACGTTCACCAATTGTGATAAAATAAATTGCTGATGAAGCACTTTTCTTCCCATGCTGCTGTTTGTACAAATCCAGACAAGAAGTGAAAGGAGATGCAGAAGGGATTACACACACAGCTTCAAGAACCTCATATGTTGGTACAGTGATCTTGCAGCCATAGTCACGAAGATCCCACACGTTTACAACCTGAAATAAGTCTACACATCATCCAGTAACTGACAACTAGCTCATGAGAATAGAACAAAGCTAACCAGTGAGTAATGCATAAACTGTTAACAACTATGATATGACAAGGCATAGATGTATAGTACACAAGCTCAACAAAAAAAAAAATTCAAAAAAGGAGAATTTCCAAAAGCTAATATGCAAAGTGGGCAAATAGTTAATATATGGTAACATCTTAAGTTTGAATTGCTTGATTGGTGTGAAGAAAATGAGTATATGAACAACAAAACCAGAAAGTGCTCAAGCACAAAATTTATCAACAAATAAATTTGACTAGAATTCAGAACACAATTCTTCTATGTATAAGAATCTTGTCATTGGCACAGACAAAAAACATGTTACCAATATAAACAACATGTTCATCAATTAAAGGTGGCAAAAAATGACCTACCAGTATGTGCTACTAAATATTTTTACAATTTGCAGTTTTTATCACATTTACTAGGATCAACCTCAATGGTGTGCTACCCTCCATGCCCAAACCAAAATTTGACAACAACTCTCTTCCAAAATTATCTCAAATAGTATGCAACCTTCCAAATTATGACATTTGACAGGAACATTGCCAAATTATGATATTTTGGCAATGTAGCATGCCAACATTTGGCTTTCGCATTGCCATTTCAATACCAACCATTGAAGATGCTCTAAGGATGCAAAATACATGGATGGTTTTGCTAGCCTTATTATAAGTGTACTTGAAATAACAAGGGCTGTAACTGCACAAGAATTATAAAAAAAAAAAAGGCATATTTCTTCTTACCTTTACTTCAACCCTTCTCCTTTGGTCTTTGAATCTAACATAATTCTACCATGCATTTGCAAATTTAATCTAACTAATCCATTCACTAAAAGCAACCTAAAACATCTAATTTATTTCCATGTTCTAGTTGACCTAGGAGACTGAATTGCACAAGCATAATGCCAAAACATAAACAAACATATACCCAGAATCATTTAGAAAAAAAACATAACTATAAACAAGATCAAAAGAAGATGGACCCTGCCTTATCTCTTCCAGCACTGAGCAAGGACCATCCGTCTTCAGATACTGCCATGGAAGTTACTGCTGAGAAATGCTTGTCTAACGTTGCAATGCATTTCTTGGTTGCAAGATCCCAGACTCGAACAGTTGCATCATCACTTCCAGAAAAAAGCTACAAACACCATCTATAATGGTCAGCCACCAAAAGCTCTGGAAGGGATCAAGTACATTGGCAAGAGAATATTTGCACTTTGAATAAACAAAGGCACATAAAAAAAGGGGCATTAAGTGACGTAAAATACACAATAATGGCAACAAGCAACATGAATAAAATGGGCTTCTCACAAAGCTCTACCAAACAAAAGCAACAGTTGTCCATAAAATAATGGAAAAGTCCAGCAAGAATTGAATGACTACTTAATGGTGAAAATTAACAACAGTTTTTTCAAACCAACTAATAAAAATAACAACACCAGATTGTCCAGCTAATTGGTGCATCATATCACCTTGGTAAAACCCACTTTTTATTTTTTGAACTATGGCAAAACCCACTTGTCCAACTAAATTTTATAGCATAAATGTTGCCTAGGGTCATGCTCAAAAATTTAAAGCGTACACAAAGATGCAGGTGTTAAATGTGAATCAGGTTAACCATATAACAATCTCCAAATACTAACAGCATGCATGGAAAGCAAAACCATGTGAATTGTTAAATTGAGTAATTATAACATAAGCAAAGAAGAGGGTTGCTCTCACATCCCTCTCTCACGTGTTGATCAAATCCAATCAAATTATTTGGGATCACTAGTTATCAATGGGATACTTCTACCGAGAGATAATAAACATGTTCATGGCGAAAAAGATCCCTTACCCCACAATGATCATATAAACAATATGAATTACGTGCAGAGATCAACAATAATACCCCTTAAAATGCTGCACCTGCTTAAATAATATTAATATACGTCCATCATCTACTATGGCTTGCCTGGAGAGGAAAAAAAAAATCAGCAAGCAAGATCTTGCTAATTATTTGAGCTGCGTATTTGCAAACTACTGATCAGTTAGAAACTTAATCAGTTGACAACCCTTTTACCAATAAGCTGAACTGGTGGTCACCACAGCATTGCTCATCCGGTAGTGCAAAACTATGTTCTAAATATATCAATAGAAGTCTCACATCCCAACTCCAGTGACAATACTTGACCTCTTGTAGATACACACACCATGTGCCATGAGCGTACTTTGGACTGAGCACTTATTATTATGTTCAGAAATCGTTTCTTGCTTCTCAATTTAACCATTGGCCACCAATTATATGCTATCAAAGACCAAGAGGCTGCAGCCAAACTAGACCAACCCGTACTAGTAAAATTTCTTCACTTATACTTTCTAAGAAGGAATTAAGGCAAACTAAGATCCAATCCAATTTAAATGGTGAAGCATTCTTTTAAGTGGCATTGCATCACTTGCACAATACTATGTAAAAAATCTTAGACGTGAATACTTCCATTAAGATTCAATTATTTTTCCTTCTTAAGGATGATCCAGAGTCACGTTTTTATCCTGTTGTCCTCTACAATCTTATTGATAGCTCAGAGGCAGGATATTTAATTGGAAGAAAGAAGAAATGCAGATAGAAAACATAAAGAAAGAGCAGTCCTAGGAATGGAAGTAGGGATTGTCTCCAAGAGCATGTCTGCCCTCGGGAGCTTCTAAACCGTGCACACACCTACATATGCACATTTGTCCTGCAGGCTCAACTCTATTATAGACAGAATGCTTGGGATTGCTAAAAAAAAAATTTGCGAACTTAACTCTATCAAATACATAATGCTGACAAGAAGGGACAAAAAAAAGGGTCCTTTCTCATTCCACTTTGCCTTAGAGCTCCTCCTATTTGAACCAAATTACATGCAACCACAAAAGTCATTTGTTGCAGTTGTACATGACCAACCCAACATCTTATTTCTTAACCAACTTTAAGTTTGTCTTTGGTGAAAGCACTTATTTTAATTTTCTGGTCGTTAGTTTTTAACTGGATGTTTCATAAATTCTTAACCATATGATACTTTTTCCAACATAATCACCATAATTACAACACATTGAGGGACCCAAAAACAAATCAAAGAACTACTACATGGATATGCCAATATGTAATACAGAAAACAGAGAAACATAATTCAAGATTGCCATATACCATCTAAAACAATATAACAACTAACAAGTGCTTCTAAATACAAAACTCACTATCAGTCGATTCGGGTCAGGATGAAACATGATACTAGTAACAACCCCTTTATGGCCTTTAAAGAAATGTGTACAGAATCCGCCATCAATGTCCCACACAAGTACTTTCCTATCAGCTCCCGCCGTCGCTAGCAATCCACCTGAGGCGTCACAAGCCATGCCCATCACAGGTCCTTCGTGTCCCTACATGGTGCCATTTATCAAACTTTCATGCTCGAAACATTTTATCAATTTAAAAAAAAAAAAAACAAACAAACAAAGTTGATTGAGAGTACCTTCCAAGAACGCAAACATTTGAGGGAGGAGAGGTCCCAAACCCTAATTTGGCGACTGTGGCTGGAAGAGAACAGAAAAGTGTTGTCGGGGCTAAGAGCGAGGGCAGTGATAGGCTCTGAATCGCCTTCGATGGTGGATTTAATGGACGAGTTTGAAGAATCGACAATCTTGATGGTGTCGTTGCACGCGCATATGAGGAAAGATCCATCGGATGAGACGGCAAAGGGTCCCCCGGAATAGAATTGTTGCAGAGATTGAACACAGCGGTAGTTCTTCTTCAAGCTCGCAGACGCCATATCTCTCTCTCTCTCTCTCTCTCTATCTAAATTCGAAGCTAAAAGAGTGGAGCTGGTTACACCAGAGACAGCTTCTGTGTCTGCGTTCAAAGAACAACGTAGGGTGACAGTAGTAATGTTGGTGCTACGAGGAAGAAAACAGGGGACAGTTAGGGTTTAGGGTTTTGACAAGATTGGTAATTCTCTCGCCTCTACAAAAACTTGCAAAATAAAAACTATTTATGAAAATATGGGACTTCCAAAATTACTTAGCAAAATACATTATTGGCTATAGCAAAATACATTATTGGCTATGTGTTGATATAGTTTTTAGAATTAATTATTTGAAAAAAATTAAAAATAAATAATAGTTTAGTGTAAGTGATGAAAAAATTTTAAAAAAATATATTTACTATTATCTTTACATGATTTTATTTTTTTAGGTGAATTTTTTTTTAAATTAAATGGGGCATTTACACACATTCTTAATTTATAAACTTATACTCTATTAAGTCCTAATTAAGATTTTTTAGACCTTAAGATCTTATAAAATTTTTAATGGTATGAATTGCCTTTCAAATAATGACTGTTCATCGTTTATGATTATCTATAAAGGAACATGATAATTTGATATTTTATTTTGATTTTTAAAACTTTAAAACATAAATTTTCAAATTGAAAAAACTAAAAAAAAAAAAAAATTATGTGCAAAAAAAAAATTTAACATTTGTTTTTTAAAAAATTGAATTATTTTTTTGCGCAAAACTAAAAATTTTATGTCTGTAAATGAGCATGATGATGGAATATTGACGTGCAAACAAAAAAAACTTTTAAAAATGAAAAAACTAATAATGTTCTCAATTTTAAAATTGAAAAAAATTAATAATGTTCTCAGTTTTATTAAACAGTTGAATCAAAACAATAAGTAGAAAGGCAAAAACGTTTAATCTCATACCCTCTTTTATTTATCAATTGATGCAACAATTATTTAGAACATTACTATACAAAATTAATAATGTCCTTAGTTTTAAAAATTGAGAAAAACTAGTAATATTCTCAATTTTACTAAATAGGACTTATTAGTTCAAAAAATCTTAAATAGAACCTAAGTTATATCATAATATTTGTAAATAAAACTTTTAGGTAATTAACTCATTATATATTTTCAGAAGTTGTGATTTTATTGTAATGTGCCATGAAGGATGTAGCATGACCAGGATTTTATATATATATATATATAAATATTCTAAAAAATAATAATTTAGAGAATTAACCTACTATTCAAACTATTTGGAAAATTAACCTGATTTTTGAAATCGCAATTTGAAAATACGATTTTAAATTGAAATCGCATTTTTAACATGCAATTTTGACTTGAAATTGAATATTGAAAATACAATTTTATGATAACGTGGACTGCTATCGTAGCAAATTGAAATTCCATTTTCAACATGCGATTTCAAATGAAATTGCATCTTCAACATGTGATTATACCTGCCATGCAATTTCAATTGTTAGCTACCTATGACTTGTGTTTGCAATTGTTAGTTACAACATAGCTACTTCAAGTTGCTATAAATATATACTAGTATGTGAAAACTAACTCAATTGTATCCACATATTGTTATAAGATTATATATAATAATTTACTATGAGACACTCTGTCAGTGACTTATATATTGCAATGGATTGTCATTGGGTTTTAAATGATGATTTTGAATATCCATTGAACCATAATCTTCGTTACACAATGGCCACCATGAATACCATGAGAGCAGAGTGGCAATATTTGTCTACCCAGGTGAATATTCTTCAAGAGCTGTGTGAAAAGAATATTCGAATTCCTCGAAGGAGGTCAAAGAACGTGTCCATCGATACTTCACAATTGTTGCAAACAGCGTTCAATCGCATTTGTGAAAAAGCTAACCGAATGTCAATGCGTTTAAATCGATATCATTTCATCAACTAGCAACTGATCACACCGAGGATGGGTTAATGTATGAAGCAAAATTATACTTGAATGCAAGTAGGAAGGAACAAGTATTATCCGATGTTGAGATATCAGATGAGGAATATAAATAATCCTTTAGTCAAGTTATAATATTTAGAATATAACACTATTCTATTTGTATGTTATGAAATCTTTTCATATTATTTTATGAGTTTCAATATATGTCTACATAATGTTCATATAACTTAATGCCATAGTATTTGATTGATATTGACTTCGTATATTTAATAAAACTTTTCATTACATAAACAACTTAAAGTACTAAATACTTAATATAGGGATTAAAAAAAAAAAACAAACATGAAAAGATTTAGGTAAGCAAACATGGTGATTGTTATAGATAAGCAATGGCAATTACATTATGTAGGTGGCGATTACTTAATCTAGGTGGCATTACATTATGGTGATTGTTGTGGATAAAAGCAAACATGGCAATTGTTATAGAAAAGCAATGGTAAGGCAAAGCTAGAAACATAGCATGTGGCCACTCAATCGTAATCCAGTTGCCCGCTCAAGGTCTCCTATAACTAGGAGGTGTATTAGGAAAGAGTGAAAGCAAACAAACGAACAGCGAGAGAAAGGAGGAAAGGCGTAGCCAAGAAAATATGTATTAATATTAAAGTGAATTATATTATATTTTGAGTAATTTTAAATTGTTTTATGAATTATTTTATGCAAATCATGTTTTATAAATTATATTAACACTTCAACTGTGTTATATATTTTATGAATCCTATTTGCTTAAAAATGGAAACCCACGGATATAACTGTTTATTAAATGTGTTTTTTGAACAATTATTTTATAAGTATCACCACTGTTAGAAATTGGATCGGGTATTGGACCTGGATTTGGGCGCCCATGTGGCATAATCCATGACCAATATCAGATTATCTAAATAATTTGATTTTTAAATTTAAATTATTATCTATCCTTAGTTTTGGATAACCCATTATCTTATATCTATATTTATCATATCTTATCAACAGATATGAATAGATGGTTAGATAGCCTTTATATCAAATACGTTATATATGGGATATGGGATGTGGGATGATTAGAATAACGATTGATATTTTTTCCATACTCTTTCTCTAACTGTCTCCCATTTGTAAAACAATCAAGCCTTTGCACTGTGACTAGTGTGTGTGATACTCATACTATGGTGTTACTCCATTGCTGGGTGTTTGTAGTTTGTGGTTTGTGAAGTACGTGATTTACCCACAAGGTTCATCGTTTCGAATTCCATCACCTAAGGTATGGCTTGAATCTTTTTACTCGTTGTGTTATACATGATTTACATTGGTATTAGAGTATTAAATGGGTATTTTCGTACTTATTTTTATGCATTAAAATATGTATATAATTATATATATATACATGATATATGGATGAAAATTAATAATTTTTCGAACTATCTTCGATCAACCTGAAATTTATATATGTTGTAGTATATTTTATGTAAAACATATCTGCAAAGTTTCATAAAAATTTAACGGTTAGATTTCAAGAAAAATGGAGACCCATTTTATATTCCCGAAACTTTACATACATGATGGTTTTACATGTTTTAATTTCAGCTTACAAATCTTACATATTTAGAATCCTTATTTTGAGACCTTCGAAATCATATATTATTTGTTAGATTTGGACTTACGGTTGATGAGATACATCAAACCCTATTTGGGTTCGTTTTTGAATTTTTGATGGCTTAAGGAAGAAGATGAAGTGGAGAGTTTCTGCACTTCCACTCTCATTAGAGAGAAGGTGTAATACACTTCATCATTTATGTTTATTAAATGTTATTTTTGAGACCACAAATGTTTTTATTTTGGAAAATAGAGTTTGGCAGTACCAAAATTGGACTAGAAAACACCCTAGAAGGCGGCACCACGTGGAGTCACCATTTGACATTTACCACACGCCAAGAAGTCGACTCACAATACACGCATACAAGACCGCATATCTGCACCAACTTGGCTGGCTTGGTTGCTAGATGTTAAGGCACTATTTGTTTTTTCCTTAAATCCTCAATCGTATTAAATGGTCATAAATAATTCGTTATAGCTTTGTTTTGAGCGTAGTTGGTATTGTTAGACTTAGAATTTATTTTTTTATCTACTATGAAATTTTCAAAATTTTATGAAAATAAAAAATATTTTTATTGAGATAATAATTCATTATTTCTGTTTTAAAATGCTTCTGGTGTTGCATGATTAAGTTTCCGGGGCTGAAATTTTTATTGTAGACTACTGTAGCGGTTTACTATTTATTGGTATGATTGTTGCAGTTTACCAGATTCTGAAATATTTATTTCTGATTTTATGTGCATTTATTAATTATTTAAAATTCTAAAAAATTCCAAAAAATTTCAAAATGATGTACTTTCTGTTATGGCATAATTTGAATATTAAACACAATATATTGTTGTTTTTTTTTTAGAGTTTGTAATATGCTGTGATTAGAGAAGCATGATTAGTTTTTATTTATTTGTTTGTTTAAATTTCATTATTAAATGAATATAACATGAATTAATTGTAAATTTACATTAATATGCTATTGTATGAAATTTATTATGCTTTGTACATGCCATAAGTAGTGGGAGGTTTTTGTTTGTTTGTTTGTTTGTTTCGCGTATGGAATTAAATTAAATTTTGATAATTGTCACTAGAGGCGCAAGAGATAATTACGAGCATAGCAAATTTTCGATCTTGAGACGTGTAATATTATCATTATTTAATTTAGATTTTTTTGTTGTAAAATAATTTTGTGTTGCTAACATTAATATCTCTTGCGCATTTGTTCTTCCTTTACTCTGTATGTAGAAATGGCAGCTAAGACAGTGGTGGCAGACTTAACTAAGGGAGAGAAATTAGATGGCGACAATTATGACATATGGCGCCGTAAAATCCAATACCTCCTCAATGAGCAAGAAGTGTTGACCACAATTGAACAAGTGATGGTTGAGCCTGAGCAGGGCAATACAGCTTAACATTGTTGTGATCTTGAAGTCTTTCAGACTTGGTGTAATAAAGATCGGTGTGCACGCTTTACCATGTTGAGCAACATGCATAATGACTTGATTAGTGAGTTTGAGCATTGCCCGACTGCATTCAAGATGTGGGAAGCTCTCAAGCAAAAGTTTGGTATCACCTATTTGGCAAAGCACGTGGGCTGACTATGAAGTTTGACTCTTATCAGAAAAAGGCGCATCACTTGATGAAGCAACATTTGAGGGTCATGTCAGCCATGATACGTGAGCTTGCGGCTATTGGGCACAATTTGACTCAAGAGCAATAAGTAAAAGCTGTGATTCGCTCTCTACTAAATTCTTGGGAGCAGATAAAGCAGAACATGATGCATAATGAGAGTGTGAAAACATTCGAAGACATATCGTGTCATTTAGAGCTAGAGGCTGAGTGCCTCGAGGTGACTAAGTCTGATGGTTCTGCTATGGTGGTTGAGTCAAGCTCACGTAGGGTTTCTCAGTTCAAGCATGGAAAAGCAAAATGTGCTCCTAACAAGCAAGTAGCAAATGCGCTAAAGCCCAATGGCACTAGAAATTTCAAGCATAGGGGCAAGAGAGATGGCAAGAAGGTAAATGCTAAATTAACATGCTTTAATTGTAACAAAGAAAGACATTTCGCTCGAGATTGCCCTGAGCTGAAGAAGGTACTCCCTTACTTAATTTTTCATATTCAATGCTTTGTTTCTAGTCAAGCATTAATTGTTTATTCCTCTCATTCTTGGGTTGTAGACTCAGGAGCAGCAGACCACATCACAAGGAACAGAGTAGGGTTCGTTGAATATCGCCGAGTACTTGGTGGGAGCAGAAAAGTTTACATGGGGAACAAGTCCAGTGTGGAGGTGCTTGGCATTGGCATATACAAGCTGGAAATACAACGAGGGTGCACCTTGTATCTTTATGATGTTCTTTATGCTCCGGATATTCGGCGAAACTTAGTTTCAGTTATTAGCATGATGAGCCTTGGTTTTAGCTTTTGTTTTGAGAATAATGGTGTTAGCATTTATTTGGGAACAATTTTTTATGGTTTTGATTATCTTTTAGATGGTTTCTTAGTTTTGGATGTGGATAATTCTAGTTTTAATAAAAATGCCAATGGCTCTGTTTCTTATATTGCATCTATTTGTGATAATGATTCTATGAGATGGCATGCTAGATTAGGCCACATAGGGTAAGACATGATGACTAGATTGGCTAGAGAAGGCCTTTTAGGCCCACTCACTAGAGTCACTGTGTCCCAAGTACCACAGGAGAACCAAACACACGGATGTGAGGTTCAACTTTATCAAAGACATTGTGGCGCAGAAAGAAGTGATCCTGGAGCACATTCCTATGAGTCGTATGGTTTCGGACCCTTTGACTAAGCCCGTTGCTAGAGATGTTTATCTTACTTATGTTAGGGCTTTAGGACTACGTAGGTGGTGATATATATGTGTGTATTCAGTTGAACTCATATTTTTTTTTGGGATATTTATCCCATTGGTATTCATATTTGTTTCTATTACACGTTTATGTTTACTATTTTTTGTAATGGTTTGTGAATTAGCATACACAGAATAAATAAATTGATGTTAGCATGCAAGATTGGCTCACTCACACGAGCAATTGCCCTTAGCACTAGGTAGCGAGCAAGGATGAGATTAGTGGCTTATTGTATCTGGAGCCAAGAGAGAGGCTAAAATTATCCACTAGCTATGTCACCTTGGTTAGAGCCAAGATGAGGTCTTGTTAGAGACCGACCATGGATATGAGAGTACCTACTTTTCCATGATGTACCTGTTATGGATAGCCAGATGCGAGATCTCTTTTGATGCCTAAGAGACGAGCAAATAGAGAATTCGAGTTAGACGATAGAAAGTGACTTATGTGCTTAATAGCGACTAGACTAAGATCTGTATGGTGTGTGAGTTTAACATCATTCTTTGGAAGAGTTACTCCATTATAACATGCGTTCGTACTGCATGTGCTTATTGACCCGTTAGCGAGGTGAGAAAATGGATCCTTGTTTCCTCACCGTGTGAGTCCTAAAAGTCATTTTTCCAATGACTTCATTTTGTGCCTTTTTGTGACCTTTGACTATGTCATAAGATGAGGAGTTGATGTTCAGCTACTTTGGTATGTTGCCTGCGGCCATGTTTGATTTGGCTTTAAGGGACATTACTGGGAAAGTGGTCAATTCCAAATTAAATGATATGAGGGTGAAGGGAAGATCATCTAGTTCTACATCTCTGCTCTATATTCACTGTCAACAACTCACATCGCTCTCTATGCAATGCTGATTGGGTGTGAATATAATGCGGGACCTAAGAGGGTCAAACATGCTCTTTGAGGGATTAGAGATGTTTTGGACCGATGTAGCTAGATGGGTCTGGGTACATGAGACACTATTTCTATTCTTCTTAGGTTGATGTCATTATGTTAACTCGTATTGAGTTTCTAGTATAGAGCTCCCACATGCAGGTGTTCTCAACAGTTGCATGGTTCATTGGCTAGTATGTGATTGTTCAATATTTGAGGAGATTGAGATAGAGATGTGGCAGTGTCATGCAAACTCATGTGCGAGTGAGAGATGTTGGAAAGGGTCGGGTATTGGACTCGGATTTGGGCGCCCATGTGGCATGACCCATGACCAATATCAGATCATCTAAATAATTTGATTTTTGAATTTAAATTATTATCTATCCTTAGTTTTGGATAACCCACTATCTTATATCTATATTTATCATATCTTATCAACAGATATGGATAGATGGTTACATAGCCTTTATATCAGATACGTTATATATAGGATATGAGATGTGGGATGATTAGAATAACGATTGATATTTTTTCTATAATCTTTCTCTAACTTCCCATTTATAAAACAAATAAGTCTTTGTACTGTGATTGGTATGGATGATACTCATATTGAGGTATCACTCCATTACTGGGTGTTTATAATTTATGGTTTGTGAAGTACGTGATTTACCTACAAGGTTCATCGTTTCAGATTCCATCACCTAAGGTATGGCTTGAATCTTTTTACCTGTTGCGTTATACATGATTTACAACCACGAAAGTCTTTTGTTTTGGGGAACTTAAAAAATCATTGGCCCTCTGAATTGTCACTATAGTGACCTTCTGACGATTCCATGCCTTGGGAGACTTAAATAACCATTGGCCCTCTGATTAGTCACTTTGTGATCCTCTGTTTGTCATGGATCCACTGATCCTCTGTCCTGCTCTATTCTGTTGTCACCTTCGTAACCCTTTAAAGGTTCCATGCCTAGGGACTTAAATATCTGGCCCTCTGAAGGTCCCATATCTGGGGAACTTAAATATCTATTGACCTTTTGTTCTGTTTTGTAGTGTAGTTGGAAATATTTTGCTTATATGATTTCTGCATTATACGTCTGTTATTTAAAATGATTTACTGGTATGAAACTATTCTTTGTTTAACCAAATAATTGTCCATGGTGACTTTTAAACCCTTATACTCTTAATATAATATTTCTCACTATGTAATGTGCTTATAGCTGTTAAATACTTTTAAGTAATGAGGCTTAGGGAAGAGTGCTAATTCCTTGTTCATAAGTTGGAAATAGCACGACCAGTGTGTGGTGTGACAACTCAATTGTTTAATTAATTAAATTAAAAATAAATAAGTAAATAAATAGAAAATAAAATTAAAAAAAATAACAATGTGATTAATATATTGTTTGGGGCCAAATCAAAATAACCATGAAATTATAAAAATCTTTGGGTCAGATTGGAATTAAGGAAAAGGTCAATAACGGTAGCACTTTTAACTTAGTACACCTGTGCACAACAATGGCATCTCAAACTTAGGCCACCTATAGGAAATTTAATGCTTGGATGATGATTCACCTTTGTAAAGGGTGAATCACCTTCTTATGGCCAAGTATAAGAGGGAGGGGCCGGGCAATAACTAGGAGTAAAAAAAAAAAAAAAAAACCGACAACGCAGTAAATTCATGAAACGAGGGCATCAGAAAAAGAAAGGAAGAAAATAAGTAGGGGTCAACATTAAAGTGAATTATATTATTTTTTGAGTTATTATAACATATTTTACGTATGTTTTAGATTATCATAATTTATTTTATACAAGTTATGTTCTATAACTTATATTTAGATTTCATGCACGTTAATCATTTTATAAACTTCATTTGCTTAAATAAAACTTATGGATATGATTGTTTAAATTTTAGAAATTATTTGACAATGATTATATAAATATTTATTTTTGGTGAGTACCACCATGGGAGTCCCATGCTATGGGAGGACTTAAATAACCATTAGCGAATGATTACTTTGTGGCGTTCTGTTTGTCATGGATCCATTGACCTCTGTTCTGATTGTCACTCCAGTGACCTCTGTTCTATTATGTTCTGTATTGTGATTATGGTTATTTACCTACATAATTTTTAGATTTCAATTTCTGCCACTTAAATAATTTATTTATTCAAATTAAGTTATGTTTAATATTTTAGTTTAAATAACAATCCATAATTATTTTGTGCCCCCTATGTTCTTAGCATAATATCTCTCACTCTGTTATGTACTTATAACTATTACTACTTTCAGGTGACGAAATGTAAGAAGGATTGTAATCTCATGTAGTGGGACCAGCACGAAATTTTATGCGGATTTTGTTTTCTTTTTTTTTTAAATAATTGTCTGTCACCGAATAATAATAGTCCAATGGATGTATTTCCTTTTTATTTCAATAGTAGGGTAATTAATGAAGTTAGTTATCTATTTAATTATTTTCTTACCTTGATTCTACTTGCGCCTACGCTACCTAATTTGTAAAAATTAGAATTATTTAGCAAATTGTGATTCTAGCCCTAAGCAACCTGGGTTAAGTCGTGACACGTGGCGTAGGCACAAGGCACTTTATGATTATAGTCTAGCTTTGATAACGTAAATAAATAAAAGTTCCAATGTATATGTTTTAATTAAATAAATATTTAGATACCCTTTTATTTTATTTCGTTGTATTATTAATTGGTTATGACCTTAGTTTTTGTCTTGTTACGATGCCTAACCTCTGGGTACCAAGTTTGGGTCGTAACAATATAGATGTTTGTATCTCCATATAAAAGACAGATTGCATGTACGGGAGGGTGTTGTTTGGTTTCATTTATAGTTCTGGAACAGCATTGAAATTGTCTTTTTAATGCTTAATTTTGTTCTTTAGTATTTGATTGCTAGTTGGTGAGGAGACCCATATTTCTCCCTACGGGCTCATACTTGTTGATGAGTGGGGAGCAGCTAATAAACCTCTGAATTTCAATTTTAAATGTCATTTTCATAATGGGTTTTGTAATGATGCAACTTAAAATTACATTTTCAAAATGCGAGTTTATGTTGAAATTGCATGTTGAAAATGCAATTTCAACTTGCCACGTCAGCGTAATAGAAGCCCTGTTAAATTGAAATCGCATTATCAACATGCGATTTCAACTTGTCACATCAGCGCGTCGTTATCCGTATCAACTTGAAATCGCATTTTGAATATGCAATTGAAATTGCATGTTGAAAATGCGATTTTAAATTAAAATTGCGACTTCAAGTTAAAATTAAATGTTCAAAAAGTGGGTTAATTTTTCAAATAATTTGAAAGTGAGTCAATTCTCTAAATTGATTTTTTTTTTTTAAAGAATATTAAAAAAAAAAAACTCACATAACAAGGGGTGTCGAGGTGGATATGCAGAAATTGCCTTTTAAATATATGAGTTCATATGAAATTATATTTTGAAAGTGTTGTTTTATTAGTCATTTTTGCACAAAATTCTAAGTCTATTTGTTAGTGTCATATTTAACCCTTCAATAGAAATTGGACACATGTTACCCTATGATCATGAAGATGGAGGTAATGGCAAGAGATCAAAGGCACAAGATGACTTTCAAGTCACGTAAGCAAATGATGAGGTGGAACACTTATCCAAAGATTTAAATTCAAATAAAATACTGTGGGGATATATTTTCTGAGTACCAACACGTGGCCGAGGTGACACCGAAGTGTCAGCAGAGTTCCCCACGTGTTATGGTAGTTGTGCCGAGGTTATCTCGGCTAGGCCGATGATACCTCCGGAGATATCGGAATCCGGGATAAGCGGATAAAGGACAAGAGTCCTAGAATGAAGAGGAAGCTCAAACCTGGATGTGGACAAGAGTCCAAGGTTGGGGGAAGACTTCAGTTTGGGGTAAAGATAAACTCTTAGGGAGTATGTCTTAATTCCACTGAGAGTCCTAAATTAGCAGGAGTCCTAAGTCCATTAGGACCGGGTTCCTGTTGGGACTAGGATTGGATTGGCTATAAAAGAGAGGCACCCCATGGGTCTAAGGTACGTTTTGATACTCAAGTTAGTGAGTTAATCTTGGATTATCCTTGAGAGATATCGACTTGATCGTCGGAGTACCCCGTGGTCGAAACCACCGCGAGTCTTTTCCTTCAATGCGAGTTACAAGGAGCCGCTTACTCGCCAGTGTTCTTCTCGAATCACTAAGGAGGCAAGTGTGATCGGAAATTCACTCACACAATTTGGCGCCTCGTGGGAAAGAAAGAAGAGTAGATGGCCGATAACGCGAGAAGGAAAATATTGGGGACGACACTCCATCCGGGAGTGGAAGACCACGATCCTAACGTGGAAGGAGGCGATCGCGAACGAAGAAACTCGTGATCGTAATCACGCGAGAAAAAGACGTCGCCAGACGGCGACACATCAAAGAAAGCGAACGAGCAAGTACTAACGAGGATGACCTCCAGACACGGAAAGACAGATGTCCGAGGAGGATGAAGAAGTAAAGGAGATGGCACATAAACCGGCCGACCTTCAATCGGTCGTCCAACTTTATGATGCGAATAATGTCATGCAGCCATACCCGTTGCAGACACACCAATGCCAAAGAAGAACGCCCAAAAGAAGGGACGGAAAGAAGTCCTCAAGCCCTCAAAGATACGAGGAGGCGGAAGGCACTCTCACCGACCATCCAGGAGGTCGGCGAGAAGAGCCGAGAGAGAAGAGTCGAAGGACACATCGTGAGAAGGATGCACCCCCAAAGAACATCGGCATGTTAAAGGCGGGTGTTGTGTTTTGATGCGCCCCGCGGAGAAGGATCAAGGGGCCACCATGAGGCCGAGAGTAAGCCAAAAGGTCAAGTCCATTGACAAATGAGTGCGAGGAGAAGTAAAGAGGACTTGAGAGACTACCTCAAGAGGAAACAGAGAATCTTTGGAGCCAAGTAACCTCCCGATTAAGCCGAGGACTCCATTCTCGTGGAATTGGACAAATTCGTGGCACCAAAAGATTCAAAGATGCCGAGGTTCCAGATATATGATGGTAAGTCGACCCTAACTTCCATGTTGGATTATTTTTGAATTCAATGGCGTTATCTCTGAGGAACGAGCCGTTGCTCGCAAAGTGTTCCTTCATCCTTTGGGGAGATTGCATCGATTGGTTCCACAAACTACCAAGGGGAGCGTAAAGAATCTGGAAGGCTGGCCGAGATGTTTGTGGCCGTGTTCATAACAAACAAATCGCAACCTTTGAGGGTGGATGCATTGATGGCCTCAAGATCGGCAAAGATGAGAGCCTCGAGCCTACGCAAAGCGGTACTATGAGGTGTTCAATCGAATACCGAGTGCAACCAGAGGTGGCGGTCGTCTCTTTCAAGAACGGCCTAAAGGATGACCGCCCTTCGCGGAAGTCACTAGCAAAAACCCCGAAGAGTATGGAAGAGCTCATGGCGAGGATTGAGAAGTATGCACGAGCCGAGAGGATACCTGGGAACAAGGAGACAAAGATGAAGGCAACGGCTCGCGAAAGCGAGTAGGCAACAATGGACAAAACAAACAGAGATGAGTTGAGGACTAAACAAGCAAAGGACGACGGTGTTTGAATTCGATCCAAAAGGTCCTTGACCAAATTCAAATCACCCTACTTGGGCGCCAAGAAGAGCACAAGGAGAATTCATGGGAGAAACCTCGGTAGGCGTTGTGCCTACCATAATGAAAGCAGGCCACCCAACTCAGGGGTTGCAGGCCCTTAAAGCACACTTAGAAGATCCGGTGAGACAAGGCCATTTAAGAGATCTTGTGGATGAGGCCCGAACCAGGAAGAACAGCACGGTTGCCTCAAGCAAAGCAACCATTCCCCAAAGACAAAGAACCACGAGTGTGGACCTCGGGTGGTTAACGCGTGATCCACTCAAAGGTGAACGAAAACGACATACGGGGGGAGACGCAGAGGGTGAAACATCTACAGCATGTCAACCAGGTCGGACTGAAAAGACCTCGGCCTGAAGATTGCCGAGGACCTATGATAACCTTCACAGAAGCCGACCTTGACATGGTTCAGCACAATGATGCCTGGTAGTATCCCTCCAGGTTGGGGAGTGCCAGAAACGCATCTTGATTGATCAAGGCTGACTCGCGACATCATGTATGTCGATGCTACAAGGAGTTAGGCCTTCACCGATGACATGGAATCAAAACGGCCCGATGGTCGGCTTCAATGGAACGCCGACGTGGCCTTTTAGCGCAACAAGCTTGGAGGTACAAGCCGCACAAAGAAGGTGAGGACGAAATTTATTGTGATTGATACGCCATTTTACAACATCATCCCGGAGGCCGTGGTTGCATGCAATGGGGCGATTCCTCCACCTTGCATCAGCTAACTGCGATTCCCAACGAACATGGGATTGAGGAAATCAGAGGATCACAGGAAGTAAAACCGCTCCATGGCAAGAATGAAGTTAACTGCGGCATTCGAGAACCAAATGAAGCAGAGGTTGAAGAAGAGGACATGAAAGTCCTAGATGATGTCGGCAAGGAGTAAGAGAAGAGTGAAGAAGCATTGAAGAAAGTCTTCGCCCAAGAGGGTGATGAGAACGCTTTTTCTACCGACAGATTAGCCGGAGAAGAAAGGAGTTGGAAGCCTTTTGAGAAAAAATATTGAGGTGTTCGCCGACACCTTATGAAATGCCCGGCATCGACCAGGGTCACATGCCACAGACTCAACGCGATGTGTCGGCCAAACTGTAATACACGGGCCAGAGACCGACGCTGATACACGCGAAAGATGGAAGAGGAAGTAGCTAGACTTCTAGAGGCAGGCCATCCGAGAAGCCAATTATCCAACGTGGTTGTCAAATACGTGGTAGTAAAAAGAAGAATGGCAAGTGGAGGGTCTGCGTGAGACTTCACAAATTTGAACAAAGCTCGGTCCCAAAGAGCCTTTCCGCTAAAGATCGACAGATGGTGGACGCCACATCCGGACATGGTAGGATGAGCTTCTTGGACGTATATAGGGGGTATCACCAGATAGCCATGTACTTTGGATGAGAAGACAGTTTATTACTCCAAAGGTCATCTTGATTACGAGTCATGCCCTTTGGGTGAAGAACGCAGGAGCAACTTACCAAAGGTGACCGGATGTTCGGACACTTGATTGGCCGAATCAGGAAGTCTACATCGATGATATGGTCGTGAAGACCAAGGAACCGAAGGATCATCTCGCCGACTTAGAAGAGGTCTTCAACATACTCAAAACATATCGGCTCGACTAAACGCATCGAAATCGCGTTTGGAGTCGGATCCTAAGAAGTTTTGGGGTACTGACAAGAAGGGCATTGAAGCGGCCAGATCAAATCAAGGCCATTCGGAATTACGAGTCCGGCTAAGGTGTTCAGATGCTCCTTTGGAAGGGCCGCAGCCCTAAACAGATAAGTCAAGTTCGGACAAGTGTAAACCTTTTTTCAATCTGGTGAAAAAGGCCACGATTTTTATGGACGGAGGAATGCGAGGCGCTTTGACCGACCGAAGAAGTACCTTACCTCCCGATCCTCTCAACGCCTCAACTCGGAGGAACCGTTCTTATACCTAGTTGTTTGAGCACGATGAGTCTTTGTGATTATCCGAGAAGAAAAGGGCGAACAGAAGGCAGTTTACTATGTGAGCAAGACCTTGGCTGACGCAGAAACAAGGCTCACAAGATAGTGGTCCTGACAGAGCACCCATTAAAATCCTTGTTGCAGCAAGGAGACTTGACTGGAAGAATTGCGAGATGGGCCGTTGTTTTGGGCCAATATGACCTGGAGTTTAGGCCGAGAACCGCAATTAAGGGCCAAGTCTTGGCCGACTTTGTGGCCGAGTTCTCACCAGAATACATCGAACATCGGGCTCCGTCGAGCCGAGATGAACGATGCCCAGACAAGGAAAGAGAAGCCCAGCCGAAAGCCAAAGAACCAAAGAAGGAGAAACTCAGACCGCAAAGATTTACATCGCAATTCCTTTCAACTTTTGTTGATGGGAGCTCAAACCGCAAAGGCGAGGCTGAGTAGTGTTAATTTCCCGATGGGAGATATTGGAGCAAATCGACCGTTGGGGTTCAAGGCCTCGAACAATGAGGCGGAATATGAAGCATTGATTCTGGATTGAAGCCGCAATAGCAGAGGCGACGAGGTAATTATTTTTGTGATTCACGCTTTATAGTAAATCAAACTAGGAGAGTTTGCTGCCCGAGATGAAAGAATGTCGGCATCGTAAAAGAAGTCATCAGTCGCGGACATGTTTCAAAACCGCCGACTTCTTCAGTTAGCCGAGATGACAACAACCACGCCGACGCTGGCCAATTTGGCAAGTTCAAGACAAACCGGAAGACAAGGACAATAATGATTGACTACCTACCAGTTCGAAAGCATAGAACCAAAACGCATAATGCAAGAAGCATTATGTGCGGATTTGGGACCAAATTTGGATGGATGCAATTGTTACATTCCTAAGAGAAGGCAAGCTGCCAGAAGATCGGAAGGAAGCACACAAGGTCAGATTGAAGTCGGCAAGATTCAGTCTGACAGCAGAAGGACATCTCTACAGAAGATCCTTCACTGGACCTCTTTAAGGCGTGACACCCTCTTCAAGTCGAAGACTTTCTGCATTTAAATTCATGAAGGAATTTGTGGAAGCCACGCAGGGGCAGATCGTTAGCACATAGGGCCATTACCAGGGGGTATTGGTGCTATATGCTTGAAAGATGCGTAAGCTTATGTAAAGAAGTGTGAACAATGTCGAGGTTTGCACCATTGATACACCAAATTACCGACTTGAATCTTTCCGTTTCTTGGCCATTTGCCCAATGGGGCATGGATCTTGTTGAAATTCGTAGCAATTTACAAGTTAAAGTTAAGCTGAGATAAATTCCTTATCTTTACTTGTTGAAATTTGTAGCAATTTACAAGTTAAAGTTAAGCTGAGATAAATTCCTTATCTTTACTTGTTGAAATTTGTAGCAATTTACAAGTTAAAGTTAAGCTGAGATAAATTCCTTATCTTTACTTGTTGAAATTCGTAGCAATTTACAAGTTAAAGTTAAGCTGAGATAAATTCCTTATCTTTACTTGTTGAAATTTGTAGCAATTTACAAGTTAAAGTTAAGCCGAGAAGATTCCTTGACCTCGCTTGTTGAAATTTGTAACAATTTACAAGAGGCTCTTCGTCAAGTAAAATTTGCGTATAATGCCCGAGGTATGTTACCCGAGGAGATTGTGCAAAAAGGAAGAATCGAAATCATGCAAAATATTCTAAGTATAGAATCATTCGTAGAAAGAAGAATTAAAAGCTCAAGCATTCAAGAATAAACAAATGATAAATAAGTTGTTTACAAGAAAGGCACATCGGCCAGTATGAACAAATTTTACAAAGAAAAGAAAACAAAGTACAAGAAATAGAAGAAAACAAAAAGCGCCAAGGTCCCTTCTTCAACTTGAACAGAAGGTTGTTTGGAACCCGGAAGGTTCTCGAAGAACCACCCTGTCTTTGGGTCCACAACCTCTTGATCTTTTTCAGGAACCCTGTGTTCTTTATTTGCCACGACCTCGGAATGTTTGTCACCGCAACCTCGGCCGATTTCGCTAAGGTTTCATCAACACTTCTCCCAATTAGAAGCATATCGTAAGACGTGCTTAACCGAGCCAGCCTTCCTGGATTGCTTCTAATTGCTCATCCCCGTGAGGTCCAAAACTGGCCGGCCTTGGGAGGATTTGGCCTTCTCACCAAGGGTTCATCTTTATCTTCATCTTTTTCTTCATCTTCATCCTCGCTTCAGATTCAGATTCATCTTGGCTTGAGATGGAGTGGGCAAGGAAGACGCAGGTTTCTTTTGCGCCATGGCGAAGTCGATCGAAGATCAAGCTTTTTGGTCGAGCATTCCAACCTAGGACGATCCTTTGTTGCAAGCTTGCTTGACCAAGCTTGTAGTCTTCAAAGAACGCCTCGCCATGCCTTGGTTGTAGGCAACTTGATTTGCCTTTTGTGGCCAGAGCATCCCTAAGTTTTCTACCGCCTTCTTAGCCTCGGCTTTTTTTCTCGGCCGGCAACTTCCTTGACGCCATATACCTTTTTGAAGAGCAAGTGATTGGGCCTTTCACTCGCCTACCGCTTCTTCCGCTTTTTTCATCCTCGCTTGATCTCTTTTTGGGTCTTTTGAAGGCAAAGAACTCCTTCTTTAATTGAGAGCTCCTCCTTGTTTCAAATGCCTTTACAGAGAAGGCGTGGGCATGTTGAACGGCCTGACAGTTCATAAAGACAAAGGTTATTACAGAGTGAAAATGATGTTTTACAAGTATGAAGATAAAACAAGATCATCAAAGTTCTGAAGGCTTACTTGGACAGAACGTTGCAACATGAGGGCATAGTTCTCATATTCACTGATCTTGGAGTTTTTCTCAAGATCACCTTCGATGAGAACGGCCATGCTGAGTGCCACGCCGACGTTAATGTCAGAGGCGCTTTCATTGGCATAAACTGGCCTGTCCTCAAGTGTAATTTTGGGCTCCCAGGGAACTTTGGGAACCCTGGATCCCGAGGTTGAAGGCTTTTGCTTTTTCGGTGGACCAGATCCAGAGGGTCGCCTCAAACCTCTTCACAGAGCATAGGTGGTCTTCCCGCCTCCGCTACCGGGAGATTGGCAGAGCGCCTTCTCGGCATGAGCCTTAGCCTTCTTGGGCCTTCTTGGTTCTTTTTCGGTTTTGGTGGGGGCATAGTTTGAGCTGCTCATCCTCCATGTCATCTGGCGTCGCCAAGAGATTGAGCACCGCTTTTCTTCGGTTTTTCCATTTCACTGCTTTTGACGAGTCTGCGGGCGCTTTTTTCTTGGATCGGTTCAGACGTGGAAGCAACTTGTTCATGGAGGCGCTTGATGAGGAGGTGCTCTCTTCCTCTCGTCTTGGAACGCTGCAACTTTGAAGTATATGTGGGGATGAAGTTCAAGACCAAAAGGGGCCTTATGCTTTCAAGAGGGAGGTCCAAAAGCTTTTTTCAGTTCGAGGAAGTAGGATCGACGAAAGTCCTGGGAGGTCGGCGAACGCCTGCAAAAATGTAACAAAACATGAGAAATGAGATAAAATATTTTGGAAAATTGAAGAAAAACAAAGTAGCTAAGTAGTTCGAGATGGGCTCTTACCCTTGCCCTCCTTATCGCTCGTGGGAGAGGGAAAAGGTGGACTTCTTCACCGGGCCAAATTCCCGCCTCAAAGTGACAATAAGATAATCCTCAAGAGCCCCTTTGTTGGAGTCTCGGGAGCCTGGCCACAATCTTATATTCGGAGACCTCTTGAGGTAATACACAAAACCTTTCTCCTTAAGGTTAAGGGCACTCATGGTGTAACAATCGATATCGGCAAGAGTGATTCTAACACCCTCTTGCCGAGCTAAAGTTATTATTCCGATAAGGGTCCTATAGGCATTTACTAGAAGTTGCATAGGGTTGAGGTCAGAGTAGTTAAGGACCTCGGAGGAGGATATCAAGAGGGAACCTAAGTCCACATGAACAAAGGCAACTACAGGAAAGGCATTTTATTGCCATCAGCATAATGTAGTCCTCCTCCCCATTTAGTCCGAGTTGGACATCATCTGGAATGGAGAATTCTTGCCTAAAGTGTTCTAGTTTTGTGGGGTATCCACCCTATGTTTCCACACACCCATGGTCTTTATAAGTGTTTGGCTACGTAAACAGAGTATTCTTAAGGATTTTAAGGACCTCGCTTAAAACCTCGAGTCTCGATTGTTTCATTTTTTCCTAGAGATTGATGGTTCTACAACAAATCCCAAACTTAAATCTACTTAATAAATGAGAATGGAAGGCGTAAAACTGAAAACAGGAAAGCAAAAGAAGTTTCAGATTCAGGAATACAAGAAAGTGGAAGGCCAAAAACAGAAGTGAGATGGTGCAAGTATTCAGATGCAAAATCAACAAATGATTCAAAAATTACATGACAAACAGAACATTAGAAGCGAGAAAAACCAATAACGATCAAAGAAACGGAAAAGAAGGGAACAGGGGCTTACCAGAAAGGATGAAGCCGAGATGAGTCCTGCCGAGGTCAGGTGACTTAGGCGACAGCGGCTTGAGCTCCACAGAAATGGCAAAGGCAGACCTAATGCAGAGCTTCGAGCTTGGGGCAATGGAGGATTCGAAAGGAAAAAAAGGCTTCAGAGAGAGAACAAGAATTTCAAAATGCAGAAGTGAAGCGAAGGAGAGAGAGACAAACGTTTTTGTCAAAAGTGAAGCGGCGGCAAAACAGCAATAATGACGCCTAGGGTAACGCATGCGCCAGACGGCGCAGGCAGAGAAAAGACGGCTTGTAGGGGCGTACGGACCAAGAAGAATGAAACGCGTCCTCGTAATGGTTGAAGATTGATGTATGACAAATTTCATACGTAAGGAAGTTGATTTGAATCAAGAGGACATGCCGCCTGGAATGAATGATCTCGGCTAAAAAGTTCTTAGGCGACGCGCGAGATAAAATTCGAAGATAGGTTCCATCACCTCGTAATGCCGAGGTAATAGAACCTAGGGGCGTTAGGGGATATATTTTTCGAGTACCAACACGTGGCGGTGACACCGAGTGTCGTGAGTTCCCCACGTGTTATGGTAGTTGTGCCGAGGTTATCTCGGCTAGGCGATGATACCTCCGGAGATATCGAATCGGGATAAGCGGATAAAGGACAAGAGTCCTAGAATGAAGAGGAAGCTCAAACACGGATGTGGACAAGAGTCCAAGGTTGGGGAAGACTTCATTTGGGGTAAAGATAAACTCTTAGGGAGTATGTCTTAATTCCACCGAGAGTCCTAAATTAGCGAGTCCTAAGTCCATTAGGACGGGTTCTGCTGGGACTAGGATTGGATTGGCTATAAAGAGGCACCCCCATGGGTCTAAGGTACGTTTTTGATACTCAAGTTAGTGAGTTAAGTACTGGATTATCCTTGAGAGATATACTGACTTGATCGTCGGAGTACCCCCGGGTGGTCGAAACCACCGCCGGAGTCTTTTCCTTCTGTGCAGGTTACAAGGAGCCGTCTACTCTGCCAGTGTTCTTCTGCTGAATCACTAAGGAGGGCAGTGTGATCGGAAATTCACTCACACAAATACAAAAAGAATTATGAGCAACAAATTTAATAGAATGAATGGGGATTATGATGAGTACTTCAACGATTATCATGAATATCCAAAAGCCTATAAATAGTTGAAGCATTGAAGAGAAAGGCCCTAGAAAAATCTAGGAACTCCCTTTTCTAGTTCAATTTTTTATTTCCTAGGCGTAGTTAAAGTAGAAGTTTATTTCCATATACTTGCATTTACTTTCATTTCGAAATAGTAAAAGTAGAAAGGTAATACTCAACTCTTGTAATTGCATTATTCACTCGCTCAATTACATATTTTCTTTGTCTATTTCTACATTCACTTTCATTAATTATCTTTCTTATAAAAGTTGGTTTTTAAGTGGCACTTAGGCCATGTTTGGCAAGCGGTAGTTGTAGCCTAAAAGTCAAAAAGTCACCAAAAAAATCAAAAAGCCTACAATTTTTATCCTACAAACCTATGCACAATAGCTCCATCAAAGATAGTGTACTAGGTAGCCATTATTGGAAATTGATTTTTCGTTTTCCTTGTTTGTTTTTTTTTTTTTGTAGTATATTACAAATTTGAAGCAAATTTTGTACGTATGCACTTTCTTGTACATGTATGGAAAAGGTAACACATGTGTACACAAATATTTACAAAAATTAATAAATACAAAAAAAAAAAGTTTGTTTTTTTGTACTTTTCATATGTTAATATTTAAAGATTTTTAAAAATATTTTTATACGTTTATTGTATTTATGTTAGAGTTTTAAAAATATTTTTATATACAAAAAAAAATATTTTGTACATATGCACATTTTTGATAAATTTGTCAACAACCTCCATATTTCTCTCAAGGCACAGGTCACTTCATGCTGCAAAATTGTCCTTGGCATTACTTCACCTGATAGCAAGTTAGGTGAAGTCTCACCGGTAGAATTCAATTTTCCCATTTCTAATTATTTATATTATTTTATTACATATTTTTTTGTAAAAAGTTAAAAAGTTCTTCCCAAAAATACAAAAAAAATTTTACATCGTATTTTAGCTAAAAAGTCAAAAAATTACTAAAAAAATTTGTTTCCAAACGAGGCCTTACTATAAAGTCTTATCCATTGAGGCAAAAAAGAACTTTTGCACAATTGTTTAGTAAGTGTTTGGCTCTACATTTAATTTGTAAGGATTTTTTTTAACATGCTTGCAATTATTATTTTAACCTTCGATAGACAAAAATAAAATAATATATAATTTTTGACACACCCAATGGAATCTTCTTGTATCACAAATGGTGAGAACAAGATGACAGTTAAATAATACTCATCATGAAGAGGGTGTAGATAGAACACAAGAGTTGTAAGTTAACCAACAAAAATTAAATATTGGAGATCAAACTTTGGATTACCAGCTTTTCAATGGCCAAAATAAAGTGATGAACATGATCCACGAATTAGCCAAAATATTAGTGAATGCTAGAGTAGCAGCCTAGCACAAAACCCAAATAATTCTCGACTGTTTGACCAAACTATAAATATTAGACAAACAAGTCGAAATAGATCACGTAGAGGAAATGAACAACCATTAATTGTTACCAATGTTAAACAAGCTTTGAACTCTTTGGGAATGTGGTTAAAATGATGAGTCAACAATCGATGACTTTAATGGAGAGATGGGTCACGCCTTTTTTTTAACAGAATGGGTACTTATCAACCATATATTCGGCCATCGTCTCCCAGAAGCCTTTATTTGCTATATCTCCGCCAAACCTTTTACCCTTTTCCTTATATCTACTATCTCTACCCCCAATTTCGCTTCCTAGGAGCCTTCTTCTACTATCCCTTCTACCAACTCCACCACCCCCCGCTACCCCTTCCTTAAGATCCACCATCTTTGCCCTACCCCTCTAATTACCCTACTTTTCCATGTTGGTCCTCATTCCATTTTCTAAGCATAACCAACATCTCATGCCTCCTCCATGCCCGATGCCTCTACTACACCCAAATTCAAACTCAAATTAAAAATCATGGTTCTCAAATTCAACCCATGATACTCAAATGTATGGATGCTCTAGATCAAATGTTTGTTTCCATAGGTGCTTAGGTTCAAACATCATTTTCCATTGATGTTCTAGAAAGGTTTCCATATGTATCAAATTTGGATTCCATAGATGCTCTGCATCGAGAATGGAAAGGGGCACAAGGTTGCAAGATTGACGATGACAGTCAATTTGGATTGAAACGGTGGTTGGATATGGATTAAGATGCTTTGCCATGGACTAATTGTACAAAATTATGCAATTTATGTGGATAAACTTTTGTGCGACTATTTCAGATCGATTTATGTGGATTGAGAAAGGAGGAATAATGTGAGGGAATGGAGCACGAGGTGGCGATGGTGAGGTTGTGTTGAATCTGATTAGGGTTTTGATTAATTTGGATTTGCACTGGATTTTGGTACGAAGTTAAGGCTCTTTTTTTGGAAGGGTTTGGTCGTGGAGTCGAAATTTTGAAACAAAATTGTGGATTGCTTGGGTTGTATGTAATACATATCTATATATTAAGGAAAAGGGTCCTTTAAAATCCAAGGCTTGTGGAAGTTTCAACATGTCAATTCTAATTTCTTAATTTTTTAATATTTTTTTTAAAAAAAATTGACTTGGTGATTGGTGATTGGTTCAAAGATTGTAATAATTACACTATTGATTACAATAAACACTTAATTTATAATAATTACACTTATTAAATGAATAACGCAATAAATGAAATCCTAATTTCCTTACTTTTTGCATCTCAAGAAACCCATGTAATTATTGTGTAAATGCCTCTTAAATAAATAAATAAACACTTATTAAATTCTTTCAAACTCTTCGGTCAAACCCCATGTATTTAATTTATATATTATGTAATTATTATGTAAATGCCTCTTAAATAAATAAATAAACACTTATTAAATTCTTTCAAACTCCTCGGTCAAACCCCATGTATTTAATTTATATATTAAAAAATCTTAATTTCCTGATTTTTTAATATTTTTTTTTAAAAAAATTGACTTGGTGATTGGTGATTGGTTCAAAGATTGTAATAATTACACTATTGATTACAATAAACACTTAATTTATAATAATTACACTTATTAAATGAATAACACAATAAATGAAATCCTAATTTCCTTACTTTTTGCATCTCCAAGAGACCCATGTAATTATTGTGTAAATGCCTCTTAAATAAATAAATAAACACTTATTAAATTCTTTCAAACTCTTCGGTCAAACCCCATGTATTTAATTAATATATTAAAAAAAATGAAAATAAATATAAATATCTATAATTATTCTCAAAAGACGGGTGATAGCTATATATATATTTGTAATATATATGCACAATATTTGTGGTTTGTTATACGTGATGTTGTGCAAGTGGAGATGGATGTTATGTTATGGATAGATGGCTACTGATAGTGATAGAAGGGAAGAAGATGAATTAATGAAGGAAGTAAAAATTAACCAGATTAGCCCTATTCTGTTATTGAATACAAATGGAGATGGATAAGACATTTGTATTGAAATTAGAACAAAGATTCAAGGTTTAACTTGAAATAATTAAAAATTAAGAATTTGATATGTTACAAGTGTCAAATGCCAAGATCTTTTATGTAATATCTCCATGAAACTTTTGCTCAAATTTTTATTTAATTTGAGTAAAAGTATAGAGAGTGGGTGGAGTTAACTTGAAAAATTCTCTATTTAGTTAAATTTCCAATTTTTTTTAAACATATATTAAAAATTAATTTGATGAAATTTCTTTTAAAAAAATTATTATACATATATATAGTTTTAAAATTTTTAAATGTTTATTTTAACTAAACTATTTTTTAATATTAAAAAAAAATCCCAAAATGAAACCACCTTCTTCTTTATTATGGCTCATACATCTGGATAGAATAAGAAAAGAAAAGAAAAAAAATGATTGTATTTTAAGAAAGTAAATGATTGTATGTCTAGATGAATAAGAAAGTAAAAATGTATTTGTATTTTAAAGAGATATCATAAATATTTTATAATCAATCAAACAATTTTTTATTTTTTTATTTTTTTATATCAAGTTTCACAATATTTGATGAAAAATAAAATAGGCAACAATAAGAGAATTCTCATTCTTTTAACTTTAATTTGTCAAGGTGTGTCAAAATAAGTACTATGTCCCTAATAACACTAACCTTACAGTCCAAGTGGCTGATTTGTTGATGGAGTTTGCAAATGTGATACCTCTAGAGTTGCCAAAATCACTCTCTCCTCGACGTGCCATAGATTACAAAATTGAATTGATCGCTAATGCCAAGCCTTGGACCAAGGCACCTTATCAAATGTTGCCGTTGAAACTTGCTAAATTAGGAAAGCAGTTGTTTGAGTTGTTGGAAGCCAAGATGGACCAGCCCTCCAAAGCCTCATATGGTGTCCCAGCAGAACCGACCTTGGGCTAAGGCCATTAAAGCCTGTGCCTTAGGCTCAAAAAAATTGGCCCAAAACATGGCCTCCAAATTTAGTAGTGTCTTATAATATATTACAAATTCAAATAGACCCAATTTATTTTTATTACTTTAGGGCCAATCTAAAGGGCCTAAAAAATTATGTTGGGCCCATATGAAAATAAAATAAAATTATAAGTGTTGTTTGGCCCAATTGAAATTAAAACATATACAAACAAGTGTTGTTTTGGCTTAATTTTTAATATTTTTGAGTATTTGTAATGATTTCTTCCTACTTTAATATATGAAAGTAAATTTTAGTTTATAATTTTAATGATTATATGTGCAAGTAAATTTAAATAAAAAACTTGTTGATACTTAACCTTTTATGAATAAATTTTTTATTAAAAAAAAAAAATATAAGAGGGCTCCATTTTCATAGTTCGTTTAGGCCTCATAAATCTCAAGGCTAGCCCTGTGCCCCAGTGCTGTTATAAAAGATGGATGATGGTTATTTGAGAATGTGCGTAGATTATTGAGCCCTAAACAAAGTGACAACCAAGAATCTAAACAAAGTGACAATCAAGTTGATTTATTTGACCGTTTCTGCAAGTCCACGTATTTCACGAAATTGGACCTTCGCTTGAGTTATTGGCAAGTCAGGGTTGTGGAAAGAGACAAGGTAAAGACCACATGCCTAACAAGATATGAATATTTGAATTCTTGGTTATGCCATTTGGTCTTACCAATGCTCCTATGACATTTTGTAATTTTATGTCTATGATTCAACTAAAGTTTAATTTGGTAGCAATAACTAAGATGATTATTATTCAAGCTACATAATATGATCCAACTACATTCACTAAGCTCTTCCAAATCATAAATAAAAATGAGGTCAACCTTGCAGAAGAATTCAAACAACTGTAAGAAGATCTTGAAGAAAAAGTGATGAACAATGGCATTGATTATGAATATATGGTAGATGATGAAAAATTACATAATCTGGACAATAAGTTGGAGTATTAAAATAGCAAAATGTAAAGGACCCTAACTTTTCATAAAACATTTCGGAAGAGAACATGGTGTGGCCCAGCCAAGGATGGATCTAGGGAGGTACGGGCAGGGGCGGTTGCATCTCAAATTTTAAAAAAATTATGTATATTATATTAATAATTAGTAATATAATTTTAAATTGGAATACTTCATACCAAAATTTCAATAATTCGTACCCTCTAAATTATTTATATTACAAAATTTTAAATATAGTTTCTAAATTAAATTTTATCAAATATTGATCTATTCTATTTATTATTAGTATTATTTATTATATTTCTATATTGTTTAAAATTACTTGTATTCTTTTATTTGTTTTTACGTGTTACTATTCTTATTTTTTGTTCACATGTCATTTATGTTTTTTCTTCTTCTTTTATAAATCACATTTTAATTTTCTTATGCATCTTATTTTGCATTTATTCTTGTTTATTCATTCTTTAGAAATAAGAATACTGTCTGGAAATAAAAATATTATCTACTTCAATATGACATTCTTAAAATAAGTTAAACCAAAATGTAATATTGCTTATTAAAATGGATTATCATTATAGTCATAAAAACATACATTTTCAATAATAATTTTTTCTTTTTTGGTCAAAACTAAACTGCGTAATAAGATGGAAGATGAATTTGTAGCCAATTACTTGATCTTTTATTTTTATTTTTATTGAGGAAGATATTAATTGAGGTTTTGATATCGAGTTTATCATAAGTTTTTTTTATATATATTATAAAAACTTGGGATTACAACATTTTCAAATAGTTAACTTTACTAGACGAGGACATAGTAATAATTAATATTTTGTTAAGTTAATGTAGACAAGAAATATGTCAAATTATATTTTTGTTCTTAATTATGTTGACAAAGAATGTTTGATTATTAGTAAGATTATTCATTTTTTGTACTAGTATAAATCAAAATTTAAAATTTTATAATAATTTTTTTTGATAAAAAATTACATATGCTTTTGCCCCTCAAAACTCAAATCCTAGATCCGTCCTGGGCCTAGCTAGCACTTGGAATAGCTCCAAAGAGTCTTTTATCTTTAGATTATTTTGTTTATTGTAACTTTATTTGTATGGTGTGTTTTTATTTGGCAGTGTGCTTGTATTTTCAATTCTGAATAATTTGTAGAAACATTTGAAGTCTGATCTTTATAAAAGACTATCGACATTATAGGAAGAGGCAAAGCTCTCTTCCCTATCTAGGACTGGAATTTGTATTGTTCTAGCTTAGAAACTTTCATATAGAGCAAAGTATAGAACCTCTGTAATCAGTTAATATATGAAGAATATTATCTTTTGAAAATCCAATTGAAACCTGTTCTTTTTCGTAACATTTATTTAGGGTCTTGCTACATCTTCCTAATTTCCCTCCCCCTAATCCCCCTAATTTCCATATCAAGTAAGAAAAAAAACAAAAAAAAAGGAAGCAGTTGCCAAAACAGGAAATTAGGGGGATTAGGGGGCCTCTTTTTAGGGCTCCAAATCATTTTCCATTTATTTATTTGTGAGTAAGTAGTTATTTGTTACCTTCTAAAAGCATCTTCAATGCTTACTCTTTTTTTATTTTTATTTTATTTTATCAAATCTGAGTAAAAACTTCATCTAATATTGAGCTTTTCAACGAAAAATTTTCTTTTTTTTATCAAATCACCGATTGACCGAAAGGACGATTGAACGGATGTTCGGCCGGTCAACCTGTTTGTGTAAATTAACCAAAACCTGAAATATTTTTCCTTCCATTTTTGTTTCCCTTCATTCCTTTTACATTTATTTTTTCCTCCATTAATTATTGCCCTCCAAAATGTATATAAATAAAAAGATTAAACCTATTTATCTATAAAGAATAAACTCAACAAACAATGTAATTTTAAGAACCAACCCATCTTCATCTCCAAGACTCGAACAGAACATAGTTCTTCAAATTTTTATGTTTTCACTGATTTCTCATCCTCCTTTTCTTCCTCATCCTTTGATGATGATGATGATGATGATGATGATGATAATGATGAAAAAATAGTTGAGATGAATAATGTTATGACCCAAACCCGATCCCAAAGGCATGGCGTCACAACAAGACAATCAAAATAAAATAATTAAAATTTCTGTAGTTGCAACGTAAGCGGATAAATTAAACAAATTAAAATAAAATAAATGGGTATCAAAAAGTTTTTTTAAAAGAAAATAGTAATTTGGGCTTTATTTTATTACAAGAGTCCGATCGGAATTACAAATAATAAATAAATAAAATAAAATAAAAACACTGCAATTCATTTCTAATCTCGATTTTGCTAAATTTCATCACCTGAAAAGGGATAACAGCTATAAGCACATGACAGAGTGAGAAATATTATACTAAGAGCATAAGGGCATAAAATTCACTATGGATAATTATTGGCTAAACAAAACTTGATATTAAAATATAGAGTAAATAATACGGAAATTATTTGACATAATACAGAAATCATATAAATAAAATAATCATAATCACGGTACAGAACAAAACAAAACAAAATAGAATAAAGGTCACTGGAGTGACAAACAGAATAGAGGTCAATAGATCCATGATAAACAGAGGGCCACAAAGTGACCAATCAGAAACCAATGGTTTATTTAAATCCTCCAAGGCATGGGACTCCCGTGGTGATATTTACAGAAAATAATTGTTTACAAAATCATTGTCAAATAATTTTTAAAATTTAAGCAAACATAACTATGTGTTTCAATTTAAGCAAATAGAGTTCAAAAACTAATCAACGTAATTGAAATATTAATATAACTTTTAAAACATGAATTGCTTCAAATAAATTATGGTAACTCAAAACATACATAGAATATATTATGGTAATTTAAGGAATAATATAACTCACTTTTACTATAAAGTTACCCCTGTTTTTTTATTTTTCCTCTGCTCCCGAACCTCCACTTGCTAAGCTCTTCCTCCTTTCACTCTATTTAGTTGGTTGTTTCCTCATTCTACTTCAGCACCCTCACTATTTATACTTACCCAAGTGTGAGGCCCAAGCTAAGAATTATACACATCGAAGCTCCCTCTTTTTGCCACCTGTTTTTGACCCTTGTTGTTGTTTATTTTTTTTTTTACCGTACGAATTTACCAAGAGCCACATTAACCCTTGGCTCACAAAAATCTTACTTGGCTTCTCTATCTTATTTATTTATTTTTTCTTCAATTCTAAAGGTTATGATTCCTAAAATTACATATGATTATATGTTAGGTTCACGTCTAAAAACCTCACCACCTAACTATAAAATATCACTTACCGCTTGTTTAATATACTAAAAGTGCAGTGTCTCACAATCTATTCCCTTAACAATTTAATCGGTTAATTCCCAACTTTCTAAACTATGCACTTTTTTTTTTATATAATAAGGAATTCTATTTATTTATTAATTATTATGTATATCTATATATTTTTCTCTACTCATGATTAGTTGATATTAACACAGTACTGAATTAAATTTAAAAATTCGGGTGTCACATTTCTCCTCTCCTTAAAAGAAGTTTGTCCCCAAATTTGACATACCTTGATTTTCGAAGAGGTGTGGGTATTTGGCTCGCATTTGGCTTTCAGTTTCCCATGTCACTTCTTCGACACGATGGTTTCTCCATTAGACTTTTACAAGAAGTATAGTCTTATTTCGAAGGACCTGATCACGACGATCGAGAATTTACACAGGCTGTTCTTCATAAGAGAGATCTTTTTGAACTTCCAAGTTTTCATAATCGACAACATTCTCTGAATCTCGAAGATATCGATGAAGCATCGAAACGTGAAACACATTGTGGACATTGGACAGTTCGGGTGGAAGCGCAAGGCAACATGCCACAAGACCAATCCTTTCTAGTATCTCGAATGGCCCGATGTAACGTTGGTTTAACTTTCCTTGTTTTCGAAATTGGATAACCTCTTTTGTGGGTGAGCTGTTTAGAAACACATGATCTCCTATTTGAAATTCTAAGTCCCGTCTTTATGTATCAGCATAGCTTTTCTGGTGGCTCTGGGTAGTGTGAATTCATTGTTGGATGAGTTGAATTTCCTCACTTATTATTTGCACAATTTCAGGGCCTAACAGTTTCCTGTCTACGACTTTCATCCAACACAGAGGTGATCGATATCTCCTTCCATACAGTGCTTCGTACGGTGTTATTTCAATGCTTGCTTGGTAGCTATTGTTATAGATGAATTCCATCAAAGGTAGATGCTCATCCTAGTTACCTTTGAGGTCCAATGCGCATACACATAACATGTCTTCCAAAGTCTAGATTGTTCTTTTGGATTAACTATTAGTTTGTGGGTGATAAGCAGTGCTAAACTTTAGTGTAGTCCCCAAAGCCTTATGCAATTTGTTCTAGAAGTGAGACACGAAGCGGGGGTCTTGGTCAAACACGATTGAAACTAAGGTGCCATGCAAACGAATGATTTCTTTAATGTATAAAGTGGCAAACTTATTAAGGGTGTACATGATTTTAATTGGCAGAAAATGCATCGATTTCGCTAATCAGTCTACTATAACCCATATTGCATCATTCTTCGAAATTGACTATGGTAGCCCGACTACGAAGTCTATAGTAATGTGTTCCCATTTCCATTTAGGAATAGAAAGTGGTTGCAACATTCCCACAGGTTTCTGATGTTCTGCTTTAACACACTAACAATGCAGGCATTTAGAGACGTGTCTTGCTATGTCTCTTTTCATTCTTGTCCACCAGAAGTGTTTCTTCAAATCATGATACATCTTCGTATTGCCAGGGTGGATTGCAAACCTCGAGCTATGAGCTTATATCAATATCTTCTTCTTGAGTTCTGGAAGGTCGGGTATGCAAATTCGATTCCAAAATTTTAGCATCCCATTACTTACAGTGAAGTCAAGATTAGGGCGTACTCCTTTGCTCCTCGTACTTTTTCTTTAAAGGTTTATCTTCACATTGGCGTGTTTTAATTTTTTCAATCAAAGTGGGTTCCATAGTTATATTGGCGAGCAAACCATTAATCTGGCAGGAAACAAGAGTGCATGTCAAACTTCTGGTCGTCTTTCGGCTCAGTGCTGTGGCTTGACTTTTCGTGCTCCTTTCAGAAGATGAATAGCCCCACAGTTCAGACTCCCGCGGTTCTGAATCTGATCTTACAAGTGCAATGTGAAATAGATAAACACAAAAAGAGTCCAAATCTGGCAATTCTTTTTGAAAATTGATCTTTGAATCAAATACCAAAATTGGACTGCTTTGCCAGATTTCAGAGTCGCTACCTAAATATTTTTGAAAAATTTAGGGAACCCAAGACTCGTGCCAAATGCCATTAGTCCGTCATCACCAAAGTGTCTCGGCTCGGAAACTTAGGTACGAGAGGGGAATGCCATGAATTGAGCACCTCACTCGCCCGATCAAAGATCGGCCTCTACTAATCATGATGTGATTTTTATTTACATTATATGCTCTTGTTCCGATTTATTAGACTAACTTTACTATGTGAAACACACAAAAATATAGACTAATTTGCAAGAATTGGAATATTTGATTTTATGTCTTATTTGAAAATTGTTTTGTGAATTTGCCACTTGGAAAAATGGGCTTAAAATGGACATTAATCAAACTATCCCAATTCAGGCAACTACCTTTCATCCACAAGCATTCAAACAGTTATATCATTTAAGCAATTAGTATGCTTGGACATGGTAACACAAACATTCAATACAATATGCTAAAACACAAAATTGCTCACCTAGTACTCCAAGCCAAAAAAAAGCAAAATAATTAGAAAAATATGTATGTTCCTAATTAATACAATATGACTAAATGCAACGCACACATTATGTATTTTATAGGCTCGGCTATGAGCATGGCACATGATTTCATTCAAAACATGCGATATAGCACATATTCAAGTAATGAATTTGAATATTGATATTGGGTTAGTATGATGAGCCGAGCTTTGGATGCATGCAAGACAATGGATGCAAAGCATAAGAATGCTAATTTGAAAAATGATGTTCTATTCTAACCATCGCAAGCAAGTAAGTAAAAGGGAGAAAGACATACAACTTATTACACGGTTGCCCTCGTGTAAGAGGGTGCGAATCAAAGTCCGAAAGTTTAAATTAAACTAATTATTACAAAACCAAATGAATAAATAAGCGAAGAATTAACTTGCTAGCTATGCTATTACAACAAGGATAACTATGATAAGTAGACTAACTATTTAAGCTAACTAGTCATAACAGTTAAAAATAAACAATAATAATAATTACGACGCTAATAATTAACAAGACTAATTATAACAACAATAATAAATTAATTAATTAATTACAACAATGATCATGATGTAAGCAAGGATGCGCAAAGGTTGCATGCACAATGTCCAAGAACAACTCTGTCTGCCCAAGCTTGCTCTGTTTTGCCTTCAGCCACTGCTTTCTATTTTCTGCAGAACACTGCTGACCAAACGTTGATGACCGGCTAGCCCTCAATGAAGCCTGGCTGGGCCTAAAGAAGGCCGGTCGTGCCTCAATGTCATGCAAAATTTTGTTTTGTGCTCTGAAGTGAAAACAGTGCAAACAGAGTGTTCTAAACTCTGTTTGTCCTTCTCACACTTCTTTGTCATGGGAAAGCCTCGAGAGAAGGTTGGAATCGTTTCCAAAACCATCAATGAGCAAGTTGATTGCTTGATGATTTCGGGTACAATTTAGACAAAAAAAATCAATAAATGTAATGAACAACAACCACCCCTCCCTCTTGTCATAGAGTGAACTCAAAGAGGGAGGTAGAGACACTTCAAGATTCATCAAAACATCATGGATTGATGTAAGACAACCCTTGACACAATGGATTTGGCATAACATTCGGCCGAACCCTAAGTCCAAGATGATTGTTACGTCCACTAAGTGAGAAATATGTCAAACGAGAGGTGATTTTCAACATGAAAAAGAGACTACACCGTTGGTAATGAATCTCCATAGAGATTAAGCCATTAAGCATAAATTGCTAGTTCACGTTTTGAATAACCGTCAACCAATTGAAACAACTCTCCAATGAAAGAGATGAATGGCAAGTTGATTATTAAAATGAGGTTCTTAAACATGGAAATTAGATAAGGAAAAGCTTAGAACAATATACAACAAGCTATGGATGCAAACTTATAAGACAACACTCGAGCTAATCAAAGCATGAACTATTTGAACAACCTAGAACAGCCCTAAAACAGCCTTCAAGAGATGAAAAACAGTGGCTTAAAGTGCATGAAAAGAGCCTAAAAAGCTAATCAACAAAGAAAGAAAACAAGGCTAGTAAACAAGAACAAGGAGGGGTAACCCCTCCACTTTTGAAACCTCAAAGCATGATTTTTAGCTCTTTTTTAACTCCGAAAATCAGTTTAGAGAGCAAAGATAAAGAGTGTAAAAGTAAGGGTTTGAGCTATAGGCAAAGGTGTAGAAAGAGTGTAAACTCTCTCTAGCCTTTTGGTAGCTTTCCAAATCCAAACTCAAACACTTAAAAGAGAATCAAAACAACATGAAACTACAAAAACTAGATAGTAAGTAAAAAAACAAGAAGTAAAAGAGAGGATGACAAGCTTATACCTCTCAAAGAAGTGAGCTTTGGCTTATGGATCAAACCATATCTCACCACACTCTCAAGCTTGAATTATGGTGCTCAAGGCTCAACCAAGGTTCCTAGACTAAGGTGTGAAGGTATAATGTATGGATATAGGTTCAAGGTGATAGGTTTGCTCAAAGTGTTGCTTACACAAGAAGAAGGAGAAGTGGAAGCTCTTAAGAAGGTGTAAAGGCTTTTTTGAAAATTTTCAACCCTCAAAACAGAATATATGGTCGTTTTTTATAGAATTTGAGCAAGAGAGGTCATAAATATCTCAAAAAATGGACAGCTGGTGGGCTCTCGCCCAGAACAATGTTTCTCTTTACTAAGGCACAGCCATGGCCGGGCCTCAACGTGTTCCCCTATTTTTCTACTTTAGACTCAGCATATGGTGGCACAATGTGTAAAAATGGATTTCTTAGGTATAATTAGTGGGAATATGGAAGGTTTGGGATTGTTTCGGAGCTTTAAACAAGGCCCTTTCGTTGAGACCTCATACCACGCACAACACCACTTTCATCATCAAGTATACTGGACAAAGCCCTCGAGCCTTGCGGGCGGTCAAAAATGGGGTGTCTACAAGTGTGTCTGCCACCACGTTAGCTTTGGCTGGATGATGATGGATCTTTACATCATAGTCTTTCATAAATTCTAGCCACTGTTGTTGCCTCATATTCAGTTCCTTCTGTATAAACAGATATTTAAGACTCTTGTGGTCATTGTAAATCTTGCAGGTTGCATCGTAGAGATAATGGCACTAGATCTCAAGGGCGAAAATCACTGCAGCCAACTCTAAATCATGAGTTGGGTAGTTCTTCTCATGAGTCTTTAATTGGTGTGAGGCATAAGAAATGACTTTTCCGTTTTGCATAAGAACGCAACCCAAACCATTATATGAGGCATCACTATAAATTATGAACTCATCTGTTCCTGCGGGGAGTGCTAGTATAGGAGTTGACACAAGTTTGCTTTTTAACTCTTGGAAGCAACGTTCCAGTTTATTAGTCCATTCAAAAGGTGTGTTCTTCTGAGTTAGCTGGGTCAAGGGTGATGCTATCTTCAAGAAATCTTGTACGAAGCGTCAGTAATAGCCAACTAAACCCAAGAAACTTCGAAATTCTGATACATTAGTAGGTTGTGGCCAATCTACGATTATTGTAACTTTTTGAGGGTCGACTAAGATGCCATCCTTGTTAATAACGTGGCCGAGAAAGTATACACTAGTGATCCAGAATTCATATTTCTTCAATTTGGCATAAAGTTTGTGATCACGTAGTGTCTGTAAAACTCTTCGCAAGTGGTGTTCATGATCTTCTGGTGATTTGGAGTATATAAGAATGTCGTCAATGAAGACAATGACGAATGTGTCAAGATAAGGTTTGAACAACTGATTCATGAGGTCCATGAAAGCTGCTAGAGCATTTGTGATGCCGGTAGTGCCCGTAACGTATTCTGAAAGGCAGTCTTTTTGATGCTTTCTGTTTTAACTTTTAGTGATGATAACTGGAACATAAATGAATTTTCAAGAATACTTAGGCACCTTGGAGTTGGTCGAACAAGTCATCGATTCGTGGCAGGGGGTACCAATTCTTGATGGTGACCTTGTTTAATTCTTGATAATCAATACACAATCTCATGGTACCATCATTCTTCTTTATGAATAGCACTGGAGCTCCCCAAGGCGAGGTACTTGGTCAAATGAAACCTTTGTCCAGTAGTTCTTGGAGTTGGGTCTTTAGTTCTTTGAATTCCATTATTGACAAGCGGTAAGGAGCTTTTGAGATTAGTTGTGTACTAGGTTGGGTTTCAATGGTGAATTCAATTTCTTGATTAATTGGGGTACCAAGTAGATCTTCAGGAAAGACATTCGAGAATTCTCGAACCACAATGGTTGCATCAAGTGTGGAAGCCTTTTGTTAAGTATCGATCACATAACATATATAACTATAACAACCCTTTCTTAGAAGTCATTGGGCTGTTATGGAGGATATAAGATAGGGAGGGTTGGAAACTCCAATTCTATCAAAAACAAGCTCGAGTTGGTTTGGTAACTGGAGGGAGACGTTTTTGGCCTTGCAATCAATAGAGCCGTGGTTGGCAACCAGCCAATCCATTCATAGGATTATATCAAAGTTACCAATGTGGAGGGGAATCAAGTCCACGTATAAGGTTTTGCCTTTTAGGGATATAGCACAAGATTTGTACACATTAGCACTAAGGGCCAGAAGGAAAAGACACAGACAATATGTATCCTATGGGTTCGGGTGTTGATGCCAACTTGGTAGCAAAGTGTGGTGCAACAAAAGAATGAGTTGAACTAGAGTCAATGAGAACATGGGCGAAATGACCACAGACAGAAAATGTACCTGACACAACGTTTTCAGTAACTTTCGATTTTCCAAGTACCAAGGCAAAAGCCCTTCCTTGGCATTTTTGGTCTTTCCTCTTTCCTCTAGGTCCTATAGGTTTTCTAACTAGTCCAGAGAGGCCGGCTCTAGGATTGGTAAGCTTTGGACAATCCCTCAGCAAGTGACCAACTTGACCACATTTAAAGTATGCTCCCGTGTCTTGATGACATTGTCCCCAATGAGCCTTCTCACAAGTAGGACAAGTTGGAATAGTGCCACCTCAGGCGTTAGTAGGACCTTGATTGCCTAAACTGGTTGTGCCCGTATTTACCTTCTTGGGAGGCGCAACACTAGATCTTCTGTTGTTTCTTTCCTAAAATCATTTCTTTTGGCTTGTTTCCCCGGAATGGGAGGCTTTAATCCTTTTTTCCGCGATGTATGCTTGATCCACCACCTCCATATAGGTTGGTAGTTTCAAAACCTCAAGCATATCCTTGATTTCAGCATCCAATCTTGCTTCGAATTTCCTTACTTTCCGTGCTTCGGTGGGGATGACATACGTCGCAAATCAAGCTAGTTGCGTGAACTTGCTCTTGTATTTGGCCACAGTCATGGTTCCTTACGTTAGATGTATGAATTCCAACGCCTTTTATTTCCGCAACGAATCTGGAAAGTATTTCTCATAAAATACTTTCAAGAATCTTGCCCAAGTCACGATATCTTCTTTCTCCAGGGTAAGAAGCCACCACTCTTGTGCATCACCTTTGAAAGTGAATGTGGTGAAGGTTACCTTCTATCTTTCTGTACAAGGTTGCGCGCGAAAAATCTTCTTCATGTCTTTAACCCAAGTTTCTACGACTAGTGGGTTTGTACTATCGGTAAATGTGGTGGGTTTCAAGTCCTGGAACTGTTTTATTGTAATTGGCTCTTCTCACCATTCAGGCATTCCGTTATTTATTTTGGTTTGTAGGGCTCGCAGAAAACTGGTAACTGCTCTTTCCATGATTTGCTCCATTGGGTCGGCACCACTGACCGACGATCTGGTTCCATTTCCATCATTAGCCATTACTACAAGGTCAAAATAGTTAGTGGAAATTTTTTTTTTGAATAAATTATTACGGATTTAATCATTGCAATATCATTATTATGAATTTAATCATCGCAATATCATATCTATAATTCACAAAGATCAACAATACATATATAATTTACACGACACTTGGTTTACTAATGCAAAAGAAAAGATGTTAGTACAACATATTTAGATAACAGTCAAGAGTTAGTGTCTAATCCTACTAATACAAAAACATAAAGATTAGACTAATCATGGTCAGGTCACAAAAATCTCCTGGTTGGACGTCTAAAATGGACCGTTAGGCCACCACGAGATCTGGCTTTGGAAAACTAGGCCATGAAATAACCTTGCAAACTCATCCTGCATGAGGGACTCAAACTCCCAGCCACTGTGCTCTATTCCAAAGCAATACCATACCACCTGAACTATATAGACAGAAACACCGTAATCATAACCCCAAAATTTCCATCCAGTAATCCGTATAGGTATCTCTAAGTATGACGCATTGTTAGTGAAATCCACAGTTGGGATATGGATAATGTGCTGTGGAGGAGGTGTCGTAGTGCATATGTGGCTACTAGGGTATGCGTGCCCTCTCATCTTAGCAAAGCTTGGGGGCAATGGTGCAACCAAGAAGTGCGATAGTCCTAGATCCAGAGCAAGACAAACAACGTGGGTCGGCCTAATGTACCTTTCGCGTGTGCTGTCTCGGCTAAGTCTGCAAAATAAGAAATCCGCATCAGGGTCAACCTGTAAGTATATGGGTCTCCTTATGAGCCGGTCAAGTGTTGGGCGAGCTTATCTGACAAGACTTGGAAGCTCCCCAGCCCTCTAGTAGGTTTGGGATAAGATGAGCTCCTGGGGGCTCAAACTAGAATAACTTCATTAGATTTTCCATTTCCTACAACACAGGAAAACTTAGTCTAGAATATTTATAAAATGGTTTAATTGTGTTAGACAAACTAAAGCGTTTTTTTTTTTTTAAAAAAAAAAAACCCCAAAAACCATTGCTCTGATACTACTTTTGTCATAACCCCAACCCGATACCCAAAGGCATGGCGTCACAAGACAATCAAAATAAAATAATTAAAATTTCCGTAGTCACAACATAAGCGGATAAATTAAACAAATTAAAATAAAATAAATGGGTACCAAAAAATTTATTTAAAAGAAAATAGCGATTTGGGCTTTATTTTATTACAAGAGTCCAATCGGAATTACAGATAGTAAATAAATAAAATAAAAACAGTGCGATTCATTTCCAATCTTGATTCTACTAAATTTCATCACTTGAAAGGGGATAATAGCTATAAGCACATGGTAGAGTGAGAAATATTATACTAAGAGTTTAAGGGTATAAAATTCACCATGGATAATTATTGGCTAAACAAAGCTTGATATTAAAATACAGAGTATATAATACGGAAATCATTTGACATATAATACATAAATCATATAAACAAAATAATCATAACCATGGTATGGAACAGAACAAAGGTCATTGGAGTGACAAACAGAATAGAGGTTAGTGGATCCATGACAAATAGAGGGCCACAAGGTGATCAATCAGAAACTAATGATTTATTTAAGTCCCCCAAGGCATGGGACTCCCGTGGTGGTACTTACAAACAATAATTTTTTACAAAATCATTGTCAAATAATTTCTAAAATTTAAACAAACATATCTATAGGTTTCAATTTAAGCAAATAGAGATCAGAAAATAATCAACGTAATTGAAACCTTAATATAACTTTTAAAACATGAATTGTTTCAAATAAATTATGGTAACTTAAAACATACATAAAATATATTATGGTGATTCAAGGTATAATATAACTCACTTTTACTATAAAGTTACCCTTGTTTTTTATTTTTCCTCTGCTCCCGAACCTCCACTTGCTAAGCTCTTCCTCCTTTCACTCTATTTACTTGGTTGTTTCCTCATTCTACTTCAGCACCCTTACTATTTATACTTACCCAAGTGTGAGGCCCAAGCTAAGAATTATACACATCGAAGCTCCCTCTTTTTGCCACCTGTTTTTGACCCTTGTTTTTTTTTACCTCACGAATTTACCAAGAGCCACATTAACCCTTGGCTCACAGAAATCTTACTTGGCTTCTCTTTTATTTATTTATTCTTCAATTCTAAAGGTTATGATTCCTAAAAGTACATATGATTATATGTTAGGTTCATGTATAAAAACCTTACCACCCAACTATAAAACATCACTTACCGCTTATTTAATATTCTAAAAGTGCGGTGTCTCACAATCTATACCCTTAACAATTTAATCGGTTAACTCCAAACTTTCTAAACTATGCACTTTTTTTTATATAATAAGGAGTTCTATTTATTTATTAATTATTATGTATATCTATATGTTTTTCTCTACTAATGATTAGTTGATATTAACACAGTACTAAATTAAATTTAAAAATTCAAGTGTCATAAACAATGCTACAATGATATAGATTCTAACAGCAGCTGAACAATCGAAGAAAAAAAAGGTGGCTCTATTCTAGGACATAAATACATACGTCGCGAAAAAAGACAGAGTCATGATTAATTGTTTGCGGACTATTTTGCTATAAATTCAATTTATCCACTTTTAATATTTCAGAGACATTTTTGAATGCGTCGTGATCTAAATCTACGAATTTTGAATGCCAATTGAAGCACATGGCATTTATTTTGTTCAAAAAGAAGATGTTTGTCATATTCTTAGATTGTCTTTGCTTCAAAAGATGATTTCAACAATTAGAATGCTTGTATATGGAGTGGTGGCAGATGCAATTGATGATTATGTGCGAATTAGGGAAAGCACAATAATTGAAAGTTTTAAACACTTTTGCAAATCAATTATCGAAATCTTTGGAGTTGAGTATTTTAAATCTCCATCAACAACTGATATTACTAGATTACTTGCTATTGAGAAGGCTTTTGGGTTTTCGAGTATGTTGGGAAGTTTAGATTGCATGCATTGAGAGTGAAAAAAATTATCCAATGGCATGGAAAAGATGTAGGTCATGTAGAAAAGCTAAACATAATTGTTGAAGCAATAACTTCTTATGATTTGTAGATTTGGCATGCCTTTTTTGGAATGCTTGGATTGCATAATGACTTGAATGTCTTGGATTGTTTGCCCTTATTTTCTGATCTTGCCCAAGGTAAAGCTCCGCCTACTAATTACACTATTAATGGACACACTAACAATATAGGTTATTACCTTGCTGATGGTATATACCCTTCATAGGAAACACTAGTTAAGACAATCTCTTCTCCCTAAGGAACAAAGAAGTAACATTTTTTTATGATGTAAGAGTTAGCAAGGAAAGATGTAGAGTAGGCATTCAAGGTACTCCAATCTCGATTTGCAATTGTAGGTGGACCATCACGTTTTTGGGATCCCAAAATACTTGGTAATATAACGAAAACAAACATTATATTGCACAATACGGTTGTCGAAGATGAGAGAAACTCCTATCTTGATTTTGATTATGAAACATCAAGAACCAATACAACAATAGTAGTTTCAAACGCAAATAACAATGACTTTGAATCCTTTATGTCTCGTCATTTAGGTATTAGAGATAAGAATGCGTATCATGCCATCCACAATGATTTAATTGAGCATCTATGGAAACTTCATGGTGAAAAGTAGCTTCAACAATTGGACAAGAGGATGTAGCTTTGGTTTGATTTTTTTGATTGGGAGGTGTTTAGGCAAATGATTTTTCAGTGTTTGTTGCAAATATGTTATTGTTGTTATTGTGTTGGTAGTGAATATGTGAATATACTTGGACACATATATAGTTTTTGTTTCTAAATGCATCCAATGAATATATTATATTTGTTGGGCTTTATTAAGTTATCAATTATGTTTGTTGGGTTTCATTATGTTACTATATTTTAATGAATGTTACTACCAGTTGAGTTCCAATTATAAGGCATAATAAAGTGGATGAAGTATACATCAATTTGTCTAGTCTTTCATGGTTTTTTTATTTATTTATTTTTGTTTGTCAGTGTTTGTTCATTATCATCAATGCATCTTACTTTAATGAATGGCTTTTGATGGTTTGTTTGATATTTGCATGAATGCATTAGTTCATTCAATTGCTTATTAAAAGTTCCATCAATACATCTACATCTATTTGGACACATATATAGTTTTTGTTTCAAAATGCATCAAATGAATATATTATGTTTGTTGGATTTTATTATGTTATCATTATGTTACTTGTATTTCAATGAATGTCACTTCTAGCCGAGTTTCATTTATAATGCACAATGAAGTGGATAAAGTATACATCAATTTCTCTAGTCCTTCATGGGTTTTTTTTAAAATTTTTTTTTAATATTTATTTTTGTTTGTCAATGTTTGTTCATTATCATCAATGCATCCTACTTCAATGAACGACTTTTGTTGGTTTATCGAGTATTTGCATGAATGCATCAGTTCATTCAATTGTTTATTAAAAGTTCCATCAATATATCTACATCTACCTCATGGACTCTATCTACCCATCTAACTCTTCAGATCATCTATCGTTTCACTTGTCTATAAAAGTATATCAGTTTGTTTGATTATATTCAAGTATAGTAGAAGTAATTGGGAGAACAGGGAACTAATCATCCGAAATCAAAACAGGACATACAACTGCACCAAATCGGTCGACCAGAGAGACGATCGAACAAACATCCGACTGGTCAATCGGTGGCCTTAAGGACTTCTAAAATTACGGGTAGCCTTCAGGTTCTATTGTTCAACTTTTCACACCCTTATTCTGTTGCTTAGTTTTTCACACTCTTTTCGATTTATTTTGAAATCCCTTTTACTCAAATCCTACTCCATATTCACGTAGTCATGCCTAGAACCAAAAGAGCAAGAAGAGAACTTGGACAATCCTCAAATCCTGAACAACAATATCCTACTCTAGACTTTTTCACTTATGCTTATGAATAAGCCTTTCTGACGTTCTACAACTGACCTATTGTATCGAGTAGAAGGGTCAATCTTACTCCTCAATATGATGCTCTATTGGTTAGCAAATTTGAGAGTATGGGTTGAAAAAAATTGATAAATTTACCACATAAGGTATATCCTCATCTTATTTATCTCTTTTATGTGCACTTGGATCGTACCCATGAACAAGAGGAAGACTATACTATTATGTCCTACGTGAAAGGTAAACACATTAAATTTAACATTCCCACTTTGGCAAAAATTATTGAAGTTGAGCAAGGGGATTCAAATGTGCTTTCATACCGAGTCTCAATTGGTTGATATTGTTAGTGGTATGTTTGAAGTATATTCAACTACTTGTCTCAACAAATTTACTGATAGTAATTTGCAAATCAAACACTTAAAGCCTCACCTTCGTATTCTCCACCAATTTCTAGTAGAAAATGTCACTCCAAAAGGAGGACATTTTGATGCGTTCCAATTTATAATGCTTATTTGCTATAGTATTTTCAATTTGGACAGAAATTGGATTTATGTTGTATACTCATGAGAGAAATAGTCATTGCTATTACTACCACTAAGCAATCATTGATTTTTAAAGCTCTGCTTACAAAAATTTTCAAATATTTTAAGATTAGAGTTGCAAGAGAAGCAAAAATAAAAATATCTTCTGATATTTTAGAATACACACTCACCCAAGTTGGCGGCGATGATCTGTTACAACAAAGTCTGAATGCTCCAAATGCACCAATAGATGATCCCAAAGAACACGATGAGAATGCCATGCCACCACCTCAACAACCTCAATACTGGACTGATTTTCTAACTATGGAACAAGAATGACATAATCAGCATGTTTAATGGGAACAAAACATGTCTAATTAGTTTGATGCATTTGCCACTACTCAAAACTCGTTAATTCAACAATTTGGTGATTTTTGTGTGGAAACTGAAAGACATCATCAAGAATCAAGCAATCACATTGATCTAATTGAGCACCGAGTGACTGACATCTATTATCACTACTTCCCTCTAGCACCACCTAACACTAAGCATTGAATTTACTGAGAGAGAGAAAGATTGATGTTTCTCACTAAGGGAGAGAAAGACTGGATGGTTATTTTCTTAATTTTTAAGTTGTGTTTAGTTTGTATTTTAAGTCTTTTGTTGGGTTTGTTAGTTTGCATTTAAGGTCTTTTGTTGGTTTGCATTTTAAGTTTTTTGTTGGTTTGTTAGTTTGTTTGTTAGTTTCCATTTTAAGTCTTTGGTTGATATCTACGAGTATGTGTACGGATAGCAGAAGAGTTTTATGGTCTATATTAGGGCTGTGCATAAAACCGCCAAAACCGCACTGAATCGCTCCGAACCGCACCGAACTGCGCAAAATTTCAACCTTGGCTGGCGGGTTGGGCGGGTTGGAGGACTAGAACAGGCGGGTCGACGCGGGTGGCAGGTGGAACTGCCCAACCCGCAGGTCTAACCGACCCGACCCGACCCGCCTATGTTTCAAAAAAAAATAAATAAATAAAAATCCTCTGTTATACATCTACAGACCAACTACAATCCAGCCACATATTATATCTACCATACATATATACTCATACACACACAATAATTTCTCAATTAAACCTAATTGACACCCATCCACACATTTCATTTTCATCTCATTCACACACACAGAGACGACGCCGCTACTATGTACAACCTTTCATCGATTTAGACACATAGATTCATCGCCGATCGGCTCACTCTCCTCACCGCCGATGATCTGTTAGCTTCTCCTCTCCTTACCGCTGCTCGTTGCTGTGCCGATCTAGCCTCTCCTTCCCTTGCCGATCTCATCTCCTCTTCTCACCGCCGCTGCTGTGGCGATCGACCGTTGTTAGTCTCTCTCTCTCTTATTGCTCTTTTCTCTTGATGCTCTCTTTTTCTCTCTTTTCTTTTGCTACTCTCTGTTTTGTATACATTACATTGTTATACATATATATATATAATATATATCCTGCTTTATTATCTATATATAATATATATCCTGTTTGGGTTTTGTTTTTAAATTAGTAAAAGTGTTGTTATTTTTAAATAAATTCTTCAAAAATTATATACCTCATGCTGCTGCTATGACGTTGACTTGTTTTTATTATCTCAATAGTTGATTTGTTGTTCAGATTGTTGAATATAACTCAATGCATATATAATATATATCATGTGTCATTATTTTTTTTTTTAATGATTTGTTGAATATAACTCAATGTATATATAAATAATATACATCATGTGCCGTTATTTTTTTTTAATGATTTGTTGAACATAACTCAATGTTTAATGTTTAATGTTACATTATATGAATATTTTAATTTTGACTATTTCAGTTAATTTATAAATTAGATCTTTTTACTCTTTGATTCAAGTTTTATACTTTGAATTATATTGTTTATAAACAGCCAATCCGCCCGAACCGCCAAGGCAAATCCGCTATTATTTGCCAACCGAACCGCCGGTTTTTGATAAGAAAAATGACAAATTCTAATGACATTTTTATCAATCCGCCACCCGCCATACAGTTTCTATTTTTCTCTTAAACCGCATTGACCCGCACTGCGTACACCCCTAGTCCATATGATTCATAAGATGTTAAATATAATTACTAAAACAACCATAATGAAAACTCATACAACCATAACATGTTAATGGAAACTCAAACTAAAATAACCATAATGGAAACTATAAAAATAAAAAATGAAAATTGCTATTAGAAGTAAATATCATTACTAGATTGAAATGGAAACTAATTCCATTAACACTCAAGATATATTACATTTTGATTGAAATAAGATTTGCCGTTGAAGATATTCGTAGTAAGATCTTTGTATAGGATTTAAATTGGTCATATCCATTGACATGATTTTATGCTCCTCATTTCTTTGTTATCTATCATTCATCATAGATAATATTTTTAGTTGTTCCCCCTTATCATCGGCCCTTTTTTGATGTTCTACAGCCTTTTGTTCATGCTCTATAGCCTTTTGTTCATCTCCATCAACACTTCTAAATGACATAATTGACAACACTTCAACAATTTTAGATTGGTTAGCTATGATTTCATCAAACCTAACATCATGAATTGCTTTTTTCTTCAACTTCTCTTTCACAACCTTAATACCAATTGGTCGTGTTGATGTATCCGCGAAAGGTTATTGGTCTAAATCTATATTGTTGTTGGGTTCCGAAGCCTCACCTTGAGTTGATGGAGTCAAATATGGATTTGATGATGGTGTGGGTTTCTTGAAATGTGTTTTAAGTTCATCACACTTACAACTTTGATGCAAAATTTCACAACTTGTATCAAATGTAAAGTGTTTTTTTTGGATTGCATGATACATGCGCTTAGCTTCAGCGAACTGAAAAACGAAGTAGATAGCATATATAAAAAACTAACTACAAATCATAAAATAAATAAACCAAACCAAATGAAGTTTTAAGTCCCATCAAATGGGGTCGGCTAAATGAATCATTTTTCTTCATTTGACTCTATCAACGGCCATTTGGTTAGTCAAATTAAGGAGGTTCATAGCTCTATTTACTACACTCGTCCATGTCAATCTAGGTCTGCCCCTTCCACTAACACTTCCATTTACCGTCACTATATCACATCTCTTCACTACTGCCTCTGTTGGCCTCAATTATATATGACCAAACCATCTCAATCTATTCTCTCTCAACTTATTTTCTATTAGTGCTACTCCTACCCATTCACAAATATACTCATTCCTAATTCTATCTTTTTTAGTCTTACCACGTATCCACCTTACGATCCTTATCTCAGCAACACTCATATTATTTACATATTGTTTCTTAGTTACCTAACATTCTGTCCCATACAATATTGTTGGTCTAATAGCTGTTCTATAGAAATTTTATTTTTGTCTAGTGGGTACTTGTTTATTAAACAGTACCCCAGACACACTCCTCCACTTAAGCCACCTTGCCTTAATTCTATCGACCACATCCCATCTAATCTCTCTAACCATTATAATTATCTGTCATGATCCAAACTAGCCTCTATAGGTTTAATGTCGTAATCAGCCAGTAATCCGAGATTACCAAAGGCCTTCTTGTACAAATCAAAATAATCGGTGCTAGTGAAAACTTGTAATATAAACCAAATAGTCCATTTAGTTGTGATAACTATATGAACAAACACATAATTATGTTAATTTACCAATTCAGTAATACATACATCACATCTTGTACAAAAACATTTATATACATATATACTTATATCAAATCAACAACATTATAATCAAAAATTGGACAATGGTCATCTAGACCTAGCCTCAACTCAGAGGCAACAAAACAAAACTCCAAAGCTTTAAGTAGTGGCTCGGCTAGAGGGCTCCTTCTAGGCTTGTGCTACATGTTGCTCACCTGTACATATATATACAAACAGTGAGTTAAAGCCAAGTGAATAACATTAAAGTAAAGAGGTTAGTGAACGCATTCCGAACTATATCATATATAGAAAACAAATCATCACATATCAGTCATATCAGTCTAAACATAATAGTAGTACATCCAACATAACATATCACATATCGTCTTCCGAGTAGAGTAATTGGGTCCGGATACCGATTAAACACATATTACCACAATGAAGTGGCTAACAATATCTCGTAATCACATATTTGTCATGGACCCACATTAACATGTTGTCCCCCATGACTTGGAACCATTTCTTGGATTCCACAGTAGATTCAAAATAGGACATTTGTTCAGGTATCAAAATAACATTTCAGAAACCATAGCTTATCAGATAACAGTTTAAATATATACCATACTAACAGATCTTTACAGAAATGTTACTCACAGTGCTTGGTCAGTGATATACCTCAACAGTTCAACCTTAGAGGATTGATCTATGAAGATTTGCTTCTAATTTTTCCTTGCTCTTCTTATTCTCTTCTTTCCTCTAGAGGCCTCTAGAATTCTCTCTCTCTCTCTCTCTCTCTCTCTCTCCAGAAGATATTTTTGTTGAACCAAACAAAAGCTCATCCATATATAAATATATATATATTAAATCTATTTAATTTATTCTGAATCAAATTTTTACAAAACTTCATATTAGACTCTAAAAATCATGCTGATCACAAATATGCACTCAGTTTTAATTTCTAGCGCCTCTAAGGTTTTCAATTTTCGATTTAAAGTTGCAACTGTAACAGGTTTTCCTACGAACAGCAGATATAAATTCATAAACATAATTCACATCAAACACTGAAACAATTAGCACATAACAATGCAATTAGATGATTATTTAGTCAAATACATGTCTGGGCAGTTACAATATCCCCACCTTAAAAAGTTTGGTCCTCTAAACTTAGCTTATCATGTCACAAATCAAATTCGGGTCCCATTTGTTGTTTTATTTTCCGGTTGCACCACTGATTCCTTTTTTTTATACGATAATACAGAAGGTCGATCAAATTTTCCATTGTCAAAACCCATGAGCACAATAATCTGACCAATATCAAGCATAATCTCTCAGTCCTTTCTAGTTTTTTTTTTTTTTTAATAACATGAGGCGGCACATTTCAATAAAGCTTCATATAATTCCCATATGTATACACGCAAATCATTCATGTAGTTCATAATTCTCATTTCCTATTGCATAATATGCTAATACTGAAATAGTATAAAATGCACATGCGTCAAGTAGTTGAGGTTAACAATTGAAGCTCATAGCATCACATTTAAATGGTAGTAGCATGGAAGCAACTGTTTTCTCAGCAATCAATCCCGTGGTAGTTAATGTAATAATACATATGTTCTTAATCTATACATACTACATGTGTTCTCAATCTGTTGGCAGTACAAGTATAAGTATCGTTCATAATCAAATAGTCTGCTATTTGTAGTTCACATAAGATTCTCAAAGCAAGGTAAATGTTCAAATCATAGTTAAGTTCTTGGTCTACCAATTTCCATAGCAACATAACCTGATCACAATATTCCAATAAGTCATGGTTCCAAATGTATGCAATAACCCCATATCACACTCAATTATAGTAGGTTCCATATCCATTTGTTTTTAGCATATAGCATTGTTTAAACATGTCAGCATAGTTTATAATTGGCAAACATAATAGTTCATATCAAATTGTCTATGGACGGTATAAAAGACCAACTCAGCATATTCTCAAACTTTATAAATCCAAACAATTTTCATAGCGCAAGTAATTTGGCAAATTCAGATAAGTCTCAAGAGCATTCATTAGCTACCATTCAACCCTGTCATGTTTCATTGCATACTCATAACCCTTCAAAGATTTTATGGTCAAAAGAAACAAGTCAAACATAACCCGTCGATGCTAATAAGATTCTACATAGTAATAGAAAGCAAAGCATAAGGCATAGGTTCATATGTCCAAGAATTTAATGAGGTCCATCAGCATGTCCACGAATCATATCAAGTCAAGGAGTGTACGATGCCCACACTAATTTTCACATAAACATGTTGTATAGAAGTAAGATAATACCTGCATCAGTTGTCTCAATATTCTGCGTATTTTTTGAAACTAGGGTGTAAACCATTCCTTGCCTCAAAGTGCTCCCATTGGGAGTAGATGTTGCGGTTGTTCTCGGTGTCATTGCTGATTTCACCCCACTAGAAATGGGTTTACTACTGTTTAGGTGAGCTTGTGGACACGATTTAGCTAAGTGTCCCTTCTGTCCACATCTAAATCAAGCTCCGGATAAGCGGCGACAAATGCCCCAATGTTGTTCCCCACATTCGCTACAAGTAGGTATGCCATTGTTCCCGTTGTTTCCTGGACTTGTGTTGTTCAAAGTTCTTGAATTTGATTGTTCATTCACAGAGGTCATTGAATCACCGATCCTTTCAACTTTCTGTTTCTTCTGTTTCTTACTTTCCCATTTGGTTGTTGATGTTGACTTGGACATTTTCAACGTAGCAATATTTGCCTCAGCCAAAAGGACTCTATCAAGGACATCCACGTATTTTGTCAACTTCAATACATTTACCCAGTCAAGGACTTCAACATCGAGTCTGCCTTCAAATTTTCTAGCTTTCTTGTAATCTGAATCAACCATGTATGGCACATATTGGACCAATTCTGTAAATTTGGCTTCATACTCCGCCACTGACATAGTATCCTGCTTCAACTACTCAAATTCTGTCACTTTGCGGTCTTTCACACATTGTGAGAAATATTTTTCATAGAACACTTCTTTAAATTGAGCTCATGTCATAAAGCTATTATTGTCTTGGATAAGCATCCACCACCGTCTTGCTTCCTTTTGGAAAGTAAAGGTGGCTAAAAGAACCTTTTGTACCTCTGAACAAGGGAAAACTTCAAACAACTTTTCTATCTCCAAAACCCAAGCTTCAGCTTTTAAAGAGTCAATACCTCCCTGAAAGGTTGGCGGCTTCATCTTGTTAAACTTTTGGGTTAGAGCAATGATGTCATCGTTATGGATTAGTTTCATTTGAACAGGTGGCAAGAATGGTTTCCTCTGTTGTTGTTGCCCTAAAGATTTAGCCAATAGTTTAATCATTCTTTCTAACCGGTCTATTCTTGTATCGGACGATCCAGTCTCATCAGTATTTCTTGTATCCTCTATTGGTCTATATAAGACATGGTAATAATAAACATAGGAAGCTAATTCTTATAGATTTCATGTTCATCAAGGTCAACTTACAAATTAATTCACATATTTCTTGGTTCATGCTTATAGTTATCAGAAATGTACAGGAAATGCACACTAGGCACACGTGACAATGTAATGTCCTTATGTTTTTTCTAGGACACCTTACAACTCAATTGGACACGTGTGTGGGTAAATTAACTCGTGCTTTGATACCATTCTGTCACGACCCAAACCCACCCCTATAGGTTTAACTTCGTAACCGGCCAGTAATCTAAGATTACTAAATGCCTTCCTGTACAAATCAAAATAATCGGGGCTAGTAGAAGCTTGTAATATAAACCAAATAGTCTATTGAGCTGTGATAACTATATGAACAAACACATAATTACGTTAATTTTCCCATTCAGTAATACATACATCACATCTTGTACAAAAACATTTATATACATATACATTTATATCAAATCAAAAACATTATAATCAACAACTAGACAACAGTCTTCTAGACCTAGCCTCAACTCGGAGGCAACGAAACAAAACTCCAAAGCTTTAAGCAATGTCTTGGCTAGAGGGTTCCTTCTAGGCTTGTGCTACATGTCGTTCACCTATACATATATATACAAACAGTGAGTTAAAGCCAAGTGAATAACATTAAAGTAAAGAGGTTAGTGAATGAATTCTGAACCATATCATATAAAGAAAACAAATCATCACATATCAGTCATATTAGTCTGAACATAATAGTGGTACATCCAACAAAACATATCACATATCGTCTTCCAACTAGAGTAATCAGATTCAGATATCGATTAAACACATATCACCACAATGAAGTGGCTAACGAGATCTCGTAATCACATATTTGTCATGGACCTGCATTAACATGCTGTCCCCTATGATTTGGGACCATTCCTTGGATGCCACAGTAGATTCAAAATAGGACATTCATTCACGTATCAAAATAACATTTCAGAAACCATAGCTTATCAGATAACAGTTTAAACATATACCATACAAACATATCTTTACAGAAATATTACTCACAATGCTTGGTCGGTGATACACTTCAGCAGTTCAACCTTAGAGGATTGATCTATGAAGATTTGCTTATAATTTTTCCTCGCTCTTCTTCTTTCTCTTCTTTCCTCTTGAGGCCTTTAGAATTCTCTCTCTCTCTCTTTAGAAGATATTTTTGTTGAACCAAACAAAAGCTCATCCATATATATATATATATATATTAAATCTATTTAGTTTATTTTGAATCAAATTTTTACAAAACTTCATGCTAGACACTAAAAATCATGCTGATCACGAATATGCACTCAGTTTTAATTTCTGGCACCTTTAAAGCCTTCAATTTTCGATTTAAAGTTGCAATTGTAACAGGTTTTCCTACGAACAACAGATACAAGTTCATAAACATATAATTCAAACACTTAAGCAATTAGCACATAACAATGAAATTAGATGATTATTTAGTCAAATACATGTCCAGGCCGTTACATAATCGATCTTAAATAACGAAAATGTTTACTCTTAGATAGTTCTTGGTTCCCAATCTTCACTTCTCATCTGTTTTCATTATTACTGTTACTAAAATTACACTATGTATTCTGTCTTAATTACGTTTATCCTAAATCCTTTAGATTCAAGTGTTTCTCTCCACGTCTCTAGCTTAGTGTTAACTCATTCTCTAGTCTCATTCACTAACATGATATCATCTATAAAAAGCATACACCATGGCACATCATTTTGAATATTTCTTGTCAACTCATCCATAACTAAAGCAAAAAGGTAAGGCCTTAAGGTTGATCTTTGTTGTAACTCCATAGTAATTGAAAATTCACTTGTCTCTCTAACAGACGATCTAATAGCGGTCATCGCACATTCATACATGTCCCTAATCACATCAATGTAGCCGTTTCTAAAATATTGCCATGGTCTGACTATTATTTGCAATGGGATCTTGAGAGACAGCTAACCAAGATCTACATAAAGTTTCATCTTCTACCATGCTGAAATCTCTATCATGAGAAACACGAGAAGTTTAAGAAATAATACTTATATCATGGCTCTGCTCTAAACTTTGCGATTCTTCAAACATTTCAAAATCATCCATGGTTCATGATAAAATTTGTACAAATGAACAAGTGAAAAAATTCAAAAGGATAGAAAATTCAAGTTCAAAGTGATAAAGATTATGAAATTAATAAACAAGTGAAAAAAAATGAAAGAATGAGTGAAAATTGAAGTTGACAATGACAAACAAAAGAAGAAATTGCAGTGATATTGTGAGAATAAAAAACAAATCATTGTTATTTTATAGGCAAAGCAACAACGGTAACTTCTAAACTTTGATGAAGTCTCTGCAAAACCAATGGTAAACTTGTAATACTTGAACACCCTGTAAAACCAACAGCTAAGAAATATGTACAATTTGAAGCCTCTTCAAAATTTTATAGCCTCTGCAAAACAAAGGCTGCTATACTTGCAATATTGTTGGTAAGAAATCTGCTATTGGTGACAAAAATCTACACAATTTTGCAAGTCAATTGACACATAGCTTGTCTAGGAGGACCGATGGGTCATTTCACACACCAAAAATAAACACTAAACTAAATCAAATTCTTTAAAATAATGGTAAACCCAGGTATCGATCCATAGGGATAAACGGGAAATTAAACTAATTTAATTGTTAAATTTCTAATTCAATTTTGATTAAAAAGATGATGATTCATAAACTAGCAATAACTAAAATAAACTAGCAATTATAAATGAAATTGGAATTATTGATTTTTGAGAAAACCTAGGGTAATGAATTTACAACTAGTTACATAAATAAGGCTTCAATTTGAGACTCAATTATGTTACGGTTCGAACTAAATAATATTTCGCAATTACAAGCTCGAACCATTTATCAAGAAAATTAACACGTTCAATGTATAGGCACGAACCATCTCAAGTAGTACGAATTGTTTGCTCTAAACTGGGGTTGCAACATAACTTGTCCCTGGTAGTATGACTTGTCTCATACCTTGACCATGAAAGCATAGAAAACCATTACATGGGAAGCATTCAACAATCACAGAAAGAAGAATACTTGAAGAAATAATGGAAAATTATATTTGAAAACTTCTTGAGAACCATAAAATTGTTCAAACTAGTACATAAAAGAAAACCGAAAAGAAAACCTATTTACTTGGCTAAGGTTTCATCAAAACTCTAGAAAGAGGAGCTTAGCCACTCATGGAGGAGTGGGAAGAGGTGGAGGGAGAAGAAGCCACCATGGGAGACATTCTTCAAACTTCAAGTTCTTCTCCTTTCAAACCCTAGCCTCTCTCTTTTCTTTGAAATATTTTCTACCCCTAATCCAGCCTTTTTTTTTTTTTTTGTCTTTTTATATCTCTACAATTTTTCCCCACATTCAAAACATCAGGCATGTTTCCCGAGGTATGCCCGTACATGCGAGAATTTCCACCGCACGTACGGGAATGGGCCTCTACACGTGTGATTTCTTTAGGGCCTGTTTGGCTGCGATGGATGGGCCGCACGTGCAGAAATGGGCCTCTGCACGTGCAAGAAGCATTTTTCTCGCATTTTCTGCATTTTTGCTCATTTTGTGCTCCCACTATGTCCAACATGATTGACATTAACATGCGTCAAATATATAATTTCATAGGCAAGTAGGGTTAGGAGATCCTAAATATCGGTCTCAGTGTTGCACAATTTGGCCTCAATCACATCTCCAAACTTATAACTTGCTAGTCCTCAAGCAAGGAATAAAGAAAGATAAACAAAATCTAACTACTTCCTCTTTTGTGGGAAAAACGATTGCATTTAGCATATGCAACAAGCCTTTATACCACAAAGTTGCCCTAAGTAGATGAGTATAGTCTTGTGAGGGTTTCCAAAAATGATACCCACAAACATTGACATATTCACATCTGCCCAACAATAATTAATCACACTAAATAACTCAAGAATTAACTTATGTGCCACTACAGTGCAATATTAAGATATGATGAGTCATTGAAGGCATAGTAGATAAGCATGAAGGAATTTATTAAGCAAAGATCGCAATTTAGTATTTCAAAAATTAAGTTCCAAGTACTTGTGAATGCTAGTAGACACATTATCAGTACCCTCGGTGTAAAGTGCAATCCCTATAACTAGTTAACTGTCCACTCTAATAGCCCAATGTAACTCATAATAACACCCAACATATACAGAAAAACTAAACTGTTGCAATCAAGATTCTCAAATTTTTTTTTTTGGAAAGACTGTGCAATGTCCTGATCTGTTAAGCTTTCAAATCAATCCATGTAACAAGCATTGGGCCAATGACCCCCAAACCAGACGGTTTTAGGCATTAGGTGTGAAGACACCCTTACGGGCTTAATAACTTGAGCTGAAAATGCTATGAATCCAAACAAGTCATTTTCCTTATTTTTCCTTAACTGTGCAATGTCTAGGTTCTTTAAGCTTTCTAATTAACCCATGTAGCCAGTATTGGGCCAATGACTTCCAAACCAGACGGTTTTAGGGCACTAGGTGTAGAGACACCCATACGGCTTAATAACTCGAGTTAAAGAGGCTATGAACCCAAACAAGTTAGGGATTTTTTTTTTTTTGAATCAGGGCTACTCATTTATTCTTTTCTGCAATCCTAGTAATTATCAATGATGTACACTAGGGATTATAATAGAGATGTCACCGCTATGATAGTGTATTCCTATAAATCAAGGCATACTCATGATAAGTGTACTAATACCACAACCATAAGCAACTATCCTAGTGCAAACATCATATGCAAATTTTTACCTAATAAACCCTTTTCATACAAGTCTACTATGTTCCCTAATTAACATCTGTTTATATCACCACCTTATTAGCAACAAGTCAACATCAAGTGAAGTTGTGTAATCAAGTGAAGCAAGTATAAACATGAATTATGAATTACGAGCCAAGTAGAAGTACACAAAACAAAATACCCTCATCTCTCAACTTGAATATGACATTGTCCTCAATGGAAACAAAAGCGAAGAAAATAGGAAATATAGAGAATATTACTAGATATTATAGGGGCACCTCTAGGCAGATTTGAACAAAAATATTTTTTTTTTGTTTTTTTTTGAAGAAATAAAAATAAAAATAAAAAAATAAATGAAGAAAAAAAGCAAAAGATAGTAGGTGACTATTGAAAATTCGGCGGTGGCGGCTATGGGAAATGTTGCTCAAATAATTCGTGCATCAATGACCGTGTCTCAAACGCTTCATTATGAACCTGAGTGCTGAGCTGGTCAGAACGTTGCTAGCTTGACTCCCGATATGTATAAAAGTCAATTTTCAAGGAGGCAACTGACTGCTAATATTCGAGCTGGCAGGCGTTGAGGTGGTCAAATGCTGCTTGAGAATAATCCCTATGCGCCTGAAAGTCCGCGCTCAACCCCATGAGAAACTGGTGGTGCTCCTGAAGAGTGCTATGGACTTGATCCACAATGTACTGAAGCTGCAAGTACTCATCTCGAGTCATGTATATTAGCTCCCCTTGGAGAGGCACGAGAGAGGTAAAAGAAGGTGGTGGGTCATCGGCCTCAACAACTGAGACATCACCTTGGAGTGGTATTCGAGATAAATTATGCTGCCATTCCCGCTGACCGAAAGTCGGGCAGGTAGTGTCGATCTTTTCAGCTAGATCAATCGGAAGATCATTCAACTGGAAGAGTATTGTGAGCAGGTTGACAAAGGATAGGGGCTAAGTCGTGTTCTGCATAGGTTGAGGCTGAACTGCCTCCTGTATAAATTTTTGCAAGTTTACCCATATCACATGCTGAAGGTGGACCCGGTAACCATGCTGGTAACATTGTATGACCTACACAAGCTCCTTTCGGCAATCAGCTTTGTGCCCAAGTGTAAGGGGATTTGTATACAACATCGAATCAAGGAATAATAAGCGGCCATGCAGCTTACTTCGGCGCAGGCATGTAAAAGGATCACCATGGGCCCCCTAGAAGAATTCTTAACACCTAGGCAATCGTGGGTTGTGTGATGCTAATGCTGTAGCCATCAATGGTAAATAGAAGGGTAGGAGAGGACACCATGGGCTTCTCGTATGCATTTTGGTAGAAGAGCCGGACCAGACAAGGATAAGTTGGCGTCGTAACAGTGCAAATGCCCAACTATTGCCAGAGTCAAAGTTGCTCAATGGCCTAAGAAGTGGCTAGGTCATCATAAAAATATGAAATGTTGAACCGAGTGAGCTGCCCACTCCTATCATGGCAACTCAACCGGCAGTGGTGGCAAGGATAGTGGTGATGGCGGTGACGGTGCCGGTGCCGAGGAGGATGAACCTCTGGCCTTTTTGGAGGCCCAGGTAGATAGCCGTGTACTCATGTCCAGCAAACACCAAAAGCAAATACATACATACCTATGAAACCAACATGAGAATAAGAACATCAAACCATAAGGCTGCTCACTTGTTTCACTACATGCGATTCTCATCATTATTTTTTTGTTTTGTTTTGTTTTGTTATGAGCAATAAGAAAAGAAATAAAATAAAGAACATACACGAAAAAGAAATATATATATATATATATTGCAATAACGATTTTTTTAAATAGATAAATAAATAAAACAAAATTAAAAGAAAAAGAAAAGAAACACTTTAACAAGTATGGAACTAACTTAGTATATCACAACTAGTTATTGGCATGTATATTAAACTAACTACTTAACAATGGTACCAAATAATTAAAACTAACTGAACTAAACAGGTAATGGACTAAACTATTTTAAGTAAGCATAATAATAAATAAATAAAAGACACAACCTATTAAATAATAAAATAAAGAAGTAGATATGCTAAACAAATTTTTTTTTTGAATCGTTGCATGTGCGCCAATGAGGGCAGCACATGCGGCTGGTGCTCTACCTAGAACCGTTTTCCAAATTTTTTATTTTTTATTTGAGTCATTGTCCATTGTTAATCTACCCCTACACCCAACTATAAGTGAAGATTAAGAGAAGAACTATACAAATCTAAACAAAAAAGAAAGTGTACCTTTGATGGGTCATTTCACACAACAAAATTAAACACTAAACTACACCAAATTCCTTAGAATAATGGTAAGTCCAGGTATCGATTCATAGGGACAATTGGGAAATTAAACTAATTTAATTGTTAAATTCCTAAATTAATTTTGATAAAAAGATTGATTGTTCATAACCTAATAATAATTAAATTAAATAAGCGAATAAACTAGCAATTATAAATAAAGATGAATTTACCGATTTAGGAAAAAACCTAGGGCAATGAGTTCACTACTAGTTACGTAAATAAGGTTTCAATTTGAAATGAATTATGCTACGGTTCGAACGGAATAATACTTCGCAACTACAAGTTCGAAGCATTTATCAAGAAAATCATCACGTTCAATGTACGGGCACGTACCATTTCAAATAGTACGAATCGTTCACTCTAAACTAGGGCAGCGACACGACTCATCCCTCGTAGTATGGTTCATCTAATTACATAGCTAGGGTTTCATCAAAACCCTAGAAATGAGAGCCTAGCCACTCATGAAGGAGTGGGAAAAGGTGGAAGAGATGGAACCCTCCATGGGAATTTGCTTTGAAGATTGAGAATCAACTTTTTCCAAACCCTAGCCTCCTCTTTCTCCTTCAAAATTTTAGAGCCCTATTTCCACCTATTTTCTGTCTTTTTATACCTTGGTTGTCTTTTAAATAGGTTCAAAATAGCGGCACAAAATCCAAAGTACGGCCGCATGTACGGGAGTGGTCACCGCACGTGTAGAAAGAAGTGTTGTACTTGTAAGAAAAACCCTCTGCACATGAGGGAAGCTAAGGCTCTGTTTGGTTGCGAGGTAAAGGCTACATGTGTGTGAATCGGCCTTCGCATGTGCGCGAAGGAATTTTCTGCTCATTTTATGCTCCCACTATGTACAAACCTAATTAACATTAAACAGGCATAAAATGTATAGTTTGTCAAGCAAGTAAAGTTAAGAGATCCTAATTAACGGGCTTAATGTTGCACAATTCAAACTTAATCACATCCCCCAACTTACAACTTACTAGTCCTCAAGCAAAGAAAAACAAAGAAAGAAAAATAAACTTACAGAAAATCTAACTATCTCCTCTTTTATTGGAAGAACGGTTGCATTTAGCATATACAATAAGCCTTTAAACCACAAAGTTATCTCAAGTGGACGAGTAAAGTCTCTTGAGGGTTTCTGGAAATGATACCCACAAACATTAACATATTCACATCTATCCAGCAACAATCAATCACACTTCACCACTCAAGAGTTAACTCATGAGCCACTACAGTGCAATATTAAGACATGATGAGTCATTGAAGACACAGTGGACAAGTATGAAAGAATCTATTGAGTAAAGACCGTAATTCAGTATTACACAAATCAAGTTCTATGTACTTGTAAATGTTAGTAGAACACATCATCAATAACCTCTGTGTAACGTGCAATCTTCATAACTAGTTAATTGACCACTATAATAGCCCAGTGTAACTCATAATAACTCCCAACATATACATACAAGATTAAACTTTTGTAACCAGGATTCTCAAAATGTTTTTTTTTTTAATTTTTTATTTAATTTTAATTTTTTTTTTATAAAGATTATGCAATGTCCTGATCCATTAAGCTTTCTAATCAACCCTTGTAGTAAGGATTGGGCTAATGACTCCCAAACTAGACGGTTTTAGGGCACTAGGTGTGAAGACACCCCTACGGGCTTAATAACTTGAGTTGAAAATGTTACAAATCCGAACAAGTCTTTTCCTTATTTTCCTTAACTGTGCAATGTCTAGGTCCCTTAAGCTTTCTAATTAACCCATGTAGCAAGTATTGGGCCAATGACTCCTAAACCAGACGGTTTTAGGGCACTAGGTGTACAGACACCCATACGAGCTTAATAACTTGAGTTAAAGAGGCTACGAACCCAAATGAGTCAAGTGTTTTTTTTATTTTGAGAATCAAAGCTAGTCATTTATTCTTTCCTATAGCACTAGCAATTATTAATGATGTATACCAGGGATTATAATAGAGAGGCCACCGCTATGATAGTGTGTTCATGTGAGTCAAGGCATACTCATGATAAGTGTGCTAATATCACATCTGCAAACAAATATCTTAGTGCAAACATTACATGCTAGTGTTTACACAATAAATCCTTTTCATACAAGTTTACTATGCTTCCCAATTAACATATGCAAATATCATCACCCTACTAGCAACAAATCAACATCAAGTGAAGTAGTGCAATCAAGTGAAACAAGTATAAGCATGAATTATGAGCCAAATAGAAATGCACAATATAAAATACCCTCATCCCCCAACTTGAATATGACATTGTCCTCAATGGAAGTAAATGCTAAGTAAATAGGAAAGAGAGAAGATTACCAGAGATTGTAGGTGCATATCCAGGTAGGCAAATAGTAACACACACGCACACACACTTCTTTTTTTTTTTTAAAAAAAAAAGAAAGAGAAACAACTAAAAGGAAAATACAGAACTAAAAGAGACAAAGAAAAAGATAATCAGGGTACTATGGAGAATCTAGGGGTGGCAGTGGGGGGAAATGCTGGGCAAACAAGGCATTCATCAATGACTATGTCTCGAATGCTTTGTCCTGAACCCTGGTGTCGAGCTGGTAAAAATGCTGCTGGCTCGACTCTCGATATGTATAAAAGTCAGTTTGTAGTGATGAAACTGACTGCTGAATGTCGAGCTGGCAAGCGTTGAGCTGGTCAAAAGTCACTTGAGAATAGTCCCGATGCGCTTGAAAATCCGTGCACAACCCCATGAGGATTTGGTGGTGATCGTGAAGAGTACTATGGACTTGATCCATAGAGTGTTGAAGCTGTAAGTACTCTTCACAAGTCATGTACAATGGGTCCCCTTGAGGTGGCATAAGGGAGGCAAGAGGAGGTGGTTGGTCGTGGATGGGGTCTTGGGCCTCATTAACCGGGGCACCAACTTGTTGCGGGATGCAGGATACACTATGCTGCCATTCTTGTTGCCTGAAAATTGGATAAGCTTTGTCAATCTCCTCAGTCAGATCAATTGGGAGGCCGTTCAGCTCGAAGACAAGTGTTAGCAAGTTGGCAAACAGCAGGGGCCAAGTCAGGTTCTGCATAGGTTGAGGCTGAGCGACCTCTTGCAGAAATTTGCGCATATGCATCCAGATCACATGCGCAAGCGGGACTTGATAACCATGTTGGTAAGCATGTAGAAGCTGGACAAACTCTAGGCGGTACTCAGCTTTATGCCCAAGTGAAATGGCATTCTTATATATCACTGAGTCAATGAATAAAACGCAGCCAGACAGTTTGCTCCGGCGCAAGAACGTGTAACTTGCGTCACCGTGGGCACTAGGAAATGCTCTTGGATTAGGCTGTGTATCAGTTGTTGGCCTTTAACTTCTGGGAAGGGTTGTTGGTCCGTCTTGGAAAAGAACCCTAACACTTGGGCAATCATAGATTCTATGATGCTGACAAGGTGGCCATCAATAGTGGATAGTAGTCCTACCTCAGTGAGTGACTCGTACATGTTTTGGTAGAAGAGCCGTACCAGACGGGGATAAGTGGGTGCCGTAACAATGCAAAGGCCCAATTGTTGTCGGAGGCGAAGCTGCTCAACGGCCCAAGAGGTGACTGGGTCATTTTGAAAATAGTTGAGCTTGAACTGTGTGAGCTTATGAAGTGGGCGTGAAGCCCACTCCGGTCGTGGCAATTCACCCGGTGGTGGTGGTAAGGAAGGTGGTGAAGGTGACAGTGGTGGCGGCGATGGTGGTGGCTCTTCTGGTAGAAGAACCGTGCCAGACGAGGATAAGTGGGCACCGTAACAGTGCAAAGGCCCAACTGTTGTCAGAGGCGAAAGCTGCTCAACGGCCCAAGAGGTGACTGGGTCATTTTGAAAATAGTTGAGCTTGACCTGTGTGAGCTTGTGAAGCGGGCGTGAAGCCCACTCCGGTCATGGCAATTCAATCGGTGGTGGTAGCGAGGATGGTGGTGACGGTGGCTGCAGTGGTGTCGAGGAGGACGAACCTTTGGCCCTGTTGGAGGCCCAAGTGGATAACTGACTACTCATATCCTGCACACACCAAAAGAAAACACACACATACTCGTGGAACCAACATGAGAATAAGAATAAGGTATTAAAGCATAAGTCTGCCCATTGATATACCACATGCAATTCTCACTTTTCTTTTTCTTCTTTCTTTTTTTCTTTTTTCTTTTTCTTTTTTTGTAATAAATGAAGCCTAAAATAAAATTAAATAAAATAAACTAGACACATTAACATTTTATTTAAAAACTAATGATTAAACAAATAAAAACGAACTACACTAACAAGTAATGAATTAAACTAATAAGTAATGATGTGATAATAAAATAAATGGAATAAATAATGATCAAAATAAAATAAAATAAAATAAAATAATAATAAATAATTTTTTTATTCTTTTATTTATTTCTTATTTCTTATTTTTTATTTTATTTTATTTTTATTATTTTTATTTATTTTATTATTTTTTGTGTGTAATAAATGAAACCTAAAATAAAATAAATTAGACACATTAACATTTTATGTAAATATTGAATGATTAAACAAATAAAAATGAACTACACTAACAAGTAATGAATTAAACTAACAAAGAATAATGAGATAATAAAAAAAAGAAATAAACAACCAAACAACTAAATAAATAAATAAATAACCTAGGAAATAAAATGAATTAGAAAAGCTAGCATGAGAATTTTTAAAATTTTTTTTTTATTAATGATTTGGGTCGCATGTGCGGTGGTTGTCTTCTTGGTTGCCAATGTTTTTTTTTTTTTAGTACGGATGAACAAGAGATCTCTATAAAACTATCCCTAAATCCCACTACAAGGGAAGATTGAAAGAAGAAATATAAAGTTTAAACAAAAAGGAAGGATTTACCTTTAAATAGTGAAGAAAGAGAGAGAAAGACGGGATATTCGTCGAAAAAAATGTTGGTCGCCAGAGATTCTACAGACGGAGAGGAAATAGGGCATCGACGGTGAGGCTTCAATGATAGAGTGGTGGTGAGAAGAGTTTGGGTGAAGGTTGGTGATGGTGGGAAAAAGAATGAAGAAAGTTGGTTGTGGTAGTGGGGTTTGAGTGAAAAAGAAAGGATGAAGAGAATAATAAGGTAGAGAGAGAGAGAATCTGTGAGAGAGAGAGAGAGAGAGAGAGAGAGAGAGAGAGAGAGAGAGAGAGAATCTGTGAGAGTGAAAGGAAAAGTGGGTCTCTAGGTTAGATATTAAATTTTTTTTTTCCAAAAATGAAAATGAAATAAAATAATAAATAAAAAAAATAAAATAATAAAAAAATTGAACAAAGAAATATGAATTTTTTATTTATATTTATTTATTTATTTTTAATCTCATTTTGCACTAGGGCATGCACTTGCATATAAAGCAGGCGACGAATTTGATTCATGGAATTTCCCACACGTGTGGGACCTATGTTGTGCTGCACCACCCTAAGCACTTGTTTTTAACGCAGTAGCAATTTGTGGACTAAGATTTATTTTATTTTATTTTATTTTTGTGGAAAAAATTTCTAAACTCAAGAACCACCCAAAACATTTCAAACCATTTCTACTTGCAATACACATCTAAAATAAAAAATAGTACTTTGAAAATATCGAAATGCTTAACAAATGTATAATCTTCACGCGAAAACCACGGGTACTTCTTTTCTCCCTAACAATATTTGTAAATTTCTCTATTCTCCAACATGGTGACAGACTATGTTAATTCGGTATCCAGAATTGAGGCACATAAAGCTTACTCAACCTATGGGGCTGCCATATAGAATTCAAGCCAGGGTGGTTTTGAAGCAATCTCCACACCCCTGAGTATTTAAACCAGACTCTAGTCTCAGAAATTCCAAACCTTTGCATTCTAGGCTTTGTCATTTGAGCTTTAGTTTCCACCGCCTAAGTTGGTCTCCTAGGAACTCACTACAAACACAGTTAGGTGGCTATACTAGATCGTCAGATGCCGTTCAGGCACGACTAACACCAAAGGAATTAAACCTTTAGAGGATTTAATATCTCCTAGGCGTCACATAAAGCACAACAAGAATAAATAAAAATAGAATAAAATAGAAAGGAAGGAAAAGAGAACAAGACATCAATCTCTCAATCATAGTAAAAAGGGTCTATCAAAGCAATGGACTCAATCGTATCCCCATTCCCAATCCCCTCTATATATAGTTTTAGTCTTTGGCCATTCACTTTGAAAGTGTGGCCATTCTTTGGATCTTGCACCTCAACGGCACCATGAATAAATGCCTCTACAACCACAAAGGGACCATTCCATCTTGATCTAAGCTTACCCGGAAAGAGTCTCAATTTTGAGTTAAAAAGCCATACTTTTTGGCCGAGTTCGAAGGATTTTCTATTACTGTATTTATCATGAAAGTCCTTAATTTGAGCTTTAAAAATTTTTGAATTCTCATATGCATCGCTTCGAATTTCCTCAAACTCATTGAGTTGCAATTTCCGGTTGAGCCCAGCCGCGGCCATATTGAAGTTAAACTTCTTTATGGCCCACAACACTCGGTGCTCAAGTTCAACCGGGAGGTGGCAAGCTTTGCCAGACACTGCCCTATATGGTGACATTCTAATGGGTGTCTTATAAGCAGTGCGGTAGGCTCATAATGCATCAATTAAGCGTTTTGACCAATCTTTCCTATCTAGTTTCACCGTTTTCTCTATTATGTGCTTAACCTCTTTACTAGAGACTTTCACTTGGGTACTAGTTTGAGGGTGGTGTGGAGTGCCAACTTTATGAGTGATAGAGTATTTCTTAACTATTGACTCAAAGAACCGGTTACAAAAATGTGTACCCTGATCACTTATTATGGCTCTAGGAAACCCAAAACGACTAAAGATGTTTTCATGCAAGAATTTGATTACTACTTTATGATCATTTGATCGGGTAACTATTGCCTCCATCCACTTAGACACATAATCCACTGCTAAGAGAATATACTCAAACCCGAACGACGACGAGAAAAAGGGCCTATAAAATCAATCCCCCAAACATCAAAGATCTCTACCACAAGAATAGAGGACATTGGCATCATATCATGACGAGATATCGAACCCATTTGCTGACAGAGCAAACAAGTTCTACAAAATTGATCAGCATCTTTAAAAATGGTGGGCCAATAAAACCCACTTTGTAAAATCTTGGTGGTCGTTTTATGCTCACTAAAATGACCGCCACATGCAGAAGAATGACAAAATGTAAGAATGTTATGTACCTCACTCTCCGAAACACACTGTCGGATCACTTAGTCGGAGCAATATTTAAATAACTTCAGATCCTCCCAAAAATAATACCCGACCTAGGAAAAGAATCGGTCATTGTCTTGCTTAGATCAATTTTGACGAATTTTCCCAATGGCCAAGTAATTCACAATATGTGCAAACCACGAGGGGCTCGCTCGTGACACCACAAGAAGTTGTTCGTTTGGAAACGAATCATGCAAAATTAAAGGGTCACTAGTATACCTTGGAACCTAAGAGATAGGACCGGAATTTATCTAAGGCAAAGACCACAGCTAGCAACTCTTTCTCGGTGGTAGTGTAATTCAATTGTGCATACGAGAGAGTGTGACTAGCATAGTATATAGCATATGGTGCCCTATTGACCCTTTGGCCCAACACAACCCCGACAACATAATCTGAGGCATCATATATGATTTCAAAGGGAAGCGACCAATTTGGTGATTTCATGATTGGGGCGGTAGTAAGGGCCACTCTTAGTGTTTCAAAGGTTTTCAAACATGCCTCATCAAAGATAAAATGTACGTCCTTAGCAAGTAAACTACACAAAGGACGTGATATTTTACTAAAGTCTTTGATGAACCTACGGTAAAAACCTGCATGCCCTAGAAAAGACCTAATTTGATGCACAGAATTGGATGGTGGAAGGCTTGCAATGAGGTCAACCTTAGCTTTGTCAACCTCTATGCCTTGAGGGGACACAATGTGTCCTAACACTATACCTTCACGAACCATAAAATGGCTGTTTTCCCAACTAAAAATTAGATTTGTCTCTACACAATGAATAAGGACTTTGGTTAAGTTCTAAAGACATTCCTCAAAAGACGACCTAAACACCGAGAAGTCATCCATGAAAACCTCTAAAAATTTCTCCACAATTTTAGAGAAAATAGTCATCAGACACCATTGAAAAGTTGCTGGTGCATTACATAGCCCAAAGTGCAAGTGAATGTGGTTTTTTCTTGGTCAGTGGGGTACACCGGGACCTGATTATACCCCGAGTAGCCATCAAGAAAATAATAAAAACCCTACCCCGCTAACATCTCAAGAATTTGATCGATAAATAGCAAAGGAAAATGATCCTTCCCAGTCATGGAATTCAATCTCCTATAATCAATACACACTCGCCACCTAGTAATGGTTCGTGTGGAGACCAACTCTCCTTGCTGATTCTCTATAATAGTGATGCTCGATTTCTTGGGCACCACTTCCGTGGGACTCACCCACTTGCTATCCGAGATAGGGTATATAATACTTGCATCCAACAATTTTAACACCTCATTTTTCATAACCTCCTTCATGTTGGGATTAAGTCTCCGTTGCATTTCACGAGAAGGTTTGGCATTCTCCTCTAGATGTATATGATCCATGCACATGGAGGGATCTATCCCTTTTAAATCGGCCACCGACCATCCTATAGCACTCCAATGTGCCACAAGAACACTCATTAATTGACTCTCCTGCTCTACACTGCTCTGCAGTCAAGTCAGATGCAATGATGACAGGTAAAGTATCCTTAGGCCCTAAAAATGCATACTTGAGTGTGGCTGGGAGTGGTTTCAACTCAAGTGTAGGCGGTGTGACTAAGGATGGTATGGCAGACTCTCTAGATAGGGGATGAAGGGACTCAAATCGGGCTTTCTACAATGGAAAATCCGATGTAGAAGAAGAATTAAGTAAGGTATTCACTTCCTTAACTAAACCGTTAATATCAAAATCCTCGAACCCAAAATGAGCTAGACAAGCCTCTAGAGGGTCCTTTACAAGAATGGAGGGTAAAGCCTCCTTCACAATCCCATCCACAACATCCATAAATAAACACTCATCTCTTTCATGGGGGTGTTGGGATGCTTGGAAAACATTGAGTTTCACTTGCATATTCCCAAATGAAACTTTCATAACCTTGGTAAGACAATTAATACATGCATTGGCCATAGCCAAGAAAGGTCGACCTAAGATTACCGGGATTTGTTTCCTAGAGCTGGCTACCAGTTCCATATCTAAAACCAAAAAATCAATAGGAAAATAAAACTTGTCGACCTTTACTAGTACATCCTTAATCATGCCATGTGGCACTTTGAGGGACCGGTCAACCAACTGGAGAGTAATAGTAGTGGGCTTTAACTCGCCAAGTCCGAATTCCTTGTACACAAAGTACGGCAACAAGTTGACACTAGCCCCTAAATCTAACAAGGCCCTATCAATGAAATGATTCCTTATAATGCATGCAGTGGTTGGGGGCACTCGGGTCTTTAAGTTTAGAGGGTGTATCACTCGATAAAATAGAGCTTACTTACTCCGTGAGTACGACCTTTTGGGACACGTGTGTCCTAGATTTACGCTTTTATGTACAAAGGTCTTTAAAAAATTTAGCATAGGAGAGTACTTGCTTTATCGCCTCCAACAGGGGGAGGTCGATTCTAACTTGTTTAAAAACCTCCATCATCGTGTAGACACCCCATTTTTGATCGCCCTTGAGACTTGGGTGTTACTGATGGTTTACTTGGTGGTAAAAGGTGTGCAGGGCAAAGGTTCAATTTCTTCGGCAAGAAGAGGGACAAATCTCAACTTTACACCCTATTTTGGACCAAAGCTATTTTGAATGGTTTTTAGACCTTAAAACCCTCTATTTCAAAACTTTTTTGAAATAAAGTTTCTACGATGTTCCGAAGCTCGCATTTTGTCAAACGTTGTGCTTTTCGGTAAACCGAGCAAGGACAAAATGGAAATGAATGAAAGAGAGATGAAATATTTGAAAAATCTTTCAAAACACCTTTCTTAGGGGTTTGAAGTTGAAGAAAAGGGGAAAGGAGAGAAGAAACCAAGTTGGAGAAGAAAATAGGTAAGAATCGCTAAGAGAGGGACGAACAATCCTCGCTAAATCAAGCCTATCTGTCTATATACTTGGAGTTAAGCTATGAGGCCACCACCGTTGGAAAGAAGACTTCCGGGGCTTCATTTTTGCACTCAATAATCTCCTAAAGCCAAGTCCGGGTGGGGGAGATATGATTGGTTAAAGTTGGGCATCATCCCGGTTGGATCGAATCTGCATGGCTTCACCAAAAAGGGCATAACTTTTTGCATAGGAGGAATTTTAATGCAAGGTTTGTGGGATTGGAAAGCTAACTTCCGGGGCTTCAATCTAGATACCCACCAGCCACTTTTTGACCTTACCGGCCACCTACCGGCCATACATTTAGCCGATCAACCAGAGAAAATAGCAGGTCAGCCAAATATTGTGCCGACCGGCCATTTATTTGGCCGATGACCTTCTTTCATGGCTGGTATGACCCTTTTTCACCCTTCAGGCATGGTGTGTGCCAGCTAGAGTGCACAGACCTAACCCCCCATACACTTGTGTGGTTGTTTTGCACCTTTGACCACCTTTGATCCCTCTTTTTGCACCCTTTGCTCAAGGCTTCTTGAGGAAGCCTTGACCCCTTGTCTTGGCTTCCCCAAGAAGTTTGCACCCTTAGCTTAGCTTCTCTTGGAAGCCTTGACCCCCTTGACCCTTCCTTTAGCTTCTCTTGTAAGCTTTAAGCCCTTTCATTGTCTATATAAGAGACCTCCCTTCTCCTTTGATTGGATTCAGTAAAAACCAGACCTAGGGCATATATATCTGATATATATACACCCTCTCTCTCTATATCTCCCTCTCTCTCATCCTTTGTGTGTTTAAGAGCCTTAAAGTGTGTTTTGACCATAGTATTGCACCAACACACACACCATTACACCACACTTCGACTTGAGAGGCCTTGAGGGTTTGTTCTTGGAGTTTTAAGCTGGTTTTGGTCACAAGAAGAGGTCTGACCTTGCTGTTCATCAAAGGTTCTTCAAGGGTAACTTCTTTGCTTCAGTTTCCCCAATCTTGCATTAGCTTTTGACCTGTCTTGCATGCTGATTTAAGCTTTGTGTATAACTGAAAAAAGTCTTGTTTTTAGCTCCTTTTTAAGTTTGTTCAAGAACACCTTTGTGTTTGGGGTTGTCTACCCTCTCTTAGGCCTTGTTTGGCCTCATTTTTGTGCATTTTTAGTGAGCTTCGGGACCACCTTGTTTGGGCCTCCTCACCACTGAAATATTGAGAGATTTCAGTCGTGAGGATGGTGGTTTAAGGTCCTAAGAAGGAGAGGGCCATCCCTTCTCCTTGTTGTCTTCTTTGATGCCCTTTTTGGCCTTACAAAGGGGCCTATATTTGCACACTTCTTGAGCTTAGTTCAGGCATTTTTCAGTGGGTTTTAGGACCCCTATAGGCCATTTCCAGAGTTGGTTTGGCTTTGTTGAGTGTCCATCTTGTATGTGCTTAATAACCCCTTGTATAGCCCTCTAAAGGAGCTCATCATTTTTGCATGTGTTGGCTTTATTTCAGAGGTTATTTGGCATATTTTCACATGTTTAGTTCACTGATTTTTTCTGGTTTGATGAGTTCTCACTTGTTTCATACACTTGCCATGTAAATCATGTTTACTAGTCAAATTTGCATGCTATTTTAATCCATCTTGCTAGCACTTTTTGGCCACACTTTGAACTAGAAATGTGCATATTTTGGGACTGCCTTGGTTCTGTCTTCATGCTTCATGATCAAAAAATGCATGCTTTGTATAGCTATAGGTCAATACATGTGCCTAGTTTTATGTTTCGAGATTCATCTCATGCATCGGGTGCCATGTTTCCATGCTTCGGGGCTGTTTAGCATCATGATTTAGTACTGAAGCTTGCATACCATGTTCCATGCCTTGCCATGCTTTAGTAGAGTGGCATTTGATGCCTTAGGTTCGGTCCTTGATTTACGTGCACGTGTGCACGCATTTCGGGTGTCTCATTTTCATCTAATGGCCATTGATTTTGGCATGCTTGCGAGCTATCCATGTTAGTTTAAGTCCATCATCGCATGTTATTGCATTCCATGTTTGCTTACATGTTTAGGTTGTGTGCCTAGTTGTAACAACCCTTACTGATTATCAATAAACTGCTGAATTAGCTACTAGTTACTGTTAAACAGAACTGATAATGACTGATAATTGAACTAACCGAAGTACTGACTGGACTGATTGAAATCGAAACTGAAATTGAATAAGTCTATCTATTGAATTGCATATTGCATCTGTTTGATTGATTGATTATCTGTTTGAATTCGTATGTTTAAACTGCTAATTGAAGGCCTTATCGGCGGCCGAATTAGAAACCGTTTAGTGTTTTGAAATCAGTAGAATATTTGTGATTTAATGGTATATTTATCTGAAAATTGATTAGGAATGATTAAATTAGATTTAAACGAATTAATTACCAAGATTGACTTAATTACCACATTGCCATAGCTAGTGGACCTTTGTTTATTCTAATATATTGTGCCTTATTACATCTAGATCACCATTTGATCAGCCCCTTTCTTGCTCATAACCGACCAAACTAGAGAGAGTGAAGGAGAAGAGAGAGTTGGACTCAAATTGTTGAATTTGCTTGGAGATTGCTTAGAATTGAAGTATAATTGGCATAATCTAGCTTCCTTACCTTGAATTGAGACTTAGGTAAGTGAATTCATTGTCTTCTTGTTATCTTTAAGCTCGATCTTGCATGTTCTAGGCTCCATTGTAGAATCAAGCCATGATTTAGTGCATAGAGGTTGAATTATGCTTGAATTCATGCATGCATGGCCATTTTGGTGCATTTTAAAGTTAAATTCATGATGGATTGTACATGCATGCTCATATTTCTAACAAAGTCCATGTTTTCATTTTGTTTTCCAACTATTGAGCTCATTAGAGCAAGATTTGAACCTTGAATTTGGTTAAAAACTCATGCATGTCATGTTTGCATGTTGTTCTTGAAAATTAGCTTGAAATTGAGTTTAATTGAAACACCCTTGGGCCTTGATTTCTTAAATTGAGCTTTAAAACGTGTTATTCTATGTGTTTGAAAGAGTTTTCCAGAAAATGGGCCCAAGAGGATCGAATTGGGAGCACCAAAGTTGAGTTTTGAACTTGGAACACAACCTGCATTTTTCCAGATTGCCTTCCACTCGGCGAAGTGCCGCCGAAAGGGAAATCATGCTCGGCATTTTCTTCGACTTGTTTTATACCCGCTCGGCGAGTGTTTCACGCCAGCGAGAAATCGAGCATCCAAAGATCTTATCTTGTTCATAAGTCCGGCGGAGTAATGTCTTCAGCGGAGGATTGTGTGTCACGCCGAGGGATGTTGACCTTCAGCGGGGACCTTTGTTTGCTTGTCCGGCGAAAACTCAAGGCCGGCGGAGACCTGTTCACTGAAAATTCTGAAATTGTTTCCTATGCGCATCTTTGCATCCTCATTCCATCCTAGGCATTCTTAGGCCTAGTTTAAGACATCTTAATGAGGATAGATGTAGAACACACCGACGCATAGGGAGTTAATTATTATACTTCCCAACTGTTAAACTTAGTGTGTGTTCTATTGGTTTACTGTTTAGGGTTGGCTCTCGAGGGGCCAGCGCTCCGCTATTAGCCCAATCTCTGTGAGTAACAATTGTGTAAAGATATGTTCAAAGTGGTTATCTTTTGAATACTGAACTGAATTGTTTATTGAACTGATATTGTTTACTGAATGAATGTGTGTCCTGTATTCTGAACTGTATTGTGGCATCCTTAGCACTTACTGTTTACTGTTACAGAGCTCTGTCGGTTTCCTTATGGAACCATATCTTGTTTCTTGTTGATGGCCATCATTCTTGTTGGGTCTATTAAGGCGGTCCTTTTGGACCTCATTGTTTATAGGCTAATGGATGTACCACATATGACTGATTGACTGAAATACTGAAAGACTGAAATGCTGTTTAATGAACTGATTTCATTACTGTAAGGACATTCATTCATAACCTCTTTACGCTTTAAGTTATTCACTGGGCTTTAGCTCACTGTATATACATATATGTAGGTTCTCGGCTGATCGAGGAGCTAGGCGTGGGTTGGTCCCCGATTTTGTCAAGCCGACCTATGTGCCTCCTGCGAGGTTCCGAGTTGCCATGCTATGGCTTGGGGTGCTTTGTGTCCCCATCGGTCTCCTTCTTGTCTTGTACTCTTGTTTAGGCATCTCTTGTTTTCTTGTACCGTTATCGAGGATTAGGTTCTGGTATTTGTTTGTATATGATTGTATAGGCGTATATAGATGTCTTTGTTTTGAATCTGTATGAATGCATAAAAATGTTTTTGGCATCTGATTTTCATAGCTCAATGGACACTAGTTATTTCTTGTTTTTGGCTTCCGCCTTGAATACATACTACTGTTTAATCGTATTCTTGTTCAAGAGGCCTTGATAATCTCAATTCTTGGCGATTCTGATGCTAAACCCATAGGGCGGGTTTGGGTCGTGAGCGATACTTAACCACGAGTTATACCGCTACGTGTCCAAATGAGCTATAGGGTGTCCTAGAAAAGTGAGTAGGGCATTTCATAAACTTGAAAAGTGTGTGCTTATGATCGATTATATGATTAAACGTTAAAGCTTTAATTATACAACTGCTTATCATGATAACTGTTATAACTGCTTATAGTGGAATGGATAACGCAAACACTGCAAATGAAACTAAAGCATCATCCTCTGAGGCCAGAATGGCCAGACTTGAACAAATGATGGGACTGATAATTGAAAGACTAGATCAACAACCGAACCAACAGCCCCCACCTCCTCCTCCTCCGGTGCAACCGGAACAGAATGTACAGAATGTGAATGCTAATGAGGTGGACATTATTGCATTGACTCAGAAATTCAGCAAGATGAAACCGCCGTCCTTTCAGGGAGGCTTAGAACCGTTAAAGGCTGAAGCTTGGGTTCTTGAGACTGAAAAGTTGTTTGAGGTTTTTCCGTGCTCCGAAGCAAACAAAGTATTGTTAGCAACCTTCACCCTTCAGGAAGAAGCAAGAAGGTGGTGGATGTTGACCCGCGATGCGAATACTATTGTGACTTGGGCTCAGTTCAAGGAGTCCTTCTTTGAAAAATATTTTCCCCAGTGCATCAGAGACAGAAAAGTGACTGAGTTTGAACAGCTGAGACAGGGTAAAGTGTCAGTTGTAGAGTATGAGAAGAAATTTACTGAACTTGCTAGGTATGCACCACACATGGTGGACACCGATTATAAGAAGGCCAGAAGGTTTGAAGGCGGCCTTAGTGTTACTATACAGGACCGAATAAATGTTTTGAAAATGCCAACTTTTGTGGGTGTTCTCGACCGGGCATTGATGGCCGAGACGAATATTGCAGCAGTGAAACAATCTGAAACACCGACAACTGAGTGGCAAAGTAAAAGACAGGGTTTCAAAATTTAAGAAAGGCAAGCATAACCCAAAGAACCAAGAAATGAATCACGGGTCGACGACTAGCCCCAGCCAAGGGAGTGGGTTTACTCCACCCTGCTCCGTATGTGGCAATAAGCACAAAGGGGTTTGCTACCAGATTTCTGGAGCTTGTTTCAGGTGTGGCAAGGTGGGCCACAGAATTAAAGACTGTCCCTCTGCCCCGCAAGCCAGTGTAAACAGAGGCAACAGTGGCATGGTACGAGTTTTCCGGGCGAGACGGACTCGAGCATGCATCATTCTCGCATCCCAAGGCAGGGCTGCGGCCACCTTCTTTCTGCATTTATTTTTGTTAAATAATTAAGGGTTTGTAATAATTAATTAGCTAGGATAGTTGATTTTTTATTTGGCCTGTATATTCTTTCGGACCCTCCGAACGAGGGCAAATGTGTAATAAGTGTGCGTACGTGTATATATGTCTTCCAACCCCACGTCTTTCTTCCCTTTTATTTACCTGCTTATGATGGTAGACTAGGGCATATTTAAATTAGCATACCTTATGCTATGCATGCGTGCATCCATACATTTGTCTTACATGCATCGGGCTCGGCACATCATGCTAACTGCACTTGTATTTCAATTCCAAGTTGAGTACTTGTTAGTTGCAGCATTTCACATGCCATCTTTAGGGTAGCCGAGCCTATTCTAGTTGCATCTTCTATGTGTTGCATTAGCCATCTTAATATGAACTAGGATCATGCATATGATTACTAACTAGTTTCTGTTTTAGCTTGGAGTACTAGGTAAGCTTTTATGCTTTAGCATACCGTATGCGTGTGAGTGTTGCCATGATAGCATGATTACCATGAGGCTAACTGCTTATGGGATATAACTGCTTGAATGCCTGTGGGTGGAGGTTGAATTACCTAAATTGGAATAATGCATTAAAACTGCGAGTTTTAAAGCCCACCAGATAGTGGCAAAACCATCTTTCTAAAGCCCACTCGAGGGTGGCAAAACCTAGATTTTAGCCTACTTGTGAGTAGCAAACTATTCTCAAAACAAACATGAAATGTTTTGTTCTAATTTAGGCGATTTGGTCTATACTTATTTGCTGTGCGCATAACATAGTAATTCTAGGCTAATAACCGGAATAAGAACGCCTAATGTTTTCAAAACAAGATATCACGGTTAGTAGAGGCCGATCTTCGGATCGGGTGAGAGGGGGTGCTCATAGCTGACCTTCCCCAATCGTACCCAAGTTCCCGAGCCGAGGCAACTTTGGTGATGAAGGACACGTGGCCTTTGGCACCGAGTCAGGGTTTCCTAAATTCTCCCATTTTAAAAAATATTTATGTGGCGACTCTGTATCTGGCAAAGCAGTCCATGTTTGGCACTTCTTTTCAAAAAATCTGTTTTCTCAAAACAATTTGCCGAATTTGGACTCTTTGGTTCAGATTAAGAACCGTGACATAATCGAGTCCGAACTGTAGTAGACCCACTGTGAACAGAACGGGACTCATCCTCCCGGGGCGTTTGGGAACGTCTACACATCGCTTCCATGGATGCTACATTCTTATTAAAAGAGGACGGTGTATCAAGGCATTGGGGAAAGGGTGTCTTAGGCACATATGGTGCCTTAGGCTCATGTGAAGTGCTAGGGGCTAAGTCATCCCCCTTAGGTGTTTCTTCCTCACCCTTGCTCTCTTTGGGTTGACCATTGTGATCACCCTTCTTAGCCTTAGTAGCATCAGATGCAACCGGCCGAGGCTCTAACTCCCTCTTATTTCTCAAGGTAATCACCGCTTGCATCTGCTCATGGTGTTTTCCATTCTGACCCGACTCCTCTGCCCTAGATTGACCCTTAGGGTTGGCCACAATCTGACTCGATAATTTTCCTTCCTCTCTTATATTTATGTTATTAGCCATTTGACCCAATTAGGCCTCTAGCTTGGCAATGAAGTGAGTATGTGAGTGAATTACTGGTGCTAACCCCTTAAGTTCTGAAAGAACTTCTAATATTTGAGTCTCAAAGGCTGAGTTGCCTTGGGAAACAGACGGGGGTTGTGGTTGCTGGTAAGATTGTGGGGGTCGATAAGATTGTGGTGGCCAGTAGGAAGATTGGTTGGCAAAATTATTAAAATTTTGCCTTGGTGGTAGAGGATTGTAAGAAGTGCCTTGTGAAGGAGGTCTCCATGAAAAATTAGGGTGATTTCTCTATGCCAGATTATATGTATTGGAATATGGGTCATTACTCGGGTTGGAGAATCCTTAAGCCGCATTCACATGCTCTTGGACTAATTCCGAAAATTGTCATGCCGAAGTGCACTCACTCAAGTCATGAGCAAGTCTCGCACAAATAACACATGCCTCGTGAAATTGAGGCTGCTTTTGCTATGTAGGGCCATGTCCCGAAGCTAATAATTGGTCCATCTTGTGGGACAATGCCTCTACCTGTTAGGCTAACTCTAGGTTTTTCCCTACCTCATAAATGCCCCCTCTTTTCGGGGCTCCAACTACTGGTTGCCGGACTTGTCGGCTGCGAAGGCATGGTGAAGGGAATTATCACTTAAGTTTTCAAATAATTGCCATGCCTTAGCCTCATTTTTGGACATGAATGTCCCACCACAAGAAGAATCCCCCATTTGGTGGTGAGACTCAGTTAAGCTATAGTAAAAGGTCTGCACAAGTTGCCAATCAGGCACTTGGTAATGGGGACAAAGTTGGAGAAAGTCACGAAGTCTCCCCCATGTCTCATGGAATTGCTCGCCATTAATTTGAGCAAAATTGGTGATGGCTCACTTGAGTTGGTTGGTCTTACTATGGGAAAGTACTTCTCCAAAAACTTTTGCTGTAATTGGTCCCAAGTTGTGATTGAATTAGCAAGTAAGGAGGTAAACCAGTGCATGGCTTTGTCCTTTAATGAAAATGGAAACAAATGCAACATTAGAGCCTCATTGGTGAAATCTGGATGCTCATTGTAGAGAAAATTTCTAGAAATTCGTTCAGATGTTTGTAGGGGTCATCATGAGCTAGTCCATGGAATGATGAAAGCATTTGGATAGTGCTGGATTTAGTCTCATAATGAGCAGCATTGGTGTCGGGTAACTGGATGCATGATGGTAATGTATATACAGTGGGTGTGAAGTAATCCTTAAGGGTCTGGTTGGGCCCATTAGGCCATTCGGGTTTTCCATCTCTATTGGTTCGAAATATGGATAAGGGTATTCAAACCTAGGAACATGGGAAGAGACTCTAAGTTTCTTAAGAGTCCTTTCTAGTTCAAGGTCCAAATTCCACAATTCAGGGCGACAAGAATGGCGCTCGCGTGCACACACTACTTACACACACGTACACACACACACACACACACACACACACACACACACACACACACACTAAGTTCTAACTTTGTGCACTAAGTTATGAAAGCAAAATACCAAAGAAGAGAATACTCACAGCGATTTAACAAAAATGCTTTACTCGTCTTGCGGGTGCTTGATATGTAGACATTATCCCCAATTTCCACTTGAGCTCTCTAGTTGTAACACTTTGGTTCTTTGCTTGCGAGTATTTGCTTTTGTTTTTTGTTTTTTAAGCACTTTGGTGCTGCTGTTTGTTTTTATAGCTTGGTTGCGTTCCGCTTACACTTCAGTGATAGCTCCACTTGCAAACACTCTGCACACTTAGCAAAACAAAAATATAAAATCCTAAACTAAAAATTAAAATAGAAATGTAACTTTAAATTACTTAATTTCGCCAGAAGTCCCTGGTAACGACGCCAAAATTTGATGGGCTGTTTCACACACGAAAATTAAACACTAAACTACACCCAATTCCTTAGAATAATGGAAAGTCCAAGTATCAATACATAGGAACAATTGGGAAATTAAACTAATTTAATTGTTAAATTCCTAAATTAATTTTGATAAAAAGATTGATTGTTCATAACCTAATAATAATTAAATTAAATAAGTGAATAAATTAGCAATTATAAATAAAGATTAATTTACGGATTTGGGAAAAAACCTAGGGCAATGAGTTCACCACTAGTTACGTAAATAAGGTTTCAATTTGAAATCAATTATGCTACGGTTCGAACGGAATAATACTTCGCAACTACAAGTTCGAAGCATTTATCAAGAAAATCATCACATTCAATGTACGGGCACGAACCATCTCAAGCAGTATGAATTGTTCGCTTTAAACTAGGGTAGCGACACGATTCGTCCTTCATAGTATGGTTCATCTCATACCGTGAATATGAAAGAATAGAAAACTATTGTATGGAAAGCATTCAACAATCACAGAAAGCTGAATACTTGAAGAAACAGTGGAAAATATATATATGAAACTTCTAAAACACCATACAATTGTTCAAACCTTTACATAATTAAAAACCAAAAAGAAAACCTAATTACATAGCTAGGGTTTCATCAAAACCCTAGAAAAGAAGAGCTTACCCACTCGTGGAGGAGTGGGAAGAGGTGAAAGAGTTGGAACCCTCCATGGGAATTTTCTTTGAAGATTAAGAATCACCGTTTTCCAAACCTAGCCTCCTCTTTCTCCTTCAAAATTTCAAAACCCTATTCCCATATATTTTCTGTCCTTTTATACCTTGGCTGTCTTTCAAACAGGTTCAAAACAACAAAGACAAAATCGATGTCAAGACGCGTCTTGAGGAGTGGTCCTTACGTCTTGGGAAAGGGTGCCGCGCGTGCCTGAAAATGAATCTAAGGCTTTGTTTGGCTGCGAGGTAAAGGCCGCACGTGCAGGAATGGACCTCTGTACGTGCGAAAATGAATTTTTTGCTCATTTTATGCTCCCACTATGTACAAACCTGATTGAGATTAAACAAACATAAAATGTATAGTTTGTTAAGCAAGTAAAGTTAAGAGATCCTTATTAACAGTCTCAATGCTGCACAATTTGACCTTAATCAACCTTGAAAAAGTGAAGAAAAAGAGGAAAATAATGGAGTTCTGCCGAAAAAATTAGTGGTCGCCAGAGATTGCCTAACGGAGAGAAGGTAAGGGGCCAGCTGCGAGACTCCGGTGGTAGTGAGAAGAGTTTAGGTGAAGGTTGGTGATGGTGGAAAGAAGAATGAAGAAAGTTCGTGGTTGTGACAACCCTCACCACTGATTAGTGCTAATTTATGATTAAGCATGTTAAACGACTGATTGACTGAAATCCTGAACTGATTGATTGAGTGTATAGCTTAAGTGCGTTTCTATCGGTTGACTGTTGAATGATCTGTTCATGTTTTGCGCTTTAAACTGTAAATTGAAGGCCTTATCGGCGGCCGAATCTGAAATCGAGTAATGTTTTATGCTAGTTAGAATTTATGTGATTTTATGGTATATTTAATTGAAATGTGATTTGGTATGATTAAATTAGATTTAATAATGTTAAATTACATAAGTTGGCTTTATGTACCTAGTTGCCATTGAGTGGCCTTTCTCTACATCAATATTTGGGACTTGATTAGGAGCTTTTGACACTTTACTCTCAGCCCCTTTCCTTATACCAAACCGACTAGAGAGAGAGAGAGATAGGAGATAGATTGATTTCAACTAAAAAATTGGCTTGGGGGCTTAGGAGATTGAAGGATTCCTTGTATATTGAGCTTCTACATTTGAAATTGGAGACTTAAGGAAGAGAATTTACCTTCTTGTTCATATGTTGCGTTGGTTCTTGCATGGTTTAGAGGATTGTTGGAGTTTAGAGCCAAGTTATGGCTTAAATTGTTGAATTGAAGCTTGAATCATGCATGCATGTACATATTCTTGCATTTTGAAGTTGATTTTCACGAAAACTTGCATGCAAGTTTACATTCTTGTTCTAGTCCATGAGTTCATCATGGTTTTGAGTTTAATCTTGCTTTGGATCATGTTTTGAGGCATTAAAATTCACTAGAATTCATGCATGTCATATGTTCTTCATGTTCATGAAAACTTCTTTGAAATTGTGTTTAATTGAACTACCTTTGGGCTTTGATTTCTCAAATTGATCTTTGAAACATGTCATATTATGAGTTTACAAGTGTTTTCCAGAAAATTAGTCCAAAATGATCGAATTTGATGCTTTAAAGTTGAGTTTTGAGCTTGAGGTTCAAATCTGAAAATTCCAGATTTTGGACTCACGCTCGAGCGGGGAACTACATGCTTGAGCGTACACACTGAGTTCATGTAGTCCTTCGGCGGAAAGTGACTTCGGCGGAAAAATGTGTATTCAAGATTTTGTATGTGTTTGATCCGCTCGGCGGAATGCACGCTCGAGCGAGGACTTGTGTCTCACGTTCGAGCGGAGGTCGAGCGTCTATCGAGCGTGAATTTCACCCATCCAGTACTTTTGTTGTCCGCTCAAGTGGATTAAGTCACGCTCGAGCGGGGCTCTTTTGTCTTCATGTTCGCTCGAGCGGGGAAACCCGCGCTTGAGCGGGACCCTATTTCAGCAAAATTTTGACAAGTGTTTTTAAATGCATCTTTGCATCCTTATTCTATCCTAGGTATTCTTAGGCCTAGTTTAAGGCATCTTAATAAGGATATTGATGTAGAACCACACCGAGACAAATTAGAGATTAAGTTATTGTTTCCCAACTGTGTAGCTTAGTGTGTGTTCGTTCTGTAACTGTGTAGGGTTGGCATCCGAGGATGCTTTAGCTGCTTATAGCCCAGTGCTCTGTGAGTAACGATGTTGTAAAGATATGTTCAATCATGAATATTTTCTAAATGAACAACTGTACTGCTTTCCGAAATGATATTTCTTACTGAATGAATGTTTGTCCTATTTGTGAACTGTGTTCGTGGCATCCATAGCAATTTACTGCTACTGTACTGTATTGCTACTGTCACAGAGATCTCTGTCGGTTCCCATGTTTGGAACCCCTACTGTTTACTGATATGATGGCCATCAACTGACTGCTCGTCTGTTAAGACCTACTGTACTGTTTTGCTGTTGGATATACCACATATGACTATTATAGTTTCTGAATGACTGTTATGGCATGAAATATGAGCCACAAACTGAATGACTGATATACTGATAAATGACTGTTTTCAATACTGCAAGGACATTCATTCTTAACCTCTTTATGCATATGTTATTCATTGGATTTTAGCTCACTGCTCATATATATATGTAGGTGTTCAGGCATCGGACCGTTGCTAGAGGCGTCAGGCTAAGCCCTTGTTTTGTTAAGCCAACCTTTGTGCCTCACTTCGAGGTTCCAGATCTGTTCAAGCTAAGGCTGCTTTTGGGGTGTCTTAGATTCACTCTATCTGTCTCTGTTATGTATAGATTGAGTGATATTTGTATTGTACTGTTATGGTGGGGATTTGGTCCCTAACCTGAATGCCTGTAAATGATGTATGTATATACTGTTTTTGTTCTGAATGTGAACATGTTATGAAATTTTTTTTTTTGCATACAGACTGTCACAGCTTATTGGACATCTTTTAATTACTGTTTTGGCTTCCGCCAGCCCTTGTACTCAGACATCGTTTTTATCATTAGCGGGCCTTGGTAATCTCAGACATCTTGGCGATTCTGATGCTAAACCCATAGGGGCGGGTTTGGGTCATGACAGTGGTGGTGGGGTTTGAGTGAAAGAGAAAGGAAGAAAGAAGATGATAAGGTAGAGAGAGAGAGAGAGAGAGAGAGAGAGAGAGAGAGCGAGAGAAAATGAGAGGTAGAGAGAGTGTATCTGTGAGAGTAATGGGAGTGGGTTAGGGTTTTGACGAAATCAACTTTTTTTTTTTTGAAGAAACCAAGACCCACTCGTGCATATAAAGCAGGAGCAAACTTGTGTTTCAGAATTTTCCTGCACGTGCGACAACTGTGCTACACCACCTCGCGCACCTGCATTTAAAACAATAGTGAACTTGTGGACTAGAATTTTACCACACGTGCGGGAATTTTTTTATTTTATTTTATTTTATTTTTTCAAACAATTTCTACCTTCGTTGCACATCTGAAATAAATATAGCACTTCAAAAAATCTAAATGTTCAACAAAGGTATAATCTTCACACGAAAACTACAGGTACTACTTTTTTCCCTAACAATGTTTGTAACTTTCCCTATTCTCCAATAGGGTGATAGACTAGGTTGATTCGGTATCCAGAATCGAGGCGTATCAAGCTAACTCGATCTATGGAGCTACCATATAGAGTTCAAGTCGGGGTGGTTATGAAGCAATCTCTACACCCCTAGGTATTTAAACCAAACTTTAGTCTAAAAAAATCAAAACCTTTGTGTTTTAGGCTTTGCCATTCGAACTCTAGTTTCCATCGTCTAAGTTGGTCTCCTAAGAATTCACTACATACACAGTTAGGTGGCTATACTAGACCGTCAAATGCCATTTGTACACGGCTAACACCAAAGGAATTATACTTTTAGAGGATTTAAAGTCTCCTAGACAGTACGTACAAAATAGTAAGCATAAAAATCAGAATAGCAAAGAAAGAAAAGATAATAAGAACTCCATGACTCAATTAGAATAAAATGGGTCCATCAAAGCAATGGACTCAATCATATCACAATTTCCAATCCCCTCGATATATGGTTTCAATTTTTGGCCATTTACTTTAAAGGTGTGGCCATTTCGTGGATCTTGCACCTCAACGGCGTCATGAATGAAAGCCTTAACAACCACAAAGGGGCCATCCCATCTTGATCTAAGCTTACTCGGAAAGAGTCTCAATTTTGAATTAAATAGCCATACTTTTTGGCCAAGTTCAAATAATTTTCTGTTAATGTGCTTATCATGAAATTCCTTAGTTTGAGCCTAAAATTTTTTCGAACTCTCATATGCATCATTTCTAATCTCCTTTAACTTATTAAGTTGCAATTTCTGGTTAAGTCCAGTTGCGGTCATATCGAAGTTAAACTTCTTTATGGCCCATAACGATTAGTGCTCAAGTTCAACTGGGAGGTGGCAAGCTTTGCCAAATACCACCTTATATGGTGACATCCTAATGGGTGTCTTATAAGCAGTGCAGTAGGCTCATAATGCATCAATCAAATGCTTCGACCAATCTTTTCTATCCAGCCTAACCGTTTTCTCTACAATGTGCTTCACCTCCCTATTGGGTACCTCTACTTGGCCACTAGTTTAAGGGTGGCATGGAGTGCCAACTTTATGTGTAATGGAGTATTTCTTGACTATCGACTCAAAGAACTGGTTACAAAAATGTAAACCCTGATCACTTATTATGGCCCAGAAATCCAAAATGACTAAAGATGTTTCCATGCAAAAACTTTATCACTGCTTTATGGTCATTTGTTCCGATAGCTATCGCCTCCACCCATTTAGAGACATAATCTATTGCCAAGAGAATGTACTCAAACCCGAATGATGACGGGGAAGGGCCCATAAAATCAATACCCTAAACATAAAAAATTTTGACCATAAGAATAGGGGACATTGGCATTATATCACACCAAGACACTGAACCCATTTGTTAACAGCGCAAACAAATTCTACAAAATTGATGCGCATCTTTAAAAGTGGTGGGCCAATAAAACCTGCTTTGTAAAACCTCGGTGGCCATTTTATGCCCACTAAAATGACTGCCACATGTAGAAGAATGACAAAATGTAAGAATGCTATGCACCTCACTCTCCGGCACACACCGTCAGATCACTTGATCGGAGCAATATTTAAACAACACCAAATCCTCTCAAAAATAATACTTGACTTGTGAAAAGAATCAGTCATTGTCTTGCTTAGACCAATCTTTAGGAATTTTCCTAATGGCTAAGTAATTCACAATATGAGCAAACCACGGAGGCTTCGCTTGTGACACCACAAGAAGTTATTCGTCTAGGAATGAATCATGCAAAGTCAAAAGGTCACTGGTGTACTCAACAAGGACTGAGGAGAGGTGATCTGCCACCACATTCTCAGATCCCTTCTTGTCTCGGATCTCTAGGTCAAATTCTTAAAGCAATAAAATCCATCTAATCAACCTAGGTTTGGTCTCCTTCTTTGATAGTAAATACCGCAAAGTGGCATGATTAGTGAAGATTATGACCTTGGAACCTAGGAGGCAAGACTAGAATTTATCTAATGCAAACACCATGGCTAGCAACTCTTTCTTAGTGGTAGTGTAATTCAATTGTGCATCTGAGAGAGCTTGACTAGCATAATAAATAGCCTAGGGTGCTCTATTCACCCTTTGGCCCAACACAACCCCTACAAAATAGTCCAAGGCATCACACATGATTTCAAATGAGAGCAATCAATCTGGTGATTTCATGATTACGGCGGTAGTAAGGGCCGTTCGAAGAGTTTCAAAGGTTTTCAAACATTTATCATCAAAGATAAAAAGAGTGTCCTTAGCAAGTAAACTATACAAAGGACGGAATATTTTGCTAAAGTATTTGATGAATCGATGGTAAAAACCTGCATGCCCTAAGAAAGATCGAATTTGATGTACAGAAGTGGGTGGAGGAAGGCTTGCAATGAGGTCAACCTTAGCTTTGTCTATCTCTATATCTCAAGGGGACACAATGTGTCCCAACACTATACCCTTACGAACCATAAAATGGCTCTTCTCCCAACTTAAGATCAAGTTTGCCTCAGTACATCGCTCTAAGACTATAGTCAAATTTCTAGGGCATTCCTCAAAAGATGGTCTAAATACCGAGAAATCATCTATGAAAACCTCTAAAAATTTCTCCATAATGTCAGAGAAAATGGCCATCATACACTGTTAAAAAGTCGTGCGGTGCATTGTATAGCCCAAAGGGCATGTGTCTATAAGCAAAAGTGCCAAAAGAGCAAGTGAATGTGGTCTTTTCTTGGTCAGCGAGGTACACTGGAACTTGATTATACCTTGAGTAACCATCAAGAAAACAATAAAAACCCTGCCCCGCTAACCTTTTAAGAAGTTGATCAATAAATGGCAATGGAAAATGGTCCTTTCTGGTCATGGAATTTAGTCTTCTATAATCAATGCACACTCGCCACCCAGTAGTGGTGCGTGTTTGACCAACTCTCCTTGCTTATTTTTAATAATAGTGATGCTTGATTTCTTGGGCACCACTTGTGTGGGACTCACCCATTTACTATTCGAGATATGGTATATAATTCCCGCATCTAATAATTTTAACACCTCATTTTTTACTACTTCTTTTATATTGGGATTAAGCCTCCGTTGTATTTCACAAGAAGGGGCTCAAACCGGAGGGATCTATCCCTCTCAAATCAGCCACTGACCACCCTATAGCACTTCGATGTGCCACAAAAACACTCATTAATTGACTTTCAGACTCTGCAGTTAAGTCAGATGCAATTATGACCGGTAAAGTATCATGAGGCCCCAAAAAAATATACTTGAGTGTGGCCGGAAATGGCTTCAACTCAAGCGTAAGTTGTGTGACTAGAGATGGTATGGTAGGTTCTCTAGACAAAGGAGGAAGGGGCTTAAACCGGGCTTTCCACGAAGGAAAATCCAGTGTAGGAAAATAATCAAGTAAATCATTCACTTCCACAATTAACTAGTCAATATTAAAATCCTCAAACCCAAAATGAGCTAAACAAGCCTCTAAAGAGGCCACTATAAGAATGAAGGGTAAAACCTCCTCTACTATCTCCTCCATAACATCTACAAATAAGTACTCATCTCCTTCATGGGGTTGTTGGGATGTTTGGAAAACATTGAGTTTCACTTGCATATTTCCCAAATGAAACATTCGTAACCCCAATACGACAATTAATACATGCATTAGCTGTAGCCAAGAAAGGTCGACCTAAGATCACCGGGATTTGTTTCCTAGAGCTGCCTACCAGTTTCATATCTAAAACCAAAAAATTAGTAGGAAAATAAAACCTATCGACCTTTACTAGTACATCCTCAATCATGCCACGTGGCACTTTGAGGGACCGGTCAGCCAACTGGAGTGTGACACTAGTGGGCTTCAACTCGCCAAGCTCGAATTTGTCATACATAGAGTACGGCAATAAATTGACACTAGCCTCCAAATCTAACAAGGCCCTATCAATGAAATGGTCTCCTATAATGCATGCAATAGTTGGGGCACCCGGATCTTTAAGCTTAGAGGGTGTGTCACTCGATAAGATGGAGCTTACTTGCTCCATGAGTATGACCTTTTGGGACACATGTGTCTTAGATTTACGCTTTTGCATACAAAGGTCCTTCAAAAATTTAGCATAGGAAGGTACTTGCTTAATCGCCTCCAACAAGGGGAGGTTGATTTTAACTTGTTTAAAAATCTCCATCATCGCTTCCATGGATGTCGCATTCTTATTAAAAGGGGACGGTGTATCAAGGTATTGGGGGAAGGATGCCTTAGGCACATGTGAAGTACTAAGGACTAAGTCATCCCCCTTATGTGTTTCTCCCTCACCCTTGCTTTCACTAGGTTTACCACCGTGGTCACCCTTTTTAGTCCTAGTTGCATCAGACGTAATTGGCCGAGGGTTCAACTCCTTTCCACTCCTCAAAGTAATCACTACTTGCACTTGTTCATGGTGCTTTCCATTCCCACTCGATCTCTCTGCCCCATATTGACCCTTAGGGTTGGCCACAATCTGACTCGGTAATTTTTCTTTCTCTTTGCTATTTATGTTATTAGCCATTTGACCTAATTAGGCCTTTAGCTTGGCAATAGAGTGAGTATGGGAGTGAACTACTAGTGCTAACCCGTTAAGCTTTGAGAGAACTTCCAACACCTGAGTCTCAAAGGCTGAGTTACCTTGAGGAGCAGGCGAGGGTTGTGGTTACTAGTAAGGTTGTGGTGGTTAGTAGGAATATTGGTTGATAAAATTATTAAAATTCTGCCTTGGTGGTGGAGGATTGTAAGAAGTGCCTTGTGAAGGAGGTCTCCATGAAAAATTAGGGTGATTTTTCCATCCTGGGTTATTTGTGTTGGAATATGGGTCATTAATCGGTTTGGAGAATCCTTGAGCCACATTCACATGCTCTTGGACTAATTCCGAAAATTGTGATGCCAAAGGGCACTCACTCAAGTCATGCGCAGAACTCGCACAAATAGCACATGCCTCTTGAAATTGAGGCTGAACTTGCTGTGTAAGGGCATGTCTGAAGCTAATAATTGGTCCATTTTATGGGACAATGCCTCTACTTGTTGGGCTAACTTTAGGTTTTGCCCTACCTCGTAAATGCCCCATCTTTTCGGGGCTCCAACTATAGGTTGCCAGACTTGTCGGGCTGAGGAAGCATGGTAAAGGGAATTATCACTTAAGTTCTCAAATAATTGCCATGCCTCGGCGTCATTTTTGGACATGAATGTTCCACTATAAGAAGAATCTACCATTTGGCGGTGAGACTCAGTTAAGCCATAGTAAAAGGTTTGAACAAGTTGCCAATCAGGTACTTGGTGGTGGGGATATTGTTGGAGAAGGTCACGAAGTCTTTCTCATGTTTCATGAAATTGCTCGCCATCAATTTGAGCAAAGTTGGTGATGGCTCGCCTTAGTTGGTTGGTCTTACTAATGAGAAGTACTTCTCAATAAACTTATGCTGTGATTGGTCCCATGTTGTGACAGAATTAGTAGGTAAAGAGTTTAACTAATGTTTGGCTTTGTCCTTCAGTGAAAATGAGAACAATCGCAACATTAAGGCCTTATTGGTGAAATTCTGGATCCTCACTATAGAGCAAATTTCCAAAAATTCATGCAGATGTTTGTAAGGGTCATTATGAGCTAGTCCATGAAATGATGGAAGCATTTGGATGGTGCTAGACTTAATTTCATAATGAGCAGCGGTGGTATTGAGTAACTGAATGCATGATGATGATGTATATGCAGTGGGTGTGAAGTAATCCTTAAGGGTTTGGTTGGGCCCATTTAGGCCATTTGGGTTCACCATCTCTAATGGCTCAAAGTATAGATATGGATATTCAAGCCTAGGAACACGGGAAAAGGCTCTAAGGTTCTTAAGAGTCCTTTCTAGTTCAAGATCCAAACTCCACAATTCAAGGTGACAAGAACGGCGCCTGTGCATACACTACTCTCACACACACACACTCACTAAGTTCCGACTCTTGTGCACTAAGTTATGAAAGCAAAAGACCAAAGGAGAAAATACTCACAGCAGTTCAACAAAAATGCTTTACTCACCTTGTGGGTGCTTGACGTGTAGACCGTTGTTTCCAATCTCTACTTGAGCTCTCTATGTTTAGCACTTTGGTGCTTTGTTTGCGAGTATTTGCCATTTTTTTTTTTAAAACACTTTAGTGCTACGGTTTGTTTTTGAAGCTCAGTTACATTCCGTTGATGATAGCTCCACTTGCAAAAACTCTACACACTTAACAACACGAAAGCATAAAATACTAAACTAAAAATTAAAATAAGAATATAACTTTAAATTAATTAATCTTGCCAAAAGTTCCTAGCAACGGCGCCAAAATTTGATGGGTCGTTTCACACACCAAAAATAAAATACTAAACTATACCAAATTCTTTAGAATAATGGTAAGTCCGATCCACAGGGATAAACGAGAAATTAAATTAATTTAATTATTAAATTCCTAATTCAATTTTGATTAAAAAGACGATGATTCACAAACTAGTAATAACTAAAATAAACTAAGAGATTAAACTAGCAATTATAAATAAAATTGGAATTATTGAATTTTGGAAAAAATCTAGGGTAATGAATTCACCACTAGTTATATAAATAAGGCTTCCATTTGATACTCAATTGTCTTACGGTTCGAACTAAATAATACTTCGCAATTACAAGCTCGAAGCATTTATCAAGAAAATTAACACGTTCAATGTATAGGTACGAACCATCTCAAGTAGTACGATTCGTTCGCTCTAAACTAGGGTAGCAACACGACTCGTCCCTCGTAGTATGACTCGTCTCATACCTTGAACATGAAAGCATAGAAAACCATTGCATGGGAAGCATTCAACAATCACAGAAAGAAGAATACTTGAAGAAATAATGGAAAATTATATTTAAAAACTTATTGAGAACCAAACAATTGTTCAAACTATTACATAAAAGAAAACAAAAAACAAAAAAACCTATTTACTTGGTTAGGGTTTCATCAAAATCCTAAAAAGAGGAGCCTAGTCACTTATGGAGGAGTGGGAAGAGGTGGAGAAAGAAGAAGCCACCATAAGAGACATTCTTTAAACTTCAAATTCTTCTCCTTCCAAACCCTAGCCTCTCTCTTTTCTCTGAAATATTTTCCAACCCTAATCCAGCCTTTTTTTTTTTTTGGTGTCTTTTTATACCTGTACAATTTTTTCCCACATTCAAAACATCAGGCACGTTTCTCGAGGTACAGCCGTACGTGTGAGAATTTCCACTGCAAGTACGGTCGCACATACGGGAATGGGCCTCTGCACGTGCGATTTCTTTAGGGCCTGTTTGGTTGCGATGGATAGGACGCACGTGTGGGAATGGGCCTCCGCACGTGCGGGAAGCATTTTTTTCTGCACTCTTTGCATTTTTGCTCATTTTATGCTCCCACTATGTCCAACCTAATTGACATTAAACATCCATAAAATATATAATTTGATAGACAAGTAGGGTAAAGATATCCTAAATATTGGCCTCAGTATTGCACAATTTGGCCTCAATAAAGGAAATCTTCCTGGTCGCTGTTCTTTTGGTTAGTTATAGACAATTTTGCAAGGAAACCAGCCGGTCGTTCGGTGTACCTGCAACACCAACGACTACCTACAAAACTAATGGCTACCTATAACAATTTGATGAAACACTGAAGGCATCCTCAACTTGATAAAACGCTAAAGGCATCCTCAATTTGATATGAGTTTTATGTTATGGTTGGAGCAGCAAACTTGTACTTATTTCATCAAATTTAAATTTCATGAAATAAAAAGAATAAGCGTTAGAGATGCTCTAACTCTAACCTGTTTAGAGGCCCTTCTACTTCATAAGTTAGTATAAGTTAATTTTTTTTCAAAATAGAAGAAATAAACAGGTATGCGGATAAAAAACTTTGTCAAGTCAGGGGACTATTTACAGTTTTTAGATCCAAAGACTATTTTATTTCTTGAAAGGAGAAAAAGGAAAAAAATTAGAAACGAACATTTAAAGTATTAAAGGTGAAGCCAACAACAAAACATTGGACGATGGAAGAAGGAAGAAGGAAGAAGACAGAAGATTTGGTGGACCCTAACGACACTATTATAATTTTATGTTCAAAGCTTTGTTCTATTATTCGAATGATAGTTCAAACATATCCTCAATTGAGATAGGAAATCAAACAAAAATATAAGGTAGAAAAACCAACAATTATTACAAGAGATACTGAAGTAATTGTTAAAAAAAAAAAAAGGAGTTCAGAGCAAAAATTAAAAGAATTAAAGCCATATAAGAATCTCAACAACATTAAAATTTACTTTCGAATTAGAATGTTGTACAGCAAATTGCGAGAATCCATATTGTTCAAAAAGTTTAAAGCCATATTAGAATCTCAACAACATTAAAATTTGCTTTCGAATTAGAATGTTGTACAGTAAATTGAGAGAATCCATATTGTCGGTCGTAGGTATTCTTACGTGGTGCCCAATAAAGTTGTAATTGAAAAGAGAAAAAGAAAAAGAAAAAGAAAAAAAAAAGTAAGATTCATAAATTTGTATTGAGTAATTAAAGAATATGAGGGATATAGTCACACGTTGAAAAAACAATCAACTTGTTTGATTTGAGTTTTTTGAATTTATTTTTCAAAAAATTGAAATTTTTTATTTTTCGTATATATATATTTTTTATTTTCATTGAGTTTTGTTAATATTTTAAGCATTTTTTTTTTAATTTTTAGATATATCTAATATCAATATACTTAAAAAGTAATATATCTATAAAAAAACCTTTAAAAAATCCAATAGGTCTGTTTGTTTACCGGCATGGGAGGGGGGATTGGAGTGCCATGGCTATGGGTCTCACTCACAACTTGTTTGGTGATGATTTGGGAGAGAGGAATAATAACATGAGGGATTTAGTAATTCTCCTCAGTAAGGGAATCACCTTGGCTGGATTTTAGATAGAATTAAGAAAATAGTAAAGAGATTGAGTCTATTTTATATAAAATTTTTATTTATTTTATTTTATTTTATGTTTACCAAATACACTGGTTTGTTTTAATATTAGTGTTAGTTCTTTTTTTAAATATAGAAATAATTTTTTTAATTTATTTTATATAAAAATAATTTAATAATGTCATCACTAATCATCTCCCATACTATCATCATAATAAACACACTTTTACTTAATCCCTTCATTAACAATCTCCACATTAACAATTTTTTCACTAATCATCCTTTCACTAACAATCATATTCAACTTAATTCGCTAAACAAACATGGCCTAAATATTAAAAATACAAAACAAATAAGAAAATTCAATATATTTTATTTTTATTTTTATGTATTTATTAATTTGGTAAAATATTTTTTTTACAATTATTTTTTTTTTTAGATATATCTAAATGATACATTTAAAAAAGTAAATTTTTTTTTAAATTTAAAAAATATTTATTAAAAATAAAAAATATGAAAAATAAAAAATTTAATTTCTAAAAAATTAAATCTAAAAAATTAAAATCAGAAGTATTATTGAGTGCGTGAACAAGGATTCTTATGCTTCAAAACAACGCAACCTTTATTCTTTGTCTTTTTATTTATTTTTTATTTTTATTTTTTTAACTCTGGAATTTTCCCTTCTTGTATTTATATGCAAGAACCACATTCCAGCAAGCGCCTCACTCTTTACTCACAGTTTTTTCATCATTCCTGTTTCTGCTCTTGCTACCTCTGACCGAAATTATCGATCAAAATTCTCAATAAGATAAACCAACCATGTCGTCGGAGTCATCAACAAGGTTTTCGATTGGTTACGCTATGCCCCCAAAGAAACTCGACAGTTTCATCCAACCTTCTTTCCTCGATCATGCCAAGTCTCGAGGTATCAATCTCGTTCCCATTGACACCACTACCAAGCCTTTGATCGAACAAGGACCCTTTGACTGCGTCATTCACAAGATCTACGACGAAGAATGGAAGAAACAGTTGATCGAGTTCTCTTCAAAAAACCCTAATGTTCCTATAATCGACCACCCCAATGCGATCGAGAAGCTTCACAATCGGATCTCTATGCTCCAAGTGGTGAAAGGTTTGAAATTTGGTTATCACAGCGAAATGTGCTGTGTTCCGAATCAGGTTGTGATCGAAGATTCCGAATCAATGCTGTCAGATCCTAGTGTTCTTCTAGGGTTGAAGTTTCCGGTGATCGCCAAGCCCTTGGCTGCTAATGCCAGTGCGAAATCGCACGAATTGTCGCTGGTTTTTGACAAGGATGGATTGAATGGACTCAAGCCTCCGATTGTATTGCAGGAATTTGTGAATCATGGTGGAGTCATCTTTAAAGTTTATGTTGTTGGGGAATATGCGCAATGCGTGAAGAGGCATTCATTGCCCGATATTTCGGAGGAGAAATTGGGGACATTGCGAGGTCGGGTTCCGTTCTCACAGATATCCAATCAGGCTTATGTTATTGAAGAAGTTGAGATGCCCCCAATGAGTTTTATCAATGATGTTGCAAATGGGTTGCGGCTGGCTATGAATCTTAACCTTTTTAACTTTGATATGATTAGGGATGCCACTGCTGGAAACAAGTATCTTGTTATTGATATCAATTACTTTCCAGGTTATGCGAAGATGCCTTCATATGAGACCGTGTTGACGGATTTCTTGTTGGGAATTTTGAATAGGAAGCCAAGTGAAGCAACGAGTTTGGAGCTGAAAGAATGCCAGGAAAGTGGTTAATGGATCTGATAATGCTTAAACCCTAAACCCTAATCGTATGGAGCTTTGTGCTTACATCAGTGCTCAATGACTTGCGGTAATGGTTTTTGCCTAAAGTTCTTTGCTTTTATTTTTCTTTATATTTCAGTAACGTGTAATGTGACTAAGGGAAGCAAATTATGATGTTGCTTTCAAGATTACAGTGCAACTGTTTTTGGCTTCTCCAAACCTTTGCCCTGACATGTGGTGGTGTATACTTTAATACCTTGAAAAACATAAGTACTCCAAAATGCTTGGAAGTTTTTGTAATGGCAATATCATATTTCAATTTGCTTAGATATCTTCACATTCTGCACAACTTGATGCGATAGAATTTGTTGGTCTTTCTTATATATTTTCATCGATTAAGGCTTCTGTGTGTTGAAGTTTCTGTTATGTACATGGATGTTCTGTGTTTGGTAAAAAAGAATATTCTTGTCTAGTACTCTGGATGGAACATTTATCATCTGTGTCAACAATGCATGGTTAGTATACATATCGGTGAATGTTGAATCTTGGATGCCGAATTTATAATCAATACAGAGTGCACATGCATTCATTGGAGTCCCAAATGCAATTTACTTGTTGGCATATGTACACTTGTATCTTAAGTTGGTGGATGCCTAAACTTTCATAAATATTTACAGAATTTCTCTTTAGATTAGAGGCTTAAATGAGTATTGCTTAATATTTGAGAAGGATTCAAGTTGTGGATGATTACAATATTGGATAAATACAGTTTCGGGGAAGCGAGTTGATGACATATAGCATAAAATGGGACATTTATTTGTCAGTTGCTCTGTTATTTGTGTGAACAGTTGTGGTCCAAATTTGTCTTAGTGTGCAATAAGAAAGAAATTTCTGTTCTTACAGCCTTGAATGTAAGTTGAATAATGCTTGTAGCAATTTTGTACTAATCTTAAAAAATCAATTTATATAGGTTATTAGAATTAATATTTATTGAAGTTGCTCGATGCAAAGTGAATGATTTATTTGCTTTTTTTGTTCCTTCTTTTGTATTTGTACTAAGCCCTATGAGTTTCTAAATTGTTATAATTATTTGCAATTATTCAAATAACAGAAACAATATTTGTGATATAAGGAAGGCAACTTTGATTGTGTACTTTTCTTATTTGTGGATAATGAATGAACCAAATCAAACCAAATTAGGTCTTAAGTCTCATCAAATGGGGTCGGCTACATGAATCATTTTTCTCTATGCGGTCTTATCAAAGGCCATTTCGTTAGTCAAATTAAGTAGATCCATATCTTTATTTGCAATGTTAACCAACGTTAATTTAGACCTATCCCGTCCCCTAACACTTCCATCTACCGTTACAGCATCACATCTTTTCACTACTGTCCCTGTTGGTCTCCGTTGAATGTGACCAAACCATCTCAATCGATTCTTTCTCAACTTATCTTCTATCGGTACTACTCCTACCCATTCTCGAATACACTCATTTCTAATTCTGTCTTGTCTAGTCTTGCCACACATCCACCTTAGCATTCTCATTCCAGCCACACTCATCTTATCTACATGTTTCTTGGTTGCCCAACACTCTATTCCATACAACATCGCTGGTCTAATAGTTGTTCTATAAAATTTACCTTTTAGTCTAGCGGGTATTCGTTTATTGCACAATACTCCAGACGCACTTCTTCACTTACACCATCCCGCCTTAATCCTATGGGCCACATCCGCATCAATTTCCCCCGCTGTTGTGATAATTGACCCTAAATAACGAAAATATTCACTCTTAGGCAGTTCTTGATTCTTAATCTTTACTTCTTCTCTACTTTCATTGTTACTGTTACAAAATTTACACTCCGGCCTTGTTTGGGAACAAGCTTTTTTAGTAACTTTTTGGCTTTTTGGCTAAAATGTGATGTAAAAAAAAACTAGTATGTTTGGGATGACTTTTTGGCTTTTTACGAAAAAATGTGTAAAAAGTAGAGATAAAAGAGAATCTTTGACTTTTTGGCATGGGCTGTTAGTTTTTTGATTTTTTTAGTGACTTTTTGACTTTTTGGCTAAAAAAGTCACTTGCCAAACGAGGCCTCCATGTACTTTGTCTTAATTCTACTTATCCGGAATCCTTTAGATTCAAGAGCTTTTCTCCAAATCTCCAACTTAGTGTTAACTCCTTCACTAGTCTTATCCACTAGCATAATATCGTCTGCAAAAATCATTCACCATGACACGTTATTCTGAATATTTCTTGTCAACTCATCCATAACAAAAGCAAAAAGATAAGGATTTGAGGTAGATCCTTGGTCTAATCTTACAGTGATAGAAAATTTATTTGTCTCTCCAGCAAGCGATCTAATAATGGTCATCACCCCTTCATACATGTCCCTAATTACATCAATGTAATCTTTTGTCACCCCTTTCTTCTCTAACACCCACCATATTATATCCCGGGATACTCTATCATATATTTTCTCAAGGTCAATAAACACCATATGAATGTCTATTTTTTTTTTTCTCTATACTTTTCTGTTACTCTCCTCAAAAGATAAATCGCTTCTATTGTTAATCTGTCAGGCATAAATCCAAATTGATTCTCTGACACCTCTGTTATATCTCGCAATTGGTGTTCCATTACCCTCTCTCACACTTTCATTATACGATTAACTTGATTCCTCTATAGTTGTTGCAATTCTGGACATCTCCTTTATTCTTATAGATTGATACTAAAATACTCTTCTTCAACTCATCGGGCATGTTTTTAGTCAACAAAATTTTGCTAAACAACCTATTCAACCAAGCAACCCCTTTTTATTTGTGGATAATGAATGACACATAATATTTAATGAACATCTCTTTGATAATTTTTTTTTTGTTGTTTATGTTAACTGGCATGACATAAAGTGGGTCATAGTATTGGATGGATTAAAAAATTCTTGCCCGCAGTTATGAACACATGTCAGGATGAGTTGATGACTATACATAGTGCTTGCTTGGTCATGACTCAGTGTTGAGGAGTGAAAAAGGGATTATTGAGACCGGTCTGTTTGGTTGTTTTTAGTAAGTTTTCTGAAAAACTTAAAATAATAATAATAATAATAATAATAATAATAATGATAATAATAATTTAATCCAAAAAACAACCAAACAGACCGGTCAAAGGTTAGGTGTGTCCCAATTTTTTTTTCTCCCAAACACACATTAATGTGTACTAATTGGGCGTTGTTTATCAAAGAAGATAACCTGCGTTTTGCTTTAGAATTGCAGTTCCACATAAGTTGGATTGTTTTGTTGGATTTTTTTGGTCTTTTGGCCCTTGGCAAATTAGGTTGGCATAACGTAATAATGATTCCAATGTGTGGAAGCAAATTAACAAATCTTCATTTCTTGAAGTTGGTGGCTATGTCAAACTTCTGGTATGGTTCACTATTACCTTTGATCTCTTTTAGGGTCCACTTGGATGGATGTGGATTTCAAATCAAAAGGGATGTGATCTTAATTATTCAACAACAATAACTCAAATTTAGATATGATAGTTTACTTATGAATTCTAACCTTGAGTTAAACAGTTTTATCATGATGGATTTGCAATACCTATATAAAACTAATTATTTGAAATCATGCTAAGGATTCTTTTTTTAGCTCTTAAGGATCCTACTTAAGTGTATATATTTTCCATCTCAACTTATCTTGTTCCCTTGTTTTTCTATCCATTTAACCTCAAATCCCTTGATTTTTTTTTCCCACAACTATCCAAACGGACCCTTAGAGCCATTCCTTATATGACATAGACTGTAAGTGGTTGTTTCTCCACATTCTCTCACTTGTGCTAGAGAGAGACACTGAATCATGAAATTTCTGTAGTTGCTTTGATGGATGATATTTATCTGCTTACTTTGTCAATACGATTGAAGGAAATAACTGCATTTTGTATTAGAATCACAATTCTGCATAAATTGGATCATTTGATTGGTTGATTAGATATTTTACCTTTAAATTTGCTTTCCCAAGTAATGAAGGGGCCAATATATGGTCATCAACTAATCTTTTATTTCACATTCTTGGCTTCTTCTGTTGATGTTGGTGACTACAAAATTTTGGTACGGTTCTCCATTGACTTGATCTCTTCTAGGGCAATTATTTATGTGGCTGGACTCCAAGTGGCTGTCTGTACATGGTGCTTCTTTCTATACAAGAAAGACAAACTGAACCGTGGAATTTCTGTTATTGCTTTAGAGTTTATCTTGAAATTCTGCATTTTACATTTGATGAGCTAAGATATTCTATGCAGTGCATGCTGGGAGTTTGTGACACCTCAACTGCTTATGGTTCTGTTAGCAGTGTATTTGTTTGAAGTTGCTTCTTCGAACTTGTTTGCATCAGAGATCATCTTCATATCAATTTTCTGTTGTAGTGGCATTCTTATGAATGGTGGGTTGAGAAATCAATTAATTGAATGGTATGCCTTGGTATTAACTTGGGAAGAAGAATCAAGGATCTTAGCCAAGCCTTAAACGTTCCAATCTCTTAGAGTTGGAAATATAGTGGCATCTTGGTGGCTCAACACTCATAATTGTGGGCCTATCTTGTCCTTGTAGCATCTTCAACTTCAAGAAATAATAGGAATCTTAACTAGTCTTTTTTTTTTTTTTCCTTCCCGACCAGCAACAAAAGAAACTTTTATTAATCTTGGAAAAAGTACACAGAGAGCACAAGATGTCCTCTGCAAACAAAGATGAAACATCAACAATTAAAACATTAATTAACCACCACAAATCGTATTCCAATCTCTAGAAATAAAAAAGAACGGACTTCCCTTGAACGGAGCCGATATAGACGGCTGAAACGATGCCAAGTAACAAACTCTATCCCATAGAGATGCTAGATCACCAAACTTATCCTCAAAGATCCTAGCATTCCTTTCTAACTAGATAATCCAAAAAATTAAGAAGACAACATGCCACATGACTTTTGCTTTCTTTGATGCCTCAAATCCCCGAGAATCCATTAAGATCATGAGAAGACGATCTAGATTCCACACAATGTGCACCAATCAACTAGAAAGATGATGCCAAAGATCCAAAAGCCGCATGACAAAGCCAAAATGAATGATCCATCGATTCCTCACTTGTCCTACACATGATGCACCATTGAGGACAAAGATAACGATTAGGTTTTCTCTTTTGGAAGGAGCGATTAGTCATGATTTTTCCATGAGCCAAAAGTCCAAATGAAAAACCTTATCTTAAGAGGCACTATCACTTCCAAACCCTTTTGTTAAGAGGAAAAAAAAAGGAACATTGCGCTTATCTATGATAAAATCAAAGTGGAAATATAAGTTTTGTGCACTGACTTCTTAGGGTGAAAATAGTGCCATCTTGGCTTCCTCACCTCTGTTTTTAGTCTTTCGACTTTCTCTTGTCCTTGTAGGTCGTTTAACTTGAATTAAATTACTCTTATTAGTGTTGCATCTATTGGTTGTCTCTGCAAGTGACCAAACCATCTTTAGACTATTGTTTTCATGTCTTCAGTGAGTGGAATACTTGTCAGCTCAGCCTGACAGTTTATGCCTTACAAGAAAAGGGTGAAGGGGAAATAAATGAGACTTTTCAGTCTTTTTTCTTGAAAAAAATCTAAGGTAATTCTGAAAATTTAGGTGTCTTGCAATGAGAGACTGTGTCAGAAACTAAAAACAGGCCTTGCTTCGTAAAATAGTGTAGAAGCAGAATAGTGACTCCTTTATGACTGACTAGGTTATGGGGTTTTAAATTTTGTTAGGATACTAAGCATTACGTAATGGGATTTATTTTGGACTTCTGATACCATTATTCACTGATATATCAGTTTATATTGTCCGATATTGACCAATATGTGACCGTATCGTGGATACCGATACATATCCTAATACCGTTATTTGAAACTATGGTTATAGATTTTTTGATTGAATAATATGCACTATTAAGTTCAATAAGCCTTCCCTGATGCATATTACTATGCTTTCTGCTGCTCATGCTTAATTTGAGGTGTGAAGAATATTAATTCAGAAGAGTTGCATGTACTTCATCACCATTCAAATGGTGGTGAAGTAACCTGTTGTGGGAGTTGTTAAAGAACAGGTGAGATGGATGCTTTCATCTGAATGGCACCGTGTGAATTGACTATCGAGGAAATGCATATAATAAGGGCAGCCATCTGCTGTCATATTATTGGCTCCTGATGAGTACTTCGACACTTGTCTTGATGTAATTGGAGAATGTTATGAACAATTTTTTTTTCCATCTTGCCTGGCCCTACCGATTCGTACAATTAGGTAAATCAATGATAGATAATTTTTGCCTGGCCCTGAGTTCTTGGTCTAGCTATGAGCTGACATTTTTATCTCAAACTATTGGAGTAGTATTGAGCAGTATTTGAAGAAACTGTTGTGGTGTAACTGGTTTTGGCATCATTCATTAGATAGATGGTTGATCAATAGGCAGAGTGGATATTTAGGCTTGGTAGAAAAAAGAAAGAAGGGAAAATAACAAATCATTGGCATTTGGGGCAGTTAATTACAAATCAGTAGGAATTTTATTTGAATCCGTAAGGACGGAAAGAACAAAAAAATTACAAAACCCTTGAATTAACTAAAATGCCCTCAATCTTCCCCCTTCTTCCCTTTGTAACTCCGGCCACCGGTCCCCACTCCTCCACCCTCCTCTGCCACTTCAAACCCCTACCCCACCTTCCTCCTCAGCCCTAGCCCCTTTCCACTCACTGAACCTAGTTGATCCAAACCCTAGCTACCGCAACCACCTAAAAATAGCAAGAAGTGATGTTTTATTAAAAAAAACATCTTGGTTAATATAAAAATCTGGGATGTGCCCTTTTTGCTAACTATGGGAGGAAAATGCAGATCATGTAGTGATGCAGTGTAATTTTTACCTGAAAGATCTGATCTGATATATGTATTGGTGGAGAATTCAGTGGGTATGTCCTCCTCCACTATAAGCTCTGTTGTTATGGTGGTTTTATTGGTCTTATAGGGACCTGGACAAAATCATATGGGAAACTTTATGTTATATGCAGTGATTTGGTCAATTTGGATGGCAAGAAATGATTGTATTTTCAAGGGTACGGAAACAAAAAGGGGGGAGATTGTTGATTTGATTAAAGCAAGAACAGGTGTTTGGGTCAAATCCTCTATAGCTCTGTACATGAGATTTCAGTTGATGATTTCCATGAGGTGTATTGAAGGCATCAGAAGGTGTTAGGAGTCATAGTTGATGCTATTTAGGGAATGTTGCAGGCTGTGTGAAAGCAATCATTTTTCATGAAATGTTTGTTTGAAAACAGAGTGTTCTGTTTCAAATTTGATTTGTCTCTTTGTTATGTTTGTTTGCTGATGTTGTCTTGTTTGTTGGCCCCTGGCCAACTTTGTTTTCCTTTTCTTTATCTTTTTATGGAGATTGAACAGTTCCGTTCCTTGTAATGTTATTTTCTGTGTCTTGTAATGTTTTATTTCCGAAAAAAAATAAAAATAAATCTATGTTCTGTAGTTGGTGGTTGATCAGAAAAAGGGGAGCAACACTAGTGATATACTGCTAAAACAAAAAAAAACAAAAATAGCAAATATGCTCCGGGAAGAATCGATATATATATATCTATACTAGAAAAAAACAAGAAATCTTTATCTAGGCTAGCTAGCAATGCATGCATGCAAGCAAGTATTCTGTTAGTTTTATTTTCGCTGTACCCACTGCATTTGTACTAATACCAAACAGTCACATTTTCTAATAATTATATATGTATTTTCTGTGCATACGTGGTTCATGTACAGTGGCGGAGCCGGAAAATTAATTTAGAAGGGGCACTTACTATTTATAATAATTTTTACAAAATTATTTCACGTAAATTTTTTACGATTGATTTCAGGAAACATCAAGAAAAAAAATATTATTTGTAACTAGTGTATCATGGACAATACAAAAAAAAAAATATGGATATAAGTCTTAAAATAAATTATATAATGATAAATTATTTTTTGATACCAAATTTGATTAAAAATTCAATATAATGGTAATACCACGTCATCACTGGTATGTAACATCACCCACTAATGGTAAATAAACACATAAATAGTGAACCTCACATGTTAAGTGTAACTAACAATCTAATAAATTTTATATATTTATAGTAAAATTATTTATACTTACATATCACTAATAATGACATCGTCGTTACATTAAAATTTTTTTATAGCTAATATGGTTTATTTATAATAGTCTCTTCATTTTTAATCAAAACAACCATTATTGTTTTCATAATTTTTAAAATGTCTTTGACATTTCACTATAATAATATTTTTGTAATTTTTTATTTAATTTTTTTTTTATTTTTGCACAAAAAAAAAAAATCCCAAAATTTGGGGGGCACGTGACCCCCTGGTCACATGCTCCCTCCGCCCCTGTTCATGTATATATATATATATGTGTGTGTATATTTTGTGGCATATTATATTTGTGTGTATGCCATGAGACAGTGTTTGGAGTGATGTAAATAAATATATGTTTTGAAGTTTTATGAAAAAATATGTGAAAAAATAAAGAGGTCATGACCTAAAAAAAAATAGAAAGTTAAAAACGTACACTTCCGTAGGGACACCAAATAGTGAATTTGGGAGCCGTGTAGATTGGAATGGCAACACATTTGGCAAAGGTTGGTGAGGTTTGTTCTTTTTTAGTGGTCAATGCTATACCTACTAAAATCATCATCATTATCATCAATTACAAGTCCCTTGTTAGACAAGTTAAACTCATCAGTTTGGGTTTCTATTAAGCATCTATTTGAATAAAAAATATTAAAAACTTCACCAATTCTACTACTTGTCTAATTCTATTCTAGTCTTAATTTGGACCGACTGAGCTGAAGTTGTATATAATATAGGAGATGATACATGTAGGTTTTTTAGGTAGCTCATCTCTTGCTCATAACCATGCAAGATTTGATGCCCAAGTTCTTGCTTATATATATTGCCCTAAAATTAACTTTGGCAGCATCTTCTTACAGTAATAATAACAAAATTAGCTAGCTTTCCAAGGATTAGAGCATCACTCTTTTCATGCCCTACAAGTTAACTAGTACTCTAAATAGCAGGTACTTGATGAGAGAGAGAGAGAGAGAGAGAGAGAGAGAGAGAGAGAGAGAGAGTCTTACCTAATGTTTAACAAAAGTCTTGACTTTCTCTTTATAGTCAATTAGTTAACCAGAAACTATTATTCAAATTAAGTTCTTTTCATATATTTGACTGCATAATCCTAGACTTTGAAACATGGGCACGAGTACAATACGGGGCTGTTGATAAGATAAAATTTTAAAAAGTATGATACGGATATGGCTTGGTACATTTTTTAAGAAATATTTATTTTTAATTTGGAGTAATGCAAAAATTGATTAAATGGTTTAATTTGTTAAGATCTAACCTATAAGTAATATTTAATGTCAAAAATAAAGGTATAAATTAAAATTAAATGTCATTATATTAAATAACTTACAAATTATAACTTAATTTTAAAACTATGCTAAGCATCAAATAAAAAATAAAAAAAAGAAGTTTAGTGAAATGAATTTTATCTCTGTAGTAGAAGAAAATATTGTTTCGATTGAAGTACGGTACAACTTAGGTATATATTAGGTATATCTGAGTACGCCATAAATTAAGAAGAAATAATTTGAGTACGTGTTTTGTGTATTCGGTACATATACAGAAGTACCATACGCCAATAAATACTTGATACAGATACAATATGTTTGTCGAAGTATGTATACTTCATAGGTCCTAGAGGCCTCTAAAATATCACTCCCCAAATTTAACTACATTAACTCAGCAGAAAGTTGAGTCTTGATTGATTCTTAAACAAATTAACAACATACATGTAAATGTAACAATTTGTGTCATTGATTGAAAATTTCAGAATGATGTTTTGATAGTGTAAAGCATTTTTTCATATTTTATGTTCTAATCAATTACTTGGTGAGTTTGCTTGTAAGACAACTAGATAATAAAAATAATTAAGAACATGACACAAACACAATAGAAGCAGGGGGTGGGCCTTTTTTGTCTGTGGCTTTGTAACTGTAACTGTTAATTATTACAAAAAAATTGCTTGTATAGTATTAATTCATAATTAAACTCTCTTTCTCAATTCAAACATAAGGGTCCTTGTTTGGATGTCTATTTCGTGTTCCAGTTACTCTCCACAACTAACTTGTTTTATATTCACGCTCTCTCTCTCTCTCTCTCTCTCTCTCTCCCCCTAGTCCCAAGCTATGCAATGCATGAATTGCCAAGCAAATTTGATCCTCACCATTCATTTGCCTAGTGATTTTAATTGTCATTTTCGAATGTACATTTTTGCAGCTTTGTTTGCCAATTAACTTGGATCTTACGGCTACAATCATTTAAGATATATAAATGTATTAGGGACAGATTTATAATTATCACTATGGAGGTGCGAAAGTATGTTTAGAATACAAACTTTTATAATTTTAAATTATTTTTTAGTATAATATATGTTATTTTTTAAACTTTTGGGGATGGGGTTGCTCCTCTCCATATCCCCTAGATCCATCCTTGAATGTATCATAGGTTTGTTTGAATGAGATGAGAAAACCAACGTAGCGTTGTCTTACAAAACAAAGGAAAAAGGAAAAAAGAAAAAGATAGAAGCTAGCATTACAAGAAAATACATAAAAATTCATTTAATTTTTGGTGTAATTTGTACAATGGTGATCATATGGGATATATATATATTCAATAGCTGTCCAAATCTATTAATACAAAATCGCATCCCAAATGAATAGCTTTTTTTTTGGTTATACAAATGCGTCTAAATCTCTTCATAATATCAACTGAAAGCGGCGTCCAACACGAGAATGGTCATGAGAGACAAGTCATTAGGCTGCAAAGGAATAACAAACAAACCAAAAAAATGAAAAAAATAACACAAAACATAAGAAGAATTTGCAAGGCGAATATATAATAATTTCTTAATACTCACTCTATAGTCTCTGTAGGTCCAGTAAGAAAGAGTCACCTGCGTCGTCATCATCAAGAAGTTCTCCCCATGCTCCTCCAAAGGTGGTTGAAGTGGATGTTGAAGGGTTGGAGATATGATCACTTGGGTTCATTTTATTTTCCATTCGATTCACAGTAAAACACTGATCAGTCGAGTCTAGTACTGAAACCAACGGGGGAAGGGAATTTTCTTTTGGAATGGCACCAAACTGATCATTACCATCGCTGTCATCACCATTAAAAACTTTAGAGTTCCCTATGGGCTGATGAACATTGTGAGTAGGTTGATTGACATCAATTAAGCTTGGAAAAGTACTGGAATATGGAATTTGATTGGGGTTTGAAGCCAAATTGATGGTGCTAATGCCAAGACCTTCCAATTCAAACTGTGAATTCATTCTGAGGTATTCATGAAGGTGATCATGCTGGTCATGAAGCGGCAAAGTTCCCAAGTGGTTGAGAGCCTCCATGGTTGGAGTCACTGGACTAGTACTTAGGACATGAACTATATTATGCAACAATTGGAGTTTGGCTAGTTGTTGTGTGGCATCTGTATGTAACCTCAGACTCAGGGAATTGTTGTCCCATGGGTTATTATTCATAGGATTGACAAAGTGAGAGGCTGCTGCTGAGAGCAATTGAGGCAGATTTGCAAGGAGACTGAGGTCGGTTCTTGGCCTGTGGGTGACTGGGTCGATACCCATTTGAAGAAGCTTTTTCTTTAGGTGGGTATTCCAAAAATTCTTGATTTCATTATCTGTTCGCCCTGGAAGATGCGTTGCTATCGCTGACCACCTGCACCACCACGAAATTAATATATATGATTTAATGCCATGATTTGGATTTGGATTTGGATTTATACATATATGTATCTGAGGTGAGAGAGATTTATTACTTGTTTCCAAGAACGGCGTGGAGGTTGATGATGATTTGTTCTTCTTCATCAGAGAACTTTCCTCTCTTGATATCAGGCCTGAGATAGTTGGTCCACCTTAACCTACAACTCTTTCCACACCTGTTGAGTCCAGCAAGCTTTGGAAGTGCTCTCCAACTTCCATGCCCATTTCTCTCTATGTAATCAATCAGCTTTCTATCTTCTTCCGGAGTCCACGGTCCCTTCTTTAGCCCATTCTCTTCGCTGCTCGATGGTGATCTCCCCATCATCGAACCCTGCAGAAAATTATATAAAGAATCAATCATTGTATATTCATGAAAAACTGAGATAACAAGAAGATTAACAAAAGCAAAGAAATTCAATTCAAACCTTAGATAAATGTTTAATGGGGATACGGATGAAAGGGAAGAAAAAAGGATTAGTAAGTAGTGTTGGATGTGTAATGGAGAGCAGTGCAGTGCTGGTTTTATACAGTGTGGATGTTTGAAAATAGCAAAGCTAAGTGTATTGGGGAAGCATTTCCCAAATGAGATGTCATTTTGATTTAGTTGTTTTTATATTATTATTATATATAGTTGTTAAGGGATAAAACTACTTTGAAGGTCATTGGCCCTTGAGAGTTTTCCTTTTACTATTCATATTTTTTCACAAATAAGTTTTTGTCGATAATAGTGAGACCCATGTCTTAGAAAGCTCTATATTCTCAACAAAAGGTAAACAAAATAGTTTTTTAAAGATATATTTTACATCTAAATTTTTTTAGAGGTTTAATGAATGAAGATTGAATGTGAAAATTATTTACCAGTTATTGAATACATAGTTTTAGCTGTTACTATATTTTAAAAATATTTTAGATTACTCAGAAAAAGATCATGTTTGGTACAGCTTAATTTCAGCTTATTTCAACTTTCAGCTTAATTTAAACTATTTTGATGTGTTTGGTTTAGCTTAACAATACAGCTTATAACTTTTTGTAAGTCAGAAATCAATTTATTCTTTGAGTGGGGCAGGAGAAACTTAATTTATAAGTCAGAAATCAGCTTATGTTCATAATTATAAGTTATAAGCTGTTAAGGTCTAAGCTATAAGTACTTTCCTACAATTCTACCAAACAGGGCCAAAGTGACAAAATTTTTAAGTTACATATTTTTTTATAGTAAAATAAATATTTTAATGTAGATGCACTGAAACCATGTCCAAATTTCTACATACCACCAGTCTACAACTACCAAAAACAATATATATATATACTAGTTTAAGAAGGCTTGTGCAAAACATGAGTTGTTATTACAATATATTTAAGTTTCGTATTTTGATAATTTTTTAAAAATCAAATTATTGTTCTATGAAATTGAATAGAATAAATCATTAGATATATAATAGAATTATGTGATTTGATATGTATCATTTTTTTATTTGTTATACACCCAATGAAGTAGACTCTAATTTCATTACTATATCATTTTGGGTGAATTTATAAGTGTTTAACATTTCTTCCAAATTTATAAATGTTTATCATTTTGGTAGTTTTTTTTTTTTTTTTTTTGTCAGCAAAAAGAACTTTATTGAAAAAGAATCAAGGATAAATCCTTACATCAAACATCAATAAAGAACAAAACCAAGTAGGCTCTATAAGCATCAAAGTGAAAGCTATTTATCCCAACTAAGTTCGCATAAAAGGCTCAACCAATCATATGTAGCACTTACAGAACAAGACTGAGGAGGAATCAACCAGACAGAAAACAAAACAACAACTACCAACACCCAAAACACATAAACCCAACCAGCTAGCAACCCCTTATAGCTTTTTATAATGAATTAAAATAACTACTCCCCAAAACATTTATACTGATTATCTATCTAACGCTTGGTTAACCCATGAAAAATGCTGATTCAGTACAAATGAGCCACGAACACACACACACACATATATATATATATATATATGTTCCGATTGATTTGATTGTTTTATAAAGATAACAAACTCGACGAATTTTAAAACATGCACAATTTAAATTATTAAAACAAAACTCAAAAATAGATTATATTTGGGAAGTGGTTAAAATAATCAAAAAGTCAACTAAAACACATCACATCACCTCTCTACTTTTCTGTACACCTTTTCGTAAAAAGTCAAAAAATTACTAAAATAACCTGCTCCCAAACCAAACCTTAGTGAAATGGACAATACCTCCTCAATCTAACCGGAGACAAGCTGGTCCCGCACGTATTAAATAAATGATATTAGAAATGACTGGTTCACGCTAGGGTAATAACAGTGAAATTGAATTGCATCAATCAACTCAAGCGTGAGACCCTGGCGGCGGTCTATGCTCAACTATAATTCGTTTTCATCCCGGTTTTCTTTTATATATATATATATGCACCATGTGCTTGCCTAACTAAATTGAATGTGTACAAAAAAAGGAAAAAATAGAGTTGCTTCATATGCCATTGTAGCGTTGCCCCTAGAATGTTTCCGAGACACCCTCTTGTATCTTGTCTGGGAACCATTGCATAAATAATATCTTATGCAAATTATTTTACTAAAAAATATTAGTTGATTTCACTTTTATTTTTTAAACTATCACTTTTTAAAACATTATTTATGCAAATATTAATTTCATCTATTCAGTTTTTATAGTTTTTAATTTTAGATGGTGTGATCCGATTGGTGATGGTTATTCAAATTAGTAATTGTGAAAAAGTCTAATTTGAGGGGATGAAAAAGTAGAACAATTTAAATTATACAACCAAACAAAAACTCATTTTTCTTACTTGATCACAATTTTCTAGGGGGTGGAAAAGCGTCGGGTCGGGCCGGGTTGGGTTCAGGTTGGGTCATTACTACATAATAAGGGACTTTGTGCCTATCTAAGCCGAGCCCGGCCCTAATATCAGGTCTCTATATCTTCCCACGCTTGGTTCAAAAAATAATTATAAATCTCAAACCCCCTCATTGGTCTATATGTTGAAAAAAAATTAAAACATTTCATAATTAAATTCAATCATATTATATTTATTAAATAAATATATTGACATCATTATAAACTGAAAGATTTTATGTATAAACTAAATGATTTTTTAAATAAATTCAATTACACATCACCATAAATGTGAGTTTCAATAAAATTAATAAAGATAAAGTTTAGATTACAACAAAAATATATATTTTTTAATGTATTATAAATAAATAAATAAATAATTTAATAATGGGCTCGACGGGATTGAAAGTATAAATCTCAAGCCTAACTCATTAATATTTCGGGCTAAAAATGTTAGCTTAACCCGACCTTATAGGCTAAAATAACATTTTCAAGTCCTAAAAAAATAGGATTGGACCAAGCGAGTTGGGTGGACCAATGGACCAATGTCCACCCACACTATTTTCTAATGAGTGTCAAAGAGGATGGTGTTTGGTTGTAAGGTGGAAATTATCTAATATAGTGTAAGTAAATATATAAGTATTTAATTGTATGATTTAAATTATTCAACTTATAAAATGATCTTTATGTCTATTAGATTAGGTTTTCACCATTAATTTGAATAAATTACCTTTAATTAAACTATAAAAACTGAAATAAACGAAAAAAAAGAAAAGAAAAATCGCTTTTGTTTTTTATAGCACAGGTGGAATAGGGGAAGGCAAAGCACACATCAGCTATAAAGAGGTGAACCAAATATGAAGGCAAGGTTCCATCAGGTGAAAAGTAGCTGAATTTCTTTGGAGCACACCCAAAATAAACCTACCTTTTTTTTCCATTCACTTTTTTCCTTCTCTTTTTGTTCTGTTTGTGTATCAATTTAAAATTTGACTGGTGCCAAAAGAAAAAAAAAAAAAAAAACATAGCATGTCAACACACGCAACAACAACAAACTAATCATTTTGGTAGGACCAATTATAACCCAAATTAAGATACAAAGTAGCCCAGAGGTTAGTCTTGTGTCTCTCTTTTGGAGAGGTTAATGTTGTGTTTGGTTGAGAGATTTAGGAAGGAATTTGGAAAGGGAAAGAGAAAAGGTGTGTGAAACTAGGTGAAATATAGGAATGTTTTATTCACATTTTACCTACCTTTTCCATTTTCCTTTCCAAATCCCTCCCAAAATCCCCTAACCAAACACAGCATAAGGATTTGAAATTCAGTATTGCAGATTAAATTTTAATTAATAAAGCCTAACTTATTTGGTCACTATGTCTTCTTTAGAACTTAGAGAAGTCATGAGTTTAATTTCTTTTAGAAGAGTTAAATTACGGGAGTGCAAGCATTTAAGTGCTTTGTTAGGGTGAAGAGATTTTTTTCTATAGGTGCTAATCTAACAACTAACATTTGCAGATTGAAAATAAAAAAAATAAAAATAAAACTATAACCCAAAAATCCACTCCAACTCCCAAAATCTTAGTTCTGTCGACTCATTTTATATTATTGTGACCCATTTTGGCTGCTTCTACATAGCTTTATATATAACTAAACTTAAATACCTTCAAGTTACAATTATTTTTTCCTATCGTGGATCGAGCTTTTCGATATTACTCCAAATTTAAATTTAAGACTTTGATTTCAAGAGAGTTTTGAAGCATAAAATATAGATTGATTGTAAGTATATAAGTAAATTCTTTTTAAAAAATAATATAAAAGAAAATTTTATTAAATGAGAGAAATTACAACTAGCAAACAAAACAAGTTAGAGAGAAAACAGCTGCATCATTACCTACGTGAGGCATCTTATCTAAGTTATAAGATTGACGTCCAAAATGCGAAAAATGAAATTAAAATAAAAATGAACTCAACATGAAGACAAGATCAGAGAAACTTTAGACTGGCATCGAGTACTATACTAAACCAAGCTAATTACATTCAAGCAACCACATCCAAATAGATCACATTGTAACACAAATATTTTATTTAGGACTAATTATGTTTTTCACTCATGTAATTTGACTCAAATTTTACTTTACTCCCTATAGCTTTAATTTGATTAATTTGGTCCTTACACTTTAAGTCTAGTTTTAATTTGGTCAATCCGACTAAATTTTTGTTAATTTTGTTTACATGTACACTTTAATAAATTGACAAATATCTTAAAACTATTCATTTTAACCTCTAATTTAGATGGAATAATCAAACTAAAACTTTCGAAAATTGATAAGTGTCTCAAAATTATTAATTTTAACCTCCAAGTTAAACAGAATAACCAAATTAAAAATAGACTTAAAATGTAGAAACCAGATTATTCAAATTAAAATTATTTTCCTGATAACTCGGTATTCGGTCCATTAAACTGACTAATTCGGGAGACTAATCCTACCATTCACTTGCGGGTTCCACTTAAAGTCAAGGCAAAACCCGCATAAACTAGTCCAAAACAATTGTTTGTACCTATTTATTTATTATTTATTTTTTACATAATCACCCACCATATAATAACGGGAAACATTATGATACACACCCTTATGCATCTTATAATTAAAAAAAAAAATAGTAAAACTTCAATTTTTTTGAGTCATAACTAAAAACAAGGAAAAAAATATCATAACTAAACACAACATGAGATATAACTAAAAAATATATGAATCATATCTAAAATAATGTCATAATTAAAAAATAAAATAATATAATTAAAAAATATATATATATATATATAATACACCATTTTTAAGAGGATGTATACTAAAATTTTCCCATAATGACATGATGATGAGTCCCTTTGTAAATTAAATGCTTCGGGCGGATTTTAAGTTGTAAAAGTGAAATGGCACGCAACTCAACTCAACACTTCCATCCTGTTTTTTTTTTGGAAATTATTAGGTAGGTTCGGGATATTATTATATGTTGATATTCATTCATTAATTTTTATTTATTATGTCTTTTTATATTTTTAAATCACTCAATAAAAAATCTTAATACCACACATTTCTGTTTTGTATATAAAATTTCTAATTGGCCGCAGCCCATGTAGATTAGCAAAAGGGGCAGTGCTACACGGTTTGGTATGCTTAGACCTCGTTTGACATCTGACTTTTTTAGTCAAAAAGTTAAAAAATTATTAAAAAAATAAAAAAACCAACAATTCATATAAAAAAGTCAAAAAAAATTTTTTCTCTACTTTTTGCACATCTTTTCGTAAAAAATCATTCCAAACATACTAATTTTTTTTATATCACATTTTAATCAAAAAATTACTAAAAAAGCATGTTCCCAAACGAGGTCTTAAGGAGTGTTTGGGAGGTTGAGTTTAGGCTAAACTAGTTAATAGAGACAAAAAAAAAGGTTAAAATAATTAATAAGACAAAATGTCATATGCTACTCATCAATCAATCAATCACCTTTTCTTTCACAATCATTTATTCAACTACAAAAATATCCACAAATCATCTTAAGAATAATTTTTTGTCATCTCATAAAATAGTCAAAAATTAAAAAAACCAACTAAAATAGCCAAGTTACTAAACAAGCCCTTCAAATCATTGGGTGTTGTTGCATGCTTTCAACTTCTATATTCTCAGTATGAGTAATGTGTGTTTGTTTCTGCCTTTGTATGCATGCATACGTATATATGTTTAGATTCATAGTTCCATTCCAACCACAATATTTACTTGTTTTGGTAGGTCTGTTCAGTAACAATTTGCAGGTTCTAATTAAATGAAAATTATTAGATAGTTTCATAATATGATACTCATGAGGCTATAAGGCTGTGGAGCTTTCATTTAAATCAATCTTAATTTATGAGGTGATGCTACTCATCATGAGGCTGTGTGTCCATGTCATATGAAATTCACTGCACACTCAGTTGATCCTATATTTATCGGTATATAAGGAGAAGCTAAAAGGCCAATGATCATGAGGAATATTAAACAAAAGCAATTCGCATTAGGTCTATATTTCAACAACAAAGTTAAATAATTTTTTTAATCACAAAAATATTTTATCATCAAAGTGCTTGCACGGTCTAATCGCAGCCTTCAAATCTGGAAAAAAATAAAATAAAAAAAAATCCAAGATATGTATCATTATCATCATCATGATTTTTCTTTTTCTGAAAAATATACACTTCTAAAAATTAAAATATACAGATAGAGAGAGATGTCTCCAACTGCTCTCATAATAAGTGTCGCCATTCACAGTTGATCTTCCTCATACCAAACAACCACCCATTTACTAATATTTTGATACATTTCTTTTGTTAAATTCCTCTCTTACTTCGTTATCGTAATAAATTATTGAAAACACATACCCACCAATCTTTCAACTCCAACCACTCTAATACCCAAACCAAAAGAAATGTTTATTATTTGAATAATGTTATACATAATCCATTTTCTATTCCTAGACATAAAATCCACATTAATAAGAGGGCTGCTATATACCATTTATTTATTTTGTTAACAATATATTACAAAATAAACATTATATTACATAACAATAAACATTTTCTAGATTACATAACAATATATTATGTGTTTCATTAATTTTTTAATAATTAATTGTAAAAAAAAAAAGGTATCAATGCAAGAGGTGATACAGAACGGCGATAAAAAATTGATGGTATATAATATTTTTCATTAATAAATGTATACGAGACCTGCTTCTTTGTTTTCAAAAGAGAGAAAATGAGGTAAACATAAAATTATATGTAATATTTTATTATTATGTATGCTTATTTGAAAAAAGAAAAGAAAAGACACCTATGGCATATACCAATAACTATTTATATTCGTTTTTTTATTAGCAATAAATAAATAAATAAATAATTCATTGATAAAACACAAAGTACAAACTATAAGGATTACATCAATAAGACTGCAACGAGTATCATAGTAATAAGTAAGCTCAATCATGTACAAGCAAATTCATATTCATTTGTTGTCACCATTGTCGTCGCTCATTTGCATGGATTTGTAAAAAAAAAAAGAAAAAGAAAAATTAAACAATATATGTAGAACTCAATTCTTATATAATTAGGTCAAGTTTGGCATAACCTAAATAATATAAAAATTCAAAAAGTCACTATCCTATTTAAGTCATATCATCTTATTTAAATCACATCATCTCTTTAACACATCACATCAAACACAACCCAAACCCAATCCATATAAGTTAATAAGTCAAAAAATACACTTTTTAAAAATATCTCAAACCAACCCTTATTGTCCACGTAGATTAGGATTAAAAATTCACAATGCAAGCAGTGGCTGATCTAGGAATATGATATATGGGCACTTTCTAATTGATTCCTTGAATTTTTGAAAAAATATTAATTAATGTAAAAGAGCAAAAATAATTATAAACACATGGGGTGGATCTTTTTTTTCTTTTCTTTTCTTTTTTTTTTTTTTTTGGTAGTGCAAAACAAACACAACAAGAATTGCACCCCTACGTTTAAAGTAAATAATTTTCTCCCTTTTTACTGGCTTGTAATTTTTTCTACATTCCCCCCTCATAATCAGTAATAATTGGATGATACTAAAATTAAACAAAACTCAATAAATATTTACAAATGAATTAAACAAAATTACTTATGATTAGATATATGTTCAGAATTTTTTTTTTTATTACAAGATAGATTAAAAGAAACATACCAAAAAAAAAAAAAAAAAAACAATTTTCAATATTTGGAAAAAGAAAAGAAAAGAAAAAAAGAGTAGAGAAAATTGGCAAGAATATAAAATATGAAAGGATATGGGTGAGGAATATAAAGATAGTACCAATGTATTCGAGATAGAGTCTACTGGTAAGAGTGAAGAATATTTTCATGTTTTTTAAGAAAAGTGATTTGCAAACATAAAATTTATATAAAAGAACTCATTAGAATAATATGCAAATGACATTTATGAAATTATAAAGATAATAGTTTATATTTTGATTAAAAATAAAAGAATCACAAGATACCAACTTATTCTGTGCAAATTTTTTATAAAAACATTCTATTATTATTACTTTTTTCCTAAAACATCATATGAGTTCTTATTAAAAATATTATGTATAATTTACAAGGGACGCTTAATATATATAGGTACTAGTATAATTTTCAAAAACTAAGGGGGTAACGTGCTCGCCAGTCCTTCATTGGCTTTGTCACTGAATGCAAGGAATCAACTATACATATACGTGGGTGCTTGCGTTACAATATATATACCTATTCTATTATGTGTCTATTTGGTGCAATTTAAAAATTATTTATTTTAGCTTTCAGTTTAATTTAAGTTATTTTGATGTGTTTGGTTTAGCTTATAACTTACAACTTATAGCTTTTTGGAAGTCAGAAATCAGCTTATTCTTTGAGTGGGACAGAAGATGTTTAATTTATAAGTCAGAAATCAGCTTATGTTCATAGTTATAAGCTATAAGCTGTTTAGGCATAAGCTATAAGCACTTTCCTACAGTTCTACCAAATAGGAGTTATATATATGAAAAAAAAAAATACGAGACGTGGTGTAGATGCCTTTTTTTGGTCATATTTTTTATTTTGACCTTATTTGTTATTTTAATCGGTTATTTTAATTTTTGAATATTTTAATAGGTTAAAATTTTTATGTTTGAGAAGATAATTAGATTTTTTTGTAGTTGGATATGATGTTTGTGAAAAAAAAAAAAAAAAAAACAAAATGATTATGGGTTTAATGTCATATTTTGTCTTATTAACTATTTTAGTCTATTTTATCTTCTTCTGAATTTTAGTCCCAAAAAATATCATAAACCCATTTCCCAAACAGGGGCTTTGTTTCATAACTGTCAAACAAAAAAAAAATTATATATTCAAAATTTTAGAAACGGGTTTTATTCTTCAGCTTTACCATTTTGTTAAATTAAATATATTTGTACACATATTGCATGTGCACTCATCGTTAATATATATAGTGGAAATGAGAGGAAAATAATGGGTAAGAAGCCAAATAATAGAGAAAAAGAGCAGTTTCCAGAAACTGGAATTGACAGTCAAGGGGACATTACACTCTAAAAATGGAGGACGTCAACATAATCGGTTAAAGGTCGTCCTCGTCCTCCTCCTAAATATTAATTATTGATTTGATTTAGTAATTAATTTTAAGGCTGCCTTGAATCCTTGGTCCATGGGTTAGCAGCTTGCTTGTCAAAATTTTCTTGTCGACTCCACCCTTGTCTCTCTCTCAGCAAAATGCCCTTATCATCTTAACATATTACTCTCTTCCCTTCTCCGAATTTATTATCAAAAACATCTATGATCAATTGATTCATGATAAATACCTTGAAAATTGGAAAATTAGACGTGTGATTGTTGGTCCAAGGAGTGTTAAATCTTAGAAAGATCATTGTAACAAAGTATTGGGACAGTGTGTAACTTGATAAGTACTGAATACTAATCTTGAATTTGAAATAAAAATGTATTTATAATATTTTATACTTGATTTGTTGTCTTCATTATTTATTTATTTATTTTTTATAATTGAGAGAAGACGACTATCTCTCTATCTTTTGTGTAACATTTTCTGATCGTGATGGAACAACAAACACGTACATAACTTCAATTTTAGATTGACTTACATAAATTTTATGTTCTTGTGTGTGTATGATTTTTATAATTCTTATGCGTTCGTTTATTTATTTTTTGCATGTTTCATCAATCTTGATTAGGTGTTTCTATTTTTTTTTCTTTCTTTTATTAGTAAAAAAGAATTTTATTGATGAAATCAAACATACAAAATATATGAATTACAGCAATAAAGGGAAGGAGAGTGCAAAGAGTATCACTGTAAAACTTCTACATCCCAACTTGGTTGACCCCAAGAAGCTTAGATTATCATATGCTAGTACAAACCTCAAAATTGGTGAAAAACCAATAAGAATGAAAAAAAGAAAAAAGAAAAAAAAAATTCAAAAACAAACACGAGAAAACAACTCAACTAGGTAGAACAGTAAAACCACCAAGCACACCACCCAGGCAACCCAACATCTGCAGCTAGTTGTTTTTATTCTTAATACCAAAAAAAAAAAAAAAAAAGAGCATAAAAATTAACGTAATTTTGTCAAAATTGACTTACGACCCCACACAAAACCACTACATACATGTAATTTGTATACAGAAAGATACTCAAAAATTAATATATGGTCTCATACATTATCTTTCTAGATATATTCTTATGCATGAAATGCATCATGTTTTCATGGCCAACCTTAGGGTCTTTCCTACCATGGTAGGGCACAAATGACATCATATTCCTTCATATTACTTACTAAGTTATTAGTCAATGTGGGAGTTAAAGAAATTAAATATAGTGTGGTTTGTTTGCTGGGGTTTTCCCCCCCTCCCTGTCTTCTTACCTCACTTGTCCACATTTACAAGGGACTTCAAATCTTTTATAACAATATTTATGTACAAAAATCATAGGTTAAAAAAAATAAAATATTTCTGGGTGATGTTCCCATCAATAATTACCTACACATAGTTACACACTATTCTACTTGTAAAACTTTTGTCCTTGAATATTGTAAACTTTGAACTGGTAAAACCATCAATTTATATTACCCCCACTGCAACTATTTACCCCAGATATGTAGATTGGTTTCAATGTCATTATTACTAGTTATAAAATTATAGGATTACTGGAAGTGGTGTTGTAAAAGGTTTACCACTAAACTAAAAAAATTGAGGGGTCTTTCCTAAAAGATTAGTTTAGAGGATGAAATATTATTTTATGAATGAGTAAAAAACACATAAATCAATCATAAAATCAGAAGGAGAATTTACATGGACAGACATGACTTTTTTTTTTTTTATGAATGGGCCCTACCAACAAAATATTGTAAAATTTTGTTCATTCATATGTATTTTATTTTCTTTTCTATAATTAATTTTTTGTGTTCATAACAGTATTAATAGTTAGGTAAGATTTGATTATTGAATCAGCTAGTCATAATATTTTGGCTCTTCAAAACATTTAATCATTTCAGTTTAAGATTGATTACTTAGGGTGTGTTTGTAACGTTTACGTTTTTAGTTTATATTTACAAAAATTTTATAAACTAGTTTTTGTTTATTTTTAAAAAAACATAAATTACAAACGCATTTGGCAATTGACAAAATGTTTAAAAAAATTTAAAAATATAAAAAAGAGTGAAAAATGGCAAGTGGTGACAAATGGTGGCGGAAGACAATGGTGGAAAGTGGTGACGGTGGGTGGGGGTGGTGGTGGTGGGTGAGTGGGTGATGGTGGCGGGTGGTGGTGACAGGTGGGTGGCGGATGGCGGGTGGTGGTGGTGGCAGTGATGGGTGGTAGTGAGTGGTGGTGGTGGTGGCAGAGTGGTAGCGGATGGCGGGTGGTGGTGGTGGTGGGTGGCAAGGGTGGCAGGTGGTAGGTGGTAGTGGTGGTGGTGGTGGGCGGGTGGCGGGAAGGTGATAGGTGATGGTGGTGGCGTAGTGGTGGTGGTGGTGGCAAGGTGGTGGGTGGTGGTGGTGGCAAGTGGCGGTGGTGGTGGCAGTGCATGGATGTGGTAGTGGTGGTGGGTGGTGGTGGTGGTGGTGGTGGCGGCGAGAGGTAGGTGGCGGCGGCAGATGGGTGGTGAGTGGCGATGGCAGGTGGTGGTGGGTGGGTGGGGCGGAAGACGGTGGTAAAAAAATGGTGGCAGGTGGTGGCAAGTGTTGGGTGATAAAACAAAAAAAACTCAAAATTCAAAACAAAAATACATTTTTTGTGTTTTTATTTTTTGGCCAAATTTATAAACTAAGATCACTGATTTATAAATAAAAAATTTTACCAAACAAGTTGTTTTTGAATTTTTAAATTTTTTATAAATATAAATAAAAAATTAAAAACGTAAGTATTATCAAACGACACCTTAGGTATGATGAATCATGCCGAGTCTATTCATTCTATAGCTAGCAAAACAAAACAATTATAGCCTTAAATGTTAAACTGAAAAAACCATAAGAAGCATATGAGATTCTTGAAGCCTAAAACCTATTATCTGAAGTTGTTAGTTCAATTAGGAACGACTTCGAAACTCGTAACTCCTTACATAAGTAGCTATTGAATCCATTCGAGATTGTTCAGTACATTCCACTCAAATAAGAAAGTCAATCATATTAATTATGGGACCAATAGTGAATAATGTTTCAATCATCACATATTTTGACTTTCACAACCCACTAAAACAATTTAAAAGTCAAAAAATTATAAAAAAATTAAATTAAATTAAATATCAAAGACTTTTTATTATTAACTCTAATTTTTTTTTTTTTTTTTTTTTTTTTTTTTGAGCTTAAAAAAAATTATATTGATGCATCAAAAGTTAGTACAATACAAGAAAAGATACATCCAGAAAGAAGCTAAAGGGCAAGCATTAAAGCTTAGGGGATAAATCCCAACAATGTTGGAATCCATGAATAAGCTCAAACAATTGTTGTCCCATGCATTGATATTAGCCTTTGTTGGATTTGAGCATGCGACTTCTGAGGTGGTGAGTCTTTTGATTACTTTTTTCTCCCACCAAGCTAAATCTCTTGAGATTTCCATTCGTTTTATTTTTTTACATATTTTTTTTTTGTAAAAAATTAAAATTAGCTAAAATATATTAATATTTTTATATCATATTTTAATCAAAAAATCACTAAAAAGCCTATTCACAAAAAAATCCTTTAGATTGACTGGGTTATGAAGAGGTCCATGTTGTAGGCTTTTTTAACTATTGCCGGAAAATTCTTTTTGAAAATACTACATAAATTAACAATTTAAAAAGACCGATGTTAAAAAAATTATAGGCTTATCTTACCCAGATGAAAGATGCATCAGTAATAAAACTTCAAAATTTCAAACATGACTCACTAATATGATAAAATGTTGTATAGGATTAGTTTATCAAAAGATAAAAAAAAACTTGGGAAAATTACACAAAAAAAAAAAACTCCGGATTTGACTTTTGTAATAAAATAAAACTTGATTTTTAATTTTATTGATTTAAATTCTAAATTTTTAATTTATTTTCAATCTAAACTATTTACCCATTTTTGTCAAGTACAAATGATTAAAAAAAATAATATTTTAGATATTTTATAAACAATTTTATTAAGTTTAATAAATAAAATATTTTTTTCTGTCAGTTTTATTTAACGAAAATAAATTAATGATTTAGATTGAAAATAAGTTAAAATATTAAAATTTAAATTAATAAAATAAAAAATTTATAATTTATTTTATTATAGGGGTCAAATTTTGAGATCCTATTTATAATTTTCCTACAAAAAACTTTCACAAATTATTGGCATTGCTTTATTTTCTCTTTATTTGCGTACACGTGGGCATACCCTTACACCTACCCATGCCATTTGCCAATGGAGTGGACCTAAATCCATTTCGTTTATGCTGGATTGGTTCGGGTTTGTAGAGAGAATTAAAGAAGAAAATAAAAAAGTAAATAAAATGTGAATAAAATATATTTATATTTTATTTAATTTTATATATATATATATATATTTTTTTTTTCTAAATTTTATCTTAAATGCTCCAACAAAACAGTGTTACGGTGTTATCTCAAGAACTAAATAAAGTGGGCCTTAAATAAAATGATAAGCCCTCTTGTCCTATACGGGTGTGACGCTGGTCGAAACAGAAAAAGTGGTTGAACAGCAGGCCGGCGACGAACGGCTGATTCCGGAGGGACGCGGCCAAAACCGTAGCGCCGGGGAGGAGGCTAGTTCAGGAATTAGTCCCATTGACAAACGGCCTCGCCTCGAAGAATCGGACGTGGTTGCTCCTTTCGTTATTCAGCCCAAGATCAGAGATACACCGATTCCTTCCAATGCTTCGGCCATGGAGGATCTGGCCGTTGCATTGAGCCTGGCGGTTTCAATTTCCTTCACCGTGACAATGCAACCTTTTGCTGCGTCGGATATTATGGCCGAGTTCTGTCTGCATGATCGGCACTTTTGGTAGGTGATTTCAAATTCGCTTAAATCTATTTTTATAGAGGTATCTAACGATCGCTTGTTCTTTGCGCATCGCGGCAGATCGCCGACTTAGGCCGCCGCCGCATGATGCTTCTTGGCGAATTGACCGCTTGCAAAACGTAAGTGGACGGTCAGAAGAGTAGGGCCGAGTTTGAGAAGATGAGAGCCGCAATGGAGAGCGCACGAGCCAAAGCGGAGAAGGAGAGGGCTCGCGTTGCCGAACAGCTTCGTTCTGACGCTAAGGCCAAAGCGAATGCGAGTGAGGAATCGCTCAAGCTCTCCAAAGACGAACTTGCCGAGGCGAAGAGTCAGTTGGAGGAGCTCAAGGCGGCCCAAGAGAAAGCCGGATCTGAGGCTTTTGAGGCGGGAAAAAGAGCCGCCTTCACGGAATACGTTGATGAAGTTCCCAAATTTGAGAATCGGGGGTTCAAACACGGGTGGCTCAAAGCCCTTGCTGCCACTGGGATTACATTGGATTTGCCAATTCCTTACGAGTAAGTGGATGTTGAGCCCCTTGAATCCGACATCGAGAAGTGATCTGGGAGGCGTTTCCTAATTCATTTAGTCTTTTGATTTTTGTTTGGTAGAGTTTTGTTGGTTCAGGGTGGTTTTCATGTATAAATTGGTTACTATCTTGTGCACAATTTATTAATGAAAATTTCCTTGTAATTTCATTACTACTCGTACACAATTTGTGTGGTTATGTTAATGAAACATTTTGACTTTCACTACTACTTGTACACAATTTGTGTGGTTTATGTTAATGAAACAATATTGATTCGTCTTTAGAGATTGAATATCCTGTGGCAATGTTGATTCGTCTTTCTCATGCCGACTGGATTCGAATTATGAACTGTCGATTTGTGAGCCGGCTGGGGTACCTAAGTCGAATAGATTGATGAATCTTCCCTTGCCCTAGGTAGTTCCTGCGGAGGTTAGAATCGATTCGGGAGCCGACTGGGGTACTTGAGTTGAATAGATTGATGAATCTGCCCTTGCCCCAGGCGGTTCCTGCAGAGGTTAGAATCGATTCGAGAGCCGGCTGGGGTACTTGAGCTGAATAGATTGATGAATCTGCCCTTGCCCCAAGTGGTTCGTAATATTCGAATAGATGGTAAAATCATGCCCCTGGTGTCGACTCAGCCGGCGTCGGGCGATTCAGGATCTCCAATTACTGAGATTGCCTCGATCGTGCTGCCTCTGTGAAGGATAAATGAACAAGGGTACATCCTTTATGAGCTTGGTAGACAACTGACTCGAGCTCCTGGAGGAAGACTGATTGCGCGAATGTCGAACCGACTCTTCTTTAATAGTAAAGGGGAAGCGAAGACCCTAGCTGAGCTGGGCGGAGATATGAATCGAGGTGGTGAACCCTCGCGTACAGGAAGTAGGAGTTCTAGGGGTCGAGAGAGGCGTCAGTCTCCCCGACGTCGCAGTAGATCGCCCAGGCAAAACAAGCAGTCGTAGGGTAAATCTCCACAGTTCCGAGTCGAGAGGAGGTCTGACGCGAATCCGTGCCCATTAAGCTTTGCAGTATTTGTGAAGAATAGACCCATGACGGAGGTGGACTCGATCGTTCAAGACCCAGACGTAGCGGTCGACTTTGCCCAACAAATATTCCCTCTTGAGGTTCAGCAATCAATGCTGGGTTGACAGGACTACGAGGTGTTTCGCGAGGGCATTCACGGCGCGGTGAAGGGGCTTTACACTGCTTACGAAGTCGGCATGCGACTGCGCGCTGCCCGTCAAGAGATGGAGAAGAAGGAAGAACGTATTCGAAGTTTGGAGGCCCGCGTGGAGGCGGCCGAGCGGCAACTAAGGAAGACCAAGGCGGCTCAGGCACAATCCACCGCGCACGCGAACCTAATTGTGGAAGAGAGGATTACTAGTCGGCTTATCAGCTCCGCACTTGCCGATCGAGAGACGGCAAGTATGTTCGCAATAGAGAGCGCGAAGGGGAGGGCCTATGAGAAAGGTTTCTATGAGGGCCGAAAAGTGGGAATCGAGAAAACCAGGGAAAAATTGGCCGAAGAAGTGTGCCGATGTGAAAACTGTGGGTTTAGGCATGGTTAGATCAAGGCATCTCAAGCCGCAGAAGCTCTTCGAGCGTCGGGAATTGATTTGGCATCACCACGCTACAGGAGTAAAGATTTTCCATTTTCTGCTTTTGAAGTTGAGAAGAGTGAGGATGAGGGTGACGCCGTATGAGTTCAATAGTTGTAAGATTGGAACGCAGGGCGCGTTTGAAACTATGTAACTTATTGTTTTATTGAATAAAGAACATTTCATTATAAATGTTTCGTTGTCATTCATATTCGGCATATGTGTATTTCATGTTGCTTAAATGTTTGAATGAATGTCTAAATATTGTCCGACCCAGGTAGCTGTTAACTGTCCGGCGATACGCGGGCTTATCGGCAGGATCTGCACATGGGCAGGATCGACACATTCGCGACGACCGTTAAGGTTTTATTGAGGCTATTTCAACGACCATTAATGCTTGGCTAGTTGGATTAGTGGGCTGGTCGAGGGTGATCGGCATGTGAAGACTTGGCCAACCGGTTTAATAAATCTATTTCGCTTTGGCCCAGCCAGTGCGCGTTTCGGCCAGCTGTCGGGATGGCGGTCGTGGCGAATGTCAATCGATGCTCGTCTTATTCAGCCAATGCGTTTTTTGGCGTTAATAAAATTTTCTTGGGATTGGAACCTCGAGATCGCGGTCGTTGCTGAGAATAAAAGGAGTAGGCGCTTCGTACCAATAATCCCACTCGACTCATCATTCCTTGTATAGGATGGTGATTTTGGTTACAGAGGCTCAAACTTCGGTCAAGTTTGGTGTTGAGATGGTTTGCAGCAGAAAACCTACCCGTGAGGGAGTTAGGTCATCCAAAGAGCCTGAGATCTGTGAGTCTCCAAGTCGTCGAAGCAGATCACCCCGAAAGGAGAGTCAACAACTGTCAAGTTCATTCTTTCTTGTCCTGGATCTTTGCCTTGACATTGTCAATGGTATCAGGGGAAGTTTGGCGCTATGCAAGTCGGGGGCTTAAGCATAATTGGTTCAAGGTATTGCACGCCGTGGAGGGGTTTAGGGCGACGGTCGTCGATCCGGCGATGCTCCTTTACCGGCGTGTCTTGTTCCTTTTTTGCTTTCGATATTGTAATGCTCGAATGCGGGTTGTGTTTATGTAACAACTGTTTAATCAAATAAATAGTTTTATTTTAAATCTATTTGCGTGTTATTCTGAATTTTGCTTGTGTACTAAACCACATTACTTCGAATGTATGATCTGTTATAGTGTGTTACATAGGATCAATTATCAATATCTTTTGTTCGTGCCAACGTTTGCTCCGGATTCGGAGACGTAATTAGCACTTAGCACTGTAGACCGATTATTATGGCCGAACAGATTAATGCAATAATCCTCTGAAGCACTAACGCGGGCTCCGTATTTGGAGGCTTGAACCCAGGGCCCATTGAGATTAATCGGCTCGAAGCCGAAGTCTTAATTGGCCCTAAGGCATCATGCGCCAAAGGGGGGCTCTGAATCCGGAGACTTAATCGGCCGTAAGGCGTCATGTGCCAATGGGGGCTTCGAATCCGGAGACTTGATTTGGCCGATCGTGATATCCACGAAGGGCGCTCCGAATCTGGAGACTTGATTTGGCCAATCGTGATATCAACGAAAGGCGCTCCGAATCCGGAGACTTAATCGGCCCTAAGGCGTCATGTGCCAAAGAGAGGGGCTCCGAATCCGGAGACTTGATTTGGCCGATCGTGATATCCACGAAGGGCGCTCCGAATCCGGAGAGTTAATCAGCCCTAAGGCGTCATGCGCCAAAGGGGGGGCTCTAAATCCGAAGACTTGATTTGGCCGATCGTGATATCCATGAAGGGCGCTCCGAATCCAGAGACTTAATCGGCCCTAAGGCGTCATGCGCCAAAGGGGGGCTCCGAATCCGAAGACTTGATTTGGCCGATCGTGATATCCACGAAGGGCGCTCCGAATCCGGAGACTTAATCGGCCCTAAGGCGTCATGCGCCAAAGGGGGCTCCGAATCCGGAGACTTAATTTGGCCAATCCTGGCGAGTGCCCCACTGGGAATTGACATATGATTTTGAGCGATGAGGAAAAATAGTTTGTATTGCAGAGGCGAAATATATTTACAGGTATCAGAGCCCACAGATCGGGTCAGTGATAGAGTTTTCATCAGAACTCTGCTTGTGCCGATTGGGGGGAACCACGTATTTCTTCAATGCCGTGGGTTGTTGGGAAACGCAGGATCTGATGGTAGGTGCTTGGGACGGCCTTCATGATATGTAGCCAGGTTCTTCCCATGATGGCATTATACGGCAAGGGGAGCTTTACGACCAGGAATTCCGCTTCGACCGTTCTGGAACCCGCTCGAACAGGTAATGTGACCTTGCCCAATGGATATTCGGGATTCGTATTAAAGCCAAATAGTGGGTGAGGCACCGGAGATAGATCCGACTCGTTGAGGCCGAGCTTGATGAAAGTTTGGTAGTACATGACCTCTGAACTACTCCCTGGGTCTATGAGAATTTGTTCAATGATGAACCGGTTTATGCGTAATCCAATGACCAACGGATCAATATGGGAAGCCGTTGCGTCATTGAGGTCGGAGTCGTTGAAGGCAATTGTCGGAGCTTCTTCGGACCGGTCAACAAATACGAGCCCTCAGAGAGTTGGATGCGATCGAATTGTGTGCACGACTGGGGGTGTAGGCAGGCTGTACATGGATCATGCCAAGTGGGGGAGAGTCTTGCCTCAATGCTAATGCCTTGGTTGGCCTTCCCTGCTTCACAATCGGCCGTCTTGCACCGCTTCTTCCAGTGATCTTTAATGCGTAGCAACTCGCTTTCGTGGGCCGTGATCTTTGTGATATTCACACCTCCGTCCCTTCGCTGTATCGGTGGCAACACAATCTTTGACGGCCATTTGAAGAATGGAAGGTGTTGGATTTGGGTCATTACCGCAGAGTTTGGCTCGACAGCCAGATACTTTTTGTCGGCGCTACCGGCGCTTCATCGTCGACTTGCAATTGTTCATTCGTCGGGGGGAAGCATTGATCACTCGATCGGCGAGAGTCCCGCCTTTTGTTTCGTTTAGCACGTTGTCGCGGCTCAGGGCTCAGAGGTGGCACGGAACTTATCGGTTGAGCAATTTCAAGAGGTGCCGGTTTGGTGGACACTTGTCTGGCTTTAATCCTCAAGGCATCGTCTTCCACTTTGCAATACTCTTCAACTTTCTTCATCAACGCTCAGACTGTTTTGGGGGGTCTTCTGGTCAGGGAGTTGCGAAGAGCACTATCAAGATGTAGTCCCATTTTGAAGGCGGTGACGGCCATGGAGTCGTTGCAAGCGTCGTCAACGAGATTGATGCACTCCCAATATCGCGCCGAATATGCTCTTAGTGTTTCTCCTGGTTGGATTTGCATAGCCCAGAGAGAGTCGGCTTGTTTCGGCTGTACCTCGTTGGTGATGAACCTGGCCCTGAAGGATTTTTGTAATTGATGGAAACTTCTGATCGAAGCTGGCTCCAGCTTGTAATACCATCTGACAGCTAATGGCCCCAAGCTGTTGGGGAATATTCGGCACATGAGGGCTTCATTGTCTGCATGCAACGTTATGGCCTGCTTGTAGTGACATATATGATCAGTGGGGTCTGATTTTCCGTCATAGAGAGTAAATGATGGAGCTTTGAATTTCTTGGGTAGGGCCACCCTCGCAATTCGTCAGATAAAAGGATCGTGCCGGTCCTCTTCGTCTGAACTGCTTCTTCTGTGCTTGTTCCTTGTGTGTGGACTTTTTTCAGAGGAGCTGGAAGTGTCTGAGCGTCCCTTGTTATGCTCCGTGGATAATGAGTTGGAGTCGCTGTCGGTTTCCCTTGGTCGGGCTCGAGGTCGTTGTCTACCTGCCCTCAGGGGTTGTTCAGGGTCTTTGCGCGCGACTTCTTTAGATTTTGCTACTTACAGGGCCAAATCTTGACGGAGGCGTTCGTTTTCTGCGATCATATTTTCCAGCCTTTGTTCATTCTATTTAGCTTGTTCTATGATGGCTTGCATCGTCTCCTGCGCTGAAGTCGTTAGCGAGTCAAAATTCAAGGCGCGTCTCGCAACGATGGTTTCCTTCCCGAGCATATTTGCCGGAGTGATGTCCTCTCTCTGTGTAGTCTCGTCGGTGGCTATCGGAGGATCTTGCGTCACGCCTTCCATGGATGTACTTGAGTATTCCCACAGACGGCGCCAATTGTGAGGAAGTGGTTCTGGAAATACTCTTCAGATTCTGGGAGACGCTCTTGATCCTCAGCTAGTCACCGCAGAAGACAAACACTCCGGGTGCCGGGTTAGCACTGACGGCAAGTCAGTTCTTATACTCAAGAAAGCTTGTTTACTAAGTTTAGTGAAGTGATTCTTACATACCATTCCAAGAACGCTGCTTCTTTATTTATATCTGTTCCTTCTGAGGCCTCGGGGCCTGGGCCTACTTTTCAATCATTACCCGTTCCTCTATTCGGCCTCAAGGATCCTTTCTTAATCGGCTTACGTATTGTATTCGGCTCATCCTAGTCTTGCAGGATGCAGCCGGTTAATGTCAATCTACTAACATATGCCCCTTCCGATTTAGCCATTTATTCGGCTCTCACAGAAAGAATGAAAACTCCTCTTTACTCTCAAGTTCTTGCACGCGTGACTCGATCGATTTCTGAATCAAATCGAGCTCTTCGTTGCTTTCGATTACTGAAATTCTTCTCTCTCGATTCGAGTTCAGTGACGCAACCCTCCAAACACTTCTCGGTCGAATCCAAGTGGCCATCGAGATCCTTCCATTCGGAACCGTCGATGGAGGGCTTGGACAGCAGTTCGAGTTTGTTGTAAGGGTAAATTGGTCTTTTAAAAATTAATGGGACTTGAACGAGCAAATAATTTTATTTAGGACTTAGTGGATTATAAGTTCACAAAATGGGACTTGTATGTAAATGACCCATTTTTTTTATATAATTAATAAAATATAATTAAATATTACATGAATTATGACCAAATTATAGAGTTTATTGTATTTTTTCCCCCCAAAACTTATGGAAAGAAAAAAAATTCAATTTAATTTATCAATTTTAAAATGAACATAAGTAACAGATATGAGATGGTTGTTGTTACAGCACCCGTGATATCACACTGTGACCATCATCAAGTCAAATAATATTTATTAAAATCATATTTATTAAAATCAAGTAACAGATTGACTTTAAAAATTTATTAAAATCATATTTATTGTTTATTTATTAAAATCAAGTAACAGATTGACTTTAAAAATTTATTAAAATCATATTTATTGTTTATTTTTTCTTAATATAAATGCGATCTTGTTGGAAGTTGTTGATGTTTAATTAATTTAAATTTTTTCTTAAATGATTTACTCAACAAATTTGATCCTATAAATAGTTTGAATTATTAACATAAATTCAGGACACGCTTCACGGTTCACAACACCAACACAGTATTGATAAGTAAGTAACATGAATATAGAAAATAAAAAGGTTGCTTGGGAAGGTCCATCGTAGTATATTTTTTTAAATTACATTAATTTTCTATTTTTTTATATATATTTTTATAAAAAATTAAAAAAATATAATTATTAAACCCTGCCAAAACAATCTCAAAATGTGATTTTAAAATGTCACGCATGTTGCAAAAAATTTTATCAATTTTCTTTTGAATAATAACCATCCCAATATTGAGGAGGGGAGAGAAAGAGTCCACACCAATGCTGAGGAGAGCCAGTGAGCCACGTGTTCTATGTGGTCAGTTTCACTCTCAATTAATATTCACGTACAGGAAACCCCTAAAAAAGTCCCAAACAATAGTAGTAGTTGTGCAAAAAAACCCAACGAATGAAGAGCATACCAGAAACCCCCTAAAAAAGTCCCCAACAGTGGTGGTAGTAGTGCAAAAAGCCTAACAAATGGAGACTGAGATCGATCAAACCCAGATGAAAAACAACAACAATAATAATAATAAGAAGAAACCTGCACTCAGGCCTCCATGGATTCAGGACAAGCGGTGAAATCCTGAAGAAACAGATGGGGCGGTGGCCGGAGATGGTTCTGGGAAGGCTAGACCTGGTCTTCCTCGACGGCCCTTGTCCAGCAGCAGGCGAATCCGATGTTGAAGGCTTCTTCGATCCTCCTTACTACGAATGGTTCCAGTTCCGCCAGGTCTTCTCTTCCTCCTTTCTCTACCAATTCTGTTTTCTTCTGTTTTTTATTTTTTATTTTATTTTATTTTTTTTATCTCTTTTATTTTTTTTATATTCTTTTTGAGAAAATAAAAAAATAAAAAAAAAAACCCAACAATTTGATAACATTCACCATTTTCATTTTGTGCGAAAAAATAATTTTACAAAAATTTAGAACAATTTTTTGCTATTTACAGCAATAGAAGATTTGAAAAATGTGATTTTGTTAACTCTATTTTGTCTTGTAGGATTTTCAAGAGTACTATAATTTTGAAGAATGTCTTGCTTACATCGAAGATTATATGATAAAACACGGACCTTTTGATGGTTTACTGGGTTTTTCACAGGTGCGTAGTTTGATTTTAGCGTAAACTAAAATAAACCCCTTAGGTAGTGTCATATGCTTTACGTAAGATCTAATTTTGTTTAAATGCCTAACAAAATTGTAATAGAAGGGGTTAAATGTAATTAGATAATACTTTGAGACAGGTAATTGTTGTGTTTTAAAGTTTAGGGGGCAAAATGAAAATAGGTCATAATTAAAGGGTGTTTATGGTAATTTACCCTTGACTTTATGTAATTTGTGTTGGTTCTTGGAAATAATAATATAGTTTTATGGTAAATTATACTAATCTCTCATAAGGTTCGATGAAATTACATCATGTCCCACATTTTTAACATAATTATAATAAAATCCCCCAATAATGGCTTTGTTATCCCTTTTTTTTTTTTCATTAGGCGCCCCATTTCTTAGGGCACTCCTAATAATCCCAATCCTACCCTCACCTAATCCAGTCACCCTTTCATCACGATGCCACCTCAAGTTGGCACGACGATCCATCTATGTTTGTACCCCCTACCATCAATACCACCCTCTCCCATCAAGAAGTCTCGCTCCCCATTTATGCTTCTCTTGCCCCACCAACGACCTGCCGTCTGCTGTCACTCCCTCTTCTTCTTAAGGAGATGAGGAAGAAGAAGATGAAGGAAGATGAAGGAGATTCATGACAAGGGAAAGGGCAAAGAAGAAAAATGGAGAAACTCACGTTGGTTGGAAGGAAGGGGATGGATGGAAAATTTGGGAGAAGGGTGGCCGCTGTGGGGCAGGGGCTTGCAAATGGGTAGTGGGGGGTTCAGAGGGGCTGAGAGGAGGTGAAGGAGGGTAGGAAAGGTCTGGTGGGTGGCATCGGAGAGTAAACAAAACAAGAAGGGGCTAGTTGAGCCGGGAGTTTAATGAGTTAGGGTTTTGACTATTTAGTAATTGAATGAGGAGGTAAAGCGGTATTAAAAACAATTTGAACCTTGGAATGTCCAATCAAAAAAATTTGGTGCATTTAGAGCCATTCCGTTAACTAAACTAATGTTAACTAAACTAATGGATAATATGAAAACAAGTTTCTACCCTTCTTTAACCTAGTAAAATTACCTTTTATCATATTCCATTGAAGTATATGTATTTATGCCCTTTTTAACATCACATGGTACCACCACTTCACTACCATGGAGCCTTCACCACATAACTCACAGCACCTCCACTACATTCTTGTCCGTCTCTCCACCACCGCACACAATCACACACCATTCCTCTTCCCTCCTCTCCTCCCTTCCAACATTGCACACAACCACCTCTCATCTCCCTCCACCACAACAAAATCAAACCAAAGCTAAATAAAACCTACACAAATTAGCACACATCAAAATTAAAACCCACATAGATCACGAAAACCCCAAAAAGAAAAACTAGAGCAAATCAAAGCCCACATCGATCAACAAAGATATCATCAAAAATAGTGACTTCATTAATGGATATTTAATGGCATGGGTCAAATTGTTATGCAAATATAAAATTCAAGAGAGGTTGTAATATGTCAAAATTATGGGGCTAGATGTAATTTCACCAAAGCTCTAGGTGGTGAGTGTAATTTATCCCTATTTTTTATTACTAAACTGAATCTTGTTGGTTATTGTTGCTCATAATGAATTATAGGGGGCGATTATATCTGCAGCGTTGCCCGGAATGCAATTGGATGGGGTGGCACTTACTAAGGTCCCAAAGATAAAGTTTCTGATAATAATGTCAGGGGCTAAGTTCGGGGGATCTAAGTTAATATCAGGGGGCAGGTTTGAAGGTTCTAAGTTTGGGTTGCCCAAAATTGCTACTGGTGCATTTTCATCAACAGTCAAGTGCCCTTCCCTCCACATTATAGGTAAATCCATCTTTTAATGGTGATTTTGGAATTGAAAAAAAAAACCAAAACCAAAACCAAAACCAAAACCAAAACCAAAACCAAAACAAGCTTTAAGTCCCATCAAATGGGGCCGGCTGCATGAATCCTTCTTCTCCACTCGACTCTATCCAAGGCTATTTCATTAGTCAAATTAAATAGATTCCTATCTCTATTTACTACACAAGTCTACGTCAATTTAGGCCTACCCCTTCCTCTAGCACTACCATCTACCGTTACTGTATCGTATCTCTTCAGTACTGCCTTTGTTGGTCTCCGTTGTGTATGACCAAACCATCTCAATCTATTCTTTCTCAACTTATCTTCTATTGGTATTACTCCTACCCATTCTCGAATATACTCATTCCTAACTCTGTCTTTTCTAGTCTTGCTACACATCCATCTAAGTATCCTCATCTCAGCAACACTCATCTTTTCTACATGTTGTTTCGTAATTGCCCAACATTCCGTCCCATACAACATCGCTGGTCTAATAGTTGTTCTATAAAACTTCTTTTTTAGTCTAATGGGTACTCGTTTATTGCACAGTACTTTAGACGCACTCCTCCATTTAAGTCATCCTGTTTTAATTTTGTGGACCACATCCGCTTCAATCTCCCCAGTCGTCGTGATAATTGATCCTAAATAACGAAAATATTCACTCTTAGGTAGTTCTTAGCTCTTAGTCTTCACTTCTCCTATGCTTCCATTGTAACTGTTACTAAAATTACATTCCATATACTTTGTTTTAGTTCTGCGTGATTTTGGAATTGAATTGTAAAATTAATTATTTTTGGTGGGCCATCATTTTCTAGTTGTTTCAGCAGATGCTAGAAGTGCTGGCTATGGCCAATGGACCAAACAAATAAATAAATAAAGGAAAAAAAAAGAAGTAGGTTCAAGGATTTTCGCATGGAGGAAAATGACTTCTGTTTAAACTAGTCGACCATTGCTAATTTTTAACTAAAATTGACCGCATAAAGTTTAGAATAAAAAAATATTAACAAAAGTGTGTATCATTATGATGAAATCTATTTTGTCTTATTATGCGGATGAAAAAAAAATTATGATTTTGTTGGTACTTTTCCATTCTGATAGGAAATGAAAATCTCCATTCCAATACTTAAGGTGCAACACATCATCAGAACTCGATGTCAACAGTCTATAAATTGCCACGTTATTATGAGTTTTAATACTCCCTTTAATCACTTTTGGCTTTAAACAAAAATTGTTGACATGGCTCTTTCATATCCATTGATTATAAAAAATAAAATATAAAAACGGAATGCCATTATGAGTGATGGATATGGGTCGATGGAGGCAGCATACTCCAAGAATCAATCAGGACTCATATCTTACAACAAAATGCTCTATGATTTACAGGTGAGGCAGACTTCTTGAAGGAAACAGGGATTGAATTATTGGAATCATTTGAGGAGCCAGTTGTGATTGATCACCCCAAGGGGCACACAATAGCAAGACTTGGTTAGTATTATGCAATTCTATCTCTTGGTTTCGCATATATATGCATATTTATAATGGTTAAATGAGGATTGTACGATGAAATTGGTAGGAATTCCATGAATTTGGTTGCATTTTCAACAGATTCACATATGTTTGAAGGCACATATTCTCTTATTAGATAATAGAACCATCTCAATATGCATAATTTTAAAATTCAATTTAGGTTTATACCATTAGTTACGTATATACAATTAAAATTTAATTTTCTTAATTTTAAATATGTACACCTTTTGGAATCCGACCTATCTAGAAATTAAAATGTGGCATTTGTTGTGTAGCGTAAAAGTAAAATTGTTTAGAGTAAATGCAAAAATAAATTCCAATACCTTGCATACTCTTCAGGGCAGAAAAATTTGGAAATAGTGAGAATAAAGCATTTCAAATTTGATCTAAGTTTGTGTTCACATAACATAATTTTAATCTCTTTATCTAAATATGTTATAAATTTGAAATTGAAAATATTTTATAGGTAATCAATGGCAAATACATTTATATAGATACAAGATATTATACACTTATGTTGGCGTGTCTTTAACATATCCATATCCTACTTTTTTAGAATATTTGATATCAACGGACTCGAACCTTGTCATACCCATATCCTGTAGTCGTACCCATAACCTATATTCATATCCATACTCCATAGCTCAGAAGTGTAGTGTATTCTGTATATTTTGGTGACTATAGTATACACCAATCACATTTATTTTGTGGCACCACCTGACAATGCTTCATGGGTGTGGAATAACTCCTCATGAACCAGACTATTTGATTTTTTTCCCCTTGGTTTTACATTTGAACAGATGAGAAAGGCCTGAAGACAATGCTCAGCTTCATTGAAAAGATCAAGGAGATTCAATTGCAGCAAGAATAGAGCTGCTTAATGATGCTGCAAATTGTTATATTTTTATCACGAAATATGATTATGATAATTGTGCAGGGTTACAAATTTACCAACCCTAATATATTTATTTGAATAATAATCCATTGTTTTGAGAAAAGATGCAATTATCTATGTTTTACAACACAGACAGTATGTAGTAACTAGAGCTAATTGGCAAAAGGACAGTGTCTTGTTTATGGCTCAAGCTTCTTAATCCAAAAAATATATATATATATATATATAAATCTTCTTCTTCATTATATTATTAATATTATTGTATAAATCAAACAAGAAAATTTGAGCAACCCGTTTTTCTTGCAAAATTCTATGGAGATGTTCGTCTTTTGAATGAAAATGGATGGGTACACACCAAAGCCGGGAACTGATGAAATTCGGGAAAAACATGAACATGGTTTCAAACATCTCTTTGTTCTGCTTGACCCCAGTTTTTCACTTGAGCCACTTTTTGAACCCCTCCCCACTTTGCTTTGCCATGCCGCTAGATTTATTCTAACCGGTAAGTCAGGATATGTACAAATATAATCACATTGAGGGCTGGGCTGGCCTATCAAAGAAAGAGATGAAGAAGAAGTTCCATGTAAGAGGAAGTCCCAATAATTCCATACTTTTTTCGTAGAAATTTTTGATTAACAACACTGATGAGGGCAATATCTACAAATTTCCATATTCAAGCTCGGCAAAATACTCAACTCTCCTTAAAGTTCTTCTAGCCAGACATAAATCACCGATTGCTAGAGAATGTAATTCCAAGCACACTACACTACTAGAAAACTGACCTTTTGCTACTATATAATTTGCGACCATCTGATTAGCCGTCGCAAATAATCAATTTACCCCCTTATTTTCTTCTATTTATTTTCCCCTTTTCTTTATACTTGCCCTAGCCCCTTCACAAACACCGATTGTTCTCTCTCTCTCTCTCTCTCTCTCGGTCTCACAGTAATACGACTGGTATGAAAATCTCTCTCTCTCTCTCTCTCTCTCTCGGTCTCACAGTAATACGACTAGTATGAATCTCTCTCTCTCTCTCTCTCTCCCTCTCAATCTCGCTTTCTCTCAATCTCGTGCTCTCTCTCCTTTGATCTTCTCAAATTAGCACCTCTACTACACATGTATATGTACCTCTATATATTATGTATATGTTGTGAATATCAATGTTTGAAATTGAATTTATTCTATTGAGGTCCGAGCAAGAATCGAAGTAGACATCCTCAACTTCCTCAAGATCTTGAACTCGTCGACTCCGACAATCTCATATTTCTTTGGTTTGCAATTTTGCTTCAAATCTCTACTCTCGAAATGTGTGTATATATATATATATATATATGTGCGTGTGTGTTTTTGTGTTAAGCATTGAGTCACTGTTGATTTTAATTTGATAAATTTGGGGATTTTTGAGTGTGTTATAGATCAATAGAAGATGGAATAATAGTTGAGGGTTTGTTGACTGATGTTTCGTGGATTTTTCTCACTCGTTTTGTACTATTTGATGAGAGTTAACTAACATTGCTGAATCTTTCATTAGAGGTAATAATAGGATCATCATCATCTCTTTCTCATTTGCCTTCTTAATCAATCTCTTGAAAAGTACACATTGCCTCAGCATATGTATCGTTCAATTTAGGCTATTAGGTTTTTGGCCATTCCATTGATGTTTCTTTTCTTCAATTTAGTATAAATTAGGCTTGTGTGTGGTTGGTTGTGATGAATTGTTTATTGTTTATGTTGAATTAGTGCTTTGCTTTGTGTTTTGGATACCTAATTAGGCTCTTTTTTTTTTTTTTTCTTTTTCTTTATTTATTTAGTTTGTGTTTTGAATGTCCAATAAGGATGTCAATTTTAGGATTCTGTTTTCAGTGTGATTTGATTAGCAGAAGAGAATGGGATCTCTTATAAACCAGATCAAATTGTATGAGTATGCTGTTTGATTACCATGTTTTGTGTTGTTAAATGAATATTTAACTTTTTATGAAGTCAATTGATAAGTGATAATGGCTTCAAAGTCCTTTTAAAGAAAAAAAATATGCAGTAAAGTTGTTGACATAAAAAAATCAATACTAAGTCCTTATCTCTTTTTGCGTTAGTTATAAATGAATCCATTAGGAACATTCAAGAGGATATCGTATTATTTGTAGACAGTATAGTTTTAGTTGATGACATAAGAGGAGTAAACTTTAATCTAGAATTGTGGAGAGAGAATTTAGAATCTAAAGAATTTAAGTTAAGCTGGATTAAGACAATAGTTTGCATTCGCTTCGTGATTGAAGTCCTATTCCTCCACTTGATAAATCTTATTTTGTTTGAGCACTCTATTTCTTTTCGAATATGCTTAACATAGATATTATGGGTTTGTTTTTGTAAGCTTTGTGATATTAAGCTTTTGATATCTTGAATAACACGCAAAGATTTAAATAACCTAATGATGAAGTGAATTTCATGTATTTGATAAATTGCGACAAATCTACCGTCCTAGAACCAATTATGATATGATTTTCATCGTAATGTATGTGGATTAAGTTGCTTTTCTTGTTTATGTTTATCTTTTAGTATCTGAATGTGTATAGAGACACACAAACACATGCATGCATGTATATATACGTATGAATGTATGTGCCTTCAATTTGTATTTTCATCTGCAATAGTTATGTTCCTTATGATTATCATTCAGCTAGTCATGATTTTCCACATATCATCTCTTTGTGATGGATCATTTGAAAAGAATTCAAAATTTGTAGAATGTAGGTGATATTGGCATTCAGAAAAAAGAAAAAAGAAAAAAATCAACACAGAAGTCTCATTCAGATATTGGCATGTGTGGTGATTTAGGTGTAGAGATCCGTTACAGATGATGTACAAACCTTGCAAATGCACTTGCAAAATGCCGGCATTCTCCCCTCATTGGACATGCATTACAATTTGGTTTGCTTTTGGTACAAAACACCTGCAAAATTTATAATGAATGCGTGCCAACCTTGTTTGTAAATATTCATCAGTTAGGGGGAAATCACCACATATTTCTAGAAAATACTACTTACCTTTCCAAAAGTAATCATCCGTAATGTAATTCATATCTCGTGACAAATAGCATTATGAATGAGTAAATGCCATTGCATAATTTAACAAAAATAATAAATAATTTTATGTTCTTGCCAATTCATATATATATAAACAGTATGCATAAATCGCTTTGGATATAGATGCCAATGTAAATATCTATTTACAATGTTCTTTGGTCAAGCTTGCAGAGTCGTACGAGATATCTCTCAATTGATTCCAACACTGGTACCTATGTAGGAACAACAACATTAGCTTTGCTATTGTGAATGACCAATTGTCTGATGTAAATCGATTGGCCCTTAATACTCACAGTTCTAGAAGATGCAACTGTAGTGACTCAGCAAGGTTAAGGGTACCCATCCTAGTCTCGACTATACGTCCAACGTTGTGTCAACCTTATTGAAGATTTACAAGTAAAATGTTTAAGATTCATCCATCTTATTTTGATATGTCGTGTACTTTTCACTTATGACTTCATGGGAAAGCAAGATGGTGAAGAGTCAAAAGTCAAGACACACTCCACGCTTTTCAAGCCCAACCCTCTTACACTCAACAGATATTCTCTACAAGCAAAAGATTTCGTAAGTACTTGTTTCATTGTTCTTTTATCATACGGAAATTGTTCAGAACATATAGAAATGATCCGAAAATTTTCTGGGGCTTACTTTACTTCGCCGTGGAACATCCTCAACCATTCAAGATCTATGCTTCCGTGTTCTCTAACCAAAGGTTCAGAAATCCTGCATTTTCTCAACTATCATCGCTTAAATGGCTTTTCTATACATTGAGTGTCATAACATAGGCAAACCATCTGCAGCTTTAAACAATGGAATATGAGATGGTTTGTTATGGAATATATTTACCTTAATTCTCTCGCTAGCATGTTGTTCATTCCCATTGCTTTGATGGTGTCAATCTAACATCTCAAGACACCAGCATCGCTTCCCAAATTCAACGAGTCCATTGTGTTGGCGTTTTTCTTTCTTTACCTTTGGCTTGTGCTGCGATCTTAAGCTATCCTACCAACTGTGTTCTGTTTTTGCTTTCCATTCCTAACCCTCTTCACTTTGGAAGTATCGTAATTAATTGCCTTGCTAGAAAGATATCCATGGTCTTTCAAACTTGACTCAACGCCTTTATGTTCGGTGTTTTTGAGTTATTAGTTACGGTGGTGCTCGTGTGACATTCAAGGTCTCTATTGAAAGGTTTGGAGCCTCAAGAACATGCCGATTCGGGATTTTGCTCTTGAGTCTGTGATTCAATGTTATCCTTGGGATTCCTAACCGTCTCAGATTGAGACCGGAAGATCCTATTCACCTTTCCATGAATGCTGCCAGATGCATGATTGTTTTCACGGAGATTTTGGTGTTTCTTGGAAACTCGTAGCCATGACCTTTTGAACCATAGTCCCGCTTACAGATTCTGCCACATTTCACTTTGTTCACTTGTGCAGTTTTCTTCATTTTTCTTGGAAATATCGGAAGATAGGCTTCCTTCTCCCAACATTATAAAGGATTCAACTTCCAAATTCCAAGTCAAGTGGTCATTTGTAAACAATAATTATTGGAAGTGATGATCCGCCTTGAGGAGGTTTTATTATCCAAGTTATCCTTGTTTTGTTTTTGTGTGTCGATCGAACCATCCTTGTAGGTGGACCCATTTTCTTCATAAGATGATGCATTTCCATCTTGTGATTGTAAATTCCACACAAGGTTTCGCCTCTGTAATAACTCCACAAAAGAAGAGCCAACAAGACTTGGGATTTGAACTGTTCTGGATTTGCTTATGAGTTGTCATGCAAAATGATCTAATTCTTTCGTGGTTTGAGCCATTGATGAATCCACGGAGTTTTGAGAGGAACCGATGAATTCTAAGAAGAAAGTACATCATCCGCTTTCTTCTGCTCCCATGAAACCCGCCATCGCTTCGTGAGCCGATTCACCATGTGTTCATTGTTGATTTATGGTATATCTCTAGACTATTTCAGAATATTCGGAGAGGAAAACTCCAATCACTAGAGTGAAGAGGTTTTCTATTATGATTGGTGTTAATTTTTTGTTAAGTTAGAAACTCCAATTGACCTAGAAAGATGGTCCGAGACATTTTGAGTAAGGAAAACTCCAATCACCGAGTCCACAACGATCCTTTCCATGGAGAGAAGCGTTATCTCCGTGAACATTACATTGCATCAGAATATAACAAAATTTGCTGAATGAACCAATGTTCCTATCATTCCAAAGTTTGAGAAAAGGAAGAGCGTGCCCTAAATGTTTGTGGAGGTAATGACTGTTTTCTAATTTAAGCTTCTCGATACTTTCTTTGTTCAGGTCCAAGATAGAAGTAGATATTTGGGAAACAATATGCCAGGTATTTATGTCTTTCAATTTAGTGATTAGTTTGTATGTATACACAATCTCTTTCATTAAGTTGCTAATACTTGATTTGTTTATAGAAAATAATGAAAAGGGGGATGGGGTGTCAATGTATGTTTTATTTTGAAGTGTGTATTGAATGTGTTTTCTGATTAAATTTTTTATTTGCAGGAAGCATTTTGTTTTAATTACTGTAATATATTTTTGCACGTGGAGGGATATATATATATAATTTGACCTACCCATCATTTTTCATCTTCCTGCTAAATAGAGTTTTTAATTTATTGTTTACATTTTTTATTTGCTGTAGTTTCTGCCTCCATGCTCCTTTTATGATATAAAATTTGTTTGAAACTGTCTGTGATAGGTCAAGAATGAGGAAGAGGAATTCAGCACTGGGCATCTTTCTGTTCTGATGATGAGTGTTAAAAACAACACACAGGTAATGCATACTTTTCTTCCCTGTAAATTGAGGATAATGTTGTTGTACTAGTGAAATTTTGATAGAAGGGTCATAGTCTTTAAATGGCTAAAAGCAGTTGTCCTTGTGGCATGTTGAATTTGAAAATAGTTTGTTTATCCTCTAGTTCTGGCCTTGGAGTTCTCATTTTTCTAGACATGGGTTGTTTAAATGGCTAAAAGCGGTTGTCCTTGTGGCATGTTGAATTCTCTTCATGTTCAAGAGTCAGAATGTGGCATGGCCCGACCTTGGAACCATTTCTTGGACAGTAATGATACAGTGACTAAATTTAGATACCAAATTTTGGATATCATTTGATATGCCACCAATGCATTAGTTTAATGGGTCATACCTTTCATGTCTTGTACATTATAGCAATCTATTATTGATACATTTGGTAACCAAATTTGGTCACTGTTGCATTCTGTTTCTCAGAACTTCAGAGTATTCTTTTAAATCTTAAATAGTGCATTTAATAATTGTTCACATAAATATGTATGCTCTTAATATACATTGTATTTTATTTTATGTATTATTACATTTTCGGGGTTATGTTGTTCATTGACTTTGTTTTTTTTGGTCGCCGTTGTTCATCCTCTAACGTGTTGTCTCCTTTTGCAGTTTTGTATTGGCACCATAAAGGATGATTTCTTGGGTGTGATCAGTGATCCAGGTGTTACTTCTTAGTGGAAGTGATATTCAATATATAGCTAGGAGCCTTTCTCTCAGTTTGCTTTTAAGAAATGGGAGTGTTTCAAACTGTTGAATTATTTTTGTCATCTGCATACTTTTTTGGTGTGTCTGGAAATGACTTTTTGTTCATAGATATTATATAGATCATTGGAATGGAAATCCTTTGATATGTGTGCTATTGTGTCTACCACCGAGGATCTTTTTAAATTCATATTGTCTGATAAGGGTTTGAGGGTACTTGTTTTCCTGGTCCAGGACATAATTAAAGCAGCTGATATTTTTCTTCAGGATGAAGTAGTTGCAAACATTTTTGATGAGAAGGTTCAAGCTAGAGAGACATCTGAATCTGAGGTTTGTTTCAATTCCTCCATCTCTTTCTCTCTCCCCCCTCATGTGCTGTGCATGTTTTAGTTAAACTCTACAACTTATAGATAATAGAACATTATTTTGATGTGGTTTAAAAGAAACAGGAAAGCCAAAACATGAATTAGGAAACCCAAAAAAGTTGTTTTCGAAAAACTATGTTAATGCTAAAATTAAAGTGTTATATGAAAATGTTAGGTGTTTTCGAACTTTTTATTATCTTGTTTTTGAAAACACGAAAATGAAAAAACAAAAACAAAATCACAACTGAACATATTTCAGTTGGTAATATTGTCATGAGATCAACTATGAGAATTAATGTTGTTTTGCAGGGACATGCAATGCTGATGAGAGTGGTTAATGGGCTTAAATCTTTCTGGCATGCAGTGAAGTTGGCCCTGGAGGTGTGGACTGCTATGCTAATCCGCATGACATTGAAACCCGAGGTTCACAAATTTACATTTGACATCATTTCAGCCTTATTGATACATTTTAGCTGAAAAATTCAAAGACCTTTTGGATTTGTATATCTAGAATTCTTCACAAGTTGGTGAAAAATTATAGCCATGTCGATTTGTGATTTAGGTGGATTCATCATTTGCTCATTTTTTTTCTCTAGCTATTTATTTATTTGAGTGAAAATATTTGTCTGATGCAATTTTAAAGATTATATATCTGAGTTTGGTTCCGAAAGTTGAGTGATTACTCACTGAAGTATGCATGTCATGTGTCCGGAAATGACTTTTTGCGACAGTAAGAAGATGGTTGCTAATGCATTGTAGCCATTTTTTATACTTTTTTGCGACGACAAAATATTTGTCGCTATAAGTAGGTTAGGCGGTCGTAAATAGTTTCATCGTTATTTTGATGCATAAAAAGTATTTGCCACCCACATTCATGACCCCCATTTGCCGTCAAGATGGGCCGTGCAAAAGTCTTTTATGATTGTTTTTTATTATTACGACTTGTAGCGATGTAAAAGTACTTGTTTTAGCGGCCCAAAGCTGGATTATGAAATCTCCCTCTCAATTACATTATTTCTCTATTTTTTTATATATATTTTGATAAAAAATTAAAAAAATATAATTATTAAACCCTGCCAAAACAATCTCAAAATGTGATTTAAAAATGTCACGCATGTTGCAAAAAATTCTATCAATTTTCCTTTGAATAATAACCATCCCAATATTGAGGAGGGGAGAGAGAGTGAGTCCACACCAATACTAGGGAGAGCCAATGAGCCACGTGTTCCATACGGTCAGTTTCACTCTCAATTAATTTTCACATACAGGAAACCCCTAAAAAAGTCCTAAAGAGTAGTAGTAGTAGTGCAAAAAGCCTAACAAATGGAGAACATACAGGAAACCCCCCTAAAAAAAGTCCCAAACAGTAGTAGTAGTAGTGCAAAAAGCCTAACAAATGGAGACTGAGATTGATCAAACCCAGATGAAAAAAAACAACAATAATAATAATAAGAAGAAGAAACCCAGAATTCTGTGCCTCCATGGATTCAGGACAAGCGGTGAAATCCTGAAGAAACAGATGGGGCGGTGGTCGGAGATGGTTATGGGAAGGCTGGATCTGGTCTTCCTCGACGGCCCTTGTCCAGCAGCAGGCCAATCTGATGTTGAAGGCTTCTTCGATCCTCTTTACTACGCATGGTTCCAGTTCCGCCAGGTCTTCTCTTCCTTCTTTCTCTACCATTTCTGTTTATATATATATATTCTTTTTGAGAAAATAAAATATAAAAAAAACCAAACAATTTGATAACATTCACCATTTTCATTTTTGTGCGAAAAAATAATTTTACAAATTTTTTTTGAAAAATGTGATTTTGTTAACTCTATTTTGTCTTGTAGGATTTTCATGAGTACTATAATTTTGAAGAATGTCTTGCTTACATCGAAGATTATATGATAAAACACGGACCTTTTGATGGTTGACTGGGTTTTTCACAGGTGCGTAGTTTGATTTTAGGGTAAACTAAAATAAACCCCTTAGGGAGTGTCGTAAGATCTAATTTTGTTTAAATGCCTAACAAAATTGTAATAGAAGGGGTTAAATGTAATAAGATAATACTTTGAGACAGTCAATTGTTGCGTTTTAAAGTTTAGGGGGCAAAATGAAAATAGGTCATAGTTAAAGGGTGTTTATGGTAATTTACCCTTGACTTTATGTAATTTGTGTTGGTTCTTGGAAATAATAATATAGTTTTATAGTAAATTATACTAATCTCTCCTAAGGTTCGATGAAATTACATCATGTCCCACATTTTTAACATAATTATAATAAAATCCCCCAATAATGGCTTTGTTATCCCATTTTTTTTTTCATTAGGCGCCCCATTTCTTAGGGCACTCCTAATAATCCCAATCCTACCCTCACCTAATCCAGTCACCCTTTCACCGCTGATGCCACCTCTGCCACTATTGGCACGACACATCCATCTATGTTTGTACCCCCCTACCACCAATACCCAGCCCTCTCCTACCGCAAGTCTCGTTCCTCATTTGCGTTCTCTTGCCCCACCAACGACCCGCCGTTTGCCATCACTCCCTCTTCTTCTTAAGGAGATGAGGAAGAAGAAGATGAAGGAGATTCACGACAGGGGAAAGGGCAAAGAAGAAAAATGGAGAAACTCACGTTGGTTGGAAAGAAGGGGATGGATGGAAAATTTGGGGGAAGGGTGGCTGTCACGGGGTAGGGGGCTTGCAAATGGGTAGTGGAGGTTGGGTAGGGGCTGAGAGGTGGTGAAGAAGGGTAGGAAAGGTCTGGTGGGTGGCATCGGAGAGTAACCAAAACAAGGAGGGGCTAGTTGGAGCTGGGGAGTTTACCGGAGTTAGGGTTTTGACTATTTAGTAATTGAATGAGGAGGTAAAGCGGTATTAAAAACAATTTGAAACTTGGAATGTCCAATCAAAAAAATTTGGTGCATTTAGAGCCATTCCGTTAACTAAACTAATGGATAATATGAAAACAAGTTTCTACCCTTCTTTAACCTAGTAAAATTACCTTTTATCATATTCCACTGAAGTATATGTATTTATGCCCTTTTTAACATCACATGATACCACCACTTCACTACCGTGGAGCCTTCACCACACAACACACAGCACCTCCACTACATTCTTGTCCCTCTCTCCACCACCGCAACCAATCACACAGTCATGCCCTCTTCCCCTCCTCTCCTCTCTTCCAACAGTGCACACAACCACCTCTCATCTCCCTCCACCACAACAAAATCAAACCAAAGCTAAATAAAACCTACACAAATTAGCACACATCAAAATCAAAACCCACATAGATCATGAAAACCCCAAAAAGAAAAACTAGAGCAAATCAAAGCCCACACCGATCAACAAAGATATCAGCAAAAATAGTGACTTCATTAATGGATATTTAATGGCATGGGTCAAATTGTTATGCAAATATAAAATTCAAGAGAGGTTGTAAATATGTCAAAATTATGGGGCTAGATGTAATTTCACCAAACCTCTAGGAGGTGAGTGTAATTTATCCCTTTTTTTTATTACGAAACTGAATTTTGTTGGTTATTGTTGCTCATAATGAATTATAGGGGGCGATTATATCTGCAGCATTGCCCGGAATGCAATTGGATGGGGTGGCACTTACTAAGGTTCCAAAGATAAAGTTTCTGATAATAATGTCAAGGGCTAAGCTGGGAGGATCTAAGTTAATATCAGGGGGCAGGTTTGAAGGTTCTAAGTTTGGGTTGCCCAAAATTGCTGCTAATGCATTTTCATCAACAGTCAACTGCCCTTCCCTCCACATTATAGGTAAATCCATCTTTTAATGGTGATTTTGGAATTGAAAAAAAAAAAAACCAAAACCAAAACCAAAACTAAAACCAAAACAAGCCTTAAGTCCCATCAAATGAGGCTAGCTGCATGAATCCTTCTTCTCCACTCGACTTTATCCAAGGCCATTTCGTTAGTTAAATTAAGGAGATTCATATCTCTATTTACTACACAAATCTACATCAATTTAGGCTTACTCCTTCTCCTAACACTACCATTTACTGTTACTATATGGCATCTCTTCAGTATTGCCTTTGTTGGTCTCTGTTGTATATGACCAAACCATTTCAATCTATTCTCTCTCAACTTATCTTCTATTGGTACTACTCCTACCCATTCTCGAATATACTCATTCCTAACTCTGTCTTTTCTAGTCTTGCCACGCATCCATCTCAGCATCCTCATCTCAGCAATACTCATATTCTCTACATGTTGTTTCTTTGTTTCTTAGTTGCCCAACATTCTGTCTCATACAACATCGTTGCTCTAATAGCTGTTCTATAGAACTTCCTTTTTAGTCTAATGGGTACTCGTTTATTGTACAGTACTCCAGACACACTCCTCCATTTAAGCCATCTCGCTTTAATTTTGTGGACCACATCCGCTTCAATATCTCTAGTCGTCGTGATAATTGATCCTAAATAACGAAAATGATCACTCTTAAGTAGTTCTTGGCTCTCAATCTTTACTTCTCCTCTGCTTCCATTGTGATTATTACTACAATTACACTCCATATACTCTGTTTTAGTTCAGCACGATTTTGGAATTGAATTGTAAAATTAATTATTTTTGGTGGGGCATCATTTTCTAGTTGTCTCAGCAGATGCTAGAAGTGCTGGCTATGGCCAATGGACCAAACAAATAAATAAATAAAGGAAAAAAAGAGAGAGGTAGGTTCAAGGATTTTCGCATGGAGGAAAATGACTTTTGTTTAAACTAGTCAACCATTACTAATTTTTAAAAATGACTGCATAAAGTTTAGAATAAAAAAATATTAACAAAAGTGTGTATCATTATGATGAAATCTATTTTGTCTTATTATGCGGATGAAAAAAAAAATTATGATTTTGTTGGTACTTTTCCATTATGATAGGAAATGAAAATCTCCATTCCAATACTTAAGGTGCAACACATCATCAGAACTCGATGTCAACAGTCTATAAATTGCCACGTTATTATGAGTTTTAGTACTCCCTTTAATCACTTTTGGCTTTAAACAAAAATTGTTGACATGGCTCTTTCATATCCATTGATTATAAAAAATAAAATATAAAAACGGAATGCCATTATGAGTGATGGATATGGGTCGATGGAGGCAGCATACTCCAAGAATCAATCAGGACTCATATCTTACAACAAAATGCTCTATGATTTACAGGTGAGGCAGACTTCTTGAAGGAAACAGGGATTGAATTATTGGAATCATTTGAGGAGCCAGTTGTGATTGATCACCCCAAGGGGCACACAATAGTGTAGATGTCCCCGAACGCATCCCGGGGGAAGGGAGTGCGAGTCCCCCCCGTTCTGGTTCGATATTGGGTCACTACAGTTCGAAGGACTCAAATGTCACGGTTCTCAATCTTGAACCGAAGAGTCCAAATCCGGCAAATCGTTTTGAGAAAACAGATTTTTTGAAAGAAGTGCCAAACATGGACTGCTTCGCCAGATGCAGAGTCGCCACCTAAATATTTTAAAATAGGAAATTTAGGAAACCCTGACTCGGTGCCAAAGGCCACGCGTCCGTCATCACCAAAGTTGCCTCGGCTCGGGAACTTGGGTACGATTGGGAAAGGTCACTCCGTGAGCACCCCCGCTCGCCCGGTCAAAGACCGGCCTCTACTAACCATGATATCTGTTTTTGAAAACATTGTGAGTTCTTATTCCGGTTATTAGCCTAGGTTACTATGTGATGCGCACAGCATACAAGTATAGAATGAATCGCCTGAATTGAAGCAAAACATTTCATGTTTGTTTGTTTGAAAATGGTTTGATGGTGCTACCCGCAGGTAGGCTAAGACGTGAATTTGCCACCCTCGGGTGGGCTTAGAAAACATGATTTTGCCACTATCTAGTGGGCTTAAAACAAACAATCAATGCATTGTCCCAATTCAAATAACCCAACCTTTACCCACAGGCATTTAAGCAGGTATATCACATAAGCATTTAGCCTCATGGTAAGCATGCTATTCATGGCAGTCACTCATACGCATGCAAGGATGCTAAAGCATAAAACTCACCGAGTACTTCAAGCTAAAACAGAAAACCGATTAGAAATCATGCATGGTCCTAAATATACAGAATTGCCTAATGCAACACATGCAAAAATGCAAACTATAGCAGGCTCGGCTATTCTAAACATGGCATATGAAATGCTACAAGTATCACGTACTCAATCCGAAATTGAAATACAAATGCAGTTAGTATGATGAGCCGAGCCCGGTGCGTGCAAAACAGACGAATGATGCAAACATGCTGTCATACTGTATGCTAATTGAAGTATGCCCTATATCTAACCATCGTAAGCGGGTAAGTAAAAGGGAGAAAGAAGTGGGGGTTGGAAGACATACATCACACTCACCCACACTTATTACAATTATGCCCTCGCTCGGAGGGTCCGAATAAATAATAATACAGTCCGAAATAAAAGAATAGTACAGTCCGAAATATACAGTCCGAATAATAAATATACAAATTCCTAATTAATTATCAAATTAACTAAGAAAAACTGTAAACTGGCATGCAGGCCAGAGGGCTGCCTTGACTCCGCTCCGGATAATTTAAATGATGCATGTTGTGCTGATTTGCGCGGAAATCCACTGGGATGCCCCAATTAGCCTCTGTTTGTAATGTTTCTCGAAATGCGTGCCAGACTCCGAAAAGTTACTGATTCTTCATTTTGCTGCAACAGAGAGCAGGAAAAGGGCATAACAATGTATTTCAAAAATATATGCATGCCTCGATCCTCGTGCCACCAATTGCGCATACCGATGCATGATGGCCGAGGAGTCGGATTGCATAACTCAATATAGGATGAATGCAGATGAATGCTACAACAAAACCTAACTCCATCATGGGTAACCCGGAGTGTCGGTGACTTGGGAATTGTGACCCGCTCGTCACCGAGTCTGAACGCCGCCTCGTTTCCGTGCAAGCTAACTCCTATCCCGAACACGATGCAATATGCATGATATGCATGAATGCAACTAAAATACAATCCTAGCGTGCACAATGCTATGAAAATGAGATGCCTCGAAATGCGTGCACACGGGCATGCAAACCGAGGCAATGGTCCTAAGGTATAAAATGGCATGCGCAATGCAATTGGACTTACACTAACATGAGTGAGCCTCAGCCACACTCACATAAGAGGCCGTCGGATGAAAATGAGGTGCCTCGAAATGCATGCACACGGGCACGCAAACCGAGGTAATGGCATAAAGGCATGAAACGGCCTAAAATATGATATATAATGAGTCTAAAATGAGGTGTCTCGAAATGCGTGCCCACGGGTACGCAAACTGAGAAAATGACATACAGAATGCAATGGGACTAAAATGAGATATGCGATGCAATATGGGCTTACACCAACATGAGAGGGCCTCAGCCACACTCACACAGGAGGCCATCAGATAAAAGTGAGGTGCCTCGAAATGCGTGCGCACAGGTATGCAAACCGAGGCGATGGCATACGGAATGCAATGATGCTAAAATGTCATACAGGATGCGAAATGGACTTATACTAACATGGGTGAGCCTCAGCCACACTCACATTAGAAGCCGATGGATGAAAAAAGAGATGTTCCGAAATCGTTACTGCACGCAAACCGAGGCAATGACATACGGAATGAAATGGCATACACAATGCAAATTGGGCTTACACTAACATGAGAGGGCCTCAGCCACACTCACATAAGAGGCCGTGAGATGAAAATGAGGCGCCTCGAAATGCGTGCACACGGACACGTAAACCGAGGCGATGTATTTAAAACATGAAATGATATAGAGAATGATATGCAAACATGCAAATGGATTTTCAGCACTCACAAATGATGCAAAACAGTCCCGAAAGGTGGGGAAATGACACCAAATGCACGAAACGGTCCCGAAATGCGATATTAAGCACCCGAAATGGCCTATAGCCATACTAAACATGCATAATTGGTACATGGAATGAAAAAAAGTAGCAAGGCAGCCCCAAAATAGCATTTTTTACAGTACAAGACATGGTGAAATAGTGAGCATAGATAGGACAACAATGGCATGCAAAAATGGGGGCCAAGAGAGGGGTATTGAAGCAAGTGATGTATACGATGCTCAAACTGAAAAATTCCCTTCTACAACACTGATTAGGGACCAAAAATATTCACATTTACAGTTTATGACAACCCTCAAATCAGTATGAAAACTTACTAAAAATGTCATGCAAGAATGAAGCCAACAAAGGCTAGAACATGAAGTATGCCTTACATCCATCAAAAAGCCTTGCACCCTTAACAAAACATGACAAGAAGGCCAAAATATGGATATTTTCAGTACTGATGATGGCCGAAAACAGAAGCTAGATAGGCCTAAAAAGCATGCAAAAATGGGGGCCAAAGAGAGATATAATGACAAGCACAACATGGAGACCCCCAAAAAGGTTTATCCCTTCTACAATGTTGTAGAGGGACACAAAATAAGCTTATTCACAGTTCATGACATGCTCCAAAACAGATTTCATATAAGCCAAACAAATCATGCAAGTTTACGGTAAATATGAGAGATTATGAAGTAAGTGCATGATAGAGAGGCAAAACATGGTTGAGCCCTTCTTCAATGTTGAAGAGGGGCTCAAAATAGGCCCACTCACAGTTTACATTATGCTCGAAAACAAATCACTCATAGGCTAGAAAAAGCATGCAAAATATTGACATACAAGATGATATTGAAGCAAGTGCATCATAGAGGGCTCAAACAGGGTTGAGCCCTTGAAAAAACATGAAGAATAGCTCAAAATAGACCTAGTTTCAGTTAATGTCGGAGCTCAAAACAATAAGGAAATAGGCTTAAGAAATGAGGCAAGAAAGTGCTACAAAAGAGAGAAAGTGAGACTTACCCTTGTAGACAAGTCTTGGTTGCCTTTTGCTTGAAGAATGGGAGCCTCTTAGCTGCTGGAAAGCTCTCCTAGCTGCTGGAATGGAGTTGTGATGGTAGAGCTTGAAGATGATGAAGAAATGGCACCAAAACTTGAGAGTTTTAGAGAGATGGAGAGAGATATGCTTGAACCAATTTTTCTAACCCTAGGGACAGAGCTGGGAGGCTCCTTATATGGACAAAAGAAGGGTGTAAAAGTGAGGAAATGCACCCAAGCTTTCCTCCCAAAATATCCTTGACATGATATTTTTCGGGGGGAAAAATTTATACAAATTGAAAGTATGCCGAGGGAGCATGGGCTACCTACTTTTGCTAGAGGTGGCCGGCCCGCCACCCCTCATGGCCGGCCAGCCAAGCGCAAAATGGAAAGTGAAATTTCGCCGCCACCAAAGGTTGGTGTCCTCCCAAGTGTGTACAACAAGGCCCTGTAGTTGGAATCTGGCAACTCTGAAACAGGAGAGACAACAAGCCACTTGAAAGAGGGGTTCAAAAGGGTCAATAAGAGTTGCTGGCCGGCCATGTGTTTTTAGGGTCCTCCCATGTGTGTACAACACAAATATGTGGTTTTGGCTCGGAGAAAATGGCCCTAGGGTGTTCAACATTAGCCCGGAAGTGAGAAAAACGGGCACCGGGAGGCGCCGGAGGAGCATAACTGGTTGCCGGGACAATTGCTGGCCTCCCACCCTCCAGTGACCTTCCTTATGATAAAACAGAGGTACCTTCCAAAAATGAACAAAAACCGATGCAAAACGAATGCTCGAGGGCCAAAACACGTAGTTCGGGGTCCCGAAAACCGGCCGTTAAGCATCGAAAGTGGTGTTTGGCCGCGAAGTGGGTATCTAAGACCCCAGTGTCCCTCGAAAGGGAGTAAATGAGATGCACGCCAAAAACCGGAGGAATCGGAGATGGTTGGGTGGTCCCAAACCGAGGCATACGGCCTGACGGTTCCGAAAACCGGGAACTGGGCTCCGAAATGGGCAAAATGACCTACGGCCACGAAATGTAGCCCACGGCCACTGAGAGATAGTCTACGGGACCTCTCCCTCCCCTCAGGAAAGAAAACAGAGAAAACCGAGTCTGGTTCGCAAACCGAGGCAAGGCACAGAAGAGGGTTCGGAAGTCCGGAGGCAGGGCGCACGGCCGCGACTCTGAGACTTCTGAACGAGCACAATATGCAACATCACCGAGCGCTCAATCGGTGACATCTGAGTCTTAAGGTCGGTCAAAAATGGGGTGTCTACAGTTGCCCCTCTTGATGTAACTCTAAGTCAAGAAGTGACAGGAGTGAATGTCAAAGCCTAGAGACGACCCATTTTTAACAAGGTCAAGACTTAGACAATCATACAAGATGAACAGAGATATGTGCCAGAAGTGCCCGCAGTATGGGGGGCAAATGCAAAGCGACATGCACAGAGCCAAATGATCATGCAAATGCAAAAGTCGTAATAAGGCAAGTATTCGCAAATAGATGCAACAGTTTTAAGCAAGAATGCAAAGCAACAACTACATTTCATGCAGTTAGGAATGCGGAGAATCATTCAATTCTCGTCGCGTCTCACACGGAGAAGATACGATACCTGCGCGATTCGTCTGGTCGCCCCAGCCTCAAATGAACCGTACATACAATGACGTGCCTGCAAAAGAGAGAAATTCAACAAGAATAATATGCTAACAACATATATTCAATGTGATTCCTGTGGTTCCGGAAGTTTGACACATGCAGTGTCGGCGAGTGAATGCATCGCAATGCGAGAAAGGGACGTGCGTGACAACGCATGCTCAAGCATAGAGGTATGGTACATCAAGAAATCATGCATGACAATGCAAAATGTTGATGAGAATGCAAGTTATGTGCATAACAATGCAAAATGAGCACGAATCAGGGTGCCCGTTTGTTGCGAAACAACGAGCTGGGAAACGCGTATTTCGGCGAAGGCAACTTGATCGCGGCCTCTGATTCACCTCCCGGAGAGGTTACAACATGTTTGAAAAGGATACACCTTGATTTTGATGAGTGATGATGAGACACATGTCAGAAATTGCAGCTGAAGTTTCGGCGGAGCAATTTCGCGCTAGAAAGTGTACTTTTCTTGAACTTTTTCAGGTCCCGGGAACTCCGATCTTCCTCAAAATTTGCAGAGAGCTAGAGGGGGGGTGGAGAGCACCACCGGCCAGGTGGTTTCCCTAGGGGAGGCCACCGGTCAGGGGAAAAAAAGCAGATGGCCGGCTAGCTAGAAAAGGTGGCCGGCCGGCCACCTGTCCAAAAGTAGGGGCATTTTGGTCTTTTGCCTCATTTCTATATATATCCTTGCCCATTCAATCCGAAATCACTTCCAAAGTTGTGAAATCTCCTTCCCTTGCTCCCCAAACCATTTTTCTCTTCAGATCTGCACTTTATACGCGCTTTTCGGCCTTCTACGCAAGTCGTTTTTGCGAAATCTTTCAGTTTTAAGCACTTTGAACCGATTAAATTTTGATTTCGGGGCTTCTTTTCTCATTTTCACCACTTGAGGTAAGTTTGTCTCAATATTTGGAAGATTTTCTCGGGAGTTGACTTTTGTTGACTTTTTCATTTCCCGGGAGTTGACTTTTTCCAATTTTGGCTCATTTTGCTCATTTTTGCTCCTTTTTGCAGATCTCTTGAAATGGCGGGCGGTTACCCTTATGGCGGAGGTCTTCCAGGCGCCGGGGATGATTTTGATGTTATGACACTGCCCCCGAGAGTCCGCCCTTTCATTCCCGGGAGATACGCCTACCATATTACATGCTTCATGGCCGCTTTTCGCTGCTTTCACTGGGTTCAACGACCGCACTGGGATTTATCATGAGAGTCGAGCAAAGACTCTCTCTCATGATGCACGAGAGGTATTTTACTCTATTTTCTGCATTTTCGTGCATTTTGTAGCTTTGCCATGCTTGAACACACAGTTTTAGCTTATGACATAGTACTTTGCTTGCATCTTGAATATGTAGTTTAAACACTTGAATTGCTGAACACATGGCTCATTGACTGATTGATTGTGGACGCACGGTACACATTAGTTAAGAATTGAACACACTACCAAACATCGATTCGCCGAACACACAAATCAATTTTGAAAGTAAACACACAAAGACACAATCGACTAAGAGTAGAACACGCAATTTCAAACTCGATTTTTCAACACACGCCTGTTGATGGTGAACACACATTCATAATCGATTGAGAGTAGAGAGTAGAACGACATCCCAAACTCCGATTTTCAACACGCACAAGTTGATGGTGAACACACACCTACATCGATTGAGAGTAGAACACATACCCCAAACTCCGATTTTTCAACACGCAGCCAAGTTGATGGTGAACACACACATTAATCGATTGAGAGTAAAGCACACCCCTAAACATGATGCATCAACACGCAATTTCAGATTTGAAGTGAACACACGTTTCAATCGATTAGGAATTTGAACACGCATTTCAAAACATGATTTATCAACACGCATCAGATTTGAAGTGAACACACGTTTCAATCGATTAAGGATTGAACACACCCCAAAAACATGAGTTATCAACACGCAACCCAGATTAGAAGTGAACACGCATTTAATCGAGTAAGATTTGAACACGCACCCAAAACATGAGTTATCAACACGCAGCCAGATTCAAGTGAACACATGTTTCACTAATTAAGGATTGAACACACAGTTTCAAAACACAGAGTTATCAACACGCAGCCTCAGATTTGAAGTGAACACACAAATCGATTAAGGATTGAACACACGTTTCAAAACATGAGTTATCGAACACGCACCTCAGATTTGAAGTGAACACACAAATTTTAATCGATTAATTTCATTTGCACACGTTTATTTCACTTCATTTGCACATACGCCTTTGCATTTCATTGTGTATCAACACATGTATTCATTCTCAATGCAGTGTGGCTCTCGACTGCGGCGAGGATACGGCCTCTACCGCCAGAGACCGGTACGCCGAAGTTTCCAGAGGTCGTCCCGAGATCCGTTGATCTAGCAGGTTCGGAGCATTCTCGGTGGGATTATCACGTTGTTCCGCCAGAGACTTTGTTAGTCGCTGGTGGAGAGATAGTGGGACACCACCAATTCTTCCACTTTTTCTCGCCACCGGGATATGACCATGACCCGCTTAGACTTTTGTCAGGCTCACCGGCCTAGACATAGGCGGTTGGCCCATACCTTATGACGAGGATATGGGAGAGTGGGAGGCCACTTGGACACATCTATTGGGGGCTCGCCCACCTGTAGACAGAGCTTCCGGGAGAGTCTGGTACACCTGGTTCTCTTCCCATTTTCGGAGGCCGAAGATGGAGCCTGAGTCTCCCGAGGAGGTTGAGCAAGACGCTGGCTTCCTTTATGTTCCTCTTTGGCACCACTGCTTGCCGATAGGGGAACACTTGGGTTATATCTTTGAGCGCCAGGACCTATCACAGTCACGATATGACCGGGTGGCGCTGCCTAGCTACCCTCTATTGTTACATGAGTGCGCTCGCAAGGCGGAGACTTACTCGGCTATTGGAGAGCCCGAGGTATGTTCATCCTCTTGATTTACATTTCGCTCTTCATTACTTGTTCATTGCACACACGGCACACTTTGCACTCAGATTCTCGCTTTAGCACTTTGTATTCACACTCAGACCGCTTTCTCCTATGGGTGTACGATACTTTCCCACATTAGCCCCGAGATGGAGGTGGCGGGACTCCTTACGACTGCTTTCATTAGTATTCGAGGGCGAGCACCGATCGAGAGCTCGAGAGACTCTTCTACCGCGATAAAGATTTTGATATCGGCGACGACAGAGGTATTTCGTAACTCGCCTTTCATTTTCATCTTTGATCCGCCTCAGATATTCTCGATTGATTGATTTATGCACTAGTTATCCGCGAATTTGGCGTACTGGCGTCTTTTGGTGATGGTCTCCGACATCAGTATCCCGGAGGATCGAGTAATTCTCAGTATAGGTTCCTCGTCAAGGACCAGCTTGGTAGGGCATGGTTCTGGGGAACGCCGCGCCGTGGGGGTACGATTCTCAAGACCTTCCCATCAGACTCCACCACTATGCGGATCGCCGATAGGCTCTCGCCAGAGGTCATTAGTGCTATGCAGGCACCGATGCTTTGTTACATCTCATGGGGGACTACGCCACCTATCGTCAGATATATCCGATGCCTCCTTGACGGAGTGCGCGGTTCACCACGAGGCTCACCGATGTGCCATCTTCGAGTCGTGTCCGTACTACAGATATCCCCTCCTCTAGCAGGGCTGGCGCATCTAGGGGTGGAGGTAGCTCGATTCCTCCGATCCCTCCGACTCTTCATCATTCTGGGTGGCCAGACATGCCGATCGAGTTGACGAGTTGGTGGTTCGGGACTCCTTACCAGGTCCCGCTAGAGCCTCCTCTTCCTGACCACAGATATGTCAGAGACCCTGATTCACCCCCGGTATGTTTTACAGCTTTGATTTATCAGTCTGATATTTGGACATTCATTCCCTTTGCTGATGGTTTTGCGTTTGTATTTGCAACCCCCAGTCGAGTACACGGACGAGCTGCTCGGGATGCTGGCCACATTCGAGGGCATGATCCTACGGAGGGAGGCACAGATGGCCATTATGGGCGTGCAGGTACTATTCATCTTCTCTGCATTTAGCATATTTCTGATGACATATTGGTTTTGAACATTCTGCTGTATTGATAGGCTGTGTAGAGCACATTTGACACACACCCCACTCGCATATTGTACTCAGATTCGCCATATTTGAACTGATGTATTTGAACTTTTTACTTTCAAATGCCTCCTGTATATGCTCCGTCGCAGGCCGAGCCACCCGGGCCTTCTCAGGGAGGGCGAGGTACTGGACCTGTTCGTGGTATTGGGCCATCTGGGCCTTTTCGAGGAGCTGGGCCATCCAGGCCTTCTCAGGGAGCTGGGCCATCTAGGCCTTTTCGAGGAGCTCGAGGAGCAAGGTCGTCCCGTAGACGTAGGGCACCCATTATTGAGGAGGAGGAGGAGGAGGTCGCAGACCGTGAGTCAGAGACATCCGCTGGGGAGGGAGGCTCCGGTCTTGGTTCCGGGAGTGGAGACGAGGCTGAGGGGGATCCGGATGATGACAGCTCTGACCCGGATGGTGATGATGGTGCAGAGGTTGTCCCGCAGAAGAGGATGAGAGGGCCTCCTCATTCCCGTTCCCGAGGAGATTGATGTTATTTCCTGCTTTATTTTACTTTTTGCTAGTAGTTTGTAGCACTTTGCACATTGTTAGGCGGTTTTATTTCCTGTAAAACTTGTACCTTTATTTTGTTGTAAAACACGATGGAATGAAACAACCTTGAAAAAGTGTTTGTATTTGAAACTCTTGGCATCACATCGCATCATTTTGCACAAAATGGAATTGAATGAAAATGTGCCTTGTGTATTTACCGGGTCAGGTAATGAACCGACGCAACAAATCAAAAACTCGACTCACTAAGAAATAACAGAATCTTAGCAAGTTTACAACTCGATAAGCAAAGTACAACAATGTTAATGACTCAACAAACAAGACTCAACAAAATCGCGTAAACAAAAAGTAACCACTCAAAACACAAAATGCGACAGCTCGACAAAACTTACAACTCGATAAACAAAGCAACAACTCGATAAGCAAAACAACAACTCGATAAGCAAAAATACAACTAAGCGTACTTCGGACGGACGATCTGGATGATGGAACGTATCCGAAACTGAGAGAAATGGAGGCCTTCGACGTTCCCGATGCCTAGAAATTGCCTTAAACTTCCTTCCGGAGGGCAAAACAGGACCAATGCGTGGCCGAACACATTTTGCATTTGGAGATTAGAGGGTGGCCGACCTACTAGGATAGATGGCTGGCCGGCCACCTCTCTTGCAATCCCCAGAATTTTGACACGTGTCCTTTGAATAGTGTTTTACCCCCTTATAAAAGCCCCAGCCTTGGAACTTAATTATTTCATCACCATTTCTCACAAAAATGGAGGCATTTCTCGCAGAAAATCTCTCATCTTGGATCTCTTCTCTAGACGGCTCGGAAAAGTTGAACTTCCGGGGTTTCGGCTTAAATGCACTATTCACGCTGGGCCGGACTCCGCTACATCTTCCTTTCCTCTGTGCTGCAGCAAGGTTTTGGAACCCGGTGACGCATGTCTTCAGCTTCGGAGGGCAAGAGGTATGCCCTACTTTTGAAGATTTTCAAGCTTTGATGGAGTCTGAACACTCAGAAGAGATCTTGCCTCGCCTCGCTTTTGGCCATGCCCAAGCTTTAGGCGGATGTGCGGTCTCAACGCGCATGATGCTCGATCTCGATTGGTAATGGCATGTTGGATATCCCGAGCCCGATGCATCGATTCTCCGATGCGGTGACCGCAAAGAACCATCATTGGCAAGGTTTCCGACAACATGCTCGCTTGTGCATGCTATCTCATTTTTGTTTGTCTCGGGCCCGAGGGGCTAGCATCCGCTTGATTGAAGTCGCCAAGGCTTAAGGAAGGAAAGAGTCAGACGCCATGACATTGGCGAGACGCCGCTAGGTTTGGATGCCTTCTACCGCCAAGAGAAAACCAGTTTGCAGGAGTCCACTATCGCCGCAGTAATGTTTCCCACCCAAGCTCACATATGTGTTTGCTCACATCACTTTCGTGCCTCGCTTTTCTCACAAAATCTTCATCTCACTTTTCTCTCATCACACATCTCTCTATTCTTTATTCTCTCATTTTTCATCCTTCCCTAGATATGGTTGATGGATAAATTGCAAATTGTGGACTCTTGCCCTGCTTACTCAGCCCGCGGCTACTTCTTTCGACAACGCCTGGTCGACGCCCTTGATGAAGGATGGTGGTTTGAATGGATGTGCAACTTGTCAGCTGAACGCATTGCTTGGCGCTGTCCTTGGCTTAACCTTCCGGCGATGAGCTATAGCATGTTCCAGGATACTGGGATCCGTTTGATCGGCTTGACTCACTGTGTATTCTATTTCCCATTCCGCATCCTGCGCCAATTCGGTCATGACCAGACTTGCCCTCCGGAGGGGATTGAATACCCGGTCACTTTCCTGGTTCGAGGTGCACACCTTGCTCGACATACTACGGCCTGGAGGACTAGAGAGCTCCTGTCCCCCGTCCCTATTTTCAGTTGCACTTTATCCGTGACGAAAGGCCGGATTGGCTCAATGAGGAGGCACAGATTGGGCCTAGGTTGGCGTCAGAGGCTTCAACTAGCTCTGGCAGAGGGCGCAGGGACACTTGATTTGACTATGCCCCAGATTTATTGCTTTACTAGTACTTTCAAGTTTCCGTTATGAATGTAATAAAAAGCAACTTCAATTGTATGTAAGAGCAAGAGAACTCTGTTTTGAAATCAATGAAATTGAAGGTTGTGGTACTGAAAATTCTCCGTTTTTTGGTCCAAAAATGGTCTTAGTTGTGAAAAGATTAATTTGAACAAAGTCGACTTTTATTAAAACTTTTCAAAACTATTTTCGATATGGATTAGAACTGGACACGCCTGAGATCTGTCATTGAGATGCACAACCCCGGATCCTAGCAACTGGAAAGTTGCCCCTAGTGTGAATGGTGCCTCGGCAGTTCATAGCAACGGAAAGTTGCCCCTAGTCTGGATGGTGCCGCAACACTTCATTGCAACAGAAAGTTGCCCCTAGTCTGAATAGCACTGTACCGGAGATCACGATAAATGCTGATGAATAGAGATGACTGAGATGATCAAATGGACAAAGTTGATCGGGGAAAAGATTAAATGAACTTCAGATGAAGCCGCCACGATCCCGTAGATGGGAATCAAGCCTCACGAAGTTCAGCTTGGGTTCGCCGGTATTTTTACTCCTTTTGGCGCCTAACTTTTGCCAAGGTCGCCATTTATGGTTTTCAACCTTGCGAGCTCGCTTTTATAATTTCAAATTTTCTATGCTCGATTTTGCCTAGGTCGCCTTTTCGGTTTTCGCCCAGCGAGCCTCTCAGGATAATATTTCTTCAACTTGTCCATGTTGATCGGTTGAGAAAACTCTAAGCCATCTAAATCCATCGTAACCACAGCCCAATTCGACTGCATTGATTTGATAATGTAGGACCAAATTCAATTGGTCCGAACTTGCCCCTTGGGTCGTGAATGGGAGCTCGCTTGTCTTTGAGTACCAAATCTCCTTCTTTCAAATTCTCGACTTAACCTTCTTGTTAAAAGCCCGTGATTCTCGTTGATAACCTTGGATGTGGTATGCTTTCAAATTTCTTCTTTCATCGAAAAGCATGAGTTCTCGAATCTGCTTTTGTCGCTAACGGCTTGGCTATCCGCACTCGCCAATACTGTAATGACGGACCTCAATCTCAATAGGCAAAACGGCTCCATCCCATAAACTAATGAGTACGAGTCGCCCAGAGAAGTTCTCGATCAAGTCCTCAGAGCCCCACAGAGCTAAAGGCATTTTATCCGTCACCCGATAGGTTTCCACCATCTTCGTAGTATGCGCTTGATGTTCTTGTTGGCGGCCTCAACTGCTCCGTTGGTTTGCGGCCGGTAAGTAGACGACTTATGAAAAGCCACATTATATTTCTCCAACAAATCGATCACCTCCTTTTTGAAGTGGGAACCATTGTCTGAAACGATTTCATTTGGGACTCCGTAGCAACAGATAATGTTGTTTCTGATAAATTTTGCTACGTCTTGAAGCCTTCAACATCGCATAAGATTGGGCCTCAACCCACTTTGTGAAATAATCTATCGCTACCAAAATAAACTCATGCCCATTCGACCCTTTACGTAAATAGACCGATTACATCAATTCCTGCATAAAAACGGCCACGGTGAAGTCATGTTGTACAGCTTTGACGGCGGGATGTTCATGCGATTTGCATGAATTTGACACTTGTGACATCGCCGGACGAAGCCAATACAATCCTCCTCCATGGTGGACCAGTAATAGCCTTGTCTAAGGATCTTTCGTGCCAACATCACCCCATTCATGTGTGCACCACATTCACCCCCATGGACGGCTTCCATCAGACGCTTTGACTCTTCGGCATCAACGCACATTTTATGCATTCCCAGATGACCTCGTTTATACAGTTTACCCCCGCAGATGATGAACTGAACTGCCATTCTTCTGATTGCCCTCTTGTCTTTGGCATTTACCCTTGGCGGGTATGCTTCTGTCTCCAAGAAGTTCCAAATGTCGTAATACCAGGGGTGTTCATCCTGAATTTCATCTATGGCTGCAATCGACTCATAGGCAGGTGCCAATTTCTGGTCAATAATGACTGGATGCATTCGGACTCCACACGGGATGTCTATCATAGAAGATAGAGTTGCCAAAGAATCTGCGAACCTGTTGTTCTCTCTTAGTAGATGAGTAAAACTTAGCTTCTCAAACCGAGGAATCAGCAAATCCAAGGTTTGGTGATACATCATCTTTTTCCTCTTTACTTTCCAGCCTCCTTTAGCTTGAGACACAACAAGGTTCGAATCCTCGATGACGCCCAAATTGCCTTACCCCTAGTTCCGTGGTCGCTTTAAACCAAATGATACACGCCAGATTCTCGCTTCATTGTTCGAGACTTTGAACCGAGTTTGAAGGCGAGAGGATACGGAATCATCAAAAGTGCACAAGAACACTCCTATCCCATACCCATGTTGATTTGACGCCCACAAAGTACATCGCCCAAGTTTCTTCGCCGATATGCAAAATTGATTCATCCGAATAGGTACTCGACCGCTTCATCCTCAACCGTGGTCAAGAAGGAACTCGCCAACGCTTCTTCCTTTCATTGACTTGCGGTCACATATGTGAGATCAAATTCGAGAGCAACAAAGAACCAACGAGCTAGCCTACCCGTAGTTACCGGTTTCTTGAAGAGATATTTGATGGGATCAAGTCGTGAAACCAACATTACAGAATGAGCTAACAGTAGTGCCAGAGCTTCCGGTAGCCCATACCGTAGCTAAGCAAGTTTTTCCAAATGTGTATATCGGGTCTCATACTCCAAAGATCTTTTGCTCAAATAATAGATGGCTTTCCACCTTATCTTCTCGATTCTTGCGCAAGCATGCAGCCCATTGTAGTTTCAAATAACGACAGATACAAAATCAACTGCTTTCCGGTTCCGTGGCGATAAAACGGTGGGTTCTCAGAGATATTCTTTGATCCGCTCAAATGCACTTGACATCTACGTCCCCATTGAACTTTTCCTTTCTTGAGAAGGCCAAAAGTGGTTCACAAGTCAAGGTTAATTTTGAAATAAACCGCCTTATGAATTGCACTTTACCCGTAAAGCCTCGCACCTCCTTTTCAGCCCTTGGTGGTGGCATTTCTAAGATGGCCTTGATTTTGGAAGGGTCGACCTCGATGCCCCTTTGTGTAACCAGAAACCCCAGCATTTTCCCCGCTGTAACACCAAACGTACATTTCTGAGGGTTTAGCCGTAACCTAATTCCCGATCCTTTGAAAAACTTATGCAAGGCTGTAGTGGCCCTCTTTCTTTGGACTTGACAATCATGTCGCCCACATACACCTCAACCTCTTTGTGGATCATATCATGTAGTATTGTGGTCGCGTCTGCTGATAAGTAGCTCCAACGTTCTTCAACCCAAATGGCATTACCCGGTAGCAGATGTTCTACGGGTGGTGAATGCGCTTTTTCCCCGCCCTCCGGTGCCATCACTATCCGTTGTATCCCGAGAAGCCATCCATGAATGAGAGCAATGCATGCCCCGCCGGAAATCTACCAACTCATCGATGCGGTAGGGAAAGTCGCCCTTCGGACTAGCTCGCTCAAGTCCCCAAGTCTACACACACCCGATCCCGCCATCTTTCTTCTAAGACCGAACAATGTTGGCCAACCAAGTCGGATATTCAGATACCAGCAGAAGCTCAACCGATTTGCTTGGTGACCTCTTCCTTAATCTTAAGAGCCCAATCCGGCGGATCCTTCGAAGTTTCGCTGATGTGTCGGGCCTTGGGGTCAAGGGGATCCGATGTCGCATAATCTCGTGATCGATTCTGCATGTCTCCGAGGACCACGCGAAAACATCCTTGAAATGTTTTAATAAAGCGACTAAGCGCCGCTTCCGAAGACAACGTGGACCCGATCCGACCACCATGGGTCCTCCTCGCACTAATGTTCACGGTAATGATTTTCCATTAATGGTTTAACAAATCTCTTGCTCTTGCTCAATTAAACGTTGTAAAACCGGAGGAACTTCGCCTCGCTGCTTTGATCAAAATTTTGAAAGTCTGAATCAATGCAATAAATTAGGGGCACAGAAAAGTACTCGGAAACCACAGATAGTTCATTCTCATTAGGCACATCCAAATCGTCCGATTCATTGGTTACAACAGACTCAAATGAAAAGGAAAAAGACGACCTGGACAGGACTGTGGCATCCGGGTTAACATTCCCAGGAGTACCAGACTCAGACTCAGTCGAGCTGGAACCTGATTCCGACTCACAGGACTCGGTGGAATCAGATTCGCCACCACCGACCCGGTCGCTGACAAAAATCCTCCTCAGATCGCCAAGTGAGAGAGGGTGCGATTGATGCATCCAAGATAGCTGCTGGTCGGCTCGCAGCTGTTTCATCCCCAATCATGGAAACCACAAAGTTATCCCCCCAAGCACTCTTGGTCGACGGAGGATCGAGAGGAGACATGCCATACCCCATTTCCAATCAGGCCCTCGTGATCCATCGCTTTATTCTGCTCAACCTCGCTTGTTGGGTCCGCTCGCTCTGCGGCCACGCCATCCCCGTAGTTGCAGTGTCAAGAAGATTTCAAACCTAGTACGCGCTTTTCTCCGCTTAACCATGGCTCGAAGCAAAGAAATAGAAAGTCCTCCTCCCGGACGAAGGCCCATTCAGGTACCGGATGGGCCTGCATTAAGTCAGAGCTTCGGCTTCGCTTCGCTCTCGCTCTGCCGGCCATTTCCCTTCCTTTCCTCACCCAGTCTTCTTTGGTGGGCAAATAACCCAGTCCAAAGGTATGCGGGTTGTGTGGCAATTCGGCCAATGCTGCGACTCCTTTCTTGCCGCTTCTTCCTAATCCCATCCCGGGAATATGTTGTAGCTTGTTCATGAGGTAGACGGATTGAGCACTGATGTACACACCTTCATTCATACCATAATATTCGCGACTACCCGGCCTCTGCCAAAGTGAACCCCGATAAGAACACGTCCTCCGTGCCATGCTCGATTTCCAAAACTGGCGTAGACACTTCTGGCGGCGGATGGATGGATGAATTTCCGAAAACAATTGCAACCCCCTTCCCGTGAGGGTATTTCAACATCTGGTGTAGAGTAGAAGAGACTGCTTTCACTTGGTGCAACCACGGCCGTCCCAAGAGCAAGTTGAAGGTTGCGGGAACATCCAAGACATGAAATTCAATGTTGTGTTGTCCTGGACCAACCTGGGTCTGAACCTTCACAGTCCCCATCACTTCCCTACTGGTATTATCATAAGCTCTGATCACCTGAGTGGTTGGTATGAAGTCTACGGGTTTCAACCCGATTGCATATGCCGTTCTGACTGGGCAAACATTGATAGCGCATCTCAGATCAACAAGTACCACCGTATCCACTTATCTCTACACTCCACGAGATGTAAAGGGTTTGTTATGATTCACGCCTCAGCGCAATTCCTTGTCCGAAAGGTTAATGCCGGAACCTCCTCCGGAAAAACCAAACCCAACCACCGCTTCGGCGTAGTTTCGATGGAGAGTTTGGCCTTGTCCATAGCAGATAGGACACTGCCTATGTACCCTTGAAGCCATAAGGCCCCCAGATGGAGATGTCCGCTTGTATCTTCTTTAACCGCCTCAAGATGCCTTCTTCTTCAATTTGCTTCTCTTCTGCTTTCCGCTCTTTATCTTTCCCAGATGTCTCAGGTTGGTCAAGGTGTGGGGGCTTGAAATACCGCCCACTCCTGGTCATGTGGTCCACCTCATCGAGGTACCAAGTATCATCTGGTTGAGTATCTGCCCAATCTTCATCCGTGTGGGCAAGACATAAGTCATCGTCTTGCCACCACATCCCACTAACGTTCAACAGACACCTATCTGATTCTGGCAAGTTCGTACTCTCGGTATTTTCATCCCACATGCTCACAGCATGTCCTGCTCTTGTGCTCGCAGCACTTTCAACCTCTTCATGATTCTTGGCTTTCCGGATTCTTTCAGAACTCCACTTCTTTTCTTGTTTCTCCTGTGTTAGTAGGGTTTGTTGTTCGGTTTCTACCATATATTGATCCCGAGCGAAATTCTTTGTACCGGCGCCTCCCAATTGCGTTCGACTCTCGCCCTTCCGCCATCATTGATACTTCGCCGCCCCTCGCTCGCTGAATTTCCACAAGATCTGGCTGGTCATCTAACCACCCGGTAATTTCTGCCGACTCTCCGTATTCAAACCAATTGATCGTTGCATCCCCTGCTTCTTGGTCGTTGAAGAACTGGAGGTTAGCAAAATCTTCTTCCACCGTTGTCAGATCATCGGCCCCTTGTTCTAGTCCGTCCCCGAATCATGCACAATTCAAATTTTTTCGGCCTCACACTCACCAGATCGCGCTCATCGATAAGATATATCCGCTTGATCATAAGCTCTTCCAAAGACAATTCCTGCCGTCCCATCCTGCACTCACCAATTTCTCTTCTCAAACTCGCCCCATTCCATCTTCGGAGGTCACCACCTCGCTCAGATTGGTTGTGAAGGTGTCCAACATGCACAAGTCAAGTAATCATGAAGGATCACCTTTGGCTTGGGTAGGTGAGAGGGAGTAATATAGATACTAGGATCGAGGAAACGACCCCTTTTGGATGAGGTTGACTTTTGGGTGGTGGATCTTGGTTATGCGGGAGTGGGTTAGTTGTGACGCTTGGGTCTTTCGAGGTATGATGATATTCTTGTCAACGAGGTCTTGAATCTCGTGACGCAATTTAAACATTGATCTGCGGTCATGGCCATGTCAGCCGGTGGTACGACAAAGATTTGGCTGGGTTGTGGAAAGGGGGGAGTGGATTCAGTAGTGGCCTCGGTTCTAGGGGCGACAGATGCTTCTTCCTGATTAACACCCCCAGAGCCTTGGACAAGGGCATATATAGTGGAGTGAAGGTTCTTGGCCTCGGATTGATATCTCGGGGCTTGGTTATCGCCTCCCGAGGTATCGAAAGGGTGTGGCCGCGGGCCTTGGTTGAGAAGGGAGTGGTGGTGACCATACCGACCTCAAGTCCTTGTGTTGGCGCCACTCGCCCGCGTTGTTATTGCGGTTGAATGTCCTTCGGCCGTTCTCGTCCCGGTCGATTAAACCTTGCTTCATCGCATCTCGACCAGAACCCCATCTCGTAACCGAGAAGGTGGGGAAAGGGAGTACGATCATTTTCAGATTAACCGGTTGCTGAGATTATGCATAATCATCCGAATTTGATCTTTATCTGTTGGCCTCAAGGTCATCATCGATGTTTTGTTTCCACCGAGTTACAAAATCGAGAAAGTCTCTTTGTTCCTCGCCGTTGTTTCAAGATCACGTGTTGTAATCTCGACTGCGATAGATAAGCATGGCAACGAAGGCCTCGCCACTCATCCCAATTTCTCTTCACATCATCCTCTAACTTTATGCATCAGATGGCCGCCACCCGACAAAGTTCTCGCCAAATAAAGAAAGCTTTTGTGTCGTTAGGCCCATTGGCCTCAAGATGTCAAAATAGCCGAGATGGACCATAGGATCCTCGATCCATCAAAACGATCAACTGCGGCATCTTGAATCTATCCGGCAGTTGTCACTGCCACGCCAGTAGCCATCTTCAATATCTGGAATGGCCTTCACCCCCTGTGATTTCTTGAAAAGCTTTTCCAACTTACTCAGCTTCAGAGCTGTATGATCTATCTCGAACTCAAATGGAGAGTCCGGGTGGTTTGGTGTAAGATTCTTGGACAATTATGCGTAGGGGCGGGAAATTGCTTGGAAGACCTATGTCCTCTTGAGTGTTCCGGACATCGGGTAAGGTATTCTGAGTGTTCGGGAGGATATTCTGAGGATTTGGCGGGGTATTCTAACCAGTAGATGCCTGCTCAGGTAGTGGAGCCGCTGGTGGAGGAGGAGCTTGATGTGAAGACGCCGCGTTCATTGCTGTACCTAGTAATCACCATTACCGGGCCATGATCGTGGCTTGTTGTTTGAAAATTTCGCCATGGCGGATAGCATCATCTTGCATCTGCCTCATGCTCTCATGCATCCGGGCGATCATCACCTCCATCCTCGATGTATTCTCATTGCTTCCATCCGAATGGCCGTAAATGTACCTCTACGGCATACGTAAATCTCAACTTGATTGTTTATCGTCAAAGCATTTCTTTGTCTCGGTAATCCTCGCTCCGACACATCGCGCTTTCTCGCCTTCTTCGATAATCGGGGTAGAGAGGAACACCGATGTCTCAAACGAGATCCTCGGACGGTTGAGTCGGGCGACCTCGTGTCCAAAGTGCTTGGGGGTATCTATCGGTTCTAAGCAATCGTATAAAATCGCCCTAGCAAAAGATAATAAAGTTTAAAAGGAAATAAATAACCGTAAAAACGAAAGATAACAAATTAAATTAAATACACACAACACACACGGGCATACAACACGCAGCTGATAAGTGAAAATACATCGCTCAATCATCGATCACTATTCTCAGATCACTGCTTTCCCAAAATCAATCGAATATCCGCAGACAACCGATTCTCGATAATCGATCGATGCCCGCAGTTCGATGCCCAAACTCAATCGATACATGCATTCCTCAGAGGCACACTCTAACAAGCACATAGCGTATAAGTGAGAGCCGAAAACACCCCTATGTTGTAGGGTTTCGCCCTATTTTGTCGAGACTAGGGTTTCACCACGCACGCAATGCTTCAAACAACCTATAAACGGTAAGCAACTGTCCTAGTTTGGAATGGTCACTATGGATCTGAATATGCACTAGGTCGAATGGTCAAAATGGTGCCCCAGAAACCGGGTTTGTGTTCCCATATCGGCAGAGCTCAGAATCGACAAATTTTATGGACATGCCTTGACAAGACAAGCCTCCGGCAAACCGCTCAGGAATAGCAGATGGCAAACACGGTGTCCTAAGCGCACCAATGCAAATGCAATGCAAAGAGACACACAAGTGTAGACAAAACCAGATATCATGAGTTCGAGTCAAGTTCTCTAAGTCCCCAGCAGAGTCGCCAGAAACTGTAGACGTCCCTGAACGCATCCCGGGGGAAGGGAGTGCGAATCCCTCCCGTTCTGGTTCGATATTGGGTCACTACAGTTCAAAGGACTCAAATGTCACGGTTCTCAATCTTGAACCGAAGAGTCCAAATACGGCAAATCATTTTGAGAAAACAGATTTTTTGAAAGAAGTGCCAAACATGGACTGCTTCGCCAGATACAGAGTCGCCACCTAAATATTTTAAAATAGGAAATTTAGGAAACCCTGACTCGGTGCCAAAGGCCACGCGTCCGTCATCACCAAAGTTGCCTCGGCTCGGGAACTTGGGTACGATTGGGGAAGGTCACTCTGTGAGCACCCTCGCTCGCCCGGTCAAAGACCGGCCTCTACTAACCATGATATCTATTTTTGAAAACATTGTGAGTTCTTATTCCGGTTATTAGCCTAGGTTACTATGTGATGTGCACAGCATACAAGTATAGACTAAATCGCCTGAATTGGAACAAAACATTTCATGTTTGTTTGTTTGAAAATGGTTTGATGGTGCTACCCGCAGGTAGGCTAAGACGTGAATTTGCCACCCTCGGGTGGGCTTAGAAAACATGATTTTGCCACTATCTAGTGGGCTTAAAACAAACAATCAATGCATTGTCCCAATTCAAATAACCCAACCTTCACCCACAAGCATTCAAGCAGGTATATCACATAAGCATTTAGCCTCATGGTAAGCATGCTATTCATGGCAGTCACTCATACGCATGCAAGGATGCTAAAGCATAAAACTCACCGAGTACTCCAAGCTAAAACAGAAAATCAATTAGAAATCATGCATGGTCCTAAATATACAGAATTGCCTAATGCAACACATGCAAAAATGCAAACTATAGCAGGCTCGGCTATTCTAAACATGGCATATGAAATGCTACAAGTATCACGTACTCAATCCGAAATTGAAATACAAATGCAGTTAGTATGATGAGCCGAGTTATATGCAAAAAGATTTAATGATGCAAACATGTCATTACATCAGATGCTAATTGAAGTATGCCCTATATCTAACCATCGTAAGCGGGTAGGTAAAAGGAAGAATGAAGTGGGGGTTGGAAGACATACATCACACTCACCCACACTTATTACAATTATGCCCTCGCTCGGAGGGTCCGAATAAATAATAATACAAATTCAAATAAAAGAATAGTACAAATTCAAATATACAAATCAATAATAAATATACAAATTCCTAATTAATTATCAAATTAACTAAGAAAAACTGTAAATTGGCATGCAGGCCAGGGGGCTGCCTTGACTCCGCTCCAGATAATTTAAATGATGCATGTTGTGCTAATTTGCGCGGAAATCCACTAGGATGCCCCAATTAGCCTCTGTTTGCAATGTTTCTCGAAATGCGTGCCAGACTCCGAAAAGTTACTGATTCTTTATTTTGCTGCAACAGAGAGCAGGAAAATGGCATAGCAATGTATTTCAAAAATATATGCATGCCTCGATCCTCGTGCCACCAATCGCGCATACCGATGCATGATGGCCGAGGAGTCGGATTGCATAACTCAATATAGGATGAATGCAGATGAATGCTACAACAAAACCTAACTCCATCATGGGTAATCCGGAGTGTCGGTGACTTGGGAATTGAGACCCGTTCCGTCACTCGGAGTACGAAACGCACCTCGTTTCCCGTGCCCGGGCTAATTCCTATCCCGAACACGATGCAATATGCATGATATGCATGAATACAACTAAAATACAATCCTAGCGTGCACAATGCTATGAAAATGAGATGCCTCGAAATGCGTGCACACGGGCACGCAAACCGAGGCAATGGTCCTAAGGTATAAAATGGCATGCGCAATGCAATTGGACTTACACTAACATGAGTGAGCCTCAGCCACACTCACATAAGAGGCCGTCGAATGAAAATGAGGTGCCTCAAAATGCGTGCACACGGGCACGCAAACCGAGGCAATGGCATAAAGGCATGAAACGGCCTAAAATATGATATATAATGAGTCTAAAATGAGGTGTCTCGAAATGCGTGCCCACGGGTACGCAAACCGAGAAAATGACATACAGAATGCAATGGGAATAAAATGAGATATGCGATGCAATATGGGCTTATACCAACATGAGAGGGCCTCAGCCACACTCACACAGGAGGCCATCAGATAAAAGTGAGGTGTCTCGAAATGCGTGCGCACGGGTACGCAAACCGAGGCGATGGCATACGGAATGCAATGATGCTAAAATGGCATACAGGATGCGAAATGGACTTATACTAACATGGGTGAGCCTCAGCCACACTCACATTAGAAGCCGATGGATGAAAAAAGAGATGCCTCGAAATGCGTGCACACGGGCACGCAAACCGAGGCAATGACATACGGAATGAAATGGCATACACAATGCAAATTGGGCTTACACTAACATGAGAGGGCCTCAGCCACACTCACATAAGAGGCCGTGAGATGAAAATGAGGCGCCTCGAAATGCGTGCACACGGGCACGTAAACCGAGGCGATGTATTTAAAACATGAAATGATATAGAGAATGATATGCAAACATGCAAATGGATTTTCAGCACTCACAAATGATGCAAAACAGTCCCGAAAGGTGGGGAAATGACACCAAATGCACGAAACGGTCCCGAAATGCGATATTAAGCACCCGAAATGGCCTATAGCCATACTAAACATGCATAATTGGTACATGGCATGCAAAAAAGTAGCAAGGAAGCCCCAAAATAGCATTTTTTACAGTACAAGACATGGCAAAATAGTGAGCATAGATAGGACAACAATGGCATGCAAAAATGGGGGCCAAGAGAGGGGTATTGAAGCAAGTGATGTATGCGATGCTCAAACTGAAAAATTCCCTTCTACAACACTGATTAGGGACCAAAAATATTCACATTTACAGTTTATGACAACCCTCAAATCAGTATGAAAACTTACTAAAAATGTCATGCAAGAATGAAGCCAACAAAGGCTAGAACATGAAGTATGCCTTACATCCATCAAACAGCCTTGCACCCTTAACAAAACATGACAAGAAGGCCAAAATATGGATATTTTCAGTACTGATGATGGCCGAAAACAGAAGCTAGATAGGCCTAAAAAGCATGCAAAAATGGGGGCCAAAGAGAGATATAATGACAAGCACAACATGGAGACCCCCAACAGGGTTTATCCCTTCTACAATGTTGTAGAGGGACACAAAATAAGCTTATTCACAGTTCATGACATGCTCCAAAACAGATTGCATATAAGCCAAACAAATCATGCAAGTTTACGGTAAATATGAGAGATTATGAAGTAAGTGCATGATAGAGAGGCAAAACATGGTTGAGCCCTTCTTCAATGTTGAAGACGGGCTCAAAATAGGCCCACTCACAGTTTACATTATGCTCGAAAACAAATCACTCATAGGCTAGAAAAAGCATGCAAAATATTGACATACAAGATGATATTGAAGCAAGTGCATCATAGAGGGCTCAAACAGGGTTGAGCCCTTGAACAAAAATGAAGAATAGCTCAAAATAGACCTATTTTTAGTTAAGGTCGGAGCTCAAAACAATAAGAAAATAGGCTTAAGAAATGAGGCAAGAAAGTGCTACAAAAGAGAGAAAGTGAGACTTACCCTTGTAGACAAGTCTTGGTTGCCTTTTGCTTGAAGAATGGGAGCCTCTTAGCTGCTGGAAATCTCTCCTAGCTGCTGGAATGGAGTTGTGATGGTAGAGCTTGAAGATGATGAAGAAATGGCACCAAAACTTGAGAGTTTTAGAGAGATGGAGAGAGATATGCTTGAACCAATTTTTCTAACCCTAGGGATAGAGCTGGGAGGCTCCTTATATGGACAAAAGAAGGGGTGTAAAAGTGGAGGGAAATGCACCCAAGCTTTCCCTCCCAAAATATCCAGGATCTGAGATATTTTTGGGGAAACAAGCTATACAAATTGTAAAGTATGCACTGAGGGGAGCATGGCCGGCTAGCTACTTTTGCTGGAGGTGGCCGGCCGGCCACCCCTCATGGCCGGCCGGCCAAGGGCAAAAATGGAAATTGAAAATTTCTGGCCGGCCATCAAAGGTTGGTGTCCTCCCAAGTGTGTACAACAAGGCCCTGTAGTTGGAATCTGGCAACTCTGAAACAGGAGAGACAACAAGCCACTTGAAAGAGGGGTTCAAAAGGGTCAGTAAGAGTTACTGGCCGGCCATGTGTTTTTAGGGTCCTCCCATGTGTGTACAACACAAATATGTGGTTTTGGCTCGGAGAAAATGGCCCTAGGGTGTTCAACATTAGCCCGGAAGTGAGAAAAACGGGCGCCGGGAGGCGTCAGAGGAGCATAACTGGTTGCCGGGACAATTGCTGGCCTCCCACCCTCCAGTGACCTTCCTTATGATAAAACAGAGGTACCTTCCTAAAATGAACAAAAACCGATGCAAAACGAATGCTCGGGGGCCAAAACACGTAGTTCGGGGTCCCGAAAATCGGCCGTTAAGCACCGAAAGTGGTGTTTGGCCGCGAAGTGGGTATCTAAGACCCCAGTGTCCCTCGAAAGGGAGTAAATGAGATGCACGCCAAAAACCGGAGGAATCGGAGATGGTTGGGTGGTCCCGAACAAGGGTATACGGCCTGACGGTTCCGAAAATTGGGAACCGGGCTCCGAAATGGGCAAAATGACCTACGGCCACGAAATGTAGCCCACGGCCACTGAGAGATGGTCTACGGGACCTCTCCCTCCCCTCAGGAAAGAAAACAGAGAAAACCGAGTCTGGTTTGCAAACCGAGGCAAGGCACAGAAGAGGGTTCGGAAGTCCGGAGGCAGGGCGCACGGCCGCGACTCTGAGACTTCTGAACGAGCACAATATGCAACATCACCGAGCGCTCAATCAGTGACGTCTGAGTCTTAAGGTCGGTCAAAAATAGGGTGTCTACAAATAGCAAGACTTGGTTAGTATTATGCAATTCTATCTCTTGGTTTCGCATATATATGCATATTTATAATGGTTAAATGAGGATTGTACGATGAAATTGGTAGGAATTCCATGAATTTGGTTGCATTTTCAACAGATTCACATATGTTTGAAGGCACATATTCTCTTATTAGATAATAGAACCATCTCAATATGCATAATTTTAAAATTCAATTTAGGTTTATACCATTAGTTACGTATATACAATTAAAATTTAATTTTCTTAATTTTAAATATGTACACCTTTTGGAATCCGACCTATCTAGAAATTAAAATGTGGCATTTGTTGTGTAGCGTAAGAGTAAAGTTGTTTAGAGTAAATGCAAAAATAAATTCCAATACCTTGCATACTCTTCAGGGCAGAAAAATTTGGAAATAGTGAGAATAAAGCATTTCAAATTTGATCTAAGTTTGTGTTCACATAACATAATTTTAATCTCTTTATCTAAATATGTTATAAATTTGAAATTGAAAATATTTTATAGGTACTCAATGGCAAATACATTTATATAGATACAAGATATTATACACTTATGTTGGCGTGTCTTTAACATATCCATATCCTACTTTTTTAGAATATTTGATATCAACGGACTCGAACCTTGTCATACCCATATCCTGTAGTCGTACCCATAACCTATATTCATATCCATACTCCATAGCTCAGAAGTGTAGTGTATTCTGTATATTTTGGTGACTATAGTATACACCAATCACATTTATTTTGTGGCACCACCTGACAATGCTTCATGGGTGTGGAATAACTCCTCATGAACCTGACTATTTGATTTTTTTCCCCTTGGTTTTACATTTGAATAGATGAGAAAGGCATGAAGACAATGCTCAACTTCATTCAAAAGATCAAGGAGATTCAATTGCAGCAAGAATAGAACTGCTTAATGATGCTGCAAATTGTTATATTTTTATCACGAAATATGATTATGATAATTGTGCAGGGTTACAAATTTACCAACCCTAATATATTTATTTGAATAATAATCCATTGTTTTGAGAAAAGATGCAATTATCTATGTTTTACAACACAGACAGTATGTAGTAACTAGAGCTAAATGGCAAAAGGACAGTGTCTTGTTTATGGCTCAAGCTTCTTAATCCAAAAATATATATATATATATAAATCTTCTTCTTCATTATATTATTAATATTATTGTATAAATCAAACAAGAAAATTTGAGCAACCCGTTTTGCTTGCAAAATTCTATGGAGATGTTCGTCTTTTGAATGAAAATGGATGGGTACACACCAAAGCCGGGAACTGATGAAATTCGGGAAAAACATGAACATGGTTTCAAACATCTCTTTGGTTTCAAACATCAAAAGATGATATCTCAAAACATGGTCCTCTTATTGAGAATATATTGAAACAGAGAGATAGAAAAATTTTGACGCATAGACAGGATTGTTTTTAATTTTATCATTCATCTCAAGTATTTCATGATATTATTTCAAAATTTTAAAAATAACATTGTCTATTAATGTTAATTGTAGGATTTCTCAGAGTACATGAATTTTGATGAGTGTATTGCATACATAGAGGATTGCATGACAAGGATTGGACCATTTGATGGTTTGCTAGGTTTTTCTCAGGTACTAATTTTTAAAGCTATCATTTACGTCACCATTTTTTTATATATATATATTTTAAAAAACCAATTATTTCACAATATATATGATCAGATATATATATATATATATATATTTTAATAATTTTTAAAAATGAATAATCAATTATGAGGATTCAAATTTGATACAAAATCGGTGATGTATAATATTTATGTAATTTTTATAATGTTTGGAACACTAAATAAATATAATAACTCCATGTGAAAACATATAATCCATATTGATAGCATGAGGGTTGGAGCCAAAACATTAACAAAAATTAAAAGGCTTATTTTATTTTATTTTTTTCTAGTAAATTTTACTGGTTCTAACACGCACACAGACCAAATTTTTTTTTTTTTTTCAAATATAATTAATGCCAATCAATCAAACAATCTTGTTTATTACAAGATCTTTTAAAATGTTATTTACCAATGTTTTTTAACATGAGATTGGATTTACTTTTTTGAGTACCTGAAAGTAATTGTTACACAAAATGAGGGTTTCAAAATTTTGAAGGGGAGATGATCAAGCTTGGCCATTACATGAAATTCAAAATGCTTTGATAAATAGTCTATAAGTTTTGAGGCCATTGCAAGAAGTTCAAAATGTTTTGAAAAATAATCTATCTATAAAGTGACCTTTTTCAAATTTTTTAAGGAGCCACTATCCTCTAGCACAGCCAAGAAGTTAAATTAGAGAGGGCATTTATTAATTACAATATTGAAAATTTTATAAAAATATTTCACAGAAATTTTTACTATTGACTTTAAGAAAGATTAAAAAAAAATGTTATTTATAACTAATGTATCATGAACAATATAAAAAAAAAAAAAAAAAAAAGTCATGGATATAAGTTTCAAAATCATTTATATAATGATAAAGTAATTTTTTATACAAAATATGAGTAAAAATTTAATATAATAGTAATACCACGTTATCATTGACATGAGATATCACCAACTAATAGTACGGAAACATATGGAAGATGAACTCCATATGTCAAATATAACTAATAATCTAATAAATTTCATATGTTCATTGAAATTAATTATATTTCCATGTCAATAATGATAGATATCACCATTATATTGAAATTTTCATAAATAATAATATGATTTATCCTAGTCTCTTTATTTTCAATCAAAACAATTATTATTATTCTCATAATTTTAAAAATGTCATTGATATTTCATTCTAAATAATATTTTTATAAATTTTTTTATTTAAAATATTTTCTTTATGTTTGCAAAATATATATATATATATATATATTCCAAAACCTAAGAGGCACATGACCCCTAGACCTCTTTACCTTCGCCTACCCTGCCTACACCTTGATGCCATCGTCAATTCATAGACATGATTTCTCTCTTTTCTCTTCATTTAAGCTATGTTTGGTTTATAAATTTGGAGAGAGATTTGGAAAGGAAAATAAAAAATATGTGTGAAACGTAAGTAAAATATATTTCAGTCACAGTTCACTTATCTTTCCCTTTTTGAATCACTTATCAAATCTATAAACTAAACACAACCCTAGTGAATATTTTACAAGAAAAATGATGTGAATCACTGAAAATTTATCTATCAATATTTTTCACGTCCAATGTGGATATATAGGATTGAGAGTGAGATAAACATCTTATTTTAGGAATATATATATACATATATATATATTTGTCATTTAAAATCAAGAGATTGATCTAGTGGATAAAGCGCTCCTTACTAAACGTGATGCCTGAATTCGATTCTTACCATTGTGATTTGCAATTTCCTATATTCCCCTCCTGAGTATTACCGTTGTGATTTGCAGTTTATCATTGCCTTATTCCCCTCCTACTTACTTTTAGAATGCATGTGTGAATTTTTTAGCGGCACATAGCATGGCCCATTTACAAACAGACTTGGTTGAGAAAAATGAAGAAAAGCAGACAAAGAAAGCCAAGGATTCAAAAAAGTTTCTCTTTTTATTTTCTCAAACTTCTCATTAAAAGGAAGGAGAGCTAACAGTCTGTAATCAAAAAGAGTTCCAACATTAACCTCAAGGGTTGGCCTAGTGAGTGCAGTTTGGGGTATAGGTGTGTGCTCCTTCTAAGTCACAGATTCAACTCTCATTAGGAGAAATTCACTCATTGGGGCAATGCCTACGGACTCTGCGCTTTGCATGAGTCCTGAAATCAGTCGAGGTGCTTATAAGCTGACCCGGATACCCAATCATAAAAAAAAAAAAAAAAAAGAAAAAAAAAAGAAAGGAATTCTAACATTCACAAGCTATACAAACAAACATAGCATCTGCATGACTTCAAAACATTCATTGTTGATTTCAGTACTGTTTTAAATATAGCATTTTCTTATTTATTTATTTATTTATTTTTCGGGTTCAATGCAAGGGAGCACTATTATCCACTGCATTACCAGGGATGCAGACAGAGGTATGGAATAGCATTTTTATTATTTCTTCTTCTTCTTCTCCTTCACCTTAAAAATAATAAATAAATAAAAAATGATCACCATTTTGATTTCATGGACAATCATGTAAGTAGTAACTTGAAACAAAATCTTTTTCGCTAATCATTTTCTTTTTGTGCTAATCTTCTTGTTACCTCTAGAGAAGGCTCTGGCCTATGAGGTGACAGCAAAGTCGTTGAAATCTCCGGCCAAGAGGCGAGCATAATTGATGGAATCGATTTTGTCGACGACATGATTCCAAAATTGTTCCCAATTATGATCGAGGGTTAGGGCTAGCATAAACTGCATGGCTTGGAGTGAATGTAATTATTGGTATGTTGATTGCAGGGTGTGGCTCTCACTAGAGTTCCTAAAATAAAATGTGTGATAATAATATCAGGGGGTAAATTTGGGGGCTCAAAATTTTCTTCACCAAAGCTTGCTGAAAATGCCTTCTCTTCTCCCATTGAATGCTCGTCACTCCACTTCATAAGTGGTATTCCTTATTGGTGAAATTTTAATCCATCACTTTAGTGTTTTTTTTTTGTTCTTGAATTCTCCTTATATTTTATTTTATTTTTAAATTTGGATAAATTCAAACTGACCATGTGGTCGGTCATGATGCATGATTGCGTGAGCTCCACTTGGGGACTAGTCATAACCGACAATCTACAGAGTATTTTTCGAAAATATTGCCATATAAGTATCGGGTGCTTACTTGATATGGATATGTATATCGATAAACGAAATAACTTGTGTACAAGAAGCACGGGATGAGTAGGTTTCAGATTCAGGATGCATATGTTTGGGTATTTTAGGGTATAAATGTAATTTTTTTTAATATAGAGATATTAGAACAATTATATTGTATCTATTTTTAAAAATTTTAGTATAGATTTTTTTTTTCAATATTAGAAAAAAACTTATGATTCTTTTTTTAACCCGTACTAAATATTTAAACTATTTTTTGAATTTGATATTTTAATTGTTGTATGTCACACACTACAATAAAAATAAAATTAAAAATTAAAAAAAAAAAACCTTTTAGTATCAATATATTCATAATGTACTCCCAGTCATGCTTCCTATCTTCTTCTCTTTTATTTATTTATTTTTTTATGACCGAGTGTTCGGGTTATCTTATATGTAAGTTGACTGATTTGAAACTCACACAAAGCATCTCCTCCACATGGATCAAACAAATCTTAAGCAAAGCTCACAGACGTGGCTCCAAATAATTGATAGCACTTAATGAGAACTAAACCTGAAACCTAGAGGGAACACACTCCTAGATCCCAAGATACACCCACTAGACCAACTCGCTGGAGTTCCCCTTGAGAAGTATTACTCTCTTTCTTTCTTTTTATAAAAGGATAGTAGAACTGTTTTTGTAGGCGAGAAGGACTTGGCGAAGCCATATGCAATCGAACTCCTAGATTCATTTGTTGATCCTTTTGTGATATATCACCATGAAGGTCATGTGGTACCTAAACTAGGTAATGCATGCATGTTGATAGATTCATTTTCATGCAACATGTAATTTGTTGTTTGCTATTTAGGGTAGCATACGCTCAGCAATTGTTTTGTGAAGTGTTTTTTTTCAAAACACCACTGGTTGTGTTTCAATTATAGATTTGGATAGGATTCAAAAGTGAAAAAAAGGTGAGGGAATTTTTTTTTATTTAAAACTATAATTCAAACACAACCTAAAAGATAATATTATGGGAACACATGTAGGCCCTGTTTGGTAGGGCTTATTTTCAGCTTATTTTAACTTTTAGCTTAATTTAAGCTCTTTTGATGTGTTTGGTTCAGCTTAATAATACAGTTTATAGCTTTTTGTAAGTCAAAAATCAACTTATTCTTTGAGTGGGGGAGGAGAAGCCTAATTTATAAGTCAAAAATCAGCTTATATTCATAGTTATAAGCTATAAGCTGTTAGGCTATAAGTTATAATCACTTTCCTACAACTCTACCAAACGGGGCCGTAAAATCATAAAATGACCTTATCAGTTTGAAAAATAAAGGTCAAAACAATTTGAAAAATAATTATTGAAACTTGAATTTGGTAAATAACTCCATCAGTGCCCTTACGTCAAGTTAAATTTGTTTATTTTAACAACAATTTTTGATTCATTATCTTTGATTCTTTTTGGTTTTACCCTTTCTCAGATGAGAAAGGCTTGGAGGTCATGCTCAGCTTTTTGGAGAAGATTCAGAAACTGTTGTAGAAAAGAGATCATGAGAGGGGAGCAAAAGTTTGTTGATAATGGAAATGAAAAGGCTTTTATCTCTTCGATATAAGAAAAATTTTATTTCATATAAATGTGCAAGCTAGCAAATGGCATTGTCAAGTTAAATTTGCTTATTTTAACAACAATTTTTGATTCACCATTTATTTCACATAAATATGCAAACTAGCAAATGGCATTTTCATATCAATTTGATACAACTATTATTGATGACAACGTTGTGTATTTTTTTTTGGGTCGGTCCTCAGTTAGTTGTCTATTTTATTATATAAAGGGAATCACTATGTAAAATAAGGGAGTAAGTCCTTTTAAGACTCCATCTTGTGCATACCTTTCAAGACTCTATTTTGTGAGCTTTAAGGGACCCATAATGGTGATTCAAACCGTTCCTATTGTTAGTTAAAAAAAAAAAAAAAAAAGTTCCTCTTGTAGGCCATGAAGAGAAGAATCATATGTAAAAAATTAGTGTGATTGGATATTGATAGACATACTAACCAATCGTTTTTTGTTTTATGAAATGAATGATAAATATGATTTTAAATTAAAGTATACCTATAGGTGTCCGAGCAAGTTAATATTTTACATATATGTCATTTTCTTTGATGCTTATAAAATAAACGGTTTGAATCATTGTGATGGATCCATGAGACACGTAAAGTAGAGGCTTAAAGAATATGAAAAAGATAAAACCTTGAAAGGAGCCGCTCCTGTAAAATAAAGTAGCCAAAGTCAGAAGTTAATTGTAGAGGATAAAATGCCATAAATAATCTTTTCTTTTGCTTCAAGTTAATTGTGAGGAGAATGATACAAAGGTTTTGTCATTTGGGGACATTATGCACAGAATGATAATAATAATAATAATAATAATAATAATAATAAATAAAAATATTAAGAGATTCGTTACTCCCATTCCATTTTGTTTTAAATATACTCTCTTTTTTTTTTCTTTTATTATATATAGTTAAATTAATATTCTTTCCCACAAAATATATTCTCTGAAAAAACTAAAATTCCAAAAGTATTAATGTAATTATATATAATAAGGACAAAAAAGTAATATATTTGGAATAAAGTAAAGTGAAAATAATAACTTCCATAAGTAAATAAAATGATGTGTAAACAATTTTTTTTTTTATCAAATAAGATTCACATCAATCAGAAATAAGATTCCTTGTCTTTGTATATAGTGATAGGGATGAATAAGAATTTTATTTAAGTGGTGCGAAAAATACATTTTCACCTTTTGATATAATTATTATATTTTAAGCTTTCTTAGCATAATTTTAAGAGCATGAGAATATATATCTATATAACTATATATATATATATATATATATATGTGAGATTAATTTATATATGAAATTGAACAAATTTATATTCAGCCACAACAAAATATGGTATGCTTGTACTTCTATTTGATAATAGAAGTACATTTTTATTGGATCATTGTATATATAAGGTCTCGTTTGTCAATTATATTTTAGTCAAAAAGTTATTATAAGTTATCCCATCATTTTCTTTACTTTTCTATACATCTTTTCGTAAAAAGTCAAAAAATTACGAAAATTATCTATTTCCAAACAAGGCCTAAATTATACTAGAAGTCGAGTATATGGCTGGAAAAGAAAAGGGAATGGCTTCCCTCCAGTCAAACTGGAAGATACTATTGGGCCCATGGGTAGGCTCACCACGGGTCTCGTTTTGATAATCTGAACCGTTTAATATGTACAACTCGTTGAATACTACATGCCTGTAAAAAATCACCTTAATCGAATATCTTTGATCAAATTAGATTTTTGTAAGCCATTTATTTTTCACCGTCCATTTTTTTTTTCATACAAAATGAATTTGATCACATTGCTATTGATATCCGATCAACGTGATATTTTACAGGCATATAATACTCGACATATTCTACGCATTGAACGGTTTAGATTATTGAAACATGACTCGTGGTGGACTCCCATAGGCCCAACAGTACCCTCTGGTCCGTGATTGGACTGGAGGGAAGTCATTCCCAAAAGAAAATTATAGATGGATGAGAAAAAAAAACTTCAAAGAGAAGCAAAATTTAAAATTGAAAACTTCAGCAGTTACATCAAGGTTATTTAAGAGTGTCTTAAATGCTTATTCTTTTCTTTTGTTAAATTTAAATTTGATGAAAAAAGTTCAATTTTGGTGCTCCAATCATAACATCAAACTAATATTAAATTGAGGATGTCTTAAACTTTTCATCAAATTGAAAATGCCTAGAGTGTTTCATTAAATTTGTAGGTGATTGTTGGGTCGAACGTTCGTCTAGACGTCCTCCCGGACAACCTTTTCCTTGCAAAATTGTCCTGCATGTTGTGGTCATTTTATACAAAATCGGTCGATCGGTCGGACATCCACCTGGTCGTTCTCGATCAACTAGTGCTTTGATGAAAATTTAAAATTTTCCGTTGGACCGCACTATATCAAATGAAATTTTTACTCAAATTTAATATAAAAAAAAGAGTAAAAACGTTGGGTATGCTCTTATACATAAGAAAATCCATGACATAAGTGTTCACTCTAATGAGTTATGTATTTTATATTGTTAGGACCCTACTTATTGCCAATTCCGTGAACAAGCTTGGGTCAATCGAGTTGTAATGTTTCCTCTATTTTTGGCCTTCTCGCTCGAGCGAGGAAAGTTGCGCTTGCGCTTGAGTAGTTTGGCAAGTGTGGCCATTCGGGAATGAGATATGCTAGATGTTATTGGCAAGTTTGATTTGCACTTGGGTGAGTTCAGAGAGAGTGCTACCTTATTCATTTTGAATGCTCAACCTACCTTGGTTAGTAAGGTCATAGAGGCAGAACGAGGAGACCGCGATGTGGAATCAATTTGTATTAAGATTTCCAATGAAAAGGAAGAGAAAGGTTTGAACGTTCACTCGGATCTGAGTGTACGTTACCTAGACCATTTTTTGTACGAAAACCTTGTACAGAGGAAGTATTTCGGGAGCTCCATCACTCACACCTTGCGGTACACTCGGGAGGGCACTAAAATGTATCATGATCTTAGTCGTTAGTTTTGGTGGAGGGGTATGAAACGGGATGTCGCTTTAATTGTATCGAAGTGCCTTACTTGTCAACAAGTGAAGGCCGAACACCAAAGACTAGAGGGTTTATTACACTAGTAGGCACATCACTCCCACTGTCCCTAGGATATTGGAAATTTCTTTCCATTCTCAACTAGGCTGCATAAAGCGCTATACTTAGAATTTTCTATCTTATAGAGTTCCAAAACTCTATTCACGTCACCTTTACTAAGAAAACTTTATGTGACTTAGTTACACTACCACAAAGCTGCTTACTTATATGCACTTAACCCAAAGGGTTTACATCATAACATATAATAATGTGCCACATGACCTTAAGTGTTTACAAGACAGCATACAATAATGCGTCATAGAACCCTAGGTTTTAACTTTGCAACCTTATGAGAAGTAAAATAAAGATAAGCTGTTTAACGGTTATAGATCGCCCATAGATGGCTCTCTGCTAACCCATTACTCAAATGGAGTGTAAAATCTGATATGATGGGCACTTAGTTAGGGATATAGGCAACAAACTAAAGTGCGATTCCTAATTAGGAAACATTTTGCGCCATCATCTACCTAATATTAACAATACTTAATTCCTTATCTCTACTACACCATTGCGTTGTTGAGTACTAGGAATAATCAATTTTCTAAGCATCTTTTTCTCTTCACAGAGCTTTCTAAAATAACTCAAATAGATACTCGCTACCTTGGTCAAAACTAAAAGCACAAAAGCTGTTATCTGATTGGTCTCGACCTCATATGTGCAATGTCAAAAATCATTTCAAAACTTTTAACTTATGGGAGATCAAATAGTCTTGACTTAGATGCATATCATAATCTATAAATGTGTCAAGATTGGGGCTAGCTATCATACCCTTACATATATCCAGTCACAAATATCATAGTGGACTAAATGCACCAATACAAATGCCCTTCTACGGCTTTCTTACTTACTTGTGTGCAACCATTGTGAACAAAGTTACATATTCACATGAGAATAGGATGTTACAAGCGAGTGGGCCTGAGAGTGCCTACTCAAACCATCCATGTCATCTTCTCATTAATGTGATTAAGTATAATAAGCCACCAGTTCATGACCAATGTCATAAACTAATTCCAATCATCCTAATGTGTGAGTTCTCGAAGACAAGTTTTAAAGGTTTAGGCCCAACTAGGTAATGACTCACGACTAATTCATGTTCACTAAATCATAAAAATGATGTCATGGAGATATCAGGTGTGCCTAAGTCGCAAATTTAACTAGTAAGTGCTAATCCGCTGCACCTTCAAGTCAATTTTATTCTTAATACACTTTTACTGCATCTAGTTGAAAGATGACGATACTCCTCTTGCCATCTCTATTTCTCATTTCATAGTTACTTGTAATTAATTCTATTATCGACAAGAATGAGAGAATAAGCTATCAATCTATGACAGCTCCTAAACTAACTTAAGTGCGAATTAGGCTAAAGAGTCTAATTTAACACAATGCTCGCACGAGCCATGCGTCAAATTCTTAGAGTCATAACAACCTTGTCGGCCTTGACCTTTTCATTACTATGCTGCAATGTTTGCGCTTAGTGGTAAACGTTATTCAAAAGCATTAGCCTAGCAAAAGAATCATACAAAGAAGCACCTCCTCATGTCTTACACTCAAGTGTGGAAATAGTAAGTGTCCAGGCTTAGACAAGTTGGCAATGCTAATAGCTTTTGCAGCCACTTGGCGCTAATCTTTTCACTTAGTGTTAATAGATTTTCGCTACTACTAAGCGCTAATCTTTTAACTTCAAGTAATACTTTAATGCACACTGTTATAATGCGTGGAATTTTGCTTTATCCACTCCCATACTTAATGACTAATTCATTTAAGCTCGCATTTCTTAGATGATGTGACTCTTGAATGTTACTTCATCCAATGATGCAACATTATTACAAGTCAAATTACAAAGTCAATCCGCGTAGCTCAATAGTCAAGATCATATACAGATCTATTGAGGGCTTACTAACTTCACAACTCCAAAACTTACCAATCAAAACTACGTAGCATACTGCTAACCATAGCACACATATCAGTTTTTATTGTGCCAAACAAGGCAACAAAATCACGGCGAGTTTGAGTCATGTTTCCTTATTTTGGCTCAATTAAGGTATGACCTAAAGTCTCCAAGACTTTTTGCTCATCTAAAGAATATGATTGCATTGTTCACATTTGAACATCTCTACTAAGTCTAAGTCAACCAAATTAACTTCCATAAGTTAAGTCAATTTAGAGAGAAATTCGCATTGGGATTAATTTGATTAGCATAATATAATTTTTCCGCAAAAATCTAAATTAAATAGTGACAATATTATACAAGTCGCAAGATCGAAAATCCGCTATGCTCGTAATTATCTCTTGCGCCACAGGTAACAATTATCCAAAATTTAATTTAATTCATGCACAAAATATTAGTTTTCGGGTGTAAATCTACAAATATTTCTCTCAACAGAATAACCCCCCACTGACTATGGCATGTCTAAAGTATGATAAAATATTCTAATTCCATACAATAGCATTTTAATGTAGATTCACAATCAACTCATGCTATGTTATAATTAATAATGGAATTTAAATAAAAACAATTAATCATGCTATTCTAATCACAACATATTACAAACTCTAGACAAAAAATAACAATATGTTGTGTTTAATATTCAGATTATGCCATAACAGAAAGTATATCACTTCTGAAATTTTTCTGGAATTTTCTGGATTTTTTTTGGAATTTTAAATAATTAATAAATACACATAAAATTAGAAATAAATATTCTAGAATCTAGAAAAATGCAACAATCATACCAGTAAATAGTAAACCATTACAGTAGTCTACTGTAAAAATTTTAGCCTCAGAAACTTAGTCATGCAACCCCAGAAGCATTTTAAAGCAGAAATAATGAATTATTATTTCAGGAAAATTATTTTTTATTTTCATAAAATTTTAAAAATTTTACAGTAAATAAAAAATTTAATTTTGAGTCTGACCGTACCAACCACGCTTAAAACAAAGTTATAACAAATTACTTATGACCATTTAAAGCAATTCTAAATTTTTTTAAAAAACAAACAAAGCCTTAAAAACCAACAGCGGGAAAGGCTTTGCACCGAAAGCAAAAGCATGGTGTACACCGTGATGCCTTAAAGCGAAGATGCACGCGTGACGATTACCTTAATAGCAAAGCGTGCAACACGTACGGCGTGTGCGCACTGATGGGACATGTGGCAGGCACGTGGCAAGCGCTGGTGGCGTTAGCTGGCGTGTGAGGCACACAAGCTGCCTTCCGGGGTGATTTCTAATCCAATTTTGGTACTGCCGAACTCCATTTTCCAAAATAAAAATATTAGTGGACTCAAAAATGGCATTTAACAAACACAAATAATGGAGTGTAGCACACTTTCTCTCTAATGAGAGTGGAAGTGTAGAAACTCTGCACTTCATCTTCTTCCTTAAGCCACCAAAAACACAAAACGAACCCAAATTAGGGTTTGCTTTTCTTCATCAACCGTAAGTCGGAATCAGGCCCATAATATACCATTTCGAAGGTATCAAAACAAGGGTTCCAAATATAAGGTTTTCATAATATAAAAACAAAGCATGTAAAACCAGCATGCAAAACCAGCATGCAGTCAAAGTTACAAAAAAATAAATATGAATATCTATTTTTCTCAAAATTCAACCGTTAGATTTTCATGAAACTTTGCAAATATATTCTACATGAAATATACTACAACATATGTAAATTTTAGGTTGATCGGAGAAAGTTCAGAAAACTATTAATTTTTCATGCATATATCATGTGTATATATATAATTATATACATGTTTTAATACACAAAAAATAAGTACAAAAATATCCATTTATGGCTCTGATACCAATGAAGGATTTAGATAACGTAGAGGGTAAAAAGATTCAAACAATACCTTGTGAGTAAATCACGTGCTTGACAACCACGAATTATGAACTCCTAGTAATGGAGTGATACCACAGCATGAGTATCACCCACTCTATTCACAGTTCAAAGGCTTGATCAATTTTCATATGAGAGAGAGTTAGAGAGAGAGTATGGAAAAAATGTTATGGGTAAAATAAACATAACGTATCTAATATATAATAGATTAGATATATAATCTCACATCCCTATCTCCTAATAGGATAAGATAGACTGGATGGAGATAGTGGGTTATCCTAACAAGATAAATAGAAATTCAAATTATATGAGTAATTTGAATTGGGCCAATGGTCATGCCACATGGGCGCCCAAATCCGAGTCCAATACCCGACCCAATTTCCAATATAAGCAAGCATAGTTTTCATACCAATTATGGACTTATCTGATGTTCAAATTATAAGCATGATCCTCAAATAAAAATCACAAGCAAAGAATTAAGACATACCTTTGCCAATAATAAATTGAAGTAAACTTTTTATCACCTTGATTGTAATTTGGCGGTCAAATACCAAATTGGAATCAAAAGTCAATCTTATAATTGTTTCTCATATTTTCAAATAAATATTAATCCTATCCATTTATTTGGAATAACATTATAAGATTGTTGGTGCAAAATTGGTAAATGTGATGGAAGGAGATAAAACATAAAATAATTAGTATTGCTTCAAGGTGTGTTACAACGTCGCTTTCTTTAAGACAATATTTACCCTCACCAATTCTGTCGAATATGGTGTGCACCAGGTTACCCGCCAATCCGCTCCAGGATATAATGAAACTCAATTTAAAGACTGATGTCTGATTGCGTTATGCACAAATGGAATCAAATCCCAAATACTTTTAGATTTTTCTAATTCACCAAGTATAGAGGAAAATAATAATATGAATGTTAGAGAGAAATTCTATGCATTTCATATGGATGATTTCTATACAATTTTCAACCTATAATACCTTCATATAGGCATGAGTTTGTGTCTCTTTGATCAAATGGCGTGTCCTTTAAATTCAAAAGTGACATCATTTAAATCCAAGAATCATGTCCTTTGGTTTAAATCCAATAGTAACACCCATGGTTTAAATCTAAAAGATATACCTTTTTGTTTAAATTCAATGGTAACCCCTTTGGTTTAAACTCAAAAATCACATCTCTTTAATCATTCATGTAATTATATTATATATTTAAATATATTATGAAAATGTTCCAACAAATATCACATCTAAATAATAATCATTTCATTTTTTCTCTCCAAAAAATTTAAAAAATCAAAAAATTCATCCTAAATAAGACATTTTAACATTAAACTAAAGTAGTTAAAAAAATTTTAAAAACCAAAAAAATTAAAATGTCAATTCACATCCCAGACTAACGCTAATACTCAACCTATATAGCACGTTACAGGAAAAATAGTTATCTAGCCATTTATGAATTACTTTTTATCTTTTTTCTTTTTTCTCTTCTTTTTTTTCCTTCTAGTTCAAGGTGTGTATAATAGCATTTCTTACTATTTTAATATAGGCATATTGTTTTTGAAATAAAATTCAAATAATTTATTATATATATATATATATTTGAAAAGAGATAATTTATATTGAGTAACTTTTACAGTTTTAATATAATTACACCAAATTTTCTTCTATTACAATTAAAGGGATTGAAAATTAATGTAAATGTTGTGAAATTTAAAATAAAATAAGGAAAAAATATACATTTAAATGTAAAAAAATACAAACATTAATTTTTTTAGGATTAATTACCTAAAAGTCCTATCTACATATTTAGTGGTAACTTAGGTCCTATCAAAAAGTTTTTGAACAAATAAGTCCCATTTAGAGGTAAAAAGACGTTTTGCCCTTTAATCCCAAAACTGAGAATGTTCTCAATTTATAATTATCAAAATTAAGAAATTTTTCAATTTTTTTCTAGTATGAACTGAAAATATTATCAAAATTAGGAAATTTATAATTATTAATTTTGAGAAATTTCTCAATTTTTTTAATGATTAAAATTGAGAATATTATAAACTGAGAAGGTTCTCAATTTCAAAAAACCCAAGATCACACCCATAAACAGAGCACCTTGTTGTTCTGTCTTTCAAACTAACTTCCTCGAGCCGTTGATCGATCGATTTTTGGATTTCTTCAAAATGCTTCTTCTCCACCTCAAGCTTCTCACTGAGCCTTTCCTCTTTCAACTCAACATTTTCGATTCGTTCCTTGGTCCACCTTCGAATTACATTGACTTGTTTCTTTTTCAACTTCAAATCTTTAAACTGTTCTTGTTGGAAAGAATGAAAACTCTTCTCTTTACTCTCAAGTTCTTGCACGCGTGACTCGATCGATTTCTGAATCAAATCGGGCTCTTCGTTGCTTTCGATTACTGATTCACGAATAGACTCCAAATTCTTCCCTCTCGATTCGAGTTCAGTGACGCAACCCTTCAAACACTTCTTGGTTGAATCCAAGTGGCCATCGAGATCCTTCCATTCGGAACCGTCGATGGAGGACTTGAACAGTTTGCCTGGAGTTTGTTGTAAAAGTAAATTGGTCTATTAAAAATTAATGGGACCTGAATGAGCAAATAATTTTATCTAAGACTTAGTGGATTATAAGTTCACAAAATAGGACTTGTATGTAAATGACCCATTTTTTTATATAATTAATAAATTATTAATAAAATATAATTAAATATTACATGAATTATGACCAAATTATAGAGTTTATTGTATTTTTTTCCCCCAAAACTTATGGAAAGAAAAAAAAATTCAATTTAATTTATTAATTTTAAAATGAACATAAGTAACAGATATGAGATGGTTGTTGTTACAGCACCCGTGATATCACACTGTGACCATCATCAAGCCAAATAATGACTTTAAAAATTTATTAAAATCATATTTATCGTTTATTTTTCCTCAACATAAATGCGATCTTGTTGGAAGTTGTTGATGTTTAATTAATTTAAATTTTTTCTTAAATGATTTACTCAACAAATCTTATCCTATAAATAGTTTGAATTGTTAACATAAATTCAGGACACGCTTCACGGTTCACAACACTAACACAGTATTTATAAGTAACATGAATATAGAAAATAAAAAGGTTGCTTGGGAAGGCCTATCGTAGTATATTTTTTTAAATTACATTAGTTTTCTATTTTTTTATATATATTTTTATAAAAATTTAAAAAATATATAATTATTAAACCCTGCCAAAACAATCTCAAAATGTGATTTTAAAATGTCACGCATGTTGCAAAAAATTCTATCAATTTTCCTTTGAATAATAACCATCCCAATATTGAGGAGGGGAGAGAGAGAGTCCACACCAATACTGAGGAGAGCCAGTGAGCCACGTGTTCCATGCGGTCAGTTTCACTCTCAATTAATATTCACGTACAGGAAACCCCCTAAAAAAGTCCCAAACAGTAGTAATAGTTGTGCAAAAAGCCTAACGAATGGAGAACATACAGGAAACCCCCTAAAAAAGTCGCAAACAGTAGTTGTGGGATATCACCCATGTAAGGGGTGATTCCCTTCAATCTACAAAGATGCTGCAAACCATGTTGGAAAGTAAGAGTTGGCAATGGGATGCCAACACACATGAGTTGGCCATGTGATGCCAACACACCAACAAGCTGGCCATGTGCAAAGGCCAGCTCCTCTTCATCTCCATTGTATGTGTATATATTGTGAGGGTGAGAGGAGAGTTATGAGAGAGCTAGCAAGAGCAAGAGCATATCAGAGAGTGAGAGATGTGAGACGGAGAGACCGTCTCCCTCGGTGTGAGCGAGGGAGACGGGTGAGTGGGTGAGTGAGGAGAGTGTGAGCTCCTCCTCTATTGTAATCTTTCAGTAATCTCTCCATTGGTATAGTGCAAACCGATTACTCTCTTGTGGACGTAGGCATTGAGGCCAAACCACGTAAAATATTGTGTCTCCTTGAGTGTGGGTGTGTTTTTCTGCTTGGTTTAATTTCTATAAGGTCTTGGGCGGGATCCCGGATCCCAACAATTGGTATCAGAGCCTCGTCGGCGGCGTTTCGGAACAAAAACAGTGCGATGTTTGAAACTGCCCAGAAATCGGATTGCTCGAAATCAGGTTTTGAGCATACTAGGAGCAAGGGCTCGACGAGAGGAGTACAACCATGTAAAGCAGACACCCAGGAGACCACGGACGCGCTCTCACGCGCCACTGGAAGTCGGCGCGTGGATCCTAGTCGCCACGCCGCGCCACAGCGCCGTGGAACGCATCAGCGCGTGGTCCCAGATTTGACACGCACGCGCGCGCAGAGGAAGAAGACGAGTGGGGAGGCAGCGCGTGTATGGCCACGCGCAATTCCCACGCGCAGGTACGTCAGCAGCCCACATCGTCAGTACGTCATCAGACACGTCAGTAAGAGGTGCCGCGTGTCTGCCACGTCATCATGCCAGGTCAGCACACGTGGCAGGCCCACGTCATCACACGTGGCAGTCCTTGAGTGTGAGTGTGTTTTTCTGCTTGGTTTAATTTCTATAAGGTCTTGGGCGGGATCCCGGATCCCAACAGTAGTAGTAGTGCAAAAAGCCTAACAAATGGAGACTGAGATTGATCAAACCCAGATGAAAAACAACAACAATAATAATAAGAAGAAGAAACCCAGAATTCTGTGCCTCCATGGATTCAGGACAAGCGGTGAAATCCTGAAGAAACAGATGGGGCGGTGGCCGGAGATGGTTCTGGGAAGGCTGGACCTGGTCTTCCTCGACGGCCCTTGTCCAAAGAAGAAAGGACCGATGTTGAAGGCTTCTTCGATCCTTCTTACTACGAATGGTTCCAGTTCCGCCAGGTCTTCTCTTCCTCCTTTCTCTACCAATTCTGTTTTCTTCTGTTTTTTTTTTTCCTCTTTTATTTTTTTATATTCTTTTTGAGAAAATAAAATAAAATAAAAAAACCCAACAATTTGATAACATTCACCATTTTCATTTTGTGCGAAAAAATAATTTTACAAAAATTTAGAACAATTTTTTGCTATTTACAGCAATAGAAGATTTGAAAAATGTGATTTTGTTAACTCTATTTTGTCTTGTAGGATTTTCAAGAGTACTATAATTTTGAAGAATGTCTTGCTTACATCGAAGATTATATGATAAAACACGGACCTTTTGATGGTTTACTGGGTTTTTCACAGGTGTGTAGTTTGATTTTAGCGTAAACTAAAATAAACCCCTTAGGTAGTGTCATATGCTTTACGTAAGATCTAATTTTGTTTAAATGCCTAACAAAATTGTAATAGAAGGGGTTAAATGTAATTAGATAATACTTTGAGACAGGTAATTGTTGTGTTTTAAAGTATAGGGGGCAAAATGAAAATAGGTCATAATTAAAAGGTGTTTATGGTAATTTACCCTTGACTTTATGTAATTTGTGTTGGTTCTTGGAAATAATAATATAGTTTTATGGTAATTATACTAATCTCTCTTAAGGTTCGATGAAATTACATCATGTCCCACATTTTTAATATAATTATAATAAAATCCCCCAATGGCTTTGTTATCCCTTTTTTTTATTTTATTTTATTTTATTTTCCATTAGGCGCCCCATTTCTTAGGGCACTCCTAATAATCCCAATCCTACCCTCACCTAATCCAGTCACCCTTCACCGCCAATGCCACCTCTGTCACTGTTGGCACGACGCATCCATCGATGGTTGTACCCCCCCTACCATCAATACCCAGCCCTCTCCCACCGCAAGTCTCGTTCCCCATTTGCGTTCTCTTGCCCCACCAACGACCTGCCGTCTGCCGTCACTCCCTCTTCTTCTTAAGGAGATGAGGAAGAAGAAGATGAAGGAAGATGAAGGAGATTAATGACAAGGGAAAGGGCAAAGAAGAAAAATGGAGAAACTTACGTTGGTTGGAAGGAAGGAATGGATGGAAAATTTGGAGGAAGGGTGACTGTCAGGGGGTTGGGGGCTTGCAAATGGGTAGTGGAGGTTGGGTAGGGGCTGAGAGGTGGTGAAGAAGGGTAGGAAAGGTCTGGTGGGTGGCATCGGAGAGTAACCAAAACAAGGAGCGGCTAGTTGGAGCTGGGGAGTTTACCGGAGTTAGGGTTTTGACTATTTAGTAATTGAATAAGGAGGTAAAGCGGTATTAAAAACAATTTGAAACTTGGAATGTCCAATCAAAAAAATTTGGTGCATTTAGAGCCATTCCGTTAACTAAACTAATGGATAATATGAAAAGCAAAATTACCTTTTATCATATTCCATTGAAGTATATGTATTTATGCCCTTTTTAACATCACATGGTACCACCACTTCACTACCATGGAGCCTTCACCACATAACACACAGCACCTCCACTACATTCTTGTCCGTCTCTCCACCACCGCACACAATCACACAGTCATTCCCTCTTCCCCTCCTCTCCTCCCTTCCAACATTGCACACAACCACCTCTCATCTCCCTCCACCACAACAAAATCAAACCAAAGCTAAATAAAACCTACACAAATTAGCACACATCAAAATCAAAACCCACATAGATCACGAAAACCCCAAAAAGAAAAACTAGAGCAAATCAAAGCCCACATCAATCAACAAAGATATCAGCAAAAATAGTGACTTCATTAATGGATATTTAATGGCATGGGTCAAATTGTTATGCAAATATAAAATTCAAGAGACGTTGTAAATATGTCAAAATTATGGGGCTAGATGTAATTTCACCAAACCTCTAGGAGGTGAGTGTAATTTATCCCTATTTTTTATTACTAAACTGAATCTTGTTGGTTATTGTTGCTCATAATGAATTATAGGGGGTGATTATATCTACAGCGTTACCCGGAATGCAATTGGATGGGGTGGCACTTACTAAGGTCCCAAAGATAAAGTTTCTGATAATAATGTCAGGGGCTAAGCTGGGGGGATCTAAGTTAATATCAGGGGGCAGGTTTGAAGGTTCCAAGTTTGGGTTGCCCAAAATTGCTACTAGTGCATTTTCATCAACAGTCAAGTGCCCTTCCCTCCACATTATAGGTAAATCCATCTTTTAATGGTGATTTTGGAATTGAAAAAAAAAAAACCAAAACCAAAACAAGCCTTAAGTCCCGTCAAATGGGGCTGGCTGCATGAATCCTTCTTCTCCACTCGACTCTATCCAAGGCCCTTTCGTTAGTCAAATTAAACAGATTCCTATCTCTATTTACTACACAAGTCTACGTCAATTTAGGCCTATCCCTTCCCCTAACACTACCATCTACCGCTATCAGACGTGATCTCAAGATCGCCTTTATTGGTCTCCGTTGTGTATGACCAAACCATCTCAATCTATTCTCTCTCAACTTATCTTCTATTGGTACCCATTCTCGAATATACTCATTCCTAACTTTATCTTTTCTAGTCTTGCTACACATCCATCTCAGTATCCTTATCTCAGCAACACTCATCTTTTCTACATGTTGTTTCGTAATTGCCCAACATTCCGTCTCATACAACATCGATGGTCTAATAGTTGCTCTATAAAACTTCTTTTTTAGTGTAATGGGGACTCGTTTATCCCACAGTACTTTAGACGCACTCCTCCATTTAAATCATCCCGCTTTAATTCTGTGGACCACATCCGCTTCAATCTCCCCAGTTGTCGTGATAATTGATCCTAAATAACGAAAATATTCACTCTTAGGTAGTTCTTGGCTCTCAGTCTTCACTTCTCCTCTGCTTCCATTGTGACTGGTACTAAAATTACATTCCATATACTTTGTTTTAGTTCTACACGATTTTGGAATGGAATTGTAAAATTAATTATTTTTGGTGGGGCATCATTTTCTAGTTGTTTCAACAGATGCTAGAAGTGCTGGCTATGGCCAATGGACTAAACAAATAAATAAATAAAGGAAAAAAAGAAGAAGGTAGGTTCAAGGATTTTCGCATGGAGGAAAATGACTTCTGTTTAAACTAGTCGACCATTACTAATTTTTAACTAAAATTGACCGCATAAAGTTTAGAATAAAAAAATATTAACAGAAGTGTGTATCATATAATTCTATATGATGAAATCTATTTTGTCTCGTTATGCGGATGAAAAAAAAATTATGATTTTGTTGGGACTTTTCCATCTTGATAGGAAATGAAAATTTCCATTCCAATACTTAAGGTGCAACACATCATCAGAACTCGATGTCAACAGTCTATAAATTGCCACATTATTATGAGTTTTAGTACTCCCTTTAATCACTTTTGGCTTTAAACAAAAATTGTTGACATGGCTCTTTCATATCCATTGATTATAAAAAATAAAAAAATAAAAACGGAATGCCATTATGAGTGATGGATATAGGTCGATGGAGACAGCATACTCCAAGAATCAATCAGGACTCATATCTTACATCAAAATGCTCTATGATTTACAGATGAGGCAGACTTCTTGAAGGAAACAGGGATTGAATTATTGGAATCATTTGAGGAGCCAGTTGTGATTGATCACCCCAAGGGGCACACAATAGCAAGACTTGGTTAGTATTATGCAATTCTATCTCTTGGTTTCGCATATATATGCATATTTGTAATGGATAAATGAGGATTGTACGATGAAATTGGTAGGAATTCCATGAATTTGGTTGCATTTTCAACAGATTCACATATGTTTGAAGGCACATACTCATTCTCTTATTAGAAAATAGAACCATCTCAATATGCATAATTTTAAAATTCAATTTAGGTTTATACCATTAGTTACATATATACAATTAAAATTTAATTTTCTTAATTTTAAATATGTACACCTTTTGGAATCCGACCTATCTAGAAATTAAAATGTGGCATTTGTTGTGTAGCGTAAGAGTAAAATTGTTAGAGTAAATGCAAAAATAAATTCCAATACCTTGCGTACTCTTCAGGGCAGAAAAATTTGGAAATAGTGAGAATAAAGCATTTCAAATTTGATCTAAGTTTGTGTTCACATAACATAATTTTAATCTCTTTGTCTAAATATGTTATAAATTTGAAATTGAAAATATTTTATAGGTAATCAATGGCAAATACATTTATATAGATACAAGATATTATACACTTATGTTGGCGTGTCTTTAATATATCCGTATCCTATACCTTTTTAGAATATTTGATATCAACGGACTCGAACCTTGTCATACCCATATCCTGTAGTCGTATCCATAACCTATATTCATATCCATGCCCCATAGGTCAGAAGTGTAGTGTATTCTGTATATTTTGGTGACTATAGTATACACCCGTCACATTTATTCTGTGGCACCACCTGACAATGTTTCATGGGTATGGAATAACTCCTCATGAACCAGACTCTATTTGATTTTTTTCCCCTTGGTTTTACATTTGAACAGATGAGAAAGGCCTGAAGACAATGCTCAACTTCATTGAAAAGATCAAGGAGATTCAATTCCAGCAAGAATAAAACTGCTTAATGATGCTGCAAATTGTTTTATTTTTATCACGAAATATGATTATGATAATTGTGCAGGGTTACAAATTTACCAACCCTAATATATTTTTTTGAATAATAATCTATTGTTTTGAGAAAAGATGCAATTATCTATGTTTTACAACACAGACAGTATGTAGTAACTAGAGCTAATTGGCAAAAGGACAGTGTCTTGTTTATGGCTCAAGCTTCTTAATCCAAAAAAAAATAAAATACAAAAAATCTTCTTCTTCATTATATTATTAATATTATTGTATAAATCAAACAAGAAAATTTGAGCAACCCGTTTTGCTGGCAAAATTCTATGGAGATGTTCGTCTTTTGAATGAAAATGGGTGGGTACACACCAAAGCCGGGAACTGATGAAATTCGGGAAAAACATGAACATGGTTTCAAACTGTTAGGGAAAATCGATAAGTCCTCACAAGTAAATCAATCAATGGGAATAAGAACTAATGCGGAAAAATTAAATCAAAGGCAACACAAGAATTTTACGTGGTTCCCTCAATGTGAGGTACGTCCACGGGATCGAAATCCGATTCCACTATCAACCAAATAAGTTCCAAACGATTACAAACGAGACACTAATGGTTTCACAAAACCACCCTTAGGTGAATTCCAAATAATCACAAATAAACAAGAGGAAAGACCTCACAAAATAGATGGACCAAAATCGTCAGAATCAGAGTTGAAGAAGATCCAAAATAACGAACCCAAATCAACACCACCAAAGCACCCAAACAAAGATGCACCCAAACAAAGATGCACCAAACCTTATACCACCGAAATCAATTTGCTGTTGCTTTACTCCACTTCGGGGAAAAAACCAATTAATTAGGCCACTGCTGCTTTACTTCAATGATTTTGCCGAAGCACCATCTCACCGAGAAAAACGGCTGCACTTTGCTTTGGGAAAAACAATAAAAAAATCTCTATTGTGAATCTAGGGTTTTTTTTATCAAAACCTTAGTTGTTTCCAAATTAGATTGGGTCTCCACAAATTAAATATAATATATAAAAATATATTATAATTAATATTAAACCAAATTAAACTCTTTTTCAAAACCCATTGGGTCCCACACTCCAATAAGGAGGTATACCCAACAATTCTCCCCCTACCGACTTAGGTGGAGACGTCAACCATACCCGCGAAAGTTCGACACTTTAAATGTTTGTCCCTCGACAAAGTCTTTGTCAACATATCTGAAATATTATCATCTGTGTGAACATTTTCGAGTTGTAACAATTTCAAATCTAACACATCACGAATCCCATGGTATCTCACATCAATGTGTTTCGATCTCGAATGAAAAGTAGAATTTTTACTCAAGTGAATAGCACTTTGACTATCACAATAAAGCACATACTTTCCTTGCTTCAAACCCAACTCTTGCAAAAATTTCTTCAACCATAACTCTTCTTTGCAAGCTTCTGTAATGGCAATAAATTCAGCTTCGGTAGTTGAGAGAGCAACACATTTTTGTAATTTAGATTGCCATGCCACAGCTCCCCCTGCAAAAGTCATCAAATACCCCGAAGTAGATTTCCTGGAATCAACATCATCAGCCATGTCAGAATCTATGAACCCATCAAGCATCGGCTTACCATCCCCAAAACACAAACACACCTTCGAAGTCCCTCGAAGATACTTTAGAATCCATTTTACCGCTACCCAATGTTCTTTACCCGGATTAGAGAGAAACCGACTCACCACACCAACGGCGTGAGCAATATCCGGCCTTGTACAAACCATGGTGTACATCAATGAACCAACTGCTGAAGCATAAGGAACTTTCAACATCTCTTCTTTGTCTTTCTTACTTGTAGGACATTGATTCGAGCTAAGTTTGAAGTGACCCGCAAGTGGACAACCAACCGGCTTTGCTTTATCCATGTTGAATCTCTCAAGAACTTTCTCAATGTAGCTCTCTTGAGACAACCAAATCAGCCCATTTTTGCGATCACGAACAATTTTCATACCAAGTATTTGCTTTGCCGGTCCCAAGTCTTTCATAGCAAAAGATTTACTCAACTCCAATTTCAACCCGTTAATCATGGTAGAATCTTGACCCACAATTAACATGTCATCAACATAAAGCAAAAGAATAATAAATTTGTCATCCAGGAAATTTTTCACAAACACACAATGGTTCGAAGTGGTTTTAGAAAAACCATTATTCATCATGAAATAGTCAAATTTTTTGTACCATTGCCGTGGAGCTTGCTTGAGGCCATACAAACTTTTCTTCAATTTGCAAACAAATTTCTCTTTCCCTTTTTCCACAAAACCTTCCGGTTGCTCCATTTAAATTTCTTTTTCAAGATCACCATGAAGAAATGCGGTCTTCACATCAAGTTGGTCAACTTCAAGGTTCATACTTGCAGCCATGCCAAGTACAACCCAAATAGAAGACATCTTCACAACCGGCGAGAAAATCTCATCAAAGTCAATACTTTTCTTTTGCCCAAAGCCTTTCACAACAAGACGTGCTTTGTACCTTAGATTCTTCCTATCATTCTTCAATTTGAAAACCTACTTATTTTTCAAAATTTTCCTCCCTTTAGGCAACTTCACTAAATCATAAGTCTGGTTTTTAAGCAAGGAAATCATCTCCTCTTCCATGGCCTTTTTCCAATTATCTTTCTTTGCATGCTCAATTGCTTCTTGGTAGCTCTCAGGCTCCCCTTGATCAGAAATCAACACAAATTCATTGGGAGGATACTTTCTTGAAGGTTGTCGGTCCCTTGTAGATTTTCTTAACTCAAGTTGTGGTGGCGGTTCTTGAGTTGGATGCTCTTCCTCAATTTTTGGCTCAACTTTATTTGGATTAGCATCATCCTCTACATCTTCAATAGGTGGCTGCACATCTCCCTCATTTTCATCATTAACTGAAGATGAAGGAGATGGATCCATGTCAATGAGATCACTAGTTTTTGGCTCCGGTTGATCACCTTTACCAAAGTCTTCAATTGTTTGGTCTTCAAGAAACACAACATCACGGCTTCGAATGACTTTCTTGTCGACCGGATCCCATAATCTATACCCGAATTCATCACGCCTATAGCCAAGAAAAATACATTGTCTTGACTTACTATCAAGCTTGGACCTCTCATCATTTGGAATGTGAACAAAAGCTCGGCAACCAAACACTCTCAAGTGCTCATAAGACACATCTTTTTCAGTCCAAACTCTTTCAGGAACATCACCATTCAAAGAATAGCAAGGAGACAAATTGATCACGTCAATCGCTGTACTCATTGCCTCATCCCAAAAGGATCTTGGCAATTTAGCTTGTGAAAGCAAACACCTTGTTCTTTCTACAATGGTGCGGTTCATCCTCTCGGCAACGCCATTTTGTTGAGGAGTCTTCTTAACTGTCTTTTGGTGCCGAATACCTTGACTGCGACAATACACATCAAATGGCCCAATGTATTCACTACCATTGTCTGATCGGATGCACTTCAATTTCTGCCCTGTTTCTCTTTCAACCATGGCCTGAAAATGCTTAAATACTTCTAGAACTTGATCTTTAGATTTCAGTAGATAAGCCCAAACTTTCCTTGAATAATCATCAATGAAAGTAACAAAATAAAGTGCACCACTATGTGTTCTAACTTATAAAGGACCACAAACATCCGAATAAATCAACTCCAACACATTTTCTTTTCTAGAAGCAACATTTTTATGAAAAGAAACTCTATGTTGTTTACCTGCCAAACAATGAACATAAGTTTTAAGATGTGTACCTTTCAAGCCGGGTAGAAGCTCTTTCTTGAACAAAACCCGTAGCCCCTTTTCACTCATGTGCCCAAGTCGCCTGTGCCACAATTCAGTAGAAGTATCATCTTCAAGTGCATTGACAACACCTTTACAAATTTTTCCTTGCATCGAATAAAGTGTATGAGTCTTCTTACACTTAGCCACCACCAAAGAACCCTTTGTGAGCTTCCATATTCCATCACCAAATTTGTTGTTGAAGCCTTTATCATCTAGCTTCCCAGTAGAGATCAAATTGAGGCGAATGTCGGGAACATGCCTCACATCTTTAAGAAACAATTTGCAGCCCAAATTTGTTTCCAAGTAAACATCACCCATGCCGATAATCTTGGACAAACCTTCATTACCCATTCGAACAAAACCATAATCTCCTGCTGTGTAGGTAGTGAAGAAATCAACTCGAGAAGTCACATGAAAAGAAGCACCAGAATCAATCACCCAACTGCTCTCTTGGCCCACAAAATTGATACAATCATCTTCACAAACGACCATGAGATCATTGGTAGTAACTGCCGTTGTGTCTTCTTGCTTCTTATCCACACTTTTGTCACGCCTTTTCTCCTTGTTCTTGAGCTTTCGGCATTCCCACTTCATGTGCCCTTTCTCATGGCAATAATAACACTCAACGTCTTTCTTTGAAAGAGAACCATCTCTTGACTTGTCACGGCTTTGATCACGACCATGAGGAGTCTTACTCCTCCCCCTTGTTTTGCTTCGGCCTCTCACAACAAATGCTTCCGAATGAGAGGAACCGGCTGATTTTCTTCTAGTTTCTTCATTCAATAAGCTACTAGTGACTTGGCCCATTGTGACAACTCCATCGGGTACCGAATTACTAACTGTCACAACCAAAGTCTCCCAACTTTCGGGTAAGGAACTAAGTAGCATCAAAGCCTGCAACTCATCATCAAAAATAATTTTCATAAAAGCAAGTTGGTTAACAATACTCTTTATTTCATTCAGATGTTCCGGAATAGGGCTGCCCTCTTTATATTTTAAATTAACCAACTTACGAAACAGAAAGGCTTTATTTGTGAGAGATTTTCTATCATAAAGACTCTCTAATTTTTTCCATAAATCATGTGCTGAAGTTTCAGTAGCAACATGATGAAACACACTGTCATCAATCCATTGACGGATAACACCAACGGCTTTTCGATTAAGCCTCTTCCACTCATAATCTTTCATATCAGCAGGTTTGCCACTATCACCCTCAATGGGTCCATACAAGTCTTTACAAAATAATAGGTCCTCCATTTTAGTTTTCCAAGTTACCTAATTACTTCCATTGAAGCTAGACATGCGACCCACATTCCCCTCCATTGATTTACACAAATAAATAGATCCAAATAAACCTTAAGCTCTGATACCAGTTGTTAGGAAAAATCGATGATTCCCCACAAGTAAATCAATCAATGGGAATAAGAACTAATGCGGAAAAATTAAATCAAAGGCAACACAAGAATTTTACGTGGTTCTCTCAATGTAAGGTACGTCCACAGGATCGAAATCCGATTCTACTATCAACCAAATAAGTTCCAAACGATTACAAACGAGACACTAATGGTCTCACAAAACCACCCTTAGGTGAATTCCAAATAATCACAAATAAACAAGAGGAAAGACCTCACCAAATAGATGGACCAAAATCGTCAGAATCAGAGTTGAAGAAAATCCAAAATAACGAACCCATATCAACACCACCAAAGCACCCAAACAAAGATGCACCAAACCTTATACCACCGAAATCAATTTGCTGTTGCTTTACTCCACTTCGGGGAAAAAACCAATTAATTAGGCCACTGTTGCTTTACTTCAATGATTTTGCCGAAACACCATCTCACCAAGAAAAACGGCTGCACTTTGCTTTGGGAAAAACAATACAAAATCTCTATTGTGAATCTAGGGTTTTTTTTATCAAAACCTTAGTTGTTTCCAAATTAGATTGGGTCTCCACAAATTAAATATAATATATAAAAATATATTATAATTAATATTAAACCAAATTAAACTCTTTTTCAAAACCCATTGGGTCCCACACTCCAATAAGGAGGTATACCCAACACAAACATCTCTTTGTTCTGCTTGACCCCAGTTTTTCACTTGAGCCACGTTTTGAACCCCTCCCCACTTTGCTTTGCCATGCCACTAGATTCATTCTGACCGGTAAGTCAGGATATGTACAAATATAATCACATAGAGGGCTGGGCTAGCCTATCAAAGAAAGAGATGAAGAAGAAGTTCCATGTAAGAGGAAGTCTCAATAATTCCATACTTTTTTCGTAGAAATTTTGATTAACAACACTGATGAGGGCAATATCTACAAATTTCCATATTCAAGCTCGGCAAAATACTCAACTCTCCTTAAAGTTCTTCTAGCCAGACATAAATCACCAATTGCTAGAGAATGTAATTCCAAGCACACTACAAGTTTTCCAAAGACAGAATATAAAAGATCAGATCAGATTGAGCAATGGAGCATTTTCAAGCATGAGATTCGACTATTGAAATTTAAGAATTAGGGATTGTTTGATAGTTCGGATCAGATATAAGGGGTTAGAAAGGATATATAATATTTAGGAATATAGCATGAGATATAAAATGTTTAGGATATGATATATTTTATATATATTGTGGAGTCACTCTTATTATGTTTGGCTAGTGTAAGATATAGCATAGATATAGGAAGGACAACAGAGTTGGGCGAGGCTAGGTTTGTAGCCACCCATCTCCATTCCCCACTTTATTAGGGTGGGGCAGGAATGTGGAAAGTTGGTGAGATGGCGGGGCAGGAAAGTTAATTTGTTACTTTAAGTGGGAATGATATTAATGAAAAAGAGATGATATAACATATAAGAGAGCAAATATTAATGCGTAAGAAGAGCTAAAAAATTTAGAAAGAGAGATAGAAAAGGAGACAAGAAAACTTGCAAGGCCTATCAGATTTTGTATTCGGCAAACCCCTTATATTCTCTTATTATATCCCCAATCAAAGAACCCCTTAAAGTCTATGGCCTATTCGATTGTATTTTCGTTTTTTATTCTAATTTTGCTTTCTAAAAGATCCATTATCTCTAGAGTAGCTCTCCTTCATATCTCTAGATTAAAGATTCACAATTCACATCTAACCATAGTTACTGGACTGTTACACATAACATAGTTCTCATGCCATTCAATTATGTACTCCTTCAGAAATTAACTAGTAAATTTAATCTATAAACTATAGCATACATGGCGTGTTTTTTTCTTAATAGTAGATTGACATGACTACTTTATATCTAATTTTTTTTAACAAGATGATCACATATCTTTCTACTAATGAATACACAATCACATAGTAAATTAGACAAACTGACAAATATCTCGTACGTCTTCACTCCTGTCACGACCCAAACCCGGCCCTATGGGTTTAGCATCAGAATCGCCAAGAATCCGAGATTATCAAGGCTCAATAAAGAAAACAGCTAAACAGAGTATAGGTTCAAGGAAGCCAATACAGTAAATAACTAGTGTCCATTGAGCTGTGAAAATCTGTATGCCAAAAACATTTTCCATGCATTCATACAGTACGGTCTACATACAGTCTATACAATCAAATACAACATTCAGTACGGGGACCTAATCCTCAGAATAAAGACAAGAAACAAAGAGATGCCTATACAATAGTACAAAACAGTGAGGAGACAGGTGGGGACAATAAAAACACCCCAAGCCATAGCATGGCGACTCGGAACCTCACAGTGAGGCACATAGGCTGGCTTGACAAAACTGAGGACCAACCCACGCTCTTAGCTCCGGTCTGGCTGCTAAGAACCTACATATATATATAAACAGTGAGCTAAAGCCCAGCGAATAACATAAAGCGTAAAGAGGTTATGAATGAATGTCCTTACAGTAATGAAATTAGTTCATTAAACAGTATTTCAGTCTTTTCCAGTATTTCAAATCAATCCATATGTGGTACATCCATTAGCCTATAAACAAGAGGGTCCAAAGGACCGCCTTAATGCATCCAACAAGAACGATGGCCATCAACAAGAACGGTATGGTTCCACAAGGAACCGACAGAGCTCACAATGTGAATTGCTAAGGATGCCACAATACAGCCTGTAAATCAGACATACATTCATTCAAGAAACAATAGCGATTCAAGAACAGCCCGCTTTAGTATTCAAAAGATAACCATTTTGAACATATCTTTACACAATTGTTACTCACAGAGATTGGGCTAATAGCAGCTAGAGCGCGTCCCCGAGAGCCAACCCTAAACAGTAAACCAATAGAACACACACTAAGTTTCACAGTCAGAAAGGATGATAGTTAAATCCCTAAATTTCCTCGGTGTGGTTCTATGTCTAAATCCTCATTAAGATGTTTTAAACTAGGCCTAAGAATGCCTAGGATGAGATGAGGATGCAAAAATGCGCACAGAAACAGTTTCAGAATTTCCAATGAAATAGAGCCTCCGCTCGAGCGCAGGTTTCCCCGCTCGAGCGGACAAGCAAACAAAGGTCCCCGCTCGAGCGTCAACTTCCCCGCTCGAGCGTGAGACACAACCCTACGCTCGAGCGTACATTCCCCCGCTCGAGCGGGCTGATGCACAGTGCAAGATGCTGGATGCGCGATTTCTCCGCTCGAGCGTGAAACACTCCGCTCGAGCGGACTGTAAAACAAGTCGAAGAAAATGCTGGGAGCATGATTTCCCCGCTCGAGCGGCACTTCCCCCGCTCGAGCGGACATCAAAAATCTGGAAAATCCAAGTTTGTGTTCCAAGTTCAAAACTCAAGTTTGATGCTCCAAATTCGATCCTCTTGAGCCCATTTTCTGGAAAACTCTTTCAAACACATAGAATAACACGTTTTAAAGCTCAATTTAAAAAATCAAGGCCCAAGGGTGTTTCAATTAAACTCAATTTCAACCTAATTTTCAAGAACAACATGCAAACATGACATGCATGCACTTTAAACCAAATTCAAGGTTCAAATCTTGCTCTATTGAGCTCCAATCTTTGAAAATAATGTGGAAACATGGACTATGATAAAAACATGGACATGCATGTATAATTCTCCAAGAATTTAACTTCAAAATACGCCAAAATGACCATGCATGCAACAATGGAGCTCTAATTCAACAATTATGAACAAAATCAAGACTCAAGTTCTCTATAACCATGATACATGCAAAATGGAGCTTAAAGATAACAAGAAGACAATGAATTCACTTACCTAAGTCTCAATTCACAGTAAGGAAGCTAGATTATGCCAAGTTATACACCAATTCCAAGCAATTTCTACAAGATGAGCTTAATACTTCTCTTAACTCTCACTCTCCCTTGTTTCTCTTGTTTGGTCGGTTGAGAGGCAAAATAGGGCTGATCAAGATGCTTTGTTCACATGCATTAAGGCTCAAATAATATTAAACAATGGGTCCACTAAGGTGGCAATGTGGTAAATAAGTCAATCTTGACAATTAACTCGTTTAAATCTAATTTAATCATTCCTAATCGATTTTCAGATAAATATACCATTAAATCACAAATATTCTACTGATTCCAAAACATCAAACGGTTTCTAAATCGGCCGCCGATAAGGCCTTCAATTAGCAGTTTAAACATGAAATCACAAACGGAAAATCAAATGGGCAACAGATAAAAATGCAATATAATGGATAAACTTATTCAATTTCAGTTTCGATTTCAATCAGTCCATTCAGTACTTCAGTTAATCCAATTATCAGTCATTATCGGTTCAGTTTATCAGTAACCAGTAGCTAATTCAGTGGTTTATCGGTAATCAGTACGAGGGTTGTTACAACTCCCAAAACCATACAAGGTCTGCCTTTGTCTCTATCAATCCATTTATTGACAATTAATGAGCCATTAGTTAGTGGGACCAAAATTTCATCTTTTAAATTTTAGCAAGGCCTTACTCTGAGCAACAAAGCAACTGTATGGAGATGGAGTACCAAGTTGGTAGGAAACCAAGGTTTCTATGCTTTCATGGATATAGAACAAGTGGGAAAATCCTTGAAAGAGAGCTCCAACGATGGCCAGAGTTTGTGAGGGAAAAGATGGAATTAGTCTTCATAGATGCACCTTTTCCTGCTCAAGGTCCACCAATACCACCAGCTGCTGCTGAGGGAAACTTTGATCCTCCCTATTATGAATGGTTCCAATCCAATGAGGTCAGATCAGATGGTCCATTTCTCAATTCTATTGTTTTTTTAGTGGCCAAGGATTTTCTATACCCTAATCTCTCTATCCCAATTTATTCTCAACCCCATGTAATGGTTGGAATCTCAAATCATGATCGTCTTATTGAGAATATATTGAAACAGAGAGATAGAAAAATTTAGACACATAGACAGGATTGTTTTTAATTTTATCATTCATCTCAAGTATTTCATGATATTATTTCAAAATTTTAACAATAACATTGTCTATTAATGTTAATTGTAGGATTTCTCGGAGTACATGAATTTTGATGAGTGTATTGCATACATAGAGGATTGCATGACAAGGATTAGACCATTTGATGGTTTGCTAGGTTTTTCTCAGGTACTAATTTTTAAAGCTACCATTTACATCACCAGTTCTTTTTTTTTTTCTTTTTTTTTTAAAAAAAAAAAACCAATTATTTCACAATATATATGATCATATATATATATATATATATATTTTAATAATTTTTAAAAATGAATAATCAATTATGAGGATTCAAATTTGATACAAAACCGGTGATGTATAATATTTATGTAATTTTTATAATGTTTGGAACACTAAATGAATATAATTACTCCATGTGAAAACATATAATCCACATTGATAGCATGAGGGTTGGAGCCAAAACATTAACAAAAATTAAAAGGCTGATTTTATTTTATTTTTTTCTAGTAAATTTTAATGGTTCTAACACACACACAGACCAATTTTTTTTTTTTTTAAATATAATTAATGCCAATCAATCAAACTATACTTCTTGTTTATTACAAGATCTTTTAAAATGTTATTTACCAATGTTTTTTAACATGAGATTGGATTTACTTTTTTGAGTACCTGAAAGTAATTGTTACACAAAATGAGGGTTTCAAAATTTTGAAGGGGAGATGATCAAGCTTGGCCATTACATGAAATTCAAAATGCTTTGATAAATAGTCTATAAGTTTGGAAGCCATTGCAAGAAGTTCAAAATGTTTTGAAAAATAATCTATCTATAAAGTGACCTTTTTCAAAATTTTTAAGGAGCCACTATCCTCTAGCACAGCCAAGAAATTAAATTAGAGAGGACATTTATTAATTACAATATTGAAAATTTTATAAAAATATTTCACAAAATTTTTTATTATTGACTTTAAGAAAGATTAAAAAAAAATGTTATTTGTAACTAATGTATATGAACAATATAAAAAAAAAGAGTCATGGATATAAGTTTCAAAATCAATTATATAATGATAAAGTAATTTTTTATACAAAATATGAGTAAAAATTCAATATAACAGTAATACCACGTTATCATTGATATGTGATATCACCTACTAATAGTAAGGAAACACATGAAAGATGAACTCTATATGTCAAATGTAACTAATAATCTAATAAATTTCATATGTTCATTGAAATTAATTATATTTCCATGTCAATAATGATAGACATCACCATTATATTAAAATTTTCATAAATAATAATATGACTTATCGTAATCTCTTTATTTTCAATTAAAACAATTATTATTATTCTCATAATTTTAAAAATGTCATTGATATTTCACTCTAAACAATATTTTTATAAATTTTTTTATTTAAAATATTTTCTTTATGTTTGCAAAATATATCTATATAATAAAGGAGAAGGCTTTTTGAAAATATATAAAATGTATGTAAGATACATTTTGATCCAATGGTTAATATCAATCCTGGCATATATCAATGGCTCAGATCTATATAGCTCCCGCCCAAACATTTCACTCCCTCAGCCTTCCACCTACCCACGTCTCCTTCATTCCCTCTTCATCTCTCTCCCTCTCTGTTCTCACCCACTCTCCGCCCCATTCCCTTTTTTATCTCTCTCCCTGTCTGTTCTTCTTCTTTCCTACCTTCCTTCTTCCGCTGCTCTCCGGTCTTCTGCCTCTCGAACTCGACTCTGCTCTCCAGTCTCGCAAGGTAAGATTTCTACCTCCCCCTTCTCTCTCTGTCTGTGTCTGCCTCTCCAGTTCTCGAACTCGCATTTTGGGCTATTTGATTGTTGTTTTAATTGTTATTTTGATTTTGAAATCAGAAATTCGAATTGATTTTGATTTTGTAATTAAATAGCCCAAAATACGAGTGGACGGTGGTCTTGGCCTGTGATTTAGAATTTTTTACACAGCATTTGATTTTGACTTATTAGCATAGTTGAAGAGTGGACGGTGGTTGATTTTAATTTTATAATTAGGTTACCAATTATTTTGATTTTGCGGAGTTGTTTGGTGGATCTGATTGTGGAGGGAAGAGTGGACGTTTTGGGGAAAAGTGGAAATCAGACGATTCGGAAAAGTGGCTCCTGTGGAAAACAAGTTGGTGTGTAGTTTGGAGGAGCTTTACAAGGGTTCTCGAAAGAATGTTAAGATTTCAAGTTGTTCCTGATGATTCTCGAAACAAGTTGTTCCTGATGATTCTCGAAACAAGGGTTCTCGAAACAAGTTGTTCCTGATGATTCTTTTTTTTTTTTTTTGATTCAACTGACGATAAAAAACAGAGATTACAGAACTAAAGTCATGGGATATTAGAATCCCTTCTTGATCCAACAGTGATCATGTCATTCACCAACAAAAAAGAGATGGAGCTGGGTGGGTCTTCCAGGAAGGAGAAGTGCTCTATTGATTAACACCTAGATTAGCCAATGCATCTGCAGTGTGATTTGCTTCCCTGGGTATTGTGGCAATGGTGCATTGGCATCGTCGGAGGATGAAGTTGGCATCTTCTATGAGTGCCCGATAAGGTGAATTTGCAGCAGCTCCGTTGAATTTGCAGTAGCTCCATGTGATTCTGGGTATGCAATTCTACACCTTTACATATAATTAAGATTCTGGGTATGCAAGTTGGTGTTTAAATTTCTTGATTTGAGAAAGAATTTAGATGTTATGATTGATTGTTTGGAGTTACGAATTCTTTGTTGCCCTGAATTTCCAAGAATTTGCACGAAACGCATTGCCTCTTGCTTTATTTTAGGCTCTCTTTTCATTTTTCTGGATTACCGTAGATGAAATCCATAAAAAAATTGATTTTTTTTTTAATTGTTTTTGTTTCCTTTGGAATTCAAAATTTTGAATTCAAAAAATTTGTCTAAGATTGTATTTCAAGGATTGATTTTTTTTTTTTTCCCTTCTTCCTTTTTTGGGTTTCTTTTTCTTTCAAGAACCAGTTTTCGCATATGCATAGCATTCCTTTTTTTTCTAGATCACAAAACAGTTTACAAAAAAACAGGACTGAAAATTTCTTTGAGTGTCTGTGCCTATGCTCTTCTAGATTTCAGCTTCATTCAATCATTGCTGTATGTCAAATTCATACATCTTTTGAGTATTTGAGGAGTGATTCGTGAAGTGAAGGGAAAATTAAGCTAAATTTTCATTTTTCACTTCACTTAGCATGTGCTTCTATGGTTTCTGGGCAACCAAAGGATGTGATTATGTATATTTATGTATTCATTATTGTTTCATAAATTCATACATCTTTTAAGTGGGCCTTTGTGTAGCTACAAAGAAACAATTATTTCATGAGTATCCATTATTAATCTACTTAATTACTCTTCTTTTATGTATTTTTTTCTCTAAATTGCTTTTGTATTTCGTCCCTCTTAAAGACCAACCATTCGGAAGAACCAAGGGAGAATTATGACAATGTCAAGTTCACAGAGCACACCACTGTTACACATGCTAGAGCAAGTAATGGGCCTTGGAAGGAGGATGGCCTGTGCCGACGACCAGGAGGATCTAAAATGGAGACATTGTTCTCTGCTGCATTGAGATATAGACCCGAAACCTGAAAAGGGTTTCACTTGATAATCCAGTCCAGTGTATAAATGGGTTTCGCTTGATTTTGTATAGTCCAGTGTATTTTGATTTCCAGCAAAAATCTAGCAACTCACAATCTGCTAGAATCTGCTGCAAAGAAACCTGATTTCTCCCACCACGCATACCATCTAAACAAGAAATTAAATGACATGAGGACTGTTTATGGGTTTTTTTTTTTTTTAAAGCCGGAGGATATTTACGATTTCTACAAAGACTTGGATCAATTGCTTAGCCATTTGTTGAGAAAGATGTTTCTTCTCACCAAGGAGTTTCGGATCAACATAATCCTCGTGATTTTCTTCCCTGCTCCTCTTTATGTTCTTTTCTTACCCATTTTTGAAGTATTAGACACTTGGCACCGATAAGGATAAGGCAAACCCGGTGGGGACCTAATAATTGCGGCCAAAGCGCTCGCTCTCACATGTTATTATCTATCAAGGACTAAAACGTTGAAGTTGAATTCTTCAAGTTGTTCATTTTTTAATATATAAACACAGAGTATGAAAAATATATATATGTATATATCTATATAATAAAGCAGAACGGATTTTGAATTTATCCTAGACACAACTGTCCTACTAGGACATTTTAATGGTTAAGATTCATCTACTTATTTAGATAGATGGCTGAAATTAACCCTTAAATTTTGATCTATTTTTTTAAGTGGGACCCATGCGTCCATCGCGTTCTATGCCGCGTTGTGATTTATGTAATATATTTGGTTGTTTAAAATCATTATCGGGTGAATGGAAAATTGATACTAAAATAAACTCCATGAAAATGGTGTTTTTGGTGGGTTTCCCAAGTTGAAGGAAGGAAAGTTTGTCCCACATTACTTGGCTAGGCTAACATTGTATGGGTTTATAAGCTTTAAGTTTGGACCTTGGGATAGGCCCTAAGGGACGTTCAAGTTTTGTAGAAGGGGATGTTATAAATTAGACCCATTGGATCCAAAACAAATACACACGCGCACCGTCCGTCTAGTCGGTCAGGTGGGTTGGGTGCAAGTGCGTGAGGTTGGACATGTCCAACCCAATTCTTATCTTTTTAGACCAAAAACATTTAAATTTTATTTTTTCTAAAATTAAATTCTTATTGTTTGGAATTTGAATTTCGGTTTGAAATTCGAACTTAATTTCGAAATGACCCCAACGTATTGAAACGTTGGCAGTTTGGTCCAACACACTTGTCCAGATTTTTCTTCCAACCAAACAGGTTCATTATTTGTTCAAATTTAACCCGAACAGGTACTTTACCTGTTCAAATCTATTCGAACAGGTTTGTTACCTGTTAAAGTTTGTCTAGAAAAGCTACCAGTTCACTTATAAATAGACTAGTCCTCTATTTAATTTTTCATGCAATTTTTGCTCTACTTTTCTGCTTTTACTTCCTGCATTTTGCTACATAAATTTCCTTGAAAGAGTATAAACACAAAGTGTGTTCGTTGAACATTTAGTTTGTAGTGCTGCTATTAAATTGTCGTTGATCATTTTATCTTGAGAGATAGACGTCCACATTTTGAAAGCACCTAGGAGAGAAAGAATCTGTCTTAAGGAAACATTGTTCAACATTGGACTTGATCGAATTTTCTAAAAAGATAATACTACGAGTATTTGGTTTGATTTTCTATTTTCATTATTTTATTTTTCCAAAATCTGTTTTATTTCTGTAATAAAATAAGAATCAAGTTTTTTCTTATTTTTGTTTCCATATTCTGTTTTGATTTTTATAATCAAACAAACTTTCTCATTTCTGTTTTGGGGTATCGATAGAGGATAGCCATGATTGTTGTAGAAATTACATGAAGACTAGGAAAATGAAAACTATTTCTCATCCATTACATCGAGCATTGTTATACATTTAAGCATTTGTAATAATTACATTGTTTTGAGAAAATGGTAAATACTTGGTGAATCTGGGTAGAAGCTGTGGTTACTATGATAAGTTGGCCTGTGTGTCCTTGGGAAAAGACCAGAAACCCATGCGGATAGGTGTCAAGCCTTTTGGTTAATACCGATAAAAATGACAAAAGAGTAATGTTTGTATAGCCTACTAGCAGACACATATCTTGAGATTCACATAGTTGTATTCACAAACTGGTTTTCCATAAAAAGGAAAGTGTTTCATGAATGGTAATATAAACCTAGCATGGTATGATTTGAAAAAGATATAAAATGTTTTGTCATAAACATTGCATGTGCATTTTACCCTAATAGTTTTGTTAAGATTCATATGTTGTGTAGAATTATTTTTATTGAGCTTTAGCTTACCCTATGTGGGGAAAACATTTCAAGTATAGATGATATGCCTCCGTCAAGGCAATAGCTTGGGAAGACATGGAGCAAGAGCTTCATTTTGTTTAATTGTGTATTTGTTTTGTACAAGCCAAGGGCTTTTATATGTATTGGGATTTAAATCTATTTTTGTTGTAACCAAGTGCTAACTTGGAAAGTTGTAAGCCTCTAGGGCATTCTCTTATTTGTTTATCTTTCATTTTGTTCCTCACCATGTAACACATGCTATAGATTCAAAGCTAGGCTTATGAATGTATAGTTGCATGTGTTGCTCTTTTGTATAAGAAATTTAAATTAATGAAAGTGCTTATCTCTTCATATGTCGTCTTTTAATCACTATTGTGGTTGTGTTGTATTTAATTCGGGGCATTACAATAAGACAATTGCTCTCAAGTGGAATAATCTCAATAGATTATATAAAATCTAAAGAGAATATTGTGAATCTATTAACGAAAGGTTTGGCAAAAGAGCAATGTATAGTTTATTGAAGGGGATGGGATTAAAGCCTACATAAGAGTCATCATAATAGTAACCCTACTTAGATGACTGGAGATCTCAAGAACTAAGTTCCAAAGGACAACTAAGTTATGTGTGACTCGCCAGAAATCAATAAGGGATTAAAATTCCCAACACATTCCTATTGTGAGAGTGATATCTGCAACATGTGCTATATGCGGGGGTTTAAGAATAAGCTTTTCTTTTAATGATTACTTATATCTTGATTTGGGCATAAAAATCAAGACGAGTATAAGAGATACAATAAGAATCACCTATTTGGCGTCGAACTAAGGCTGGTTCTATGAGAATGAAAAGACTAAATTCTCTAGAGTACTTATGAATAACCAGGAATGTTCAGGGCCAAAGTAGACACAACCGTGAGAACCACGATGTGTTAGAAGATATTTTGTTTAAAATCTATTGTCTTGGCTTACATTAATAGCTGAACAATTCAAGGCATCATGCCCATTGGTTAGCTAGTAAGTCCGATAAGTTATCACTAGAGAAGGTTCAAGGCCAAAAGTTACCTATCCTGATACAAGATATTTTCTATTTATACTCTCTCGACAAATTCTGCATGTTGTTGCATTTCCGTTGTCGTCAAATTCCATTCATGTGGGGGATTGTAAGAATGACTTTGGAAAAATAGTTTTTTCTTAAACTTTTGTCTATTTTTTAAGCCATGCGCCGAGGTTGGCGGGTATAAGTGGTATTGCGTTCTATGCCACGTTGTGATTCGCGTAGTATATTTGATTGTTCAAAACCATTATCGGGTGAATGAGAAATTGATACCAAAGTAAACTCTATGAAAATGGTATTTTGGTGGGTTTCGCAAATTGAAGAAATGAAAGTTTGTCCCATATTGCTTGGTTAGGCTAACATTGTATGGGTTTATAAGTTTTGAGTTTGGACCTTAGGGTAGGCCTCAAGGGGCACTCAAGTTTTGTAGAGTGGAAGATTATAGACAAAATGAGCTAGACCCATTGGACCCAAAACAAATTCACACGAGTACGCTGCCACCATCTGTCCGTCTGGTCAGTCGGTCGGGCTAGGCTTGAGTGCGAGTGCGTGAGGTTGGGTTGGATTTGTCCGGCCCAATGCTTATCTTTTTGGGCAAAAAACATTTAAATTTTATTTTTTTCTAAAATTAAATTCTTACCGTTTGGAATTTGAATTTCGATTTGAAGTTCAAACTTAATTTCGAAATGACCCCAACGTATTGAAACATTGGCAGTTTGGTCCAACACACCTGCCCACATTTTTCTTCCAACCGAACAGGTTCGTTATCTGTTCAAATTTAACCCGAACAGATACTTTACCTGTTCAAATATGTCCGAACAAGTTTGTTACCTATTGAAGTTTGTTCTGAAAAGCCACCCGTTCACTTATAAATAGACTAGTCCTCCATTTGATTTTTCATGCAATTTTCGTTCTATTTTTTTGCTTTTACTTCCTGCATTTTGTTGCATAAATTTCCTATTTGAAAGAATATAAACACAAAATGTGTTTGTTGGACATTTAGTTTGTAGTGCTGCTACTAAGTTGTTGTTGATCATTTTATTCTATGAGATAGACGTTCACATTCTGGGAGCATTTAGGAAAGGACGGATCTGTTTTAAAGAAACAATATTCAACACTGGACTTGATTGAATTTTCTAGAAAGATAATACTATGAATATTTGGTTTGATTTTCTGTTTTCATTATTTTATTTTTCCAAATTCTGTTTTATTTTTGTAACGAAATAAGAATTTATATTTTTTAAATTTTTTTTATTTTCATTTCCGTATTCTGTTTTGATTTTTATAATCATGCAGCTTCTTCTATTAATTTTTTTTTTTCGAATACTATAAATTGGCTAACAGAAACTCACATGCATTGTCAGCTCCTGCTGGCTTTGTTGTATCGGGAATATTTACGGTCCAATCTTCCCAATTTTCTAGGCTTGTACACGTGCCTTGTCCTCATCTACTCATCATAATGTAATAATTAATCAATACATACAGGAAGTTGGTCCAAGCCCCTATGTATATATGATCATTGTATATACATATATATATATATACACACCACCACCATCACCAAGAAGAAGAAGATAGAAGAAAAATGTTGGGAAGAGTTTCAGAGGAGCTTGAAGTAAACGTGCCGGCGAGCCAAGCTTGGGAATTGTATGGGACTCTCCAACTTGCCAAGTTCATCGGAGAAGAACTCCCTAATGTTGTCGACAAAATTGAGGTCGTACAAGGTGATGGAGGAGTTGGGACCATTCTCAACATAATATTTCCACCAGGTATATTTATTTAACAACATATATGCCATTTTACGTTCCTTTTTGTTTGTTTGTTTGTTTTTTTTTTTTTCTTTTTTTTTTGTGACAACAAATTAAATAAAATTTTAGGGAGACCGGGTTTTTCGTCGTACAAGGAGAAGTTTACCAAGGTAGATGATGAGAAGAGAGTGAAGGAAACAGAGGTTGTCGAAGGAGGATATCTTGATTTTGGATTCAGTTTGTTTCGGGTTCGACTTGAAATAATAGAGAAAGGGGAGGAAAGTTGCATTACAAGATCCACAATTGAGTATGAAGTTAAAGAAGATGCTGCTGCTGCTGCTGCTACTAATGCTAATGCCTCCTCCATGGTCAGCATCCAACCATTGGTGATGATTATGGAAGCTGCCTCCAACTATCTCATGAACTTGAAGAACAACAACAAGAACAAAATGTAATTAACTAAATTAAAAGTTGATATATGCACAAGTATATGCACTTTGATATCTTCAAATCCAATCCTTGTTCTGTTCTGTTCTGTTCTGCCCCCATGTTAGATATTGATGTTATTGCATAATTTTTAAAATCCTTGTTTGTTGCACTGTTGGAGGAAAACCTTTTCCTTTTCTCTTTTGATTTTTGATTTTTGATTTTTTTTATTGGAAGCTAATTTCTCAATTACTAACCGGAATATTATCAAACAAAATAATGTGCTCCTTTGTGCTTTTTATTTCTAATTAAAACGATTACCATTTTAATTTATTATTTCAAAAAACCAACCATTGTCACATCATCTAAATGTAATTTCTATCTAGAAATTTCTGTTTGGTTAATGCCAGAATGGCTATGCTTGATCTTCGTTTTAAGGATATTGATGTTCTTATTTTATCTCCTAAAAAAAAAAAAAGAAGAAGAAGAAGAAGCAAAAAACAAAAAACAAAATACAAAAAGAAAAACAAAAATCATCACCAAAATTGGACATATATACGCGTTACTAACAAAAACATGAATGGAATTAATTTCTTGAAGAATGCCAATGAACCAGACATGTTGCACTATTTTAGAGGCAAATTTTTGCTTTCCATTTATAATGGTGAATAATTAATTTATGGGGGATTTTTTTTAAGGTTCCTAGAATTAAAATTTTATAATATAAAGGACATCTAATATTTTTATAATATTTAAGGTCCTTCAATATCGATTCAGAGAAAATTCAATCCAGAGAAAATTGTCAAATCCAGAGAAAATTCAAGGGTAATCCTAAGAAAATTGCCAAATCCAGAGAAAATTCACAAGATTTCATCATTATTCAGATCGCTTCACTATGTTCTCTATTTTACAAATCTCTTCAAGATTTTAGTACTCTTTTCTTACAATTCATCTTTGATATCTCTACCACTGCCTTTGATGAATGCAGTGGTGGTTTCAAACCAGAGAAAATTGAAAATTTCTGAACTTCCCAAACCCAGAGAAAATTGAAATTTCCCTGAGTTCAAATTTGTGCAACCTACAACTCGAAAACTAACACCAATTGTGGAGGTAAATATTAACATTATGACAATCTACTTCACAATCTTTTAAAAATGACTCACAACTAATACTGATCCTACTTCAATAACAGGATTCTAACTTCTATCACTCAACGAAATGCACTTGAAAATTTCTCTTTTGTCCCCTTTTGTCACAAGATTCTAACATCATAGAGAAAATTATTCAAGGCAGAGAAAAATGTATTTTGACCAACTAGAGAAAATTGATCAAACCAAAGAAAATTGCAGTTCTCTCTTCTCTTCTAGAGAAATTCTAAACCGGAGAAATCTAGAGAAAATTGAACATTACAGAGAAAATTAAACATGCCAGAGAAAATTGTGTTTTGACTCAACTACAGAAAATTGATCAAATCAGAGAAAATTGCAGTTCTCTCTTCTCTTCCAACTCCATTCCTCATCTTTCCCAAATTCTCTGATTTGCTTATAATTATTGTTTCTCTTTTGCTTCTGAATAAACTATCCCATTTTCTTCTTGTAGTGGATCCTTCTATGGATTTGAAGTTCGAAGAGTTCTTGGCATCTTCATGTTTCTTGAACAGAATCGCGTATTTCCTGAGTGGATCTCTGTCCGATACTCACCCCTCTGATGTGCTCCTGAACAAGAAAGTCTTTTAATCTCCATTTCCTGTGACTGCCTTTGGAAGATAAGAAAGATAGGGTTGAAGAAGTATTTGAAGATTGTTTTGTGTTTTGTTGCAACTGTTGCTGCTGTTGTTCTTCTTCTTTTTGTTCTTCCCACGGGTACTTGGAAACCTGATAGGGAGATAGGGATCTTGTTCGTCCATGGCGTGTACTCTGTGACTGTGAGGAAACAACCCTTTCTTTTTCTCTCTCATGCTCTATTCTGTTATGGCTATTGGTGTTTCCGATTGAGGAATGAATGATGATGATGAGATCGAGATCGGGAAGTTGATTTGAGTGAGTCAAATTCCTTTGTGATATATGAATGTGGGGTTGAGGGACTTTAAATATCACAAAATAATATTGTGGACCTAATCTATTATTAAAAATGGGAGAGGGATCTTAGAATGATTTTTCCTTAATTTATTTGCAATATATATATATATATATATATTATTTTTTTAAGCGAACCAAACGTGAAGATGAATATTATGACGAAATCATCATTCTATTTCATTTCATTCAAATGAAAAAAACAAAGCATTAGAGTTATTATATTAATTGAGTGAATTATTAAGAAACCAATGTTTTAGGATTTTAAACTATTGACGACAAAGTCTTTATGAAAATAATAATGTTACATCTTCTAATTTATCACTTCTAAATGATCCATAATGATGTGACACTGAGGTTAAACCTCACATGATAGAATATTTGACAAATTAAAATTTGACACTTGTTAGACACATGGTACATAAACTAATAATATAAAGAGACCAATGTGCCAAAGTTATAGGCTTTTCTTGCTCAGATATAATATGCATCACTAAGGCCATCTCCAACGTTCTATCACAGATCTTTTATCAAATTCAAATTTGATGAAAAAATTGATGCAAACGATACTCTAACTGTTTCATCAGACTGATATCAAATGAAAGGAGCGGTATATTTTTCATCAAATTAAGGAAGCGTTTAATTTTTCATCAAATTTCGCAGGTGACCGTTGGTGGACGACTGGATGGACAACCTCCTGAACAACTTGGTTTTGAGATGAATTTGATGAAAATTTACTCTTAACCGAAAGACCGGTAAAATTAATAAAAACCGTTGGAGTGTATTATATCAGATCAAACTTGTCATCAAATTTTTAACTTAAATTTGATGAAAATTTTGATTAAGCGTTGGAGATACTTTAACGGGATTTTAAAATCTCAAGCAAGATAAATGTAAAAAATAATTTATATGTTTGGACCTATAAAGTCAACCACAGGTCTCATTTCAATAATTCGAATCGTTTATTTTTTAGATTACAATATGTAGATCATCCATTATTAGGTTGATCTGATAATTATAGCCACATTAGTTTATTACATTTAGCTTTCAAAAAATAAATGGTTTATTTTTCAAATAATATTTGTTCTTTAGTTTTTTGCAAATAAATGTCATAAACTAACATATATCTACTGTTATTAAATTGATTTGATTTTTTACATAAATAATCTAGACGTTGTGATTTTAAAAATAAACATTTCAAATTATCGAAATGAAAATTATGATAGATCTCACGAGACTAAACGGTTCAATCTATCTGTGTCCTCTATAGAATTAATTAATTTATATAGCATTAACTTATTATCACAAATTATTGCGTTGCTTTATTATTTTCTGCTTATATTTGCAGCACATGGGCCTAAGTCCTCATGCTCAATCGTGTCATTTAGCGGTGTATGGGCCTAACTCCAGTTCATTGATGGGTGTTATACTAAAGACCTAAAAAAAACAGCACTACATCTACTTAATTTCTTCCCATATAATTTCAGGTAATTTTATTTGCACTAAAGAAATTATTTAGTACGTCTAATTTTTTAATATTCTCTATTAAATTATTTAAAGTTATAATTTGCTCTCAATATATCTTATATTTTTTCACAAATTACCCTTCACTATTCTTATGACTTCTCAGTTCCAAACAACATGTCAAAATTTCTTCTAACAAAAATGTTCAATGAAAAGTAGAGGATATCTATACATATGTGTTTGTGTTTTTCTTATGAGAAAGATTGAATTTTTAGGCTGAAAAGGAGTTGTGCCATCGGCAATTCGAGTGGCAGAGCTAATATCTCCTTTCATTTTCTTGTTTGATTCTCGAGAAATTGTCATAAAATCAAAGGAAATCAAACCCAATTTAACTCCCAAGTTATACTTCACTATTCTTATGACTTCTCAGCACCCAAATAACGTGCCGAAATTTCTGTTAACAAAAAGTTCAATGAAAAGTAGAGTATGTATATATATATGTGTGTGTTTGTATTTTTTCTCATGACAAAGATTGGATTTTTAGGATGAAGAAGAGTAGTAGCATTGGGTATTCTCATTCATTGTTTGATTTTGTTCAATTTTTTTTCTATTTATGAGTAACAATATAATAAGAAACAATGATAATAATAAGTTTTGATGGGATGAATTGAAGTTTTGGAGTATGAAAGATGATGAACAGAATATAATTAAAATTTGAAAAAAAAAAAGATGAAGAGACTTTAATATGAAAAATACATATAAGTGGTTAGGATATACATGAGGGAAACAAATTATTTTAAAATTTAATATATATTATCATTATTAGTAAATTTACATTAGAGTATAATAGGAACTACAATTTTAAAATTGGGATAATTGTTAAAAAGTCCAAGATAACGAGGATTTAAGACATTAGATCTCATAAATATTTTTTGTTAATAAAAGGTCCACATTCGTTAAATAATTTGGGGAGAAATTCTTTTAGAATCCCACAAAAAGTGCCACCTCCATCAACAAAAGGACAAAATGGTCACCAAATCCATACCACATTCTCTCTCTAGGACCTGTTAGATCACATTCCCAACAAATAAGACTTCACGGTACATTAAAAAAAAAAAAAAAAAAAAAAAAAAAAAGGATCAAAACTCTCCAAAATGAAAATTTTCAATAATTTTCCTTTATATTTAAATTATATAATCAAATATGTAAGAAAATTTAATAATACATGGTCGCAAACACCAATAATCTAAATGAATATAAAGAGAGCCCCATAAATACCCTCTAAAAGGAAAGAAATAACCAAATTTTAACTTTTGTCAATAATTTTGAATTTTTTTTTTTTTTTTTTTCAATTGGAAGTGAATCAAAATCTCCAAATGAATTAGTCCAACTGGTTTGAAATTCAATTTTTTTATACGGTCAACTATGTAGAAACGTAAATAGTCAAAAATCCAAAAAAAAAAAAAAAAAAAAAAAAAAAACCAAATAAATTGCTATCCCTACTAGTAAAAAGAAAAAAACATGACTAAATATGTGTCTGATTAGGAGATTTGAGAAAAAATTTAAAAAAGTAAAAGGAAAGGTATATAAAATTAAGTGAAATATATGTATATTTTATTTACATTTCACTTATTTTTTTCTTTTTTTATTTCCAAATCTCTTTTTAAATCTCTCACCCAAACTAAGACAATAAGTGGGCACCTTGAAATGTCACTTTCTTTACCATGGGATAGGGTACTCTGGAATGTGTGGTGGTAGAGTGGCTGGTAATGGGCATAAACAAAATGAAACAAGAGTAATCTAGGAATCATAAAAAAAATATCATGAAAATGATCATGAAAGATTCTCCACCTTTAGATTATTCATACAATAAAACATCACACACTAATCAAGGGATAAAAAATCTTCATGATGAATTTCATGATATATTTTTCATGATCCGTAACATTGTTCATGAAACAATTCCCTCCCCAATTGAATATTGCAATGTTTCAATTAAAACTCATTTGTTAAACCCATGTGCATTGTCAACCATTGCTGTCTTACTTGCATCAGGAATCATTTAATGCCAATCTTCCCAATTTTCTATGCTTTTAAACCTTGTCCTCACCATCATCTAAATTATTAATAATCTTTTCATATATAATTGGGTGTTCAGACCAGCTTACGCACATATCACCAATCAATCTATGCTCAGATCCCCACCACCACCACCAAGATAGAAGAAAAAATGTTGGGAACAGTTTCAGAGGAGATTGAAGTAAATGTGTCGGCAAGCCAAGCTTGGGAACTGTATGGCACTCTCCAACTTACCAAGTTCGCGGGAGAAGAGCTCACTAATGTTATTGACAAAATTGAGATCGTACAAGGCGATGGTGGAGTTGGGACCATTCTCAACTTAGTATTTCCACCAGGTATAACAACAATATCTATCTATCTATCTATATATATATGCCCATTATTTATGTTTTTGATTTGTTGACGAAAATTAAATGAATTTGGAATTATGAATTGTTAGGGACACCTGGATTTTTGTCTTATAAGGAGAAGTTTACAAAGGTTGATGATGAGAAGAGAGTGAAGGAAGCGGAGGTGATTGAAGGAGGATATCTTGATTTAGGATTCACTCTGTATCGGGTTCGATTTGAAATAATAGAGAAAGGGGAGGAGAATTGCATTACCAGATCCACAATTGAATATGATGCCAAGGAAGACGCTGCTGCTAATGCCTCCTCCATGATCAGCATCCAACCTCTTGTCTTGCTTATGGAAGCTGCCTCCAATTATCTCACTAGGAACAACAAAAAAAAGCATAATTAAATGAATAAAATGTAATTAAATTTAATTAAGGTTGATATGCATGCATTCATGCACAAGCATGCACTTTGATATCTTCAAACCCAATCTGTGTTACTTCTTCCTCATGTTATGGTGATGTTATTGTATGAGTTCTGAAATTCTTGTTTGTTTGTTGTACTGTTGTTGTTAAAGAGTTTTAATCAGAAGCTAATTTCTCAATTACTATCATTCCTTAAAATTTTCTTCTACTAGTTATATTGACTTGAAAGACAGGATTACCAGAATATTTTCAAACAAAATAATGTGTTCTTTGTGGTGTGTGTGTGTGTGTGTTTTTTTTTAAATTGTAAATCAAAACAACTTTCATTCATTATTTCTAAAAGCTCTAGGTTGTCAATCAGGGAAGTGTGTCTATTTAATACTAATAATAACATGGGGCCTTTTATGCGTATAAAAAAAAGTCACAAAGAAACTTCTCATATGGACTGATTTTTGAATTATTTTTTGGCAGAACCGGACTAATTGGTCATTAAATTTATTTTTTTTTTTAAAGAATTTTGAATTTTTGCATTTCTAAAGCTGCATTTTTGTGGGGAACTCAGAGTTAAAAAGGAAAATCCATTTGGTTAATTGAAATGAGGTTTCATTAATAAAAAGAAGGGTGGTCTTGGCATCAGAAACATCAGATCTGTCAATTTATGTTTACTAATGAAGTGGTGGTGGAGGTTTAGGACCTAAAAGGATGCTTTGTGGAATAAGGTTTGTTTTCCTTCCCTCTCATGCTAGCAATGTGCCTGTTTGGTGCAGTTTAAAAGCTGCTTATTTTAGCTTTTAGCTTAATTTAAGCTATTTTGATGTGTTTGGTTTAGCTTATAACTTATAGCTTATAGCTTTTTGGAAGTCAGAAATCAACTTATTCTTTGAGTGGGGCAGGAGATGCTTAATTTATAAGTCAAAAATCAGCTTATGTTCATAGTTATAAGCTATAAACTGTTTAGACATAACCTATAAGCACTTTTCCACAGCTTTACCAAACAGTTAAAAAATTTTGGGTGATGTTTCCATTGCATCCTCAAACCCTTTGTTTTTTTAATTTTTTCTGGGAAAATATAGACGTAAGAGTTGATAATGGGATAACTGGCTGGGCAGTCCAAGTTTAAAAACTCAATTTCCCAGACTTTCAGCCTTTCAGTCGATAAAGATTGTTCATTGAGATTCTTTGTTGATAGAATAAGCAGTGTGAGTAATAGAAGAGCCCTATTGGCTTGGGAGGAGGAAGAAGTCCACAGATTGCAAGATATGTTGGGAACAGGTCCATGTTTGCATTCAACTTGCTTGGTTAGATTTTTTAAAAAAAACATTTTTCAAAAAATTTTATTTTCTTATTTTTCGTATTTTTTTGTTTTTATTGAATTTTTTTAATATTTTAAGTAATTGTTTTTACTTTTTAGACATATCTAACATAAATATACTTAAAATTTTAAAAATTTGTGAAAAAAACCTTTTAAAATTCACTAAATACCAAAAATACAAAAAAAAAAAAATGAGAATTCAATACATTTTTTGCATTTTTATGTATTTATTAATTTTTTAAAATATTTTTTCACAATTTTTTTACTTTTTAGATACATCTAAGTAAGGTGCATCTAAAAAAGTAAAAAAATGTTTAAAATTTTAAAAATATTCACTAAAAACAAAAAAAACACGAAAACCAAAAAACTTAATTTTCAAAAAATTTAATCCAAAAAACTCAAACCAAACACACTGATTTTGATTCAGGAGATTTTCTCAAATGGAAAGCAGATAAGCGACCGCAACTGTTACATAACGTAACGCCGTTACGTAACAGTTGTGGTGGTTACAATCATTCGTTATTTTTGCTATAACGGTATGACGGAAATTTACATATGTAACGACTGTAGTGGTACCATAACGGCCGTAATAGTCCGTTACACACCGTTACACCCTTTATAATATTCTGAATAACTTTCTGTCTCAAAAATTAAATAAATGAAAGTTTATAAAAAAAAAAGAACAAATACTTAAGTGATCCAAGCTTAAAGAAAAAAAATCTTATACTAATTTATTTTCTTTATAATTTTTTTAAAAAAAATTTATTTCTTTACATTAATATGTAAAATAAAAAATATATAAATGTGGTTATATTTATTATAATTATTTTATTTAAAATTCAATTATAAATATTTTTTTATTTTGTTACTATAATGTGTTGCCTAAAAAATATCTTAAAAAACTAAATTTTTTTTTTTTGTTTATGGCACAATTTTTATTTTTATAATCATTTCATTTAATACTTAATTGTAAATAACTTTATTTAGTTACATGTAAAGTGTTGTCTAAAAAATGCCTGAAAAATAATTTTTATTTATGGTACAATTTTTATTTTATAATCATTTCATTTAATAATTGTGAATATTTTTTAGGGCAAAACACCAATAAATTCCAAATTTTAATTTGTTAAACCATTTGGTCTTATCTTTTATTTTGTAGACTGAGAAATCCTATTTGAATGTCAATTACGTATATACCCATTTATTTAATACATAATTTTTTTTTTTTTTGATGGAGGGCAAACGTAAGTTTTTGCTAATGTTGTAATAATAAAAATACCCAAAAAGCTACTATAGGTTTTTTTTTATGATTTTCCTCCTTTTTGAACATCAGCAACGTCAACTACATCGTCAACATTAACTATATCATCAACATCAAGAAACATCAACTACATCATCATCATCATCACCATCAGCAACATCATCAAACATCATAAAAAATAAACAACATCATCAAAACATCATCAGCATCAGCAACATCAACAATAACATCAAACATCAACTACATCATCAACATCGTGAACATCATCAAAATCTTCAAACATCAACTACATCATCAATATCATCAGACATCAGCAACATCAACTACATCAACTACATCATCAATATCATCAAACATCAGCAACATCAACTACATCATCAACATCATCAAGCATCAACTACATCATCAATATCGTGAACATCATCAAACATCAACTACATCAGCAACATCATCAAACATCATAAAAAATCAACAACAACATCAAAACATCATCAACATCAACTACATCATCAATATCATGAACATCAGGCAAAGCCAGCAAAAGAGGTGACCACAAAGAGTAACAATTGGATCTTGGGCTAAGTCAAAGCATATATTGCATTCGAAATTACCAGCATCATTGTTGTTGCCATTACTGCTTAAGCAAGAAGGACTTTGGGGTGGCCTGTTGGTTGATTCCCCAAATCCACTTGCCATCTTTAAACCTCAAAACCTCAGATTCCCTATAAACCATATAAACCCCAAATTAACAACAACCTTAATATATATATATATATATATTCATGAAATCAAGAGTAACAAATTTCTCAAAAACTACAAATACAGAGTCTAACAAACCTTCGATGCTCTCGCGGATAGCGTAGATCTGGGAGGTGTGGCCACCGCCCTTGACATGGATACGCATGACTACGTCGGTGAAGCGTTGGTGGCCGAGGAGGAGGATGGGCTTGTAGGCCTTGTAGCGGAGATATAACGACTCGGATTTTAAATTCACATTGGCTTGATGTACAGTGGTGCCCGTCACCTTAAAAACTTTTATGGTTGTCGGACTCTTCATAATAATGGGTTGGTAAGTGAACTTTAAATATTATAATTGAGGACCCTTGGGTGATGTTTGGAACCTTGATTGAAGCCTTAACCAGATATATAGATAAGATTAGATAAAAAGCCCCAAATTTGAGTGTGAGTTTTTGACCAGCCGTCACTCTTTTTTCCTTTTCTTCTTCCATACTTAGAATTTTAATGTGAGGTTGGAACTATTGGAAAGCTTGTTTTCGGGGCTTCAATTTGGACACAAAAACGACCTAGAACGGAATCCCGATGAAAGAGTTATACCCGTTTGAAGTTTTCACATCTGTGTTGGAAGCAGGTCCGCACGTGCGGGGATAGCAGCGCACGTGCGGGACTGTGCGGGACTGCAGCTCAAAAATGTGATTTTTGGACCATTTCTTACATTTTCTTTTCCTCTCTTCTTCTTCCCTCCTCCATGTCCGAAACCCTAGCCCTTAAAACCTTGATTTCCTCCACTTTTATCAACAAATTCACCATGGATCTTGCATCAAGGATGGAGAACAAGAGAAGATCAACATTTTTTTCAACCGATTGGAATTTCAAAATTTTGGAGGAATCTCATCAAAGCTTGCTTTTCTTGCTTGAATCTTGAGGTAGGGGTCCTAATTCTCCTTCAATGCTTCCATTAAAAGATAGATTTGTGGTATTATGGAGTATATAAATGCAAAATCTACATTTTGAGTATATAGTTATATTATGGAAATTTAGGGATTTCGGGTTTGGAGAGTTTGGGCTTTTATTGTTGGGTTTAGATTATGAATAATGAACCTAGGATGTATAATCAAAGGGAAATTGGAAGAAAAAGTAATAGGTTAAGAAGTTTGAGTTTTTCTTGAAATTTCTACATTTTCTAGAAACCCTAGGTTGATTTATGATAATAATCGATGATTTGGCCCAAATTGAAAGTAGAATCATGAAATTGGTAGGTTGAATTATATGTGTACAAGTTTACTTGGAATTTGGTTGTATTTCAAAATCATGTTTAAAATTTGCGAATGAATTTTGTTATGAGCATTGTAAGTTATGTTATAATGAGAAAGGAAATTTGGAAATTTAGGGAAATGATTTAATATATATAAAAGATTACCAATCTTGCAAAACACATTATGGAATTTACACCCATTCATCTTCTATTCAAAGAAAGAAAGGATTTTATGAACATTTCCATGTTCCTCAAAAATCTCTAAATTTCTAGTGTTTTCACCAAAACCAACCATTTCTCATCCCCATAAAGGAACCCCATTAAATCATCCTCTAGAGTTGAATGACTAAACAAACCCATTAGGAATTTAATAAAATAATTTGAGATTAAACCCATTTTGGAAATCTCTATATTTTAGATCACAAAACCAAAATCAACATGATTCAACTCAACACCATTAAATATAATTCAACATATTTCAAAAGAAATTCTTAAATTCCATTTCAACATTCTATTATGTCATCTAAAACATGAATAAATCATTTCTCCAAATTTCCAAATTTCCTTTCTCATTATAACATGACTTACAATGCTCATAACAAAGTTCATTCGCAAATTTTAAACATGATTTTTAAATACAACCAAATTTCAATTAAACTTGTACACATATAATTTAACCTATCAATTTCATGATTCTACTTTCAATTTGGGCCAAATCATCGATTATCATCATAAATCAACCTAGGGTTTCTAGAAAATCTAAAAATTTCAAGACAAACTCAAACTTCTTAACCCATTACTTTTTCTTCCAATTTCCCCTTGATTATACATCCTAGGTTCATAATTCATAATCTAAACCCAACAATAAAACCCCAAACTCTCCAAACCCAAAATCCCTAAATTTCCATAATATAACTATATGCTCAAAATGTAGATTTTGCATTTATATACTCCAAAATACTACAAATCTATTTTTTAATGGAAGCATTGAAGGAGAACTAGGACCCCTACCTCAAGATTCAAGCAAGAAAAGCAAGCTTTGATGAGATTCCTCCAAAATTTCGAAATTCCAATTGGTTGAAAAAAATGTTGATCTTCTCTTGTTCTCCATCCTTGATGCAAGATCCATGGTGGATTTGTTGATAAAAGTGGAGGAAATCAAGGTTTTGGGGGCTAGGGTTTCGGACATGGAGGAGGGGAGAAGAAGAGAGGAAAAGAAAATGTAAGAAATGGTCCAAAAATCACGTTTTTGAGCTGCTGTCCCGCACAGTCCCGTATGTGCGCCGCTATCCCCGCACGTGCGGACCTGCTTCCAACACAGATGTGAAAACTTCAAATGGGTATAACTCTCTCATCGGGATTCCGTTCTAGGTCGTTTTTGTGTCCAAATTGAAGCCCCGGAAACAAGCTTTCCAATGGTTCCAACCTCATATTCAAATTCTAATTATGGAAGAAGAAAAGGGCAAAAAAGTGACGGCTGGGCAAAAACTCACACTCAAATTTGGGGCTTTTTATCTAATCTTATCTATATATCTGGTTAAGGCTTCAATCAAGGTTCCAAACATCACCCAAGGGTCCTCAATTATAATATTTAAAATTCACTTGCCAACCCATTAATATCAAGAGTCCGACAACCATACAAGTTTTTAAGGTGACGAGCACCACTATACATCAATCCAATGTGAATTTAAAATAGGTTATCAAATTATTTTGTCACTAAATTGTTGACTTCTAGACGTATCTGCATGGGTGTGGTTATTGTATACTTAAGGAAATCTATGACCTTATGAATGGACCCAATAGGACCTACGTATGTGAAATAACTGGATACTCTGTTTATGTTAATTGATTGAACCAGACGACTAGTCTATAATTTCTGTATGACTGTTTGCTGACCCATTGTAATTGTGAGTTATGAATACAAAACCAGGTGGTTAATCTCGTGTCTTACAGCAGGAAAGAAAGAATCATCTGAATAGTGGAATACTAAAATGATTAAAAGAGAGACCAAATTAATTTGTGCTGTAACAAGAAGAAATGTTATTAAGAGAAGACGTTACACCTTACTGTTATGACTAGTTAATTAAACATGATTTAAATTTGATTTCTGGCTTTATTTTTGAATGGCTCCCTCTGCTAGAAAGATGGGTGTCTTATTTGTTTCTATTACTCAGATCCGAGTTTATAATAGTATGATTAAATGGCTATTATGGCACGTCTGTATGAATTTATAAAAGTATATGATACTAGTTTTCATATGGTCGTAACTATTTGACTTGGAGCATGGTCCTCTTGTGTTACTGAACTTAGAAGTAATGCTATGAGGAATTCACGATGTGTACTGTGATCTCTCTTTCTGTTGTATTGACTGTGTTAAGAACTATTGCATATCATTCTAAATTAATATACTGGTATGACTCTGAAGTGCTTTTGGGAACAAGGGATATTACAAGCGAATTATAAAGTTAAGGGCTGCGTACATAAACGATTTATTTGTGACTATTGGAATGAAATATGCCTCGTTAATTAGGCAAAACCTTGTTGGCAGGCTCTAATATATGATGTTATTATGCATAACCGAATTTGAATCTAACCACGTGACTAATTTAATTACTTTGGAACTGTTCATGACTTTAATGGACAACCCATTGCCAAGTAAATGGCACTCTGAAATTTACCCAAGGAACTATTTAACTGGGCAAGTTTGAACATGTACTTTCTAATGAGAATTACATATAAACTATTAAGGCTAGATCAATTTGGTTATGAACATAGTAAAGAACATATTGGGAATGAAATTAACGTATGCTATGGGAATTTATGAATTATGTGCTTAGGGGAATGCTATGTATTATGTTTCTGTATTTAAGAATTATATGTTTCTATAGCTGGGAATTGATGCTACAGGGAAATATTGTGATTACAAATCCTGCCTACTGGGGATTTTCTGTCTGGAATGTCCTGCCAAGGACTCTTGTAGTTTTATCTTATTCGATACAAGATCCTGTGAAATAAAAATATGAGATTTTTTCTTTTATTTTACATACCTAGAATGGGCATGTTTGAGTTGTCTTCTATTTGGTTTTCTTCAATTTCGAGGATGAAATCCCCAAGGTGGGTAAGTTATAACACTTTGTATTTTTGGGTTTAGAATTGAAGTGAGGTGTAATTGAAAATTGTCAATGTTTGGTGGATATGTATGGGTGCTCTCATGCTTTGTTGTAAACTAGGGGTTGTTAAGAATTTGTGAGCATAAGGTTGTTGCTATTTTTGTTAGAACGGATGCAAATTTCGGGGACGAAATTTCTTAAGGTGGGAAGGTTATAACGACTCGGATTTTAAATTCACATTGGCTTGATGTATAGTGGTGCCCATCACCTTAAAAACTTTTATGGTTGTCGGACTCTTGATATTAATGGGTTGGTAAGTGAACTTTAAATATTATAATTGAGGACCCTTGGGTGATGTTTGGAACCTTGATTGAAGCCTTAACCAGATATATAGATAAGATTAGATAAAAAGCCCCAAATTTGAGTGTGAGTTTTAACCAGCCGTCATTCTTTTTCCCTTTTCTTCTTCCATACTTAGAATTTGAATGTGAGGCTGGAACCATTGGAAAACTTATTTCTGGGGCTTCAATTTGGACACAAAAACGACCTAGAACGGAATCTCGATGAGAGAGTTATACCCGTTTGACGTTTTCACATCTGTGTTGGAAGTAGGTCCGCACGTGCGGGGATAGCGGCGCACGTGCGGGACTGTGCGGGACAGCAGCTCCAAAACGTGATTTGTGGACCATTTCTTACATTTTCTTTTCCTCTCTTCTTCTCCCCTCCTCCATGTCCGAAACCCTAGCCCCCAAAACCTTGATTTCCTCCACTTTTATCAACAAATCCACCATGGATCTTGCATCAAGGATGGAGAACAAGAGAAGATCAACATTTTTTTCAACTGATTGGAATTTCGAAATTTTGGAGGAATCTCATCAAAGCTTGTTTTTCTTGCTTGAATCTTGAGATAGGGGTCCTAGTTCTCCTTCAATGCTTCCATTAAAAGATAGATTTGTGGTATTTTGGAGTATATAAATGCAAAATCTACATTTTGAGTATATAGTTATATTATGGAAATTTAGGGATTTCGGGTTTGGAGAGTTTGGGGTTTTATTGTTGGGTTTAGATTATGAATAATGAACCTAGGATGTATAATCAAGGGGAAATTAGAAAAAAAAGTAATGGGTTAAGAAGTTTGAGTTTTTCTTGAAATTTCTAGATTTTCTAGAAACCCTAGGTTGATTTATGATGATAATAGATGATTTGGCCCAAATTGAAAGTAGAATCATGAAATTGGTAGGTTGAATTATATGTGTACAAGTTTAATTGGAATTTGGTTGTATTTAAAAATCATGTTTAAAATTTGCGAATGAACTTTGTTATGAGCATTGTAAGTTATGTTATAATGAGAAAGGAAATTTGGAAATTTGGGGAAATGATTTATTAATGTTTTAAATGACATAATAGAATTTTGAAATGGAATTTATTTTGAACTATGTTGAATTATATTTAATGGTGTTGAGTTGAATCATGTTGATTTTGGTTTTGTGATCTAAAATGTAGAGATTTCCAAAATGGGTTTAATCTCAAATCATTTTATTAAATTCCTAGTGGATTTGTTTAGTCATTCAACTCTAGAGGATGATTTATGGGGTTCCTTTATGGGGATGGGAAATGTTTGGTTTTTAGTGAAAATACTAGAAATTTAGAGATTTTTGGGGAACATGGAAATGTTCATAAAATCCTTTCTTTCTTTGAATAGAAGATGAATGGGTGTAAATTCCATAATATGTTTTGCAAGATTGGTAATCTTTTATATATATTGAGTTGGAGAAATAGGTTTGAAAACTTCATGTATAGTCCTTGGTGAGGCCCTTGTTGCAAAAATTCGTTCACTCCGTTTTGCGTACTTAACCCTTTAGTATCTTTGAAATCTGTGTCTGGTGCCCTTAAGATGCCTGTAAATTCATTCGAAGTAAAATAAAGCAAGAAATGGATTAAGAAAAGAACTCACGTATAAGTTGTGATGTGTGTAGGTCACAACCCGAGGGAGGACAGTACCTGTTGCAAAGATTGTGAGTAATAGTACAGAAATGTACATTTTATTTACCGTTGATGATTAATGCCACTAACGCTCTGTTCCTTGTAAGTATTTACACGAACATTTATGATGATTGGAAATCAATGTGAACGTTGAAAGATTTACGTACACCGATATGACTTTAGAACTTATGTTCATCCTTGAACAATGGTATCCGTATGAACCTAAGATTATTCAGTTAATAAGTCATTGAGTGTAAACACTCTCGAAGAACCAGACAATTGGAAAAGCTATGTACATCCATATGAGTTTGAGATTATTCTGTTGTGATATACATGGACCCGATGTCGTCCAAAACCTATAGTATGAATACAAAGGTCTAACATTATTATGTGACTCACATTATGATGTGAATCGTTCTGTCACCATGAATAGTACTGTAATGACATATGTGCTTTCTGTAAATAATTATTGTTATTACCCTATTATACACAAGACAACCGTGTCAATCTATAACTACGCTTTACTTTATGTTAAAGTTATCATTAGCACTCTGTTTTACGCAAGTTAAGTATGTTAATATACGAGAATGATGAAGGAATTTATGAATTTATGAGGCCGAGGACCAACTTGTGAATTTATGAACCTATAAGGCCGATGGCCAACTTGTGAATTTATGAACCTATGAGGCCAAGGGCCATTTTGTGAAATGTGAACCTCTGAGGCCGAGGGCCACTTTGTGAAATGTGAATCCATGAGGCCAAGGGCCATTTTGTGAAATATGAATCCATGAGGCCGAGGGCCAACGTGTGAAACTATGAGTTCAAAAGGCCAAGGGCCAAGTTGTGAAGTTATGAATCTCAGTTATGAATCTATAAAGCCAAAGGCTGATTTCTGAATATGTGAACCCACCAGGCCAAGGGCCAATCCGTGAATTTGTGACCCAACAAGGCCATTCTGAAAATTTGTGCAGAATCAGATTAACCACATGATTTCTACGTTCACATACACATTGATATGTATTATAATTTAAGTTGAACATGAAATTGTTAAAGTACTACTATTCACTGAGCCTAGCTCACTCTGTATTTTGTCTGCTTCTGTAGGTATTCAACCTGGAGTCAATCCTAACCCTGATGCTCGTCTCTGCTTTATCAACCTCAGTATGTCCAGACACTTAAATAAAGCCCGTGTGTGTTGTGTGGTTTTGCCCAGCTTTTGGGCTTTGTATATTGAGAGGTGTATAACCTCTTCCTCACTAATGCTTTTGTTATACGCCCAATCATGGGGTCGGGTCTGTATATGTGTATGTCTATTACTGATGTTCAGGTGTATATTTACTATATGTTCATCTACCTTATGTAATGTGTGTGATCTTGGCATAGTAGTGGTAGCTCAATGGACATTGGTTTACATTATTTTATGGTATTAAATGCTTCCGTTCAGGCCCTATATGTTATACATGTTAGACTTTATGTCCGTTTCTGAAGTGGTCATGCCCAAACTTTTAGGGGCGAGTTATGGGCGTGACAGGAGAATCTCAGGCTCCACCAGCTCGACGGGGCAGCCGTTGATCTTGATCAGGCCACGGCTGCGCTTGTAGTAGGTGACGACCACGACAGTCTTCTTTTGGCCAAAGCACTAGACGGACTCTACCGAAGGAGCTGCCATTGTTGGAGAGATTCGGAGACCTGCAAAATGAAATCAATAGGGGTAAAAATGTAAACTCCGTATAAATATATCAAAAACATATATCATACCAAAAATAAAAAAGACTAAATGGTTTAAGAAAAAACACTCAGGACTAACTAGAGCAACATTTACCAAAATGGGATTTATGAGTAATTTTTCCTATTTTTTATTCAATTAGTTCAAGTATTGGTTAAAAATAATTTGTAGACATTTAAAATCAATTATTCTTAAAGTCACTAACTATTAAAATAAAATGTAAAAAATTCTTTTTATAGTGATTTGAAAATATAAAATATATTGGATCATACTTAAAAATTAACAAAATTTGATCACAATCTATTTTAAACCCTAACAAATGTGATTCTAGAAAGAAGAAAAAAAAAATATATGCATATTTGTAAGTTCTTTTCAAATTGTGCGAAAAATTTAAAAAAATCACGGTTCCAGTTACCGTAATATCTCAAACCCTAATTTTAATTGTCAATTTAATTTCTCAATTTAATTTAATTCCTATTTAGTGATAAAATCTCTCAATCTTTTTAATCAAAATTAATTTAGGAATTTGGCGATTGAATTAGTCTAATTTCACATTTGTCCCTGTGGATCAATACATGGACTTGCTATTATTTTAAAAGAATTTGGTATAGTTTAGTGCTTATTTTTGGTGTGTGTAACGATCCATCAAATTTTGGCACCGTTGTCAGGGACCTCTGGCGAAATTGAGTAATTTAGAGTTACATTTCTATTTTAATTTGTAGTTTAGGGTTTTATATTTTAGTGTTGCGAAGTGTGCAGGGTATTTGCAATTGGAACCATGAAGTGCAAGCGAAGCGCAACCAAGTTTTAAACAAAAATATCGCAGCACCAAAGTGCTTTAAAAAAAAAATAGAAGCAAATACTTACAACAGAACACCAAAGTGCTAAAAAGAAAGAAAGAGCTTAAGTGGATTGGAGACAACGGTCTACCCGTCAAGCACCTGCAAGACGAGTAAAACATTTTCATTTAACCGCTGTGAGTATTTTCTCCTTTGATATTCTGTTTTCATAATTTAGTGCACAGAGTCGGAATTTTGTATGTGTGTGTGTGTGAGTAGTGTATGCACGGGTGCCGTTCTTGTCGCCCTAAATTGTGAAGTTTGGACCTTAAACTAGAAAGGACTCTTAGGAAACTTAGAGCATTTGCCCGTGTTCCTGAAGTGCAAGCGAAGCGCAGCCAAGTTTTAAACAAAAATATCGCAGCACCAAAGTGCTTGAAAACAAAAAACATAAGCAAATACTCACAAATAGAACACCAAAGTTCTAAAAAGAAAGAAAGAGCTTAAGTGGATTGGAGACAATGGTCTACCCGTCAAGTACCCGCAAGACGAGTAAAGCATTTTCATTTAACCGCTGTGAGTTTTTTCTCCTTTGATATTCTGTTTTCATAATTTAGTGCATAAAGTCGGAATTTTGTGTGTGTGTGTGTGAGTAGTGTATACACGGGTGCCATTCTTGTCGTCCTGAATTGTGGAGTTTGGACCTTAAATTATAAAGGACTCTTAGGAAACTTAGAACCTCTACCCGTGTTCCTAGGCTTGAATATTCATATCCATACTTTGAACCAATAGAGATGGAAAACTCGAATGGCCTAAATGGGTCCAACCAGACCCTTAAGGATTACTTCACACCTACTGCTTACACATCACCATCATGCATCCAATTACCCGACACCACTGCTGCTTATTATGAGATTAAGTCCAGCACCATACAAACGCTTCCATCATTCCATGGACTAGCTCATGATGATCTTTATAAATATTTGAATGAATTTCTGGAAATTTGCTCTACAGTGAGGATCTAGAATTTCACAAATGAGGTTTTAATATTGTGATTGTTCCCATTCTCATTAAAGGACAAAGCCAAACACTAGCTAAACTCCTTACCTGTTAATTCTATCACAATTTGGGACCAATTAAAGCAAAAGTTTCTGGAGAAGTACTTTCCCATTGGAAAGACCAACCAACTTAGGCGAGCCATCACCAATTTTGCTCAAATTGATGGCGAGCAATTTCACAAGACATGGAAGAGACTTCGTGACCTTCTCCAACAGTATCCTAACCACCAAGTGTCTGATTGGTAACTTGTTCAAACATTTTACTATGGCTTAACTGAGCCTCACTGCCAAATGGTGGATTCATCTTGTTGTGGGACATTCATGTCCAAAAATGACGCCGAGGCATGGCAATTATTTGAGAACTTAAGTGATAATTCCATTCACCATGCCTCTGCAGCCTGGCAACTAGTAGTTTGAGCCCCAAAAAGAGAGGGCATTTATGAGGGGGCAAAACTTAGAGTTAGCCCAACAAGTAGAGGCATTATCCCACAAAATGAACCAATTATTAGCTGCAGGACATGCCCCTACATAGCAAGATCAACCTCAATTTCATGAGGCGTGTGCTATTTGTGCAAGCCCTGCTCATGATTTGAGTGAGTGCCCTTCAACATCATAATTTCCAGAGTTAGTTAACCATTACACTACAGCCTTTATACCTCGTAAAAACAACTGTGCTACCACAACCGAATTTCGAAACCTTGCTCAAGGGTGTTTAAGGTTAGCTCAATGTTCAAATGGAGTGAATCCATTACAAGCTCAGACTTGCCACTTTCTGGTATAATCTGAAACAACATTGCTCCTCTAAAAATTCAATATTTTGCTTGGGTTGTGTGGAAATGGATGATTAAAACTACTGATGTGCTTCACAGATTGGTGTGTAAAATGGAAGTGTGGAAGCTGAGTATGTTTTCAAAAAAGCAGATGTTGAATCCTTGAATCTTATTTTGCTTCTCTGCCCCTTTGTGTGGAAGGTGTGGACTGACATTTTTAATTGGTAGAGCTAATTGAAAAGTTCAATTCACACTTCTTTTTAAAATTCAAATATTAAGGAGAGGAAAACTGAAACTTTATAACTAGTACAAATGGGATAATTCCAGGCAATGTAGAATACATTTCAACATACCTTCCTAAACCACAACATACACTAGCTAGACAAACGGCACACCAATCATAAGCCCAACCCTGCTCTAATACCAAATTAAAAAGTCCAGCTCACATTTCTTCTTAAAATCCAAATATTAAGAAGAGGAAAACTGAAATTTTATAACTAATACAGATGAGGCAATTCTAGACAGTATGAGCTGAGCTGAAATGTGGTTACAACTGTATGTGGTTACAACTGTTGTTTGGATGGAAATTCAAAAAGGGAGAAATGCATATATGGACAGCATTATCTTGTGCAGTCGTTTGGTTAATATGGAAGCTAAGAAATGATTCCATCTTTAATGGTGCACAATCCTCCTCAAGTCAATTGATTTATCAGAGTTTATTAAAGTGATGGTGGCCTTATGGATGAAGTCACATTCACGTGGGATATTATATTCAGTGAATGATTTTGTATATAAAATTGAGCAATTGAAAGATGCTTTGGTCCTGGAAGCTTAATGAGGGGGATGGTTTGACTGCTTTGTTTTGTGCTCCAATGCTGATTGACTTTGTTTTTTGGTTTAGACTGAGACTGTGTTTGTTTCCTGAGTTTAGAGAGATTTAGAAAGAAATATATATATATATATATATATGTAAAACATAAGTGAAATATGATTATATTTTATTCATATTTTATTTATATTTTTTCATTCTCTTTTTTAAATCTCTTCACAAATTCATAAACCAAGCACAATTAGAGTGTTCTGCTTTGTTCTGTTTTTTTTATTTTTATTTTTGTGTGTGAGTGTGTTGTGGGTTGGTTTGTCAGCAATTTGGTGTTGTATTAGCATATATTGAACTTGTTTTGGGGTAGTTGAAATCGTTTAGTTCTATTTGATGTCTTTTGCACTAACTTTTTTTTATTAATGTTTGTCATTTATCTTCTACTCTAGCTTCCATCGATAAAATTCTTTTTTAATGATAAAAAAATTACTAGAGTTTTTTTTTTTTAGAGCATTTGCGGCATGACCTAGGGGTCATTTGTAACGAACTTTTTAAATAATTTTTTGTTGATTTTTTTTTTTTAGTAAACTTTCTTTATACTTTTTTGCAAAGTTTTGGCTTTTAGAAATTACTCCGTTAGACCATCTCCAACGGTTAACCAAATCCAACACCAAATTTAAATTTTGATGAAAAAGGCCCCTTTTCATGCTCCAACCGTTTCATCAGATTGATATCAAATTGACCAAATCTTTCACCAAACCGAGTCTGGCGAAGTATTTCAAAGAAATTATCATATCGACCGTTGGGATGAGAGAACCGGGCGACCATCCGGGTGACCAACCGGTTGACCAACCGGTCACCCCAGAAAAAAATTCAGACAGTTCACTAAACGGTTCAAACAGTCCAAAAAAAAAAAAAAAAAATTTTTTTTTGCCTAGGTGGTCGACCACCCAGGAGTCCAAAAAGTTCAGTTCAAAAGGTTCAAACCGGTTAAAAAAAAAAAAAAAAAAAAATTTTGGGCTTCAAGGTTGACCGGTCCACCCAAGGTTGCCGCCAATTTGGTGAAACGAATTTGATGAAAACTGTTAGAGCGCGAAGTATCAAATCAAGGAAATCGCACATTTTTTACTCAAATCTGATGAAACTTTTGCTGAACCGTTGGAGATGCTCTTAGATATAATATAAAAAAAATTCATCAAAGACAAATAAAAAATTAAAAAAAAAAAACAAAAACCGTCATATTTTAACTTTTTTATTGGCTTTAGTGAATTTTTTTTTTAGATTTTTAGATTTTTTTATTTATTTTACATTTTAGATTTTTTTTATACTAGACAGATCAAAAAAAGTAAAAAAAATAAATTTTAATTTTTTTACTAAAAACAAAAAAAAAATAGAAAATAAAATGTCATTTTTAGCTGAATTCGAAACGAAACTCAAATCAATCACACTCTCTCGCTAGCACGAAGATACAAAGTTCAAAACAATTCCTCTATTCATTACCTTCAACTGTTGTTTGGGAAGAATTTTTTTAATTTGATTTTTTAATTATTTTAATTTAGTTAAAAAAATTCCGTTTGATATGAACCTTTTACCTTTTTATAGTTTTGTGAGATAAAAAGTAAAATTTTATTTGATTTAGATGTGATATTCCATCTTTTTAATTTTTTAATATACTAATTTGATCCCAACTATCTTAGCAAACGAAGCCGCAATTTTCAAATCTCAATTTATTTACCAAATGTGATATGGCATTGTCGAATGTGGTCTCGTAGAATGGTTTGTAATCGGCACAAGATCACAAAACCTCCCTCTTCCAAATTCAATAATGGGAAAATTACACACACAAACCCGAATCAAACCAAACCAAATCAAGTTTTATAAAAAAAAAAATATAAGTATTTTAATTATTAAACTCAATAAAAATGGATATTTTAGACATTTTATGTATATCTAAATTGAGTGTAGTAACTAAAATACTTTTTTCCATTGGTTTGACCTAACAAAAATAAGCAAGTGGTTTAAATTGAAAATAAATAAAAAAATTAAGGTTTAAATTGACAAAATTAAAAATTTAGGGTTGATTTTGTTATAAGATTCAAACCCTAATTTATTTATTTATTTTTTTGTAATTGTCCCTTATTCAATTAATTAAATTAAGGGTTAATTGATGAAAAATTTATTCTTATGGGGTCATATGTTATTTGGTCTATGTTTAATTTTTTTGGTGATAAAGATAGGCTTTGAAAAATCATTGGTAGCCGACGATAGTGGCAATGAAGAAGACAGATAAGTGATACGTGTATATATAGGTGACATTTAAATAGGTATTGGACAGATAAATAAGATATGTACAAATAAGTGATATTTGGACGATAGGTAAATTTTGAACAAATAAATATTTCTTTTATACAGAGAAGTATCATTTTGAACGGATAATATCATTTTAACTAAAAAATTTAAAATTAAATTTATTGACTGAAAATTTTGATAAATGGATCTCTAACTTAAATACTTTTAAATTAATTAGTTACTTAAATAAAAATTTGCAAAATGTTTCTAGTGTAGTACTATGTTCGTCGAATTTTTTATTCAACAAGGAAAATAAAAATATAAAAATATATATATTATTTTTAAAATTTCGTTTGTTTTTTATATGAAAAAAACAAATTAGACCGAGTGAGGAAAAAACTCATTTGTTTAGCCCACTATGACTGTTCAGCCGTCTGCCGGCCGGATTCAATGGATCATAGGAATCTATTCAGCTTAGTTCCCAAAAAAACCAAAAAAAAACTGAAAGGAATCTATTCAGCCCAATCTTCCCAATATTCTAGGCTTCATAACTTTGTCCTCGTCTCATCTATCATAGTGAAAAATATTGTTATGGGTATATTTTACAAATACATTAAAATATAAATTACATTTTAAAATTTATAAATATTTTTATGTCGAAATTTTATATTTAATAAAAGAAAAAACAATTCTTAACTAATCTCTTATATAACAATAAAATTACTTAAATTACTAATTAAAACATATTTCTAATATTATTGAAAGGAGGATATCTCCGATAATTGTTTTGGACTGGATGGGGCTCTTTCAGCCGGTGAGACTTTTCATAGGTCCTGCTTTGATAATTTAAATCATTTATTTTGTTGAGTTTTTCATATATTTCATACGTAAAAAAAAATTAGATCAATCAATCAAATCAATCTAATTTTCTTTTTTCTTTTTTTTTTTTAGATAAAATACATGAACAAGTTGACAAAATAAACGATTTGAATAATTAAAATATAGCTCATGATAGACGTCACAGGCCGAAAACCCTTATCCAGTCCAAACCAATAACAGAAGGGAATCCTCATTAAAAATTGTCAATTAATTTGATAATTTATTAATAAAATGACTCATTTGTCAAAAATTTAAAAGGATGCGGATGCACAAAAAATAATTCGTATTTGATATTATTATTAATAATCTTCTCAAGCCCCCTCTCCTATATATGTATGATCATTGTGTTTATGTGTATATATATAACAAGAAATATTATCAAGATCAGCAGCAGCAAGAAGAAGAAAAATGTTGGGAAGAGTATCAGAGGAGATGGAAGTGAAAGTGTCGGCAAGCAAAGCATGGGGACTGTACGGCACTCTACAACTTGCCAAGCTCGTCGAACAGGTGCTCCCTAATGTTCTCGAAAAAATTGAGATCGTACAAGGTGACGGTGGTGTTGGTACCATTCTCAACCTCGTATTCCCACCAGGTATATCTATATGGAGAATTACTCAACAGTGTCACAGAAAACCAAAAAAAAAAAAAAAAAACATACAGCAAAAATGTTTTATACCACTAAACAGACCACTAATGACATGGTGGGATATGGATCCCATACTCGTGATAATTTGGCCTTTTTTTTTTTTTTTCTTACACTGCCACGTAATTAGTGCTGCTTTTAGTAATGATGTATTAATAGTCTGAATCGGAACTCAAACATAAAGGGATGTTTTTCATTTACACTTCATCAAAGAATTACTTTATATCCCATATGTTTGTAAATTTTTTTCTCTACTCGAATGTTAAGTAATTCGCCCTATCCATATCTATCTATACATATACCATTTATTTAGTTGGGTTGATTATATTGGTGGTGTTTGTAATTTTATTTCTTTTTGTTTGTTAATTTGATCGTTTTAATTTTAATTGTTTTATACTTGAATTTTTGCAGTGTATATTAATTTAGATTTAGTTAATAACAATTCTTTAAAAATTAACTAAAATCAATGAACAAGTAGTTGATCCACTATTCTCAAAATGATTAAGATGTCGGTGTCCAATTTTATAAATTTTGACATACAAATAGTAAAAAGTTCATATATAATGTGCCTTAATGTAAACTTTTCACCGTAAAACATAATGGAATTTTTTTATTTAGCTCCCTGTAAAATATTTTGTATTATTAGATTAAAGACAATTAAAATATATTTATTAGTTTGAGGATATTGATTTTTTTTTTTTTTTGGAAAAAAAATTTCCCTTATTCAAGTTTTATTATTTCACCACCTCCAACCAATATTGTCACCTTTGATCGCCATTTCCAGTTTGTCCACAACCGCCTCCAATAACTGGTTGCAACTTTTCGGTGTCCACCGTCAGTCTATTTTCTACCAATTTTCCGGCAAAATGAAATTTCATTGATTTAGCACAATAAAAAATCTCTGACGATTCTTCGGCAAAGTGAAATTTCTCACAGAACTAAGAGAAATTTCACTTTGTGAAATTTTACAAATATAATTAAAAATATTATCAAATATTTTACACAATACTCACATTGATATGGTCCATATGAATATTGTATAAAAATTGTAGTTATTTTTTTTAGAATTCCTCACATTGCTCTATAACTTTTTGGAATATTTACGTGTAGGTCCTAATAAGTAGACTTATTGTCTAATAGGTCCTATGAGAAAAATTTGTCATAAAAAAGTCACTAATTGTCAATTTTTAACGACGTATTTAAAAAATTGTCACAAAAAAATTATTTTTAACGACAATTTTACCAAGACTTATTTTCAATAGGACTTGATAGGAATTAAGTTTAACTATTAGGACCTATTGGTAGTTTACCCTAACTTTTTCTTTTATTACAAAATGACATTGCGTTTTTATTTTGAATTTTATGAAGAGACTAGAGCTTCCCATTTCTAATTGATCCATTTATTTTCAATGAACTATATGGTCTTTAAATTCAATCCAGTTTCTTAGTAGATGTTACTCCTATTAATTGAATTTAATTGACACGGTCGAAATATTAAACGAAAAAAAATTAAGAAAAATATTACATAAAATTGTATTTTTTATCTTATTTTTTCACTCCTAGACAGAAATGAGTGGTTCTCATGTGCATGCTAAAAAGTGAGATTATATATAACATTACTAAAAAAAATTAAGACAATTAAAACTACAGAGACAACCACGTGCATAATTTGCCCTTTTTTTCGATGAAATTAATTGTGTTGCTTAAAAAATTGAAATGGTTATTAGGGACACCGGGAGGTTTGTCATCATACAAGGAGAAGTTTACAAAGATAGATGATGAAAAGAGAGTGAAGGAAACAGAGGTGGTCGAAGGAGGATATCTTGATTTAGGATTCACTCTGTATCGTGTTCGATTTGAAATCATAGAGAAAGGGGAGGAGAGTTGCATCACCAGAACCACAGTTGAATATGATGCCAAGGAAGAAGTTGCTGCCATGGCTCCCTCCATGATCAGCATCCAACCATTCGTGTTGCTTATGGAAGCTGCCTCCAATTCTCTCACCAAGAACAACAAAAATGCCAAATTAAATTGAAGGAGTGTTTCCACAAGCATGCACTTATTTTGATTTCTTCAAATCTATTCTATGCTCTGGCAGTTTTTTTTTTTTTTTTAATCATCGAAAATAAAGCTTTATTGATGAAAAATCAATGTGCATATCAAACATTGAAAGAAAACACCAATACAGCTGAGGCTAGTGCTGATCATATTGTGTAATTTCTCAAGTGCTTGTATGCTGTTTTCATCAGACAGTTGGGAGTCTTCAAGATTAAAATTCTAAGCATGGTTTGGCATCTTTTTTATTTATTTATTTATTATTATTTATTTTTTTGATATTTGTGTTGTTCAAATAAAAAACACAAATGGTAAAATTACCATCCCACAATGCTAATGTTTGAAGAGAGAGAAACTTGAAAACTTTATGTTTAAAGATATAAATTTCTTATATAAAAATAGTGGATTTTTTTTGATCAGTTAAAGAAAAAGACTTAATTAATAAAATTTGCATATATACAAATGAAAAATACATCAATGAATGTGAAGGAGTGCTACAAGCATCGTAATTGAACTCTCAATCCTAACTAGGTTGGCACTAAAGGACTAACATAATCATGTGCAAGCACAGGTCTCAAGTTAGTTAGAAACCAACAAAGAGTAAAGAGCCCAACAATACCACACCATCCCTGCTGAATAGTACACCACCCACCAATCCAAACAAAACTCTAGAATAATGTCTTCCTTGCTGCAAATTATCCACCAAATCATGAATAGAGTATAAACAATCTCTTGAATAAGCTGTTGTAATTGGCTATAGATTCTAGCCAACCACATGGTGGGGAAGATGGCAGCTCAAATTCACATGGTAGGGAAGGATCTCTTCTGGCCATTCACATGGTGGGACAGCATTGGAGTTGGTCATGTGAAGCTTTCAACTGGAAAGCCACCGAAAGGAGAAATGTAATGGCGGCCACGGCTCACATTGAAGGCCTCTCCATTCTCTATTCTTGTGTATATATAGAGAGGGTGAGTACAGAGGAAAATACAGCAGAGTGAGGTGAGCTCAAGAGAGAGTGATACAGAGAGAGAGAATTATCACAGAGCTTGTATAATTTTTCAATTTGTTTAATATAGTGAATCCGCTGCCCGTGGACGTAGGCGACTTGCCGAACCACGTTAAATCTCTTGTGTTGTTACTTGTGTGGGTTCCCTGGTGTGCTCCCGATCCACAACATAAGCTTTACACCATAATGCAACATCTTTACCAGATCACTCAATTCCTCCATCATAGATTGTTTCCCATTAAAAACACGATCATTCCTCATCATCCAAATGGACCAAAAGGTAACCAATAGGATAGGTGTCGTTTGGTAACACTTAGGTGTTGTTTGGTAACACTTACGTTTTCAGTTTTCTGTTTATATTTACAAAAATTTCAAAAACTCAAATAAAAACTTGTTTGGTAAAATTTTTAATTTATAAATCAGTGGTCTCAGTTTATAAATTTGGCCAAAAAATAAAAACACAAAAAATGTGTTTCTATTTTGAGTTTTCAGTTTTTTTTTTTTTTACCACCCAACACTAACTACCACCCGCCACCATTTTCCACCACCGTCTTCCGCCACCACCACCCACCCACCCACCACCACCACCACTTACCACCACCCACCCGCCACCACCACCCACCACTCGCCACTACCACCTACCTCTCGCCACTACCACCATCCACCACCCACTCGCCACCACCCACTACCCGCCACCACCACTCGCCACCTACTTGCCACTACCATTCACCACCCACTTGCCATCACTATCCACCACACCCCACCATCACCACCACCCACCACCCACCCACCACCACCCACCACCACCACCACCCACCCACACTGCACCCCACCACCACCCACCACACCCCCCGCCATCTCACACCACACCCCACACCACCACCACACCCACACCCCCACAACCACCCACTCGCTACCACCCACCATCTGCCACCGTCACCACCCACCCACCCACCATTACCACCTGCCACCACCCACCACCACCAACCATCCGTCACCCACCTGCCACCACCACCCGCCGCCGCCACCACCACCACCACCCACTCTCAGACCATCCACCACCCCACCACCTATCCAACCACCACTACCCGCCACCTACCTGTCACCACCACCCACCCGCCACCATCCGCCACCCACCTGCCATCACCCACCACTCGCCGCCACCGCCACCACCACCACCACCACCACTCGCCATCACCCACATCACCCACCCACCCACCCACCCACCCACCACCACCGCCACCCACCCGCCACCACCACCACCCACCACATCCGCCATCCACCTGCTCCCACCACCCGCCACTACCACCACCACCACCACCACCCACTCGCTACCATCTACCACTCGTCACCGTCACCCACCCACCACCACTACCACCCACCCGCCACCACCTACCACCACCACCACCAGCCACCCGCCACCAGCCACCCACCACCACCAACTACCCACCACCCACCGTTACCACTTTCCACCACCGTCTTTCGTCGCCACTTGCCACCACTTGTCATTTCTCACTCTTTTTTATATTTTTAAAATTTTCTAAACATTTTGTCAATTATCAAACGCGTTTGTAGTTTATATTTTTCTAAAAATAAATAAAAACCAATTTATAAAATTTTTGTAAATATAAACTAAAAACGTAAACGTTACCAAACATACCCTTACATTTTCAGTTTTCTGTTTATATTTACAAAAATTTTAAAAACTCAAATAAAACTTGTTTGGTAAATTTTTTGATTTATAAATCAGTGGTATCAGTTTATAAATTTGGCCAAAAAATGAAAATACAAAAAATGTATTTCCATTTTGAGTTTTCAATTTTTTTTTTTACCACCCAACACTAGCCACCACCCGCCACCATTTTCTACCACCGTCTTCCCCCACCACCACCCACCTGCCACCCACTCGCCACCACCACCACCCACCACCCACTTGTTATTCACCCGTTACCACCCGCCACTACCATCCACCGCTCGTCGCCACTACCCACCACCTACTTGCCACCACCACCCGCCACTTACTTGCCACCCACTTGCCATTCATCCGTCACCACCCGCCACTACCATCCACCGCTCGCCGCCACTACCGGCCACCTACTTGCCACCACCACTCACTACCCACCTGCCACCACCATCCACTACCAGCCACCCACCACCACCAGCTACCTACCACCCACTCGCTGCCACCACCCACCACCCACCACCACCAGCTACCTACCACCCACTCGCTGCCACCACCCACCACCCACCACCACCACCATCACCACCACTATCACCCACCACCCACCTGCCACCACCACCCACTACCCACCACCTACCACTACTACCACCCACTCGCTGCAACCTACCACCTGCTACCATCACCCATCCATCCACCACCACCACCACCCGCCACCACCCACCATCACCCGCCATCCGCCACCCACCTGCCACCACCACTACCACCACCACCACCCACTCCCTACCACCCACCACCCGCCACCGTCACCCACCCACCCACCATCACCACCCATCCGCCATTACCCACCACCACCGGCCATCCACCATCCACTTGCCACCACTACCACCCACTCACTACCACGCACAACTTGCCACCGTCACCCATCCACCCACCCACCACCACCACCACCACCCATCATCCGCCACCCATCTGCTACCACCACCCACTACCCGCCGCCACCACCACCACCACCACCACCCACTCGCTACCACCCGCCACCGTCACCACCACCACCCACTACCACCAGCTACCTATCACCCACCGTCACCACTTTCCGCTACCGTCTTCCACCGCCATTTGCCACCACTTGCCATGTCTCACTCTTTTATATTTTTAAATTTTTTAAAACATTTTGTTAATTACCAAACGCGTTTGTAGTTTATATTTTTCTAAAAATAAACAAAAAATAAACAAAAACCAGTTTATAAAATTTTTGTAAATATAAACTGAAAACGTAAACGTTACCAAACACACCCATAGCATTCCAGATTTTGTTTTCAAAATTCCTCCACTTGAAACCTCTCCACCAATCCAACAATCCTTCAACATTTTGAGGTGATGCCCATTGCAGACCCCACCAACTCAATAGATTTGTCCAAATTTTCCAAATAAAAGGGCATATCAACATAACCAACACAGAGAAATTTATATGTTTAAAATTAGTGAAAATAGGAATCTTCAAAAGTGGTTATTTTTGACCCCTCAATTGGTAATTTACTCTAAATTTAAAATTAGGTACTCAATTTTTGCATTTGACTCTCATTTTACAATGAATAATGTTAGGAATCATGAAAAATATATCATGAAATGCATCATGAAAATTTTTTATCCCTTGATTAGTGTGTATGGTGTTTTATTGTATGTGTGATCCAAAGGTGGAAAATCTTTCATGATCATCTTCATGATATTTTTTTCATGATTCCTAGCATTACTTTTTTACAATTTAACCCTCAGATCAAAGTTTTCATTGTCTTTTGGACAGTGGACAATGAAATTTCATTGATTTAGTTTACTAACTTTTGGTCAATAATATTGAAATTTCAATGTCTGAGGATAGAAAACTCAATTAAAAAAATTTATTTTTCTTTGTACATTTCATATTTATTATAAATCTTATTTGATAAATTTTGACAAGAGAATTTCAAAAATATAAATTTATAAAAAATGGAAATCAATATAAAAAATTATTTCGAACTTTTCAAATGATTCCAAACTTAAAAGAGTGGAGAAAAACCGACAGTGGTCACAATGGTTCTCCTCCTCTTGTGTTCTTGTGAGTGAAACCACAGCACCTCCTTTTTTTTTTTACACGGTTTCATCTTCTTTTTTTTTTTTTCTTTTTTTTTCTTAAAATTTATTTATTTTTATTTTAGTGTTTAGAGTTTTCTTAAAATTTATTTTTTTTTTATTTTAGGGTTTAGGATTTAATTCTTAATTTTTATTTTACGGTTTAGGGTTTAGGATTTAGAGTTTAATTTTTAATTTTATTTTATTTTAGGATTTAGGCTTAGGGTTTAATTCTTAATTTATTTTTTAATTTTTATTTTAGGGTTTAGGGTTTAATTCTTAAATTTTTCTTATTTATATTACAGTTTAGGGTTTATGATTTAGGGTTGAAATATGAATTTTTTTAATTTTAGGGTTTAGGATTTAGAGTTTAATTCTTAATTTCTTTTTTTTTTATTTTAGGATTTAGGATTTAAATTTAATTTATAGTGAGAACATAAAAAAAAAGGGATGAAATTAAATCCTAAATCCTAAACTCTAAACTCTATAAAAAAAATAAAAATGAAACTATGTGAGAACATGAAAAAAAAAAAAAAAAAAAAAAAAGGAGTGAAACTGTGCCATTTTCTAAACACTAAAATAAAAATAAATAAATTTTAAGAAAAAAAAAAAAAAGAAGATGAAACCGTGTGAAAAAAAAAAAAAAAAAAAGGGAGTGAAACTGTGCCGTTTCATGGCACAGCAGGGGGCACAGCAGGGAGGGGCACCGCTGTGACCCCGTGTCCGAAAAAAGCCAAATCACCCATATGGGTCAATCTTCAAAATGGCTAAGACCAGATCAATTAAATGCCATTTCCATTGGTGGACCTCCTTGAATAATGCATAATTTCTCTAGAAAACGAGTATAACTTTTAGACCTGAATAGCAATGTTTATCATAGAATTGAAGTGAAGGTTCCTATTTGTATATGCATGAAAATGTGACACATCATCAAAAAAATAAAATTATTAGTTTTTATACCAATCTTAGCTTTTGGAGATGAATTGATCATATGTAATGTAGATTTTCATTTTTCACTTGTAATGGAGAATATTTGAATCCCTCATGAGAATATGAAGTCCATATGTCCTGGGTAGGTAAGACTATATCAGTACAACTGTGTTATGATATCATCCCCAACACATAGATTCACAATCTAATAATAAATCCCTATATAAACATAGTAGACCTATCCACATAAATCTAATTTCGCATAACATAAATTCCATTAATTTTTTTTTTTTTAAACTATCCAAGCCTCCATCAAGCATGCATGGGAACATTTCGAAAATGCACAAGATAGATATTATTGAGCTCTCCCAAATCACAGACAACTACAAGCAGTTAAAAGCACTATATATATGCATTACAAGGTGGTCCAGCATGAAGAAGTTTTGAGATCCCAGAGTGCAGGCAGGAGGAACTTGGAATTATTGAAGCCATGTGCATTGAATGCGCCACCGGAATCTGGGTCGACACGGACATTTCCAGGGTATCCGGGCATTGCTCCACTCGCAAATGCGCCTTCGCACGCACTTGCAGCCTGCAAAAAAGTTTTTCCCAATTTCAAGCCGCTGAAGAAGTAACCGGTATTGAAAGGATTGGTGACGGTCTCTGTCAGCGCTGACGCAAACTGTACTAGCATGGCATCTGCACCGATATCTCCGCTCGCTGGTTCTAGTGTTAAAGCTGCCGGACGCACGATAGTAACATCCGACTTGTGATATGGCACTGCGCACAACCCTGGACACTGTTCTTCCGGGTTACCTACTACTATGTATATTTGCTTTCCTGCAATTTAATAAAAAAAAACACAACCCAATATTAAGGTAATGAAATCCGCATAGAGTAAACATAATAAAATAATGATAGGGATCAAGAAGTGTGACAGAAAAATTGTGCGATCTAGATTAACAAAATACACAGAAGTTTTATATATATAGCATGATATAGGGCTCTATTACAACTTTTTCATTTCAAAACAGAGTGTCCATTTAAATTGAAATGTTGCCATCATATCATTCTCAAGACATTATGTGCCATTTTGGGAACTTGCCAAAAACGCCACGTTTTTGGCAAGTGAAGGAAAATGCTAGCTGCCCAAAAATGCCGGAACATCCATTTGGGAAGTGAAAAAAAAGCTGTCGGGCAAAATTACCTAAATACCCTCTATGTTAATAAATGACCTAAAATTCTAAAGTTTGGCAAGGGCATATTGGTCATTTTATTTTGATTTGATGCCATAAATAAATATTGAACCAAAAAGTAAAAAAGCCAGCTTTTTACCAACTTCCCAAATCACTACCAAAAAAGCCAAAAAACTTGGTAAAAAGACAAAAGTTAGCTTTTTACCAACTTCCCAAAACAATCATCAATTGTATCAATAAGAAAAAGCATGATCAACCTAAGAGGTTGGCCTAGTGGTCAAGGTTTATGACTTGAGGTGTGGTTGCTTCAAGGTCTTAGGTCTTTCAAAAAAAAAAAAAAAAAACATTATTATTCCAGTACAGTTGTTACAATTTTGAGAAATTAACTTTCCAGTTATATTGTGTTGAGAATATAAATAATAAAATTGTTGGTTTTCCTAATAGGTGTAAATTGAATTGACAGACTTGTAAGAAAGAAATAGAGAAATGAAATTCACATAGAATAAAAAACAAAAAATATAGAAAAAGTATAATGCATATAAATAATAAAATTGTTGGTTTTTCTAATAGGTGTAAATTGAATTAACAGACTTGTAAGAAAGAAATGGAGAAATGATACTTGTTTAATTGTAAATTGAATTAAGATACTTGTAAGAAAGAAATAGAGAGATGATACTTGTTTAATTGTAAATTGAATTAAGATAATTGTAAGAAAGAAATAGAGAAATGATACTCACATAGAATTAAAAACCGAAAATATAGAAAAAGTATAATGCATGGCTTATATTTATCTTGAGCATGTGAATCATTCTCAAAATAAACCTAAACCATACCGTGTCACGTAGCACTATCGAAATTTGAAAGAAATATTTGATGAAAGAAAGGATAATAGCAAGAAAGAGTGTGGTTACCAATTACTCCACGATCGTAGCATGTTGAGGTTTTGCAAGTGTCTAGCACTGAAACATCCTTAGCAGCAAAGATAACAGCAATGGTGTTTGGCAATCCTGCAGTTGCTTTCTTCAGCAAACCGGGGAGCAAATCGCTCACCAAAGCCTTCCCAACAGAGGCATTTTCATCATCTACTTCTCTCACAATCCTCATGTTAACTCTCGCTGATTGACCGCTCTTTTTCCCATCAGCAGCAGCAATGTAGCTCTCCACCTGTCGCCACCAACACGAGACGTGAGGCTGAAAGTACATTTGCACGCCTTCGAGGCTTAGGGATTTGACAAAGTTCCGGATCACTCTCTTCTCAATAGGCTGGAATTGGCCGTACCATAACACGGTGAGGCTGACGTTGCCGGAGAGGAGAGGGCCGCCATGGTAGGTGATATCGGTTGCGGTTGCAGTTGCAAATGAGGTGATGCAGAGGGTGGTGATGATGAGGAAGAGAGCTAGAATGGTTTTTGTGTTTGGTAGAGAAGACTCCATCTCTATTGCATTAAAATTTTGCAATTAATGTTTGGGGGTTGGGATCTTCTCTTTCCAACTCTAGTTTCTCCTCATGGGAATTGATGTTTTCCAATGTAACGTCATTGGTTTTGTTTGAATGATCCACAAATTAAGGTGCACTTCAAGGATTAGAGACCACTACTTTGCTAAATTTGTGGTGTGCCTCATCCTTAGATTTACTTTTAGACATAATGATTTTTGGACAAGCTTTACATGGAAAAACAAATTTTAAAAAACCAAAAAACAAAAAAGTGAGTCTAAAATGGGGTTATACCCCAACTTTTTTTTTTTTTTTCTTGAAACACCACATGCCACATCTAATTATTATCCTTTTCCAAAAATTAAAGGGCTAATAAGTATGGATGCAAGATTATAACTAACGAATACTTTATCTTTTGGAATTCTATGTTCACCCAAGAAAACTGAATAATTTATGCCCTGTTCCAACCTCTTCCCAATATGTACGGCTATAAGCTATGTCATATTTTTAAGTCCGAGAATGGGCTAGGCTTGGCCAATTCTAAAATGAAAATTGATATTCTATTAAAAAATTCATAGTGAATATTTTAATGAGAATGATGTGATAATGATAATCTTAAACTAAAAAGGCTATTTTAATAGATTTTTTGATTTAAAATGTAATAAGATCTAAATGTGGCATATCTTTATGTCTATTCTAAAATATATGGACAAAACTTGGTCGAAGAGAAGGGCGCTCACAGTAACCCAAAGCCCGAATTAGTGGAGTAAAATTGATGGGAAAAGGATGCATCCCAATGTCAACCAGCTAGTCGGAGCAAAACAATGGTTGTCATGGCATGAATGATCCCAATTAAAGAGTTGACAGATCTAAATTCATTAGTTCAGAGAAAGACGAGTTGGGCTGCCAATGCACATGCAAGGTGACCACTGAGCAGTGAGTGACCAGAGCCATTGAAACAAGTCTTTCAAAGCACTTTTTCTAACCCGTTGAAATTCCTACATATCTCCATCCATCAACTAGCAGGGAAAGTAAAGCGTATATCTCGAAGCATAGACAAATTGGTTCCATTGAGATATCGAATAGAATATATTCCATTATGGGCAGAGGAGGTAGATAATTGTGTCATGCATACATGCAAGAAAAGAAAAGAAGAGAAGAGAGACTTTCTTATTTGAGAAAGACAAATTGGCTACATATTTTTGAAAGATAGACTCTATCCGAATCTGATATCTACTTTCTAAGAGGGGTTATACGTAGAGAGTCATGGAGACCAAGGATTTTTGTGTTTGAGTCGACAATCGATATTGGAGGATATGATTCAGAGAGGAAGAGAGGTCTTACATGAAGATGAAGAGTCACGAGTTTGATAGCCAAGGATGATTTGCCTGCTGCCCAGTGCCACCAACGCGAGGGAGAGTCATTTCTCTCTCGTTTTGGGTTCTGAGACACGCAGGGAGTCACCTTGGCTAATCTGACAAACTCTTCTCTCTCATGCTAGCCCTTCTTTTCTTCGTTATCTTGCCTTTTTATCGAATTTAATAACTCTTGCATTGCATCGTCAACATAAAAGTTGAAGTTCGTTTGCATGATGGTGGGTCGGCAATGGAGTGGTGTTGGCTGGGCAGCTAATTTTTACATTACATATTTTCTTGCTGTTCATCTTCCGCCTCAAAATTGAGCTTCTTTGCAGTCAAATGGGCTTCTTCTAATGGTTTTACCGTTATTTATATCTCCACTTGATTGATTAAATGCCTTATTGCAGATTTTGATGAAAAATAAAAATAAGTTGTATTAACACTCCTCCTGTATTAACCTCAAGGGATTTGCCAGTGGGTACAACTTGGAGTATGCTCCAAATTAGATTTAATACTCACTAGCTCTAATAAGCGCCTTGAGCCCTTCATACAAAACGTTTGCTCTAATTTTAAATGGGATCCTTGCAAGTGGACAATGAGATTGATTTTTCAGGATTAGTCAGTATATGCATAAAGTGTGCATAAATTGGTCCGGACATCCGATTATAAAATAAACAAATAAATAACGATTAATTGTGTTAGCTAAAAAGCAAAAAAATCATAGTGTACAAGTTGTCATATCATTTTTTTTATTTTTCTACACATCTTTTCGTAAAAAATTCAAAAAAAAAATCTCAAATCACCTCTTAGTGAGCAAGGATTGATTGTGTGATTATGATGAAACTCTGTTTCGTTTTGATTTTTTAAAAATAGTTTTTGATTTTTCAATCCGTATATTTTACTTTTTATTGATTTTTTTAATATTTAAATTTTTTTTTAAAAAACTTTTTTCATCTACTTAATCTAGATAGGCTTAAAAAATATATAATTTTAAAAAAAAAATCATTGAATACAACAAAATATGAAAATATACTATTTTTTTAATAATTTTTTTGTATTCAATAAATTTTTAAAAGATTTACACATTTTATACTTTTTAAGCATATCTAAATTAAGTTGATGTAAAAAGTTTTAAAAAATATATATATGACTAAAATGTTTTAAAAAATGTTTAAAGCTTTCTTATTTTATAAGCCTTCATTTGGCAATGACATTTTTAGTTGGTTTTTTAACTTTTTTGACTTTTTTAGCCTGAGACTTTTTTAGTCGTTTGGTATTTTTGTTTGACTTTTTGACTTTGAAATGGTGTACTTTCTTTTGTCTTTTTACTTATTTTGCCATTTTGTGATTTTTTTTTTTTTTTTTTTTTTTGTCATTTTGTGCTTATTTAGCCCAAAAGGAAAACCAAACACCACCTTTCATTTATTACTATTAGTGATGAGATTTGTCAGAAACAAACTAATTGATTATAAACTTTATTTAGGTAACGTCAAGACTATCCAGGGCGATTCTGAGATTTGTAAGGCCTAAGGTGAATTATGAAAATAAGATCCCTCTAATATATATTTTTTTAATAAAAAAATTATGCATAAAATGATAAGTATCAACAAATTTTTTTATTTAAGTTTACTTGCACATATAATTATTAAAATTATAAACTAAAATTTACTTTCATATATTAAGATATGAAAAAATTAGTATAATGACTCAAAACATTAAAAACTGGTTTTGTTGCTTTATAGTTTAGCAATATCAAGTTTACAATTGACCCAACGATCGCTTAAATACTACTTTTCTTTCATTTTTAGCTGCAAAATCACTAATTAAGGCCTCGTTTGGGAACCCTCCTTTTTAGCCAAAAAGCTAAAAATTAGCCAAAAAGCCAACAACCCATACCAAAAAGTCAAAGATTCTCTTTTGTCTCTACTTTTTGCACATCTTTTCGTAAAAAGCCAAAAAGTCATTCCAAACATACTAGTTTTTTTAACTTATATTTTAGCCAAATAGCCAAAAAATTACTAAATTAGCCTGTTCCCAAACAGGGCCTAAGTTTGTATAATCTAATTTATCTACCAAATACTTTTCAATCCACAAATCACAATCCACTGATTATCTCATATCTGATAACAAAGAAATTATAAAAAAAAAAAAATTTAATGAAACAAATTAGGGCAAAAAATTAGAAAAAAATTATTCAATTAAAACTGATAAAGACCTAGATAAAAAAATTAGGGCAAAATTATTTATTCCATTAAAATCTAATAGATAAAGAAGGTGAAAAAAAAATTAGGGCAAATTTATTATTCCACTAACTGATAAAGAAAAAATGTAGAAAAAAAATTTATTTAATAAAATTGGATAGTGAGAGAGAAAGGACTTACTATGAGAGAGAGTGTGTGAGAGAGAGAGAGAGAGTAAGTTGCCGGAAGAGTGTGTGAGAGTGAAAGAGAGAGATAGAGAGTGAGTCACCGACTCGATTAGTGCTATCTACTATGCTACCCTGCTTTATGTTTGCTTGGTATGCTTTTCTTCATCACTTTGAGAGAGAGAGAGAGAGAGAGAGAGCAAGCAGCAGATGTATTGTATGTATTGTTCTTCTTGGGCCCCAAACACTTTTTTGTATATATTTTCATTTTGATAAATATGGGCCAAACTATACTTATAAATAAATATGGGCTAAATCACACTTATAAATAAATATGAGTCCAATAAAATATTTTGAGACCCTTTAAATTGGCCCTAAAACAAAATAAAAAAAAATTAGGCCCATAACACTTTATTAAATTTGGGAGTCCTTTTTTGGGGCCGAAGGCACAGGCCTCATTAACCTTAGGCCAGGCCGATCCTGGTGGCATTGCAAGTAAGGGTAACGAGAGAGGATAGATAAGTTGAGAATGGATTTGCGAGAGGTGCAGTGTGCCAAAGGTGGTGATCCAAAGATAGGGGGCATAGTTAAGAGATTATGATGGATGCTCAAACAAAAAATGGGGACTTTATTTGCATTCTAAAAAATTAGTTGGACACACGATTTTAATGAATTTTTTTATTATTATTAAGTCCCTATCAAAGTGACCAAAAAGTACTTGATATTGAAAAAAGTGCAAATCGTAGTGTTTGAATACTCCTATCTCATAATCAATCTCAATCTTCACTTCTTCATTTTCTTCTCACTTCCTTTATTTTACATCTTCACACTCAACCCTATTTTTCTTAAATCCATCATTCTTACATTTTATTTCATCATATTGAAGTCAACAATGACAATAAAGAGACGTGTCTAGGCTATATTTTCTTTTTTATATAGAAAATGTAGGTTTTTGGTTCATTTTCATCGTTTTTGATGGATGATAGATTTACGGAATTTGTTCGGATCAGTATCGAACAATTACATTTATTCAAAAACTTATTTCTAAAAAAAAAAAAAATTCACATACTCGGCATTGTGTTTTCGAATATTTAATTTTTTAACTTGTTCATATTCTAATTCCGAACAAAAAGAACTATCCGATATTATATTTCTAAGCAAATTACATATGTTCAGAAACTTATTTCCAATTAAATCTAATTTTGTTCGGTATTGAGTATCTAAAATAATAAAAATATTTGACTATGTGTTTCTATACCTTGAAGTTGATGTTTATTCAAGCGGGACAGGGTGGGCTCGGGCTGGAGAGGTTTGATTTCTTGTGTTACTTCTGTACAATGTTTTAAAAACCGAACTAGTGAACGAACCAGAAAAGAGATCACGTGGACGAGTCACCGGTTTAACCGTCAGGTTGAACCGGAATCGAACCATGACGTAATAAATATATTAAAATTATATTTAAATAAAAAAATTATAAATTAAAAATATTAAATTATCTTAAATATTTCTCCTTTTTACTAAAAAATATAATAATATATTTTAAAATATTATTTTTACCATTTAATGGCCCTCTCTCCTCATATTAAATGTCCTCTGTTTTACCCATAAAATTGGTTCATTTTCCCAACAAACAAAACAGTAGTAGCTCTAATCTCCAATCTTTCTAGTCTCAAAGGAGATGAAAGTGGAAGAAAAGAAGAGAAAAAGGGCAAAACTTTCCTTTTACCAAACAAAAGAGAGAAAGTGGAAGTCTGAGGCCTTATTTGGGGAAGCGACTAGTTTAGTTAAAAAGTCAAAAAGTTATTAAAAAAATTAAAAAGTCAACAATTTATACCAAAAAATCAAAGATTTTATTTTTTCTTTACTTTTTGCACATCTTTTCGTAAAAAGTCAAAAAGTCATCTCAAACATACTAGTTTTTTTTACATCACATTTTAGCCAAAAAGTTACTAAAAAAACTTGTTCCCAAACGAGGCCTAAATTTTTTTCCCCATTTGGATTCCTTCACTTTGATCTCTCAAGCTCTCTGTAGCTCTGCTTCCCCATTTTTGGTTTTTCAATTTGGGTTTGTAACGCCGAGCCAAGAGGTTAGTAGACTTGTTTCATTATGTTCTCTAGGTCTCTCATCTCTAGTCTCTCTCTACAAGATCTAGCTAGATGGCTGTTCTGGAAGATCAGCAACGAAAAAGAAAAATAGATTTGCTCTAGAAGATCAGCAACGAAAAAGAAAAATAGATCTGATTTTATATATATATATATATATAAGCAAATAGGCCCAGTTCAATTAACTCGGGAACGGGTTGACCGGCTCATTAGTTAAACCACCGGTTTCACCGGTTCTCTATAAATACATTGATTTTTCTATTTGAACGGTTTAAGAGAGTCAACTGGACCGAAACCTCATCCGGTCACCGGTTCAACAGTTGAACTGGCGGGTCCGATCCGGGTTTCAAAACCTTGCTTTTATGTGAGAAGTTGAGTTTGAGAGAATTGGGACCAATTTGGATTGTGGGGGTGTGGTAAGTATCTTTGCTAGGATTTTTGAAATATAATATTAATAAGTATTATTTGGATGTCCAAAATAATAAATTAAATTTTAAATTTTAAAATGAGGTGTCCAAAATATTGGAGTGTCCAATCAATTTTATAGGGTGCAAATAGAGCCACTCAACGAAAAGAATGTAGAGAGTAATTAGATGGGTTCTCCTATAGTGTGCAGCACTACGTGGGTGCATAACATATGTACCCCATTATAAAATTGTGAAATTTTATCACAAAATTTTGTAATATTAATAACAAAATATAAGCAATGATAGAGACCATTAAAAGTGGTGTTCTAAATCAACCACTAAGGATGTGGCATCCACTTTAAAAAAAAAAAAAGACACAATAACACTGTGGCAGTGGGTGAGACTCACTGTCACATCATTAGTAGTGGCACTAATTAGTGCTCTCACTCATTTTTCAAATTTTTTGAAAGAATGCTAGAAATTCACTATTCATTATGATATTGTAAGAGAGTTTGGCCTTACATGATTGACTTGGTGACAAATCAAAAATTGTTGTGACTAATTTAGAAGAACATTTTTCGGGGTCTTAATCTTTTTTTTTTTTTTTTCTTTTTCTTATAGCATGGATTTTCTCCATTATATATTTGTAATAGAGAATTTCCATTACAAATCTATAGCTATGAAATAAAAATAAAAATTTATAATTATTTTAAATTAAAAATATATATTATTACAATCTGTCCATTACAAACATATAAATTATACTGAAGAGGATCACAATTCAGTACGGACTTTAGATCTTATCCAGATCTTGAGGTTTTGTAATTTCCTTCAAAGATTTTTTTGGACAAATTTTGATTGATTTTTATTTGTAATGGACTTTTTTCAAAACAATTTCAAATTTTAGCATCATCTAGCCTTGTTTTTTTTAAAAAAAAAAACAAAAATTCAATGAGCATCAACTAATCTAGACTAACTTAAAAAATAAAAACATTTTGACAAAAAATTGAAAACATATTCTTGCTGTTTTTTAGTTTCTTTGTTACGAATATGACCTCTTTTAGTTTTCTTTGTTGCACTCTTCTTTGTCTATTGTTTCATGCATTTGGTGACACCAGACTGGCTTTAATGTGTTTCTGTTAATGAAGTTCACTTTTTTCAAAAATATAAATAAAATTGTCAACTTGTATGTCCTATGAGCACATGTTAGGAACTATTCTTTATTACACTGGCTTTCATGCGAGATGTACAATATTTTAAATGTCTAAACATGAGACCTAAGCTAAGGGCATATATTAACAAAATCTAAAATAAAATAAAATAGCAAACAAACAACAGAAAATCCCCCTTTCTTGGGGGGTACATCAAATCCACCAAACCCAAGCCCAACAACTATACACAACCCCCATAATGGAAAATCCCCTTGTTCTGTTTCTCTTTCCCCCTGCTGTTTTCTACCTAATTTATACCAAACACTGAAAAAATTTGCTGCTCAAGAAGTGAACATAGCAATACCTCAGAAATACAATAAACAGCAACAAGATGGGAGCTGAAGAATCATCCTGAAATGCATTTTTAAGTATTTTGAGCACCCAGAAATTTCCAATTAAAAGAAAAACAATATTAATGTACACCACACAATGTGATTCAGCTTGGTACAAACAAATTTATAATCGTAAACACATCCCTATAATTCAGAGCATTCAATTAATTACATACAATGAGACATTGTTTATTTGCTTGGCTGTTAACAAGGGAAGATTTCGGAAATGGGATATAAAATTTAAAAAGGGATTAAACACGCTGAAACTCGGTACCATCAGTCACTGGGATTCTCTTGGTTTGCATTGCTGTTACGAGACCACTGTTTTCTTTACCATTAGGCCATCTAGAGACCCTCTTACCTTTGTTTTTCCATAGCTTTCCAGCCAACAGCTTAAGTCCACTCCTTAGGTAAGTCGTCATTAGTGTCACAAGCTCCCTGCAGAATGAAAAATACCGATAAGATCATGAATTACTCAAATTTTCAAGAAAAAAAAATTACATAGTATAGCAAAAAAAAAAAAATTTCAAGTTCCACAAAATTGATACTAAGTTTACTAATTAAAAAAAGAAGGACATTATACTTACAATGGTGAGCAAGGAGATCGACCTCCCTTCATGAAGTAGACGAACAAGAATGAATCATAATACTGGCCATTAATGAAATAAAAATCAGACAACCTTCGCACACACTGGAAAGACATTTTCTGGTACAAACGGATGGCGGGGTTATTGTAATAAAGCACGTGGAGGTAAACTGCTTGGCACGTTGGAATCCTTGAGGCATATTTGATAACCTTTCGAATAAGTGAAGTAGCTGAAAATTAAACACCAGACAATTTATTGATTACCCGAATGTTAGAAGTTCAAGAAACATGTCAAAAAATAAAGAAACCACTTACCTACGCCAAGGTTTCTATAAGATTCCACCACTCCCAATGTCAGAATATAAACTAGTGTTTGATCTGAGTATGAAGAGTCAGATCTGAACAAATCTTCTATCTGCAATGGCAATGTTGCTCAAATTGATTAGGACATCATGAAATATAAGTGCCAGTTATGCTTTGAAAACAAGTAAATTCGTAAATGGGGACTCAGTTCCCCCTGGAGCAACCTAATTTTCATGTGGCTTGCAAAAGTAAGGCCCCTTGAAGTGCTTATTTGGCAAATCATGAATCGAATTGTGAATCTCTTTTTAAAATAGTGAATCGAGAATCAGAAGATTCACTTTATTTAGGATAATACATAATTTTATATATGTATAGAATTATAAAATATGCACAATGTTTAAAATGAAATAAATATCTATAAAATTAAATTGTATGTATATATATACATATAAAATCATGTATATTAATATAAATAGTTGATATTTACTTTTTTTGCACAAACAAAAAAAAAAAAGTTCCACGAATTATGCAAATAGAACTGAATCCCACACAGTCAATCGTAGTGAATCGCAATTGAATTTTATGATTCACTGAATCTAAGATTCAACAGCACGAATCGAGTCTTATTGTATGAAACTCGTATTGAATCGTATTAATCAAATCATGAATCTCACGATTCTAACAACCATGCTTATAAACCCCTGTTCACAGTATCAGAAGAAAATAATAGAAATAAATAGGTCATTAAAGGCTCACCTCGCTATCTTTTGCCAGAAGGATTCGTGTTGTGACAAATCCAATAAGTTCATCACTTTGATTGTTGGGCCGACTGCGGTCAACTGCTCCCCAGGATACAATACCATTGCCATTAGCAATATCATGGAAGAACTCAGACTCGTAACTGTGAGAATCAAAATTTGCTTCTAGTCAAAAAGAAAGAAACCACGTCATCTTAAAGCTGATCATCAGCTAGCATAAGATGAGATGAATTAACCTGACGGGGAATAGATCATTATGGATTTTCTCAAGCACCTCTAAATCAGAGGGTTGTACACGCCTATAAGATATGTCTGGACGGTGGGCGCCTTTCAAGTCTGCCATTGAAGAATATTGCATCAATCCCCAGCAAAAACTTGGAGTATTTCTTGAAGAACTTCTTCCATTTATGCCAAATCATCATGGAGGGCCATGCAGTTGATGCTGCTACCCAGTAAAGAAATTTTTCTTTGCATTAATTCCGTGTGTTTGCAAGCCAGGTAACTGCAGAGACATTAAAAGTGAGAAACTAAGGAATGTGTATAAGTCATACCAAGTTGAAAGGAAAATTGAGCTGGTATGGATAGTTTTAAAGGTGACAGGTCTGATGACATGTGTTTATCAGGCCTAATGAACCGCATGCATTCTGTACCTTTATTGAGTTCTGGCAAATATTGTCACAGAAGACTACTACAATATTTTCCATCATATTTCTCTACTTCAAAGTGCATATTTGCAAATACACTCACCCAATGCTTGTATGACTAAGAAATAAGTAGAAGTAACTGGTACTTAGATTCTCTTTTTTTCTCAATAAATTATGGAGATATTTGGAAACCCATGGTAGTCAACTCCAGATAGCAGTAAAATTCAAAGTTCCCTTTTCCTTTCCTCAATCTTCCAGGGATCCTCATGTAATTTTAAGCATAGTAAAAATTATATATTTAATTAGAATAGCAGGGGGGGGGGGGGGGGACAGAGACAACCATAACATTTGTAAATTACGACTACTGATATTCTGCAAATATGATATGAACCAGAGGTTCCACTTTCTAGATGGCATCTCCTGTTAGCATGGCACATGAAAGATAACTGAGAAGTTATTAGAATAGAAGTTTTTTCTTTTTTTCATTGCTACATGCTTACATGAAGATATGTATATTCACAAATATATATATATACAACTCGTCATATAAAAAGTACTACCTTGACAGCTCCCTTGACAGTGAGCTCCAAACTAGCACTAGTCTTATTGGACTCCTTAAAGCTGGTTCTTCACACACGGCCTGCAGAAGTCAACCAGATTGATCATTTTGCCAATGACAAACTTCCCAAGAAAATAAGGAAGACAAAACTATTACTAAAACACTAGAACTATACTTACCCAATGGTAAAGTTTACATGTGGACAAATCATGTCAGTTTAAATTTAATATGCTAGAAAAACAATATGACAGCAAAAGAAAGCACACGTAAATTGTTTGCAGCGGCTAGCAATATGCTATTCGAAGTTATAACCAACTAATTAGCTAAAACGAGCAAAAGAAAATTTATGTCAACATTTGACTAGTGTTGCCAAGAAAAGCATATAGAATTCTAGAAAAAAAAAATTAAAAAAATAATAATTAGAGGAATTACTCGACATAAAAAGATCACCACATAATTAGAAAAATCAAAATCAGTTAATAATTAGAAAAATCAACTGCAAAACATAATTAAGGTACAAACTAGAGTTTAATGTCGAAATTAGTTAAGAATCCAACCTACAAATTAAAGTGTAATGCCAAAAGCAGATATGGGTACTCCAAGAAAGAGAGAGGGTTGTTGAAAAAAAAAAAAAACAGAAAAAATGGAGAGAGAAGTTTATTGAAAAAAGTTTTAATCGGCGATAGTTAACCCTAATTAGTCGATCATCGCAAACAGTGAATGGAAGCAACTTCGTGACAATGAGAGAGATCAACACAGATCTCTATAATGGCCAAAAAAGAGCCCTAAATATTTTTTTATCATTGCAAAAATACCTATATTTTTTAAGTTTGGAAAATAGGCACAATGTAATTGCTACAGTACTCCTATATTTTTCAAAAATTACATTTATGCCCTAAAGTACCCACAAAATTATCTGAAATGTACCCATCCCATACCTAAGTTTTGTAAGTATGTCGTACCCAACAATAAAAAAAAGAAAAGAAAAAGTATGCATGCAGTCAGTATGTGTACCCATGCCAAGTATGTATCTGGTACTAATATGACAATATTTTCAGATCTACCATGCTTCATAGGGGCACCATACCCGCAAAAAAAGATGGACCGTCCGTGGCCAAAAGACGACGATGATTTTTTAGTTTGTCTCCACTATTTCCTTCTTTTATTCTATGTATTTACCCCTCTTCCATCTCATGAAAAAAAGGGGATGAGTGAGCTTAGAGAGTGATATGGTTGTTTTTAACATGTTTTATTTGAATATCATGGCTATTTTGGTGTTCAAATGTGTAGACATGCTTCATGAATATGTGATGGTTATATTATCTCACTGTTTCATGTTTTTTACATCTCTATATTTCTTTCTATTAGATGTTTGTTGTTTGCTACTTTTTTATAGTCATATCAACTCGATGTGTTTTATGAGTGTTTTTTGTGGAGTAATTTGATACAATACGACAATTGATCCAGCTTCTCCTAGTTGATACAAAGAGTTTAGTTAGTTCCATGTTTGTGGGGATCACAAGTCTATGGGTTTCATTACTTGTATTGGGATTTTGTCACAGAAATTCTAGATAGGGAGATTGTTACAGAAGTAATGGTTGAATATTTTTATGAGACAAAACTATTGAGTCGATGTGCCATTTGAAGGCATGGTTGTAAGGGTAGTGGGATTAGGTTTAGAGTTGTGAAGCATACATTTGAAGATTAATTCGCAGTCCATGTGATTCTTCGCTTCTTACAAAGGTAAAATTACATGAGCACTAGTGTTAGACTGAGGACACATTATCAAATGCACCAAAATTAACCTGATTTCTACTATAAAAATCTCTTCACTTATATTCATTAAATTGATTTTGAGAAATATATAGAAAAAATATAAAAATCCTAGTGGCCCACTCGAGCACTTTGAATTTTGGCTTGAAGAGATCCTAAAGAAGCCTGCTTGAAAGCATGCCCAAAAGGTCGTTCGAGCAAGAGTTCACCAACAGAATTCCCAAGGTCTCTACCTGAAAGTGTGCTCAAAGTCCAGCTCAAACACGCAACAGCCTACAACCTGAAAGATGCTACAAGCTCCACTAGAAAGCATACTAAAAAACATGTGCATACGGAATTTTGGCAAGTTCAACTTCCATTCGCCAAAACCTATATAATCTTGGCTTCCTACATCAATTAGGGATGTGCATGAGCAGGCCTTAGGAGAGCTGTAGAACTTTATTCTTCTTCTTCAGAAAAATATTTGCAAACCCTTGATGATCTTGATCTAAGAACAAAATCCTCCTTTTTTGCTTAACATATATGTTCTAGATTTAGATCTTCTTTGCAAAAAACAACCCTCACACTATTGCATGACACATTCATCTCTTGGTTGGTAACGAAGCCATGTTGAACGGAGATCAGAATGAGGAGCTTCATGGTTGGCTACTGAATCAAGAGAGTCTAACAGGATCAAAGCCACAAGGAGTGAAAAGCAAGCAAGGAACTTTGCGGAAGGCTCATAAAGTTAGGTGAACTAGATAAAGGTTGAAATTCCTTTCATCTAGTGTCTTGTAACTCTTGACTTAATAATGGATTTCGTTAGGCTTGTTATGCCTGTGATTCTTATCTCTGGGACGGGTTTTTCTCAAAATTTCCACATAAATTGCTTGTATTTATTTATTTTGATCTTTATGCAATTTGTGGATGAATGCCTTGATTGATTCACTATAACTTGGTTAATTAAAATTTGAAATTAATAATACTTGATCAAGTTTGACCTATTCACCCCCTTTATGCACAAGCTAGAAGTGACTTCAAATAAGAAACAAATCTTTATACAGATATGCTTGCATTATATATATAAGAATACATTGACATATCATATTAAATTGACGATGTACATGCATAAATAAACCTTCATAAAAATCCATAGAAACCCCAGTCATCAAATTGTGTCGTAGATCATTACTTCCATAAGTGACAAATTGAGAGAAGGCAAAATCAAAATTAGTAGGGGCAAACTGAACCCCCATTTCACCCATTTTGGGGAAAAAAAATTAAACTAGAGTTGAAAACAAACGTTTTCAAACCCAACATACCTCTGCCCTTGGAAACAGAAAAAACGAACTAAACAAAATAATTGACATTATAACCATCACCTACAACAAAATACCATAAAACTACTCGCGTCCTGACAACGTTGTGGGTCTGCCGACATGGGTCCTCAAAGCCTACCCTAATGGTTGTGTTGAGCCAATTGCCCAATCATATGGCTAGAGGAGACAGCCTATCATCCTGCTTAAACTTGTAGTTGCACACTGAAATATTCATATACAAAAAATTAGAAAAGTTTAAATCCCTTTTTTCCTAAGTTGAAGACCTGATTAGCTTGAATTTGATTGCTAAGATATTTCATATCCATATCTGGAACACTCATTACAAGTTCAAATTCCTATTTCAGCCAATCTCAATAAAAAGTTTTAAGCCATCCGCAACTGAACTGGGGGGGAGAGAATTATAAACTAGCTAGCTAGCCATCTCAAACAAGTAGGACTAGAAATTCCTTGAATTACTCGATTCAAAAACAAAAACAAAAACAAAATTAATTCATACTGTATAAACAGCCATGGCAAACTAACATCACAGGATCGATTCCATATATCAACCAAACGAAGTTCAAATTTTCAAATTCAAATTCACAATTATCTTCATCAAACAGAGAAAAATTGACGGCAAAAGCTGTTACCTCGTGCTGGGGAGAAGTGGTACCAAAGCCGCGTGAGAAAGAGTTTAGAGAGAGAGAGATCGGAGGGTGGAGATGGAGGAGAAGGGGGAGAGAGAGAGAGAGAGAGAGAGAGAGGAAATCAGTGCTTTTAATGGAGAGAAATTTTGTTTGGTTGAATGGAAAATGAGACGAAATGAAATAGTTATAAGTGTATTGGAATCAAATGCTTTCTTGGCTTGGCATTACAGAGAGAGGATGCTTGATGCTTTTTCGGGTTTTCTTGCGTCACAGTCTATTCCTTCTTTCTTTCCTTCCGTCAACGACTCATCAATGGCTAAAGCATCATCAATGAACCTCCATTAGGAAAAGCACAACAAGGTGCCTACACATCACATTCCTTTTCCTCTCCTACTGGTATAAAAGTGAAAGGGTAAATTACACAAACACTAATAAGGTTTATATTTATTACAATTTTTTCTTACGTGTGGAAAATTATATATCTCTCTTCTTGGGCTATAAAATTTTATTATAGATTTTTTTCTCAGTATTTTAATTTTTTTAAATATCAATTTTGTTCTTATTGAATAAATTACATGAACATCTTTTACATTTTAAAAATTACAATCCCCTCTCTAATCTAACGCCTTCAAAATAAGACATAAAATAATCATTCATAAGATCCATGAATCATAATAGAAAAGTTACATTTTATTTATCAGAGTCTTCTATACAAAAGATATTACATATTAATAACAAAGTAAATGCTCTACGGGCTTACAGCTTCTCAAGTCATCACTTGGTTATAACAAAAGAAGAGTCTAACTCTATACATAGAAAGCCCTTGGCTTGGATATACATGTAACATCAAAACAAAATAACCAAAAAGAGAGTCTTTAACTCCTAAACCTCCTAAGTTAGGACCTTGGAGACTGCATGTCTCCTGTATCTGAAAAATGATGTCCCAAGTAGGGTGAGCCAAAACCCAGTAGAGATACGCTAAACAGTATATGAGAAATAACTAAAACATAAGTATTTGATAAATGTTTAACTCTTATGAACCATCTTAAACCTTTTCCATAATCAATCAATATTGGTGCCCATATTTCAATTCACTTCCAGTTATTACCCAAGTCAATTCATTGACATAATTCGTTATCATATGCACAATCAAAATGAGACTACAACTCATTCATCAACACTTCAATCATAAACATCATTCATACACTTCCATATCTTTGTCATTTTACGGATCTACGTCCGAGAGAACCAACACCAAAATAAATAAGATTTCGGGACTTTCACCCAGGATACTCCAACCAACTTAATTATCAATGGAGTCCCTCCCTTATCTCCTCCCAAATAATGGAGTACATTCCCTATCTCCTCTCACACAAAGATACATATACAATGTATTAAACATGTTGGCATATACAATGACCCAATAATTCACATATCCAATATTTATATCCAACCGTCATATTCAATGACATCAACCAAGTAATTAGTTTTAGTTCACCTAATCATCATGCAGTTTCTACAACAATCATAGTTATCCTTCACCGATAGCCTCAAACAGTTATTTCTGAATAGTTAAATAAATTTATCAAACATATAATTTATCAACTTTCCCATGAGTGAGTGATTTATCAATTCAACTACACCACTTAATCACAATTTCCCCCAATTCCTTTGTTCCCAAATCAATTTCTCATTTCCATGATTTACTTCATTAATTATACAAATGATTTATTCAATACAAATTAGGGCATTTATCCCTCTTTCTCAACTATTGTACCCAAGGCCAAATTTCATCAATTATACACAAATAACCCCATTTCAAGACCTTATATACTCAATGGAACCCAAACATAGAGAACCCATCTTTCAAACATTTCAAATTTCAAACCCTAACTTCTCAAAATTTTCAAATCTCACAATTTATACAAAATGACTAATATTTATGTTAAAACTCATAAAAATGAATAGTTTATCCCTACTTCAAATGGAAAAGCTCAAAAGAGAAGAATAAGGAAACTCAAGATGCTTCAAATCCACACTTTTTCATATCAAAGTGAAGCCCACGCTATGCTCTAGCTTTCTTACAAAGAGACTAGAGTAGAGAGACCCAAGAACAATGTGTGTTTGTAGAGAGAGAATGTGTGTAGAGAGAGAGATAGCCGGATCTAGGGTTTGGAATGAAAAGGAGATGAAAAAGTGACAAAAACACGTTGCTGCGAACTTATATATGCGAGGCTTGCTCGAGCGAAGGAGTTGTCGCTCAAGCGACCAGACACAACAAGTCCTCGCTCAAGCGCAAGAAGCGTCGGTTGAGTGAACAATGAGAAACTACAGGTCTGAACCAAAACAGACGCACGCTTGAGCACAAGAGTTCTTGCTCGAGCGACGGATCAAACAACACAGGACTTGCTCGAGCGCTAGAAAGCTCGCTCGAGCGAAGAATGTCATCCTTCAGGTCTAAAAGAGACGCAGATGCACGCTCGAGCGCAAGAGTTCTCACTCGAGCGAAGAGACACACGACACAAGTCTTGTTCGAGCGTAAGAAAACTCGCTCAAGCAGAAGCTGCGTCTGAAAAAGAAACCTGAAGACTCACAATACTCGCTCGAGCGCACAAAGTCTCGCTCGAGCAAAGAAACAAACACCCAAGGCTCGCTCGAACGAGCGGAAAAAGTCTCGCTCGAGCGAAGAAACCAAATCCTAGGTAATAACCATTTGTTTCAATTCACAATCAACCTGTTCCAAACTTACCCAACACATCCCACATCTCAAATACAAGGAATTAAAGGATGGAAATAAGATATAAACAACAACAACAACCAACCACTAGATTCGAGTCCGGAATACAATAAATAACGGGAAAAACTGGGATCGCTATACTTAAGGTTTAAAGTAGCATTACTAATTACCCACTTGCTTGGTATTAGTTGAAAAAAAAATTCATTGAAAAAAAATTTATTTGAAAAAAAATTTTGTTAGTAAAATTTTTAAATTTCTGTTTAAAAACCAACGTAAATTTATTTTTTGAATTTGCATTTTTTTCTCAAATTTACAAACTGAGACAACCACTTATAAACCAAAAAAATTATCAAACAAATTTTTATGACAGTTTTAAATTTTTTTGTAAATATAAATTGAAAATGGAAAACGAAATGATTACCAAACAGACTTCAAATGGTAAAAATGTCATAAAATTACCAAATAATTAAATAAGTTACAAACGTAAGAAATGACTTATCAAAATATTCTTAGGTCATGTATGGTTTGACTTTTAGAAATTTTTTTAAAAAATTAAAAATTAATTTGGTTAAGAAATAAAAAATAAAAAATAATTATCATTTTTATATAATTTTTATCTTTCGAGTGGTTAGAAATATTTTTTTACAAATTAAATTAAAAGTTAAAATGATAATTATTTTTTATCCTTAAATGATAATTATTTTTTATAATTTATTTCTTAACCAAATTAATTTTTAATTTTTAAATTTTTTTTCTAAAATCAAAACATATATAGTTTAAGAATTTTTTGACAAGTTATTTATTACATTAGTAACTTATTTAATTATTTGTTAATTTTACGACATTTTTACTATCTGAGGCATGTTTGGTAACTATTTCGTTTAAAGTTTTCAATTTATATTTACAAAAATTTTAAAAACTATCATAAAAATTTGTTTGATAATTTTTTTCGTTAATAAATTGTTGTCTTAGTTTGTAAATTTGAGGAAAAAACGTAAATTTAAAAAATGAGTTTACATTGGTTTTTAAACAAGAATTTAAAAATTTTACTAACAAATTTTTTTTTCAATTAATTTTTTTTTCAAATAATTTTTTTTTCTAATTAATTTTTTTTCAATTAATTTTTTTTTAACTAATACGAACCGAGGGGGCAATTGGTAATGTTACTTTAAACTTTAAGGAGGGGATTGTAATTTCTAAAATGTGAGGGGTGTCAATATAATTTACTCAGTGAGGGCAAAATTAATATTTAAAAAAATTAAATTACTGAAGGGAGGAACCTGTAATGAAATTTTAAACCTCAGGGAGGGAGATGTAATTTCCAAAAAATGAGGAAAAAACTATAATAAATATAAATCTTAGGAGTGTTAGTGTAATTTATCCGAAGTGAAAAAATTGCATAAATTCATATTTTTTTGAGTTATAATTATAAAAAATAAAAAAACAATAAAAGAATTATATCTAGATATCTCAATATAATGCTATAATTAAAAAATAAAAAAATAAAATTGATCGTAGCTAAAGAAAATAATAATGTAACTAAGATGCATATATAGTATAAATTGTGTATAATAGAATTCTCCGATATAAAAACATCTTTAATCAAAGAAATTTTACTTTATTTTATTTTATAATCAATTATTCAGACCAACTTACATACACTTTAATTAATGTAAAATTCATGCAGAGCGCCCCGTGGATTGGGCAATTTTTTTTTTTTTTTTTAATATAATCTAGTATTTAAACCAATTTATATGCACCTCAATTAATCCGAGAGTCGCATAAGGGCCCTCCACGTTAATCCATGTAGATCAGGCAAATTCAGACAAAACCTGCATACGTAACCCCAAATAATTGATACCATAGAATTGAACCTAACACCTAAATAGAACACACCCATGCCCTGAACTCCGAAAGTTTTATTTTAAAAACACCAAATACAACTTATTTTAATTTTATTTCTCAAATTCATATTGTTTTGTAGCCTAAGTTCTTATTTGAAAGGGAAAAAAAGAAAATTCATAATTTTCATAAAATAAATTAATTGGAGTCTTGCATTTTAAAGATCACTTTTACTAAATTTGTGAGTTGAATGATATATATCTCTTTCTGAATTATGTTTAAAAATGAGAAATTTCATCCCAGTGGGATAGAAAAATTTTTTTTAACATAAACATAGACCTCACAATATTTCACTTACACCCTATCACATAATTACTTTTATTTTGCATAATTTCATAATTTTTTTTTCACTGTCTCACTACTGTACTATAATTTCACATTTAAAAATTGACTTTGGAAATAAGTGAGGATAGTTTTTATTTTCACACATCATTTTATCTCAATGCATATACTTAGATATTTATTATTATTATTATTATTATTATTATTATTATAATTTTATCTTAAAAATAAAATTGCTAATAATATTTTAATTTTCTCTATTCCAAACTTCAACTCCCAAATCAGTATCCGTTTACCAATACCACCAACTGCTATACATGAAATCTTCCACTATCTTGACCTTCACTTTTGCCATGTACCCCCTTCTACAAACACCCCTCCTCCCCTCACGAACTCCCTTCTGCCACAAACAACCTACTATTAGTGCTTAACCAATCACCACCGTTCGATTATCAAATGTTGAACTAATAATGTTTGTTTCAATATCAATTATTAAATCAATATTGTTTGTTTGGATGGGGTAGTTCTGAGAAGAAGCTGATGGTGGCCAGGTTAGGGGGTCAGGGTATGAAATTGATAAGGTATAAGTATTTTTCACATGGTGAGTTATGTACTGAACAAAATATCATTCTTTAAAATCATATGTATTGATAGAAGTAGGCCTATAAATGCATCGGATTTGGAATTTGAATTTGATTATGACAAACTCGAATCTTATCCGAATCCGTTTATCATGTATCCGATTATAAATTACCCGAATTCGATAATTTTGAATATCTGATCCGATAGTCCGATCCAATCCATTTATTTATTTATTGGGCTATAATTTTATATAATTTGAATTTTTTTTCCATTGTGTTTTCTTTATTCGGATCGGATTTTTGCATATTTGATCCGTTTAATAAACGAATTTGGATTGCCGGATCAAATTTTTTGTATCTTTAGATATTTAAATTAGATTCGGGATGAATTCAGATTAAATATAATTCATTCACAACCCTATATAGATGATATATCGTAAGAATTTTTTGTGTGAAAATAAAAGACACCCTCAAAGAACGTGTCACAAACAAATTGTTAGTAACGAATTCTTAAAATTTTTTAAATTTTTAGTTGTTAGTGGAAATAACATTTTCCCATATTTAAAAAAGAAAAAACTAACATCTAAATATAATTATAAACAACAAAACAAACTTAAATTTTTTCTCCCCAATGTAATTTCATGTTACTTGACAAGTTTGAACAGTTGACATAACCATTTTGTTGCAATCATAGTAACAAGTTCAGGATATGAAAGTATTATATATTGAAATAATTAGTAATTCTATAATAACTCATTAAAAAAAAATCACCAATAGTAAAAAATAAAATTAAAAAAACTTTAAAAATTGCTTGAAAGGGATATTTAATTTTGAAATTTAAAATGTCTTTAATTATAGAAATATGCCGCTATAATTGGGTGGCTTCTCCCTGATATCCTTTGCTCTTTTCTTCCTTCAAATGCTTTGTTTTCTGGCTTGTACCCCTCCGGAAATTTTTCTTTGATAAATTAAAAATCAATGAAAAATCATCTTTTTTATAACATCAAATTAAAGCTTTTACAAATTGGAGTGTAGAAAGAAACCACACTTTCTATAAGTCAAGTCCCAACAAATACATGAATTTAAAAGAAAGAATTTATGTTATCCCATTGATCATATTCAACAGACAAAGCTAATGCTCCAGCTTCCAGTAGTATTAGTAGGTATGCAACCTTCCTCTTTTTTTTAAGACAGGCTAATTTTTGAGACTCAACCCCACGCCACAATGACATTGCTCAAGGTCACGAACTCTCATTTATTTTACTGTATAAAGGAGTTAATAGCCAACTCAACTAGTCTACATTTACAGATATATTCAGGTGTGAACCCATAGAACTCAAAGAACAGAGCCAGTCATGAATCGATGGTTCAATACAGCTTCTGCAATTGGCCGTTTCCGGAAGTCAGGGTTCAGCATAGCCTGCACCAAAAAGAAACAACAATTGTATATCAAGAACAAAGCCACAGTGCCAACAGGGAACCAAAGCTTCGTCACTTTCCTTTCCCCTTTTTTGGATAGTTAATAAAAAAGATAGCTTCCATCAAGTCAGCACAGAAAATAATTAAACCTGCAGCAATTCCCAACCAGCACCATCACCGAGATCCAGAAAATTGACAGCTTCTAACAAGCGGTCATCTGCTAAACAATACCTACACCATATAAAAAATAAAAAATAAAAAAAGGGCAAATGAACTGATCAATGGCAAAGAAGTGCCATACTAAAAACATAAATGGGATAACACAATGGGACTGCAGAAAAAAAAAGGTCTTGATTCTAGAGGTGTAATATTAGAAAATTGTTTTGTATTAGTATGGAAACATTTGGCGACGATTACCAATGAAAATATATCAGATGGTCTTACGTTTGAAGCTGCTAAATTTAAGCAATGTCAAAAAGTAGCAAAGATTTGGCAAATGGCCTGGCAGAAATCTAATGCTAGTAGTATGTCAACAATCACTTATCAAGGTCAACTAAGTATGGCTGCATAAATAGTAGACATCAATTAATAATCAGCCCTTATGCTAGCAGGTTATCAGAATGGATAGGCAAACAAAACAGGATCTTCGACCAGACCTAAAAATAATTGGAGCATAGTTAAATGCTGACAATGCAACCTGACTCCTTTTGCCAACATTTTTGGCATAGGAGAGCTTGGAAAGACCGAAAATCAGGTGGCTTCAAGCTCTACTATTATGGTTTTTAGAATGAAGCTACAAGCCGTCTACAAGTAACAATTGTAAATTGTTTTTCACAACATAAATTTCAACAATCTAATAATATGATAAATAGTTTTTTAAACATTCAGGGGACCCTTATCTGGTGAGGATTCAAGCAAACATCAGCATATAAAGCCCAAATGCCTCTGGTGTGTAGTCTTCATTTGCGTAGGAACCTCAGATTACACAGCCTTCCCATGAGGGGCCTAGTCTATCATGGCCCAGGGGACCTTCTAGAAAAGCCAGACAAGACAACCAACAAGTGAGAGCTAAGCACAATTCAGTAGCTAAAGGGCATTCCACCAAATATACATCAATGACACAACCATCATCAGTATTTCAAGGGCATAGTCTGACAGGAACTACCAAAAAGGTCAGAATAGACAACCCACAAGTCAGAGCAATGCATAATTCAGTAGCTAATTGCAATTCCAATGAAATTCAGGTCTTTAATGCAACTATAGCTCATCAGAATTAAGTTCACTGGATCCAAAAATTCTGTTCATAATGTTGTGTGCGCACGTCAAAAAAACCTATATATAGATATATGAATATAATTTTAATGTAAGCAGTGCTTAAATCTTAAAATTTAAGAGAGGGGTTCTTACTCTCTTGTAGCTTCAAGATCAAGTCGAAAAGTGCTTTCCAGAAGTCTCTGTAAGTTTATTGCATGAAGATTTAGGATGGATGAAGAGCTAATTAAATTACAACTCAAGAAAAAAGGTGGAAATCATGAATGAACAGTAGAACAACTTCATACTGTTGTAGCTTACTTGCAATGAAAGGCTATCCATGATTCCTGCTTCACAAAATGGAATAAACGCCAAGTATGCAAAAAGAAGACCTGCTTCATATCTGTAAACAGGAAACAATGACATGCAAAATAATAGCTTATATATTCAAAATAACCACAAAAAAAATTCAGGAAATTCACATGTCATCTGCTATTCCAAAGGCTCTTTTCTCCATAGGACTGAATGCACCAGCTGCAGATGCCCGTCTCCAGAGTCCTTCTGACAATGCTCCTGAACCTTCCTCTAGTTGTGAATACCTAGAAACATCTGATCCTATAAACCACCAGTTGGAAGGTAATCATGAATCTCAGTTACACAAGTAATTCATTAAAATAATTCTCGATATTCTCCTTTTTCTTTTTCCTTCTCTCCTTGAACTTACCCATCATCCAGAGCAATAGAGCAATTAAGGTGTTACAGATTCTAATAAACCACCAGCCTGAACCCTAGTAAAAGTAGGTAATTAGTGACAGAGTAGCTGAACACCCAGTGATGGGATGACAGTTTTAGCCAGAGGTTTTGCCACACCAAAACTATGGGAAGAGGCTGTTGCAAATAATTCGCTTCAGCATTCTTATGCTCTCATTATTAAAAGAGTATAGACATTGTTTTCACATGAAGTATTCTCCAAAGGAAACTAAGGAAGAACATTAACATGCACAAAATCAGGGATGGGATATATGTGTGCATGAATCCAACTGAACCTACACCAAGGAACCCACACAATATATTGGGGATAATTGAAGAACTCCAATCTTGACCAATATATTTTTAACACTGATAAAGGCATACTTTGTAAGAGAACTTATGGGTTGGATTTCTGCAGGAACTAAGAACATTTCTTATCAAATTGCTCTAAGAGTTTTTCTAGAAGAAACTAGATTAGTTGATGCCCACATCTAAGTAACATCTTGAATCTCTTTGTCTTACATGGTTAGTTTTGCAATGTTCATGTCTCTTTGATATCCAAAGGTTTCATGCAAAATTGTTATGCTGCACTCATCAACAAGATTACGAGAAAATAAAAACATCATCTTCAAAGTCATTTCTGCTACTGCATGACCTTTCCAATTTTCAATAGAAGTCCAGGTCATATGATTTTCTTTTCAGTATTATATGTCTTGTATTAATCATCTATTGATAATTGTAAGGTAAGAAGACATGCATTAAATTAAGATATGCATGTTTGGCAAGCTAACACCAGATGAACACTCCGTTTGGATCATGAGGGGAGATGAGAAAAGATCACCTAGGTGAGAAAAGAAAATAAATGATTATGCTTTCTCACTATTATGTTTGGATGAATAAAAAAGAAGTGAATATGGTTTCTCACCTATCTTGTTTGGATAGCGTAAGTAAGAGAAAGCAAAAGAAAGTGTTTGATTTCATTTTACCAAAATAACCTTCCGTATTAATAAGCCACATTTTTTCATGAGGGTAATTTTGGTATTTTAAACAAGTTTCATTAAACTCAATTCTTTTCTCACCAAATCTCACCACTTTTGGTGAGAAACAGAACACAAGTTTGGTAAGAGTCTATTTCTCACCATCTCTCACCATTTCTCACAATTTCTTTTCTTTTCTCACCAAACCCCTCCATCCAAACAAAGTGTGTTATTTTCCTACATGGTCATGACAACTAGCTCTTCCGCAGCCTACTGTAGCCTGTATAAATGTTATAATTTAAGCACACTTCTTTGTTTGGTTGTTATGAAGTACATTCAAAATAAATTACACCAAGGGCTATACCGTATATCAACAGAAAAAGCAAGATCCCGAAGCCGTGGAACTAGGTAAGCTGCATCTTTCTCATCCACAGTACTGCCATTAGTCAAAAGAACTTTGTATGATGTTCAGTAGATTGAAGAGAGCAATTGTGTAAGAGATGAAAGAAGCCACAATGTGAATGAAATTACAAATGCCAAAGAGAGCATACTTGAGTACAACAGAAGCAGGTCCAAGACTTTGGTGTAGTCGGTCGTGGTCATGCATGTAGGCTAGGCCACATAAAGCACCATGAAGCAACTTAATAACAAAAAATCTTCTACGCTTTATAGTTAGCTCTTTTTCAAAAGGATTCCAGGAGTTTTTCCCTCCTAGTTTTGACATTTTTTCACTCTTAACTTTTGCATAGTCTGCGGCACTGTATTTCCCATCATTACGAAAAGCAAGCCACTGTACAGAACACATTTCATGTAACTTGTGTAAAAAATTTACCAAGAAACGTGTAACACGTGATATGAATGATACTTATATAACAGACCTGCTCCCCAGTTTTTGTCTCAAACCCACCAAGAAGTATTTGGAGATTCTGAGAGACAGTTTTCGAACTGCTCTGCAAAGGAAAAACATTATTATATAAGGTTATTGGCAGAATCCATTCACTAGTAAGCATGAAGAAATTATAATAACAAAATGAAGTTTCCAAGTACTTTTAAGATCTTTTATTGAAAGTATGATATCTTACTTGAAGGAATGCATGAACATTTAGCTCATTTGCAGCCATCATATCAGCCTCAACACCACCAACTTGTTGTCCAGGATAAACCTTCATCATTAGCATGACATTAAAAAGAAAATATGGTAATTTTAAAGAACTCAGTTGAACAGAAGCTAATGTAAAAGAAATAGTTGGAGTTCCTACTAATACATCTAAATGCACAACTCATGTAGCCAAGTAGTAAGAGTATACAGCAATGAAAGCTTTCCATAAAAAGCAAGCTGCCCACACATTTTAAACTTTTATTAATAGAAATTTGAAGAACAAAATCCAATTTCCGACAGATGCTACACAAAAGAATAGAACCTAAATAGCTAATTTCCTCCTTTTTTCTCCAAATAAAATAATAGTAACAAAGCCACAGCCTACAAGACATCTTATAGTAATTCAAAGTAAAAACAAATGAAAAGGAAGTACACAAGGACAAAATATATCACAAGGATGAACTGTGACAATGTTTAACTCAAGGAAATTGAAAAGGAAAAAAATACTAGATTATTGATTTCATTAGCAAAAGAGAGGCTTGAGTAATTGAGCGAGTCATCACTACACATGTCCCTTTCATAGGTAATGAGCAATCTGTCTTCATGCATGGTCTTTAAGTAAAATTGCATTCGTCATTGGGAAAGCAAGATATATATATATATATACAGTGCTCGTAAAAGGCCATGACCGCAAGGAAAATAATAATCACCTTAAAAATAACAGGACTGCCTCTAAGTGGACCCTGAGCCATTCTTCCTTCATAAAGCCTGCAAAAGAACTGCCACGGATGGTATCAACAACAAGAACAATGGCAGACAAGACTAACAATAACCAATTGGTACATATATAATCATGTTCTCCTATAGTAATGTCCACGAATTATCCCCTTTTTAGTTTCTTTTGGGGAGCATATATAATCATGTTCTCCTATAGTAATCTCCACGAATTAATGCACCTGATTTTCACATTGCCTTCTCCCACATCTTGAACTCTTAAGCGCCCGACATCTCCGGCTGAATTTTCAATGTCCAACCCCAATTGTAATCCTGAGTAACTGCAATATTACAACTTTCATCCATCAAATATAAGAAAATTCAACCTAAGACCAAAGTCACTTAAAAAAAAAAAAAAAGAAAGAATAAAGGCTCAAAAATTGTATGCTCTTACTGGAAAGAAAACAGTACAGCCAACTACATAACTTGACCAAAACAACACTGATGGATAAGATTAACCGAGATCATTATAAACAAATGGGAATTTCACACTGCCCACGCTACAGAAACCAAAGGTACCCTCTATTTCTCGGGGGATTGACCATGCCAGTTTTGACATTCCTTTGAAAGATACTCCTTGAAAGTGATACAAAATTCTCACATATCTTATGAAAAAATAGTAACAATCTTGACATTTTCGTGAACCTTTTAAAGCTTGTTTAATTAACAGGATTAATAATGAAGGGATTAATAATCAATGAGAATTAGTTATCTTATTTGCCGAATAAAGTGAGATAGGTAATACCCTTTTTGGAAATATATATAAATCCAATTATATGTATATTTTGTATGATTGGATTAAAAAATTCATAAATTTTGTTGGATAGTATAGTATGAACCTTGGAATCTAATATGAATAATTAAATTTGTAACCAAATAATAGAATTTAAGACAGATGATCCCAATCTTATATTATAGTCCACCCAATCAAACAAGCGTTTAGATTCAGCACAGTATTAGCTATTTAATTATTTATTTAATACAAAAATGTTTGACATAAATAACGGAGATTTGGGTTGAATTGAATATTAACACCTGGTGATGTTGATGAAGCCATAGCTACCAATAAGCCTACCGACTTCGAAAGAATCGGAATTAGTTATTAGACTCGCTTTAAACATTCGACCAGTAGGAGTCTTCTTCTTCTTCTTATTCTTGTCTAAATTCGAATCGAAGCGACCAAAGAAGCTCAGAGATTTGTGGCGAAACGAACAAGAGGTTAAGGAGAGAGAAAGTGCCCCACCAGATGCAGAGAAGAAATCAGGTCCTGTGTGTGTCATCATCATCATCATCTCTCTTTCTCTCTCTCTCTATCTGTTGATGAAATGACGCAAATTGACGATGAAATACGGACGGAAGGATAGAGTTTATCAGCTTCGTCACCACGTCAGAGCAGATGGACCATGCGTGTGAATGAAACACAAACACAGTTACACAGAAGATTTAAATATTTTTCGGGACTCTTTACCAAATGTATTATGGGCACTGTGCGGTAGAGTTGTGGAAAATTGTTTATAATTTATGTCTAAATAGTTTATAATTTATAATTATGAATATAAGTTGATTTTTGACTTATTAATTAAGCATCTCCTATCTCACTTAAAGAATAAGTTGATTTCTAACTTCTAAAAAGTTATAAGTTATAAGTTAAACCAAACACATAAAAATAGCTTAAATTAAGTTGAAAGTTGAAATAAGCAGCTTTTAAACTGCACTAAACAGGCACATCAAATGTTTGGTGTGGGATTTACACTGTGAGTCGACATTTGATAATTTATTTGGTAAAATATTCGAGTGTGTAACATTTGGGATGTTTGGGAAGTTAGATTTTAGGTTTTTTTATTTTATTTTATTAAAAGACAAATTAGTTATAAAATTAAAAAAAAATAAATCTAAATAAAATATTACATCAAATTTCATAATCATTTTATTTTGAGTAGTGATTGGTAGCTCGAATTTGAGTCTCCCGAATCTCCTAAATTCAAAAAACGACGTCGTTTTTGAATTATTATTTTATTTTATTTTTTTTTTCAGAAGAAGAAAATCAGAGGAAGAAGGAGGAGAAGAAAAAGAAGTGGAGGGGAGGGGGCTAACAAAATCGGGTTGGAGGCGGAGGCGGGGCCGGAGGCGGGGCTGCGATGAGCTGAGGCGGGGCTGCGATGATCGATCAGTCGATCTGCCATCGATCGGCGGCGGTGGAGGCGAAGGAGGGGCCCTCTCTCTCTCTCTCCATTCCCTCTTCTCTTTCTCTTTTCTTTCTCTCTTTCGGGCTGTTCGGAGGGGGATTTTAGGGGAAAAATCATTATTGTTTTACTTTTTCTCTTACAAACATTACATCCAACTACAAAAAAACTCAACTATCTTTCCAAACACAAAAAAAAATTTCTCCAATAACATCCTACAACTAAAAAAACCTACAAAAAAAACTCACTTCCCAAACATTCACATTACCCTTAAATATCAAGGAAATTACCATATATTTTCAAAATGAATATTACAGAGATATATATATATATATATATATATATTAGGAGATTTGGTAATAGACCAATCACTGTTTAATTTATTTTTCAAAAGGACAAGGATTATATAGGTACTTTCAAAATCTCCTAATATTTTAAAACTTATTCATTACAGTTATATATATATTAGGAGATTTAGTGATAAACCCCTCACTGTTTAATTTATCTTTCAAAAGGATAAGGATTATATAGGTATTTTCAAAATTTCTTAATATTTTAAAACCTTTTTCTTTTACTATACTACTATCATATCTATTAGCCCTTCTATTAAGTCATTCTCACAATGTATTTCAGAGTAAAATTTTACTCTGAATCATAGTAAACTTTACTCTGATTCAAAGTAAAATTTTATATCGTTAAGCAAATCAATATGGTTTTAACTAAAATAAAATTTTATATTGTTAAGCAAATTTAACCAAAATAAAATTTTACTTTGATTCAAAGTAAAATTTTATATCGTTAAGCAAATCAACATGTTTTTAACCAGAGTAAAATTTCAGAGTAAAATTTTATTTTGAATCATAATAAACTTTACTCTGAAAGTACAATTTTATTATAATCTAAGGAGAGTATCTACTTTAAATCACACTAAGTTTCATTTTTATCAACACCAGCACAAGAAAAAAAAAAGTATCTGTTTCAATATGTTTCTTCATCATCATCAACAACAACGAAAAATGATCTAAACTTGCATAATAATAATAATTAAAAAAAAAGAACTTGAGAAGATTGAAAATAAATAGATCAAATTTTTGAACAAATCACAACCTTTTATCTGTACAAATAATGTGATTGAACACCAAACAAAAGCTATGAGACTAGATTCGGAAGACCAGAAGCTTCCAAGCACAATCTCCCTTTCCAATTTCTTTTCTTCACAATCACTTTGCAACAATCAACCACCATAGGTGGCAAAGGATCTTTAATCTATAATAATTATAGAAAACTTGCTCAAATCCACCATCAGTGGAAAACAATTTCAAATCACCATGTTTCTTCAAACGCTAACCCTCTCTCTCTCTCTCTCTCTCTCTCTCTCTCTCTTCAAACCCTAACCTTAACCCTCTCTCTCCAACTTCTCAAAATCAGCCTTCATTTCCCGATGTCGCCGTGGTGGAAAACTTGAGGGTGTGAAGTAAGCCAGAGCTAAGAGGTTATCTCTCTCTCACTCTCCTTTCTATTCTCTGTCTCACAACACAGAACCACCATTGTTGGACCTTCAAATCAGCCTTAGATATGGTCCATTACAGCTTGAGCCGTCTGTACACCTCGAAGATCAATGACCTCTCCCTCTCTCTTTCTCAATCTCAGTCAATCTCCCCCATCGTCTGACCGAGAAGCCACCGCTGATCTGAGGGTCTTCAGATCTACTAGATTTGTGGCAAATCTGAAATCTGAGGCCTCTTTAGTTGAGGGTATAATAGTCTGATAAAATATTTAAATAATAAATTTTGTCCTTTATACAAGATTTTATAATTATGAGGGATTTTGAAAGTATAATTTTTTTCTTAGTCCTTTTAACAGTAAAAGGAGAGTAAGAGGGGTTTATAGCCAAATTTCTCATATATATACTAGTTAAAAGGCACATCTTATTATTATAGTATATTTAAATTTTATATTTTAATAATTTTTTTAAAATAAGAATATTATTGTATAAAATTGAATAGATTAAATCATTAGATATATGATGGAATTATATAAATTATATTATAAAAAATAGAAATTAGAAAAAAAATATAATAAGTCTTACAATTTTAAAATAATTATACTTTTTTTCTTTTTCAATAAAACTAAAATTTTGAGGGAGTCTAATATAATTATATCAAATTTGTATAAGTTAATATATTTTTAACATCTAAGTGTTTGTTTAGGGAAATTCTATTTTCACACACTTACTTACCTCTGTGCACACACTTAATGATTTTTTTTATTTATTACAATGTTGTCCTAAAATAAAATTACTAAAGTGTCCTTATCTTCTCCACCAAAACCCTAATTTCTTCATCTCCTCTGTGCACATACTTTGATCGTTGTTGAATGGATTCACCATTGTTGACATTTGTCTTTCTTGGTTTGGGGATTTTCCTGGGTATTTTCTCTCCAATCGTGCAGTCTCAAGAAAATCTGAATTTTGGATTAGAATCTCCACCAACTCCACAGTCGCCGCCGACATCTCTTTCTCTGCCATCGTTCCCTTCTCCGCAGCCACCTAGATCTTCCCTTCCTCTTTTTCCGTTGTTCCCTAGATCATCACCTCCACCACCGCTGACTCCGTCGTTACCATCTCTACCTTCTCCCAATCGTTGGCCACCGCCGAGGACACCCCCTCAACCTTCTCCCAATCGCCGGCCACTACCGAGGACACCTTATCGTGCGACTGCGAAGTTGCTGCCTCAAGATAACGATAGGAAGAAAGAATCACAAAGCAAAAGCAGCCATGGAAAAGCAAGCCGAGCTTCCAAAGAAAACCTCAATTTGGCGAAGAAAATTGGCTTGATGTTTGTGGGTATTGTGGGTATAATGCAAGTTGGTGTGGTGGCATTGTTACTGATCAAGAGATGACAACTGTTGAAGAACAATAGTAGATACTAAAAAACATGGCAATTGATTTGATTTGTAACAATTTACCATTTTCTCATTAATTCACGGAGCTTGTTATTATATAGTGAGAGATGAGGTAGGGTTCTATTGAATTGCGATTCTGTAGCGAGTGGCTATCAAATATAGATTATGAATTCAACGTGGCATTGACAGAGTATACATGGATTACACAAATTAAGGATTGATCAGAGCATTGTCTCGATTAGGGTTGTCAATCGTTGTTGTAAATGGGTAACTCTTGATTTGCATTCTTTTTCAGACCAAAGTAGGGGAGAAGAAACAATCCTTACAAATGGATGTTGGTTTAGGGTTTCAATGTCAAAGAGAGGGATATTTTTGGCAAAAAAGGTTGTGCAATGAGTAAAATCACAAAATTCAAAATTAGTTGGTATGTGCATTGAGAGAGGATGTGGAATGAGATGTTTTGGTGTGTGGAAATAGAATAACCCCTTATTTTGCCTTTAGCTTGTTTTTAAATTTCCAATTTTGTCCTTTAACTTGGTTGGTGAAATAAGAAAAATTGTGGTGGTGAGTTTTTGGGAATTATGTAAGAAATTTTGATTCATTGTTATTAACATAATAGTTCAAAAGGTGAGATTTTTTTGAGTTTATTTATTTTTAAAAAGTGATGTTAGAGTAATTATTTATATGGTTGTTATATCTTCAATTTTTGATTGATGTATCTTCAATTTTTGTAAGATTAAATACCATTCAAATAAAAAAAAATTCCAAAATTACTTAAAAAAATCTAGACTCATACCTAAAACTCTTAAATACGTATAAAAACTTTTAACTGTAACTTTTACTAGTATTTTAACTATTCAAGTTTGATTTGAAAACTTTTACGAATTTCAAAATTTGTTCAAACCTATCATTTAACTTGTTTTAATTGTTGAATGTAACATTTTATTTTTTAAATTGGTTTTTCTATATGTCAAATAATTTCTTTTTAACTTTAGCATGGTTGAATTTTTGACAAAAAAATTAAAAAAACACAAAAATAAGATCAAACACCATATAAAATTGAAAATTGAAAGCTGATTGTTGAAAACTGAAGACTAAAAACTAAATGATAAATTTATTAATTGAAAAGTTGGTTGTTAAAAAATTCAGTGTTGAATATAAGGTCAATTTAAATTTTTTTATTTTCAAATTGTTATTTTAAAATTTTAAACTAGAAAAGGCTTGCTTTATGGCCATACCGAAATTATCACTTTTGCTGTGAATATTCTCTTTGTTTCTGTTTGTTTCATCTTTGACTTTGACTGTTTACGTTGTTTCTGTTTCTTTATTAATTCAGTGAATTATCTTATATTTGTTTTATATTTAGCTGTAGAGAAAAGCTATAGAGAATAATTTTTCTTATAAATTCGAAAAAAATGCTAAAGACTCATAGCTTCACCCACAATGATATGGTAACAAAATTAGGGTTTATATCATTGGGTGTATAACAAATAAAAAAATGATACATATCATATCACATCATTATAGATCAAATTATGTGAGCTTTTCGAGGTCCCAAACATTGTGCCTATTTGGCACAGCTTATAATATGCTTATTTCAGGTTTTAACTTAATTTAAGCTATAAATATGTGATTTGTGCAACTTAAATTATCAGATTATAGCTTGATTTCTAATATATTTTCAGCTTCAAGGCTAAGCAGCTCGGGGGGTGCTTATTTGAAACAACTTATGTCTTGTTGGTTAGAAATGAAATGACTTAAATGCCCCTCCAAAACTTCAAAAATTACAGAATTGCCATTATATTCTTCTGTTGCCCTAGCACACTCCTCTCCATCACACTCTTCTCTCCTTTTCTGCTTTCCTCTCTGCCGACCGACGACGAGAACTCCTCCACATCTCGAAGATCGCAACTGATCGAACTCCTTTCCTTCCTATTTTCCGTTGATCTACACCAAAAATCTAAGATTTCATGCCCTTTGTTTGTTATATATATACACATCGAGCGTTGTCTCTCTCTCTATCTCTGTCTCTCTCTCTCTGATTTTGGGTGATCTCTTCCATGTTCAAAATCAACCAACAAAGCTACAAACCCCAATCTTCACTTGTAAAATACTTATATATTAATCAATGTATTTCCTCACAACCAAAAATACAAAAACTAGACACACATATACATACGGAGTCTAAGATAGTATTTTACTGTGAAATGGTGGCAAACCAGGCTTGCGAAGGGCTTTGTTTTGTTTAAATTCTGTTTGGTTGGCGAGAATTTGAAGGAAATCTTGACAATTTTGCACTGCAATTGTCTTCATTTTTTTAGTAACTAAGTGGGTAGTTCAATGTTTTGTTGTTGATTGTTCTGATGAAAAGTTAATTACTAGAAATTTTGCTTCTTTAATTTCATTTCTCCAAATGAAGTTGGGGTTCTTTGTTTTTGTTTGACTGTCTTTGCTAAACTGGTTGTTCACACCATATGCTAGTTATGCTGTTTGTTTGATTGTCTTGATGAGAATTTAAGACCAAAGTGCAAAATAGTGTCAAGAATTAAAGACAATGGTCATGTATAACATCTATATAAAATTACAGAATTGGGTTCTTATGGTTTTACATGTTACATGCTTGTAAAATTGCTTAATCAAGTTATATGAAGAAGAGCAAAAGCAAAAGGCCGAGAACAAATAATGAAAAAGAGTTTGATTATGAATAACAGTGATCAGATACTTAATAATTTCAATAGATGAAAAGAAAACAAAATTTAAGCAGTATGTTTGTAATCCAATAAATGTAGAAAATGAAAGGGAAAATGTTGGGTTTCGCCATTGAATTCGTTGAAACAGAACACTTCAACATATGCTAGTCATTGATTATTTTTATATTTTTATTGAATTCCTCTGTCTCATTTCAAACTATGGACTTTAGTTAGTTCATTGGTGATATGCATTAATGTTTTTACTTTGTCTCATTTCAAACTATGTTGTTTGTTTTGGTATGATGAATATGGACTTTAGTTAGTTCATTGGTGATATGAATTCATGTCTCATTTCAAACTATGGACTTTAGTTTATATTTTCAATTAATGTTTATATGTTGAATGTAGTGATATTTTGAACAAATCTGGTATGATAATGAATTAATGTTTAGGTATGATAATGAATTAATGTTTAGTTCATTAGATGCTGTGAGGTGTGTGCTTACAGTTATGTGAGAAGTATTATCTCAATCATCTTTCATAAAAGTTGAATGAGAAAATGACCAAATGAAATGTATTATACAATTAACTTCCCAATCAATTTTAGAGGATTTAGATTCAATTCTTCCTAATTAATGTAGATGCATGTCATCCTCTAGTAATTATTCTTCCAGTGCTGAGACCTTGGACTTGAGGTATGAGTCTTTAAAATGTGATTGTGGTGTAAGAGCTACCATAAGGGTTACCGAGTCTGACAAGCCATCAAAAGGGAGACTGTATGTCATTTGTGAGAAAAGAAATTGTCAATTTTGGAGATGGTGTTCCCCAAAATCTATGACAATGGTAGAGAGGCAGAGGAACGAGACAAATCTTTATCAAAATCAAAACATCAAGACTGTAGGACTAAAATTCAAGAACCAAATGCTTGAGCAATCCTTAACATTCATGAAGCAGCTTGTTGTGGGTTTGCTCACAATTTTTATTGTTTTGTTAGTTGCATTACTCTTCAAATGATTATAGGTGGCTTTTAGATCAGGTGTTTTTGTGCTAAGCTGTGTACCCAATGAATGTTGATATGTCTATCCTAGTTGTCGTGTATGGTTATTTTGTACTAATCTTATATTTTAATGTAAGCATTAATGAATGAGTATGTGTTAAAGAATTTTTTTTCTTTCATAGAATGAGTATCCAAGAGGAAACACAATCTGAAAATAGGAAGAACAAGGGAAATCCTCTCAAGTATCATCCATTAAGGCTCATTGGGATGCAAAATCAAATGAAATTTTTATTAAACTTTGTGTTAAGCAAGTAAAGGCTGGACACAGACCTGGTACACACTTAAATAGGTCGGGTGGGAAAATGTGATAACTAAGTTTAAAACTATGACTGGAAAAGCATACCAACGAATACAAATGAAAAACCATTGGGATGTGTTGAAAAAAGATTGGCTTTTGTGGAATAATCTATTAAAGAATAAGACAGGCTTAGGCCGTGATACATTGACTGGAGCTATATCTGCATCTGATGAGTGGTGGACCAAGAAATTAGAGGTAAGTGAATTGCTGAAGATGAACATATTCTGTTTGTTTTTTTGTTTAAATAGACCAAATTTTGTTACTTGAAATTGTTAAATTTTCCTTTGTAATTGTTGCAGAGGTATCCTGATGCTGCTAAATTTTGGTGTATGCTGTTGCAATTCATTGAAGACTTAGACATACTTTTCTCAGATGCAGTTGTTACAAGAGAATGGACATACACCCCTAGCTCAGGGGTTATGCCTTACATTGATGAGACTCTGGAGGAATTTCATACCTCACTTGATGCTGAATTTCATGATGATGCTAATTTGGAGGTGGTTCATCCTTCTGAGTTAAACAAAAAACGTCCATCAAACACTGATGATTCATCAAACAAAAGAAATACAAAGAAGAAATTTTCTAGTGCAGCTCTACTTAACAAGACACTTGATCGTGTAGTCAATGTGGTTGAGTCATCTTCAGCAACTTCAACACAAACCTCATCAAGATATCCTTCAATTGCAGAAGGTTTGGCGAAGTTGGAAAGCATCCCTGGTGTGTCCCCGAATGATGAGCTGTATGTATAGGCTGCCAGATTGTTCTTAAGAGACAAGCGTCGTGAGTGCTTCATGACACTTCTTACGGTTGAAGTTCGGATGCGGTTTCTGAAGTTGGAGATTGAGATAGAGAAGACCACCACAGGTTATCGCGGCTAATTGTTTATGAAGTTGGATGTTTCTAAATTTCCTAATTATTTCATGTTTAAAACCTTCATTAAGACTTTTATTATTAATTATGGACTGTTATGTTGGACTCATTATTTTTTTCTTTATTCATATTATGTATGAGTATGTTAGACTTTTATGTTGGACACATTATTTGGACTTTTATTAATATTCTATTGGACTTTTATTATGTTGGACTTTGTTAGTTGAATGGTTGAATGGTTGATGGATAGGTGACATTTATTCTCATATGCAATTTTTTTTAGGTGGATGTCATTTGAATGGTAGGTGGCATTTATTTCAATCTTGAAAATGAATGGTAGGTGAATGGTTAAGACTTTTATATATATGTAGATGTGTTGGTCTTTTGCTGAGACAAATTGAGATATTTAAGCTCTTTTGAAGCAGGTCTTTTGCTGAGACAATAGTTGAGGTTTTTCTTCTAATTTGGGCCCCTAGGTATTTTGGTATTTTTTTTATTCAACTTTGTGATTTTACTGATGAAAATGTTAGTTCTTTGATTCAAATGTTAATTCTGTGAAAAGCTTTTGTTGGTGTTGCATAAATTTGAGCAAGCATTTGAATGCAGTGGGTTCATTTATCTTGGAACATGTTTGGACTTTCTTATTTGGAGCAATTAAAAGCAGAAATCGTTTCAATAATGGTAAATTCAGTGTCAAATTTTTTGTCAGAGAATCCGTAGTTGAGCTAATTGGGTTATGAAATAAATACTCAAATTCTTATAAATTTGTTGTCTTCTCTTCTTCATCTCTTCTTTTCCTTTGTATATATATATATATTTAATTTTTATATATTGGTTTTTACCAAACAGTAGACCATGGAAGCTTAATATGAACAATTTGATTGTTGAATTAATTTCTTTATTACATCAATCAATTAATAATATTAAGTTAAAGATTGCTGATTTTAATGGAAACATGTGCGTACTTATTAGGTGGGCTTTATTCTTGGGTTGCATCTTTTGTTGTCCACATGCATGTTAAACCATTGGGATTTTTCTAACATTCAGAATAGTTTTCCTTTTGTTAAAGGGATTACGGTTTAAAAAATAATTAAAATATAAATACATAAAAACACTCATGCTAGTGGTGAAAACACAATGTCATGGCGGTTGATAATTTAATGATATCATGAATCATTCTTGTAATAATAACTAAGCCTTTAAATGAGTAGATATTTTGGAGATGAGTAACAGTGATGACGATGAATGGAATGAGGATCACGATGATAAAGATGCTAAAGATGAAAACATCACATCGCAAACCTAACAAAATAATAATATGCTCTTAGCTACGGCAGCAGCAGTTGCAGTGACATATGTAACAAATTATTTGATACAAGAACCATGTAGGACATCTAGTTTAATAGGGTGGAAGTGGATGGTAGAATTACAAGAAGGGAATCAGATAAGAATATTTGAAAATTTTTGAATGGAAAGAGAGGTATTTTATCAATTGTGTGATTTGTTACAGACAAAATATGGCCTTGAAACTGAACGAAAAGTCTCGGTTCAGGAACAGGTTGCAATATTTTGTATATTGTTGGCGGTAACATTTGAAACAAAAATGTCTAAAAAAGATTTCAACATTCCGGCGAAACTATTTCAAAATACTTCAAGAAGGTGTTAAAAGCTGTTACAACGATGTTTATTGATTGGGTAAGGCCTCAACCGAGAAATGGTGTGCATCCATATATTTGAAGCAACCACAAATATTATCCTCATTTCAAGGTAAATAATTAACTACAAGTGAAACTTGGGTGTTACATATAATTAATGTTGGTAGGATATTTCTAATAATTTGTGACTAAAAATATTTTTATTCACTATTTTGTAATAAGATTGTATTGGACCAATTGACGGAACACACATCAAACCATATATATCTTCAAATAAGCAACCTTGTTTAATAGGTAGAAAGGGATATGCGACTCAAAACATAATGGCTGCATGTGACTTTGATATGTGTTTCACATTTTGCTTACCAGAATGGGAAGGAAGTGCACATGATACTCGGATCTTCTTAGATACAATTAGGAATCGTAGTTATAATTTTCCAAAATCACAAGGAGGTAACTGTTTTATATTTGATTGCTACAGTAAATGCACTACACTCACATCTTCATATTTATTTTTACATTTATAATTGCTTACTTTAATTTCATTTTGGAATTTTAGAATAGATGAGTTTTACTTAGTGGATGCTGGGTATCCAAACATGAAAGGATATCTTACACCTTACAAAGGAGAGAGATACCATCTAGCTCAATTTGAACATGGTCAACCCCTCAAAAATGCACAAGAAAAATTCAATCAAGTACATTCATCACTTAGAAGTGTAATAGAAAAAACGTTTTGGGTTTGGAAAGTAAGATGGCCGATGATAAAGGATATTGCACCAAACTACAAGTGGCCGACCCAACTCAAACTTATTTGTGCAACAATGGCAATTCATAATTTCATCCGATGAAGTGAGTTCCGCAATATTGCATTTGACTCTTATGATAGATTCACGGATTATGTGCCTAATGAAGAGGAAGGATCTTCGTCTCAACAAGCACGCCATGAAAATCATGTTGCATGTGATGACAACGAAATAGAAGTGAGGAGACATAATATTTATATGTCAATTAGGAGTTCTTTAAATATCTAGGAAGTTTTATTTTTATTACCTTAATAGCAATTTATTGAATTTTTATTGCTATGACATTTTTTTGTTCCCTTGTGAATTTAATATTAAAAAAGAAAAAAATAATAAAAAAAAAATTGAGGTAACGGAAAAATGAACCAAATTAGGTACTAATTATATCAACTTCCATTAATGAAATATCTTTTTCAAAATTTAAAGTGAAAAAAATGACAAAATTACAATTTTTATGTTCATAAGGGCAAAAATGACAATTACACAGCAAAAAGCTATTTTATAGCTTATTTACCAAATACTACTTTGCTGCTTAAATCCATAATATCACAGCTGCACCAAACAGGTTACCAGCTTATGTTCACAGCTGTAAGCTATAATCTGTTATCTGTAATCAGTTTCCTACAGTTCTACCAAACGGGGCTATTTTCCAACAATGTGACAAAGAAGTTGGGTTGTATATAATTAGGTGTAACAAATTACCAAGCTTAATAGAAAAAATAAAACTCCTAATTACTCTCCTATACAACAATAACATTATTAATTAAAATATATTTATGACATCATTAAAAACTATTAATTGACTTGTTGGTTAATTAATTAAATACGTCATTTGTTATGCAATTAAAAATTTCAAAAGGTGATATATCAGTTTCAAAATCATAAATCACAATTAATGAAAGTTGAATGATCATTCAATAGTCTCCCAATAGAATGACCAAAATGAACTAACCCAAAAGACACTTTTATATAAAACAAAACAAAAAAATTGAATAATTAGTTTGGTGACTATTTGAAGTTGATATGAATTTAGATAATAGCACAAATGGCTGTAAACAAACGGGTTATTCTATTTCCACACACCAAAACATCTCATTCCATATCCTCTCTCAATACACATACTAACTAATTTTGAATTTTGTGATTTTACTCTTTGCACAACCTTTTTTGCCAAAAATATCCCTCTCTTTGACATTGAAACCCTAAACCAACATCCATTTGTAAGGATTGTTTCTTCTTCCCTGCTTTGGTCTGAAAAAGAATGCAAATCAAGAGTTACCCATTTACAACAGCGATTGACAACCCTAATCGAGACAATGCTCTGATCAATCCTTAATTTGTGTAATCCATGTATACTCTGTCAATGCCACGTTGAATTCATAATCTATATTTGATAGCCACTCGCTACAGAATCGCAATTCAATAGAACCCTACCTCATATCTCACTATATAATAACAAGCTCCGTGAATTAATGAGAAAATGGTAGATTGTTACAAATCAAATCAATTGCCATGTTTTTTAGTATCTACTATTGTTCTTCAATAGTTGTCGTCTCTTGATCAGTAACAATGCCACCACACCAACTTGCATTATACCCACAATACCCACAAACATCAAGCCAATTTTCTTCCCCAAATTGAGGTTTTCTTTGGAAGCTCGGCTTGCTTTTCCATGGCCGCTTTTGCTTTGTGATTCTTTCTTCCTATCGTTATATTGAGGCAGCAACTTCGCAGTCGCACGATAAGATGTCCTCAGCGGTGGCCGGCGATTGGGAGAAGGTTGAGGGGGTGTCCTCGGCGGTGGCCAGGGATTGGGAGAAGGTAGAGATGGTAACAACGGAGTCAGCGGTGGTGCAGGTGATGATCTAGGGAACAACGGAGAAAGAGGAAGGAAAGATCCAGGTGGCTGCGGAGAAGGGAACAATGGCGGAGAAAGAGATGTCGGCGGCGACTGTGGAGTTGGTGGAGATTCTAATCCAAAATTCAGATTTTCTTGAGATTGCACGATTGGAGAGAAAATACCCAGGAAAATCCCCAAACCAAGAAAGACAAATGTCAACAATGGTGAATCCATTCAACAACGATCAAAGTATGTGCACAGAGGAGATGAAGAAATTAGGGTTTTGGTAGAGAAGATAAGGACACTTTAGTAATTTTATTTTAGGACAACACTGTAATAAATAAAAAAATCATTAAGTGTGTGCACAGAGGTAAGTAAGTGTATGAAAATAGAATTTCCCCAAAATAAGCAACCTAGGACAAACCTTTCCAACCAAAGCAACCAAAATTTACTACATAATTTCCAAAAAGCCACCACCCAAATTGTTTCACCAACCAAATTAAAGGGTAAAATAGCAATTTCTAAACAAGTTAAAGGCAAAATAGGAATAAAAAGAACCAGCCACAAGCAGCAAAGTGATTCTTATATATATAATAGTTTAAAAAGGCTTGTACATGGCATGGCCTATTATTACAGTTTAAGTTTTGTATTTTGATAATTTTTAAAAATTAAAATATTATTCTATGAAACTAAATAGAATAAATCATTAAATATATGATAGAATTATGTGGTATGATATATATCATTTTTTGATCTATTATACACCCAATGATGTAGACTCCAAGTCTATTACCATGTCATTGTGGGTGAATATATGAGTCTTTAACATTTCTTCCGAATTTATAAAAAAAAAAAAATATGGTGCGTAACTTTTCTCAACAGATAAATATAAAACAAATACGAAGATAATTCTCTCATCTAAAAAAAATACTAAAATAATTCACTAAACTAATAAAGAAACAGAAAAAAATACATGTATATATATGTATTTTTTGAGATGTGAGTTAGTTTTTTGACTTTTTGGCTATTTTAGCCTGAGGCTAAGAAGCCTCGAACTAAAAAGTCTCGTTTGAGATAAATTTTTTGGCTTTTTTGACTTTTGTGAGAGAAAAAATGAAATGATTATAGTTTAGATGTGACATTTTATCTTATTGGACTAAAAAGCCTATTTTGTCCTTTTGTGGTTATTGTAGCCAAAAAGTCCCATTTTAGCCAAAAAGTCCCATTTTAGCGTATACCAAACTAAGGCTTTATTAATACATAAATCATACCCGCATACCAAACGACCAATTTTATTAATAAGTAAATCATTACGTAAATTAAAAATTTTTTATTCAGTTAACCATTTTGTTAATAAATAAATCATTAAGTCAATTAACAGTTTTTAATTATATGAGATACATTTTTCAATAAACAATTTTGATAATTTATTATTACATAAAAGAATAGTTTTTTTTTTCTCCCTGAGTATTGTGTTAAATTAAAATATATAACAAATGATAGTTATAATTTTTAGTATTATAGGACCGATTCATATTTTAAACAAACCTCATGGGTGTGTTTGTAATTTGTTAAAAAATAAAAATTTATATTTCAAAATTGACTAAAGAATGTTTGTGTAATTACAGAACAATCTGTTTCATCATGGTTTGAGAATGCTTGCGTAATTACGAAAAAAACCTATTACATAATTGATCAAGAATATTTGCGTAATTACGGACAAACCTTCACTCAACATATAGGCCATCATTAGTAAATTATTCAAAATGAAAGGGTAAAATCGAAAAGAAAAGACGAATCTCAAGCAGTTAAGCAGTTCTTATATATATATATGAAAAATTTTAAAATTTTTATTATTAAAATTGATACAATTTATTGATTTGTAATTTATTTCTAAAATTTTTATTATTATTATTTTTTTTATGGGAAAAACTTATATTAATTTAATATTTCTTTTTAATATTATTTTATATCCTAAAGTTATTTCATGTGACTTAATCCTTGTTTCTACCTATATATAAAGCGCCAATGCACATCATTTCTTAGTACACACTTATTAATTTAGTTATTCATTATTTTTTTTATTCCATACACTTGATATTCCAATTATACCCTAACTTATATCCTTATACGCACACCACCTAAACCCTCATTTCACCCACCTTTACCCATTTTGGTTTTCTCTTTCCACACACCTGATGTATCAAAATGACCCATGAAGAAACAATGATGAAACAATGAAGAACCATTGAAGAAACAACGAAGACACAATGAAGACCCATTAACAACTCCACCCACTAACATCTATCTCTATTGAAGACCCTACATTTCGACAACTCCATTGAAGACCCTCCATTATATTGTTGAAGGTGAGAGAATCATAATTTCATTCATTGTTTACAATTCAAATTCAATTCAATACATCAAAAACAATCTCTCTTATTTAAAAAAAAAAAACACATCAAAATCACACTATTCAATTAACACTTACAGATAAAAAGAATAGACTTGTATAGAAAATCTGAGTAAAAGCAATAAACACCAAATCGCACACATATATATGGATGGTGCATGATTATATATACAGATGATCTTCATCCTTTGCTTCAATTTTGTAACAGTTTGTTTTGGGTGACCGCTCAAGTGGTCATTTGGTCGCTCGAGCATAGATGCGAAACTCTCAGTAATATGCCTGTTTACAAGCGAGATACATCGAGCGATGAATTGGTTGCTTGAGCGTAGAATTTAGGCTCCCAATATTTTCACTGTAACTCTACCAAAATTTTGGAGCCTTGCGTTTACCACTCGAGCGATGGAAAGTTCACTCAAGCAATCTGGTTAGGACAGCTTACTTAAAATCGATTAAACACTTTTCTCTCTCATTTTTTCCAACTCTTGTCTCTCTCTCTCTCTATCACCCATTTCCAAACCCTACCCCTAAAAACACCTGATTCCCTTAAGTTTTATTAAAGATTCACTTTAAATCTTTCAAGAAAAGTGAAGAACAAGTTTGATTCAAGATTCTTACCGATCGTGTTTTTTTTGTCAACTTTCTTGTTGGGTCTTCAACTTCTAGCTACTATTTCGAGGTAGGGGTACTTTTAACTTATTTTATTTTTGATTTGAGATCTATATGTGGTAATTTCTTAGTTATAATAATGTAAGAGATAATTTGTTAAATAGAGTGGGTTTGTTAAACTAATGGGGGGCTTGTGCCTGAGGATTTTGAGAAAGATTGTAAATGTTCTTGTGGATTTTGATGTTGATGATGAATGTTAACCTTCTATATACAAATGAGGTGAAAGCCCCAAATTTTATGAAATGAAACCCTAGTTTTCAAATTGAATTGATAAAAGGGAATTTTGTTCAATTGACTTTAGAATGGTGAAATTGAGTGGATTGAGCTCACTTGGGCATTGAGATATGACTTTTGATAATTTGTGATGAATATTATTATTAATGTTGTTGTGGATTTAACAAATCATAGGGAAAATTTATTTGAAAACTCATGCATCATGTGCATCATAATTTCTCATGTAATTTAATCACCTTGTGGATGTTTGGAAAATGTTGAAAGGGGGTAAATAGCATATGAGTTCGTGTATCTGAGTCGAGTTCTAGGAATTGAGTTGTGTGTTGTATTTGGTACCCGCGCGAGGAGTCAAGGTGCCCGATTGCCCTGTCTTGTGCGTATCGTCGGACAAATGTGGGAAAGGTATTTGGGTGTCCACGAGCCTGCCATTTATAGAGTCGTCAAATATGAAAAAATTGTTTTTGGGTCCCCACGAGCCTGTTGTTTTAGGAGTCAGCGAAAGTGGAAAATGAAAGGTTTTAAGTGCCCATCGCCCCGCCGTTTTTTGAGTCGACCAATGTGAGAATATTTTATGTATATAAATCTATATATGTATGTATGGCATTGTGGCTCTTGCTTGGGATGTCATAATGTATTTACCACCCCATGCTTGTTGACAAGATTTTGAATGGCAATCATATATCGAACACTTATGACGTAAAAGAGAAAATATGGATTTTTATCCTAAAAAGTGCATGGCATGATCATATGTATCTCAATTATTTATATAACTTGTTAAACATATTTCCTACTGGGCACTAGCTCACCTCAAAACTAACCACCTTTCAGAAAACGATGTTGATGTGCCACTTCAATGATTGGCTTGGGGAAAGGATTTTGAATAAGGCCACAGAAACCCTCTTTTGATGTTGTCTGTTTAAGCCTTGGCTATTTTTATATGGAAAAATTAGAATTCCATTTTGTGTATTCAAGGACACTTCTTGAGAAGATGTTTGCCTTTTTGGCTCCTTTTTTTTTTTTGTTCTTTTTTTTTATTTATTTTTATATCACCTCTTGTCTTATGAATTATTTTGTTTTGTCAATGGATGTAAACAAACAGTGATGTAATCTTTGGAATAGTTCAATGGGGAAGAGGTACTATTAGAGTTTATTTACTTATTATGGATTTACTTTTCTCTCTTATAATTCTATGTTGGGCAAAACCTAAGTGGACATAATTTGTGGAGGCTAATCCCTAGGGCGTTATTACTTGGTATCAAAGCTAACTGGGTTTGAATACCTAGAGCTCGTGGGATGTGGCTTATGCCACAATGGGTTATCATTTTGGGATGGGACATTAGTACTTTATATGTTTATGTGCTTATGTGGCTATGTGGGTATGGGGTCAAGTTTCTAAGATACGATTTGCGTCCACTACACTTATCGAATTCTCTTTGGAAAGGCACTTGATTAATTCTTTTTCTATTTGGAAGTCCTTGAGCGTCGTGGGACGAGTCAATATCTTAAGGGGATGATCTGTATGTGCTCTACGTGTTTATGTGCTTATGTGGATTGTTTTACATATAATGAATATATGGATAAGGTTGTGATTATTCAAGTGTGACGCGTGGGTTGGAGTGTGGGTGTATGAATTGTGAGTTAATTTCATTCTCTCTTACTCTTATATAGGATGTTTGGATGTGGCAAAGGTCGTGGTAGACCTCGCCGGGGTGGTCGGGGTATTTCGACCCAACAAGATCTTTCTTCCCAAGTAGATGGGGTATGACAAAATAATGTGGCCACTCCTCCAGCCCAAGATGCAATGGGGGCGCTAGCCCGAGAAATGGCCGGGGCTCTTTGAGAATCCATGGACATACTCTAAGCCGAGCAAGCGGCAAAGACAATAGAGGGAGAAACCCGAACCTCCTTCTTGAAGAAAGAATTCATTCGCTCCAATACGGTCGAGTTTAGTGGAGGGCCCGATCCCATGAAAGCTGATGAATGGTTAGAGCAAATCGTTAATTTCTTTGAAATCTTAGACATTCGTGCGGAAGAGCTCCGAGTAACGTTGGCGGCTTACTAACTGAAAGAAGAGACTGGTCAGTGGTGGAAATTTGTTAAACTTAGAATTGAGCACACTTGGGAAGCATTCATCCATGCCTTCCAGGAGAAGTTCGTGTCTCCCACGGCTAGGAAGAGGTTGAGGAAACAGATCGAGGAGCTTAGACAGCTAGATACACCGGTGGCATAATTTTAAGCCACTTTCACCAGTCCGACAAGCTTTGCACTCGAACTCATAGTGATTGAGGAGCACTGATGCTTGGAGTTTGAGAATAGATCGAGGACCAAGATCTTGATGAAGGTGATGGGCAATATGTTCAGAGAGTATGATAGGCTGGTTGAGGTCGCGGCTCATGTGGAGATCATGTTAGAGACTGAGGAATATAGGATGAAACATAAGAGATCTGGTTATGCAATATTGGGGTGACACGGGATCCTCTAAGAATTCCAGGGGTTCTTCTTCTTCTTTTTTCCAGTCCTTATCCCAACAGGCCAAATCCTTAGGGTTCGTTTCTATAAAGAGTTCGGGAAATATGGGTCCCATCTGTATTACTTGTTTCAGGTGTGGCCAACAGGGCCACAAAGCATCGGAATGTAAGCAGAATCTCAATCATCAGTAATCGGCTTATTCTCAGAGCCAATCCTAGGGGAGGGGCCAGTCGCCCGCATGTTACCATTATGGGCAGTCAGGGCATATAACGTGGTCTTGCCTACAGTTAATCAAGATGGAGAGTGCTTTAGGTTCCCGACAGTTTGGGGGTTATCAAGCAGGCCAGAGTCAAAGACAAAATTATTAGCCGGTTCAGTTTGGGCAAGCATCTAGGGCGGTGCATAAGGCCACATTTGCATAGTCAGCACAACCTACATTCCGAGGGGTGACCGGACCAAGCAGAGGCCACAAGTGTGAGTTTATATTGTCACTGTTTCTGACCAATCTTCTGGGCCATCGGTGATGAGAGGTACATATCTTATCTATAACACTTGGGCCAATGTATTAATAGATACTGAAGTATCTCACTCATGCATAGCATCTGCATTTGTATCCACATTGGGCTTAAAGATTGAACAACTAGAGTCTTCACTTATGGTAAATTCACCAATTGGGGATCATGTTGTCTTGAATCGGGGATATTGTGGGTGCGTGATTGAAGTCACTAATCGTCGACTTCTTTTTAATCTGGTTCTATTAGAGATGTTGGTTTTTGATGTCATTCTTGGTATGGACTGGTTGTCTTCTTATTGTGCCATTATAGATTGCTACCGTGGAAGAGTTACTATGTGTACAGTAGGTGGGGACTATTTTTATTTCCTTGGGGATAGGACCGATTGTGGGTTGCCGCCGATGTATGACCCGTGAAGTTGAGGAAAACTTAGATTCCTTCTTGTAACCATTGTAGATGATGAAAGTGGTGTGGTTCGGCGGATATTTCCTAGAGTGGTCTGTGAGTATTCAAATATTTTTCTTGAGAATTTCACCGAATTGCCACCTCATCGTGAGGTTGAGTTTTCTATAAATTTGGTACCTGCCACGACATCCATCTCCATGTTACCTTATAGATTTGCACTGGCAGAGTTGCTTCTTTTGAAGGAGCAATTACAAAAGTTGTTAGACAAGGGTTTATACGCCCTAATACCTCGCTATGGGGAGCACCGGCTCTATTTGCCAAAAAGAAGGATGGCTTGTTGCGGTTATGCATTAATTACTGCAAGTTGAATAAAGTCATGGTAAAAAATAAATATACGTTGCCTAGGATAGATGATCTCTTCGATCAACTTAAGGGTTCTCCATGTTTTTCAAAGATAGGCCTAAGATTGAGTTATCATCAGTTGCGTGTGAAAGAGGGAGAAATTCTGAAGACGGCTTTTCATACTCAATATGGTCACTATGAATTCTTTGTGATGCCGTTTGGTTTAACCAATGCCCCTACCACTATTATGGACCTCATGAATCGAGTCTTCTGAGATTATCTCGATAAATTCATGGTGGTGTTTGTAGATGATATTCTTATCTATTCACCCTTAGATGAAGAGCATAAAGAGCACCTCCGCATTGTTTTGCAGCTGCTTAGGGAACACCAATTGTATGCCAAGTATGAGAAATGTAAGTTTTGGCTTTCTGAGGTGAAATTTTTGGGTCATGTTGTCTCTGGGGAAGGGGTTACTATAGACTTCTCAAAAATTGAGGCTGTCCAAAATTGGGAACAACCTAAGAATGCTTTTGAAATTCGTAACTTTTTGGGTCTTGCCAGGTATTATAGGCGATTTGTGAAAGACTTTTTTACCGTAGCATCACCATTAACTAGACTAACCAGAAAAGGAGTAAAATTTATTTGGAGTGAGTCTTGTGAAAAATCCTTTTTAGAATTAAAAGCTAGATTGACCTCTGCACCAATTTTAATCATTTTGGAGAGAGGGTTGGGTTACACCATATATTGTGATGCTTCTAGGGAAGATTTGGGATGTGTTCTGATGCAAGAAGGAAGGTTGTGGCATATGGTTCACATCAATTAAAGACTCATGAGAGAAACTACCTAACTCACGACCTTGAGTCAGCCGCAATAATTCTTGTTCTAAAACTTTGGAGGTATTATCTCTAATGTGAGAAATTTGAGGTGTTCTCAGATAAAAGCCTCAAGTACCTATTTTTCCACAAAGATTTGAATCTATGTCAGAGAAGGTGGATGGAGTTCATGAAAGATTATGATTTTGAATTGCATTATCATCTGGGGAAGGCCAATGTGGTGGCCGATGCCTTGAGCAAGAAGTCTGTGAGCACCGTTGCTAGTCTGGCCATGAGGGAGTGGGAGATGTTGGGTGATCTGGGTGAGTTTGACTTGCACCTTGGCGAGTCTCTTGAGCAAGCCACTTTATTCTCAGTTCTTGTGCAACCTATACTTGTCACATGAGTTGCAAAAGCACAACAAGGCAATTAAGAAGTAGTGGTAATTAGAGAGAAAATTCACAAGGGAAGGAGGAAAAAGGGTTGAGCGTACATTTTGATTCAAGTATCTGGTATATGGACCGCCTTTTTGTACCACAATCTTGTAGAGACGAAGTACTCTAGGATTTCGTCACTCACGTCTTGCGGTACATCTGGAAGGCACAAAAAGGTATCATGATCTTAGTTGTCAATTTTGGTGGAGAAGTATGAAGTGAGATGTAGCCTTATTTGTGTCCAAATGTTTAACTTGCTAACAAGTCAAAGCGGAGCACCAAAAACCAGCTGGGTTGTTATAACCCTTGCCTATAGTCGAATGGAAATAGGAGCATGTCACTATGGACTTTGTTTCAGGTATTCCTAGGAAACAGTGGGGTAATGATGTGGTTTGGGTTATAGTGGATCAGCTAACAAAGTCGGCTTATTTTCTTGTAATGAGTATGGGCAACACGATTGATTTCCTAGTTGAACTTTATGTTAGGGAGATTGTTCGGCTTCATGGGATTCCAATAAGCATTGTCTTGGATAAGGGTCCTCGCTTTACTGCACGGTTATGGCAGAGTTTACAGAATGTCATGGGCACTCAGTTGACTTTTAGCAATGTCTACCACCTTCAAACTGAAGGCCAGTCCGAGTGCATTATCCAAATTTTGGAAGATATGTTGAGGGCTTACGTATTAGACTTCAAAGGTTCTTAGGAGAGACTTGCCTTTAGCGAAGTTTGCCTACAATAATAACTTTCAAGCTAGCATTGGGATGGCACCTTTTGAAGACTTATATCGATGTCCATGTAGATAACCAGTATGTTGGACCAAGGTGGGGGGATTCATGCACGCTTAGACCAGAATTGGTTTGTGTGACCACTGAGAAAGTAGCTCTCATTCAGAAGAGGTTAATTACTGCTCAAAGCCAACAAAAGAGTTGTGCCAACCGAAGAAGGAGACCTCTATCTTTTGAAGTATTTTTGAAGATATTGCCTAGGAAGGGTTTGATGAGATTTGGGCGAAGTGGGAAATTGTCACCTAGGTTCATTGGTTCCTTTGATATCATCGAATGGGTGGGAGAAGTAGCCTATCGTCTTGCCTTACCACCACAATTAACTAGGATACACGATGTGTTTTACATTTCTATGCTTCGCAAGTACAAACCCGATCCTTCATACGTTTTAGATTGGACGAGTCTGGAGGTAGATGAAACGCTTCTTACGAGGAGAGACCTGTAAAGATCCTAGACACTCGAGAACAAGTTTTGAGAGGTAAGACTATTCCCTTAGTGAAGGTATTGTGGCATTATCATGGAATAGAAGAACCTACTTTGTAATAAGAGACGATGGTCCGAGAAAAATATCCTGATTCATTTGATAATGTGTAATTTTATTAGATGATTGTTTTATCACTATGTACATCTTGATTTATGGAACGAAGTAATGTAAAGTGTTGATTTCCTTAGAGACTTGAACTTTTGTGTCATAATGGGATTTTGACTTGATTTTGGTTTCCAATTGGTGATGTTGTGATGATTGGAGTTATTGGTAATGTAGTATTCATTTTCCTTGGGAATTGTTGGAGTTGTTTTGGTAGGAATTATGAAATTTCGAGGATGAAATTCTTTAAGGAGGGTAGGTTGTAATAGTTTGTTTTGGGTGTCGAGCGGTCATTCGGTCACTTGAGCGTATATGTGAAGCTCCCAGTATCTTGCCTGTTTACAGGCGAGACAACTCGAGCGATGAAATGGTCTCTCGAGCATAGAATTTAGGCTCCCAATATTTTTACTGTAACTATGCAAAACTTCCGAAGTCTTGCGTTTACCGCTCGAGCAATGGAAAGTTTGCTCGAGCGGTCTGGTCAGGACAACTTACTTTAAAGTCGATTTAAACACTTTTCTCTCTCACTTTTTCTAACTATTTTCTCTCTCTATCACCCATTTCCGAACCCTAACCCTAAAAACATCTGATTTCCTCAAGTTTTACTAAAGATTCACTTTAAATCTTTCAAGAAAAGTGAAGAACAAGTTTGATTTAAGATTTTCACTGATTAGATAGTGTTTTTTTTGTCAACTTTCTTATTGGGTCTTCAACTTTTAGCTACCATTTCGAGGTAGGGATACTTTTAACTTGTTATATTCTTGATTTGAGATCTATATGTGGTAATTTCTTAGTTATAATAATGTAAGAGATAATTTGTTAAATAAAGTGGGTTTGTTAAACTAATGGGGGGCTTATGCCTACGGATTTTGAGAAAGATTGTAGATGTTCTTGTAGATTTTGACGTTGATGATGAATGTTGACCTTCTATATGCAAATGAGGTGAAAGCCCCAAATTTTAAGAAACGAAACCCTAGTTTTCAAATTGAATTGATAAAGGAAATTTTGTTCAGTTGACTATTGAATGGTGAAATTGAGTGGATTGAGCTCACTTGGGCATTGAGATATGACTTTTGATAATTTGTGATAAATATTAGTGTTAATGTTGTTATGGATTTAACAAACCTTAGGGAAAATTTATTTGAAAATTCATGTATCATGTGCATCATAATTTCTCATATGATTTAATCACTGTGTGGACATTTGGAAAATATCAAAAGGGGTAAATAGCATATGAGTCCGGGTAGTGTAACATGCCCGAGGGGTACCCGTGCACGTTAATAGTTCAGACCCTCGGTCTCTTTGATTTAGTTTCACGAGTGCAATGTGAAACATAGATGAGAGTCCAGATTTGATAACTTTATTGAAAATCCATTTTATTGCAAAACATTGCCAGAAATAGACTGCGTCATCAGATCTTAGAGTCGCCACCTAATATTGTAGGAAAATTAAGAAACTCGTAACTCATGCCAAGGCCACTGTTTTTCGTAATCAAGGGTGCTTGGCTCAGAACCTTTGTTATGAGAGGGGAATGTCATTAATTGGACATCCTTACTCACCGGATCAAAGATCGGCCTCTACTAAACTATGATATGATTTTTATTAACTTTATACGTTCATATTCAGGTTATTTAATAAATGCTAAAATTACTATGTGAAGCAAACAAATATAGACTGTGTCGTCTATTTTGGAACAACTTGGTTTCATTATCTTGAAAATGTTTTGAATAGCACAATCATGAAAATCAATTTTATTCCAAATTAAATAACACAACCTTTACCTATTGGCATGCATAGAGTTATATCAAATAAGCACATAGCTACATGGTAAGATGCTAAACATAGTAAAAAAATCACACACATGCGGGATGTTAAAACACAAAAACTTACATATTTATCGACGTCCCGCAAACAATTAAAACAAATTTAGTAAACAAATGCATGATCCTATATACAAGATCCTAACACAATTCACTTATGAAATACAACTAAAGATCTGATTTCTAAACTATATGACATGTGAATAATCTCAAAACATGAGGTAGCACACGAAATCACATAATAATCGATTAAACTCACAAATGCAAATTTAGCCAAATCTCAAGGCATGAAGCATGGATGCAAAGTATGGATATGACGATAAGCATGATATACTACATATTTACAAAATATGGAAAGCAAATGAAAGAACGAGATAGAAAGAAGTGGGGATGGGGAATTATTATATCGCTTTGAATATTATAAATCCGAATAGGGGAAGAGGAAAAATAATACAACAAAATTAAATCCTGACAAACACTCTCTAATTAAAAGAAAAAAAATAAAAATAGACGTTGCAGGCGGCCTTGGAAACCATTGGAGACTTACGCTTTCGACATTGGGAGGTCTTTGGGTTACATCGGGAAAAAAGTGGATGGCCCCCAAAAGATGAGCTGAGCAGCCAAAAGGCTAGGCTAAAAACTCTATTTTGCTCGAAGACTAGAAAAAAAAAGAGGAAAATATGCAAGTAGCTCAACTAACCACTTCTGGTTAGCTTACAACAGATTTATAAAATGAAATTGAAGCAATAAAAGCAATGCAAGAAAGAAAAAGCAAGAAAGTAAAAGAAAATGTAAAGTGTGCAAAATTTACCTTCTAAGGAAGGATTTAATTTCTAGACTTCCTTTTGATCACCCTTAAGTTTAGGAAGTTTGTTCCTAAAAATATGGCACATGTAGCTTATGTGTGCATTTATAATAAATAAAAATACTAACAATTGGAAGCAATTGAATCAATTTGAGACAAAATCAAAAGTTTAAGGTCAAAATTAATTAAATTAAAATTACAAGGACTAAAATAATATAAGAAATAAAATAAAGAAACCAACGGTGTAATTTATCCTATTTTATCTTGAGATTTCTTAGACATACATTGAAGTTTATAATGTGATTAACAACCCATCAATTCTATTACATGTAATTATAGTATATATCATCTAATGATTACATTTATTTCCTATTAAATGTTTGACAAACAAGATCTGTTTAAGTGATGACCTTGATTTTGACAGTACAAAGAAGGAAATTTGCTGCAACTTTTACTTCAAATTTTCTTTTGTTTTAGTCACTCTTTTAATCTTATTTTTGTCTTTGCCTTTCTTACACTTTCCATTCAGAGGGGGGGGGGGGGGGGTAAAGTAATTTTACCTATTATGATTGACAACCTTTCAAATTTATTTTGCTCAAACAAGATTTGTTTCAGTGATGACCTTGATTTGGACAGTACAAAGAAGAAAATAGGCTGCTACTTCTACTACAATTTTTTTTTTTAGTTACTCTTTTAACCTTATTTTTGTCTTTGCCTTGCTTACACTTTACATACAGAGGGGGATTTAAAGTAATTTTACCTACTATGATTAACAACCTATCAAATTTATTTTGCTAGGCATTTCTCCACCATTAATTTTTTTTTCCCTCCGTATTTAATGAGAAATAGACAATTTTTATAATATTTCGTACTTCATAGAACAAACCAAATACCAAATATCCCAACTCCTATATATAAAGACAATCGTTGACAACTCTTAGGAACTTCATGTTACACTTCTCTCTTTGTGAGATAGGTGTTATTCTCTCCTGTGCTTGGCAGTTTAACTAGTCACCAACAAAATTGTAAGAGGTAATTTATTGTATCTAATACATTGTATTATGTTATTCTTTGAGGTAAATATTTTGAGTGTGTGTGTTCATGTATTGTCTTGTTATTTGTCTTTCATTTATTTGCATTTTTTTCCTTCAATTTTTGTTCATGTAGTGATATCTCTAAATAATAATCCGAGATTGCACTTTGTAGTTTGCATTGTTATCTCTCAAAAGTAGTGGAGCCATTGTAGGCTAAGGTGGGGCAACCTCCATTTAGATGTTTAGAACTTCATTTTTACCATGAGTATGCTTTGCTCCATACTTCTTTACAAATATTTCTACTTTCTTTTCATTTCTTTAGCATCTGTGGTGGCTTTGTTTGAAGCATTTGAGTCATTGTGGCTATTGTAATTTGAAAACATTATGTCAAACCACAATTTTGATCTCATTGTGTATCTCTCTCTCTCTATATATATATAGCATAATGCTTCAACAACTTCATCAGTTAAAGTTCTCATTGAACCAACTAAAAAAAATGATTAAAAAACTATTCTAGTGGAAATGTTGTGTATGAAGAGTTGTTAGCACTAGTTAAATATTTATGACATCTATACTTTTGGTTGTTCACTGCATGTTATCCACAAATCTATGTTCCATTTATGTTACAAATTTATACAAAGCTTTTTTTTTTTTACATTATATCATTCTTACTCTAAACTCTTTCTTTTCTTTTCTTTTCGTTTTTTTTAATTTTTAATTTTTATTTTTAGGATGAATGATGATATTACACTAGTGAGCAAAATTACCAACTCTACTAGGTATTGGACAACAAAAGTACGAGTCCTTGAAAAATCCAATCTGCACACTACACAAACAAGTCCTACCCAATTTCAAAGGTTGATTCTCACCGACATAGAGGTAAACTTCACATTTTACACCACAAGCTACAAATGAAAAATAAATAAAACAAAGAAACATACTATTACTCCATATTTGAATACTTCATGTTATTTGTTTTATATTTAATTGTTCTACCTTTAAACTCTACACTACCCATCCACATACAACAATAAAACAACACAATGTCTAACAACAAAATCACAATTCATTTGGGGGGTTTTTGACTTAATTTGTTGGGTTGATAGGATGGAATGGGGTGTTGAATCCTTACGAACACTCAGTTTTTTTATCGGCTGGTTTGGTAAATTGGGTCATGTTTTTTTGTCGTCCATTTTGCTATTCCAGCTGCTACTATTTTGTATGTGTTGGTCATATTATTTTTTTCAATGAATCTTTGTTTGGCCGATCAAAAAAAAAAAAAAAAAAAACCAATCCATTGCTCCTATCACTATTAATATTGTTTCCTTTAAAGCAATTGTTATACATTTACAGGGTACTCGAGTTCAAGCATCAATTTTTTATAGTCAAATATAGCAATTTGAAGACACTCTGTAAATTTTCAAAACTTATCCCAATGCGCCCACGCGCATACTTCCACCACTGACCCGCATCTCCCTTCAGCTGAAAGGATGCCAAGGTCACTCTCAATTGGTCGTCCTCGATGCCAAGCATCTCGAACATCTTCCCTATTTGCTCTAGCCACTCATCCGCCTTCAATGGTTCCTTGGGATCACCCAAAAACTTATCCGAATTCGACCAGAAAAACTCCCGCTTCAAGAAAGACGTCCCTGCCTCAGTTACTTGGGCCTGGACTTGATTCTCAGCTCTGAGAATGTCCATAGACTCCCGCAATGCTCCAGCCATTTTGTGGGCTAAGGTGCCCATGGTCTGCTGACCCACTGGTTTGGCCACATTGGCTCGACCAACCCCTTTTTCTTGCACCGAAATATCATCCGGTAAAGGCACCTCATGCCTCCTAGGCCTACCACACCTACTACTACCACGTTCATGTCCTGGCATCCTAATGAAGGTAACACAAGAGATTAGCACTTTTACAAATGTGCCGAAGCTAACTCACTTGCGTCCTAACGCGGTTGATAACAGTAATTCACTCCACATAAGCACATTGTCACATAAACACATACGAATTTCATTTCCAGATAATGGCCATCCCGCAGCGTTGCCAGAGTTCCAATTAAAAACAGCAGTGATTAAGTGCTCTTCTAATAGGAATTCTAAAAACTCATAGACTCAATCAACATCCTAGAAACTAAATCTTATACCTATATAACCACATAAGCATGTTATCATAAAAGCACACCGTACATACTGAAGTCACTTGTCAAGCGAGACAAACCCATTGTGGTAATAACCACTTCCCACGCACCCAAAGTATTCAAACCTGGTACGCTCTGATACCAAGTTGTAACGCCATGAAATAATTACAATAATCCAACTCCAAACAACTAATACAAGGTGACATAATTGAAATGATAAGCTTTCATTAATCAGAATTGATATACAAAAGGTGATAAGGAATGAAAGCTAAACAAAAATTCATATGCCCTAAAGGCTTACATCATTCCAAGCCAAGGCTTGGGTACATCAAAAATGAGTCAAAAGCTCAATACAAATAAAGCCCTAGGCTTATACAAAAGTTAAATACAAGATAAACAGAACTGAGCTTTCAGCTCCACAATCCTCCCAAACTAAGTCATTGGTGGAGGCATATCATCAGCACCGAAAAAACGATTTTCCCAAGTAGGATGAGCCAAAACCCAGTAGAAACAATCTAACACAATATATGGATCTTAACAAAGATATAAGTATGATATGCATATCCAATGCCCATGATAAAATCTTTATAACTATTTTACAAAACCATGCCATGCCATGCCAAGCTTTATATCTCAATTCATTTTATCTCAATTCATTAGTCATTCACTATTTTATTCAAACAACCAAACTGAGGGTACAACTCAATAGGTCTCTAACCAGCACAACCATTACATAGACACTTCTATTTGCCATTTTACGGATATTTCGTTCTCGGGAATCGACACCCATGTATACATGTAATTTTCGGGACTTTCACACTGGACACACATGCCAACTTAATTCAATGGAGTCCATCCCCTTTCTTCTCCCAAACATGGAGTACATCCTCTTTCTTCTCCCAAACATCATGCATTTACAATGTATCAAAGACATAGTCATATTCAATGACAATGGATAAGAGATTAGTTTCAATTCACCTAATCCTCATGCAATTTCTATAACAATCATAGCTATCCTCCACTGATAGCCCAAAACTGATATTTCTAAATAGATATACAATCTCCATGATAGATAAATTATCCAAATTTTCATAGGTGAGTGGTAATACATATCTAACTCCACCATTTATATAAACATCCATCCAATTTCATATTCCCAATACCCATTTCATTTATTTATACAAAATAACTATTTTGAGATATTTTAGCGCAAAACTCTCTTTTCTTCCAAAATCCATCTCGGTATCAAAATCAACAAACTTATCACAACACAAACTCACATCTACTCCCATAACCATTTTTAATACATACATTTGAAAACCTTCTTTTGATTTTAAACCAAAACCGTAGGTTTGTTCAAAATCATCCCAATTTCCAATATTCTTTACACATCAACAAATAACTAAGTTAAAATTCATAGAAGAGTATAGAAAGTCCCTACCTCAAGTTTAGAAGACAAGCAAAGAAAGGAAGAAACTTCAAAGACGCTGAAACCAAGTTTTGTTTGGACCAAAGTGAAGCTCTTGAGACGCTATATCTCTTTCCCAAAGACACTAGGGTAGAGAAACCAATGGATCTAAGTGAAAATGTAAAGAGAGAGAGAGAGTTTTAGAGAGAGAAGCTCTAGATCTAGGGTTTTGAGAGGAAAAGATATGAAAAAGTGATGTAGAAGGGTGCTGCTGCGAACTGATATACGTACAATCTGCTTGAGTGTAAGAAGTGACGCTCGAGCGTCAGACACAATAAGTTGTTCCGCTCGAGCACAAGAAGTCTCGCTCAAGCGCAGAATACACACTCCCAGTAGTTTGTAGATAGCAGACCAACGCTCAAGCGCAAGAAAGGCCGCTTGAGCATAGAATACACTTTCCTAGTAGTTTTGCAAACCTACAAAAGTATTGAGAGTTCACAAAGTCTGCTCGAGCGTAAGAAATGCCGCTTGAGCGGAGGAGTAAAATTCTGGGCAACAAAAGTTTGAAAACCAAGCAACCAACCTGTTCCAAACGCAATTATTACAATCCAATAGCCAAATTCAAGGAAGTATGAGAAGAAAAAGACATGAACAACACTACAAATCCACGAAACCTGAGTCCAAAATACAAAAGGGTAAGGTTAATACCGGAATCGCTCTAAACTTTTTGCTACCACTACAGATGTATATATTTCTACATGTTAAGAGTGATGTTAATATTTCTTTTTGTTATATATATATTTCCAACACTAAATTACTTTTCATATTTACTTGTAATTGCACCTTATAATTTCAACTAACCTCTATAGGTAAATGTAGACCATCTTATGTAACACTCTATAATCAATGTAAGTAATTTTGCTGCCTCACCATCTATTTAAATTCATCTAAGTTGTATTCATTTTCTTAATTCAAATTATTATAATTGCAAATTTACACACACACATACACACACACCCAAAAAAAAAAAAAAAAAAAAAACTGTTGTACTTGTGTACCAAAAACTTATAACAGGAATTAAATCACTAGTGATAATAGACTTTTGGGTAAATTACAAATAAATCCCATGAAGTTTAGTTAAAAGAAGAAAACAGACATCATATGTGCCTGACTGGCCTTTTTTGCTTTGCCTCTGGCGAAGGGAACACTGGTTGCTCTGTTGCACTGAATCTCTGACCTAACAAAGTCTATCAACACAAGTCCGGTGTACTCGAGGGACATTGGAGCCTTCTGAAGCTATGGTTCCAAGACTACCCTGCAAAAGAAGAAAACAGACATCATCTCAGCTTGATTTCACCAGAACAAATATGAGCATAGTTGAATAACTGCGCTCTCTACTGAATTCTGCCCAAAATTCTGCCAGAAAACTGATACCCTCAGGCCAATACTCAAACTTGCAACTGATACATATATTCCTGCAGATTTTCACCCTAAAAGCACGTATCAAGCAAGTGAGAGCCAAAACACCCCTATGGTGGAGTAGGGTTTCCCTGTCCTATTTTCTCAGGAGCTAGGGTTTCACTACGTACACATGCGATTTCAAACAACCTATATTCGGGTAAACAACTTGTCCTAGTTTGGAATGGTCTCTATGGCTTCCGATATGCAACTAGGTCGAATGGTAAAAAAAAAGGTGCCTCAGTGAAAATCGAGGTTTGTGTTTCCATCGTGGCAAAGCCCGTAACCAGTCAGCCTTATGGCACGCTTTTCCAAGCAAGCCTTTGGCAAACCGTTCAGGAATAGCATATGGCAAACACTGTGACTTAGGCGCACCAATGCAAATGCAATGCAAAGAAACACATAAATGTAAACAAAACAACATATCATGATGTTCAAGTCAAGTTCTCTAAATCCCCAGTAGAGTCGCCAGAAACTGTAGCTCGCCCAAACTCGCTCCGCGCGTTCCCCTTTCAGAGAGGGCGCGGATTGGGGTTCATAGCTACTACAGTTCAGACTCCTGTCACGGTTCTAAATCTAATCTCACAAAGTGCAATGTAAGATTGATAAATCACCAAAGAGTCCAAATTTGGCAAATCGTTTTGGAAAATCGATTTTAATCAAAAAGCGCCAAACATGGACTGCTTTGCCAGATTTCAGAGTCGCCACCTAAATATTTTATTTTGAAAAATTTAGGAAACCCTGCCTCGTGCCTAAGGCCACGTGTTCGTCATCACCAAAGTTGCCTCGGCTCGGGAACTTGGGTACGAGAGGGGAAGGTCCTGAAATGAGCGCCCCTGCTCGCTTGATCAAAGGATCGGCCTCTACTAACATGATATGTTGTTTTTAGAACACATGTATTCTTATTCCGGTTATTTAGCTAACTTACTACGTGATGCGCACAACATACAAGTATAGACTAGATCGCCTAAATTGGAACAAAACAATTCAATGTTTGTTTTCGAAAATGGTTTGAATTTGCCACCCTCAAGTGGGCTTAAAAATGTGGATTTGTCACCAAATAAGGTGGGCTTAAAACATGATGATTTGCCACTCCAAGTGGGCTTAAAACTCACATTTGATGAATTGTTCCAATTCAAGTAATAAAGTTTTCATCCACAGGTATTCATGCAGTTTAACATGTAAGTAAATAGCCTTATGGCAAGCATGCTGTTTTGGCAACACTCACACTCATGAAGTATGCTAAAGCGTAAACATTTATAGTGTACTCTGAGCCAAAACAAAAGCTAGTTAGTAATCAATGCATGATCCTAGCTATGTTAAGATGCCTAATACAACACATGCAATGATGCAACTAAAATAGGCTCGGCTATTCTAAGATGGCATATGAATGCAACACTTGATAATATGCTTTGAAACACGTATTCAAGTAAGTATTGAAATTCAATGCAGTTTAAATGATGCGCCGAGCCTAGTGCATGCAATACGAACGAATGATGCATGCATGCAAAGCATAAGTATGCTAATTGAAACATGCCCTAAAACTAACCATCAAAAGCTGGTAAATAAAAGGGAGAAAGACGTGGGGTTGGAAGACATTCACACACACACGCACACTTATTACAACATTAGCCCTCTCAACGGAGGGTCTAAATGAATAAGCTAACTAGTTACACTAATTAAGCTAACTATTACAGATAAACTAATTAACTAACTATTATAGCTAATCAATTATTATAGACCGAGTTGAATAACTAGCTAATCTAAGCTAATTAAAGCAATTTAAATTAATTAACTATCTAAGCTAATTAATTAAAACACATTTGAACTAGTTAGAAACAACTAACTAATAAAGCAATAAAGAGAAGATGGCCTCGCGGGTGAGGGAGACATGCATGCTTGATTGGCGTCGTCTCAAAAATTCATCGCCTTGTCATCGGTTGCCTCTGTTTGCATTTACCTTGATTCCTGAACACTGAACCAATCTCCAGGTTGTTTTTGCTCCAAAACCAGAACAACTTTTGACCACCTCTGAGCCTGAGAGCTGTAGGCCACCGGAATGGACTGTAGGCCACTTGCTTCTGCACACTCCAATTTTGCTGCAAACAGAGTACAAAAGGGGCAAAGCAAGCTATTTGCAGGGTATGTGTGTACAACCACCCTCCTTATCATTTCTCAAGCTCAAAGGAGTGTGGTACTTAGCTCTTGGGCAACCAACTGAGCATGACAATGCACGATGGCCGAGAAGCCAAGTTTGTACAAGTCGATGAATGCACAAATAACACACAAGACTCAAGAGGCCTCCACCCTATCATGCACAATCAATGGGGTGTAACAACGCCCGCGGGGGACCTCGCTACAGTTCGGACTCGATTTGGTTGCGGTTCTCAATCTTGAACCAAAGAGTCAAAATCCGGCAAATCGTTTTGAAGGAAAACATATTTTTTTGAAAAGAAGTGCCAAACATGGACTGCTTTGCCAGATAACAGAGTCGCCACCTAAATATTTTAAAATGGGAAATTTAGGAAACCCTGACTCGGTGCCGGAAGGCCACGTGTCCGTCATCACCAAAGTTGGCTCGGGAACTTGGGTACGATTAGGGAAGGTCACATCGTGAGCACCCCCTCTCGCCCGGTCAAAGACCGGCCTCTACTAACCATGATATCTGTTTTTGAAAACTTTGTGCGTTCTTATTCCGATTATTAGCCTAGGTTACTATGTGATGCTCGCAGCAAACAAGTATAGACTGAATCGCCTGAATTGGAAATAAACATCTCATGTTTGTTTGTGAAAGATGGTTTGCTACCCGCAGGTAGGCTTAAAATGCAGATTTTGCCACAATCTAGTGGGCTTAACAAACAATTGATGAATTGCTCCAATTCAGATAACTCAACCTCCACCCACAGGCATTCAAGGCAGTTATATCACATAAGCACTTAGCCTCATGGTAAGCATGCAATCATGGCAACACTCACACGCATGCAAGTATGCTAAAGCATAACAACTCACCGAGTACTCCAAGCCAAAACAGAAACTGATTAGAAATCATGCATGATCCTAAATGTACAGAATTGCCTAATGCAACACATGCAAAATGCAACTATAGCAGGCTCGGCTATTCTAAACATGGCATATGAAATGCTACAGCTAACATGTATTCAACTTGGAATTGAAATACAATGCAGTTTGTATGATGCGCCGAGCCCGATGCGTGCAAAACAGATGAATGATGCAAACATGCTGTCATACTGTTATGCTAATCGAAATATGCCCTATATCTAACCATCCAAAGCGGATAAATAAAAGGGAGAAAGACGTGGGGTTGGAAGACATACATCACACTCACACACCCTTATTACAACATTGCCCTCGCGCAGAGGGTCCGAACAAATAATAATACAATCCGAATAAAAGAATATACAGATTTCTAATTAATTGACAAATTAATTAATAAAAGCGGTAAAGCTGGCGTGCAAGCCAGGGATTGCCTTGCTTCTGATAGAGGCCGCCTGTTGGGCTGCCTGGCCCGGAAATCCACTGGGATGCCCCAATTAGCCTCTGTTTGCAGTATTTCTCGAAATGCGCGCCAGACTCCGGAAAGTTGTTGATCCTTAATTTTGCTACAACAGAGAGCAGGAAAAGGGCATAGCAATGTATTTTCACAAATATATGCATGCCTCGATCCTCGTGCCACCAATCACGCATACCGATGCATGATGGCAGAGGAGTCGGATTGCACAACTCAATATAGGGATGAATGCTACAATAAGACTTAACTCCATCATGGGTAATCCGGAGTAGTGGTGACTTGGGAATTGAGGCTTGTTCCGTTACTCGGAGTACAAAACGCGCCTCGTTCCCTGCGCAAAATGCAATGATATGCATGAAATGCAACTAATATGTGATATAGCATGCACAATGCCATGAAAATGAGATGAAAATGATATGCCTCGAAAAGCGCGCACGCAGGCACGCAAACCGAGGCGATGATGAAAGATAAAAATCAGATAAAACCGAAGTGCCTCGAAACACGTGCCCACAGGCGCGCAAATCGAGGCGATGATGAAAGATGAAAATCGGATAAAATCGAAGTGCTCAAACACGTGCCTGGTAGCGCCGCAAATCGAGGCGATGATGAAAGATAAAAATCGGATAAAATCGAAGTGCCTCAAAGCGCGTGCCTGGTAGCGCCAAATCGAGGCGGCGATGAAAGATGAAAATCGAGATAAACCGGAAGTGCCAAACGCTGCGTGCCCACAGCGCCGCAAATCGAGTCGATGATGAAATGAGAAAATCGGATAAAACTGAAGTGCCTCGAAACGCGTGCCCACAGGCGCGCAAATCGAGGTGATGATGAAATGAGAAAATGGCACATGGAATGCCGCGATGGGCTTACACCAACATGGGAGAGCCTCAGCTCACTCACGTAGGAGGCCGTCGGGTAAAACGGAGGTGCCTCGAAGTGCGTGCCCACAGGCACGCAAACCGAGGCGATGCATTAAGGCATAAAATGACATGGGAAATGATATGCAAGCATGCAAACCACTAAATGAAGGGGAAAACAGCCCCGAAATGATACGAAATAACAACCGAAGCATGCAATCATCCCGAAATGTGAAATTAGACACCCGAAATGGCCTATAGCCATACTAAACATGCAAAATTGATACACGACAGAAAAAACAGTAGCAAGGCAGTCCCAAATATGGCATTTTTCAGTAACAAACATGTCCAAAATGCTAGCATAGGCATAGCAACAAAAGCATGCAAGAATAGGGGCTAAAAGAAGGGTATTGAGACAAGTGATATATACAAATCCCAAATGAACAAACATGCTTCTACAAAATTGAAGAGGGCCTAAAAATAAGCACATGTTCAGTTTATGGAAACCCCAAAATCAGAATAAAATCATGCTAACAATTCCATGCAAAATGGAGCTCAAAAAAGGCTATAACAAGAGACATGCAAAGCACACACCAAATGACAAAATTTTCTTAATGAGACATGTAAAGGGGGTCAAAATAAGACCAAAGTCAGTAGGGGTCGAAGTCCCAAAAACAAATAGAAATAGGTCAAAAATTGCATACAAAATGTGGCACATTTGATGAAGTTTGAAGGAGGTGGTATATACAATGGCCAAATGGGGTTGAGCCCTTCTACAATGTTGTAGAGGGGCTCAAAATGAGCACAAAACCAGTAGGGGTCGGACCCCTAAAAACAAACACAAATAGGTCAATTTTAGCATGCAAAAATGTGACCAATTTGATGAATATTGAAGGAACTAGTATATATAAGCACCAAATGAAGTTGAGCCCTTCTACAATGTTGTAGAGGGGCTCAATATGAGCACAAAACCAGTAGGGGTCGGAGCCCCAATTCTCAACTAATTGGAGTAGAGAAATGAATCAAGAAAAAGCCCTAAAAGTTGGTTTTGAAGACTTACCCTTGAAGACTTGTCTTTCTTTGCTTCTTGGCTTGGATTTGTAGCCTCTTGACCTCTGAAGAACACTTCCTTGCTGCTGGAATCGAAGTTGGAATGGTGAGGCTAGGTGTTGGTGAAGAAATCAAGCAAGACTTGAAGCTTTTTTGAAGGTTTTGGCTATGGAGATTAGGGTTTTTGTTTAAGTGTTCTTGAAGACAATTTTTGTAACCTTGAGGAAGGAGCCAAATTGACCCTTTAATAGGCCAAAGAATGGTGTAAAAGGGGAGGGAAATGGAGACAATCTTTCCCTCCCAAAATATCCCCCGAATGGGGAGATATTTTGACAAAAATATCCGGACAGCTGGAACAGGCTGGAAAGCAAGAATCTGGCCGGCCAGGTAGTTTTCTGGGAGGTGGCCGGCCAGCCACCCCACCTGGTCGGCCAGCCACTCACCATGGCCGGCCGGCCACCACCAAAAAATGAACAAAAGATTTTCTGGCCGACCAGTATAGAAAGGTGTCCTCCCAAGTGTGTAGAATAAGGCCCCATGGTCGAAATCTGGCAACTCTGAAGCAGGAGTCACAACATAGAGCTTGAAGAAGAGGCCCAAAAATGAACTTCACAATTTCTGGCCGACCACCAACATTTTGTGTCCTCCTAGATGTGTAGAACAAGGATCCAAGGTTGAAATTTGGCAACACCGGCAGGAGCCACAACATAGAGCTTGAAGGAGGCCCAAAAATGAAACCCAGTTCGGCCGACCAAGAGCTTTTAGGGTCCTCCCATGTTCCCTCATCACAAATATGTAACTTTGGTTGGAAGAAAATACCCCGGGGTGTTCAACATTGGCACAGAAGTGAGAAAAGGGGCTCGGGAGGAGCAACCGTTATCTGGGATAATTGCTGGCCTCCCACCCCCCAGTGATCTTCCTGGTATTGAAACAGAGGTACCTGCCAAATTTGAACAAAAACTAATGAGAAATGAACGCTCGGGGCCAAAACCGGGCAATTCGGGATCCCGAAAATAGGCTGCAAGTGCCGGAAGTGGTGTTCAGCAGCGAAGTGGGCATCTGCGACCCCAGTGTCCCTCGGAATGACAAAACAGAGGTTCCTGCCAAAAATCAGAGAAAAATGATGCAAAATGAATGCTCGGGGCCCAAACCGCACGATTCGGTCCCGAAACCATCTGAGCACGAAAGTGGCATCTGACCCACGATGTGGGCATCGAAGGCCCCAGTGCTCCTCGGAACTATAAAACAGAGGTGCAAGCCAAAAACCGGAGAACTCGGAGATGGTTGGGCGGTCCCGAGCCGAGGTACACGACCTAACGGCTCCGAAAACCGGGAACCGGGCTCCGAAAAGGGAAAAATGGCCTACGGCCACAAAAAGTAGCTCACGGCCACCGGGAGATAGTCTACAGGACCATTCCCTTCCCTCGGGAAAGAAAACAGAGAAAACCGAGTCTGGTTCGCAAACCGAGACAAGGCACGAAAGAGAGTTCGGAAGTCCGGAGGCAGGGCGCGCGGCCGCGACTCTTAAACTTCTGAACGAGCACAGTATGCAACATCACCAAGCGCTCAATCGGTGACGTCTGAGTCTTAAGGTCGGTCAAAAATGGGGTGTCTACATGGGGACGACGACCAAGAAATGAGGTATGTTTCATCACTTTAAGTATGAAACGTCTCTCATTTCTCATGTTTGGATTAACGTCCGATCCAAACACATGCAATGCAATACAAACATGTTATCTTGGCATGTTTTACTTTGATTCATTTTGTTTACTCGTTTTAGATTATTGATAAGTCCTTTAACTGGTTAAATCCAAAAGTGAGAAGTCCTCTAATTTGGAAAGATAGACCAAGCCACAAGCTTCTTGAGCATGAAAGAAGCATCATGCCATTGGGCATGAACGCCTCAATTTCGTGCTCAAACCAACAACGGGCTTAAGACCTCTTTCAAAGTGATACAACAAATGAAAGATGGCATGCAGTGGTATACATTTCAGCACTGAAATGGAACGACAAATGATGCTAAAACATGCTAACAACTCATGCAATGCATGCTAAGAGTTAAGAACACTGAGACTAGCGAAGGACACAACATTAGAGGCATGCGATACTATGCACAAACAACCAAACCAGCCCAAGACAGAGCTATAACAGGCCAAAACAGTGGCTAAAATGAACCGAAAAGATAGCATGAAAAGTAAGAAAATGATGTTCATGCATTGGCTCATAAACGAGGCATAAGGCTCAACTCTCAAACAGAATTAAGGAACGATATATATGAGTGTATGATGGAAATATATGCTCTGAAATACCATGCCAAATGATGCCATATCATACAAATAACACATATACAACATGTTAAAGGCCCCAAAACTCAAGGCTAGTCAAGGCCCTTTACACTACAACCATACTAAGCGATGCTCAAATGACCTTAACCATTCAAAACAGACCTAAGGCAGGTCAAAACAGTAGCAAAAGCATGCTAGACTCGCAGCATAGATGGCAAGAAAAATAAGCTCAAGTATTGGCTCACAAACAAGGCATAACGGCACAACTTTTAAACACAATGAAAGAGTGATAAACATGAGAGTATGACAGAAGTTTATGCTCTGAATTTATATACCAAATGATGCTATATCATGCACATATCACAAATATAGCATGCTAGTGGTCTCAAAACTCATGACTAGTGAAGCCATTTACACTATAGCTATACAAAGCAAGCCCCAAAATGCCAAGAGCACTCCAAATAGTCCTAAAGCATGTCAAAATAATACCAAAACATGCATGGAGTATAGCCAAGACAAGCTAGAATGAAAGGCCAAAACACCAAGTACACTAGGTTAAGGAGCATGATTGCACTGCAAGTGCAAGAACCAAGCAAGAGGTGATCAAACCAACTAAAATTAGAGTTGAAGCATGTTAAATAATGGCCAAAAAACATGCTAGAGTGGAGCCAATACATGCTAGAATTATAGGCTAAGACATGAAGCATGTTAGGCTAGCGAGTAGGATTACACTACAAGTGTATGAAGCATGCATAAGGTGACTCAACCAAGCCAAAACAGAGCTACAACATACTGAAATAAGACCAAAAATAGGTTGAGATCAAGCCAACACATGCTAGCAAAATATGCTCAAGTATGAGGCCAACAAGACATGGAACCAAGAGGCAAGGAGGGGAGGCCACCCCTTCCTACTTTAGACCTTAAAACATGGTTTCTACCACTGAAATTCCTCTGAGTTTCAGTGGTAGAAAGGCCAAACAAAGGGTGCCTCTAAAGCTTTAAAAGATGGCACCTAGCTTAAGCAAATAAGGCACACAAGAGTATAGAACACCCTCAACACCAAAGAGGCCTCAAACAACCATTTTAAGCACTTAGAAACAAAGGTTTTTTATAGTTGCAAGCAAGGCCTAAAATAGCATGCAAGGATGGCCAAATAAGCAATGAAAGTAAAGCTTTAAAGAGGATATGGGACTCACTCTTGAAGCATAGCAATAACAGCAACTTCTTTGAGCCAAAACCAACTTTAGAACTTATATATGACCTCCAAGAACCTCAACTCAATGATGGTGGTATTTGGCTAAAAGTCTCTTTGCAAAAATGTGAAGAAAGCTCACTTTCAAGCACCAAAAGGGAAGAGAGAGGGGATTCTAGAGAGAGAGAGGGGAAAATTTGCTTCTCAAGATTCTGAACCCTTGAAAGGGGAAGAGAGCTCCCCTTATATAGAATTACAAGCCTCAAGCTTGTTTGACAAGCCAGAAGCTTGTTACAATCCCTCCATATGCTCAACAGCTGGCACAACTGGCACCAAAAATATCTACAAAAATATAAAAAAAGCTGTAGGCTACTTCCACTGGCCTACTGGCCAGTTAAAGTGGCCTACAACCACCAAAAGTGGCCGATAGGCCCTCCCCTCCCTCTAAGCAAGGGTTAACAAGGTATGGTCCAAAAAAAACCAAAAGAAAGGGATCCAAGAGACCCCAAGACAAGGCACTCAGCTGAAAGCTCTCAAAACTATCCTATTGGCCACCGCAAGTGGCCTACAAGAGAGAAAAGTAGTCTATGGCTACAAAAAGTGGCCTACAAGCCTCTCTCTCCCTCCAGGCAAAGGTACCAAGGCATGGCCCCAAAGCAAGGCCAAAACACAAAGAGTTCAGAGGCTCAAAGACAAGGCGCTCGGCCGAGACCTTCGGGCACTCAAAACTAGCACAAACATGCGTAATCACCGAGTGCACAAATGATGACATCAAAGTCTTGAGGTCGGTCAAAAATGGGTTGTCTACAACATCATGTGGCGACGAGAGGTTTGCTGAAGGAGGAAAATAAAGGATGTGGGTTAGTTACTGGAGCTTGCTATGACTCGACTTTCGTGCTCCTTTCGGATACGACTAGCCCCACTGTTCGGACTCCTATGGTTTTGAATATGATTTCACAAAGTACAATGTGAAACAGTGAAAACACAAAAGAGTTCAAATCCAACAATTCTTTTGGAAAAATGATGTTTGAATCAAATGCCAAAAATGGACCGCTTTGCTAGATTTCAGAGTCGCCACTTAAATATTTTTGAGAAATTTAGGAAATCCAAGACTCGTGCCAAAGGCCATTAGTCCGTCATCACCAAAGTGTCTGGGCTCGGGAACTTAGGTACGAGAGGGGAAGGTCATGAATTGAGCACCCCACTCAGCTGATCAAAGATCGGCCTCTACTAATCATGATGTGATTTTTATTTACATTATATGCTCTTGTTCTGATTATTAACTATTTTTTACTATGTGACACACACACAAATATAGACTAATTTGCAAGAATTGGAACATTTGATTTCTTATTTTATTTGAAATTGTTTTGTGAATTTGCCACTTGAAAAAGTGGGCTTAAAATGGACATTTAATCAAACTATCCCAATTCAAACAACTAGCCTTCATCCACAGACATTCAAACAGTTATATCATTTAAGCAATTAGCCTTATGGAAGTATTCTTTGACATGGTAACACAAACATTCGATACAAGATACTAAAACACAAAATTACTCACCTAGTACTCCAAGCCAAAAGAAAGCAAAATAATTAAAAAAATATGCATGCTTCTAATTAATGCAATATGACTAAATGCAACGCACACATTATTGTAGACGCAGCTGAACGTCCCGGCTCCGCGTGCGAAATGGCGCGAAATCCGTTTTGTTCATTAGCTACTACAGTTCGGACTTAATGTCACGGTTCTAAATCTAATCTCGCAAAGTGCAATGCAAGACCGATAAATCACCAAGGAGTCCAAATCTGGCAAATCATTTTGGAAAAATGATTTTTATAAAGAAGTGCCAAACATGGACTGCTTTGCTAGATACAGAGCCGCCACCTAAATGTTTTTGTTTTGGGAAATTTAGGAAACCCTGACTCGTGTCTAAGGCCACGTGTCTGTCATCACCAAAGTTGCCTCGGCTCAGGAACTTGGGTACAAGAGGGGAAGGTCATGCAATGAGTACCCCCGCTCGCCCGATCAAAGATCGGTCTTTACTAACACGATAGTTTGTTTTTGAAAACACGTGTTTTTATTCCGGTTTATTAGCTAGAATTACTATGTGATGCACACAGCATACAAGCATAGACTAGATCACCTAAGTTGGAACAAAACATCTCATATTTATTTGTTTGAAAATGGTTTGAAGGTGCTACTCATAAGTAGGTTAAGTCGTGGATTTTGCCACCCTCAAGTGGGCTTAGGAAAACATGATTTTGCCACTCTCAAGTGGGCTTAGGAAAACATGATTTTGCCACTCTCAAGTGGGCTTAAAACTCACATTTCGACGAATTATTCCAATTCAAGCAATCCAACCTTCACCCACAGGCATTCAGGTAGTTATACATTTAAGCAATTAGCCTCATGGCAAGCATGCTATCATGGCAACACTTACACTCATGCAAGATGCTAAAGCATAAAAGCTTACCTAGTACTCCGAGCCAAAACAGAAAACTAGTTAGTAATCAATGTATGATCCTAGTTATGTTAAGATGGCTAATGCAACACATGCAAAATGCAACTAGAAATAGGCTCGGCTATTCTAAGATGTCATGTGAATGCAACTTGATACATGTATTCAAATTGGTATTGAAATACAATGCAGTTAGTATGATGCGCCGAGCCTGGTGCATGCAAGACAGATGAATGATGCAAACATGCGAGCATAAGGATGCTAATTGAAACATGCCTTAAAACTAACCATCGAAAGTTGGTAAATAAAAGGGAGAAAGAAATAGGGGTTGGAAGACATGCATCACACATACGCACACTTATTACAACAGTTGTGCCCTCTTGACGGAGGGTCTGAATAAATAATACAAACCAACTAATTAACTAACTAACAAGGTAATTAATTATTACAAAATCCTTAACTAATTAAGCAAATTAATTAAGTTGCAAAACAGTTAAAACGGCCTCGAGAAGAGGGACAAATGCATGCTCGATCGGCTTCGCTCAGAAATCCGTTGCCATGCCTCATGTTGCCTCTCTTTGCACTATTTTACACCTTTGAAAACTGTGAAAACCTCTGTGATGCTGCTGAACCACCCTATGGACATGCTGAGAGGTCATCAGCCAAATGGTATGGTCATCGGCCAAGAAATATGGGTCATTAGCCAAGAAATATGGGTCATCGACCAAAAATTGATGCTATCGGCCAAAAATTGTTAGTCAATCGGCACTTCAGATAGCCGATTGGCCATATCTTCCTGCAAACTGCTCCTTTTGCTGCAGCAGAGGACAAACAAGGGCATGGCAATACATTTGCAAGGCAATGTTATGCAACCACACCCCTTATCATGTTTGAGACTCAAAGGAGTGCAGTGCTCGACCCTCGAGCCATCAATCACACATTTCGATGCATGATGGCCAAAGAGGCCGAATTGCACACATCAATATGGAATGAATGCACAAAAACACACAAATGCCTCACACTCTATCATGTTGTATCAAGAGTGTCGACGACCGAGGATTGAGGCACATTTCGTCACTTCAAGTACGAAACGTCCCTCGGTCCGGGTGTTTGGTTTGACACCCCAAACCAAACACAATGCAACGCATGCAACATGAAAAGCTATGCAATGCAACATAAGTATGCCAAATGCAATATGACCCAAACATGCACACAAGGATAAGGTAACAAGCATGCCAAATACAATACGACCTAAACAAGCATGTGACAAAATGCAAACTAGCAAGTATGCAAAATGCAACCTAAACATACAAACATGCATGAAATGCAAAGATGGGCAAGCATGCAAATGTCATGCAACTCAAGCATGCAAGCATGATGTGAAGTAGCAACTTTGAACAACATGGTAAATGGACTTAAACTAAAGATGGATAGACCTCAGTCATGCCCAAAATCAGTGGCCAATAGTGCTGAAACAATGGCATGAAATGCATATACAAACATGCATGCCAAATGGCCCAAGAACTAGGCAACAATGCACAATCCTCAAACATGAGCAAGGTGTGACAAACATGAGAATGTGGCAATGAAATAAGCTCCGAAATCATATAAGGAATGATGCCAAATCAACCAAATAATGCAAGTATGGCATGCAAGAGAGCTCAAAGCTTGAAGCTAGCAAGGGGACTTAAACCATGGCCATGCAAAGCAAGCCCCAAAGGGCCAAGGGCAATCAAAACAGTCCCAAGGCAGGTCAAGATGAGGCCAAAAACAAGCTTGAACCTAGCCCACACAAGCTAGAACAAAGGTCCAAAAGGCATGAGGCATGCAAGGCTAACAAGAGGTATTACACTACACCTATTACAACCAAACATGGCATGACTTAACCAATAAAAATCAGAGTTATGGCATGTCAAGATTAGCCCAAAAACCCACTTAGATGGCATCCCAAATGCCTAAGCATGGTGGCATACACAATGATGCACTCTTGAGGCATAAAACACCAAACCTTCAAAGCATGAAAATGGTGACAAATGCAAGTATATGGCTACGCCACATGGACTGAAATCACATATGAAATGATGCCAAATCATGAAAATGGTCTAAGCAATGCATGCTAATGACTTGGACACTCAAAGCCAACAAGCTAGATTGAACCAAGGCTACACAAAACAATGCATGCATGACCAAGACAACACAAATCCGAGCTTAAGCATGGTAAAACAAGGCTAAAAGCTTCATGGAGTTGAGCCAAAACATGCAAGGATGATAGTCTAAATGCATGATGCATGTTAAGGCAAATGAGAGGATTACACTACAAGTGCATGATGCATGTAAGAGGCTATCAAACCAACTTAAAAAAGAGGTAAAGCATGGCAAAATAACATCAAATACTTGCTAAAATGGAGCCAAAACATGCTAAGCAAACATGCTACCAATATGAGCCATTTATACTAGCAAATGAGAGACAAGGAGAGAGGGGTGTCCCTCTTCTATACAAGACTTCAAAACCACTTCTCCATCACTGAAAATCCACTGGATTTTAGTGGTGAGAAGGTTAAAGTAAGATGGTTCCAAAGCTCAAAAGGGAAGGCACAAAACAAGGCCAAACAAGGCCTAAGAGGGGGTAGACTACCCCAAACACAAAAGTGACCTTAAACAAACATCACAAGCATGAAAAATCAGAACTTTTTGTAGTAGAAAGCTAAGCTTAAAACAATATGCAAGTAGGTCTAAAAGCTTAAGCCAAAATGGGGGATTAGAAGGTAGTTTACTCACCCTTGAAGAACACCTTCAAGAACAAAACTCCAGCACCTTTTCCGAGCTTAAACCACTCTAAGAACTCTGAAACTAACTCCTAAGGACCTCAGCAACCCAAGGATGGTGTTCTACTAGGTGTTTGTGTGCAATAGTGTGAAGAATCTACACTTTTGGGCACAAACAAGAGAGAGAGGTAAAATATAGAGAGAGATAGATATAGGACTTGTATCTTAATTTCTTAGAACCTCTGGAAAGGGAGGGGAGACTCCCTTCTTATAGAATTTCAATTCTCAGGCTTGTTCAACAAGCTTGAGTCTTGAAACAAATTCCTCCATACACGTGTATGGAGGATGAGAATTGTGCCCACCAACTATCACAGCTGGCACAAAATATCTGCAAAAAGCAGATGGAAAGGTCTTAGCTCAAAAATATGGTTGATCGACCAAAAAAAGTGCCGATCAACCAAAAGGAGTGCTGATTGGCTAACACTTATGGCCGATGGCAAGAAAGCAAGGCCGATGGCATCATGCCTTGGCTGATGGGTTGAGGGGATGGCCAACAAGCCACCCTCTTCCCTCAGAAGCAAAACCACAAGTCCTTGGTCCACAACTAAGCACAAAACAAACAAGTCGAGAGATCCTAAGGCAAGGCGTGCGTCCGAGAGCTTCGGGAACTCAAAATGAACACGAGCATGGACGATCATCGAGTGTTCAAACGATGACGTCCAAGTCTTGAGGACGGTTAAAAATAGGGTGTCTACAGTTGCCCCTCTTTGACAGAACTCGAAAGTCATAAGATGACGGGAGTGAATGTCAAAGCCCGGAGACGACCCATTTTTGACAAGGCCGAAGACTTAGACAAGCATACAAGATAACAAAGAGATGCGCCCGCAGGTAGGGGCAAAATGCAAATGACATGCACGATGCCAAACATAACTTATGATCATGCAAAGAGAGCTGTAATGAAGCATAACATGCAACAGTTTAAGCAAGCGAATAAGAATCGAACTACATTTCATGCAGAAAAGATGTAAGAAAATTATGCAATTCTCACTGCGTCTCACGCGGAGAAGACTAAAAGCGACTACCAAGGACACCCGGAGTCTCAAACACAACAATTCTCAGCGTATTATATGCAAGAGAATGAAGGAGCAATGATTCTCAGCGTATCACACGCAAGAGAAGGAAGAAGCAATTCTCAGCGTATCACACGCAAGAGAAGGAAGGAGCAATTCACAGTGTATCGCACGCAAGAGAAGGGAAGCAATTCTCAGCGTATCGCACGCAAGAGAAGGGAAGCAATTCTCAGCGTATCGTACGCAAGAGAGAGGAGGAGCAACAACATTCAACGTATCACATTGAGCACGCCAGGGGGTTTCTAACTGAAACAAAATGAACTCAAAGGATAGGAAAGGTCTCACCTGGAAGTCCTCTGAATGAACCGCACATATAGTACCATCTGGTTGCATCAACCTCAAATGAACTGTACATACAATATCGTGCTCTGCATAAAAGAAACTCAATTGGTACAATACAGTAGCAACACATGTTCAACTTTAGATCAAGACATCGTTTCAATGTGAGATAAACACACACATATGCAATGCGAGTGAGAAGACGCACGACAATGCAACTAGAACGAGCATACCAATACAAGTAAAACAGTGCATAATAATGCAAGAGAGAGCATGCGCGACAACGCATATAGTGTGGGCATAACAATGAGAAAGAGATGTGCATGATAATGCAAGCATGACGTGTGCGACAACGCATATAGTATGTGCATAACAATGCGAAAGAGATGTGCATGACAATGCAAGCATGGTAGAGGTACGTTATTTGCGATGTTGAGATGCAACTTCTAAACAAGATGAGGCATGTTCAATGCAAGAACGAGAAGATTTATAACAAGCGCACCTATTACAAACACGAAAAAGCATTGTAATGCAACATATTCAAAGCAATTCTTGGGCAATTCTTAAATCTTGCGATACACAAAAGGATACGAAAAAGGATACACCTCGTACGTATCGAGTGCCGCACACGGAAGACACGATTCGAGGTCAACACGAAGGCCAGTTAAGCTTCAAAAGTGTACTTTCTTGCATTCTCTTTAGAGATAAAGGTACCAATCAACAAAAAAATGACCTAAACAAAGGAGGCCATCGGCCACAAAAGGAGCTTATCGGCCAAATATTTAGCCGATCGGCCAAAAATTACAATTTCGGGGCAGTTTTGTCCATTCACCTCGGGTCTTTAAATATAGGGCCTCAAACCCCATTTCCTCACTTCCTCAAGCTCGAAAAACATTTCCCCACCACTCTAGGTCATTTTCCTCACTTCGATCCTTTCTTTTCTCCCGTTTTTGAGCCTTTTACATCATTCGATTCGCGAAACCTTCTTCGTTTTACACATTTTGAACCGAACAAAACTCGATTTTGGTGCCACATTCTTGATTTCCTTTACTTGGGGTTTGTTTCCCCTGAGTTTACCTCGATCTTCGTGCCTTTCCCCACACTCCGACCTTTTTTTTTCCATTTTTCACCCCTCGGGGTTGACTTTTGGGTTGACTTTTGGCATTCTTGCCCATTTTTCACACCCTCGACCGTTTTTGCACCTTTCTCGAGATGGCAGATGATATTCCACGGGGTGGGACTCCCCTAGAGATGGACATAGACCCTGAGGTTGAGCTCCTACCACTCAGTGTTTGACCGTTCGATCCGGCGACCTACAGGCCCGTGATACACGTGTTACCTCCTGATAGCATTCGTCAGTTCAGGAGCTACGCGTGAGGTGCGCCATTGGAGCTCTTGCTACGCGAGCCAGAGTCGCATCTATCCTTTGGTGCCACTGAGGTATACTCTTTCTCTCTTTCATTTTCTGCAATGTAGATCAGATATCTTCGATAGCCGAGTATTGCTCTATAATTGAATAACCCAAACACACTGATACTTCATATGCGTAGTTCACCGTGAGCAAACCCACACGTGATATCTGTTTAAACTTGAACACATGCACACACACTACATATTCACCAATTCTGAATGCATTCAACATACTATATTTTTGACACTGCTTCGCATCTGTCTGTTTTGAACACAGGGGGATTCCCATGCCTTTCGGGGGTATGGGAACACCATCGCCCGAGGTTGGTACATGGAGCTGCCCGATGCGGTCTGCTATATCGTTGATCAGGCTGGCTTCGGCATCTTCTGCATGGGACTCTTGCGCCTCACTAAGAGCAGGCCCCTTCTTGGTGCGCTAGTGGAGAGTTTGTGGGACACCACCGATTTCTTCCACCTTTTTGCTACAGGGGAGATGACGATGACTCCCTTCGACTTCTCGATGCTCACCAGCATCGGAGTAGGGGGTGATCCGATTCCCTTTGACACTGATACGGATGAGTGGGACGCCGCCCAGATGTTTTTGCTCGGCGCTCGGACACCTCTCTCCCGGCCAGGGTTCATGAGGTACTCTTGGTTCGAGGACCACTTCAGGGTACAGGCACCTACGACCCGGGATGAGGAGGAGCAGTGCGCTCGCAGATTCATCATGTTCTTGCTTAGGACCATCCTTTTCGCCGACCGGGCGAACACTGTTGCCCTTTATCTACTAAGTGCACTGGTGGATGTGACCAGGATTCGGCGCTACGACTGGGGTGGCGCAGGCTTGGCCACGCTCTACGGATATATGAGCTCATCCTCCCACCGCAGCGGACACTTGCTCGGAGGCTATTGACGAGACTGGGAGGTACATTTTCCCTTTCTGTTTTTACAGTTTTACTTTACACTATCTATATACCACACACTCTGCGCACACGCAATCTGCTTTACACTGGCTGTACACTGCACACACTGCACAATACATTGCACACACTGCGCAATACACTTCACATGCTGCACAATACACTACACACACTGCACAATACACTTCACATGCTGCACAATACACTGCACACACTGCACAATGATTCTAATTTCTGCTTTATCTACATACTGCCTTATTGATAAGCATACTCATTCTTACTCTGTTACATTTTGTAGTTGTGTTTGTATGCCTACTTTACTAGGCTTGCCCCAGTGCCAGATGTGGAGATCCCCCTCGGCGTTCCATACTCTCATCGCTATGACGTGAGGTGTGAGTGGAGGCCACGGGAGTCTTTTATATTCTTTCGCAAATACTTTGACACCATTACCGCCGCAGAGGTATTTCAAACTTTACAGTTCATTTAAGCTTCACTTTACATTGTACTTTCAATAGTAGATGACAAACTGTATATCCCATTATTTGCAGATCACTTGGCAACCCTGGGCTCTGTTCGATGCAGAGGAGCGATATCACGGGTGCTCGAGAGACCGCCTGTTCAGATTTTATTGGAGGTGCAGTCTGCCGAGTTTGGTATCCGGGTGGCGCTTCATGCTGCACTTCGGCTACGGAGCAGATAGTTCCGAGTCCACCTCTTACCCATATGAGGCATACCGAGAGGTACACCTTGGAGGAGATGATGGATTTCACGATAGGCTGGGATTCTGACCCCTTCAGAGGTGGGGGTGACTACACCGAGTTCATCTAGACTTATTTGATGCGGCCTCTGACCGGTGCTCGCTGAGTCGAGAGAGAGAGACCTGCAGCGCCAACGTCAAGAGCGGGAGCATCGAGGGCAGTTCAGGCCCGTAGCAGGAGTTGGTCCCGGAGGGGACAGGGAGTAGAGTGGCCAGCCCTGCCCACTACCATGACATGCCGAGGACAGGGTGGGGAGACTTACCAGATACCCATCGCTCCTCCTTCGACTGGTCATGGGCTTGTCGGAGTTCGCGGCTCGACCTCGGTATGTGCTGCTATACTTTTCATTCTATACAGTCATTTCATTTCATTTGATATCCTGCAGAATACTAATGACTTCAACACTTTTGCAGGCTTCCATTGAGTATACTGGACAGTCTTTGGAGCTGATGGCCTCAGTGATGGGGATGCTGTAGCGGAGCATAGACCTGCTTACCATCTACGGGATCCCGGTGAGTTCTTTCAACCTCAGTTTCAAAACCCTGCACATCTATTCTATACTGATCTAGTGCGTCGCATTATCAATACAACACTTGATACACTACACTCACATACCACTCACGGCACTGATACACTGTAACTCACATATTGCTCACGGCACTGCTCATGGCATTCATATACTATACTCATACATTGCATTCGGTATTTATACCTTGTTTCACATAGCATAACTGATGCATTTGCCATTTGTTCTTTTCAGGCCCCATTCCAGATACCGGCCACAAGGGGTGCTCATTGGACCTTCAGACCGCGAGGAGGAGAGTCGGTGGGGATGACGATACATACAAGCGGAACACAAAGCGTGCTCGTGCTGAGAGTAGTTCACGGGAGCCTTCTCCTGATGATTCTGATGAGGAGGCAGCGTCGTTGCAAGGTGAGGCTGGAGACAGCTCAGACAGCAGAGATGATAGCGGCGATCCTGGACCTTCGTCCAGGAAGAGGACCAGGACGGACTCCCGTGCTTGAGGCTACCAGCGTCGACCCAGACATTTTTGATTCTTTTCTTCTTTTTTGCTTTATTTTCCTTTTTACTGGTAGTTTTGCATATTGTACTGCCTTAGACAGGTTTTGCTTTCTTCCAAAACTATGTACTTTTGCAAAAGAAAATATGATGAAATGAAACAGCTGTGTTGTTCAAAAAAATGTTACATTTGTACATTCTAAGCATCGCATCACATCGCATCGCATAACAATGTAAATGAGATTGAACTTGTTTTGAAAACCAAACATTCGAATTGCATTAATCAGGTAGTGAACCGACTAACGACAAAACAACTCGATAAGAAAAACAAAGAACTCGACAAGCTAACCAAATGTAAATACAACTCGATAAGCAAAACAAAGACTTAAAGAATGTAAAAATACAACTCGATAAGCAAATGTACAACAACTTGATAAACAAATTGCCGTAACACAGGCACGACTTCGCAAAATCATCACCGGAAGGCATTGGAAGTGGAACCAATCATAAGTTCTCAGCATATTCAACACATAGATAGCTTAGAGAACAAGAAGAGAGGCCATCGGCCAAAGGAAGAGGCCATCGGCCACAAGAAATGGCCATTGGCCATCATTACTAGCCGATCGGCCAAAAAATATGGTCAGTCGGCACTCTTTTTGGCCGATTGGCCAAAACTGGCAAGAGCCTCCAGAATGTTGACACCTGTTTTCCACTCAACACCTTATCTTCTACAAAAGCCTCAACTTCATAGTTTTCTCCATTTCAGCTCAAATTTGCACCAAATGGAAGCATTTCTTGTCCAAAATCTCACAAATTGGATTGCCAACTTGGATGGCTCGAAAAAGCTAAATTTCCAGGGCTTCGGCATAAATGTACTATTCACATTGAGTCGTACTCCGCTGCGTTTCCCATTTCTTCATGCCGCGGCAAGGTTTTGGAATCTGGTAACACACGTCTTTAGCTTTGGCGGACAAGAGATGTGTCCCACTTTCGAGGATTTCCAAGCTTTAATGGAATCCGAGCGTGATGAAGAAATCTTGCCTCAATTCTGGTTTGGCCACGTCCAAGCCTTGGAACGGATGTGTGGCCTTATTTTACATGAGGCTCGATCATTGATTCACGACGGAGCTGGACATTCCGAGCTTGATTCGTCAGTTTTTTGATACTGCTGACCGCGGCAACCATCACTGGCAGGGTTATCGGCAACATGCGCTTTGCTTGTGCATGCTGTCTCATTTCTTGCTTGCCCCAGGCTCCGGTGGGTTTAGCACTCGTTTGATTGAGGTCGCCGAGGGCTTGAAGGAGGGCAAAAGCTGCATCGCCATGACGCTAGCCGAAACATTGATGGGTTTGGATGCTTTTCATCGCCGGGAGACGACTGGATTTGCGAGGAGTCCACTACTACTGCAAGTAATGTTTCTCACCCCCTCTCACATATATATTGCTCGCATCACTCGACCCTCAGGCTCGATTTTTCTCTCAAAACCCTTTTCTTACTTTTTCTCTCAACGTACACCTCTCTAATCTTTAATCTCTAATTTTTCATCCCTCCCTAGGTATGGTTGATGGACAAGTTAAGAGTAGTGGACTCATATCCGGCATATTTAGCTCGCAGCTATTTCTTCCGGCGACGTCTAGTCGATGCCCCAAATGAGGGATGGTGGTGCAACTGGATGTGCAGTTTGTCCGCTCTCGACATTGCTTGGCGCTGCCCCTGGCTTAGTTTACTGGCGATAAGCTACAGTATGACCCACCAGCCCGGGATTCAGTTGATTGGTCTGACACACTGTGTCCTTTACTTTCCGTTCCGAATCCGGCGCCAGTTTGGACATGATCAGATTTGCCTAGAAGAGGGGATTGAGTACCCTGCTGCATTTCCGATCCGAGGCGCACAACTAGCTCGGTATGCCACAGCATGGAGGACGAGAGAGCTTCTGGCCCCCGCTCCCGCTTTCAGTTGCACCCTCTCTGCTGAGTGCATAGCTTGGCTTGATGAGGAGGCACAGATCGGGCCCACTTTGGCATCAGAGGCTTCTACAAATTCTGGGAGAGGACGCAGGAACACCTGACTATGCCCTGAATTTATTTGCTTTAATCAGTACTTTCAAGTTTTCTTTATGAATGTAATAAAAAACAACTTCAATTTGTATTCAAGAGCATGAGAACTTTGTATTGAAATCAATGAAATTGAAGGTTGTGGGTATTGAAAACTTTCCGTTTGGTCCAAAAATGGTCTAAGTTGTAAAAAGATTAATTTGAGCAAAATCAACTTTTATTAAAACTTCTCAAAACCATTTTTGATATGGATCACAACTGGACATAACCGAGATCTATCACTGAGATGTACAACCCCGGATCCTAGCAACTGGAAAGTTGCCCCTAGTCTGAATAGCACTGCATTGGAGATGACAAACCGAGTTCTTGAATGCAGATAAGACGAAGATGACCAAACATGATCACATGGACAAAGTTGATCAGGGAAGTGTTTATGGCTGGACTTCAGAATGAAGTTGCTTATGTATCCTAAAGATGGGAATCAATCCTTACGTAGTTCGGCTCGGGTTCATTTGGGTATTAACCTCTCCTTTTGCGCTCTAACTTTTGCCAAGGCCGCCTTTTCTGGGTTTTTAACCTTGCGAGCTTAGTTTTTATAATTTCAAAATTTTCATGCTCTAACTTTTGCCTAGGTCGCCTTTTCAGGTTTTCGGCCTAGCGAGCCACTTAGGGAAAGTATTTCTTCAACTTGTCCATGTTGATCGGTTGGGAGAACTCTAGGCCATCTAGGTCCATCAAAACGACAGCTCCACCTGACCAGATAGACTTAATGATGTAAGGCCCAGTCCAATTGGGTTTGAACTTGCCCCTAGAGTCGTGGATGGGAGCTCGATTGTCTTTGAGCACCAAATCTCCTTCTTTCAAATTCATGGACTTAACCTTCTTGTTGAAAGCCCTGGCGATTCTCCATTGATAACCTTGAACATGGTACAGTGTTTTCAGCCTTCTCTCGTCAAAGAGTATGAGTTCTTCAAATCTGCTTTGTTGCCAATCTGCCTCAGCTATCTAACACTCAGCCAGTACTCATAATGACGGAACCTCAATTTCGATAGGTAGGACGGCCTCCATCCCATAGACCAAGGAATACAGAGTTGCCCCAGTAGAAGTTCGAATTGAAGTCCGGTAGCCCCACAGAGCAAATGGCAGCTTATCTGGCCAGTTCCGGTAGGTTTCCACCATCTTCTGCAGAATATGCTTGATGTTCTTGTTGGCGGCCTCAACTGCTCCATTGGTTTGTGACTGATATGTAGATGACTTATGAGAAGCCACGTTGTACTTGTCCAACAAGTCGATCACTTCTTTCTTGGAGTGGGAACCATTATCTGAAATGATCTCGTTCGGGACCTCGTAGCGACAGATGATGTTGTTCCTGATGAACTTGGCAACATGCGATGCTTTCAACACCGCATAAGATTGGGCCTCAACCCACTTCGTGAAATAGTCTATCGCGACCAGAATGAACTCATGCCCATTGGACCCTTTCAGAGTGACAGCCCCGATCACATCAATCCCCCAAACTGAAAACGGCCATGGCGAAGTCATGTTGTATAGCCTTGATGGCGGAATGTTCATGCGGTTTGCATGGATCTGGCATTTGTGGCATTGCCGGACAAAGCCAATACAATCCTCCTCCATGGTGGACCAGTAGTAACCCTGTCTGAGAATTTTTCGGCTAGCATCACCCCGTTCATGTGCGCTTCGCACTCTCCTCCATGGATGGCCTCCATTAGGTGCTTCGATTCTTCGGCATCAACACACAGCTTATGCATCCCGAGATGACCTCTCTTATCTGCTTTTCCGCATAAGCGATGGTGGCGACCATTCTTCGAATTTCCCTTTTGTCTTTAGTATTTGCCCCTGGTGGATAAGCCTCTTTTTCCAAGAAGTTCCAGACATCGTAATACCAGGGGTTCTCATCTTGCACTTCATCTATGGCGGCAATCAGCTCGTAGGCCGGCACAAATTTCTGGTCAATGATGATCGGATGCATCTGGACTCCAAAAGGAATGTCTATCATAGAAGATAGAGTTGCTAATGAATCTTTGAACCTGTTGTTTTCTCTTAACAGATGAGCGAAATTTAGTTTCTCAAATCGAGGAATCAGCACGTCCAAGGTCTGGTGATAGATTCTCATCTTTTCTTCTTTAACTTTCCAATCTCCTTTAGCTTGAGATATAACAGGGTTCGAGTCCCCAATGACGTCCAACCGTTTTGCCCCTAGTTTTAAGGCGGCTTCTAAACCAGCAATACATGCCTCGTACTCTGCTTCGTTATTCGAGACTTTGAACCGGAGTTTGAATGCTGGAGGGATACGGAAATTGTCAGGTGCTATTAGTAACACCCCTATCCCATACCTGTATTGGTTTGACGCTCCGTCAAAGTACATCGTCCAAGTTTTGTCTTCGACATGCAAAATGGCCTTGTCTAGGAATAGGTACTCAACTACTGTAGACACCCCATTTTTGACCGTCCTCAAGACTTGGACGTCACCGTTTGAACACTCGGTGATCATCCATGTTTGTGTTCGTTTTGAGTTCCCGGAGGTCTCGGCTACGCGCCTTCCCTTAGGATCTCTCAACTCAACTGTTTTTTGTTTGGTTTTGCACCAAACACTTGTGTTTTGCCTTTGAGGAGCAGGTAATGGCTTGTTGGCCATCCCCACACATCACCGGCCATGGCTTGAGGCCACCGGCTGTGTTTTGTTGCCACCGGCCAAATGTTTGGCCGGCCGGCACTATAGATGGCCGGCCGGCTATCTCTTTTTGATCAATTGCATTTTTGGCCGGCCGACTACTGTGCATCTACTTTTGTAGATATTTTTGTGCAGCTGGCATGCATTTGGCTCCCCTCCATACACGTGTATGGAGGTATCTCCCTCTTAGTTAGCTTGTCTTGTAAGCTTACAAGATTGAGCTCTATAAGAGGAGGCTTCTTCTCTCTCTTTTAGGGTTACAAAAAAAGGTTAGAAAAAAAGCCAGAGGAGCTCTGATTTTAGGGTTAGGTCATAGTATCTCTATCCTATCTCTATATTTCCCTTTCCTCTTGCCTTAAGGTGTTTTAGTCTTAGATTTGCACACAAACACCCAGACTTACACCTTCCATTGGCTACTGAGGTATTAAGGAGTTGTTCTTGAAGTTTTGGAGCTGATTCAAGCTTAAGAAAGCTGCTGGGCCATTGTTTGTGAAGGAGGTCTTCAAGGGTAACAATCTTACCCTTTTTCCCCCATTTTTGCATAGCTTATTTACCTATCTTGTAACTATTTTTAAGCTTTGTGTATAACATATAAAAGTTCTATTTTTAAGGGCTTTAAATAGTTTGTTAAGAGTGTTTTAAGCTTTGGGGCTGTTTGACCCCTCTTGAGGCTTGTTTGGCCTTTGTTTTGTGCCATTTTGGTTGAGCTTCGGGACCATTGTGTTTGGGCCTCCTCACCACGTAAATCTTGAGGGATTTCAGAGGTAAGGATGGTGCCTTGAGGTCCTAAGAAGGAGAGGGCCACCCCCTCTCCTTGTTGTCCCTAAAAAGGGCTATTTTTGCCTCATGTGTGAGCATCTAATTTAAGTGCATGTTGGCCATGTCTTAAGTGTTATTTGGTAGCATTTTGCCATGTATTACCTTTGTTTTTAGTTGGTTTTGGTACACCATGCTTGCTTAGCATACATGCCTTGTAATGCCATGATTTGCCTTAATACTTGCATAGCATTTAGACTACCATGCTCATGTATTTTGGCCAAGCTTCGTGAAGCTTATATGCATGATTTAGTGTGCTTGAGGACTGTTTTTGGTTGTTTGGATCATCCATGCTTTACTTTGTATAGCCACCATGTAATCCCTCTTGTATGCCCTAAGCATTAGCCCCTCTAGCATGCCATCCTTGCTTTGTTTCAGTGGTTTGGAACCACTTGGCGTGTTGTTTCAGACCTCATGATGTGCTTGTATGCTTGCATTTGATGTCCCTTTAATGCCCTATAAGGTTGTCATCTTATGCCCCTTGTTTAGGCCCTTGTGCATGCCTGCATGTTAGACCATTTAGATGCCGTCTAGATGTGTTTTTTTGGCTTTGTTTTAACATGCTAAAACTCTGATTTTGGTTGCTTAATTCATGCCATGTTCGATTTTGCTAAGTGTAGTTCAATGCACCTTTGGCTTGCCTTGAGTTTTGGCTATGCTTGCATGCTTTGCTTGTGTTGATTGGTTGGTTTGGCACCATCACTAACATGATTTCAGAGCTTTCCATGCATGCTAATTGTCTATGTTTAGTCTCTTTAAGTGTGCTTAAAAGTTGCTTGTTTTATGCTCAAGTGTTGGCCCATCAACATGTACATGTGTGTGTGTGTTGGCCCTCATTTCCATAGCATTGGCCACTGATTTTGGCATGCTTGCGAGCTATCCATGTTAGTTTGAGTCCACCCCTTTGTATGTTGTTGCATGCTCACCTTGTGTATTGTTGCATACTAGTGTGTCGTTGCATGATTGAATGAAGTCACATGCTTGCTTGCATGCCTGAACATCCACATTGTGTCTTGCATACTTGTAAGTTGCATTGCTTCATGTCTTACATGCTTCTTCACCTAGGTCGTGTGCCTAACATGCATTGCTTGCTTGCATTGTCCATGTTGCATGCAAGTCAACATGCTTAGGATTGCATTGCATTAGCATGCATGCTTTGCTTCTTGAATTGTTTGTGATAGAGGTTGAGCCCCTTTGTTTGATTATGTGCATTGCATTCCATATCAAAATGCACACTTGATTCTTTGGGCCATCATGCATGAAAATGCGCAATTGGTGGTCCGAGAATCGAGGACCATATCACTTTGAGTCATAAACATGATAAGGAGTGTGGTTAGTGCATATATTGCTTGAAATGCATTGCCATGCTTTGTTTTGTCCTCTGCTAGGAAGTTTTGGCCGGCCGGCCATCTTCAGTGCTGACCGGCCATCTATAAGTGGCCGATGGATCAGTTTGTGGCCGGTGAGCATTCTCCATGGCCGGTCACCAATCCCCTTAGCCGGTGGTGTTCCACAATGTACAGAGAAGCAATTATGAGATTTGTGCAGTCTTCAGAGAAGGATAACAGTCAAAACAGAGGCAACTTGTGCATGGCAGTGGCTTTTCGAGCGGAGCCGAGCGCACATGCATTGGACCCTCTTCCCGAGGCTGCTTATTGCTTAAATCAGATTAGTTAATTTGTTAATTAATTAATTGGTCTGTAATAATTAATTAGCTTGTAGGTTAATTAATTGTATTATTCTTTCGGTCCCTCCGAGCGAGGGCAAATTTGTAATAAGTGTGGGTGCGTGTGTGCATGTCTTCCAACCCCTACTTCTTTCTCCCTTTTACTTACCTGCTTTGATGGTTAGTATTAGGACATGTTTACTTTAGCATACCTTATGCTATGCATGCGTGTATCATTCATCAGTATTGCATGCACCGGGCTCGGTGCATCATACTAACTGCATAAGTATTTCAAATCTAACTTGAATACATGCTACTTGTGCATTTTCACATGTCATTCATAGACTAGCCGAGCCTACTCTAGTGACATTCTGTATGCGTTGCATTAGGCATTTAAACATGGACTTGGATCATGCATGATTGCTAACATGTTCTTGTTTTGGCACGGAGTACTAGGTGAGCTTTTTATGCTTTAGCATACTGCATGCGTGTAAGTGTTGCCATAATAGCATGATTACCATGAGGCTAGCTGCTTATATGATATAACTGCTTGAATGCCTGTGGGTGAAGGTTGGATTGTTTGAGTTGGAACAACTCATTGAAATCCGTATTTTAGCCTACTTGCGAGTAGCAAATTCCAAAGCGTTTTCCAAACAAACGGATATGCAATGCTTCGTTCCAAATTAGGTAATCTAGTCTATACTTTTGTGTGGTGCGCATCACATAGTAATTCTAGCTAATTAACTGGAATAAGAACACATAACGTTTTCAAAAGAGGATATCATGATTAGTAGAGGCCGATCTTCGGATCGGGTGAGAGGGGGTGCTCATAGCTGACCTTCCCCAATCGTACCCAAGTTCCCGAGCCGAGGCAACTTTGGTGATAACGGACACGTGGCCTTTGGCACCGAGTCAGGGTTTCCTAAATTCCCCCATAAAAAATATTTAGGTAGCGACTCTGTATCTGGCAAAGTAGTCCATGTTTGACACTTCTTTCAAAATCTATTTTCTCAAAACAATTTGTCGGATTTGGACTCTTTGGTTCAGATTAAGAACCGTGACTAAAACGAGTCCGAACTGTGGCATGCATAAGTCCCCCTCACTCTGGGCGCGTCCACAACTGCTTCATCCCCTTCCACTGGGTGATCGGCTAGAAACTTTGCTACCGCTCTCCCCTTCACAGACTTGCGCGTTATGTACTTCAGATCGAATTTGAAAAACAGAAGCAACCAACGGGCTAGCCTACCCGTAAGTGCTTGTTTCTCGAAGAGATATTTGATGGGATCTAATCTCGAAACCAGTATTACAGAGTGAGCTAACAGGTAGTGCCGCAGCTTCCTGGTAGCCCATACCAAGGCCAGACAAGCCTTCTCCAGCAGAGTGTAGCGTATCTCGTAATCCAGCATTTTCTTGCTCAGGTAGTAGATAGCTCTCTCCACTTTGTCCTCAGACTCCTGTGCAAGCATGCAGCCCATTGTAGTTTCAGTCACTGAAAGATACAGAATCAATGGTTTCCCCGGCTCAGGCGGTGACAACACAGGTGGGTTCTGTAAATATTGCTTGATCTGTTCAAAAGCAGCTTGGCATCGGCCGTCCCATTGGAACTTCTTTCCTTTTTTCAGGAGACCAAAGAGTGGTTCACTAGTCAAGGTTAATTTTGTAATAAACCACCGTCTTATGAATTGCACTTTACCCAGAAAGCCTTGCACCTCCTTTTCAGTCCTCGATGGTGGCATTTCTAAGATGGCCTTGATTTTGGAAGGGTCAACCTTGATACCTCTTTGTGTAATCAAGAACCCCAGCATTTTCCCTGCTGTAACACCAAATGTACACTTTTGAGGATTCAGCCGCAACCGAAATTCTCTGATCCTTTGGAAGAACTTTTACAAGGCGGTGTAGTGGCCTTCTCTTTCCTTGGACTTGACAATCATGTCGTCCACATACACCTCAACCTCTTTGTGGATCATGTCATGCAAAATCGTGGTCGCGGCCCGTTGATATGTAGCTCCAGCATTCTTCAGCCCAAACGGCATCACCCTATAACAATAGGTCCCCCACGGGGTGGTAAAAGTAGTCTTCTCCCAGTCTTCGGGTGCCATCAATATCTGATTGTATCCAGAAAACCCATCCATGAATGAGAGCAACATGTGCCCAGCAGTGAAGTCCACTAATTCGTCGATATGTTTCAGAGGAAAGTCGTCCTTCGGACTGGCTTTGTTCAAATCCCTGAAGTCCACACATACCCGAATTCTGCCGTCCTTCTTTGGCACCAGAACTATATTGGCCAACCAAGTTGGGTATTTAGATACCAGCAGGAACCCTGCGTCAATTTGCTTGGTGACCTCTTCTTTGATCTTGATAGCCTAGTTCAAAGGATCCTTGAGTTTCGCTAATGTGTCGGGCCTCTAGGTCAAGAGGGATCCGGTGCTGTACAATCTCAGGATCGATTCCAGGCATGTCTTCGTAGGACCACACGAAAACATCTTTGAAATCTTTTAATAAAGCGACCAAGCACTCGCGTTCCTCCGAAGACAACGTGGACCCGATTTGGACCAACCGCGAGTCCTTCTCAGTACCAACATTAATTTGGATGATTTCATCAACCAGTGGTTTTACAAATCTCTCTTGCTCTTGATCTAGCAAATATTTCAAAACTGGAGGAATTTCTTCCTCGTCGTTTTCATCAAAATTTTGAAAGTCTGAATTAATGCAATAAATCAAGGGCACAGAAAAATACTCAAAGGCCGCAGCCATTCCATTCTCATTAATCACTTCTAAGTCGCATGATTCCTTTGTTACAACAGACTCAAAGGAAAAAGAAAAAGATGACCTAGACAGGACTGTGGCATCCGGGTTGTCACCCCCAAGAATACCGGACTCAGACTCAGCAATTTGGAACTGATTGACTCCACAGACTTCGGTGGAATCAGATTCGGCCACTACGACCGGTCTTTGCCGATAGAATCCCTCCTCGTACTGCCAGACGAGGGAAGGTGCGATGGACGCATCCAAAATGTTCAAAGATGGGCTCGCAGCCACTTCATTCCTAATCATAGACACTGAGAGATCATCCCCCAAGCACTCATGTACGATCGGAGGATCTGAAAGGAGACAAGCCAGTGCTACCCCCATTTCAATCTCGGTGCTCTCGGAATCCATTTCCTTACACTGCTTAACCTCAGCTGATGGGTCTGTCTGCTCCTCGGCAACATCATCCCTGGTCAACTGCAAGTCAAAGAAGATCTCGAAACCCGGCAAGCGCCTCTTCTCGGCATTCAGCCATGGCTCTGGGAAGCCGCAGAATGGAAAGTCCTTTCCCTCCCGAACAAAGCTTCCATTCAGGGTCCCTTGGATAGGCCGATGCATCAACTCAAAATGCTTCCCGGTCTGCTTGGCTCTAGCTCTCCCAGCCATTTTGTTGCCTTTCCTCACCCAGTCCACTTTGGTGGGCAGATAACCCAAGCCAAAGGTATGCGGGTTGTGCGGCACTTCGGCCGATACAGTAATGTCCTTACGGCCACTTTTTCCTAGTCCCATCCCAAGGATATGATAAAGCTTGTTTATGAGGTACACAGACTGTGCGCTGACATATAACCCCTCATCAACGGTTGTGGGGGCCGAATATATGGAAAAATCAGAAGGTGTGTACCATTTGAAGACTGATATTAATCGGCTATATCCTACGAGAGTGGGGAGCCGAATATAATATATGTGCCGAATAGGTGTAAGTCCTTAGGGCCGAATAAAAGAAAGGACAATGATTAAAAAGTAGGCCCTGGCCCAGAGGATTGATCTGAACATGTATAAATATAGGAACAACGGTTATAGAAAGGTCTATAAGAATCACTTCACTTAACTTAGTAAACAAGCTATCTTGAGTGTCTGAACTAACTTGTCCGTCGGAGTGCTAATTCCGGCACCCCCGACCGGAGTGTTTGTATCTTTTCAGGTGACTAGCTGAGGATCACTAGTGTCTCCTAGGATCAAAAGAGTATTTCCAAACCACTTCTCCACAACGGCTAAGATATTCTGAACAACCCGGGCCTCGGCTAAGGTAAATCCTGATAGGAACACATCCTCCGTGCTAAGCCCGATTTCCAAAATCGATGTAGACACCTCTGGTGGCAGATGGATTGATGAATTCCCAAAAACAATAGCCACCCCCTTCCCGTGGAGGTATTTCAACATTTGATGCAGAGTGGAAGAGACCGCCTTCACCTGGTGCAGCCACGGCCGCCCTAGGAGTAGATTAAAGGTTGCGGGAACGTCCAAGACATGAATGTCAATATCATGTTGTCCTCGACCAACCTGAGCCCGAATCTGAACAGTCCCCATCACTTCTCTGCTAGTATTGTCGTAGGCCCTTATCACCTGGGCAGTTGGCACAAAATTCGAGGGCTTCAACCCAATTGCATATGCCGCCATACGTTGGATTCGCGATTTCACAAGAACCGAAGAGATCCACTCCACTTGTCTCTACATACAGCGACAGAGAGAGAAGTTGTATAGGTTTTATTTTTTAGCGCGCTCGGTGCTAGCTGTCGGTCAAGGTCGATATGAAATTCTTCCGGAAAGACCGGTCCCTACGCTTGACCCGATTCTTTCAAAGGTGGTATCTATTGAAAGTTTGGCCTTGTCCATTGTAGAAAGGAAAGCTTGTCTAGGAACTCTTGAGGCCATATGCAGTCCCCAGATGGAAATGTCTGCTTGTATCTTTTTTAACTATTTCAGCACAGCCTCCTCTTCGAGTAGCTTTTCTTTCTGCTTTTTTGCCTCCCTGTCCTTTCCGGACGCCTCGGGTTGATCTAAGTACGGGGGCTTGAAATACTGCCCGCTCCTAGTCATGTGGTCTACTTCGCCAATGTACCAAGTATCATCCGGCTAGCATTGCCCCCAGTCTTCATCGATGTGGGCAAGACATAAGTCGTCATCTTCCCACCACATGCCATCGGCAGCTGATAGACACTTGTCTGGCTCCGTTTCAACTATTCCTGTGCCCACAGTACCTTCCGTTCCTGTGCTCGTAGCACGTTCTGTTCTTGTGCACACAACACGTTCTGTCCCCACAGGGGCTTTGGCTTTCGACCTCTCGTAATCTTGATCCTTTCCCTCAAATCGCTTCATGCCTTTGCTCAACATCATCTGTATCCAAACTGCCCGTATTCTGAGCAAAATTCTTAACACCGGTGCTCTCCAGCGGTGCACTCTGTTCTCTGGCCCTTCCGGCCACAGTTGATGTCCCCATCCCTGATGGATCCTGTTCTGGTTGAGGCTGCTCAATAATATCTGGCTCGTTGCTGAGCCATCCGGTAGCTTCTGTTGACCCTTCCAGACCAAACCAGTTGACAGTCATGTCTCCCGGATCCTGTTCGTTGAAGAACTGAAGGTTAGCAATGTCCTCTTCCAGATCCGCTAGGTCATCTAGCCCCTGATTAGGTCCATCCTCCCATACTACATAAATTGTTGCCTCTACTGCTAATTCCACATTCGGCCTAGCCTGGCCTGCTGATGTAATGTAACCATTCAGGTTGTACATGAAGCTTGTAGACCTTTCAGGCTCTATATCATCAATCTCATCTGCCCCCGTAGTCGACCCAATTCCATCTTTGATAGCCACCACCACCATTTCAGGTTGGGTTTGGGAGATGTCCAACATGCACAAGTTAGTGCTGTCAGGAATGAACACCTTCGGCTTGGGTAGGTGGAAAGGGGTGATATATATGCTAGGGTCGTATGACATAACCCCAGTTTGGATCAAGTTGATGTGTTTGGGAGGTGGAGCTTGGTTATGTGGTGGGAGAGGGTTGGTTGTGACATTCGGTTTCTCTAGAGGCACGATCACCCTATTGTCAATGAGATCCTAAATCTCATGACGAAATCTAAAGCATTGGTCGGTGTCATGACCATACGGTTGGTGAAAGGCGCAGTACTTCGCCAGGTTATGGGTTGGTGGGAGATTACTTGGTAAGGGCCGTGGCTCTAGGGGCTTCAGGTGCCCTTTCCTGATCAAAACCCCTAAAGCTTTGGACGGAGACATATACAGTGGGGTGAAGGTTCTTTGGCCTCGGGGTGCGAATTTGGTTGTTTGCGAGCCACTTCCGAACGCATCGGTGAATGGTGTAGCTACAAGGGTTTTGGAAGGGGTGGCGGTGACCATTCCCACATCTGAAGATCTGGCAGCTGCAGCACTGCTTGTGCCTGTATTCGTACTGCGGTTGAATGCCCTATTGGGCTGCTCTCTCTCATGATCAATGACCCTTGTTTCATAGCGTCCTCGATCTGCACCCCTATCTCATGTAGATCTGCAAAGGTGGGGAGGGGGAGAACGATCATCTTCTGCATGAGCTTGGGTTGGAGGTTGCGCACAACCATCCGAATCTGATCTTTGTCAATAGGCTTGATGGTCATTATCGAGGCCTTGGCCCTCCACCGGGTCACAAAATCAGAAAAGCTCTCATTCGGCTCTTGCCTAGTTGTCTCGAGATCACGAGTTGTGACCTCGATCTGTGTATTGTAGGAGTATTGAGCTATGAAGGCCTCAGCCATCTCCTCCCAACTTCTCTTAACGAAATCCTCCAGTTTTGCATACCAAATGGCCGCTACACCCGACAGGGTCTGGCCAAACAGAGAAAGCTTCTGGAATCTGGAGAGGCCCATCGGCCTTAAGATATCTGAGAACAGCCGCAAATGTACCATAGGATCTCCAGACCCGTCGAAACGGTCTATGTGTGGCATTTTAAACCGGTTCGGCAGAGTCACGGCTGAGTCGGTGTACCCGTCTTCAATATCTGGAATGGACTTCACGCCCTGAGACTTCTTGAACAGCTTTTCTAGCTTGCTCACTTTTAGCGCTGTGGGGTCCACCTCGAACTCAAAGGGGGAATCCGGTAGGTTGGTTGCTGCTTTGGATAGCTGGAGTAGGATTGGAGGCGGAGCCGGCCCTGTTGGAATGTCCGTATCACCCTGGACGTATGCGGTCTCCCCAAGTATGGGAACTCTTGGTGGGGGAGGAACCTGGTGCGAAGCGGATGCTCCGGCTTTTTGTGGTGGTTGTTATTGCTGCAGTCTAGCAATCAACTTTGCCTATTATGCCATAACCTCAGCTTGGCGTGTGGTAAATTCTGCTTGATGGGTAGCGTCCTACTACATGGCTTTCATGCTCTCCTGGAGCTGACGCATCATCTCTTCCATTCCTGCTATATTGTACTGGTCTATCTAAGCAACCAGTATATCTGTTCCTGCAGTAAAAACTGAGACCTCAGCCTGACTGTTAATTGATGGGGTAGACAACTGATCTGACGACCGCTGTACCGATACACTGCGCCTTTTTGACCTCCATCTAGCAACCGGGGGTAAAGAAAAGAACACTGCTTGTCCATCTATCAGATCCCTAGATCGATTAAGTCTACGACCTCTAACTCAGAGTGCTCGGGGAATATCTACCTGGTCAGATGCAATGGTGCTAAACTACCTTGCAAAAAGATAAATAAAGCATAATAAGGAAACAATGAACAGAAAAACGGACAGCATAACAGCTTAAATAAAGACAACACACAGTTGGCAAACACAAGCTAAAAGAACTGTTCTCAACCACTGATCACTGTTCCCAAATCATCGCCCCAAATCAACTGATACTCGCAGTAAATCGATTCCCAAATCGATGCTAATGCTCGAGCTCGATACCCAGACTTGCAAACTGATACATGCATTCCTGTAGAGACGCACTCTAAAAGCACATAACAAGCAAGTGAGAGCCAAAACACCCCTATAATGGGATAGGGTTTCCCTGTCCTATTTTGTCAGGAGCTAGGGTTTCACTATGCACGCAGCGGTTTCAAACAACCTATAATCGGGTAAGTAACCTGTCCTAGCTTGAAATGGTCACTACAGGTTCTGATATGCACTAAGTCGAATGGTCAAAAAGGGTGCCCCGGTAAAAACCGGGGTTTGTGTTCCCGTCGTGGCAGAGCCCGCAACCGGTCAGCCTTATGGCACGCTTCTCAAAGTAGGCCTCCGGCAAACCGTTCAAGAATAGCATACGGCAAACACGATGTCCTAGGCGTACCAATGTAAATGCAATGCAAAGAAACACATAAGTGTAATCAAAACAAGATATCATGAGTTCGAGTCAAGTTCTCTAAATCCCCAGCAGAGTCGCCAGAAACTGTAGACGCGGCCGAACGTCCCGGCTCCGCGCGCGAAATGGCGTGAAATCTGTTTTGTTCATTAGCTAGTACAGTTTAGACTCAATGTCATGGTTCTGAATCTAATCTCAATGCAAGACCAATAAATCACCAAAGAGTTCAAATCCGGCAAATCGTTTTGGAAAACTGATTTTTATAAAGAAGTGCCAAACATGGACTGGTTTGCTAGATACAGAGTCGCCACCTAAATGTTTTTGTTTTGGGAAATTTAGGAAACCCTGACTCGTGCCTAAGGCCACATGTTCGTCATCACCAAAGTTGCCTCGGCTCGGGAACTTGGGTACGAGAGGGGAAGGTCATGCAATGAGCACCCCCACTCGCCCGATCAAAGATCGGCCTTTACTAACATGATATTTTGTTTTTGAAAACACGTGTTCTTATTCCGGTTTATTAGCTAGAATTACTATGTGATACACACAGCATACAAGCATAAACTAGATCGCCTAAGTTGGAACAAAAAATCTCATGTTTGTTTGTTTGAAAATGGTTTGAAGGTGCTACTCGCAAGTAGGCTAAGTCGTGGATTTTGCCACCCTCAAGTGGGCTTAGGAAAACATGATTTTGCCACTCTCAAGTGGGCTTAAAACTCACATTTCGACGAATTGTTCCAATTCAAGCAATCCAACCTTCACCCACAGGCATTCAGGCAGTTATACATTTAAGCAATTAACCTCATGGCAAGCATGCTATCATGGCAACACTCACACTCATGCAAGATGCTAAAGCATAAAATCTTACTTAGTACTCCGAGCCAAAATAGAAAACTAGTTAGTAATCAATGCATGATCCTAGTTATGTTAAGATGGCTAATGCAACACATGCAAAATGCAACTAGAAATAGGCTCGGCTATTCTAAGATGTCATGTAAATGCAACTTGATACATGTATTCAAATTGGTATTGAAATATAATGCAGTTAGTATGATGCGCCGAGCCCGGTGCATGCAAGACAGATGAATGATGCAAACATGTGAGCATAAGGATGCTAATTGAAACATGCCTTAAAACTATCCATCGAAAGCTGGTAAATAAAAGGGAGAAAGAAATAGGGGTTGGAAGACATGCATCACACGCACGCACACTTATTACAACAGTTGTGCCCTCTCGACGGAGGGTCTAAATAAATAATACAAACCAACTAATTAACTAACTAGCAAGCTAATTAATTATTACAAAACCCTTAACTAATTAAGCAAATTAATTAAGTTACAAAACAGTTAAAATGGCCTCGAGAAGAGGGACAAATGCATGCTCGATCGGCTTCGCTTGGAAATCCATTGCCATGCCTCATGTTGCCTTTGTTTGCACTGTTTTACACCTCTGAAAACTATGAAAACCTCTGTGATGCTGCTGAACCACCCTATGGACATGTTGAGAGGTCATCGGCCAAATGGTATGGTCATCAGCCAAGAAATATGGGTCATTAACCAAATACGATGCTATCAGCCAAAAATTGTTAGCCGATCGACACTTCAGATAGCCGATCGGCCATATCTTTCTGCAAACTACTCCTTTTGCTGCAGTAGAGGACAAACAAGGGCATGGCAATACATTTGCAAGGCAATGTTGTGCAACTACACCCCTTATCATGTTTGAGACTCAAAGGAGTGTAATGCTTGACCCTCGAGCCATCAATCACGCATTTCGATGCATGATGGCCAAAGAGGTCGAATTGCACACATCAATATGGAATGAATGCACAAAAACACACAAATGCCTCACACTCTATCATGTTGGATCAAGAGTGTCGGTGACCGAGGATTGAGGCACGTTTCGTCACTTCAAGTACGAAATGTCCCTCGGTTCGGGTGTTTGGTTTGACACCCCAAACCAAACACAATGCAATGCATGCAACATGAAAAGCTATGCAATGCAACATAAGCATGCCAAATGCAATGCGACCTAAACAAGCATGTGACAAAATGTAAACTAGCAAGTATGCAAAATGCAACCTAAACATACAAACATGCATGAAATGCAAAGATGGGCAAGCATGCAAATGTCATGCAACTCAAGCATGCAAGCATGATGTGAAGTAGCAACTTTGAACAACATGGTAAATGGACTTAAACTAAAGATGGATAGACCTGAGTCATGCCTAAAATCAGTGGCCAATAATGCTGAAACAATGGCATGAAATGCATATACAAACATGCATGCCAAATGGCCCAAGAACTAGGCAACAATGCACAATCCTCAAACATGGGCAAGGTGTGACAAACATGAGAATGTGGCAATGAAATAAGCTTCGAAATCATGTGAGGAATGATGCCAAATCAACCAAACAATGCAAGTATGGCATGCAAGAGAGCTCAAAGCTTGAAGCTAGCAAGGGGACTTAAACCGTGGCCATGCAAGGCAAGCCCCAAAGGGCCGAGGGCAATCAAACAGTCCCAAGGCAGGTCAAGATGAGGCCAAAAACAAGCTTGAACCTAGCCCACACAAGCTAGAACAAAGGTCCAAAAGGCATGAGGCATGCAAGGCTAACAAGAGGTATTACACTACACCTATTACAACCAAACATGGCATGACTTAACCAATAAAAATCAGAGTTATGGCATGTCAAGATTAGTCCAAAAACCCACTTAGATGGCATCCCAAATGCCTAAGCATGGTGGCATACACAATGATGCACTCTTGAGGCATAAAACACCAAACCTTCAAAGCATGAAAATGGTGACAAATGCAAGTATATGGCTACGCCACATGGACTGAAATCACATATGAAATGATGCCAAATCATGAAAATGGTCTAAGCAATGCATGCTAATGACTTGGACACTCAAAGCCAACAAGCTAGATTGAACCAAGGCTACACAAAACAATGCATACATGACCAAGACAACACAAATCAGAGCTTAAGCATGGTAAAACAAGGCTAAAAGCTTCATGGAGTTGAGCCAAAACATGCAAGGATGATAGTCTAAATGCATGATGCATGTTAAGGCAAATGAGAGGATTACACTACAAGTGCATGATGCATGTAAGAGGCTATCAAACCAACTTAAAACAGAGGTAAAGCATGGAAAAATAACATCAAATACTTGCTGAAATGGAGCCAAAACATGCTAAGCAAACATGCTACCAATATGAGCCATTTATACTAGCAAATGAGAGACAAGGAGAGAGGGGTGTCCCTCTCCTATACAAGACTCCAAAACCACTTCTCCACCACTAAAAATCCTCTGGATTTTAGTGGTAAGAAGGTCAAAGTAAGATGGTTCCAAAGCTTAAAAGGGAAGGCACAAAACAAGGCCAAACAAGGCCTAAGAGGGGGTAGACTATCCCAAACACAAAAGTGACCTTAAACAAACATCACAAGCATGAAAAATTAGAACCTTTTGTAGTAGAAAGCTAAGCTTAAAACAATATGCAAGTAGGTCTAAAAGCTTAAGCCAAAATGAGGGATTAAAAGGTAGTTTACTCACCCTTGAAGAACACCTTCAAGAACAAAACTCCAGCACCTTTTCCGAGCTTAAACCACTCCAAGAACTCTGAAACTAACTCCTAAGGACCTCAGCAACCCAAGGATGGTGTTCTACTAGGTGTTTGTGTGCAATAGTGTGAAGAATCTACACTTTTGGGCACAAACAAGAGAGAAAGGTAAAATATAGAGAGAGATAGATATAGAACTTGTATCTTAATTTCTCAGAACCTCTGGAAAGGGAGGGAAGGCTCCCTTCTTATAGAATTCCAATTCTCAAGCTTGTTCAACAAGCTTGAGTCTTGAAACAAATCCCTCCATATACTTGTATGGAGGATGAGAATTGTGCCCACCAGTTATCACAGCTGGCACAAAATATCTGCAAAAAGCAGATGGAAAGGTCTCGGCTAAAAAAATGGTCGATCGACCAAAAAAAGTGCCGATCGACCAAAAGGAGTGCCGATCGGCCAACACTTATGGCCGATGGCAAAAAAGCAAGGCCGATGGCATCATGCCTTGGCCGATGGGTTGAGGGGATGGCCAACAAGCCACCCTCTTCCCTCAGAAGCAAAACCACAAGTCCTTGGTCCACAACCAAGCACAAAACAAACAAGTCAAGAGATCATAAGGCAAGGCGCGCGGCCGAGAGCTACGGGAACTCAAAACGAACACGAGCATGGACGATCATCGAGTGTTCAAACGATGACGTCCAAGTCTTGAGGATGGTCAAAAATGGGGTGTCTACAGTTATATATTTTATAGGCTTGGCTGTGAGCATGGCATATGATTCCATTCAAGACATGCGACAAAGCACATATTCAAGTAATGAATTTGAACATTAATATTGGGTTAGTATGATGAGCCAAGCCTTGGATGCATGCAAGGCATTGTATGCAAAGTATAAGAATGCTAATTTGAAAAATGATGTCCTATACTAACCATCGTAAGCGAGAAAGTAAAAGGGAGAAATACGTGGGGTTGGAAGACATACAACTTATTATATAATTGCCCTTTGTGCAAGGGGGTGTGAATCAAAGTCCGAAAGTCCAAATTAAACTAATTATTACAAAACCAAATAAATGAATAAGCAAAGAATTAACTAGCTAACTGCTCTATTACAACGAGAATAATCATGAGAAGTAAACTAATTATCTAAGCTAACTAGCTATAACAATTACAAATAAACAATAGTAATAATTACAACACTAATAATTAACAAGACTAATTATAACAATAATAATAATAATAATAAATTAATTACAACGGTACTCGGAGCATTAATTTATAATAATGACGTAAGCAAGAATGCACAAGGGTTGCATGCACAGTGTCCAAGAACAGCTTTGTCTGCCTAGGCATGCTCTGTTTCACCTTCAGCCACTATCCTTTGTTTTATGCAAAACATACTGTTGACCAAACAATGATGGTCGACCGTGCCTCAATGAGGCCCGGCAGAGCCCCAAAAAGGCCGATCATGCCTTAATTTCATGCAAAATCCTATTTTGTGCTCTGAAGTAAAAATAGTGCAGACAGAGTTATTCTAGACTCTGTTTGTGCATTCTTGCTCTTCTCTATCATGGGAAAGCCTCGAGAAAAAGATTGGAATCATTTCCAAAACCATCAATGAGCAAGTTGATTGCTTGATGATTTTCGATACAATTTGGACAAAAATCAATAAATGAAAGGAACTACAACTACCCCTCCATTCTATCATAGAGTGAACTCAAAGAGGGAGGTAGAAACGCTTCAAGGTTCATCAAAACATCGTGAATTGATATAAGACAACCCTTAACACAATGGACTCGGCATAACGTCTGGCTGTACCCCAAGCAATATAACTCATTTTCTTTATGTGAGTTGGTTCATTTTAAGCCAAATTCATTAGTCTTTGCCATCCTTCAATCCATTAAGTCAAAGATAATTGTTACGTTCACTAATAGATTACGTCCACTAAGTGAGAAATATGTCAAACGGGAGATGATTCTCAACATGAAAAAGAGACTACGAGGTTGACAATGAACCTCCGTAGAGATTAAGCCATTAAGCATAAATCGCTAGTTCACGTTTTGAGTAACTGTTAATCGATTGAAATAGCTCTCAAATAAAAGAAGTGAATAGCAAGTTGATTTATTAAAATGAAGTTCTTAAACATGGAATTTAGTCAAAGAAAAACATATAACAATATACAACAAGCTATGTATGCAAACTTATGAGACAACAAACAAGCTAATCAAAGCATGAACTATTTAAACAACCTAGAACAGCCCTTAATGGGTGAAAAACTATGGCTCAAAGTGCATGAAAAGAGCCTACAAAGCCAAGCAATAAAGAGAGAAAACAAAGCTAGTAAGTAAGAACAAGGAGGGGTGGCTAACCCCTCCACTTTTGAAACTTCAAAGCATGATTTTTAGTCTCTTTTTAACTCTAAAAATCAATTCAGAGAGCAAAGAAAAAGAGTGTAAAAGTAAGGGTTTGAGCTACAGGTAAAGGTGTAAGAAAGAGTGTAAACTCTCTCTATCCTTTTGGTAGCTCTCCAAACCCAAACTTAAACACTTGGAAGAGAATCAAAGCAACACAAAACTACAAGAACTAGATAACAATAGAAAGAACAAGAAGTAAAAGAGAGGATGAGAAGCTTATACCTCTCAAAGAATTGAGCTTTTGTTTATGAATCAAACTAAGTCCCAACACACTTTTAAGCTTGAATTATGGTGTTCAAGGCTCAACCAAGGTTCCTAGGCTCGGGTGTGAAGGTGTATATGATGTATGGATATACATTCAAGGTGATAGGCTTGCTCAAAGGGTTGCTTGCACAAGAAGAAGGAGATGAAGGAGCTCTCAAGAAGGTGTAGAGGCTTTTTAGAAATTCTTCAACCCTCAAAACAGAGATACAACTTCGTTTTTATAGAATTTGAGCAAGAGGGATCATAAATATCTTCAAAAATGGATAGTTGGCGGGCTCCCGCCTAGAACAGTGTTTCTTGTTATTAAGGCACGGCCGGCCTTCAACAGCCACGATCGACCCTCAATGAGGCATGGTCGAGCCTCAATGTGTTCCCTTGTTTTTCTGCTTCGGACTTAGCATAGGGTGGCACAATGTGTAAAAATGGATTTCTTGGGTATAATCAGTGGAAATATGGAAGGTTTGGTATTATTTCGGAGCTTAAACATGGCCTCTTCATTGAGACCTCAAGCTACACACAACACCACTTTCATCATCGAGTGTACCGGGCAAAGCGCTCGAGCCTTGCGGGTGGTCAAAAATGGGGTGTCTACAGTTGCTCCTCTTTGATAGAGCTCGAAGTCATAAAGTGACATCAGTGAATGTCAAAGCCTAGAGATGACCCATTTGACGAGGCTGCAAGGCTTGGGCAAGAAATCAAGACATAAATGAAAAGATTGAACTAGAAGGAAAAATGCAAACGAAATACAACAAATAACTTATGATCATGCAATGAAACAATGCAATGAAGCGATGCAATGAAACATAATGTAAATGAAGTAATGAAACAACGCTACAATCTAAACAAGAATGCAACGTTTGAATGAAAATGCAAATCCAAGCAAAATAAACCTTGTCGTGTTTCACACGAAAAGAAGTGAATAAACAGGCACGTCTTGCATGGAAAGGACAAAGAAAGCACAAACCAAACTACATCTCACATAGAATGGATGTAAGAAGATGCAGACCTAACTACACCTCACGTAGAAAGGGTGACGGGTGATGTAACCATCGAGTGCACTCGAGGTTTCAATCGAGATCTTAATGTGTCTCACGCGATAGGAGGAATGGTGGTGTGAACAAACAGGCGCACCTGTTGTTTTTAACTAAAGCAAACAATCCTAACGTATCCACGCGAGAGGAGGAAAGGTGGTGTAAACACTGGGCACACCCGATGTTTTTAATTGAAGCAAACAATCCTAACGCATCACAGCGAGAGGAGGAAAGATTTGTGTGAACGAATAGGCACACTTGCTGTTTTTAACCGAGGTAAACAATATAGCGATCCCGGTTTCTAACTCGACCCTTATGGTGTTTCAGACTCGGGTCTTGTTGTTTAATGTTGTTGTTATGTCTTTTCCTTCTCTTACTCTTTGAATTTGAGTTTTGGAATGTCTTGGATGTGTTTTGAACAAGTTGCTGTAGACTCGACTTTCTTCACGCGCCCCTTTTCGGAAAGGGCGCGAATTTGGTCTTACTACAGTTCGGACTCCTGTCACGGTTCTGAATCTAATCTCACAAAGTGCAATGTGAGGCTGATAAACACTAAAGAGTCCAAATCCGGCAAATCATTTTGAAAAATCGATTTTGAATAAAAAGCGCCAAACATGGACTGCTTTGCCAGATTACAGAGTCGCCACCTAAATTGTTTTTTTTTTTAGGAAATTTAGGAAACCCTAACTCATGCCAAAGGCCACGTGTCCGTCATCACCAAAGTTGCCTCGGCTCGGGAACTTGGGTATGAGATGGGAAGGTCCTGAAATGAGCACCCCGCTCGCACGATCAAAGGATCGGCCTCTACTAACATGATATGTTATTTTATAAACACATGTGTTCTTATTCAGATTATTAATCTAACTTTACTATGTGATGCACACAGCATACAAGTATAGACTCAATTACGAGAATTGGAACAAGATAACTCATGTTTATTTTTTCAAAAATGGTTTGAAAGTGCTATTTGCAAGTAGGCTAAAGCACGGATTTGCCACCCTCAAGTGGGCTTGAAAACATGATTTTGCCACTTCGCAAAGTGGGCTTAAAACTAACAATCATCGAGTTGTTCCAATTCAGGCAATCAAGCCTTCACCCACAGACATTCTAGTAGTTAAGCACTTAAGCAAATAGCCTCATGGCAAGCATGCTATCATGGCAACACTCACACTTATGCAAGTATGCTAAAGCGTAACACTTACAGTGTATTCCAAGCCAAAACAGAAAGCTAGTTAGAAAACAATAAATGATTCTAACTATGTTAGTAATGCCTAATGCAACACATGCAACAATGCAATTAAATAGGCTCGGCTATCTATGATGGCATATGAATGCAACAGTTTGATACACGTATTCAAATAGGTATTAAAATACGATGCAATTTGAATGATGCACTGAGCCGGTGCATGCAAGACAAATGAATGATGCACGCATGCAAAACATAAGGTATGCTAATCAAAACGTGCCCTAAAACTAACCATCGTAAGCAGTTAAGTAAAAGGGAGAAAGAAGTGGGGTTGGAAGACATGCACACACACACGCACACTTATTACAACATTGTGCCCTCGCAAAGGAGGGTTCGAATAATTAAGCTAAGCTACACTAAGCTAAGCTAATCTAACTAATCTAATTAAACTAATTAGACTAATTATTACATCACAATAAAGAAATAGCTAAACTAAGCTACTTAATTATTACAACAATCAATGCAAATCAACTAAGTAATTAACATTTTAAACTATGCTGCTACTACTCTGCTTGAAGAAGATGCATGCATGCATTCGGTTTCTCGCCCAGAAAAGCCTTCTAGTTTGCTTTTGAGAGGCTCTGTTTGCAGGGTGTCTCTAAGAACTTCCTGCTCTGCCTTACTAACTCACAGCTGAGGAATGCACCAGTGGCCTGTCGGCCATGAGGAGCTGCTGCCGGCCAAGGATTAAGCCTTGCCGGCCATTGATGAAGCATTGTCGGCCACTGGTGTGCTGAATCACCATTCTGCAACAGAGCTCAAATAGAGAAAAAGGGAGGGTCTCCTGAGGATATGTTTGTACTGCACCCTCTCCTTATCATCTCAAAACATCAAAGGAAAGGAGCTATTGGGTCTAAGACCACCAACCAAGCATTTTCAATGCATGATGGCCAAGGATCCAACTTGTACATATTCAATGAATGCACAAAGACAAGACTCTAAGAACACTACCTTATCATGAGTAATCAAAGGCGATGGAGACAAAGGAGATTGGCTCATTTTCATCACTTCAAGTATGAAATGGACCAATCTACCTTGTGTTCAATATAACATCCGACTTGTACATATTCAATGAATGCACAAAAGCAAGACTCTAAGACCACTACCGTATCATGAGTAATCAAAGGCGATGGAGACAAAGGAGATTGGATCATTTTCATCACTTCAAGTATGAAATGGACCAATCTACCTTGTGTTCAATGTAACATCCGATTGAACACAATGCAATGCACACAAAACATGTTTATCTTTGTCATGTTTTACATGTCCAATTTTGTTTACACATTTTAGCATTTACCAAGCCATTCATTAACAGGTTTAGTTCAATGTGAAAGTCCTCTAATGGAAAAGATGGCCTCAACCACAAGCACCTTGAACATGAAGAAGCCTCATGCTTTTGGTTAGTAGAAACCCTCAAGAGAAGGCTAAAACCATTAGGCATGAGAGCCTCAATTCCATGCTCAAGCTAACAAGGGGCTTAAGGCTACTTTCAAAGTAAATGAAAGAGTGAAGCATTGAGGAAGATTGCAGAAATTCAGTGCTGATATGGCATGAGAAATAAGACTATAACATGCAAACAACTCATGTACAATATGTTAGGAGCCAAAAACATTAAGGCTAGTGAAGGACACAACACTAGAGGCATGCAACACAATGCTCAAAAGGGACAAATAGTCCAAAACAGTCCCAAAACACCCTAATTGGAGTTCTAAAACATGCTTGAAATAAGCTAAGAATAGCTATATTAAGAGGCCAAAACAATAACACATGCTAGGCAGTTTAGCACAATTGCACTATAAGCATACAAAGCAAAGCTCATGTGATCAAACCAGCTCAAAATAGAGCTTAATCATTGCAAATAAGTGGCTCAAACATGTTGAAATGGAAGCATAGATGGAAAGAATAACATGCACACATGTTGGCTCACAAACAAGGCACAAAGCACACCTCTCAAAAGCAATGAAAGAGTGGAATATGTGAGAGTGTGACAATGATATATGCTTTGAAATCACATGTAAAATGATGCTATGGCATACAAATACCTCAAGCAAAGCATGCTAGGGGCCTTGAAACACAAAGCTAGTAAAGGCTATTTACACTATAGCTATACAAAGCAAAGCACATATGATTAAGACCACCCAAAACAGAGCTAAAGCATGCTAAATCAGTAGCAAAAATATGCTGGAGTCAAGCTAACACATGCTAGAATGATGGGCTAAGTCATTAGGCATGCTAGGCTAGTAAGCAAAATTACACTACAAGTGTAAGAAGCAAGCAACAAGTGACTTAACCAGACAAAAACAGAGTTGAAACACATCAAAACAAAGCCTAAAACATGCTGAGATTAAGCTACAAAAAGGTAGAAATACATGCTCACATGTTAGGCCATTTACACTTGCAAAGAAGACACAAGGAGGGGAGGCCACCCCCTTCTATTTTGGACCTCAAAACATGGTTTTCACCACTAAAATTCCCCTGAAATTCAGTGGTTAAGAGGCCAAAAAAATTTGGTTTGAAAGATGGCACAAAAAGCTACACAAGCTAAAGAGTCAAAGGGGAGACAACCCCCTAACTCACAAAAGCTCAAACTACCATTTTTAGGACTGAAAAAATGAGTATTTTGCAGTTGAAAACCACCCCCAAAATAGCACAAAAGGATGGAAAAAACAAGTATGAAAACAAGCTTAAAGAGTGAGTCTTATACCTCTTGAAGGGAAGACAACACTTAAGCAACAAAACCAAGCAAAACCACCTTAAGGAGCTTCAAGGAGGCTTCAAGAGAGCTTCAAGCAATCTCAACCCAAAGATGAACCACTCTTGTTAAGGGTTGATAGGTTGAAGATGGATGTATGTAATCTTCCAAGCACAAAAGCTTCAGAGAGAGAGGAATCAAGAGTGAGAGGATTTAGAGAGAGAGGCTCCCAAACCTTTGCTAAATTGTTCTCACCTCCAAAAAAATAGAGAAGCCTCTCTATATATAGCAAAATGCAGCTTCAGGTCAAAAATATCCCAAAAGGGACAGCTGGAACAGCTAGAAGTAAAATATCTGCAGAAAACTGCCTTTTTGCATCAATGGCCAGCACTGGATCACTAATGGCCGGCACTACATCATTGTTGGCCGGCATGGGACACTCTTGGATGGAAGGGGGTTGGCATAGGCCATTCATGGCCGGCACATGGCCAAAAAATCCCATTTATGGCCAGCATTCTCCACCTCTGGTTGGCCAGAAAAATCTGCTTTTTGGGCCCGACTTCAAGCGGACATAACTCCTTCATATGGACTCCTTTTCAGGTCATTCTTGTGTCTAAATTGAAGCCCTAGAAATAAGAATGATGGCAGCCTCACATAAAAACTACAAGTGTGCAAAAAGTTATGCTCATTTTAGTGAAGCTACTCAGTTTTGGTCCTACTCGGATTCATGCTTAACTTCTTCTCTAACTTGGGTTCTTCTCTCCTCTCCTCTTTTCTTCAACCTCAAACCCATAAACAAGATGTTTTGAAGAATTTTCAAAGAGTTCACCTCTCTGTCATTCATTTCCACTTTGTCCTTGCTCGGTTTACAGAAAAGCGCAACATTTTAACAAAATGCGAGCCTCAGAACATCGTAGAAACTTCTTTTCAAAAATATTTTGAAAGAGAGGGTTTTAAGGCCTAAAAAAAACCATTCAAAATAGTTTTGGGTCCAAAATGGGGTGTAAGATTAGGATTTGACTCTCCTCTTGCCGAACAAATCGAACCTTTGCACTGCACAACTTTCATCACAAAGTAAACCATCAGTGGCGCCCAAGTCTTAAAGACAATAAAAAATGGGGTGTCTACAGTTGGTTGGTTGTTGATTTAGAACCTTGTTGCCCAGAATTTTGGTCTTCTACTCGAGCGGGGTTTGCAATCCTTCAGTACTTGGTGCGTCTGCGAAAATACTGCAGAAGTGTTTTTCACACTTGAGTGGAGCTTTTTACGCTCGAGCGGGTCTGAGCTTGAGCGGCATTTCTTGCACTCGAGCGACTGTTTGAAATCTGTAAAATACTGGATGAGTGTATTCTACGCTCGAGTAGGTATCGTTGCGCTTGAGCGAGTAGTGCCTTGTTGTTGTGTCTTGGCGCTCGAGCATCTTTTGTTGCGCTCAAGCAGGTTGAATTTATGTGTCTGACGCTCGAGCATCAAACTTTCTACTTGAGCGGACTGTAGGTATATCAGATCGCGAAAGTGACATTTTAAATCACGTTTTCTGTCCTTTCTCTCTCTTAAACTTTCCAAAACCCTAGATTGAGACATTCTGTCTCTAAAATACACTCTCTCTCTACTTTTTGGCCTTGATCTAGTGATTTCCAACCCTTTTGTTTTCATAAAAAAGTTGGAGCTTCTCAAGATCTTCCATTTGATCCGAGTAAAATCAAGTTTGGGCTTCATTGAGGTTTCTCCACTTCTTCTTTGAGCTTCTACACTTGAGGTAGGGATATTCTACTCTCCTTTTTGGGTTTTAACATAAGTATTAGTCATTTTGTATAAATGGTGGGTTTGTGGAAGATTTGGGAAAAGTTAAGATTAGGGTTTTGATATTTGAAAGAGGGGTTTTCTATTTTGGGTTCTATATGTATGTAAGACCATGAAAATGGGGTTATTGGTGTATAATTGTTGAAATGGTGAGATTTGGACCTTTGGGTCAATGTTTTGGAATTTGGGGAAAAATGCCCTAGTTTGGAATTAAATAACTATTTTGTATAAATAGTGAATTCATTGTGGAATTATGGAATTGGGAAGGATTGTGATTAGATGGTGTGGTTGGATTGAATAATCACCCACCTATGGAAAAGTTGATAAATTATCTGTTTGATAAATTTATTATCTGTTTAGAAATAATTATTTTGGGCTATTGTTGGAGGATAGTCTTGGTTGTTGTAGACACTGCATGATGATTAGGAAAATTGAAACTAATCAATTGAATTATGTCATTGAATATGTGAATTGTTGGGTCATTGTATATGCCAACATGTTTAATACATTGTATATGTATCTTTGTATAGGAGGAGATAGGGGATGTACTCCGTTGTGTAGGAGGAGATAGGGGATGGAATCCATTGATAACTAAGTTGGCCAGAGTGTCCTGGGTGAAAGTCCCAAAATCTTATTTATTTATGGGTGCCGGTTCCCTCGGACGTAGGTCCGTAAAATGGCAAGTGAATGGAAGTGTTGAATGATGTTTAAAATTGAAGTGTTGATGAATGAGTTGTAGTTTCATTTCGAATTGTTTATATGATAATGAATTATGTCAATGAATTGACTTGGGTAATAACTGGATGTAAATTGAATTGTGGGTATCAATACCGATGGATTATGAAAAAGGTTTAAAGATGGTTCATAAGTGTGAAGCATTTATCGAATGCTAATGTTTTAGTTAATTCTCATATGTTGTTTAGCATATCTCTACTGGGCTTTGGCTCACCCTACATGGGACACCATTTTTCAGGTACATGTGAGATGCCACCTCCAAGATCTTAGCTTGGAAGGTTTAGGAGTCGAAGACTCCCTTTTTTTATATTTTGTTTGATGGTTAAATGTATATTCAAGCCAAGGGCTTTTCATGTATAGAGTTAGAACTCTTCTTTTGTTGTAACCAAGTGATAACTTGGAAAACTGTAAGCCCGTAGGGCATATATTTTGTTGATAACATGTAATATTTTTGTAGAGAAGACTCTGATGATTGAAAATATATTCCTTTCCTTATGATCATGGAATTTGTGAATGAATGATTCATGTCTTAATTTGAGGGCGTGACAAACAATCCTAACGTGTCGCACGCGAGAGGAGGAAAGGTGTTGTGAACAAACAGGCGCACCTACTATTTTTAACCGAGGTAAACAATCCTAACGCATCGCACGCGAGAAGAGGAAAGGTGGTATGAACAAACAGGCACACCTGCTGTTTTTAACCGAGGTAAACAATCCTAACGCATCGCACACGAGAGGAGGAAATGTGGTGTGAACGAATAGGCGCACCTGCCATTTTTATCTGAGGTAAACAATCCTAACGTGTCGCACGCGAGAGGAGGAAAGGTGGAGTGAACAAACAAGCGCACCTGCTGTTTTTAACCAGGGTAAACAATCCTAATGCGTCACATGCGAGAGGAGGAAAGATTGGCGTGAACAAACAGGCGCACCTACTATTTTTAACCGAGATAAACAATCCTAGCACGTCGCACACAAGAGGAGGAAAGATTGGATTGATAAAAGAACAAACAAATCGCATAAGCGTGAATTAGAAACATGGATTCTACACAGAGATACGTAAAATCAAAACAATCAAAGCGATGTAGTAAAGTGAAAGCCAATTTGCCAATGTGTTAAAACAATGGGCTTTAATCTGAACACAACACACCGCCTTACAATTTGATGGTAAAAAGGATGATATTTTACTGCGGCACGAATGATTTTATCTAGAACTCCTCTAAATGAACCGTACATACAATATCATTTGTTTATGAAATAACGGAATGAACTACAATTTAGGCAAAATAATTTATAAAGTAACGAAACAGTCTAAACAAATTAAAAGTTTTGAAACAAAACAAATCAACTTATGAGTTAAACAAATTAAACCAAGTAAATCAAATTATGCATGTACACAATAAAACAAAATAGAACAGAATGAACAAAATTCCTCTCTTTTCTTACCCGAAATTCTTCTTTTTATATTTTACCTGCTCATTTTTTCCTTCTCTTATTTTCCTTTGTTCCTTTTTTTTTTAATTGTTTTTCTTTTTCTCTTTCTTTCCTTTCTTTTTCTTCACTTTTTTTTCTTTTTTTTTTCTCTTTTTTTTCTTCACTCTTTTTGTTTTTCTTTTTTCTTTTCTTTTCTTTCTTCTTTTTTTTTTTTAGATTAGAGCTCCATAATACAAGAAATAAAATAAAGTAAAAAAACAAAACTGAGTTTACATTGAGAGTCGGTCGGGCCTCAATAAAGCATAGCCGGGCATCACGACAGCCGGCCCGGCTTCGATAGTAGCAAGGGCAGAATCGGGAAAGCCGCACAATATGTTTGTTTAAAACAAACTCAAACCTTATTTTTGCACACAACCTTGGTCAAAATTCTTTCCCCTCTGTCTCTAACCTTCTCCTCTCTCTAGATTTCCCCTTTTCTTGAATTACCCAACAACCCTCGCCATTTTTTCTTTGAAACCCTTTCCTTCCTCTATATTTTAAACCGAACAAAATTGAATTTGGTGGAGTTTTGGGGTTTCCCTTTGGTTTCCCTCACATTTGCCCACTTTGCTCACACTTTCTTTCTATTCCCCTTTGATTTTCCAAAACTTTTTCACACACACTCTCTCTCCTAGGGTTTGAATTTTGGGATTTTCACCTATTTTCACTCATCCTCTCACTTTTTCTTCACTTTCTCCACTTTTCTCTATGGCTAGTGACGAGGTTCCCATCCCGGACCCCGCCATTGGTATTGAGGCCATCTTAGGCGCATATATGGAGGCTGAGGATGCTCCTGCATTGCCTTCCCTCATTGACAGGTCATTCGATGCGGCCACCTACCAACCACGTACACATGTTTCACCTCGAGGCGGTATCTTGAGATTTGAGGGCCTTATCCCAGGGATAGATGAGGACATCCTGCTACAAGAGCCTGTGGAACACTTGTTTGCCAATGCCTCCACGGTAAGCAACTTTCCTTTGTTTTGATACATTGTTGAAGCTCACAAGTAGACCACTAGTTAATGCTTTATACACTTCTCATTTACAGGTGATAACTAGGAGGATTGGTGACTATGGATCCATATTCGGCCCCCGACGCTGGTATGATAGACTGCCCATAGAGGTCCGTGCACTGGTTGATGTCGTGGGCTTTAGGCCTTTCTACTCAGGGCTCATACAGATGAGGGCTGAGTCGCTACTGTATGAGGCTCTAGTAGAGAGATGGTGGGACAATATGGACTCATTCCACTTCTCATCGATCAGGGAGCTGACTCTGACCCCGTATGATTTCTCGATGTTCACTGGCCTACGGATCGGGGTTGGCGGCTTGATCCCATGTGATCCTGATATGAAGTAATGGAGAGCTGCACAGCGTTAGCTTCTCGGGGCGATCCCAGACACCACCAGTCACGAGATGGTGAGGTATAGTTGGTTCTTTGATCATTTCTCTGATTCGCAGCCCGCTACTCCAGATGAGGTCGCATAGTACACCCACGACTTCCTTATGTATCTCGTCGGTACTACCCTGTTTACGAACAGGGAAAATACCATGGGGTTATATCTTTTGGGGGCACTGGTGCACCTACCACAAGTGATAGAGTATGACTGAGGTGGCACCGGCCTGGCCACCTTATACTGCTATATGAGCTCTGTAACCTGCCACAAGGCGAATTCACTCGACGGCTACTGAAGAGTTTGGGAGATACACCTCATATTTACTTTTTCTGTTCAACTTTATATTCTGTTCAATTTTGCATTTCTTGCTCATCTTTGCTTTGTATTTCCTGTTTATCTGCTCATTTACTTCATCCATCTTTTTCTGCTTGCAGCTCTGCATTTACACATATTTTAGCTCTCTGGCTCCGATCCCAATAAGGCCGTTTGGGTTGTCAGTAGCCCACTCCCGGTAATACAACTTTCGATTTGAGTACCGTCGCTGCATAGACTGAGACTTCCCCTACTTTCACCGCTTCTTTGACACGATCACTGCAGATCAGGTAACAAAATATCAACCTTTAACTTTTACATACTGTAACCATATTGCACTGTTTCCCATACTACAAGGTCATTCTCATACTGTTACTTCTATACTGCACTGTCATTTTCATACTACTTAGATTTTTGACATCTGACGTCTGCTTCCACAGGTTGACTGGCATCCTTGGGCGGACATTCCCCAGGCATCGAGGATGACCTATGTTGCTGCGTGGCATGCCTCCACCATGCAGATTCTGTTTGAGGGCCCCTTTGGCTGGGCTTACTACTTGGGTGAGAGGTTCATCTGCCAGACACGAGGTGTCGCTGACCCCGACATTCCACACCCTCCTCCTCTAGTCATGAGGTAGTTGATGAGCTTTAGGATAGCCCTCAGATCGACCTCTTGATGTTAAGAGAGGATGGCGATTGACATCATGAGCTCGGTAACTTCACCACCTTCTTACATACTCGGGTGATGGCGCCTCTTACCTTGGGCATGGTTCGTGCTGTTTCGGAGGTTACTGTTGCTCCTGCTGCGGTTGGCGATGCCCCTGCTGGAGGTGCCCCTGCCGTTGCTCCATTGTGATTCCCACTGAGATCATGCACATGCGTCCAGATAGAGTGATCGAGTAGATTCCCCTTGAGCATATCGAGGAAAAGGATTGCAGGCTAGCGTTCGCTCCTGGCATCGAGCAGGAACACATTTCTTTATGCTTCTACTCACTGCACTTTATCTTGTTTTGTTTTCTACCATTTCTGTTCATTGTTCTCTATTACTTCTGTTTACTTTTCTCAAATTCTATTCCTTTTGCAGATACCCCGGGCGTATGCTGATGACCTCCTCTAGACAATCGACCGACTGCTCCTTATGGTACGGAGGAGACAGACCACTTTAGTCACTCATGGGATTGAGGTATACTCTATCTATAGTTTACTGTTGTTGCCATACTGTTTATATTCTTGTTAGTCCATACTAACACCTGTACTCTTTTCAGCTTGAGTCAGCGCCAGCAGTGTCCGTAGGACCTTTTCCGACTAGGAGAGAAAGGAGACGGGGCCTAGTGACCAAATAGGAGCCGATCGAGGGAAAGACCGAACGAGGCAGTGCTCACCTTCTGAGGAGTCTTTTGACGGGTCTACGACCCCCGAGGATGAGAGAGAGGAGGTTGACTTGTGGTCCAGTAGCCCCAGCGATGACAGTGATGCACCTCCTCCGTAGCTGAGAAGGAAGAGAGCGAGGATGGGTTATTAATGAGGATGACTGTTTTGTTTTTTGTTTTTCTTTGTAGTTAAAGACTAGCTTCAGATAGACCCTTTTGTTTTTTGAAGGATTTTCTTTTATTTTGTTGCCTTGTAAAACAATAATTGGGGTTGGACCCGTTAGTTTATAAAAGACAATTTTTTGAATAATGTTTTTGCACAATGTGATGAATGGCGTAACCTTTGCATGGTAACTTCGCGTAAGACTTAAAACAATGAATATCTGTTCTTGCATTCATTCTTGAGTCAGATAGAAACCCATAACCGGATGAAATGTGAAATACAACTCGATAACAGGAAAACAAAATGAAAACAACTTGAAAATACTAAAAAACACTTGGTACAAACAAAATAAGACTTGAAACACAACCATGGTACATCAAGACAAAGGCCAACTTTTCCTGCAACTGCACTGATCTAAGCCACCATTTAGACCCGGTCGGACCTAAATAGGCATGACCAGGCCTAAATGTGAGGTCGGTCAGTGCTGCCCAGTTGTCATGCACTGCTCTTTCTTATCCTTTATAAATGGTGCTCCTATGCTATTTTTCTGGCAGAATAGCAAGTCTTTGATATTTTGCTCTCAAGATTGAAACATTGTGCAACAATAGGCTCTAAGACTGGATACCCACTTTGGACGGCTCGAAAAAGGTGAACTTTCACGGTTTTCACCTAAATGCCATTTTTCCTCTGAGTCGCACTCCTCTTTGCTTTCCATTCCTCCATGTCGTTGCTCGATGTTGGAACCCGATCACTCATGTATTTCAATTCGGATCACAAGAGTTGTGTCTGACACTCGAGGAATTTCGAGCTTTAATGGAGTCCTGATGCAATGAAGAAATAATACTGCAGCCCCGTTTTGGCCATGCCTAAGCTTTGGGATGGATGTGTGGGTTATCATCACACGAGGCCGATCCTTGGCACATGATGGGGAGCTAGACATCCCCGGCTTATTTCATTAATTTTCTGCCATTGAAGACATGAGTGACCTTCTTCGGAGAGGCCATCGGCAACATGCTCTCTATTTATACCTTCTTGCACAATTCCTCATTGTCCCTAGTTTAGGCAGAGCTAGTATTTGGATGATCGAAGTGGCCCAATGTCTGAAAGAAGGTAAAAGTTGCATTGGTTTGGCACTGGTCGAAACCTTGATGGGTTTAGATGCTTTCCATCGAGGAGAGACTACCCGATTGACAGGGAGTTCGCTACTTTTCTAGGTATTATTTTCCACCCTTCTAATTTACGATTCTTACGTCACTCAACACTCATTCTCTGTTTTTTCTCTCATAGCCTTTTTTACTTTTCTCTTATCGTACCCTCTATATTCTTTAATCTCTCTTATTTTTCATCCCTCCCCAGGTATGGTTAATGGATAAACTGCAAGTAGAAGACCCTTGCCCTGAGTACTCAGCCCAAGCTTACTTCTTTCACCAACGGCTGGTGGATTTCCCCTTAGAGGGTTTATAGTATGAATGGATGTGCAGTCGGTCCGCAGTTGACATAACTTGGCATTGCCCCTGGCTTAATTTGGCTGAGATAAGCTATAGCATGTCCTGACAGTTGGGTGTAGAGTTGATTGGCCTCACACATTGCGTATTCTATTTCCCCTCCAGTTCTGACGCCAGTTCAGACATGATCAGATACGTCCAAATGAGGCAGTGGAATACACAGCTTCATTTCTTCTTCATGCCTCGTACCTGCCTCGGTATCTCGCGACCTGGAGGATGAGAGAGATTCTGGCCCTTGCCATTAGTTTCAGTTACACCTTGTCTAAGGAGTGTTTGGCTTGGCTTGAAGAGGAGGCAGAGATTGGGCCGTCTTTGGCAAAGAGCCACATGACTTAGTTATGCCCTGTTACGACCCAAACCCGCCCCTATAGGTTTAGCATCGTAACCGGCCAGTAATCCTTGGATTACCAAAGGCCTCTGAACAGATTAACAAAATTAAGGGGCTAGCAGAAGCAAATACATAAATATAGTTGTCCAATGAGCTGTGCTGACTTATATGAAACAGAAAATTCAAAACTTTATATACATAATCGAAAGTCATTCATACATTATACCCACACACATTAAAATATATTAAGTACAGCCAACAGAACAACCAAGTCTTATATATACAATAACAACAGAACTTAAACACTGGACACTTCAGAACCTCCACGTGAGGCACAATGGTTGGCTGACAACAGAACACTGGTCCAGACAAAAGCCTTCAGGCTCAGGCTCCAGAATGCTCACCTATACATATATATACACACAATGAGCTAAAGCCCAATGAATAACATTTAGGTAAAGGGGTTAGTGAACGAAATCCGAACATATAATAAGCAGAAAAACAGATCATAGCATAATCATTTCCATATCAGAACATAATAATGGTACATCCCATAGAACACATCACAGAACGTCTTCTGACTAGAGTAATCGGTTCCGGATACTGATTAAACACATATCACCACAATGAAGTGGCTAACGAGATCTCGTAAATACATGAATGTCATGGACCCGCATTTTCATGCCGTCCCCCATGACTTGGTACTATCTATGGATGCCGTAATAGATTTCAATCACGGAATATTCATTCACAAAAACAGATATCATTTCAGAAAGCATAGCTTATCACATTTCATTTGGAACATAATTCATATAAACGTATCTTTACGATAACGTTACTCACAGTGGTTCCCGTAGATGGTCAATCAATCCTCGAGTCTTGACCTACAATCACAAAATACATAACACAAGCACGTCTTATCATTACACATTGATTCTTGTTCTTCCTTAACACATTGCTCAAAACACACTCACTTGCAGTCTCATAACTTGGTACATTCTTTTCTTAGTGTGTTTCTAACTCATAACCTTATTACTATGGCTTAATTAAGGCTTAGGAATGCCTAAGATGCAATGAGGATGCCAAAACATGCCTTGGAACACTTAGTCAAATTTTCTGAAAATAAGGTCCACGCTCAAGCGTAGCTTTCCTCGCTCGAGCGGACATGCAAAATGTGAATGGTCGCCCGAGCGCACATTCCTTTGCTTGAGCGATCTGTAAAAGACATAAAACTTTTGGGAGCTTGCAATTCACACTTGAGTGGACTTTTGGTCGCTCGAGCGGAGTGCATGCACTCAGGGTGGTCGCTCGAGCATGAACTCCCACGCTCGAGCGTAGATGCAAATTCTGGAATTTCCAAGTTGCACCTTCAAGCTCAAAATTCGAATTCCAACCTTCAAAACACATCTCTTGGGCCCCAAAACTTGAGATAACATAGTAAACTTGTAAAACATGAAGAATTTAGGATCATTTCATAAAATCATGGCCCAAGGTTTTGCCAAAAACTCACATTTCATCTTGAAATTTAAGAAACAAAGCATGCATGTAAAATCTTTCAAACTCTTTTTCTTCAAAACTCAAGAAACTAGCAAATTGAGCTCAAAGGCTCCATGCATGTAAGAAATTCTCTTGCAAAACATGAACTTAAGTGATTAACATGGCAATTCTAACATGCAAGTACCAATTAACTTACTAATATAACTTATATGCTCAAAATCAAACTTAACATGCCAAAGCTCCATATATTCATGTATGCATGTAGATTTCTCTTCCAAATTCGCTTTCAAGACTTCAAAAACATGGGATTGACTTACAAAACTTGATGAAATATGCATGCATGTACCATTCAACCTCCATATTCAACACCATTGGTGAAATACAAAACTAACATGGTAAATTAACACCTACATGGGCATGTATGTATGAATTGTAACTCAAATCCTTATTCTAAGCTCAATGTACACATTTAAACTCATAATCTACATGTTGATGACTTAGATTCATAAATTAGGGGTTGAATTCATACCTATAGTCTTGAATTAATTGAATCCTTGCACATTCTTGATGAGTTCAAGCCAAAGCCTTCAATTCTCTTCAATTTCTACACACTCTCTCTCTAAAGGTGAAATCTGTCTCTCTCTAAAACAAACTCTCAGATTTTTCCACTGAAGGGAAATGAAAGAAAATGAGCTCACAAGAGCTAAATGTGATGCATATATAGTTATGATGATATAATGCACTAATTAAAACATTAGGCTAACCCAAACACAACCTAATTAATCGTTCTGAATCAATTTTTAATAAAACTTGCCATATGATTCTAAAAATTCCAAATAATATATTGATGTAATCAATTTTGTTTTCGGGTGCCAATAAGGCTTTCAATTTCCATTTTTAAAGCGGTGTTCCAAACAAATATTTCTATAAGTAATAGATAGAAGGCCTAAATCACGCACAATACAGAATAAACACATAATTTATTTTAATCCTCTCATTAACATCTAATTATAGATTAGTAGCTAATTATGGTTCGGGTTGTTACATGCCCCTAGTTTTACTGCTTTGATATTTTCTTTTCAAGTTTTAAGATGTAAAAGCAACTTTCATCAAAATCAAAGAGTTGGAGAATGTACTTGTGTTGAAATCAATAAAATTAAAGTTGTGAGTACTAAAAATTTTCTTTTTGGTTCCAAAAATGGTCCAAGTTGTAAAAGGGTAAAATTTTGAACAAAATCAACTTTTATTAAAACTTTTGAAAACGATTTTTGGGAACGATCCCCACCTGAAACGCACAGAGTCGATTCTCAAGATGTACAGTCCAGAATCAAAATAAATCATAACTACCCCTGATTGCATATCACTGTTGCTTTGCACTGTAATTAGCTTTCCTTCTCAAAATAAAGGGCACAACCAAACTACTCACTCTGTCCCAAAATAATAGTCTCTTTTGGGGAATCCAACTTTTTTTGGTAGTACAATTATTACATTTTTAAAAAGTTAATTTTCCAAAATTACCCTTTTGATAGTACATTTTTAGGAATATCAATGTCATAATTGTACTTTTTGTATTGTTTATTAATTTAAAAGAAGGGCAAAATAGGAAATTTATATTATTTTTGTACTTGATTTTTGAAGAGGGACGAATATTTTGGGACAATGAAAAATGAAATAAAGGACTAATATTTTGGGACGGAGGGAGTAATAGATGATGAACAAAGATGACCTAATCAAGAAAATGGATAGGACATTTGAATCAGAGATAGTTACGGCCGAACTTCAGGGTGAAGTTGCCTACATATCCTAAAGATGGGAATCAGGCCTTACGTAGTTCGGTTAAGGTTCACTCGAGTATTAACTCTCTCTTTTTACGGTCTAACTTTTACCAAAGTCGCCGTTGAGGGTTTTTAACTTTGCGAGCTCAGTTTTTCTTTATTTCTAATTTTTCATGCTCTAACTTTTGCTTAGGTTGCCCTTTCGGATTTTTGGCCTAACGAGCCTCTCAAGGGTAGTATTTCTTCAACTTGTCCATATTGATCGGTTGTGAGAACTCCAGGCCATCCAAGTCTATAAGAATAATTGCCCCTCCTAACCAGATTGACTTGATGATGTAAAGACCAGTCCAATTGGGTTTGAACTTGCCCCTAGGGTCGTGGATGAGAGCTCGGTTGTCTTTCAGTACCATGTCCCCTTCTTTAAGATTTTTAGACTTAACTTTCTTGTTAAAAGCCCTGGCAATTCGGTGTTGGTAACCCTGGACATAATACAATGCCCTCAGTCTTCTCTCATCAAACAACATTAATTCCTCAAACCTACTCTGTTGCTAGTTTATCTTCGCTATCTTACATTCAGCCATAACTCGTAGCGACGGTACTTCAATTTCAATTGGAAAAACAGCCTCCATCTCATAGACTAAAGAATAGGAGGTTGCCCCTGTAAATGTTTAGATCGAGGTTCTGTTGCCCAGAGTGTAAACGGCAGTTTATCTAGCCAGTCCCTGTAAGTTTCCACCATCTTCTGCATAATTCTTTTGATGTTTTTGTTCGCAGCCTCGACAGCTCCATTGGTTTATGGCCTGTAGGTCGATGACTTATGGAAAGTGTAACAGGGCCTGGGGGGACCTCGCTACAGTTCGGACTCCCCTTTTGTGTTGCGGTTCTAAATCTTGAACCAAAGAGTCCAACTCTGGCAAATCGTTTTGAAGAAAAACAGATTTTGAAAAAGTAGTGCCAAACATGGACTGTTTTGCCAGATTACAGAGTCGCCACCTAAATATTTTAAAATGGGAAATTTAGGAAACCCTGACTCGGTGCCGAAGGCCACATGTCCGTCATCACCAAAGTGGTCTTGGCTCGGGAGCTTGGGTACGATCGGGGAAGGTCAGCTATGAGCACCTTTCGCCTTGGCTCAAGACCGGCCTCTACTAACCATGATATCCAATTTTGAAAACTTTATGTGTTCTTATTCCAATTATTAGCCTAGAATTACTATGTTATCTTGCTGACAAACAAGTATAGACTAGATTGCACTGATTTGGAAATAAACATATCATCGTTTCCGTTTGTTTGGACAATGAAATTGCTACTAAATTGGCTAAAATCACAGTTTCAATGAGTTATTCCAACTCAAGCAATCCAACCTCCACCCAGGCATTCAAAGGTTTATTTCATATAAGCACTTAGTCATGGCAAGCTCTTATCATGTTAACATTCACATGTATATGAGATGCTAAAGCATAAATACTTACATTGTACTCCGTGCCAAAACAATAAACTAGTTAGCAAAATATGCATGACCTAGCTCATGTTAAGATGACTAATGCGACGCATACAGAGTGCAATTAGACAGGCTCGGCTATCCTAAACATGGCATGTGAAATGCACGAGTAACACGTATTCAAGTTAGATTTGAAATACAATGTAGTTAGCGTGATGTACCGAGCCCGGTGCATGTCAACAAATGCATGGATGCACGCATGCATAGCATAAGGTATGCTAAAATAAATGTGCCCTAATACTAACCATTAAAAGCAGGTAAGTGAAAGGGAGAAAGAAATGGGGGTTGGAGGACATACACCCACTCACGCACACTTATTACAATTACGCCCTCGCTCGGAGGGACCGAAAGAATAATACAAATTAATTAACTACGCAAGCTAACTAAATATTACAAATTCACTAAATTAATTAACAAATTAACTAAGTTAATTAAAGCAGTAAATGCCTCGGGAAGAGGGCAAGATGCATCACGTGCCCGGAACTCGCTCGGAATCGCACTGCCATGCATGATTGCCTCTGTTTTCCCTGCTTTCCATCTCAGAAGACTGCCAAAACTTCAGGAATACTTCCTTGGGCACTGGAGATCACCACCTGCTGGGTTAGAACACCACCGGCTGAAGGATATGGCCACCGGCACTGAATTCATACATCGGCTGCCAGTAGATTGCCGGTCGGCACTGAGAAGTGCCGGTCGGCACAAAATACTGCAGAACACGCAACTCACAAAGAGAGAGGACACAACTTGCATGGCAATGTAATTCAAAGCATGTATGCACCAAACACACTCCTTATCATGTTTTCAACTCAAAGGAAGATGTGCCTCGGTTCTCGGACCACCAATCACGCATTTCCATGCACGATGGCCCAAAGAACCAAGAATGCAACTTTGATTTCAAATGCATGCAATGCGAACAAACAAACAAGGGTGCCAAACCTCCATCATACTTCACTTCAAGAGGCTTAGCATGCATTCCAATATGATGCAATCCTAGACATATTAACTAGTATGCAAAATGGGCAATGCAAGCAAGCAAAACATGCTAGGTGCACAACCTAAGCAAGGAAGCATATGGACTAAGCAAGGGGGTGGACTCAAACATGGATTGGGCAGCTCCAAATAGGCCTAAAACCATTAGCCAAGACGCTAAATCATGAGGGCCAAACACACATGCACACATGCGCAAGTTAAGGCACCAACACTCAAGCATAATAAACAACATTCAAGCACACTTGAAATGAGTTAAACATGGACTACTAGCATGCATAGAAAGCTCTGAAAATCATGCAAAATATGATGCTAAACCAAGCAACAAAGTAGGCTAAGCATGCAATAAGTGGCCCAAGTACTTGAGGCAAACCAATGAGGCATTGAACCACACATATTACAACCACACATGGTAACACTTAACCAATTTAAAACAAAGTTTTAACACATGAAACTAAGCCTTTTAACACATGAAACTAAGCCCAAAAGACCACTTAGATGGCATCTAAATGGCATGAATCCAAAGGCATGCACAAATGCTAAGACATGAGGCATAAGGCACAAGCTTCCGAAGCATCAAAGAGGCATGCAAGGCAATCAAACAAGCATGCTAAATGGACTGAAATGACATGCCAAATGATTCCAAACCATCAAAATGAGGTAAGCAACACATGCTACACATGCATACTCAAAGGCTAGCAAGCCTAAAATGCAAAGGGGCTACATAATGCATGCCAAGATCAACCCAAATGACTATGGACAGAGCTAAAACATGGCAAAATAAGCATAAAACATTCACAAACCTAAGCCTAAAGCATGCTCAAATTAGGGCTAACAACCTAGGCATGTTAAGGGACCAAAGAGGCATTACAAAGCAACCATGCAAAGCATGCAAGGAGTACTAAAACCAACACTTTGCAATGTCATATTAGGGCATAATAAACATAAAATGCAGCCAAGACATGCTCAACAAACAATCAAACACTATGCTCTCTCAAGAGGCCAAATCTTGCCCTTTTCAAGGACATCAAGGAGAGGGGGTGGCCCTCTCCTTCTTGAGACTCTAAGGCATCATCTCCACCACTGAAATCCCTCAAGATTTCAGTGGTGAAGAGATCCTAACACCAAAGTCTCGGATCTCTCACAAAATAGCACAAAAAGTGGCCTTTTCAAGGCCTAAGGATGGTCAAACCTCCCCAAAGCACAAAGTACCCTTAATAAACTATCAAGAGGACTAAAAAACAGAACTTTTTTGTATTGAACACCAAGCACAAAAACAGTTCAAGGATAGGTCAAAATGGAGTGCAAGAATGGGGTAAATAAAGTAAGTTTCTCACCCTCGTTGACCCTCTTCACAAATGTTGACTTTGTTGCTTCCTTGAGCTCCAAACCAGTCAAGAACAGCAAGGACAAGCCTCTGGACCCTCAGCAACCAAAGGAAGGTGAAACACTAGGTGTTGATGTGCAATAGTAAGGCACAAACACCTAGTGCACAAATAAGCAAGGAAAAGAGAGATAGAATAGATATAGGATTTCTAACCTAAAACCAGAGCTTCTCCCTCTCCTAAAATGTCTAACTCTCCAATTCTTCTAACCCTTGAGCCAAGAGAAGAGGCCTCTCCTTATAGGCAACCAAAACTTACAAGTTAAGGCATCAAAGGGCTCATCCCTCCATACACAGGAAACTAATGCAAAACAGCTACCTTAAAATATCTCATAAAGCAACTGAACAGTAGTCGGCAGGGCAAAATGGTCATTTTGCCAAAAAGAGTGCCGACCAGCACAAAATAGTGCCGATGACAACACCAACCAGCCGGTGGCCTCTAGCCAGTGCCGGTGGTGTGTGGGGATGCCTCACAAGGCATTCCCTGCCCCTCCAAGGCAAAGCACAAGTGTTTGGTGCAAAACCAGACACAAAATGATCGAGTTCGGAGGTCCTGAGGCAAGGCGCGTAGCCGAGAACTCCGGGAACTCCAAATGAACACGAACATGGATGATCACCGGGTGTTCAAACGGTGACGTCCAAGTCTTGAGGACGGTCAAAAATGGGGTGTCTACAGAAAGCCACATTATATTTCTCAAGCAAGTCTATCACCTCTTTCTTGAAATGTGACCTATTATCGGAGATAATCTCATTCGAAACCTCTTACCGGTAGATGATATTGTTCTTGATGAACTTAGCCACATGCGACGCTTTTAGCACTGAGTAAGACTGAGCCTCTACCCATTTCGTGAAGTAATTGATCGCTACTAAGATGAATTCATGTCTGTTTGACCCCTTTGGCATGATTGCATCGATAACATCTTTTTCCCAAGCAGAGAATGGCCATGGGAAAGTCATGTTATAGAGCTTCGACGGCGGAATGTTCATGTGATTGGCATGAATCTGGCATTTGTGACAGCGCCGTACAAAACCAATACAATCCTCTTTCATAGTTGACCAGTAGTGGCCTTGTTTAAGGATTTTTTGGGCGAGCATCGCACCGTTCATATGGGCCTCACATTCTCCTCCGTGAATGGCCTCCATAAGGTGATTTGATTCATCTTCCTCAACACACAGCTTATGCATTCCCAGATGACCTCGTTTGTATAACCTACCTCCGCAAATGATAAATTGAATGGCCAGACTCTGTATTCCCCTTTTGTCCTTGGCATTTGCTCCTAGAGGATACACCTCCTTTTCCAAGAAATTCCAAATATCAAAATACCAAGGGTTCTTGTTTGAAGCCTCATCTATCGCGGCAACAGTTTTAGAGGCCGACGTGTACTTCTGTTAAATAATGATCGAACGCATCCTGACTCCCAACGGAATGTTTACCATAGAAGATAGAGTTGCTAGTGCATTAACGAATCGGTTGTTCTCTCTTAGTAGATGGGTAAACGTTAGCTTTTCAAACCTCGGAATTAGCATATCCAAGACTTGATGGTAAACCTTCATTTTCTTCTCTTTAACCCGTCAATCTCGGTTGGCTTGAGACAACCAAGTTCGAATCCTCGATGACATCTAACCTTTTTGCCTCTAGTTCTAGGACGACTTCTAAACCAACAATACACGCCTCATATTCTGCTTCGTTGTTGGATACTTCGAACTGGAGTTTGAAGGCTAAGGGTATATGTGAGTCATCAGGTGCTATCAACAACACACCAATCCCATAACCGTATTGATTGGCTGCTCCATCAAAGTACATCATCCATGTTTTCTCTTCTATTTGCAAAATATCTTCATCTGGGAACAGGTAGTCCACCGCTTCATCCCCCTCTACTGGGTGATTTGCCAGGAATTTCGCTACAGCTCTCCCTTTAACCAACTTACATATAACATATGTAAGATCAAATTCGGAGAGAAGAAGCAACCAACGGGCTAGCCTACCCGTAAGCACTGGTTTCTCAAAGAGATATTTGATAGGATCTAATCTCGAAACCAGGATTGCAGAGTGAGCTAACAGGTAGTGCCTCAACTTTCTAGTAGCCCATACCAAGGCTAGATAGGATTTCTCGAGGGGAGTGTAACGGGTCTCGTAATCCATCATTTTCTTGCTCAAGTAGTAAACGACTTTCTCCACCTTGGCCTCCGACTCCTAAGCTAACATACACCCTATGGATGAGTTTGTCACTGACAGGTACAAAATCAGCGATTTTCCCGGTTCTGGCGGTGGTAACACAGGCGGATTTTGCAGGTACTACTTGACCTGTTCAAAAGTAAACTAACAGCGATTGTTCCATTGGAACTTCTTTCCTTTCTTCAAGAGACCAAATAGTAGTTTACAAGTCAAGGTTAGTTTTGAAATAAACCGCTTTATGAATTGTACTTTACCTAGAAAGTTGTGCACCTCCTTTTCAGTCCTTGGTGGTGGCATTTCTAAGATGGCCTTGATTTTGGAAGGACCTACGTTAATTCCTCTATGTGTGATTAGGAATCCCAGCATTTTTCCCATTGTTTTGCCGAAGGTGCATTTTTGCGGGTTCAACCTCAATCTATACTCTTTGATCTACTGAAATAATTTCTCTACGGTGGTTTAGTGGCCCTCTCGATCTTTGGACTTGACAATCATATCATTCACATACACCTCAACCTCTTTGTGGATCATGTCGTGCAAAATGGTGGTTGCAGCCCACTGATAAGTAGCTCCAGCATTCTTCAATCCAAACGGCATGACTCGATAACAGTAGGTGCCCCACGGAGTAGTGAAAGTGGTTTTATACCTATCCTCGGGTGCCATCAGAATCTGGTTATGCCCGGAAAACCCATCCATGAATGAGAGCAATGCATGGCCCGCGGTGAAGTTTACCAACTCATCAATATGTGTAAACACCCCATTTTTTACCACCCTTAAGACTTGGGCACCTCAGTTTGATCACTCGATGATGAAAAGTTATGTTGTATAAACACTCGATTTCTTCAGCAAGAAGAACTTTTAAATCCCAACCTTAAACCACATTTTTTACCAAAACTATTTTGGACTGAAACTTTTTTAGACCTTAAAACCCTCTTTTTCAAAATATTTTTGAAAATGTTTCTACGATGTTCCGAGGCTCGCATTTCATTAAAAATTGCACTTTTTGGTAAATCGAGCATGGAAAAAGTGGAAATAAATAGAAGGGAGGTGAACTCTTTGAAAAATATTTTTAAACCTCTTTTTTATTGGTTTGGATTTGAAGAAAATTGAAGGAGAGAGAAGAAAACTAGTTGGGGAAGAAGTTGGGCATCAAACCGTTAAGAGAGAACTGAGCAGCCTTCACTAAATCAGGCCTATCTCTTTGTACACTTATACTTTAGTTGTGAGGCCACCACCGTTGGAAAGTGGACTTCCGGGACTTCAATTTAGAAGCAATAATCTCCTGAAGTCGAGTCTAGATGAGGAAGATATGGCCGTTTGAAGTTAGGCATCAATTCGGTTAAGATAAAACTGAGAAACAACACTAAAATAGTCATATCTCTTTGCACACTTAGAATTTAGATGTGAGGCTTCCACCATTGGAAAGTATACTTCTGGCGCTTCAATTTAACTTAAGAATGACCTAAAACCGAGTCCGGATGAGGAAGATATGCCAATTTGAAGTCGGGCCTAGAAGTGGATGGTCGGCAGGTGGCCGGCAATTCACACTTCTGGCCTACCGGCCACTGGTGAAAAACACAGATATTTTTGGCCAGCTGTCCCCCAAAAGCTCCAACTGTTCCAGGCTTGATATTTTTGACCTGAGGGGTTGTTTTCCTATATATATGGGGCCTTCCCTTATGGTTTATGGTTACAAAAAATACAAAAAGTCCCAAAACTTGAAATTCCCTCTTTATCTATATCTTGCAACCTATACAACCTCTCTTTACACTTCTTAAACCAGTATTGGAGCTCTCCTTGTTGAGATTATTGAGTCCAAATTTCAGCCCTTGAGAGTGAGAACTTGTTGGTTTGTGAACAAAAGTGTTATTCCTCATCAAGAGGTATAATTTTGAGCATCTTTGTACTACCTCTTTTTCTATCTTTTCTTGATAATTTTGAAGTTTTTTTGGACTGTTTTTATCGGTTGAAGCTTGTGGTTTAAGGCTATTAAAGGTAGAGGGGTTAATCACCTTTCTTTGAACCTTGTTCTCTGAGCCTTTACACTTGTGTTTCTCATCTCTTCATCAACTTTTTTTGAGATTTTTACCATTGATTTTTAGAGATTTTTAGAGGCTAAAAAAGTGGTTTTGAAGTCCCAAAAATGGAGGGGTTAGCCACCCCTCCTTTGGCTTGTTTACTAGCTTAAATTGCTCCATGTTTTAGCTTATTATTTTAGCTACTTTTGTCTTCATTCCTGCACATTTTTGTAATGTTTTTGGGTTTTTTTTGGACTGTCTAAACTCTGAAATTTTGGGCTGAAACTTGTGGTTTAAGGCCAATAAGGGTGGAAGGGTGGCTCACCATTCCTTCTACCTAGTTTCCAAGGCCTTTATCCTTGTGTTTCCCACCTTGTTGTCACATTTTTTTGAGCTTTTAAATACTAAATTTCAGAGTTATTTCAGTGGCTAAAAACACTTTTTGAAGTCCAAAATTAGAAGGGTTAGCCTCCCCTCCTGGTATCTTGCTTACTAGCCTAGCATGCTCTATGTTTTAGCTTATTAATCTAGCTATTTTTGTCTTAATTCCAGCATGTTCTAGGGCTATTTTTAAGCTATTTTAGGACTTTTTTTAAGTGTTTGTTGCATTTAAGCTTTGTTTTGCATGCTTGTAGTGTAATTGTGCTCATAAGCTTGGTGTTTTAGACCTTAGACACCATCTTAGCTTTTCTTTTGCTTTGAAAGTGGTTTCAAATCCTTTGTTTGTTTAAGCATGAGATTGAGATGTCATGCTTAATAGTTTAATCCCTTAGGGGGTTCATTACCAACGATATGATGTCTCTTTCATGCTTAAAACAACTCTTGGTTTTAGCCCCCTTTCCATTAGAGGACTTAAATTCAACTTTGGACTCAATTTATTAAAGAATGGGTGGTAATCTAAAATGAAGTAATTAAAATGGGAATAAAATGGTGCAAGATAAGAATTTGGTTTTGTGTTCAATCGGACGTTAATTGAACACATGAAAACTTGGGCCATTTCATACTTACTAGTGATGAAATGATTCAAGTTGCTAAGGTCACCATTTCCCTTGATCAATTCATGAAAGGGAGGACATTTGAGTCTTATTTTGTTGTATTTATTGAAATTGCACACTTTGGTTCATGAGCTATCATGCAATGAAATTGCTTGAGTTGATGATTTGTGGACCAAGTTTACTACTCTTTTGATTTGTTCATGAAAAGAAGGGGTGAATTGTGCACACAACCCTTTGAAACATCCGGTGCATTGATCTGTTTGTTCTCTGTTGCAGCAAGGTGAACTGGGAAACAGTGGCCGGCAAGCCACTTTTGATGGCCGGCCGACTATCACTAGTGGCCGGCTGGCCGGTGACTGATGCAAAATTCAGCAGTGTGTGTGTTCTATTACGCAACAGAGGCTCTCCGGAAGCAAAAACAGTGTCTTTTCAAGTAGAAATCGAGCACGTGCATGAGCATTCTTCGCATTCCGAGCTTGTTTAAGTTTAAATACTTAGCTTAGATATTTGTTGTAATTAATTAGTTGTAGTTAGTTAATTTTGTAAAGTATTGTAACTAATTAGTTAGTTAATTAGTTATTTAATTTCGTTTTGTAATTAGTTAGTTAACTAGAATAGTTAGTTGATTCATTTGTTGTAATAATTAGTTAAGTAGTTTAGCAAATTTCATTTGTTTTGTAATAATTAGCTTAGCTTTAATTAGTTAGTTAATTAGCTTAGTTCATTTGGACTCTCCTTTGGGAGAGCGCAATATTGTAATAACGTGTATGTCTTCCAACTCCACGTCTTTCTCTCTTTTATTTACTAGCTTATGATGGTTAGTTTAGGGATATCATGTTTTGTTTAGCATACTTCACATTTGCATCCATTTGTGTTGCATGCACTGAGACTCGGTTCATCATTCTAACCTACATTGTTCGTTCAATATACTTCTTTGAATACGTGCTTAGACCGCATGCTATTTAATTGATTCATATGACATATTAGTAGCCGAGCCTATTAGTTGCATATTGTATGTGTTGCATTAGTCATATTGCATAGTTAGGATCATGCACCTTTCTAACTTTATCATCTTTTTTGACTTGGAGTACTAGTTGAGCCTTTGCTCGCTTTAGCATATTGCATGTTAGTGTTGCCATATTTAGCATGCTTTCCATGAGGCTAAGTGCTTAAGTGCTATAAACTGCTTGAATGCCTATGGATGAAGGCTAATTGCTTGAATTGGAATAACTTGAGTAATGTTCATATGTGACCACTATTTCAAGTGGTACATATTCGAAACGATTTTCAAAAACAAACATGAGGCAAAAGTTTCAATTTTCGCAAATTAGTCTATACTTGTGTGTGCGCATCACATAGTAATGCTAGCCTAATAAACCAGAACAAGAGCATATAATGTAAATAAGATTCATAGCATGATTAGTAGAGGCCGATCTTTGATCGGGCAAGCGGGGGTGCTCAATTCATGACCTTCTCCTCTTGTACCTAAGTTCCCGAGCCGAGACAATCTTGGTGATGACGGACACGTGACCTTTGGCACGAGTCATGGGTTTCCTAAATTTTCCAAAAATATTTAGGTGGCAACTATGTATTTAGCAAAGTAATCCAGACAATTTGATTCAAAATAGATTTTCCAAAAGATTTGCCAGATTTGGACTCTTTGGTGTTTATCAATTTCACATTGCACTTGTCAGATTAGATTCAGAACCGCGAGAGTCCGAACTGTAGTGCTTATTTTAACTTCCGAAAGGGGGTGGGAAAAAGTTGAGCTATAATTTCTAGCGACTCTGCTGGGGATTTAGAGAACTTGACTCAAACTTCATGATGTGAAATTTTATCCACATTTATATGTTTCTTTGCATTGCATTTGCATTGGTGCGTCTAAGTCACTGTGTTTGCCATCTGCTATTCCTAGACGGTTTGCCGGAGACTTGCCTACAAGCTTGCCAAAAAGATGACCGGTCATAGGCTCTGCCACAATGGGAGCACAACCATTGGATCTGGACTACCGCTGTACCATTTGATCCTCCTTTCACTTCTCGGTGTTAGGTGTGAGAGGTATATTAGGTAGTCTTGCCGAGGCAGCCTTTTTGACCATTTGGCCTAGTTGCGTATCGAAAAGCCGTATAGACTTTTCCAAACTAGGACAGGATGCTTACCCAAATACAGGATTGTGTGAAACCACTTTGTTTGAGTAGTGAACCCTAGTTCCTAACGAAACTAGGACATGGTAACCCTACCCCCTCATAGGGGTGTTTTGGCTCTCTTTAACTGGTACGTGTTTTACAGTGAAACTGTACAAGAATGTGCATATCAGTTGCAAAGTTGGTAGCTATTTTGGGACAGAATGCAGCGGAGAGTACATTCATTCAGCTATGATCATATCTATTCTAGTGAAATTGGGCTGAGATGCTGTCTGTTTTCTCTTTTGCAAGATAGGCCTGGAACCATAGCTTCAGAAGGTTCTGATATCCCCCAGGTACTTTGGACTCGTGTCGATAGACTTTGTTAGGCTAGAATTTTAGTTCAGAGGCAGCCAGTGTTTGCTTCACTTTCGTCAGTGGCGAGACAAAGGAGGGCCAGACAGGGTTCACCGGTTCCATTGTTGTGACATTCACCAGTTAGATTACCTTTGTTCAGTTCATCCCAGGCATCTACCCCTATCATGGCTCAGCCTCCAACAAATCTAAAGGAATTGTTACTCCATCTATAGAAAACAGTTGACTCCCTCTAGCATGATGTGACCTGTCAGGCTAAGGTTATAACTAGGCTACAACAACAGCAACTGCATCCAGTAGCAGCCTCAACATCACATGTACCCACTGCTACTATCCCTATGCTCAGTACCATAGCTAATGCTGCCACTGCTCAAGATCCATAAACTGAGGATGTTTTGGTTTTCCCAGTCCAAGCAGAACCCATCCCAGCACAAACTTCCAGAGCCTCGGTGTATCAAACCGAGGCACCGTTAGAATTCGAGGTTGATCTAACCACGCTCAAAGTCAACAAGCTAGAAAAGTTGTTCAAAAAGGCATAGAGGGTCAACTCTATTCTAGACATAGAGGATGGGCACACTGAATCGGTAGTTACCTTACCGAAGCGGTTCAAGATGCCGTACATTATTGCTTCGATGGCTCTGGAGATCCAATGGTGCATTTGCGTCTATTTTTTGATATCCTACGACCAATGGGTTTGACCTGAGTATAGAAGTTGTCACTATTCAGCCGAACCATGTCTGGAATAGCTACCATTTGGTATGCTAAATTGGAGGACTCTGTGAAACATAACTAGCAGGAGTTGGACGAATCTTTCGTTGCCCAATATTCCTACAACACGCAGATTGAGGTCACAACTTGTGATCTTGAGGCAATGCGTTAGGAACTAAAGGAGGGCTTTTTCGAGTTTCTTGAGGCAATGCGTTAGGAACTATGGATTAGGTTAAGTGGAAAAGTATTGACGAAGATATCATAGCTCCACCAAAAGGACCTTAGGCCACCACTAACACATCACCTCCACACCTTAACCTAATCCATACACTACCATCCACCTACAACCCCAGCATATACATCACCCCAGCCCATTTACCCAAGCCTGAGGTGTTCATTCCAGAAAGCATGGACTTGTGTACGATGGATGCACTTAAACCCCAATCATCTCAAACCCATGAACCCACTACTATTTGAGTTTGTTGGTGTTCATTCCTAGCATGTCTTGTTTTGTTTGTCTTTTTTTCACTCTTTGAGTTTGTTTCTACCATTGAGTCAGTTACGCCAAAAGATCTGAATGAAATGACAGTACTTTTCCACTTACTTTTTCTATGCCTTTAAGTCATTGCATTGACCTAGGTTTTTTAAAACTTTTCTAAACACTATGATGAAAACAAAGAGGGAGGAATTCCTCGGGATTTGCAAAAATTTGATCAAACTGAGAAGAAGAAAGGCATGCTAAGCCCTTAAATGAATGAGATTATGTATGTTAATGTGAGTACTAAGAAAGATCTTGGCTTGGTCCAGATTGGTTCCGCATTTTCTTTAGAAGAGCACGAGCGACTAGTCGCTTTATTAAAAGATTTCAAAAAATATTTTTGCGTGGTCCTACGAAGACATGCTAGGAATTGGTCTTGAGATTGTACAGCATAGGATCACTCTTAGCCTCAAGACTCAACCCCTTTACTTTCAAACCTTGAACCGTGATTCAGAATGTTCAATGATCAACCAAAATATGAGACTTGCATGGTCGGATTGGAAGCATCCCTTGAACTAGGGACAAGAAGGTCAGATGTGATCGAAGGAAGCTTGCAAAGCTAGAAGAGAAGCATCCCTTGAACTAGGGGCAAAAAAATGCCAGATGTGCTCGAAGATTCAAAATTGGGTCATCTCTTAAGCCAATGGAGATCGGCAAGAAAGTCAAATCCCAGAATCTGAGAGAAGAAAATTTTTGTTAAAGGACAATCAAGTTTCTATCCGTGACACTAAGGGCAAATTTAGACCCAATTGGATGGGCCCTTACATCATCAAGACTATATCATCAGCGAACAATAGCCATTCTCCTGGATTCAGATGGCTTAGAGATCCTTCGACTGATCAACATAGACAAGTTAAACTTTTCCATCCTTGAGAGGCTCACTGGGCCAAAAACCCGAAAAGGCAACCCAGGCAAAAGTTAGAGCAAGACAAAAAAAAAAGGAAAAAAGAACAAAAATAAAAAAATGGAAACAAAGAACCAAAAAGAAAATAAAAGAAAAGAAGAAGAAAGAAAAATGAAAAGGAAAAATAGAGCTCGCAAGGTTGAAAAATCGGAAGGGCGACTTTGGCAAAAGTTAGAGCGAAAAAGTAGAGTGTTAATACCCGAATGCACCTTAATTGCCTGGAACTACGTGTGGCCTGATTTCCATCTTTGGGATATGTAGGCAACTTCATCCTGAAGTTCAGCCCCAACCATTTTTCAACCTGCTTGTCTCATCCATGTTGATTGGCTTACCTTTGTTCAACTCGGCTATCCTATCCATGTGCAAATTGGCTCATCTTCATTCAAAATCGATTATCTATTCCATTAGAAGAATTCACCTGCAAGACAATTCAAGTTTAGATCTGGGGTTGCGCATCTCAAGAGTTAATTCCTTGTTGGTCGAGTAGTGGCCATTTGCAAACAGTTTTGAGGATTTTTAGTGAAGTTGACTAATTCTCTTGAAAATTATTTCATTTTTCCAAAACTGGACCATTTCTTGGACCCAAAAAAGAAAAATTTTAGTGCTCATTGCCTGACTTACATGATTTCAAAGCAGAAAGTCGAACAAGCACGTTAATCTTTCTCTCATGTTGGTCAAAATTGTTTTAGCAGAAAGCCAAAAAAATATGGCCAAAATGATGAACTAGGGGCACAGTCGAGTTAGGTTTTTTATTTTTTTCCCATTATCAATGCACTCGCCAGAAAAAGGCACAACTGAAGCTAGCAGCAGAGGCCAAAAAACTCTCTCATCCTTCGAGCAGTGAGGTATTGAACTAAGTATGAAGCACGAATGCTGGATATTCGACCCCCCTTATAAGGTCCACAACTTCCAGCTTATCCATCAATCACACCTAGGAAGGGATAAAAAAATAAGAGAGATCAAAGAATAGAGAGATGTGCGATAAGAGAAAAAGTAAGAAAAGGGCTTTTCAAAGAAAATATAGATTGAGTGCCAAAGTGATATGAGAATCACCAATAAGAAAGGTTGGGAAACAATACCTGAAGAAGCAGTGGGCTCCCCGTGAACTGAGAGGTCTCCCACCGGTGGTAAACATCCAAGTGTTGTGTTTGTTGTTTTTGTTTGTCTCGATTCTTGTTTTGAGTTGTTTTGAGTGTAAATAGATGTGTTTAGGTTGTTTTACTTTTCTTTTCCTTTGCTAAGTCATTTTGACTATGGTCAATTGTAGGCTCAATACCCGGTTGAACTCGTTTTCAGTTCCAATTGTAAAAATAAATCGTTTTGTGCTCAGAGCACCGTGTCATTTCCACTATGATATGCAAAATAGAATTTCTTTCTTTCAGAAACTGTAGGTCTAACCCCGATCAAAACAAAGAGCAATAGAACAAGGACCTATCTGAAGCTACATAGGTTTCGGACTGCAAAGCAAGAGAAAAGAGGGAAAATTAGAGCATCTGAGTTTTGTTTCAACTTTAGCAATTTCTGAGATTGCATTCCGGATGCACCTTCTCAGGCCTTGTCTTTTCTCCGGAGTATGAGTGCACCTTTACCTCAAGGTCAAGCCTGTTTCAAGCCAGAATAACGATCAAAGTGTTATCCTCGAACACCATACTCTGTTAGAGGCATCTTGGTCGTGTTTGCAATGAGTTCCTAGGAGACCAACTGCGATGGTGGAAATTAGAGTTTGAATAGCGATGCCTAGAACACAAAGGTTTGGAATTTTCGAGACTAAAGTCCAGTTTAAATACCCAGGGGTGTATCCCCGGCTTGAAATCTGTATGGCAGCCCCATAGGTTGAGGTAGCATGTATGCGCCTCAATTCTGGATACTGAACCAACCTAGTTTGTCACCCCGTTGGAGAATAGGGAAAGTTGTGAATATGATCAGGAAGAAAAGCGGCATCCGTGGCTTCTACATGCAGAGGTTACCCTTTGTCAGCATTTGAGGGCCTTTGAACTGTGAGGAGAAGGTAAGAGTTCGAAGAACATAAAAGGGAGATCCCTGTCACAGTAGAGCGGTTTATCGCCACTTGCCCCATGAGGTGCTTTCTAAAGCATCGCTTTGCTTGTTTATTGCATTTCCTAAACATCATGTATTACATTGCTTGTAACATGTATCATATCATCGCACTTATTGCATTTATGTGCATCTTATGTTATCTTGTATCATTTATCCTTTTACGCTAAGCAGCGTTTAGGATCGTTGTCCCCCGAGGCTTTTCTTCAGACCTCTTCTTACGATTTCAGCATGCTTTGAGTGTTCTATTCCTCACACGATTTCAGTGTGTTTGGAATTTTTTTTAGGATGCGTGGAACACGTCCCTGACTGGTTTTCTTAGGACCTCTTCTCACGATTTTAGCGTAGTTTGAGTGTTCTATTCCTTATACGATTTCAGTGTGTTTGGAATTTTTCTCAGGACGCATGGAATGCGCCCCTGAGTGGTTTTCTTAGGACCTCTTCTCACGATTTCAGCGTGTTTGGAATTTTTCTCAAGACGCGTGGAACGCGCCCCTGAATGGTTTTCTTAGGACCTCTTCTCACGATTTCAGTATGGTATCAGTGTTCTTTTCCTCACACGATTTTAGCATGTTTGAAATTTTGCTTAGGACGCATGGAATGTGCCCCTAAGCAGTTTTCTTATGACCTCTTCTGACGATTTCAGCATGGTTTGAGTGTTCCTTTCCTCACACGATTTCAGCGTGTTTAGAATTTATCTCAGGACATGTGGAATGTGACCTTGGGTGATTTTCTCAGGACCTCTTCTCACGATTTCAGCGTGTTTGGGATTTGTTCATCCTCCTCTTCTCTCACGATTCCAGTGTGGTTGGAGTATGTCACCTATATTCATCTACTACATTATCTATTACATCCATTACATCATACCATTTTATTGCCTGCATCATTTCCATGTTAAGCTTAGTTTGGCATGTGCTCATACCTTTCCCTCGTTGAAACATGGTTCTGTCATGTGTAAGTACCCATGCTGCGCTAAGGCCAGTATTGAGGGTGTCGACACCTTTTCTGTGTTAGATGTGGTCTGTTTTGTGTCCATGCCCTTTCTAGGTAAGACGTAGTTTGGCTTGCGCTCCTTATTCACTGCATCCATTGTATCATACTTTGTCTTGTTGCATTCAGCATTTAGGATCATTATCTTTTCTTAGCAGATCATTCCTCACTTATATCATACCACCCAATTACTTGTACTTTTTCTCTTTCTACGAAAGACATAATTTTGCAAGTGCTTGCACCCTTTTCATGTTAAAACATGGTTCTGTTATGTGTAAGCATCCATGCTGCGCTGAAGCCAGTATTGAGGATGTAGGCACTTAGCCTGTGTTAGGTGTCGTTTGGCTATGCCCAGTTCTTTTCTATATAAAACGTAGTTCGATTTTGCATCTCCAACCCTTTATGATATTTGTGTGTTATGCACTACTTGTGGTTTGCATGATTTTGTTACATTATATATCATTTGCATGATTTCATTACATTGTTTTATTACATTGTGTATCATTTCGCATCCTGCCCCTGAACTACGCTGGCTTGATTCCTTGCAACGGGATACATAGGCAACCCTTGGGTTCAACAAACTGCATCTACATTTTGTTCAACAAACTGCATCTACATTTTGTTTGTTTGCCCAAGTCTTACGGCCTTGTCAAAATGGGTCATCTTCAGGCTTTAATATTCACTCACGTCATTTCATGACTTCGAGATCTGTCAAAGAGGGGCAACTGTAGACACCCCATTTTTGGCCGCCCTTAAGACTTGGGCGCCTCAGGTTGATCACTCGATGATGAAAAGTTATGCTGTACAAACGCTCGATTTCTTCAGCAAGAAGAGCTTTTAAATCCCAAACTTACACCCCATTTCTGACCAAAACTATTTTGGACCAAAAATGTTTTAGACCTTAAAACCCTCTCTTTCAAAATATTTTTGAAAATGTGTCTACGATATTCCGAGGCTTGCATTTCGTTAAAAATTATACTTTTCGGTAAACCAAGCAAGGACAAAGTGGAAATAAATGGAAGGGAGAAGAACTCTTTCAAAAATATTTTTAAACCTCTTATTTATAGGTTTGGATTTGAAGAAAATTGAAGGAGAGAGAAGAAAACTAGTTGGGGAAGAAGTTGGGCATCAAACCGTTAAGAGAGAACTGAGCAACCTTCACTAAATCAGCCCTATCTCTTTGTACACTTATACTTTAGTTGTCAAGCCACCACTATTGGAAAGTGGACTTCCGGGGCTCCAATTTAGATGTAAGAATCTCCTAAAGCCGAGTTTGGATGAGGGAGATACGGCCGTTTGAAGTTAGGCATCAATTTGGTTAAGATAGAACTAAGCAACCTTCATTAAAATAGGCATATCTCTTTGCACACATAGAATTTAGATGTCAGGCTTCACAATAGGAAATTAGACTTCCGGGGCTTCAATTTAGACTCAAGAATGACCTAAAACCAAGTCCGGATAAGGAAGATATGCTAGTTTGAAGTCAGGCCTAGAAGCAGATTTTTGGTGGCCGACAGATGGCCGGCTGGCCACCATTGGTGGCCGACAATTCACACTTTTGGCCTACCGGCCACTGGTGAAAAAAACAGATATTTTTGGCCAGCAGTCCCCCAAAAGCTCCAACTGTTCCAGGCTTGATATTTTCGACCTGAGGGGTTGTTTTTTCTATATAAAAGGGGCCTTCCCTTATGGTTTAAGGTTACAAAAAATACAAAAAGTCCCAAAACTTGAAATTCTCTCTCTATCTCTCTCTTGCAACCTATACACCCTCTCTCTACACTTTCTAAACCAATATTGGAGCTCTTCTTGTTGAGATTATTGAGTCAAAATTTCAGGCCTTGAGAGTGAGAACTTGTTGGTTTGTGAACGAAAGTGTTATTCCTCATCAAGAGGTATAATTTTGAACATCTTTGCACTACTTCTTTTCTATTTTTTCTTGCTAATTTTGAAGTGTTTTTGGACTGTTTTTATGGGCTGAAGCTTGTGGTTTAAGGCTATTAAAGATAGAGGGGTTAATCACCCTTCTTTGAACCTTGTTCTCTGAGCCTTTACACTTGTGTTTCCCATCTCTTCATCAACTTTTTTTGAGATTTTTACCATTGATTTTCAAAGATTTTCATAAGCTAAAAAAGTGGTTTTGAATTCCCAAAAATAGAGGGGTTAGCCACCCCTCCTTTAGCATGTTTACTAGCTTAAATTGCTCCATGTTTTAGCTTATTATTTTAGCTACTTTTGTCTTCATTCTAGCACATTTTTGTACTATTTTGGGGCTGTTTTTGGACTGTCTAAACTCTGAAATTTTGGGTTGAAACTTATGATTTAAGGCCGATAAGGGTGGAGGGGTGGCTCACCATTCCTTCTACCTAGCTTCCAAGGCCTTTACCCTTGTGTTTTCCACCTCGTTGTCACCTTTTTTTTTTTGAGCTTTTAAATACTAAAATTCAGAGTTATTTTGGTGGCTAAAAACACTTTTTGAAGTCCAAAATTAGAGGGGTTAGCCTCTCCTCTTTGTATCTTGCTTACTAGCCTAGCATGCTCTATGTTTTAGCTTATTAATCTAGCTATTTTTGTCTTAATTCCAGCATATTTTAGGGCTATTTTTAGACTGTTTTAGGACTGTTTGTAAGTGTTTGTTTCATTTCAGCTTTGTTTTGCATGCTTGTAGTGTAATTGTCCTCATAAGTTTAGTGTTTTAGGCCATAGACACCATCTTATTTGAGTTGATTGCATTTATTTATGATTTTCTATACTTGTGATCACTCTTAATCACCTCTGCAACCTCCTTCCTTTCTTAGGTTTTGTTTTGCTTTGAAAGTGGTTTCAAATCCTTTGTTTGTTTAAGCATGAGATTGAGATGTCATGCTTAATGGTTTAATCCCTTAGGGCGTTCATTACCGATGGTATGATGTCTCTTTTATGCCTAAAACAACTCTTGGTTTGAGCCCTCTTTCCATTAGAGGACTTAAAATCACCTTTGGACTCAATTTATTAAAGAATGGGTGGTAATCTAAAATGAAGTAATTAAAATGGGAATAAAATGGTGCAAGATAAGAATTTGGTTTTGTGTTCAATCGAACGTTAATTGAACACATGGAAACTTGGGCCATTTCATGCTTACTAGTGATGAAATGATTCAAGTTTCCAAGGTCACCAATTCCCTTGATCAATTCATGAAAGGGAGGAGGTTTGAGTCTTATTTTGTTGCATTTATTGAAATTGCACACTTTGGTTCATGAGCCATCATGCAATGAAATTGCTTGAGTTTATGGTTTGTGGACCAAGTTTACTACTCCTTTGATTTGTTCATGAAAAGGAGGGGTGAGTTGTGCAGACAACCCCTTTGAAATACCTTATGCATTGCTCTGTTTGTTCTTTGTTGTAAAAAGGTGAACTGGGCAGCAGTGGCTAGCAAGCTAGCTTCCATGGCCGGCAGGCCACCTTTGATGGCTAGCCGACTATCACTGGTGGCCGGTAGGCCTCATAACTAGCCGACCAGCGACTGATGCAAAATTCAACATCGTGTACATTCTATTGCGCAACAGAGGCTCTCCGGAAGCAAAACGGTGTCTTTTCTAGTAGACACCGAGCACGTGCATGAGCATTCTTCGCATTCTTGGCTTGCTTAAGTTTAAATACTTAGCTTAGATATTTGTTGTAATTAATTTGTTGTAGCTAGTTAATTTTGTATAGTGTTGTAACTAATTAGTTATTCAATTTTGTTTTGCAATTAGTTAGTTAACTAGAATAGTTAGTTGATTCATTTGTTGTAATACTTAGTTAAGTAGTTTAGCTAATTTCATTTGTTTTTTAATAATTAGCTTAGCTTTAATTAGTTAGTTATTTAGCTTAGTTCATTCGAACTCTCCTTCGTGAGAGCGCAATATTGTAATAACGTGTATGTCTTCCAACCCGACGTCTTTTTCCCTTTTATTTACTAGCTTATGATGGTTAGTTTAGGGACATCATGTTTTGTTTAGCACACTTCATGTTTGCATCCATTTGTATTGCATGCACCGAGGCTCGGTTCATCATTCTAACCTGCATTGTTCGTTCAATATACTTCTTTCAATACGTGCTTAGACCGCATACTATTTTATTGATTCATATGCCATATTAGTAGCCGAGCCTATTAGTTGCATATTGTATGTATTGCATTAGTCATATTGCATAGTTAGGATCATGCGCCTTTCTAACTTTATCATATTTTTTGGCTTGGAGTACTAGGTGAGCCTTTACTCGCTTTAGCATATTGTATGTTAGTGTTTCCATATTTAGCATGCTTACTATGAGGCTAAGTGCTTAAATGCTATAAACTGCTTAAATGCTATAAACTGTTTGAATGCTTGTGGATGAAGGCCAATTGCTTGAATTGGAATAATTTGAGTAATGTTCATATGTGACCACTATTTCAAGTGGTACATATTCGAAACGATTTTCAAAAAAAAAAAATGAGCCAAAAGTTTCAATTTTCGCAAATTAGTCAATACTTGTGTGTGCGCATCACATAGTAATGCTAGCCTAATAAACCGGAACAAGAGCATATAATGTAAATAAGATTCATATCATGATTAGTAGAGGCCGATCTTAGATCGGGCGAGCGGGGGTGTTTAATTCATGACCTTCCCCTCTTGTATCTAAGTTCCCGAGTCGAGACAATCTTGGTGATGACGGACACGTGGCCTTTGGCACAAGTTATGGGTTTCTTAAATTTTCCAAAAATATTTTGGTGGCGACTCTGTATCTGGTAAAGTAGTCCGCGGTAGTGGAAAATCATCCTTCGAACTAGCTTTATTCAGATCCTTGAAGTTGACACAGACTCTGATTCTGCCATTCTTCTTTGGGATTGGAACAATATTGGCCAACCACGTCGGATACTTAGATACAAGCAAGAACACTGCCTCAATCTATTTGGTAACTTCTTCTTTGATCTTCAAAGCCCAATTTGGGCGAACTCTACGCAGCTTTTGCATAACTGGCCGAGAAAAGGGATCCGGTGCTGTACAATCTGAAGATCGATTCCAGGTATGTCTTTGTAAGGCCACGCAAAAACATCTTTGAAATTTTTTAATAAAGCGATTAAACGCTCGTGTTCCTCCGAAGACAGCGTGGACCCCATCTAGACCAAACAAAGATCTTTCTCAGTACCCACGTTAATTGATACTATTTCATATGTACAGGGCTTAACGTGCCTCTCCTCCTCATGATCAACCAAATTTTTCAAAACCCAAGGAATTTCTTCCTCTTTGTTTATGTCAAAATTTTGAAAATTAAGATCAGTACAACAAACCAAAGGCATAGAGAAGTAGGCAAAGTCCACAGCATTCCCATTCAAAAAGTCTAGATCTTTGGTTACAGTGGACTCAAAAGAAAAGCTAAAAGACGACTTGAACAGGACTTTGGTATCCGGGTTACCACGCCCAAAAGTACCAGACTTAGAGGAACTCAAATCTAACTTTGACTCCACAGACTCAGTGGAATCAGATCCGGACTCACTATCCAATCCAGAACTGTTGATGATGCCTTGCTCAAACTTCTAGAGCAAGTGTGGAGCCTCAGACGCATTCACGATAAGATTGAAGAAATTTGCTGCTGGGTTATCCCCAATCATTGAGATAGTAAAACTATCCCCCAAGTTGACAGTCTCAGCTTTAGCAATAGAACTTATTAGTAGATTAACCAACACTTTTCCTAACAACTCTTCCTCTTCAATGTCCAGGTTTGCAGTCCCGCCTTGATCTGTGCTAGGGATCAGGTCTACTTGTTCATCCTTCTCTTCTAGTAACTGGTGCCCGAAGAAGATCTCGAACCTCGAATACCTTATTTTTGTTTCCCAGTCATACTAGGGCTTTAGGAATCCACAAAAGGGGAAGTCTTCCCCTTGGAGGACAAAATATCCATTCAAGGTCCCCTATATTGGTTTATGGACTAACTCATACTGCTTCCCAGTCCTCTTTGCTTTCAGCCTTTTTTTCAGCTCCTCATTCTTTCTTTGCCAATTTGCAACAGTAGGTTTGTATCCCAACCTGAAAGTGTGGGGCTTGTGACTGATCTCCTTAGCACCAGTACCTCCATGCCTGCCACTTCGGCCGAGTCCTACTCCGGGCTTATGCCCTTGTTTGTTCATCATGTAGATGGATTGCGCACTCACATAGTCTCCATCGCCCTCTGCCATGATGGTTTGGACTAACCAGGCTTCTTCCAGAGAGAAACCAGAAAGGAACAAGTTCTCCTCCCCATGTATGATTTCCAATAATGGTGCAGTGGTTCCCTAGGGAAGATGGATCACAGAATTACCATACACAGTGGCAATCCCGCCTTTGAAAGGGTACTTTACTAATTGATAGATTGTTGATGACACAACCCTCATTTGATGTAGCCAGGGCCTTCCTAGCAGTAGATTAAAAGTGGCTGGAACGTCCATGACATGGAATTCCACCTCATGCTCAGACAGGCCAATTAGGATATGGCTTTTGAACGTTCCCATGACATCCTAGCTTGTATTGTCATAAGCCCGGACAGCTTGGGTCAAGGGTGTAAAGTCAATCGGCCTTAAACCAATGGCATAGGCAGTCCTCACTGGACACACATTGATCATCGATCCGATATCTACTAATATAAGGGACGGTTGTGGTTGGCACCCTCAGGTGGTAACTCTTTATCTATAAAAGATATCACTGGCGTAATGTCCCCAGATGTTAACAACGATACCAAATAGTCCGCAGTGGTATTGATAGATAATTTAGTCCAGTTCATTACCTCTAATAGTGCTTGCCTATGCTCTCGAGATGCCATTATCAGCCCCCAGATTGATATATCAGCCTGAATCTTCTTGAGCTGTTTCAAGACCAGGTTTTCTTTAACATCCTTCTTTTTTGATCTCTAAGTCTCTTTTCTAAAGGTCTTTGGTTGGTCTAATGCTGCAGGTTTGAAGTACCGACCACTTCGGGTTATATGATTGATTTTGTCGGTAAACCAGGTGTCATCCAGGGTATCAGCTTTCCAACCTTCCTTAGAGTACGCATGACTTAGGTCACTGCCTTCCCACCACTCTCTTGTGGTCATGGCCGGGCTGGCATCAGGTTCTATCTGGAGCATGTTAATATCACGCGCCCCATCATCATACTATCCTTCCTCCACCACAATCTTGGTTTTTGAATGCCAATATTTTCTGAGCTTCCTCAACATCCTTTTCTGGTTGCTAGGGTCCCATTTAACCTTTTTGGTAATTTGGGCATCACCCTCTATTGTCTTGGGTTCTTCTTTCCTTTTTTCTTTGCCCTGTTCCAGAGCTTTCTTCACCTGGATCTCTTCTATTCTTTCCCTTTGAAATTGTTCCAGCACCTATTCTTTCTCAATTAGAGGTGCAACCTCAGCCTTGCCCCTAACAGTGATTTCTTCTTCCTTCCCAGTCTCTCCTATCTGTTCCTCCACATTTGACTCTTCTTTACTCAACCATCCATTGCTTGTTTCTAGCTGGCTCGGATCCCACCATCCCACCTGAACATTGCATGTATCCTCCTCTTCGAAGAAGTACAAATCCTCTTCCAAGTTAGCCAAGTCATTTAGGCCTTGTTCAGGCCGATCATTCTGATGCTGCCTTAATTGGCCTTCCCCGATAGCATTAATGCTGAGAAAGTCCGGCAGTATGACTACTGGCTTCGGCTAATTGATGGTTATAATGTATAAACTGGGGTCGTTGTCACGCCCCAAAATTTGGACAATTAAATATTAACTTAGGACTAAACCCCAATCAATATTCCATCATCCAAATCCTAGGGGTGAAACAAAAATCTAAACATTCTAGTCTCAGTAAGGTAATTAACAAAACACCAATCATACCATGCACCATAATTTCATAAACTACCTAATACCTCCAACGTTAAAGTAATAATAAATACTTCAAAACAACTTAAATAATGTAAGGTTACAACCCATGCCAAATTTTCAAAATACTAAGGTCATAAAAGAAAATAAAAATACATAAACTATTAACAACTATAAACATGAGAAAACAAAAGAAGTCCAATCGACATGTCCTACGATCATAGTTATTTCTTGTCACCACCAAAGCCTCTACTAATCCTGCAAAGGAAGCTCACCATTAGCGCTCAAGCGAGCACCGAGTTGCCAAGAGACAAAAGCGGTCAAGTATATAATTATCTTGGTATGAGTACAAGAATCAACACCCACGTGTCCACCAGACACAAACAAAAATACATTTAATTCATATCATGGGACAAGACAAGTAGTTCCAACCGCACCGAGACGAATGGGTAGTTTCTCGAGATACGGTGGCATTTAGTTTCTTGTCCGTACACAACGAAATATAAATTGATTATAAAATAAACAAAAAATAGAAATAGAAATAGAAATATGGTGGGTCAGCCCTGCATAAAAAGTTAGTAAGACCCACCATCCTGGAAAAGAAAATAATGTTAGTATAAATTAATCATAAGTAACTTACTAAAGAAGTATAAAAATGTACCGTTTCATGCTTAAATAATTCGAATTGATGAAAACTTAAAGAACAAAAGTTGTACAGAATCAAATTTTATAAAAGACAATGCGGACGAATTTGACAGAAACTGAACAGGTTAAGAGGAAAACTTGATCTAAAATTCTAGACAGAATTCAATCGAAAAATCTGAAACTGAAAATGAACAAAAACTGCCCTAAGATGATTTTTTTTTCGAAAAATTTCAAAACATGAAAAATGTGCAGAATAATGTTTTACTTCAGTTTATGTGAAACCAATAAAAATGAGCTCGTTTCGTGGGTTAAAATAGCCTACAAAATCTGCATTACCAAAATGAATCAAACCGACAATAACCAAGGTCATCCGATTATAAGTTCTAATCTATCTTTTTAATAAAAAGCTACAACACAAAAGTTGTCCAAAATCACGTATACATACCTCTACTCAAATTTCATAATTTATTAAGGCCGATTACTATTTTTCAAAATGTACAAATCAATAAACTCATAATTCAATTTTTGTACCTTAACTCCATCAATATAATTCGAACTATGCATATAAGTTCATAATTTCTACTTTGTACCTTAACTCAATTAAGACAATTCGAACTAACATACAAGTTCATAATTAATTCTTTGTACCTTGACTCCACCACTTCAGCCCTCCCCTTCTGGCCTACACATATATCCCATGTGCCTCCCGTATACCTAATCCACTCCGAAGCCAAACTTGCACGGGGATATCGTCCCGAGTTTGACTCACACTCCCCGGATGGTTAGCATATACGTCTGTGGCATAAATCAAAGCACCCGTCTACTCATGAGAACGAGGCAACAATATATATAAACATCTCATCGACATCATGAGACAAATATAACCATGCCGGGCATAAGGCATCAAACAACTCTCATAATCCTCACTTTTTTTTTTTTCTCACTCTTTCTCACCATCACTCAAATAAAACAACAATCCATGGAGTCATGGTGGAGTATAAGGAATTTATCTATATGTTCTTAATTAATTTTAATTTCATATAATCATATTAATTTTAGTTTCATATAATCATGAGGGTGATTACAATCATAAAATAAATCCATATAAAAACCATAAATCTGACATTCACAACTAATTAAAATAATTAAAATAAATCAATCAACTAAAAACCCTAAACCTTACCTACACAACTAAACAAAATAATTAAAATTAATCAATCATCTAAAAACCCTAAACGTTACCTATACAACTAATCAAAGTAAGTAAAATCAATCAATTATCTGAGAATCCTAAACTTTACATACCCAACTAAATAAAATAATTAAAATCAATCAATCATATATAAACCCCTAAATCTTACATCCATAACTTAATCAAAATAATTAAAATTAATTTATCATCTTTATGTATAACAAAATCAAACTAACATCAAACAAATAAAAATAAATAAATAAATAAAACAGCAAATTAAACATAAATCAAGGAAAGTGGGTTTTGTACTCACAATATTATTTTGAAGTTCAAAGAATTATTTGGAAAACTAATGGAGCCACCAAAACAAAACCCTAACTTTTTCTCCTTTCTTCTTTTCTCTCCCTCTCACCAGCCGTCTCTCTCTTTTTCCTTCTCTTCCGATGCCTTTCTGCTGCGGCTCTCTTTTTTTTTCTTTCTTTGTTACTAAGCCTCCAATCATTTAACCTAATTGATCATTATATAATACAACACCCTTTTGTTTGTAACCTAATAATTATTATATTATAATATAACCTATTCCCATTCTAACTCTAATAAATTATTATAATATATTATATTATGTAATACACATAATTATAATATATATAAATATAAAATTAAATATATATATAAAACATCTCTTTTTTTTTTATATAACAAATATAAATATTTAAATATTTTGATTAATTATATAATTAAATAACACATTAAATTAATTAATCACCACATTAAATTCATTAAATACCACATTAAATTTTCATGTGACCACACAAATAATAAAACCAAAAATAAAATAAGATAATAATAATTATAATAATAAATAAATGACTTAAGAAAATTAGGGTCGCTACAGTCGTACTCCTATTTTGCATTAATAGCTTGAGAGTATGGGTTGGGCTCATATGGAGGGGAGTAAAAACTCTTCAATTCCGAGGTGGACTGATGTTTTGTGAAGGTTGTGAGGTTGTGGCAGTAGCAAAGGGATCAACCATCTTGGTCGTTGAAACAACAGTACTGACATCCGTAGGCCGTGGAATAGTGCTACTGCTAGCATTGGTATTCTGGGAGAACGACCTTCTTGCGGAGTTGCTTGTTCTATGGATAATACCCTTTTTGAATGCACTCCCAATTTAGACCCCTAGCTTGTGTAAAGAAGCGAATGTGGACAACAGTGCCACTATCATTCTCTGCAGCATGTCTGGCTCAAGGTTCTAGACCACTAGCCTGACTTGCTCTCTTTCAGTAGGTCTATTTGTCATTCGGCCTACCTTGGCTCTCCACTAGGCGACAAAATCGATGAATGATTCTTTAGGGTCTGGGTAGTAGCCTCCAGCTCACTAATGGTTACCTCTATCTGGGTGTAATACGAATATTGATTGACAAATGCCTCAGATAGCTCATCCTAATTCCGCTTTGTTGAGTCTTCCAACTTAGCGTACCGGATGGCTACCACATCAGACAGGGTTCTCCCAAACAACAAGAGCTTCTACGCTCGAAATAAATCCATGGGCCTTAATACGTCTGAAAACAATTGGACATGTACAATCGGATCCCCACTCCAATCAAATCTGTCAATATGGGGCATCTTAAATTTCTCTGGTAATCTGATTGAAGCCTCAGTGTACCCATCTTCGATATCTGGAATGGAGTTAAAGCCCTGTGATTTCTTCAAGGCCCCGTTTGTTTTGGGATGTAATGGATGGAAGGGGATTAGGATAAATGTGGGGTTATTTAGTGTTCTGTTTGTTTGTAGAGTTAGGGAAGGTATTAGGATGGAGGAGGAGATTAAGATGGAGGTTGGAATGGGGATTGGAATAGAGGAGGTGGATGTGGTATTAGAAAAATAGTGAGGGGATTAGAAATTATTTTATTTTTTACATATTGGGAATTTTTTTTTACACATTAATGTTTAATTTTTTATATTTTTTTATTTGTTTTATTATTTTATATAAAAATAATTTAACAATTCCTACACTAACAACTATCATCAAAACAAACATAATTTTACTTAATTCCCTCACTATCAATTCCCTCACTAACAATCCCCTCACTATTAATCCCTTCACTATCAATCCTCTCTATTCTACCTCTGAAAACAAATGCGGCCCAATGCTTTCTCTAATCTAGCAATCTTGACCAAGGTTGGATCAATTTTATTGATATCAAAAGGAAAGATTCTTGTAGGGTGTTGAACCGGAGGCCTATAAGCTAGAGCCAGGGGAAACATGTCCTGAGGATTTGGGACTGGCAGATTTCAACCGGTGGAGGTGGATTAGGATTTGGCTGAGCAGCCGGGATCGGATACACGGTTGATGCTGATACCCTAGATGTACGTCGTAGATCGGCAATAATTTCATCTTATGCAGCCATCCTCTGGTTTACAATGTCCATGGTTCTTTGGAAAGCTGCCATCATGGCAGCAAATTCCTCCGCATTTTGTGCTGTATTCTGTGCCATTGCTGGTCTGGGTGAACTAGATGCTGGTGAACTGATTGAGTGAGAACGGATATGTGTTTGTAGAGTGTTTTGTACTTGTGCTACTGACTGTCTGTTCCTTCTTCGTCGAGTGACTGGTGGAAGCGAGACTAACACGGGCTGACCACCAGCAAGGTCTTGAGCTTTACAAAGCCTACCAAAGCAAGTCCACACAACTTGGGGAATATCAGATCTTTCTGAGGCTATGATGGTAAACTACCTAGCAAAAAGAAAGAAAGAAAAACATAATCAAAATCGGACAACACTTCGGCCCCAATTCACAACAGTCATAACATATAGCTGAACTGTAATCCTTACTGAACTTTGCTCTCAAACTCATACTGATATGAACCACCCTATACAGTCTCAGTGTGAAAGCACATACCAAGTAAAAGAACCAAAACACTCCTATGAAGGGGGTAGGGTTACCCTGTCCTAGATTTTTGGTATGATCTAGGCTGCACTATTTCAAACAGCGAGTTTCACAACATTCTACAAATGGGTGGCATCCTGTCCTAAGTTGGAATAGTCACTATAGCTTCACTATATGTGTAGACACCCCATTTTTGACCGTCCTCAAGACTTGGACGTCATCGTTTGAACACTCGATGATCATCTATGTTTGTGTTTGTTTTGAAAGCCTGAAGTTCTTGGCGGAGTGCCTTGCCTTTGAGCCTTTCAAACTTGTCTGGTTTGTGCTTGGCTGTGGACCAAATGCTTGCTTCTTTGCTTCTGAATGAGATGGTGGCTTGTCGGCCAGCCCTATAACCCATTGGCCAGGACTTGTTCCCCATCGGCCATCAGTGGTGGCCGGTCGACTACACTAATGATGGCCGGCGGCCATTTTTCTACTTTTTCAGATATTTTGTGTGCCAGTTGTGCCAGTTGTTGATCACTTAGTGCATCTTCCATACATGTATATGGAGGGATGAGGCCAAGCTTTTGGCTTGTTTTTCTATATAAGGGGAGGCCTCTCCCCCATTTTTGGGGTTACAAAATTTTAGAGCTAAAATTTCTCTCTAGAGTTCTCTATATATATATTGTGCTTAGAAGTGAGTTTTCTCTAGAATTTTGCATACAACCCCATGATAAAACATCCCTATCTTGGAGCTGAGGTTCCTTAAGGCTTGTTTGAAGTTCTTAAAGCTGGTTTTGGCTAAAAAAAAGACCTATTTGTTGCTATGTTTCAAGGGTAAGGCCTTACCCTCTTTTCAGCTTTGTTTTAATCCATTACTTGGCCACCTTTGCATGCTGTTTTTTGGCCTAGTTTCCAACTGCAAAAACCTCTATTTTTAAGGATTAAAAATGGTGGTTCAAGGTATTTTTGGAGTTAGGGGTGATCCACCCTCCTTTTAGGCTTGTTTGCTAAGTGTTGTACCATCTTTTAAAGCTTTTAAAACAATCTTTTTTTGGCCTTTAAACCACTGAATTCTAGGGGAATTTCAATGGTAGAAAGTTGGTTTTGAGGTCCAAAATAGAAGGGGGTGGCCTCCCATCCTTGTGTCTTGTTTGCATGTATTGATGGCCCAACACATGAGCATGTTTTTCTACCATCTCATGGCTTGATCTCAGCATATTTTTGTACCTTTTTGGACCTGCTTTAACTCTATTTTTGGCTGGTTTGGCCACTTGTTGCTTACATCTTACACTTGTAGTGTAATCTTGCTTACTAGCTTAACATGCCTAATGAGTTAGCCTATCTTTCTACTCTTTTGTGGCTTGGTCTCAGCATGTTTTTGCCACTGATTTAGCATGCTTTAACTCTTTTTTGAGTGGTCTTGGTCATATGAGACTTGCTATGCATGGTTGTAATGTAAACGGCCTTCACTAGCTTTGTGATTTAAGGCTTCTAGCATGCTTTGCTTGGGTAGTTAGCCTGCCATAGCATCATTTAGCATGTAATTTTAGAGCATATATCATTGTCACACTCTTGCATATTCCACTCTTTCAATGCTTTTGAGAGTTGTGCTTTGTGTCTTGTTTGCGAGCCAACATGCGAGCATGTTTTTCTTGCCTTTTGTGCTTCAGTTTCGGCATGATTTGGCCACTGTTTTGGCACGATGTGGCTCTGTTTTTGGCTGGTTTGGTCATTTGAGCATCGTATTGCATGCCTCCACTGTAGTGTTCTTCACTAGTCTTGGTGTTCTTGGCTTTTAGCATGTTATACATGAGGTGTTTGCATGTGATAGTCTTATTTTGCATGCTATTTCAGCACTAAAATTCTGCAACCTCCCTCCTTTCTTCATTTTTCCTTTTGTTTTGAGGGTTGTTTGGCCTTAAGTTTATGTTTAAGCATGAGGTAGGGTTTGTGTTCAAATGGCTTTAACCCTCTTTGAGGGTTCCTCCTAGTCAAAGGCATAATCCCTCTCATGTCCTAAACCACCCTTTTGGTTGACCCCTCCCATTAGAGGACTTTCACATTGGACTTAATCGGTTAAGGGGTTAATTGGTAAGCTAAAATGTGTAAACAAGAAATGAGCAAAGTAAAACATGAACAAGATAAGCATTTGTGTTGCATTGCATTTGTTTGGATCGGACATTAATCCAAACACAAGAAAAGTGGGACGTTTCATACTCAAAGTGATGAAACGTGTCACATTTCTTGGTCGTCGTCACCCTTGATCATGTATGATAGGGGTGGTGGCACCACACTCCTTTGAGCTTGAGACATGATAAGTAGGGTGGTAGTACACACATGTCCTTGCAAATACATTGCCATGCCTCTGTTTTCTCTCTGTTGCAGCAAAAAGGAGAAAGTTCAGGGAATCAGTGGTTGACCGGCCACATGTCCTCGACCGACCACACCAAAGTCACCGACCGTCATCGCGAAGGTGGCGATGGCCATTATTTCTAGCCGATCATCCCTCAGTGTGTTCTTGAGATCAAACAGAAGCAATCTGGAGGTTGGCACAATTTTCAGAGGTCCAAAGATGTGCAAACAGAGGCATCTAGAGGCAAGGTAGTGGATTTTCGGGAGAACGCAATCGAGCATGCATATCTCCCTCGCTTCCCGGGGCCTTTCATTTGAATTACTTAGCTAATTAGTTCATTAGCTTAGTCGTTTTGTAATTAATTAGTTAAGTGTTTAATTAATTAATTTCGTTTGTAATTAATTAGCTTAGCATAGCTAGTTATTCAATTAGGTTTGTAATGATTGATTAGCTAGAATAGTTGATTAGTTGTTTTGTAATAAGTAGCTTAGCTTAGCGTAGCTAGTTAGCTTATTTATTCGGACCCTCCTTCGAGATGGCACAATGTTGTAATAAGGGTGCGTGTGTGTGTGTGCATGTCTTCCAACCCTACGTCTTTCTCCCTTTTATTTAACTGCTTTCGATGGTTAGTTTAGGGCATTTTTCAATTAGCATGCCTTATGTTTTGCATGTTTGCATTCATTCATTTGTATTGTATGCACCGGGCTCGGCGCATCATTCAAACTGCATCGTATTTCAATACCTATTTGAATACATGTATCAAATCGTTGCATTCATATGCCGTTTTAGGTAGCCGAGCCTATTTAGTTGCATTATTGCATGTGTTGCATTAGGCATCTTGTATAGTTAGGATCATGCATATTTCTAACTAGCTTTTGTTTTGGCTTGGAGTACACTGTAAGTGTTACGCTTTAACATCCTTGCATGAGTGTAAGTGTTGCCATGATCGCATGCTTGCCACGAGGCTATTTGGTTAAATGCTTAACTGCATGAATGCCTGTGAGTGAAGGCTTGATTGCCTGAATTGGAACAACTCGATGATTGTGAGTTCTAAGCCCACTTTGTGAAGTGGCAAAATCATGTTTTAAAGCCCACCTTGAGGGTGGCAAATCCGCACTTTAGCCTACTTGTGAGTAGCACTTTCAAACCATTTTCAAAAAACAAACATGAGTTGTTTTATTCTAATTCTCGTGATTGAGTCTATACTTGTATGTGTGCGCCACATAGTAAAGTTAGCTAATAATCCGGATAAGAACACATGAGGTTTATAAAACAATATATCATGGTAGTAGAGGCCAATCCTTTGATCGGGCGAGCGGGGGTGCTCATTTTATGACCTTCCCCTCTCGTACCCAAGTTTCCGAGCCGAGGCAACTTTGGTAATGATGGACACGTGGCCTTTGGCACGAGTCAGGGTTTCCTAAATTTCCCAAAAACAAAATATTTAGGTGGCGACTCTGTAATCTAGCAAAGCAGTCTATGTTTGGCGATTTTTGATTCAAAATTGATTTTCTAAAACCAATTGATAGATTCGGACTCTTTGGTGTTTATCTGTCTCACATTGCACTTTGTGAGATTAGATTCAAAACCGTGACAGGAGTCCGAACTATATGACGACCAATTCGCACCACTCCGAGAGGGGGGCGCGCAAAGAAAGTCGGGTCTACAATTTCTGGCGACTCTGCTAGGGACTTAGAGAACTTGACTCGAACTCATGGTATGTTGTTTTATCTACACGTATGTGTTTCTTTGCATTGCATTTGCATTGGTGCACCTAAGTCATAGTGTTTGCCATCTATTATTCCTGAACGGTTTGCTGGATGCGTGCTTGGAAAAGCGTGCCACAAGGCTGACCGGTTACGAGCTCTGCCACGATGGGAACACAAACCTTGGATCGAGATCACCGCCGAGGCACCCTTTTTTACCAATTGCCCTAGTCACATATCGGAAGCCATAGAGACCATTCCAAACTAGGACAGGTCACTCACCCGAATGTAGGTTGTTTGAAACCGTTTGCTTGCGTAGCGAACCCCTAGTTCCTGACGAAATTAGGATAGGGAAAACCTACCCCACCATAGGGGTGTTTTGGCTCTCACTTGCTTGATATGTGCTGTTAGGGTGCATCTCTACAGGAATGCATGTATCAGTTGCAAGTCTGGGTAACAGTCTAAGGACATCAGTGTTTGAGGGTATCAGTATTGTGGCAGAAAATTTGGGGGGCAGAAATTAATGTTTGAGTACAGATTATCCAGCTTATGATATCAACTGTGTGTTATCTCTATCTAAGCCGAGGTGCTGCACATTTTTCTGATTTTTGTTTCTTTTTGCTTTATTTTTTGTTTTGCAAGGTAGTATTTTCATCATTGCTTCTGACGAGGCAGTTACCGCCCAAGCACTCTAGACCCGAGTAAGAAGGCTTTATTGATCTGGGGATCTTGTGAGAGGACAACCTGTGTTTACTTCGCTTCCCCCGGTTACAAGACGGAGGAGAGTTCGGCATAATTCACCAGTTCGTCGATCACCTGTGCTTAGTGAAAATCAGTTTTCTACTTCCACTTCAGAGTCTACACCAGGTTAGACAGATCAGTATCTTTTAGTCAGTATGGAGGAAATGATGCGTCAACTCCAGCAAACTATTGAGGGCATGCAGCGGGACACTGCTCTCCAAGCGGAGGTCACCGCTCGACAAGCAGAGGTTGTAGCCCAGCAAGCTGAGCTGATTTCTAGGCTTCAACTACAACAACAACCATAACAAGCAGCAGCATCTGCTTCTCACCTACCCCCACCCCCACCTCCACCTAGGGTTCCAATACACGGGGATGCAGCAAATGTCCAGAAAAGTACAGACATTCTAGCAGGGCCAGTCCCACCACAGACCTCAAAAGCACTAGCCTACCCAGTGGACACACTGTTCGAATTTGAGGTCGATCCAACTGCTCTGAAAGTGAGCAAGCTCGAGAAATTGTTCAAGTGAGCTCAGGGAGTTAACTCAATCCCAGACATAGAGGACGGCTACACAGATTCGGCAGTGACATTGCCGGATAGATTTAAAATGCCTCACATAGACCGCTTCAATGTCTCGGGCAATCCTATGGTCCATTTGAGGCTGTCTTCAGATATTCTGCGCCCGATGGGCTTGACTAGAATGCAGAAGCTATCCCTCTTTGGCTGGACCCTGTCGGGTATTGCGGCTATCTGGTATGCTAAACTGGAGGATTCAGTGAAGAGGAATTGTGAGGAAATGGTCGAGGCCTTCATTGCCCGATATTCGTACAATACTCAAATCGAGGTCACAACTCGTGATCTCGAGGCAACCAGGCAAGAGCTGAAGGAGGGCTTCTCTGACTTTGTCACTCAGTGGAGGGCCAAGGCCTCCATGATGACAACCAGGCCAGCAGAGAAATACCAAATAAGGATGGTCGTGTGGAATCTGCAACTGAAGCTGTTGCAGAAAATGATTGTCTTACCCCTCCTTACCTTTACGGATCTTCATGAGATTGGGGCACAAATAGAAGACGCTATGAAACAGGGTCTGATTGACTAGGAGAGAGAGCAGCCTAAGAGGGCCTTTACCCGCAGTTCGAATGCAGCTACAAGTAGCAATGTAGCTACGAGGACTTCTGACGTGGACGTGGGCATGGTCACCACTACCACCTCAAAAATAGCCACACCCTTTACCGGTTCATCTGGAGCCACCTCCTAACCTGCAAAGTACCCACCCAAGGGCCCAAGGACTTTCACCCTGCTTTACATGCCTCTATCTATAGCCTTGGGGGTTCTAATTAGAAAAGGGCACCTAAAGCCCCTAGAGCCATGCCCATTGCCAAATCTCCTCCCTCCTTCACACAACCCAACCAAGTATTGTGCCTTCCATCAACAGCATGGGCATGATACTGACCAATGCTTTAGACTACGTCATGAGATTCAAGATCTTATCGACAATAAAGTGATAACGCCTTCTGAGAAGCCAAATGTTACTACAAATCCCCTCCCACCACATAACCAACCTCCTCTTCCACCCAGGCAAGTGAACCTGATCCAAACAATGGTCGTCCCGTACGACCCTAGCATATACATCACTCTATCCCACCTGCCTAAACTGGCGTTGTTTATCTCCAAATGCACAGACTTATGCATGATCAGCACGTCAATATCCTAACCTGAACCCATGGTGGTGGCTATGATAGAAGAGGGAATGCCTGAGGGCTCTGAAAGCTTAACTGAGGAAGCATACAACCCTTGCCGCTTTATTGAGCCAGCTGAGCAGGCCGAACCGAGGGTAGAATTGCCAGGGAAAATTAAGGTGAATGTAGTTCGGGAAGACAAGCCAAGTCAGGGGCTGGATGATTTAGCAGAGCTTGAGGAGGACATTGTTAATCCACAGTTCTTTGATGAGCAGGATCTAGATGATGTGAGCATCAACTGGTTCGACTTGAATGGATCAACAGACAATACAGGGTGGCTTAGTGATGAGCTAGACATTGATAAGGGATCTCGGTAGAAAGCGAGGCGATTAAAGCAGGAACATCTGGTGAGCGGAGCAACAATGAGGAGAAATTGCGAGAGAAACCTGAATCGAAGAATTTTGCTCGGGAATCGGCGGCATTTGTCTGTGATGAACCTGAGAACAAAAGACCGCATTGAAGCGGTTTGAACAAGAGAAGATCGAGACTGATCAGAGGGCTAGAAAAGCCAAGGCCCCTATGGGGACGGAATGTACTGTGAGCACGGAAACAACTACAGCAGAACCGGACAGTTGTTTGTCGGTTGCTGAGGGCATGTGGTGGGAAGACGATGATTTACGTCTAGCCCATATTGATGAGGACTAGGGGCAGAATCTCCCGGATGATACATGCTACACCGAAAAAGTCGACCGCATGACCCGGAGTGGGCGGTATTTCAAACCCCCACACCTGGACTAGCTAGAGGCATCTAGGAAAGACAAGGAGACAGAAAAGTAGAAAGACAAACTGTTAGAGGAGGAAGCTATACTAAAGCAGCTAAAAAAGATTCAAGCAGACATCTCCATCTGGGGACTGCTTATGGCCTCAAGGGTGCATAGACAAGCTGTCTTATCAACGATGGACAAAGCTAAGCTTTCTATTAATACAACCCCTGAACAGTTGGTGGGATTGGTGTTCCCGGGTGGCGCTTCACTGACTTTGACCTTCACAAACAAAGAATTACCACCTGAGGGCTCTGAGCACAATAAACCGCTATACATCTCTGGGGAGTGTAAGGATAAGTGGATACCAGTTGTCTTAGTTGATACGGGATCTGCAATAAATGTGTGTCCGTCACGTATGGCCTACGCTATTGGGTTAAAGCCCGCAGATTTCGCACCAATAGCCCAGGTGATACGGAGTTATGACAACACCAGTCGGGAGGTGATGGGGACAATGTAGATTAGAACTCAGGTTGGCCCGGGCCAGCAGGACATCGAATTTCATGTTCTAGATGTTCCAGCCACCTTCAACTTACTCCTGACGGCCATGGCTGCACCAAGTGAAGGCTGTCTCTTCTACCCTACACCAGATACTGAAATACCCCCATAGGAAGGGGGTGGCAATTGTTTTTGGGAACTCTTCCATACATCCGCCGCTAGAGGTTACTATGCCAATCTTGGAAATTGCACATGGCGATGAGGATGTCTTCCTGTCTGGGTTCACCTTGGCTAAGACTCGGGTAATGCAAGATCTTCTAGCTATTTATGAGGGGTTGTATGTTAGTGCGCAATCTGTTTGCCTTATGAACAAGCGGCAACATATGCCCGGGATGGGATTAGGAAGGAGTGGCCAGAAGGGCGTCGCTGAATTGGCCGAAGTGCCACACAATCCCCATACCTTTGGTCTAGGTTATACACCTACCAAAGAGGATTGGGTAAGGAAAGAAAAGGAGATGGCTGGAAGAGCCAGGGCTAAACAAGCCGGGAGGCACTATGAGTTAGTGCATAGACCTATCTAGGAGACCGTAAATGGACACTTTGTCCGGGAGGGGGAAGATTTCCCGTTTTGTGGCTTTCCAGAGCCATGGTTGAATTCAGAGAGGCTGCGCTTGCTGGGTTTTGAGATCTTTTTTGACTTACAATTGCCAGGGGATAAAGTTGCGGACGAGCAGACTGACCTACCGGCTATGGCTGAGTAGTGCAAAGAGGATGAGTCCAATGGCACAGATTTTAAGATGGGAGCAGTGCTGGCCTGTCTCCTCTTAGATCCTCAGATTACACCAGAGTGCTCAGGGGTTGATTTCTCAGTTTCCATGATTGGAGATAACTCGGTTGTGGGCCCTTCTTCCGGCATTCGGGATGCATCCATCGCACCCTCATTCATCTAGCAATACGAGGAAGGCTTTTTGTCTAGCAGTTCTGGGTCAGGTAGTGAACCAGAATCTGATTCTACAGAGTCTGTGTAGTCGGAATTAGATTCCATTTCTTTTGAGTCAGAGTCCGGTATTCTTAGCGATGATAACCCGGATGCCATTGTGTTGTCTAGGTCGTCTTTTTCATTTTCTTTTGAGTCGATTATAACCGAAGAATCAGACAATCTGGAAATTGCTAATGAGAATGGTACCACTGTGGCTTTTGAGTACTTTTCTGTGCCTTTAGTATATTGCATTAATCAGGACTTTCAAAACTTTGATAAAAACAATGAGGAAGAAATTCCTCCGTTTTGAAACATTTAATTGATCGAGAGCAGGAGAGGTTTGTAAAACCTTTGGTTGATGAAATCACCCCAATTAACATTGCTACTGAGAAGGATCCGTGTCTGGTCCAGATCGGGTCCACGTTGTCTTCGGAGGAACGCGAGCACTTAGTCGCTTTATTAAAAGATTTCAAAGATGTTTTCGCGTGGTCCTACGAAGACATGCTTGGAATCGATCCTGAGATTGTACAGCATCGGATCCCTCTTGACCCTGAGGCCCGACCTGTCAAGCAGAAGCTTCGGAGAATCTGCCCGGATTGGGCTCTGAAAATCAAAGAAGAGGTCACCAAGCAGATTGATGCAAGGTTCCTGTTAGTATCTGAGTATCCTACTTGGTTGGCCAACATAGTTCCGGTGCCAAAAAAGGATGGCAGAATTCAAGTATGTGTGGACTTCAGATATTTGAACAAAGCCAGTCCGAAAGACGACTTTCTTCTGCCGCATATCGACGAATTGGTGGACTTCACTGCTGGGCATGCACTGCTCTCATTCATGGATGGGCTTTCCGGGTATAACCAGATTCTGATGGCACCCGAGGAGAGGGAGAAGACTGCATTCACCACCCCGTGGAGAACCTACTGCTATAGGGTAATGTCGTTCAGTTTGAAGAATGCTGGGGCTACTTATCAACGGGCTGCAACCACGATCTTACACGATATGATCCACAAAGAGGTTGAGGTGTATGTGGATGACATGATTGTCAAGTCCAAGGAAAGAGAGGGCCACTACACCGCCTTGAAGAAATTTTTCCAACGAATCAGAGAATACCGGTTGCGACTGAATCCTCAAAAATGTACTTTTGGTGTTACAACAGGGAAAATGCTGGGGTTCTTGATTACACAAAGGGGTATCAAGGTCGATCCTTCCAAAATCAAGGCCATCTTAGAAATACCACCACCAATGACTGAAAAGGAGGTGCGAGGCTTTCTAGATAAAGTGCAATTCGTAAAATGGTTTATTGCAAAATTAACTTTGACTTGTGAACCACTATTTGGTCTCCTGAAGAAAGGAAAGAAATTCCAATGGGATGACCGATGCCAAGTTGCTTTCGAACAGATCAAGCAATATCTACAAAACCCACCCGTGTTGTCACCGCCAGAGCCGGGAAAACCGTTGATATTGTACTTGTCAGTAACCGACACGACAATGAGCTGCATGCTTGCGGAGGAATCTGAGGATAAAGTGGAGAAGGCTATCTACTACCTAAGCAAGGAAATGCTGGAATACAAGACCCGCTACACTTCGTTGGAGAAGGCTTGTTTGGCCTTGGTATGGGCTACCAGGAAGTTGAGGCACTACTTGCTAGCTCACTCCGTAATACTGGTTTCGAGATTGGATCCCATCAAATATCTTTTCGAGAAACCAGCGCTTACAGGTAAGCTAGCCTGTTGGTTGCTTCTTCTCTCCAAATTTGATTTGAAGCACATGACTCGCAAGTCTGTGAAAGAGATGACGGTAGCGGAGTTCCTAGCCGATCACCTAGTGGAGGGAGATGAAGCAGTAAAGTATCTGTTCCCAGATGAGGCCATTTTGCATGTTGAAGAAGAGAGTTGGACTATGTACTTTGACGGAGCGTCAAACCAGTACGGGTATGGGATAGGGGTGTTGCTGATAGCGCCCCACAATTCCCACATACCTTTAGCTTTCAAACTCTGGTTCAAGGTATCAAATAATGAAGCAGAGTATGAGGCATGTATCGCTGGCTTGGAAGCCACCCTGGAACTAGGGGCAAAATGGTTGGACGTCATTGGGGACTCGAACCTGGTTGTGACTCAAGCAAAAGGAGACTAGAAGGCTAAAGAAGAAAAGATGAAAATCTATCACCAAACCCTGGACGTTCTAATTCCCAGGTTTGAGAAGCTAACCTTCACCCATCTATTAAGAGAGAGCAACAAGTTTGCTGACGCTTTATGAACTCTATCTTCCATGATAGGCATCCCTTTGGGGGTCCGGATGTGTCCAATCATTACTGAACAGAGGTATGTGCCGGCCTACGAACTGATTGCCGCAATAGATAAAGTACGAGATCAAAACCCCTAGTATCATGACATCTGGAACTTCTTGGAAAAGGAGGCTTATCTGCCAAGGGCAAATGCCAAAGATAAGAGGGCAATACGATGAATGGCTGCTCAGTTTATCATCTGCGGGGGTAAAATGTACAAACAGGGTCATCTGGGAATGCATAAACTGTGTGTTGATGCTGAAGAGTCGAAGCGCCTGATGGAGGCCATCCACGGAAGAGAGTACGGATAGCACATGAGCGGGGTGATGCTAGCTCGGAAAATTCTCAAACAGGGTTACTACTGGTCAACCATGGAGGAGGATTGTATTGGTTTTGTTCGGCGATGCCACAAATGCCAGATCCATGCAAATCACATGAACATCCTGCCGTCGAAGCTGTACAACATGCCTTCACCGTGGCCATTTTCAGTCTGGGAAATTGATGTGATTGGGGTGATTACTCCGAAGGGGTCGAATGGGCATAAGTATATCCTGGTAGCGATAGACTACTTTACAAAGTGGGTTGAGGCCCAATCTTATGTAGTGCTGAAGGCATCATACGTTGCTAAGTTCATCAGGAACAACATCATTTGTCGCTATAGGGTCCCGAATGAGATTATTTCGGACAATGGTTCCCACTTCAAGAAGGAGACGATCGACTTGTTGGAAAAATACAACGTGGCTTTTCATAAGTCATCCACTTATCGGCCACAAACCAACTCTCATGACCCGAACCCGCCCCTGTGGGTTAAGGTCATAACTGGCCAGTAACCAAGAGATTACCTACGGCCTCAGACCAAATTAGATATACTTCAATAGAGTTAAGGGGCCAAAACAGAAGCAACTTAAAACTTTTGTCCATAGAGCTGTGCTTACATGGCACATCATAACATTTCACATATATTCATTAATAACCCACACCAAAGAAAGTTAACACATAGCTTTACACAACAGGATCATTCAAGTCATGGTCAGCCAATCAAAAGCTTATATACAACCATAAACCAAAGTTCTCGCCAACGTAACAAAGTATAACAAAAGAACAAAAGGGCGAAAACAAGTCTCGTGCGTGAGACGTATGGGCTGACTCAAAACTTGACTATTTCACACTTGCTTCACTGGGGCTAGGTTTGGATATTGCTTGGCTCACCTATAATCACATGAATGAGAGTGTGCGAAAGCCCAGTGAATAATATCAAGCGGAGAAGGTACATGAACGGTATTTAGAACAAAATACATCAGACAGCCTTGGGCCCAATTCATATTTCTATCTAATATATCAAATGACTAGCGATCCAAACATATCAAACGGCCTCAGGCCCAATTCATTCATGTCAAACGGCCTTTGGCCCAATCGTTCATGTCTGACGGCCTTTGGCCCAATTACTCATGTCCGACGGCCTTTGGCCCAATTATTCATGTCCAACGGCCTTCGGCCCATTCATTCATGTCAAATGGCCTTTGGCCCAATCATTCATGTCAAATGGCCTTTGGCCTAATCATTCATATCCAACGGCCTTCAGCCCAACCAATTATGACAAACGGCCTTTGGCCCAATCATATGATATAACGAATATTTGTCCACAATTCAAACAAACTTATGAACTCAAATAGGAGTAAGTAATTTGGACAAATAACATACTTTAAAATATATTTACTAAGATATTACTCACAGTGACCTGCCGGATGGTTTGCCCTTGTGCTTGACCCTACACATTTCATGAACATAATGGGTCACAAACGATTCAATCCGTTCTTAATTCATACATCCCTCTTAGGCTGCTTTCTTATTCTTTTAACTCATTTACAATGCTTAATATATGCCTAAGAGTACTTAGAAATGAAAGAGAACGGAAAATGGAACAAAAAACATCTTTACAAAGTTTCTGAAACAGGGCTCCCCGCTCGAGCGTGGATTTTGCCGCTCGAGCGGACCCCCATGGTCTGCAAAAGTACTAGTTGCCTTATATTCACACTCGAGCGCAACTTCGGACACTCGAGCTGAATGTCAAACATGTGCCTTGGACGCTCGAGCATGATTCTCCGCGCTCAAGCAGACGACAATGTCTGCAAAACTGTTGGGAGCTAGCATTTCACGCTCGAGCGGACATACCGAATTCTGGGTTTTCCAGAATTCTATTTGAGGCTCAAACTTGCATTCAAACTAATATATCTTGCATTTTATGACCAATAGTTCTCATATACACCTACTAACATGTTATAAACACCAATTCATCACATTATGAAGCTCAAATCTCATGAATTAATTACATGCATGCCCTAAATTACACCAAACTTATTTCCAACATAACAAATTCATGTATTCAAAACTCATACCTCTATGAATTGTATTTGCATGTGGGATACAACTCCTATTTCCAACTTAAATGATGTAGATGATGATTAAAGGCATGAATTGACATCAAATTCTTCATAGATCATATGTATCATGCTCAATTATACAAATTCATAGCAATTATGCACATGCATGTACATACAAGCTCCATATTCATCAATTACATTTCAAATTATATTCTTAATTGCCATCTAACTTTGAATCCACAAAATTACAAACTCAAACTTATGAATTTATGCTCAATTACTCACCTATGAGCTCTAATCTTGCAAATTATAGTTGACTCTTGAGATAGTCTTCCAAATTCACAAACTTTGAGCCAAAATGCATAAGCTTCCCTCTTCCTCTCTCTATAGAGTGATTTTCAGATTTTGAGTCTAAGAGGAGTGAAGTTAAGTGTAACATGGCCCTTTTTATATGTTTGCCTAATCAAATTTGATTAAGGCTAAGTAATTGAGCTCAATTAATCGTTTTGAATCTAATTATTTCGTTCTGAATCAATTTCCAATTAAACTTCACCACAGGCTCTAAAAATTACGCCAATCACAATGGCATAGTCAATTTCGGTTTCTGACGCCTCTAAGGCCTTCAATTTAAATCCTAAAGTAGAAAATCAAACAGATTTTCCTACGGTGAACATATAGAAATTCAAAACCACATATAATCATATAAATAGCACTCAAAATCATATTAAACACATAATCACAATCATAATTAAGATCAATTACCATAATACAGAACAGGGTTATCACACCAATGGAGCTGTTGAGGCCGCCAACAAGACATCAAGCACATTCTATAGAAGATGGTAGAAACCTACAGGGACTAGCCAGATAAGTTGTCATTCGCTCTTTGGGGCTACCGGACATCAATTCGAACTTCTACTAGGACAACTCCGTATTCCTTGGTTTATGGGATGGAGGCTGTTCTGCCAATCGAAGTAGAAGTCCCATCGTTGCGGGTAATGGCTGAGTGCTAGATAGCTGAGGCAGATTGGCAGCAGAGCAGGTTCGAAGAACTCATGTTGTTCGATGAGAGAATGCTGAAAGCACTGTATCACTTCCAAGGTTATCAACGAAGAATTGCCAACGCTTTCAACAAGAAAGTTAAGTCCAAGAATCTGAAAGAAGGGGATTTGGTGCTCAAAGACAACCGAGCTCCCATCCACGACCCTAGGGGCAAGTTTAGACCCAATTGGACTGGCCATTACATCATCAAGTCTATTTGGTCAGGTGGAGCTGTCATTCTGATGGATTTGGATGGCCTCGAGTTCTCCCAACCTATCAACATAGACAAGTTGAGGAAATACTATCCCTGAGTGGCTCGCTAGGCCGAAAACCCGAAAGGGCGACCTAAGCAAAAGTTAGAGCATAAAAAATTTGAAATAAGAAAAATTGAGCTCACAAGGTTGAAAACCCGGAAAGAGCAGCCTTAGCAAAAGTTAGAGCGCAAAAGAAGAGTGTTAATACACTTGTGAACCTGAACCGAACTACGTAAGGCTTGATTCCCATCTTTGGGATACGTAGACAACTTCATTCTGAAGTCCAGCCATAAACACTTCCAAATCAACGGTGTCCATGTGATTTGTTTTGGTCATCTTTGTCTTTTCTGTGTTCAAGAGTTCGGTTGTGATCTCCAGTGCAGTGCTATTCAGACAAGGGTCGACTTTCGAGTTGTTGGATTTGGGGTTGTGCATCTCAGCGATAGATCTTGGGGGTGTCCAGTTGTGATCCATATCGAAAATGGTTTTGAAAAGTTTTAATAAAAGTTGATTTTGTTTAAATTAATCTTTTTACAACTTAGATCATTTTTGGACCAAAACGGAAAATTTCCAGTACCCACAACCTTCAATTTCATTCATTTCAATACAGAGTTCTCTGACTCTCGATACAAATTGAAGTTGCTTTTTATTACATTCAAAAAGAGAACTTGAAAGTACAGATTAAAGCAATAAACTAGGGGCATGGCTAAGTCCGGTGTTCCTGCGCCCGCGCCCCCTCCCAGAGCTTGTGGAAGCTTCAGATACCAAAGTAGGCCCAGTTTACGCCTCATCTTCAAGCCAAGCTATGCACTCGTCGGAAAGGGTACAACTGAAATTGGAAACGGGGGCTAGAAGCTCTCTTGTCCTCCATGCAGTGGGATATCGAGCTAGATGTGAGCCTTTGATCGGATATGAAGTTAAGTATTCCACTCTGTAGACCGCCCGAACTCACTCCGCGCGCCGCCCTTTTGGAGAGGGCGCGAATTGTAGTTCTAGCTACTACAGTTCGGACTCCTGTCACGGTTCTGAATTTAATCTCACAAAGTGCTATGTAAGATTGATAAATCACCAAAGAGTCCAAATCTGGCAAATCATTTTGGAAAATCGATTTTGAATCAAAAAATGCCGAACATGGACTGCTTTGCCAGATTTCGGAGTTGCTACCTAAATGTTTTGTTTTTGGGAAATTAGGAAACCCTGACTTGTGCCTAAGGCCACGTGTCCGTCATCACCAAAGTTACTTCGGCTTGGGAACTTGGGTATGAGAGGGGAAGGTCCTGAAATGAGCACCCTCGCTCACCCAATCAAAGATCGGCCTCTACTAACATGATATGTTGTTTTTATAAACACATGTGTTCTTATTCTGGTTTATTAGCTAACTTACTATGTGATGCGCACAACATACAAGTATAAACTAAATCGTTCGATTTAGAACAAAACATCTCATGTTCGTTTTTCGAAAAATGGTTTGGAAGTGCTACCCTCGAGTAGGCTAAAACGCGGATTTGCCACCAAACAAGGTGGGCTTAAAACAACATGATTTGCCACCCTCAAGTGGGCTTAAAATGCACATTTTGATGAATTGTTCCAATTCAAATAATGAAGCCTTCATCCACGTGCATTCATGCAGTTATAGCAGTTAAGCAAATAGCCTCACAGGAAGCATGCTATCATGGCAACACTTATACACATGCAAGATGCTAAAGCATAGACACTTACAGTGTACTCCGAGCCAAAACAAAAGCTAGTTAGTAATCATGCATGATCCTAACTATGTTAAGATGCCTAATACAACACATGCAAGAATGCAAATAAGTAGGCTTGGCTATCTAAGATGGCATATAAATGCAACACTCGATAACATGCTTTGAAACACGTATTCAAGTAAGTATTGAAATTCAATGCAATTTGAATGATGCGCCGAGCCTGGTGCATGCAATACGAATGAATGATGCACACATGCAAAGCGAAAGTATGCTAATTGAAACATGCCCTAAAACTAACCATCAAAAGCTGGTAAATAAAAGGGAGAAAGACGTGGGGTTGGAAGACATTCACACACACACGCACACTTATTACAACATTGCCCTCGCGAAGGAGGGTCCGAATGAATTAGCTAACTAGCTACGCTTATTAAACTAATTATTACAAATCAACTAATTAACTATGCTAAGCTAATTAATTATTACAAAACTTTAACTAATTAAACAAATCAATTAAGTTACAAAGCCAATTAAACTTAACCAATAAAGCTTTAAAATGTGCTGCCACAGCTCTGTTTGGAAAATAAACATGCATGCACTCAGTTTCTCGCGCCCGAAAAGCCCTTCGGATGCTCTTTAGAGGCTCTGTTTGCAGGGTGTCTTCCAGTTCTTGTTGTTGAAACTTACCAAAACAGTGCTAGGGAGTGCACCAATGGCCTGCTAGCCATGAATGGTGGCTGTCGGCCACATGCCGGCCAAGAATGGGCCTCTGCCGGCCAACAATGCAAGGGTGCCGACCATCAATGCAACACTGCCGGCCACTGGTGTGCTGTGACACCAAATTGCAACAAAGCACAAGATAGAGAAAATGGAGGGTCTCCCAAGGGTATGTACGTACTGTGCCACTTCTTATCATCTCAAAACATCAAGGGAGACGCACTATTGGATCCAAAACCATCAATCAAGCATTTGGAATGCATGATGGCCAAAGATCCAATCTTGTACACATTCAATAAATGTGATGCAAACAAGAATCTAAATCTACTACCTCATCATGGATGATCAAAGGCAATGAAGATAAAGGGGATTGGCTCACTTTCATCAATTTGAGTATGAAGTTGTAGAAACCCCATTTTTGACCGACCTTAAGACTCAGACGTCACCGGTTGAGCGCTTTGTGATAGTGCATATTGTGCTCGTTCTGGAGTTTCAGAGTCTTGGCTGCAAGCCTTGCCTCCAGACTTCGGGGCTCTTTTGTGCTTTGCTTCGGTTTGCAAACCAGGTCCTGTTTTCTCTGTTTTCCCTTCCCGAAGGGAGGGAGAGGTCTTGTAGACCATCTCTCAGTGGCCGTAGGCTACATTTTGTGGTCGTAGGCCATTTTTGCCGTTTGGAGGCCAATTTCCGATTTTCAGAGCCGTCTGCCGTGTGCCTTGGTTTGGGACCGCTTAACTTTCTCCGTTTGCTCCGATTTTTGGCACACCTTGTTTCCTGCCTTTTGAGGGACACTGTGGCCTGAGAGACCAACTTCGTGGTCAAACGCCACCTTCGGTGCTTAATAGTCAGTTTTTGGGGCCCCGGGCCGCGCGTTTCGATCCTCGAACCTCCGTTTTGCATCCGTCTTGGTTCATTTTTGGCGAAGACCTTATTTTCATTGTTAAGAAGGTTATAGGAGGGTGGGAGACCATCAATTTTTCTAAAAAACCAGCTTTCTCCTTTTTCTCTCTCCGAAAGATGATTTTTTCTAGCAGAAAGCTGGTTTTTCTTACTTTTGAGCCACAATTTCTGATTTTTCATACCACCATTGTGATCTAAACACCTGGGAGGCCACCAATATGGGTAGGCCGACCAGTAATTCTTCCTGACCCTTTTGAACCCCTCTAAAATGCTGGTTTTTCTCTCTCCTGAACCATTTTTTCTGGTTTTTCTCTACACAACTGTGTTGCAATCATCTGGGAGGCCACCTTTCTGGAGTGGCCGACCAGTAATTATTGTTGACCCTTTTGAACCCTGGTCGGCCGACCAGGGGAGGTGGCCGGCCGGCCACCTTGGCCTTTTGAACTTGGCCGGCCATGTTTTCCCTCCTGAGTGTGTGCCAGCTGTGCCAGCTATTTTCCACCTGATCCACTGCCCGAGGGTTTGTCCTTGTTTTGGCCCCTTTAAAGGTGGTTTTTGCCCCCTTTGCTTGGTTCAAAAGGAGTTTGGCCCTTTTGGTCAAGCTTCTTGGGGAAGCTTGACCCTTTTGGGTTAGCTTCCTCAAGAAGCTTGACCCCTTTGGTTAAGCTTCTCTTAGAAGCCTTGAACCTTTCTCTTGGCTTCTCCAAGAAGCCTCACTCCTTCTCCTCTATATAACACACTCCACCTCCATTTGCAAGGGTTAGAAAAACCAGTTGGAGCATATTCCTACAATCCTCCATATCTCTCTCATCCAAGCCTGAAAACACCCTTGTCCTTGCACCATTTACACACCAACTCATAGCCTACCACCTCCATCATCCATTCCAACACCTTGAGGATGATTTTCAGAGGTTAGGAGCTCATTTTCTTGGACCAAAAGCTGCTGCATTGCTGTGCTACAAGGGTAAGCCTTCATTCTCTTTTTTCTTGCATTATTTTACTCCATAGCTTAGCCCTATTTGCAAGAATTTTTGGGCTTCGACCCAAACTATAAAGTGTCATATTTTGAGCCCCTCTTCAACGTTTTTTAAGGGCTCTTTTCTGTTTGAGGCCATCTACTCTCCCTTTGTGCTTTATCTCTCTTTTAGGGCTTATTTTGCATGATATATTAGCCTTATTTGCAAGCATTTCTGGACTTTGACCTAAACTTTAAAGTGTCTTATTTTGAGCCCCTATTCAACTTTGTTGAAGGTCTCTTTGCTGTTTGAGGCCATCTACTTCCCCTTACCCTCTATCTCTCTTTTAAGGCTATTTTTTTGCATCATATTTTAGCCTTACTTGTGAACACTTTTAAGATTTGATATAAACTGGAAAAATTCTTGTTTTGAAATCCTCTTTAAGTTTGGTTAAGGTCCCATTTCTGTTTGGGGTCATCTTCCCCCTATGCATGCTTCATCCCTTTATGATTAGGGCTATGCATTAGAGCTCTTGCATTGGCCATGGCTTGGCCTCTTAGCCACTGAAATCCAGTGGATTTTCAATGGCTTAGGTGTATTCTTGAAGGCCAAAATCAGAGGGGGGTGACCCCCTCTCTCCTTGTCATGTTTGGTGATCCTTTTGGCCTTCCGAAGGGACCCTATTTTTCATGCTTTGAAGTCACTTTCCAGGCCTCATTTTAAGGGTTTTAAGGTCTTCCTTGGCTCTGTCCAAGGCCCTTTCAGCTATATTTTATGTCTATGATGTATGTATAGAGCAATCATATTCAAGGCGTTTCAAAGAGGCCTTTCTTTGCATGTTTCCGAGACTAATTCCAGGGCCTATTTGGTGTGTTTTAGGGCTGTCATAACCCATTTCCAGAGTTGGTTTAGTCTTTCTAAGTGTCTATCTTGTATGTGCTTAATAACCCCTTGTATGGCCCTCTAAAGGAGCTCATCATTTTGGCATGCATTGGCTGTATTTCAGTGATTATTTGGGCATATTTTAGCATGTTTTATTCATTTATTTCTGCTGGTTTGATGATTTCTCATACGCTTCATATACGTGCCATGTAAACCATGTTTGCTAGTCAAAATTGCATGCTATTTTAGTCCATCATACTAGCATCTTTTGGTCATGCTTTGAACTAGAAATGTTCATGTTTTGGGACTGCCTTGGCTCTGTCTTTGTGCTTCATAATCAAATAATGCATGCTTTGTATAGCTATAAGTCAATACATGTGCCTAGTTTTGAGTTTCAAGGCTCACTTCATGCATCGGGTGCCATATTTCCATGTTTCGGGACCATTTAGCATCATGTTTCAGTGCTGGAATTTACATGTTCATATTCCATCTCTCATTCTTTGCCATGCCTTGTTAGAGTTGCATATTGTGTCTTAGGATCGGTCCTCTATTTACGTGCATGTGTGCGCGCATTTTAGTTATCTCATTTTCATCTTATGGCCGCTGATGTGAGTGTGGCTGAGGTCCACTCATATTGGTGTAAGCCCATATTGCATTGTGTATGCCATCTTAGTCCATAGCATTTTGTATGCTAGGTTGTATGTTAGAGCATTGTGTATGCCATGTTATATCGAGCATTGCGTATGCTAGGTTGTATGTTAGTCGCATTCATGCACGTCATGCATATTGCATTGTGTTTGGGATAGGAGTTAGCCCAAACATGGGAAACGAGGGACGTTTCATACTCCGAGTGACGGAACGTGTCTCAATTCCCGGTCCCCGACACTCCAGATTAACTATGATGGAGTCTCGGTCTTGTTGTGTTTATATGTGCATTCATTTCACATTGAGTCGTGCGATTCGACTCCTCGACCATCATGCATCAAGATGCATGATTGATGGCACGAGGATCGAGGCAAGCATACATATGTGAAAATACATTGCCATGTCCCTTTCTTGCTCTCTGTTGCAGCAAATCAGAAACCGGTAGTCTTTTGGAGCTTCGTGCAATATTCCAGGCTTAATTGCAAACAGAGGCTAATTGGGGCATCATAATGGATTTCCACGCAAGGAAACTCAAGCACGCATTATTCATCATTCAGAACAAAGCTGAGGCGGTCCATGGGCTTGCATGCTAATTTACCCGCTTTCCTAGATTAATTTGTTAATTAATTAGGATTTTTGTATTTATTCGGACTGTACTATTCATTTGGACTGTATATTATTTATTTGGACCCTCTGAGCGAGGGCACAATTGTAATAAGTGTGCGTGTGTGTGATGTATGTCTTCCAACCTCACGTCTTTCTCTCTTTTATTTACCAGCTTATGATGGTTAGATTAGGGCATGTTTCAATTAGCATACTTATGCTTGCATGTTTTGCATCCATTCATCTGTCTTGCATGCATCGGGTTCGGCGCATCATACTAACTGCATTGTATTTCAATTCCGAGTTGAGTACTTGTTAGTTGTAGCATTTCACATGCCATCTTTAGGATAGCTGAGCCTATTGTAGTTGCATTCCTGCATGTGTTGCATTAGGCATTTCTGTATAGTTAGGATGATGCATGGATTTCTAACATAGCTTCTGTTTTGGCTTGGAGTACTCGGTAAGTGCTTATGCTTTAGCATCCTTGCATGCGTGTGAGTGACTGCCATGATAGCATGCTTACCATGAGGCCATGTGTTTATATGATATAACTGCTTGAATGCCTGTGGGTGAAGGTTGGGTTATCTGAATTGGAACAATTCATCGACTGCGAGTTTTAAGCCCACTTGAGAGTGGCAAATCACCATGTTTTCTAAGCTCACTTGAGGGTGGCAAAATCCACGTCTTAGCCTACTTGCGAGTAGCAAACCGCTTTAAAAAACAAACATGAAATGTTTCGTTCCAACTCAGGCGATCCAGTCTATACTTGTATGCTGCACGCATCACATAGTAATTCTAGGCTAATAACCAGAATAAGAGCACATAACGTTTTCAAAACTAGATATCGTGGTAAGTAGAGGCCAATCTTTGATCGGGCGAGCGGGGGTGATCACAAAGTGACCTTCCCCAATCGTACCCAAGTTCCCGAGCTGAGGCAACTTTGGTGATGATGGACACGTGGCCTTAGTCAACGAATCAAGATTTCCTAAATTTTCCCAAAAATAAATATTTAGGTGGCGACTCTGTATATGGAAAAGTAGTCCATGTTTGGCACTTCTTTCAAAAAAATCTATTTTCAAAAACGATTTGCCAGATTTGGACTCTTTGATGATTCATCGGTCTTGTATTGCACTCTGCGAGATTAAATACAGGACCGTGACATTGAGTCCTGAACTGCAGTGAGCCCAAATGAACAAAACGGGATTTCCCTCCCAGGACGTTCTGGGACGTCTACAGAAGTGGACCAATCCACCTTGTGTTCAACATAACTTTCGGTTGAACACGATGCAATGCACATAACATGCTTATCTTGGCATGTTTTACTTGATTCATTTTTTTTTTTACACATTTTACATTACCAAGCCATTCATTAACTAGTTTCTTCAATGTGAAAGTCCACTAAGGGGAAAGATGGCCTAAGCCACAAGCACCTTAAGCATGAAAGAAGCCTCATGCTTTGGCTAGTAGAAACCCTCAAGAGATGATTAAACCATTGGGCATGAGAGCCTCAATTCCATGCTCAAGCCAACAAGGGGCTAAAGACCTCTTTCAAAGCAAACGAAAGAGTGAAGCATGGAGTAATATGGCAAACATTTCAGTGCTGAAATAGGATGCTAAAGACACTAAACCATGCAAGCAACGCATGCACAACATGTTAAGAGCCAAAGGCATTGAAACTAGTGACAAGCATTACACTAGAGGCATACAACACAATGCTCAATGGACTAAACCAACTTTGGACAGAGCTTAAATAGGCCAAAACAATGGCCTAAATGAACTAAAATGATGGCTTGAAAGGCAAGAAAATGATGCTCATGCAATAGCTCACATACAAGGCATAAGGTACAACTCTCAAGAGCACTTAAAGAGTGAAAAACATGGAAGTGTGACAACACTATATGCTCTGAAATAACATGCCAAATGATGCCAAAACATGCAAATACCTCAAGCCAAACATGCAAAATGCCTCAAAACTCAAAGCTAGTCAAGGCTAGTGCACTACAAGCATGCATAAAAAGCACCATACGGCCAAAAGGGCTCAAAATAGAGCTAAAGCATGTTAAAATATGAGTAAAAACTTGCTGGAGTGTAGCCAAAACATGCTAGAATAATAGGCTAAAATGGCAAGGATGCAAAGCTAGTTAGCAAGGTTTACACTACAAGTGTAAAAAGCAAGCAAGAGGTGACCCCACCAACCAAAATCAAGGTTAAAGCATGTCAAAATAACACCAAAAACATGCTTGAACTAAGCTAATTCAAACCACAAAAACATGCTACTTTGTAAGGCTAACAAGGCTAGTGAGCAAGATTGCACTACAAGTGCAAGAAGCATGCAAGAGGTGACCAAGTTGACCAAAAATAGAGTTATGGCAGGTCCCAAAAGTCACAAAAATGTGCTCAAACTAAGCCACAAAAAGAGAGACACATGCTCATTTGGTGAACCATCAACATATGGAAACAAGACAAGAGGAGAGGGGACCACCCCCTCTTATTTTGGACCTCAAAACCACCTTTCCACCAATAAAATTCCTCTAGAATTCAATGGTTAAAGGGCCAAAAAGAGATGGTTTCAAAAGCTTTGAAAGATGGCTCAAAAGGCTTTACAAGCCAATGAGCAAAGAGGGGGAAACACCCCCTAACCAAACAAGGCTTAAACTACCATTTTTAAACCATAAAAACAAAGTTTTTTGTATTTGAAAACCAGCCCCAAAATAGTCCAAAACAATGGAAAAAAAGATGGTGAAGCAAGTATGCAAAACAAGCTTAAAAGGGAGAAGTGCTTACCCTTGAAGCACAGCAGCAAAACTAGCCCAAAATTTGAGCCAAAACCACCTTCTAGAGCTCAAACAAAGTCCCAAGTAATCTCAGCCCAATGATGGTCAAGTTTGATCAAGGATGTGTATGCAAAAGTATGGTGTATCTAAGCTTTCATGCATAAAAGGGCAAGAGAGAGGCAGAGATTAAGCTCTGAAAATTGTAGAGAGAGAGAGAGGGATTTTAGTGTGAGAAGCTCTCAAAATTTTCTCCCCTCCCATATGTGAGATATAAGCTCCATATATAGCAAAACAAAAGCTCAAGGTCGAAATATCTGAATATGGGACAGCTGGAGGTTGTGTGGAACAACTGAAGGGAAAAGATCTGCCAAAAAAAATTGATTTTTGACATTGTTGGCCGGCCGACCATCACTGGTGGCCGGCATGCATCATCCATGGCCGGTAGAAATTTCTGCTTTCCAAGTCTAACTTTAAATGGGCATAACTCCTTCATCTGGACTCCTTTGCAAGTCATTCTTATGTCCAAATTGAAGCCTCGAAAGTAAGATTTCCAATGTTGGTAGCCTCACATCAAAATTCCAAGTGTGCTAAGAGTTATGCCTATTTTGGTGAAGTCGCTTAGTTTCGATCCTACCCGGATTTATGCCGAACTTCTCCCAAACTAGTTTTCTTCTCTCCTCTCCTCTTTTCTTCAACTTCAAACCCGTAAATAAGGTGTTTTGAAAGATTTTTTAGTGAGTTCATCTCTCTTTCATTCATTTCTACTTTGTCCTTGCTCGATTTACCAAAAAGCGCGACATTTAAGAAAATGCGAGCATCGAAATATCGTAGGAACCTTTTTCAAAATATTTTGAAAGAGAGGGTTTTAAGATCTAAAATCTTTTTGGTCCAACAATGGGGTGCGAGGTTTGGATTTGGAGTTCTCCTTGCCAAAGAAATCGAACCTTTGCATAGCATAGCTTGTATCACTAAGTGAGCAATCAGCGGCGCCCAAGTCTTAAGGGCGGTCAAAAATGAGGTGTCTACACAATCCCTCTTCTAGGCAAGTCTGGTTGTGTCCGAATTGACGTCGGAATCAGAATGAAAAGTAGAAGACATAGTGTGTCAAGCCAATTAGCTGAATGCTAGGCTGCTGAGACATGTTGTAGCTCATCTCAAGCAGATCAAACCAGGGGCAACGCCAAGCAATGTAAACAGCAGATCGAATGCACATCCATTTGCACCACCAGGCTTCATTCGGGGCATCAACTAGCCGTGGGCGAAAAAAATAGCCACGTGCTGAATATGCTAGGTAAGAGTCCACTACTTTCAATTTGTCCATGAGCCATATCTAGAAAGGGATGAAAAATAAGAAAGATTAAAGAATAGAGAGGTGTACGTGGAGAGAAAAAGTGAGAAAAGGGTTTTGAGAGAAAAATAGAGTCTGTGGGCTGAGTGATGTAAGTAACGCATATGAGAAGGGTGGGAAACATTACCTGCAAGAGTAGTGGACTTCCTGCGAACTTGGTTGTCTCCCGTTGATGGAAAGCATCCAAGCCCATCAAAGTTTCGGCAAGTGTCAACCTTCTTTCAAGCCTTGGGCAACTTCGATCAAGCGAATGCTAAACCCTCTGAAGCCAGGGGCAAGTAGAAAATGGGCCAACATATACAAGCAGAGGTCGTGTTGCCGAAAACTTTGCCAAAAGTGGTCATCGCGGTTGCTGGCGTCGGAAAACCGATGAATAAGACTGGGGATCTCCAGTTCCCCGTTGTGAACCAAAGCTCGGGCATCATGCAAAATGAACCTGCACATCCTTCCTAGAGCCTGGATATGGCCAAAACGAGACTGAGGCAAAATCTCCTCGTCATGCTGGGATTCCATCGAAGCTTGGAACTCTTCAATTGTGGGGCATACCTCTTGTCCCCCAAAGCTAAACACATGTGTGACCGAGTTCCAACACCTAGCCACGGCAAGGAGGAACGAAAAACACAGTGGGGTACGTCTCAGTGTGAATAGTGAATTTATCCCGAAACCCCTGAAATTCAACTTTTTTGAGCCATCTAGAGCTGCAATCTACTCGGAGAGTTTTTCGGCAGAGAATGGTTCCATTTGAAGCAAAAACAGAGTTAAATGAAGAAACTACGAAGCTGGGGCTTTATTAGAAGATAAGGGGCTTAGTGAAAGACAGGTGGCAGCAATCTGGAGATTCTCAGCATTAGTGGCCGTCAGCATTGGTGGCTAACCGGCCAATGATGATGGGCGACCAGCCATGTTTGTAACCGATCGGAGTATTAGTGGCCAATGGCCATTAATTGTGGTCGGCAGCCTCCCCTTATGGCCGATGGCCTTCCATTTTGCCCCTTGGCCCTTCCATGTGTTGAAAATGCCAAGGACCCGTGTTTGGTTCCACTCTTGGTGTCTTTTTTCTGTTGTTTTGTTTATCGAGTTGTTGCAATCTGCTTATCGAGTTGTATTTTTGTTATTTATTAAGTTCTTGTCTTGCTTATTGAGTTGTATTTACATTTGATTAGCCTGTCAAGTTCTTGTGTTGTTTATTGAGTTGTTTTGTTTTTTTCAGTTGCCGGTCGGTTCACTACCTGATTAATACAATGCAATTTTAATGCGCAATTTTCAAAAATCAATCTCATTTTCATGCTGTGCGATGTTATGCGATGCTTAGAATATACAATGCAACACTTTTTGAACAAAAAGCTGTTTTCATTCAATCATGGTTTCTTTTACAAAAGAGTACAAGTTTTTAAACAAAATAAAACTGCCCAAGTCTATGCAAAGTGCCAATACAACTAGCAAAAAGAAAGCTAAGCAAAAAGAAAAGAAACTAAGCAAGAAGCATCTGAATTGGCCCCAGCCACCTCAAGATTGAGAAACTCTCTTCACCCTCTTCCTCGACAAGAGCCCAGAACTATCACCGTTAGTGTCGTTGCCCGAATCTGAACCCAAGCCATCTCTAGCATCATCTCATCATTTGTGGGCTCATCTGCCTCGTCCTCTCGCCAGACTTCACATCGTCGGGACAGCCCCGTGAATCGCTTCCCGGTATGAGTATGCCTAGCCTTGCCTCAGCTGTGTGTCGACGTCCCTTGTCCCTCTCTCCCTACTGCCAGAGGAGGCACTAAAGGTCCTGCTACAGCTCCCGCTGGGGCACCCGATGGGGCTAGCATCTGAAAAGGGATCTGAAAAGGATAGTTTGCTAGAATACATTAGTTGTGATGTATGTCAGATGCAGTGTATCAAATGCAGTATACCAGATTTAAAAGATGAAGTGCCGTGAGCAGTAAATCATTACAATGTAGATGAATGCTATGAGCAGTATATGATTACAGTGAATGAATGTCGTGAGCAGCAAATGATTATAGTGTATGAATGCCGTGAGCAGCAAATGATTGCAGTGTGTGAATGCCATGAGCAGTGAATCATTGCAATGTATGAATACCGTGAGTGGTATATGAGTGCAGTATATCAATGCAGTATTGATAATGAAATGCGTCAGATCAGTATGGAGCAGATTACAGAGGGTTTTGGAATATAGGTTGAAGGAACTTACCGGGATGCCATAAATGCTGAGCAAGTCCATGCTCGTTTGCACCATCCCCATTAGAGAAGCCGACAACTCGAGAGCCTGCCCGATGTACTCTATGGATGCCTGTAAATGTGTTGAGATGATTAGTAATTTACAAAGCACAAACTGAAATGAATTGAATATGCAAAATGTAAAGTATGGTACACACTGGGGTCGGGCCTTGAACTCCGACCAGCTTATGACCAGCTGGTGCAGGCTGGATGGAAATCTGATAAGTCTCTTCGCCGCGTCCCTGGCAGGTCATGGTAGTAGGCAGCTCCGACCACCCTGCTCTCTGCCTTGCCTGGGAGCCTCTCCTACCATGGGCCTGAGTCGCCCTAGATCCATACGCTCTCCCTGATGTAGCTATAGGTCTGTCTCTCTCACCCCTATGAACGCCGGTCAGAGGCGGCATGAGATATGTCTGAATGAAGACAGTGTAGTCGCCATCAAGCTTGAAGAAGTCTGCATCCCAACCTCTGGTGAAGTCGATCATCTCCTGCTCGGTATATCTCTCCGTGATCTTCATGTATGTAGAAGGTGGCATCGGGACCACCAGCTCAGGCAAGCCAAGGCTCTGTCGCAGAAAGTGCTCCCTTAAGAACCACACTCGGCAAACCGGGCCCTCAAGCAAGATTCAAAATCGGGAAGCCTCCCGAGCACCCGCAAACTGATCTCTGACCGCATCAGGTATCACTGCCCACGGCTGCCAGGTGATCTGCAAATAGTGAATATACATGTTGTTAGTTGCCAGCTGCCATTAGAGATGCAATGCTAATTTGAAGTAGAACTGAAATGACTGTAAGGTTTAAACTACCTCTGTTGCGGCTACAGTATCGAAATATCGGCGAAAGAATGAGAAAGACTCTCGGGGCCTCCGCTGACACCTCACGTCGTATCTGTGTGAATACGGGACCATGGGAGGTGTCTCTACCTTCGGCTCTGGGGCAAGCCTCGGGAAGTAGGCATATACCCATAGCTGCAGAATGTAAGAGGGTAACAGTGAGTATATGTCAAGACAAATGTAGATAAAGCAGGAATCAGATGATATGCAGTGCATTGTGCAGTGAGTGGTGTACAGATAATGTAAAGCAGTAGACAGTGTGTGCAATGTGCATTGTACGGAGTATAGGTAATGTAAAGCGGAAATATAAAGCAGAAGAGAAGGACATACCTCCCAGGCCCTCCAGTATCCTCCCAGCAGGTGCCCGCTCCGGCGAGAAGAGAAGCTCATGTATCCATATAATGTGGCTAAGCCTGCGCCGCCCCAGTCGTAGAGTCGGACACGAGACAGGTCCACCAAGGCGCTCAGGAGGTAAAGCCCGACGGTGTTCGCCTGGTCGGCGAAGAGAGTAGTGCCAAACAAGAACATAAAGAACCCCCAGGCGTAGTACTCAGTCTCCTTGCGGGTCGTCGGCGTCGTCCCTCTGAAGTAGTTCGCGAACCATGAATACCGCACCATCCTTGGTCGAGAGAGGAGTGGATGAGTCCCCAGCAAGTAAATTTGAGCGGCCTCCCACTCATCCATATATGTGTCATAAGGAATCAAATGACCCCCTACCTCTATGCCGGTGAGCATAGAGAAGTCAGAGGGAGTCATCGTCATCTCCCTTGTTGTAGAGAAATTGAGAGAATTGGTGGTATCCCACCACCTCTCTACTAAAACGCCTAGAAGAGGCCGGCTCACAGTGAGACATGACAGTCCCATGCAGAATGCGCCAAAACCAGCCTCGTCGACGATATAACGGATGGCGTTGGGCATCTCCATATACCAATCCCGCGCGGCAGTGGTCCCGTAACCTCGGAAGGCACGTGAATCTCCCTGTGAGCAAGGTAATCAGATGTAAAGCAGTGTGAGAAATATAGTGCAAGGCGATGTTCAAGATAAGTAGATGCAAGGCAGTATAAGGCATACAGTGCACAAGTGTGTTTGGGATGATCAGATAAAGAGCAGTGTGAGCTATCTAAGAAATGTGATCTACGTTGCAGAAAGTAAAGATGAAGTGTATACCTCAGAGGCACTGTGGGATAAGTGTGACTCCGGCTCGTGTAATAGGAGGTCCTCTGGTGCACCTCGCGTGAACCTCCTGAACTGACGGATGTTGTCGGGAGGCAACACGTGTACCTCAGGGTCATATGTCCCCGGGTCGAATGGTCGAATGCCTAGCGACAAAGGCTCGAACTCAGGATCCATCTCCATCCCCGGAGGAGCTCCGCCGTGTAGGATGTCATCCACCATCTCGAAGAAAGATGAAAGAATGACCGAAAATGTCGACAATGGGTGGGAATGCCAAAAGTCAACGAAAAGTTAACTCCGAGGGGTGAAAAATGGAAGAATAGGTCATAGCTCGGAAGAGTGCACGGAAATCAAGGGTAACTCGGGGGAAATAAACCCCAAGTGATGGAAATCAAGAAAGAGGCGCCAAAAACACTTTTCAATCGGTTCAAAGTGTTGTAAACTACGAGGGTTTTACAAATTGGATGTTTGTGGGATGTCCGAAAACACGTTTGAAGCTCGGATCGAGGGGAGGAAAGTGATCTTGAGAAAGAGAAGAAAGGATTTCAACAAGAGGGAAGTGAGAAAATAGGGTTTAGGACCCTATACTTAAAGACCCATGGTGAAAAGTCAAGTTTGCCCCGAATCTGCCATTAATGGCCGATCGGCCAAATTGTTGGCCGATGACCCTGTTTTATGGCCGATGGGTGGTCGATGGACCTCCAATGCTCTTATTTGGGGTTGTTTTGTTGATTTACGCCCTCATCTCTCAAGAAAGTTCAAGAAAATACACTTTTAAGCTCAAGCGGTCTCCATGGAAGCTCCGAACTGTGTTTCCAGTGCGCGGTGCTCAATACGACCAAAGTGTATCTTTTTTTTCGTATCCTTTCGTATATCACAAGATCGATGAATCACCTTTGAATATGTTGCGTTAGCACATTTTGTTATGCATGCAAGACTTGCGTTGTTATGCGCCTTTTCACTCTTGCATCGAATATGCACTTCTTGTTTGCATAGAATACGAATGCTGCATTGTGTTGCATTGTACATATTCTTTCAACTAGCATAGAAGTTGTCCATACCTGTTGCATAGAATGTGCATTGTAAGTTGCATAGAATGTACATTCGTCTCTCTTGCATGGAATATGCATTTCTCACCTTGCATTAAATATGCGTCTTGATGTTGCATGGAGCATGCATTCGCCACGTTTGCATAAGATATGCACTTCTTACACTTGCATAGAATATGCACTTCTCACATTAGGATGGTACATGCTGTCAACCTTGTATAGAACATGCATTCCTATCTTTTTGTACCTGTTAAGTTTCTTTCTTATGTAGGCACGATATTGTATGCACGGTTCATTCAAAGCTAGCATGACCAGACGATATTGTATGTATAGTTCATTAAGAGGAGTTCCAGGTAAAACTATTCCTCTCTTTCAACTCTTCATTGGTTAGAAGTACTTGGGTACGCCCGATGCTTACACCACTCACCTCGTTGATTAGAAACATTCGGGTACGCACGGTGTTTACACCGACACCCTTTGGTTAGAAATATTCGGGTACGCCTGGTGTTTTCACCGATACCCTTTGGTTAGAAGCATTCGGGTATACCCGGTGCTTACACCACTTTACTCCTGTTGGTTAGAAACATTCGAGTATGCCCGGTGTTTTCACCGACACTTGCTTCGGTTGGAAGCATTTGGGGCGTGTACCCAACGCTTATACCTTGCTTCAGTTCGAAGCGTTTAGGGCATGTGCCTGACGCTTATACCTTGCTTCGATTGGAAACGTTTGGGGCGTGTGCCCGACGCTTATGCCTTGTTTCGGTTGGAAGCATTTGGGGCATGTGCTCGATGCTTATACCTTGCTTCGGTTGGAAGTGTTTGGGGCGTGTGCCCAACACTTATACCGTCCTTTTGGTTAGAGGCATTGGGTTGTGTGCCCGATGTTTATACCACCTCGTTGGTTAGAAGCATTGGGTTATGTGCCCGATGTTTATACCGTCCTCGTTGGTTAGAGGTATTGGGTTGTGTGCCCGATGTTTATACCACCTTGTTGGTTAGAAGCATTGGGTTGTGTGCCTGATGTTTATACCACCCCTCGGTTAGAAGCATTTGGGACGTGTGCCTGACGTTTATGCCACCCCTTTGGTTAGAAACATTGGGACATGCTCTGAAGTTTATACCACCCCCCGGTGTTCGCATCGCTCTCTTTTTGCTCTCGTGTGTGGCGTGTTTGGACGCTTCGGTTAAAGGCATCTGGATGGATTCCAATGCTTACATCGTACTTTGCTTTGATTGTATAACAGTTGGATGTGTTTCACTTGTTATCATTGCTTCTTTCCTCGCGTGTGCCACGCGTTGGAATCTTGTTCGCCGTCTCGGGTGTGCTCGACGGTTGTTGCTCTTTGCCTTTCCTGCGTGAGGCATAGTTAAGATTGCATAATTTTCTTACATCCTTTCTGTGTGAAATGCAATTCGACTTGTGATTCTCACGCGTGGCGTGTTTATTTACGTACTTCTTCTCATGAGTGAGATTGTTATACTTATTGGTTTGCTTAAAATGACGTATTTTCTTCGCACAATGCTTGCATTCAAAATGCTTCATTACAGCCCTCTTTGCATGATCATAAGTTATACACTTGCATCTTGCATATCATTTGCATTTTGCCCCAGCCTACGGGCACATCTATGTATTGTTATCTTGTTGTTTGTCTAAGTCTTCGGCCTTGTCAAACATGAGTCGTCTCTGGGCTTTGACATTCACTCACGTCATTTCATGACTTTCGAGTTCTGTCAAAGAGGGGCAACTATAGACACCCCATTTTTGACCGTCCTCAAGACTTGGACGTCATCATTTGAACACTTGATAATCATCCATGTTTGTGTTCATTTTGAAAGCCCAAAGTTCTTGGCGGAGTGCCTTGCCTTTGAGCCTTTGAAACTTGTCTGTTTTGTACTTGGTTGTGGACCAAACGCTGCTTCTTTGCTTCTGAAGGAGAGGGTGGCCTATCGGCCAACCCTATAACCCATCAGCCAAGGCTTGTTCCCCATCAGCCATTAGTGGTGGCCAGTCAGCTACACTGATGGCCGGCGGCCATTTTTCTGCTTTTTTAGATATTTTGTGTGCCAGCTGTGCTAGCTGTTGATCACTTAGTGCATCCTCCATACATATGGAGGGATGAGGCCAAGCTTTTGGCTTGTTTTTCTATATAAGGGGAGGCCTCTCCCCTATTTTTGGGGTTACAAAATTTCAGAGCTGAAATTTCTCTCTCTCTATATATATATTGTGCTTAGAAACGAGTTTTCTCCAGAATTTTGCATACAACCCCTTGATCAAACATCTCTATCTTGGAGCTGAGGTTCCTTAAGGCTTGTTTGGAGTTCCTAAAGCTGGTTTTGGCTCAGAAGAAGACTTGTTTGTTGTTGTGCTTCAAGGGTAAGGCCTTACCCTCTTTTAAGCTTTGTTTTAATCCATTACTTGGCCACCTTTGCATGCGGTTTTTTGGCCTAGTTTCCAACTGCAAAAACCTCTGTTTTTAAGGCTTAAAAATTGTGGTTTAAGGTATTTTTGGAGTTAGGGGTGATCCACCCTCCTTTTAGGCTTGTTTGCTAAGTGTTGTACCATCTTTTAAAGCTTTTAAAACAATCTTTTTTTGGCCTTTAAACCACTGAATTCAAGGGGAATTTCAGTGGTAGAAAGTTGGTTTTGCGGTCCAAAATATGAGGGGGTGGCCTCCTCTCCTTGTGTCTTGTTTGCATGTGTTGATGGCCCAACACATAACATGTTTTCTACCATCTCATGGCTTGATCTTGGCATATTTTTGTGACTTTTTGGACCTACTTTAACTCTGTTTTTGGCTGGTTTGGCCATTTGTTGCTTACATCTCACACTTGTAGTGTAATCTTGTTTACTAGCTTAACATGCCTAATGAGTTAACCTATCTTTCTACTCTTTTGTGGCTTGGTCTCAACATGTTTTTGCCACTGATTTAGCATGCTTTAACTCTTTTTTGAGTGGTCTTGGTCATATGAGACTTGCTATGCATGGTTGTAATGTAAACGACCTTCACTAGCTTTGTGATTTAAGGCTTCTAGCATGCTTTGCTTGGGTTGTTTGCATGCCATAGCATTATTTAGCATGTAATTTCAAAGCATATATCATTGTCACACTCTCGTATATTCCACTCTTTCAATGCTTTTGAGAGTTGTGATTTGTGTCTTGTTTGCGAGCCAACATGCGAGCATGTTTTTCTTGCCTTTTGTGCTTCAGTTTCGGCATGATTTGGCCACTGTTTTGGCACGATGTAGCTCTGTTTTTGGCTAGTTTGGTCATTTGAGCATTGTATTGCATGCTTCTACTGTAGTGTTCTTCACTAGTCTTGGTGTTCTTGGCTTTTAGCATGTTATACATGAGGTGTTTGCATGTGATAGTCTTATTTTGCATGCTATTTCAGCACTGAAATTCTGCAACCTCCCTCCTTTCTTCATTTTTCCTTTTGTTTTGAGGGTTGTTTGGCCTTAAGTTAATGTTTAAGCATGAGGTAGGGTTTGTGTTCAAATGGCTTTAACCCTCTTTGAGGGTTCCTCCTAGTCAAAGGCATAATACCTCTCATGTCCTAAACCACCCTTTTGGTTGACCCCTCCCATTAGAGGACTTTCACATTGGACTTAACCAGTTAAGGGATTAATTGGTAAGCTAAAATGTGTAAACAAGAAATGAGCAAAGTAAAACATGAACAAGATAAGCATTTGTGTTGCATTGCATTTGTTTGGATCAGACATTAATCCAAACACAAGAAAATTGGGACGTTTCATACTCAAAGTGATGAAACGTGTCACATTTCTTGGTCGTCGTCACCCTTGATCATGTATGATAGGGTGGTGGCACTTTGAGTCTTATGTGCGCATTCACTAAGCTCGTACAAGCTTGGTCCTTTGGCCATCATGCATGAAAATGCTTGGTTGGTGGCTTGAGAGCCAAGTGCCACACTCCTTTGAGCTTGAGACATGATAAGTAGGGTGGCAGAACACACATGTCCTTGCAAATACGTTGCCATGCCTTTGTTTTCTCTCTGTTGCAGCAAAAAGGAGAAAGTTCAGGGAATCAGTGGTTGACCGGCCACATGTCCTCGCTGACCAGCCACCAAAGTCAGCTGACCGGTCATCAGCAGTGGCCGATGGCCATTATTTCTAGCCGATCATCCCTCAGTGTGTTCTTGAGATCAAACAGAAGCAATCTGGAGGTTGGCACAATTTTCAGAGGTCCAAAGATATGCAAACAGAGGCATCTAGAGGCAAGGTAGTGGATTTTCGGGAGGACGCAATCGAGCATGCATATCTCCCTCGCTTTACGGGGCCATTCATTTGAATTGCTTAGCTAATTAGTTCATTAGCTTAGTCGTTTTGTAATTAATTAGTTAAGTGTTTAATTAATTAATTCCGTTTGTAATTAATTAGCTTAGCATAGCTAGTTATTCAATTCGGTTTGTAATGATTGATTAGCTAGAATAGTTTATTAGTTGTTTTGTAATAAGTAGCTTAGCTTAGCGTAGCTAGTTAGCTTATTTATTCGGACCCTCCTTCGAGATGGCACAATGTTGTAATAAGGGTGCGTGTGTGTGTGCATGTCTTCCAACCCCACGTCTTTCTCCCTTTTATTTAACCGCTTTCGATGGTTAGTTTAGGGCATTTTTCAATTAGCATGCCTTATGTTTTGCATGTTTGCATTCATTCATTTGTATTGCATGCACCGGGCTCGGCGCATCATTCAAACTACATCGTATTTCAATACCTATTTGAATACATGTATCAAATCATTGCATTCATATGCCATTTTAAGTAGCCGAGCCTATTTAGTTACATGTGTTGAATTAGGCATCTTGTATAGTTAGGATCATGCATATTTCTAACTAGCTTTTGTTTTGGCTTGGAGTACACTGTAAGTGTTACCCTTTAGCATCCTTGCATGAGTGTAAGTGTTGCCATGATCACATGCTTGCCATGAGGCTATTTGCTTAAATGCTTAACTGCATGAATGCATGTGGGTGAAGGCTTGATTGCCTGAATTGGAACAACTTGATGATTGTGAGTTCTAAGCCCACTTTGCGAAGTGGCAAAATCATGTTTTAAAGCCCACCTTGAGGGTGGCAAATCCGTGCTTTAGCCTACTTGCGAGTAGCACTTTTAAACCATTTTCAAAAAACAAACATGAGTTGTTTTGTTCCAATTCTCGTGATTGAGTCTATACTTGTATGTGTGCGCCACATAGTAAAGTTAGCTAATAATCTGAATAAGAACACATGAGGTTTATGAAACAACATATCGTGGTAGTAGAGGCCGATCCTTTGAAAGGGCGAGCGGGGGTGCTCATTTTATGACCTTCCCCTCTCGTACCCAAGTTCCCGAGCTGAGGCAAATTTGGTGATGACGGACACGTGGCCTTTGGCATGAGTCAAGGTTTCCTAAATTTTCCAAAAACAAAATATTTAGGTGGCGACTCTGTAATATGGTAAAGTAGTCCATGTTTGGTGCTTTTTGATTCAAAATTGATTTTCTAAAACCATTTGCCAGATTCAAACTCTTTGGTGTTTATCAGTCTCACATTACACTTTGTGAGATTAGATCTAGAACCGTGACAGGAGTCCGAACTGTATGACGACCAATTCGCGCCTCTCCAAGTGGGGGGCATGCGAAGAAAGTCGGGTCTACAATATGTAACTAGGTCAAATGGTCAAAATGGTACCTCAGCAAGATTACCTAATATACCTCTCATACCGAACACCGAGAAATGAAAGGTGGTTCAAGGGGTACAGGGGTAATCCAGATCCAAGGGTTGTATTTCCAACATGGTAGAGCCCATGACCAGTCAGCCTTTTGGGCAAGCCTCCGGCAAACCGTCCAGGAATAGTAGATGAAAAACACAGTGACTTAAAGTAACCATGCAAATGCAAAGCAAGCAACATATAAGTGTAGATAAAAATTCACATCATGAGTTTCAAGCCAAGTTCTCTAACTTCCCAGCAGAGTCGCTAAAAACTGTGGCTCAACTTTCGTGCTCCTTTTGGATACGACTAGCCCCACAGTTCAGACTCCCATGGTTCTGAATCTGATTTCACAAAGTGCAATGTGAAACAGTGAAAACACAAAAGAGTCCAAATCCAGCAATTCTTTTCGAAAATCGATATTTGAATCAAATGCCAAAAATGGGATGTTTTGCCATATTTCAGAGTCGTCACCTAAATATTTTTGGGAAATTTAGGAAACTCAAGACTCGTGCCAAAGGCCATTAGTCTGTCATCACCAAAGTGTCTCGACTCGAGAACTTAGGTACGAGATAGGAAAGTCATGAATTGAGCACCCCACTCGCCCGATCAAAGATCGGCCTCTACTAATCATGATGTGATTATTATTTACATTATATGCTCTTGTTCCGATTATTAGCTATTTTTTACTATGTGACACTCACACAAATATAGACTAATTTACAAGAATTGGAACATTTGATTTCATGTTTTATTTGAAATTGTTTTGTGAATTTACCACTTGAAAAGTGGGCTTAAAATAGACATTTAATCAAACTATCCCAATTCAAGCAACTAGTCTTCATCAACATGCATTCAAACAGTTATATCATTTAAGCAATTAGCCTCATGGAAGTATGCATTGACATGGTAACACAAACATTCAATGCAAGATGCTAAAACACAAAATTACTCACCTAGTACTTTGAGCCAAAACAAAGCAAAATAATTATAAAAAAAATATGCATGCTCCTAATTAATGCAATATAACTAAATGCAACGCATACATTATGTATTTTATAGGCTCGGCTATGAGCATGGCATATGATTCCATTCAAGACATGTGACAAAGCACATATTCAAGTAATAAATTTGAACATTGATATTGGGTTAGTATGATGAGCCGAGCCTTGGATGTATGCAAGGCAATGTATGCAAAGCATAAGAATACTAATTTGAAAAATGATGTCCTATACTAACTATCGTAAGCGAGTAAGTAAAAGGGAGAAAGACGTGAGGTTGGAAGACATACAACTTATTACAAAAGTGCCCTCGTGCAAGAGGGTGCGAATCAAAGTCCAAAAGTCCAAATTAAACTAATTATTACAAAACCAAATGAATGAATAAGCAAAGAATTAACTAGCTAACTACTCTATTATAACAAGGATAATCATGAGAAATAAACTAACTATCTAAGCTAACTACAATTACAAATAAACAATAGTAATAACTATAACACTAATAATTAACAAGACTAATTATAACAATAATAATAAATTAATTACAATGATACTCGGAGCATTAATTTATAATAATGACGTAAGCAAGGATGCACAAGGATTGCATACACAATGTCCAAGAACAGCTCTGTCTACCTAGGCCTATTGTATTTCATCTTCAGCCACTACCCTCTGTTTTCTGCGAAACATACTACTAACCAAACATTGATGGCCGGTCGTGCCTTAATGACACCCTGCCAGGCCCCAAAAAGGCCAGTCGTGCCTTAATTTCATGCAAAATCTTGTTTTGTGCTCTGAAGTAAAAACATTGCAAACAAAGTTATTCTAGACTCTATTTGTCCCTCTCATACTTCTCTGTCATGGGAAAGCCTCGAGAAAAGGTTGGAATCTTTTCCAAAACCATAAATGAGCAAGTTGATTGCTTGATGATTTCCGATATAATTTGGAGAAAAATCAATAAATGAAAGGAACTACAACCACCCCTTCCTCCTATCATAAAGTGAACTCAAAGAGAGAGGTAGAAACACTTCAAGGTTCATCAAAACATTGTAAATTGATGTAAGACAACCCTTGACACAATGGACTCGGCATAATGTCCGGATGAACCGCAAACAATATAACTCATTTTCTTTATGTGAGTTGGTTCATTTTAAGCCAAATTCATTAGTCTTTGTCATCCTTTAATCTATTAAGTCCAAGATAATTGTTACGTCCACTAGTAGATTACGTCCACTAAGTGAGAATATGTCAAATGGGAGGTGATTCTCAACATGAAAAAGAGACTACGCCATTGACAATGAACCTCTGTAGAGATTAAACCATTAAGCATAAATCGCTAGTTCACGTTTTCAATAGCCGTCAACCGATTGAAACAACTCTCAAATGAAAGAAATGAATAGCAAGTTGATTTATTAAAATGAAGTTATTAAACATGGAATTTAGTTAAAGAAAAGCTTATAACAATATACAACAAGCTATGTATACAAACTTATGAGACAACAATCAAAATAATCAAAGAATAAACTATTTAAACAACCTAGAATAGCCCTAAAGTAGCCCTTAATGAGTGAAAAACAGTGGCTCTAAGTACATGAAAAGAGCCTACAAAACTAAACAACAAAGAGAGAAAACAAAGCTAGTAAGTAAGAACAAGAAGGGGTGGCTAACCCCTCCACTTTTGACACTTCAAAGCATGATTTTTAGCTTCTTTTTAACTCTAAAAATCAATTTAGATAGCAAAGAAAAAGAGTGTAAAAGTAAGGGTTTGAGAGGTAAAGGTGTAAGAAAGAGTGTAAACTCTCTCTAGCCTTTTGGTAGCTCTCCAAACCCAAACTTAAACACTTGGAAGAGAATCAAAACAACACAAAACTACAAGAACTAGATAGCAATAAATAGAATAAGAAGTGAAAGAGAGGATGACAAGCTTATACCTCTCAAAAAAGTGAGCTTTTGTTTATGAATCAAACTAAGTCCCAACACACTCTCAAGCTTGAATAATGGTGTTCAAGGCTCAACCAAGGTTCCTAGGCTCAGGTTTGAAGGTGTATATGATGTATGGATATAGATTCAAGGTGATAGGCTTGCTCAAAGGGTTGCTTACACAAGAAGAATGAGATGAAGGAGCTCTCAAGAAAGTATAAAGGCTTCTTAGAAATTCTTCAACCCTCAAAACAGAGATACAACTTCGTTTTTATAGAATTTGAGCAAGAGGGGTCATAAATATCTTCAAAAATGGACAGCTGGCGGGCTCCCGCCTAGAACAGTGTTTCTCGCTGCTAAGGCATAACCGGCCTTCAATAGCCACGGCCAGCCCTCAATGAGGCACGCTCGGGCCTCAATGTGTTCCCTTGTTTTTCTGCTCCAGACTTAGCATATGATAGGTCGTTACACACACCAAAATTAAACACAAAACTACACCAAATTCTTTTAGAATAATAGCAAGTCCAGGTATCAATCTACAGGGACAATTGTGAAATTAAACTAATTTAATTGTTAAATTCCTAAATTAATTTTGATGAAAAGATTGATTGTTCATAACCTAATTTAATAACAAATAAATTAAACTAAGTAATTAAATTATCAATTATAAATAAAATTGGATTTACTGATTTGGGGAAAAACCTAGGGCAAAGAGTCCACCACTAGTCACGTAAATAGGGTTTCCAATTAAAATCAATTATGTTATGGTTCGAACAGGATAATACTTTGCAACTACAAGTTCACATCATTTAACAAGAAAATCATCACGTTCAATGTACAAGCATGAACCATCTCAAGTAATACGAATTGTTCACTCTAAACTAGGGTAGTGGCACGACTCATCCCTCGTAGTATGGTCCGTCTCATACCTTAAATGTAAAATAATAGAAAACTCTTGTATGGAAAACATTCAACAATCAAAGAAAGCCGAATATTTGAAAAAAATAATGGAAAAAATATATATATATCTATATATATGAGACTTCTAAAACACCATACAAATGTTCAAACCTTTACATAATTGAAAATCAAAAAGAAAAACCTAATTACATGGCTAGGGTTTTATCAAAACCCTAGAAAAGAAGACTAGCCACTCATGGAGGAGTAGGAAGAGGAAGAAGATGATGAAGAAGACCCCATGGAAGTGTCCTTTAAGCTTTTTGAAGCAAATCCTCTCTTGAAACCCTAGCTTCTCTTTCCTTGTCAAAAACAATTTTCCAGAACCCTAATCCAGCCTTTTTCTTTCCTATTTATACTTCTGCTGTCTTTCAAACAAGTTGAAAACATCGGGCACATTTTCCCAGAAAAAGTCAACGCACATGCGAAAAAGTCAACGCACGTGCAGACAAAGTCAACGCACATACGGGAATTTGTTTTTCCTCCAAATTCTGTCTTTTTGCCATTTTTATGCTCCAACTATGTACAACATGATTGACATTAAACACACATAAAGTATACAGTTTGACAAGCAAGTAAAGTTAAGAGATCCTAATTAACGGCCTCAATGTTGTACAATTCGGCCTTAATCACATCCCCTAACTTACAACTTGCTAGTCCTCAAGCAAGTAATAAAAATAAAATTAAACTGAATAAAATCTAGCTATTTCCTCTTTCATGGGAAAACGGTTGCATTTAGCATATGCAACAAGCCTTTAAACCACAAAGTTACCCTAAGTGGACGAGTAAAGTCTCGTGAGAGTTTCCAGAAATGATACCCACAAACATTAACATATTCATATATACTCAACAACAATTGACCACACTACTCCATCTAACAATCAACTTATGTGCCACTACAGTGTGATATTAAGACAAAATGGGTCATTAAAGGCACAGTGGACAAGCATGAAGGAACCTATTGAGTCAAAACCACAATTTAGTTAATACAAAAGTAAAGTCCCCTGTACTTGTGCATGCTAGTAGACAAATCATCAGTACCCTCAATGTAAAGTGCAATCTCCATATTAGTTAACTGTCCACTATAATAGCCCAATGTAACTCATAATAACACCCACCATATACAAAAAAAAAAAAAAAAAAAACTAACCTGTTGCAATCAAGATTCTCAAATTTTATTTATTTATTTATTTTTTAAATGACTGTGTAATGTTCTGATCCATTAAGCTTTTTAATCAACCCATGTAGTAAGTATTGGGCCAATGACTCCCAAACCAAATGGTTTTAGCACACTAGGTGTAAAGACACCCCTGCGGGCTTAATAACTCGAGTTGAAAAAGCTACGAATCTGAACAAGTTATTCTCCTTATTTTTCCTTAACTGTGGAATGTCTAAGTCCCTTAAGCTCTCTAATTAACCATGTAGCAAGTATTGGGCCAATGACTCCCAAACCAGACGGTTTTAGGGCACTAGGTGTAGAGACACCCCTATGGCCTTAATAACTTGAGTTAAAAAGGCTACGAACCCAAACAAGTCAAGGTTTTTTTTTTCGTTTAAGAATCTTGGCTCCTCATTTATTCTTTTCTGCAACTCTAGCTATTATCAATGATATACACCAGGGATTATAATAAAAAGATCACCGCTATGATAGTGTGTTCATGTGAATTAAGACATACTCATAACAAGTGTACTAATACCACAAACACAGACAACTCTCCTCGTGCAAACATCGCATACAAGTATCTACTCAATAAACCCTTTTCATACAAGTCTACTATGCTCTCCAATTAACATATGCAAATATCATCACCCTACTAGCAACAAGTCACATCAAGTGAAGTAATGCAATCAAGTGAAACAGGTATAAGCATGAATTATGAGCCAAATAGAAATGCACAAAAGAAAATACAACCCTCATCCCCCAACTTGAATATGACATTGTCCTCAATGGAAAAGTAAAGAGAAATGACAAAAGATTACCAGAGATTGTAGGTGCACAGCCAAGTAGGCATATAGTAACACACATACACACATTTCACTTTTTTTTTTCTTTTTTTCTTTTTTCTTTTTGAAAAGATAATAACTAAAAAGAAAAATAAAAATGAAAGAGACAAAGCAGAATATAGGCCGGTACTAGAGAGAATCCAGTGGCGGTGGTGGCAGGAAATGCTAGGCAAACAAGGCGTTCATCAAAGAATGCATCTCAAAGGCTTAATCCTGAACCCGTTGGCCAAGCTGATCGACACGCTGCTGGCTCGACTCTCAATATGTATAAAAGTCAATTTGTAGTGATGCAACTGACTGTTGAATGTCGAGCTGGCGGGCGTGTAGCTGGTCAAAGGCCGCCTGAGAATAGTCTCGATGCGCCTGAAAATCCGTGCGCAACCCCATGAGACTCTGGTGATGATCACGAAGAGTGCTGTGGACTTAATCCACAGAGTGCTGAAGCTGTCCTCGCGAGTCATGTAGAATGGGTCCCCTTGGGGAGGCACAGGGGGGTAGGATGAGGCGGGTGGTCGGGGACGGGGTCCTAGGCCTCATCATCCAGGGCACCAACCTACTGTGGAAAGCGAGATATGCTATGCTGCCATTCCCATTGCCCGAAAGTCAAATACGCCCGATCAATCTCCTCGGTCGAAGCAATGGGGAGGTCGTTCAGCTCAAAGACAAGTGTTAACAAATTGGCAAATGGCATTGGCCAAGTCAGGTTCTGCATAGGTTAAGGCTGAACTGCCTCTCATAGAAATTTTTGCACACGCATCCAGATAATATGCTCAAGGGAGACCTGATAGCCATGCTAATAATAGTGTAAGACCCGAACAAACTCCAAGCGGCGCTCAGTTTTATGCCCAAGTGAAAAGGCATTCTTATAGACCACGGAATCAATGAATAGCAAGCGGCCAGGTGTAGACACCCCATTTTTTACCAACCTTAAGACTCAGACGTCATCGATTGAGCACTCTGTGATTGCGCATGCTATGCTCGTTCTGAGGTTTCGGAGTTTCGGCTAAGAGCCTTATCTCCGGACGTCGGGACTCTTTTATGCTTTGCCTCGATTTGCGAACCAGGTTCTGTTTTCTCTTCCTAAAGGGAGGGAGAGGTCTTGTAGACCATCTCTCAGTGGCCGTAGGCTACGTTTCGTGGTCATAGGCCACCGTTCCCGTTTGGAGACCAGTTTCTGATTTTCGAAGCCGTCGGCTGTGCGCCTCGGTTCGGGACCGCTTAACTATCTCCGTTTGCTCCGATTTTTGGCACACACCTTGTTTCCTCTCTCTTGAGGGACACCTTCACCCGGGAGACCAACTTTGTGGTCGTACGCCACCTCCGTTGCATAATAGTCAATTTTCGGGGGCCCCGGTTGCGCGTTTTGGCCCCCGAACCCTCGTTTTGCATCCGTCTTGGCTCATTTTTGGTGTAGACCCTAGTTTCATTGTTAGGAAGGTGGTAGTATGGTGGGAGACCACCTTTTCTTCTTGGAGACCACCTTTCTCTTCGGTGACCATTTTCTCTCTCCTCTAGCCGGTTTTCTTGACAGAAAGCTGGTTTTCCTCACTTTTGAGCCACAATTTTGGGTCTCACATACCACCATTGTGTTGTACTCATCTGGGAGGCCACCAATATGGGTAGGCCGACCTGTATTTCTTCTTGACCCTTTTGAACCTTTCTAGAAAGCTGGTTTTCCTCTTTCCTGGGTCATATTTTCTGGTTTCCCACCATATAACTGTATTCTACTCATCTGGGAGGCCACCTTTTTGATATGGCCGACCAGCATTTCTCATTGACCTTTTCAAACCCTGGTCGGCTAACTAGGGCAAGTGGTCGGCTGACCATTTGAACTGGTCGGCCAGCCTTCTGCTTTTTGCTCTCTCTAAATACAATCCAGCTGTGCCAGCTGGGAGGCATTTGGACCATCCTCCATACACGTGTATGGAGGATATTTGAAGCTTCTTAGAGAAGCTTTAGAGTCTCTCCTCTATAAAGGAGGGGCTGATCTTCCATTGTAAGGGTTCAACATTTTTGGTTAAGGCTTATACACCTCTCTCTCTATATCTCTACATTTGAGCTCCAAAACCCCATAGTTCTTGCACCATTTACACTACACCTCATAGCCTACCACCTCCACCATCCATCCAAGCACTTGGAACTGATTTGCAGAGGTTGAAGGCTCACCATCTTGGTCCAGAAGTTGCTGGAGGTCTTCTCTACAAGGGTAAGTATCTATTTTTCCCATTTTGACATTGTTCTGTCTCATTCTTTAGCCTTATATGCAAGCATTTCTGAGTTTCATCTTAAACTGAAAAGTATCTTATTTTGAGCTCCTCTTAAAGTTTGATTAAAGACACTTTTCTGTTTGAGGTCATCTACCTCCTTGTATGCTCCATCCCTCTTTGTAGGCTTATTTTGTTTCCTATCTTAGCCTTTCTTTCAAGCATTTTTGAGATTTGTCATAAACTGAAAAGAGTCTTATTTTGAGCCCCTCTTGAATTTTTATTAAGGTCATTTTTCTGTTGGGGGTCATCTACCCCCTTGTATGCTTGTTTGTATCTTGTTTTGAGCCTTGCATCTAGGCCTTTGTTTCATGCTTTGTTTGGCCTTCAAGACACTGAAATCCAGTGAATTTTCAGTGGCTAGCACACTATTTTGAGAGCCAAAATCAGAGGGGGGTGACCCCCTCTCTCCTTGTCTTGTTTGTTGTCCCTTTTGGCCTTCCAAAGGGGCTCCTACTTGCATGTTGTAAAGTCACATTTCAGGCCCTATTTGGTGAGTTTTGAGGTCTGCCTTGACCCTTTCTAGAGCCCTTTTATCCATATTTTATGTCCCTCATGCATGTGTAGAGCAATCCTCCTCAAGGCCTTTCAAAGGGACCTTTCATTGCATGCTTCCTAGACTGATTTCAGGGCCTTTTTGGTGGGTTTTATGGCTTTCATAAGTCATTTCCAGAGCTGGTTTTGCCATGTTAATTGTCCTTGTTGCATGTGTAGAACAACCCCCTTATTGGCCTTTCAAAGGAGCCCATCATTCTTGCATGCATTGACTGCGTTTCAGTGGTTATTTGGGCATATTTTGGCATGGAATACTTCTTTTTTTGGCTTGTTTGGTGAGCCCTCATGTGCTTCATATAGTTGTAGTGCAACTCATGGTTCACTAGCTTTCTTTGCATGCTTTGTTGACCCTTGATTTTAGCACTTTTTGGCCATGCCTTAAACTGATTTTGTGCATATTTTGGACTGCCCTAGCTCTATTTTTGGGTCTCATAGTTGAATGATGTTAGTTTTGCATGCTTGTAGTTCAATACCCATGCTTAACTTTGAGTTTTGAGGCTCATTCCATGCATATACTGGGCTGTGTTCATGTTTTGGGTCCATTATACATCATATTTCAGAGCTTGTATTAATGCCATATTGCCATGTTTTATGCTCCTTAAGTGCGCTTGAGAGTCGTCCATGAATGCCTTGTTTTCGGGCCATTAAATGAGCTCCATTTCTTTGCTTTCCAAGCCATCATTTTAGGCCATTTCCCCACTATTTCAAACCTGCCTAGGGTCTATTTGGGGTTGGTTTTTCCATTTGTGCATTGCTTTGGGTACCTCTAGTGTAATGCACTTCACTAGTTTCGGTACGCGGGCCCTCTAGCTTGCATTGTGTGACATACTTGCATGCTTCGGGACCATATTTTATGTCATTTCAGAGCTGTATCATGTCCCATTCTATGCCATATTTCATTCCTTGCCATGCCTTGTTAGAGTTACATGTTGTGCCTTAGGATCGGTCATTTGCATCCGTGCATGTTTGCATTGTATTTCGGTTATCTCATTTTCATCACATGGCCACTGATTTGAGTGGGGCTGAGGTCCACTCACTTTAGTTTAAGTCCATATTGCATTGTGTATGCCATATAGTTCGTGTGCATTGAGTATGCCATTCTTAGTTCATAGCATTGCGTATGCTAGTTGCATGTTTGCATATCATCCCTCACATGCCAGCATGATTAGGTTGCATTGCATTTAGGGTTGCACGTTAGTCACATTGTGTATGCCATCTCATTGCATTGTGTTTGGAGTAGGGTTAGTCCAAACACGGGAAACGAGGGACGTTTCGTACTCAAAGTGACGAAACGTGTCTCAATTCCCGGTCGTCGACACTCCGGATTACCCATGATGGAGTTTAGGCCTTGTTATGTTTATATGTGCATTCATTTCACATTGAGTCATGCAATTCAACTCCTCGGCCATCATGCATCGAGATGCGTGATTGGTGGCACGAGGATCAAGGTCTACACTCCCTAGAGCTTGTGCAATGACGGGAAGAGTGGTCATGCACACATGTGTTGAAAATACTTTGTCATGCCCCTTTCTTGCTTTTTGTTGCAGCAAATCAGAATCCAGCAGCAAAAACTAGTCAGCAGCCTTCGGAAGTTTTGTACAGTGTTCTAGGACCAATTGCAAAACAGAGGCAAATCGGGGCATTGCAAGGAATTTCCGAATAAACCGATCTCGTTAACGCATGCATCTTTCATCATTCTAACAAGAGCCGAGGTCCATTTTATAGCTTGCATGCTAGTTTATTCGCTTTCCTAGTTAATTTGTTAATTAATTAGGGTTTTGTAATATTTAATTAGCTAGAGTAGTTAATTATTTATTCGGACTGTATTATTTATTCAAACCCTCCGAGCAAGGGCACAATTGTAATAAGTGTGCGTGCGTGTGATGTATGTCTTTCAACCCCACGTCTTTCTTCCTTTTATTTACCAGCTTATGATGGTTAGTTTAGGGCACATTTCAATTAGCATACTTATGCTTGCATGTTTGCATCCATTTATCTGTCTTGCATGCACCAAGCTCGGCGCATCATACTAACTGCATTGTATTTCAATTCCGAGTAGAATACTTGTTAGTTGTAGCATTTCATATGCCATCTTAAAATAGCTGAGCCTATTGTAGTTGCATTCCTGCATGTGTTGCATTAGGCATTTTAGCATGAATTTCTAACATAGCTTCTGTTTTGGCTTGGAGTACTAGGTAAGCTTTTATGCTTTACCATCCTTGCATGTGTGTGAGTGACTGCCATGATAGCATGCTTACCATGAGGCTAACTGCTTATGTTATATATCTGCCTGAATGCCTGTAGGTGAAGGTTGGATTATCTAAATTGGAACAATTCATTGATTGCAAGTTTTAAGCCCACTAGATAGTGGCAAATCACCATGTTTTCTAAGCTCGCCTGAGGGTGGCAAATCCACATTTTAGCCTACTTACGAGTAGCAAACCGTTTTCAAAAACAAACATGAGATGTTTTGTTCCAATTCAGGCGATCCGATCTATATTTGTATGCTGTGCGCATCACGTAGTAAATCTAGGCTAATAACCGGATTAAGAGCACATAATGTTTTCAAAACTCGATATCATGGTTAGTAGAGGCCGATCTTTGATCGGGCGAGCGGGGGGCCTCACGAAGTGACCTTTCCCAATCGTACCCAAGTTCCCGAGCCGAGGCAACTTTGGTGATGACGGACGCGTGGCCTTAGACAACGAGTCAAGGTTTCCTAAATTCCCCCCAAATAAATATTTAGGTGGCAACTCTGTATCTGGAAAAGCAGTCCATGTTTGGCACTTCTTTCTAAAATCTGTTTTTCAAAACAATTTGCCGGATTTGGACTCTTTGATGATTCATCGGTCTTGCATTGCACTCTGCGAGATTAGATACAGGACCGTGACATTGAGTCCTGAACTATAGTGAGCCCAATGAACAAAACAGGATTCTCCGGACGCTCGGACGCTTCAGCGACTACTACTGGGGAGTTAAAGAACTTGACTTGAACTCATGATATCTGGTTTTGACTACACTTATGTGTTTCTTTGCATTGCATTTGCATTGGTGCGCCTAGGACACCATGTTTGTCGTATGCTATTCCTGAACAGTTTGCCAGAGTCTCGCTTCGAGAAGCGTGCCATAAGGCTGACCAGTTGCAGGCTCTGCCACGACGGGAACACAAACCCCGGTTTTTACCGGGGTACCCTTTTTGACCATTCGACCTAGTGCATATTCGAATCCATAGTGACCATTCCAAGCTAGGACAGGTTGCTTACCCGATTATAGGTTGTTTGAAACCGCTGCGTGCGCAGTGAAACCCTAGCTCCTGACAAAATAGGACAGGGAAACCCAACTCCACCATAGGGGTGTTTTTGGCTCTCACTTGTCTGCTATGTGCTTTTAGAGTGCGTCTCTATAGGAATACATGTATCAGTTTGCAAGTCAGGGTATCAGGCCTGAGGGCATCAGTATTTTGGGGACTGGGTTTGCGAAGGTATTAGTTTACAGCAGACCAAGAAAGAGCACACTATTCAAATTTTGCTCATATTGGTTATGGTGAAATCAGTCGAGATGTCACTTGCTTTTCTTTTGCTAGGTAGTCTCGGAACTATAGCTTCAAAAGGCTCCAATATCCCCCGAGTACACCGGACTTGTGTTGATAGACTTTGTCAGGTCAGAGATTTAGTTCAAGGGCAAATTAGTGTTCCTTCGCCAGAGGCAGGTAAAAGGCCACCAGCAGATCATCGCTTCAACATTTCTGGATCAAGAATACTATCCATCTCACCTGTGCATAGTCGAGTTGAGATATCTGTTTTTACCTCAGCGAGATACACCTGTTATTCAGCTAGATTAGCACAATATGGCATCTATGAAAGAGATGGCGAGCCAGCTCCAGGAGAGTATGAAGGTCATGCAGAGACGTCATTGTCCGCCAAACGAATTTGCCAAACAAAGAAGCCGAGGTCATGGCCCAAAGAAGCGAGCTAATCACTGAGACTCTAGCAAAGAAGTCAAGCATCAGCTTCACACCAAGCTCCTCCCCCACCAAGAGTTCTAATACCTGGGGAGACGGCGAATGTCCAGAATGTCCAGGAGGATACAGACATCCCAACAGGGCCGGCTCCGCCCCCGATTCTACCTCAACTATCCAAGGCACCCACTCCTATCAATCAACCAGACTCTCCTTTTGAGTTCGAGGTGGACCCTACAGCGTTGAAGTTGAGCAAGCTTGAAAAGTTGTTCAAGAAATCCCAAGGGGTAAAGTCCATCCCAGACATTGAGGATGGGTATACCGATACAGCTGTGACGCTGCCAGATCGGTTCAAGATGCCACAAATCGACCGCTTTGACAGATCTGGGGATCCCATGGTACATTTACATTTGTTTTCAGACATATTAAGGCCGATGGGCCTCACCAGACTATAGAAGCTTTCTTTATTCGGCCGGACCCTGTCGGGTGTGACGGCCATCTGGTACGCGAAACTGGAAGACGATGTTAAGAGGAATTGGGATGAGATGGCCGAGGCTTTTGTTGCTCAGTACTCCTATAATACGCAAATCGAGATTACGACCCGTGATCTCGAGACAACAAGGCAGGAGCCTAAGGAAAGTTTCTCTGAATTCGTAACCTGCTGGAGGGCCAAGGCCTCAATGATGACCATAAGGCCGACAGATAAAGATCAGATTCAGATGATTGTGCGCAATCTCCAGCCCAAGCTTATGCAGAAAATGATTGTTCTCCCCTTCCCCACCTTTTCAGATTTACACGAGATGGGGGTGCAAATCGAGGATGCTATGAGGCAGGGCCTCATTGACCAGGAGAAGGAGCAGCCTAGGAGGGCGTTTTTCCACAGTTCGAATGCGACCACCAGTGGTGATGTAGCTGCAAGATCTTTTGAAGTGGGCATGGTCACCACCACCACAACAAAAATAGCTACACCATTCACTGGTGCGTCCGGAAGTAGCTCGCAAAAAACCAAATATCCACCTCGAGTCAAGAGGGTTTTTGCCCCACTTTATATGCCTTTGTCAAAGGCTCTAGAGGCCTTACACCGGAAAGGATATCTGAAACCGTTGGAACAATGGCCTCTACCCGATCCTCTCTCTCCAAAGCATGACCAGACTAAGTACTGTGCCTACCATTAACAAACCGGTCATGACACTGACAGTTGCTTTCGTCTGTGCCATGATGTACAAGATCTGTTTAACAACAGGGTCATCGCCGCACCAGTCTTGCAAAGTCTATCGGCACTTGATCAGTGAACTTACGAGGGATAAGGTGACTATGTGATCGAGGGATGAACCACCTACGGGCGGCACTCAGTTTACTCCAGATATGACGTATGGCACGCACTGTTTTGAACATTTGTGAATGCTGGTTTTTCTGCTTTCTGATTCTGGTATTGAGTCAGTTTTTGTTATGTCGTTTAGAGTCTGTCCCGTCATATAGGGTCAGTTGTTTCATACTAAGTCAGTTGGGTCTATCTTGTTGTATCGAGTCAGTCCTGTTTTGTTAGAGTCGGGTGATCCCGGGGGCGTTACTTCGAATATCACTATTTTGTTTTGTGTTTGTATTTTCGCTTTCTTTTGAGTCTCATTTCACGGGAGCCGCTACACTAGTAGATCTAATTGAAACAATTGTGGTTTTCATGCTTTTGTGCTTGTTTCGCTTGAGCTTGTGTGCCAAGAACTTGAATGAAACTAAGGTGCATTTCACCTGCTCTTTTGTGCCTTGAATTCATTACATCGACCTAAGTTTTTCAAAAACTCTTTTTGAACACTGTGGTGAAAACAATGAGGAAGGAATTCCTCGGGATTTGCAAAAATTTAATCAATTGAGAGAAAGAGAGGCATGCTAAGCCCTTAACGAATGAGATCATGCTTGTTAGTGTGAGTACTGGGAAGGATCCTGACTTGATCCAGATTGGTTCCGCACTGTCTTCAGCGCGAGCGATTTTTCGCTTTCTTAAAAGATTTCAAAAAATGTTTTTGCGTGGTCCTGCGAAGACCTATATGGAATCCCTCTTGAGATTGTGCAGCCTAGGATCGCTCTCAGCCTCGAGACTCGACCCCTTGCTTTCGAACCTTGAACTTAGATTCAGAATGTTCAACGGTCAACCACTATGTAAGGCCTGTGTGGCCGGATCAGAAGCAGCCCTCGAACTAGGGGTAGGAAAGTCAGATCAAGAAGATCAGATGTCGTCAAAAGAAGCTTGCAAAGCTAGATCAGAAGCACCCCTCGAACTAGGGGCAAAAGATGCCAGATTGTGCTCAAAGAGCCGAAAATGGATCATTCCACAAATCAATAAAGATAGGCAAGAATGCTAAACCCCAGAAGGAAGAAAAGAAGAAGACATTATTGAAGGACAACTGAATTCCTATCCACAACACTAGGGGCAAATTCACCCTCCATTGGATGGACTTCTGCATCATTAGCGAACAACAGCCATTCTCCTAGATTCAAATGACTTCAAGATCTTAAAACCATTTGACATGGACAAAGCTACACTTTTACCCTTAAAAGGCTCGCTGGGCCGAAAACCCGGAAGGGCGACCCAGGCAAAAGTTAGAGCAAGAAAAAGAAGAAAAAGAAAAAAAAGAAAAAAAAGATAAAAATGCAAAAAAAAATGAAAAAATGAAGAAAATGAAAAGAAAAGATGAAAAAGAAAAGAAATGAAAAGAAGAGAAGAACAAAGCTCGCAAGGTTGAAAACCCAGAAAGGGTGGCTTTGGCAAAAGTTAGAGCGCAAAAAGAGAGGTTAATACCCGAGTGTACCTTAACCCGAACTACATAAGGCTTGATTCCCATCTTTGGGATACGTAGGCAACTTCATTCTGAAGTCCAGCCGTAAAACACTTCAAATTCAACTGTGTCCATGTGATGGTTCTGGTCATCTTTGTCTTCTCTATATCCGAGAATTTGGTTGTAATTGTCACTGTAAGGATTGGTTGCCATGTGCTGCGGCGCTATTCAGGCAAAGGGCAATTTTCCATTGCCATACAGCGCGCTGCAGTGCCATTCAAATAAGGGGCAACTTTTCGTTGCCATGCAGTGCCATTCCGACAAGGGGCAATTCTCCTTCGGATCTGAGGTTGTGCATCTCAAAAGTAGGTTCCGTGCTCTTTGAGCAGTGTGGCCGTTTGCAAAAACAGTTTTGATAATTTTTACTGAGGTTGACTAATTCTCTCGAAAATTATTCCACTTTTCCAAAACTGGACCATTTCTTGAACCCAAAAAAGGAAAATTTTCAGTGCTCATAACCTAACTCGCATGATTTCAAATCAGAAAATTGAACAAGCGCGTTAATCTAACTCTCATTTTGGTTAAAATTGTTTTAAGCAAAAGCCAAAAAACAAAAAATGGTCAAAATGATGAACTATGGACACAGTTGAGTCAGGTTTTCTGTCTTTTCCCCTTTACCAACGCACTTGCCAGAAAGGGCACCATACTTGCCGAAAAGGGCACCCTATTTGCCAAGAAGGGCATAGCGAAAGCTAATAGAAAAGGGCTGAAACCTCTCAACATCCTCCAAGCAATGAGGTATCAAGCCAAGTGCGAAGCATGAACTGGAATGGATCAACATATTCCACTCCCTCGTCTGGACACATTTGATCATGTCCAAAGTCCCCAGCAGAACATCGTCAACCGATATCAGCTGCAGATTTGCTACACACCCAGTTATAGCGCAACGCCTCTGCGGGAAAGTTCATTGTTGTGGGCAGAAGAAAAAGAATCTAGCAGAATGCTAGAGGCAAGAGCCCGCAACTTCTTGTTTATCCATCAACCACCTTGGGGAGGGATGAAAAATGAGAGATTAAAGAATAGAGAGATGTGCGCTGAGAGGAAAAACGAGGAAAGGGTTTTGAGAGAAAAACCGAGCTTGAGGGCCGAGTGATGTGAGAATCACAAATGAGAAAGGGTGGGAATAATACCTGGAGAAATAGGCTCCCTATGCACGTCTGAGTGTCTTGTCTTTTTGTTTTATTTCGATTCTTATTTTGAGTCGTTTCGAGTGTTACTCGATGTGTTTAGGTTGTTCACCTTTTATTTTCCGTTGTTGAGTCGTAGTACGCTGTGTTCAGTCGTAGGCTCAATACCCCGGTCAAGAACTCATCTCTCAATTTCAAAAATAAAATTGTTTTGCGCTCCGAGTGCCGTGCCATTCTCCACATCTGTGCAAAACAGGATTTGTTCTATCATAAAACTGCAAGGTTTAACCCAGGTCATATGAGAACAGTAGAGCAAGGATCTATCCGAAGCTATATAGGTTCCAGACTGCAAAGCAAAAGAAAAGAGGGAAAATGTCGGGTATCTGAGTTTGTTTCAACTTCAGTAAGTTTCGAGATTGCATTCCGTGTGTACCTCTTCCGGTCTTGCCAATGCTCCGAAGTACGAGTGTGCCTCTACCTCAAGCTCAAGATCAAGTCTGCTTCAAGCCAAAATGGCGATCAAAGGTGCTCTCCCTGAGTACCATTCCCTTCCAGAGGCATCTTGGCTGTGTTTGCAATGAGTTCCTAGGAGACCAACTGCGACGGTGGAAACTAGAGTTCGAATGGCTGTTGCCTAGAACGCAAAGGTTCGGGATTTTCGAGACTAAAGTCTAGTTTAAATACCTAGAGGCGTGTCCTCGACTTGAAATTTGTATGGAAGCCCCATAGGTTGAGATAGTATGTATGCACCTCAATTCTGGATATTGAACCAACCTAGTCTGTCACCCCGTTAGAGAATAGGGAAAGTTGTAAATATGATCAGGAAGAAAGGCAGCATCCAAAGTGTTCTACGTGAAGAACCCTTGTCAGTATTTCAAAGCCTTTGTACTGTAAGCTGAAGGTAAGTGTTCGAAGAGCAAGAGGGGAGATCCCCGTCTAAGTAGAGCGGTTCATCGCCACTCACCCCATGAGGTGCTCTCTAAAGCGCCGCTATGCTTGTTTATTGCATCATGCATTGTATTGCATTGTACCTCTCAAGTTTCTTTCTCATTCATGCACGATATTGTATGTACGGTTCATTCAAAGAAGTTCCGTTTGAGATCATTTATTTAGTGTATCAATCACACTTCATTTATTTAGTGTATCAATCACACCTCATTCACCCTTAGTGTATCTATCACACTTTCTTCATTCGCTTAGTGTATCAATCACACTTTATTTATTTAGTGTATCAATCACACTTCTTTCATTTTCTGTATCTATCACACATATTCTCATTTTCTGTACCTATCACACACATTCTCATTTCGTGTATCTATCATGCACATATTCACTTCATTTATTGAGTATATCTATCACACTCTGTTCACTTAGTGCATCTATCACACTTTGTGTCCGCTTTTAGTATATCTATCATACTCTGTTCACTTAGTGCATCTATCACACTTTGTGTTCGCTTTTAGTGTATCAATCACACTCTGTTCACTTAGTGTATCTATCACACTTTGTGTTCTCTTTTAGTGTATCCATCACACTTGTTCACATAGTGCATCTATCACACTTTGTATTCGTCTTTAGTGTATCAATCACACTCTGTTCACTTAGTGCATCTATCACACTTTGTGTTCGCTTTTAGTGTATCAATCACACTCTGTTCACTTAGTGCATCTATCACACTTTGTGTTCGCTTTTAGTGTATCCATCACACTTGTTCACATAGTGCATCTATCACACTTTGTGTTCACCTTTTGTGTATCCATCACACTCTGTTCACTTAGTGCACCTATCACACTTTGTGTTCGCTTTTAGTGTATCAATCACACTTTGTTCACTTAGTGCATCTATCACACTTTGTGTTCGCTTTTAGTGTATCAATCACACTTTGTTCACATAGTGCATCTATCACACTTTGTGTTCACCTTCAGTGTATCAATCACACTCTGTTCACTTAGTGCATCTATCACACTTTGTGTTCGCTTTTAGTGTATCAATAGTGCATCTATCACACTTTGTGTTCGCTTTTAGTGTATCAGTCACACTCTGTTCACTTAGTGCATCTATCACACTTTGTGTTCGCTTTTAGTGTATCAATCACACTCTGTTCACTTAGTGCATCTATCACACTTTGTGTTCACTTTTTGTATATCCATCATACTTTGCTTCACATAGTGCATCTATCACACTTCGTGTTTACTTTTAGTATCTATCACACTTTGCTTCATATAGTGTATCTATCACGTATTTGCTTAGTGTATCCATCACACTCGTTTCGCTTTATGTATCTATCACACTTTGCTTCACTTAGTATATCAATCACACTTTATTCATATAGTGTATCCATCACACTCTCTTCACTTTTGTGTATCTATCGCACATGCTCGCTAAGATTGCATAATCTTCTTACATCATAACTGCATGAAATGTAGTTTGATTTGCCTTCTTGCTTAAAACTGTCGCATTTATTGTGAATATTTGCTTCGTTACAGCTTTATTTACATGATCCTTACTGCATGAAATGTAGTTTGATTTGCATTGCATTCTTGCTTAAAACTGCTGCATGTATCGTGAATATTTGCTTCATTACAGCTTGCTGGTTTGCATGATCATGACTTACGTTCGGCTTTGTGCATGTCGTTTTGCATTTTGCCCCTGCCTACGGGCACGCCTGTGGACACATCTCTTGCTTATCCCGCCTGTTTGTCTAAAGTCTTCGGCCTTATCAAAAATGGGTCGTCTCTGGGCTTTGACATTCACTCCCGTCACTTATGACTTCCGAGTTTTGTCAAAGAGGGGCAACTGTAGACACCCCATTTTTGACCGACCTTAAGACTCAGACGTCATCGATTGACCGCTCGGTGATTGCGCATGCTGTGCTCGTTCTGAGGTTTCGGAGTTTCGGCTGAGAGCCTTATCTCCGGACCTCGGGACTCTTTTGTGCTTTACCTCGGTTTGCGAACCAGGTTCTGTTTTCTCTTCCCGAAGGGAGGGAAAGGTCTCGTAGACCATCTCTCAAGGCGTCAGAGGCTACTTGCAGGTCGTCGAGGCCACTGCTCACGCTTGGAGACCAGTTTAGATTTTTGGAGTCGTCGGCCGCAGGCCTCGGTTGGGACCGCTTAACTATCTCTGCTTGCCTGGTTTTGGCACACACCTTGTTTCTCTCTCTTGAGGGACATCAGGTCCCGAGACCACCTTAGGATCGTGACGCCACCTCCATTGCTTAATAGTCGCCAGGGCCCTGGTCTGCTGCTTTGGCCCTGAACCCTCATTTTGCATCCGTCTTGGCTCATTTTTGGTGTGGACCCTAGTTTCATTGTTAGGAAGGTGGTAGTATGGTGGGAGACCACCTTTCTCTTCGGAGACCATTTTCTCTCTCCTCCAGCCGATTTTCTTGACAAAAAGCTGGTTTTCCTCACTTTTGAGCCACAATTTTGGGTCTCCCATACCACCATTGTGTTGTACTCATCTGGAAGGCCACCAATATGGGTAGGCCGACCAGTATTTCTTCTTGACCCTTTTGAACCTTGCTAGAAGGCTAGTTTACCTCTCTCTTGGGTCACATTTTCTGGTTTCCCACCATACAGCTGTATTCTACTCATCTGGGAGGCCACCTTTTCGGTATGGCCACTCAAAGATTTCTCATTGACCTTTTGAACCTCGGTTGGTCGATCAGTAGAAGTGGTCGGCCGACCACTTGAACCGGTCACCAACCTTCGCTTTGCTCTCTGACATAATCAAATTGGTACGGTGAGAGCATTGGACCATCCTCCATACACGTGTATGGAGGATATTTAAAGCTTCTTACAGAAGCTTTAGAGCCTCTCCTCTATAAAGGAAGGGCTGATCTTCCATTGTAAGGGTTCAACATTTTTGGTTAAGGCTTATACACCTCTCTCTCTATATCTCTACACTTGAGCTCCAAAACCCCATAGTTCTTGCACCATTTACACTACACCTCATAGCCTACCACCTCCACCATCCATCCAAGCATCTTGGAACTGATTTGCAGAGGTTGAAGGCTCACCATCTTGGTCCAGAAGTTGCTAGAGGTCTTCTTTACAAGGGTAAGTCTCTATTTCCCCCATTTTCACATTGTTCTGTCTCATTCTTTAGCCTTATTTGCAAGCATTTTTGAGTTTTGTCTTAAACTGAAAAGTGTCTTATATTGAGCTCCTGTTGAAGTTTGATTAAAGACACTTTTCTGTTTGAGATCATCTACCTCCTTGTATGCTCCATCCCTATTTGTAGGCTTATTTTGTTTCCTATCTTAGCCTTTCTTTCAAGCATTTTCGAGATTTTTCATAAACTGAAAAGAGTCTTATTTTGAGCCCCTCTTGAAGTTTGATTAAGGGAATTTTTCTATTGGGGGTCATCTACCCCCTTGTATGCTTGTTTGCATCTTGTTTTGAGCCTTGCATCTAGGCCTTTGTTTCATGCTTTGTTTGGCCTTCTAGCCACTGAAATCTAGTGGATTTCCAGTGGCTAACACACTATTTTGAGAGCCAAAATCAGAGGGGGCTGACCCCCTCTCTCCTTGTCTTGTTTGTTGCCCCTTTTGGCCTTCCAAAGGGGCTCCTACTTGCATGTTGTAAAGTCACATTTCAGGCCCTATTTGGTGAGTTTTGAGGTCTGCCTTGACCCTTTCTAGAGCCCTTTTATCCATATTTTATGTCCCTCATGCATGTGTAGAGCAATCCTCCTCAAGGCCTTTCAAAGGGACCTTTCATTGCATGCTTCCTAGACTGATTTCAGGGCCTTTTTGGTGGGTTTTATGGCTTTCATAAGTCATTTCCAGAGCTGGTTTTGCCATGTTAATTGTCCTTGTTGCATGTGTAGAACAACCCCCTTATTGGCCTTTCAAAGGAGCCCATCATTCTTGCATGCATTGACTGCGTTTCAGTGGTTATTTGGGCATATTTTGGCATGGAATACTTCTTTTTTTGGCTTTTTTGGTGAGCCCTCATGTGCTTCATATAGTTGTAGTGCAACTCATGGTTCACTAGCTTTCTTTGCATGCTTTGTTGACCCTTGATTTTAGCACTTTTTGGCCATGCCTTAAACTGATTTTGTGCATATTTTGGACTGCCCTAGCTCTATTTTTGGGTCTCATAGTTGAATGATGTTGGTTTTGCATGCTTGTAGTTCAATACCCATGCTTAACTTTGAGTTTTGAGGCTCATTCCATGCATATACTGGGCTGTGTTCATGTTTTGGGTCCATTATACATCATATTTCAGAGCTTGTATTAATGCCATATTGCCATGTTTTATGCTCCTTAAGTGCGCTTGAGAGTCGTCCATGAATGCCTTGTTTTCGGGCCATTAAATGAGCTCCATTTCTTTGCATTTCGAGCCATCATTTTAGGCCATTTCCCCACTGTTTCAGACCTACCTAGGGTCTATTTGGGGTTGGTTTTTCCATTTGTGCATTGCTTTGGGTACCTCTAATGTAACGCACTTCACTAGTTTCGATACGCGGGCCCTCTAGCTTGCATTGAGTGACATACTTGCATGCTTCGGGACCATATTTTATGCCATTTCAGAGCTGTATCATGTCCCATTCTATGCCATATTTCATTCCTTGCCATGCCTTGTTAGAGTTGCATGTTGTGCCTTAAGATCGGTCCTTTGCATCCGTGCATGTTTGCATTGTATTTCGGTTATCTCATTTTCATCACATGGCCACTGATTTGAGTGGGGCTGAGGTCCACTCACTTTAGTTTAAGTCCATATTGCATTGCGTATGCCATATAGTTCGTGTGCATTGAGTATGCCATTCTCAGTTCATAGCATTGCGTATGCTAGTTGCATGTTTGCATATCATCTCTCGCATGCCAACATGATTAGGTTGCATTGCATTTAGGGTTGCACGTTAGTCACATTGTGTATGCCATCTCATTGCATTGTTTTTGGAGTAAGGTTTGTCTAAATACGGGAAACGAGGGACGTTTCGTACTCAAAGTGACGAAACGTGTCTCAATTCCCGGGCGCCAACACTCCGGATTACTCATGATGGAGTTTAGGCCTTGTTATGTTTATATGTGAATTCATTTCACATTGAGTCGTGCAATTCAACTCCTCGGCCATCATGCATCGAGATGCGTGATTGGTAGCACGAGGATCGAGGTCTACACTCCCTAGAGCTTGTGCAATGATGAGAAGAGTGGTCATGCACACATGTGTTGAAAATACTTTGCCATGCCCCTTTCTTGCTCTCTGTTGCAGCAAATCGGAATCCAGCAGCAAAAACTAGTTAGCAGCCTTCGGAAGTTTTGTACAGTGTTCTAGGACCAATTGCAAAACAGAGGCAAATCGGGGCATCACAAGGAATTTCCCGACAAAGCGACCCGAGCACGCATGCATCTTTCATCATTCGGAACAAGAGCTGAGGCAGTCCATTTTATAGCTTGCATGCTAGTTTATTCGCTTTCCTAGTTAATTTGTTAATTAATTAGGGTTTTGTAATATTTAATTAGCTAGAGTAGTTAATTATTTATTCAGACTGTATTATTTATTTGGACCCTCTGAGGAGGGCAATCTTGTAATAAGTGTACGTGCGTGTGATGTATGTCTTCCAACCCCATGTCTTTCTTCCTTTTATTTACCAGCTTATGATGGTTAGTTTAGGGCACGTTTCAATTAGCATATTTATGCTCGCATGTTTGCATCCATTTATCTGTCTTGCATGTACTAGGCTCGGCGCATCATACTAACTGCATTGTATTTCAATTCCAAGTTGAATGCTTGTTAGTTGTAGCATTTCATATGCCATCTTAGAATAGCTAAGCCTATTGTAGTTGCATTCCTGCATGTGTTGCATTAGGCATTTCAGCATAGTTAGGATCATGCATGGATTTCTAACATAGCTTCTGTTTTGGCTCGGAGTACTAGGTAAGCTTTTATGCTTTAGCATCCTTGCATGTGTGTGATTGACTGCCATGATAGCATGCTTACCATGAGGTTAACTGCTTATGTGATATATCTGCCTGAATGCCTGTGGGTGAAGGTTGGATTATCTAAATTGGAACAATTCATTGATTGCGAGTTTTAAGCCCACTAGATAGTGGCAAATCACCATGTCTTCTAAGCTCACCTGAGGGTGGCAAATCCATATTTTAGCCTACTTACGAGTAGCAAACCGTTTTCAAAAACAAACATGAGATGTTTTGTTCCAATTCAGGCGATCCGATCTATATTTGTATGATGTGCACATCACGTAGTAAATCTAGGCTAATAACCGGATTAAGAGCACATAATGTTTTCAAAACTCGATATCATGGTTAGTAGAGGCCGATCTTTGATCGGGAGAGAGGGGGTGCTCACGAAGTGACCTTCCCCAATCGTACCCAAGTTCCCGAGCCGAGGCAACTTTGGTGATGACGGACACATGGCCTTAGGCAACGAGTCAGGGTTTCCTAAATTCCCCCAAAATAAATATTTAGGTGGCGACTCTATATCTGGCAAAGCAGTCCATGTTTGGCACTTTTTTCTAAAATCTGTTTTTCAAAACGATTTGCCGGATTTGGACTTTTTGATAATTCATCGGTCTTGCATTGCACTCTGCGAGATTAGATACAGGACCGTGACATTGAGTCCTGAACTGTAGTGAGCCCAATGAACAAAACGGGGGATTCCCTCCCGGGACGTTCGGGGACGTCTACACCAGGCAGCTTGCTGCACCGCAAGCATGAGAAACTGGCGTCACCGTGGGCCCCCGGGAAGTGCTGTTGGATGAGACTGTGTATGGATTGTTGGTCCTCAACTTCCGGGAATGATTGGTATTCTGGCTTGGAGAAGAACCCTAACACATTAACAATCATGGATTCGGTGTTGTTGATGAGATGGCCATCAATGGTGGACATCAGCCCGAGCTCGATAAGTGACTCATACAGGTTTTGGTAGAAAAAGTCATACCAGACACGGATAAGTTGGCACTGTCACATTGCAAAGGCCTAACTGTTGTCGGAGTTGGAGCTATTCAACAACCCAAGAGATGGCCAGGTCACACTGAAAATATGAAATGTTGAACTGCGTGAGCTTGTGAAGCGGGCGCGAAGCCCACTCCGGCCGTGGCAAGTCACCCAATGGTGGTGGTGAGGATGGTGGTGACGGTGGCGGCGGTCGCGCCAAAGACATGGAACCTCTGGCCTTTTTGGAGGCCCGGGTGGATAGCCGTCTACTCATATCCTGCACACACCAAAAGCAAATAGACACAGATCTGTGGAACCAATCATAAGAATAATGCGAAATATGAAAGCACAAGTTTGCCCACCAAATTATTATTATTTTTTTTTTTGAATTAAACTAGAATAATAGAACATATCTAAAAGAAATAAATAAATGAATAAGAATGACATTAAATGAAACTAACTACTGAACAACAGTACAATTTTATTAAAGTAACTAATGACTAAATAATTAAACTAACAGAACTAAACTATTTAAATAACCTAAACTATCAAGTAAAGAATGAAGTAAGAAAATAAAATAACAGAAAAAATAAGATAAACTAAACTATAAAACAAAATAAACTAAACTATAAAATAAAATAAACCAAACTAAACTATAAAATTACTAATCGATAAAATAAAATAAACTAAACTAAACTATAAAATAACTAGACTATAAAATAAACTAAACTATAGAATAAAATAAATTAAACTAAACTTCTTTTTTTTTTTTTTTTTTTTTTTTTTTTTTTTGAGTGCAAAGGTACTGCACATGCACCTGATTGGGCCGCACATGCGGCTGTCATCTTCTTCCTACACATTTTTTTTTTTTTTAAGGATGAACAAACTAAATAAACATGACTAAATTAGTATACTACAACTAAATAAACACAAATAAAATAAATAAAATAAAATAACATAAAGAATAAACAACTAAATAAATAAGTAAATCACCTATGAACAAACATAGCTAAGCAGTATAAGAACCCCCCCTTCCTTTTTTTGTATTTAGAGAATGAACCATAGATCAACAACAAACAAAAACAAAAAACCTACAAATTTATTCCTACACCCACAAATCTACACAAAAGGAAGAGTTACCTTAAAAGAGTGGGAAAAAAAGGGAGAAAGAAGGATGATTCGCCGGAAAAAATGGTGGTCACCGGAGATTCGACGGACGAAGAGGAAATAATGATGCTGGCGGTGAGATGGTAGTGAGGAAGAAGGAAGGAGAGTTGAGGGTTGAAGGGTTGGTGATGGTGGAGTGTGATTAATTAGTGGGTTTGTGGGGTTGTGAGGGAGAGAGAAAGATAGATAGAGATAGATGAGAGGTAGAGAGAGGTAAAGAGAAAATCTAAGAGTGATTGTGAGAGAAGTGGGTTAGGTGTTGATAAGGTCAAAAAAAAATTTTTAAACGAAAATAAAATAAAATAAATAGAATAAAATAAAAAAAAGAAGTTGATAAAGAAATCAGATTTATTTTTATTTTTATTTATTATTTATTATTATTTTTATATGTAAATAAAATAAGGAAAAAAATTTTGTACATTTATTTTGTTTTATTTTATCAAACCGCGAAAGCAGCAAGTAGAATGAAGAACATGGATTATGAAATCAAATATGACTAAAATTGAACAACATATTTGGAATGCACATAATTAACATATTTAAATATTAAAACTTCATAATTTTAAAATACAGAAAATAACTTACAATTACAAGTGTAGCAACTGCAAGGATCTTAATTGAGTTACAAACGGGAAGAAGTAATTGACACTCAGAGCTTTCTGTTTTTTCTAAAGACTGAAGAATGAAAAACTTGAAGCTTTCTGAATGAAGACATTACAATATATAGAAAAGGAAAATACAGTAATCCTGTGACTTCTTTGAATACAGTAATCATGTGACTTCTTTGATTGATGAAAGCAGCTGGCAGTGTGTAAGGCAAAGCAAATGCTGTCGGTTGCTTTCGGTGGAGTGATTGCACGAATATGCAGCTTTAACAAAAGTTGATTGGGTGAATAGTGACGGTGAATAGTAAAAGTGAACAGTAACTTTTACTATTCATCATGTGAATATAGGACTCAATATAGATACAAATTAGCAGCTTTTCTCAAAAGAGTATTGATTGAAGCTAATTTATATTTATAGGGAATCCTATGTTGATCAGGCATATGGGTCCTGAGCATCTTGGAACTCGGATCTGCCATATGAGATGGGTTGAGTAGTTGATCCTTCAGAAGATTGTGACTGGTCTGAACTGCCTTCTGAATGTTCTGAACTGGTTGATTGAGCTTCTTTAGCTTGATCTGTTAATTGACGGGCTAACTGGAGCAATTCATCTCTGGACATCTTGGGCTTGACCTTGGATTTAGCTTTGAAATTTGGCAGAGGTGAAATGGGCTTAGCCTTAGCTTTGGATTTTGATTTGGGCCGTGAATGTTCCTTGGGCTGGTCCGGAATTGCAAGAGCTTTGGACTTCACCTTGGATTTTGATTGGGCAGGTTGAACTGATTTGGATTTGGATGATTTGGGCTTGGAACCACTAGATGAGGGGCTTCCAAGGTTGACTGGAGGAAGACTGGGCTGGCTTCCTTGGTTGATTGCAGCAGTTGGGTTCTGTTGGGCTTTGATCATAGAAGGAGTTGGAGCACATTGATCAATGGGGAATTCTTCATGAACAATTTCAAAAATTCGGCACATTGTACTTAGCCCACCATTTGTTGAATGTTGACGGGTGATTATGTTACCATCAATTCCATAATGCCATTTAAATATCCATGGGAGTTTATATTTGGATATAAAAATTAACAAAGATGGAAATTGTCTCTGATGAGTGGTGAATGGGTAAACAGAGGAGAAATAGTTAACTAGTTCAATGAGATCACCTGGGAGGATGTCTGAAATGGCGCCATAATGAGTCCACCATCTCCGAAACCAGGTAGGAAACTCGGATTTGAATTTTTGATCAAAGGAGATGAACCAAGAGTGACTAAAAGTTTCATTTTGGTACAGGAAAATCTTGAACCAGGCATCAACATAATCATGGTAATTATACTGGATGGAATGACCAGGTAAATCTCGAAGCTGATAAGGAGGACCCCATTCAGCTTGGGAAACAATACTATGGGTGTAAATGGAATGATACAGAACCTTGCTGGCATAGGTTCGATCATAAATGGGTTTAATTAAGACTGATTGATGATGGATCAAAATATCTTTGTAATAGGTGAGTGTTTTCTCTGGATGTGGGAGGATGAAATGGCATCCAGAGCCAAAATGGGATTTAGCAATTTCATGGATTACTTGGCCTTTAGGGTGACTGGGTTCTATATAGAACAGATTAGTAGTGTGTGATTTGGTATAATCAGATCGAGATGACCTGACTGGGTTAGCAGGGAATGGAGTAACTGAGACTGATTGGCTTGGAGCAAAAGGATCAGTAGCCAAAGTAGTTGAGTAATTAGGTCTGGGGATATTACCAAGGATTTGGTAACGGTTGATCATTTGAATGGGCTGAGGGTATTGTCCTACTAACTCCAAATGAGGAGGAACAAAAGGTTGACTAGAAGGAACCAAAGCCTTAGAAGGAAGCCTTGGGCGAGACATCTGTTGAAACAAGAAACAATGATCAGTAGCAGAGATTAACAACCAGAGAGGAGATCTAGATAATTCTGGAAATAATATAAATGGTTGTAATAATCATGTCGCAAAATACGACGGGCTTGAATCTGTTTGTGAATGATATATTGGGCTCTTTTAGTAGTTGGTTTGGCGGATTTGAGGCGGTTAATACGGCGATTAACTTGTTTGAGTAGGGTTTGGTAAAAGGTAATTTGGGTTTTTAAATATGGAATATGTGGAGTAGCACTCATCCCTTACCCCCCTGTAAAAATTCCCGGGTAAGAAAATCAGGAAGGGAATTTTGACAACCAGGTATATAGGTAATATCAAAATCAAAAATACTTAAAATAGATTGCCAACGAGCAAAAATTTGTTTACTAGCAAGATTTTGAACATCTTTTTCCAAAACATATTTAGTGGATTTACAATTAACACGGAGTAAAAAATTTTTATTTAAAATATCATCTTGAAATTTTTGTATACATAAAACAGTAGATAAAATTTCTTTTTTAATAGTACTATAATTTAATTGTGCTTTATTCCAGACACCAGAATGATAACGAACAATTTGTTCAGATGATTGAGGAGTGACTTTTTGGAGAAGAATGCCACCATAACCAATATCAGAAGCATCAGTTTGAATAATTTTGAATGAATTTTCAGTAGGAATACCAAGACAAGGGAGAGACTTAACATATTGTTTGACGTTTTGGACAATAGAAGTATGAACAGATGACCAAGGAGGAGGATTATCCTTTAATCTATCAAACAATGGTTGACAAGTCTTCCTAAGGTCTTTGTAGAAATCAGCAATGTAATTAAGGGAACCTAAAAACCTTTGTAACTGGGTTTTATCAAGGATTTCATCAGGGAACTTGGATGCAAACTCAATTGATCTACTAATTGGCAGAATAGTATTATGGTGAATATCATAGCCTAAGAATCGAACTTTAGTTTGAAAGAGTTTGATTTTAGGAGCTGAGATAACTAAACCATGACTTTTAATTGTATAAAAGAATGCAGTTAAATGTTTCCAATGTTCATTAAGGGATTTGGAAAATATTAAGATGTCATCAATATAAACAATAGAAAAATAACTAAATGGATTAAAGATATCATTCATTATATTTTGAAATTCACTATGAGCATTTTTTAAACCAAATGGCATTACATTCCATTCATATTGACCAAAGGGTGTGTTAAAAGCAGTTTTATATCGATCTTTAGGGTGAATTTGGATTTGCCAAAACCCACTTTTTAAATCAAATTTACTAAAAATAACTTGACTTGACTAAGTCTTTTAATCAAATCTTTTTATTAGGAATAGGATATCTAATCCATTCTAAAACAAAGATTGAGTGGTTTATAATTAATAACTAGCGAGGACACCTCGTTCTAATTCAACATTTTATTAACATAAAAAGCGAGGACAAGACCATGGTGATTTACTTGGACTAATGATTACGTTTTAATAATTCATTAATTTCTTTCTTACACATTTCAAGTAATTCATAATTCATTTGAATAGGTCGAGATTTAGTAGGGATGTGTTTTTCATTAAAATTTTTAATATATGGTAAAGTAATAACATGCTTTTTTCTATGCCAAAATGCAGTAGGTAAATTGGAGCAGACAGTGGATTCTAGTTTTAATTTAAAATCATTAATTTGAGAAATAATAACAGGATCAGTTAATTGTTGATCAATTCTTTTATAATTAATTTCTTCTTTAAGAAAATTGATTTGCCTAGTTAAGCGATTAATAGTATGGGAAATAGAACAATCTTTTAACAGTTTTAATTCGAACATTTCAAAGTGAAATAAAAATTTAAAAGTAACAGGTTGGCCTAAAACATGAGTGGTAATCCCTTCAGCAAATGTAGTAAATGGATAAAGTAAATGTATAAATGGAGTACCTAATATGATTTTATCAGTCATGTTTTTTACTAAAACGAATGAGGTTTTGAAACATACATTATCTTGACAAACATGAACGTTAGGTAATTTATATTTAATACGCATTTTACTACCATTAGCAGAGGTTAATTTCTCATGGCATTTTTCATAGTATTTAGTAGGGAGCAAACCTTCTTGTACACAGTTTAAATCAGCACCAGTATCTATTAGAGCAATTAAGTTTAATTCAAAATCATTAATAACTATCTTAATTCGTGAATACCATTTTTGCATATAGATTTTATTGATTAGATTTAATCTTTTATCGTCAAGAGTATGGGATTGTGATCTATTGTCAAATATTAATTTATCAGGATTAGTGTGATCAGAATCGAGTCGAAATTATGTTGATTCATTAGGAGATCCATGGATCGAGTTGTGGAAATTATCTAGACTTTGATTAAGTTTTAGTGTAATAATTTCATCTTCTAATTTTCGATCTTTTGTCTTAATTCATTAATAGTTTGTTTGATTTGATTGATTTGATTGTAAATCTCAAGTATAATTTCTTTAGTTTTATTTTTAAATCTTTCTAAAGTCTTAGATAAACTGATAATAGGTTTATCAATCTTAGGTTTATCATCAGAATGAATTAATAAAGATTTTAATTTATCAATATATTTTTGTTTTAAATTGGGATCATCTAATTTGCTAATTAATTCAATAAGGGCAGATTCTTCTTGGGTGTTTTTAGTAAGAACAGTTATTTGTTTAACTGGTTTACAGCAGACATCATTACATCCTAGATTAATATTATGGTCAGAATCGTCACTAGGTGAATGATAATCAGATGAAGTTCTTGGATGATCAGAAGAGGAGTCGCTAACAGATTGATTTAATTAGAAGATTTCAAATAACTGATTTTTGGAATTATCATCAATTTGAAGTTGGTTAACTTTATCCTTTAATTTTGCTTTTCTTTACATTTATTTGAATAATGTCCTTTTGACCGCAATTATAGCAAGTAATGTCTTTTTGAATTTAGATTTGGGATGTGATTTTTATAATATTTTTTTTTGGGTTTAGTATAAAATTTATCATGAGATTTGGAAGGTGAATAATCTTTGCGATATTTATTAGAAGAGTATTTGGATTTATATTTATGTTTGGAGTACTTGTGTGATTTCCTACGGGAAGGTGCAACAGGGGGTAAACCATATTGTTCATGAAATTTCCTAATTCATATTTAGCTTTATGTTTATCCTTAGTGGCTTTTTGACTAAGTTTTAAATCAATACACATTTTTAATCCTTCTTTTTGAATAGTGCTAATTATATCACCATATGTTAAATTGTCATATTCAATAACACCAGTAGGTTGACTAAGAACATCTCTAATTTTGTGAGCAAATAGACTAGGTAATCCATTAATGAATTTTTCTTTCCAAAATGATTTAGTACAGTCTTCACGTAACATAACTCTAGAGGTAAATACATCTTTATACCATCGAAAATCACTTAAAGTTGGGCAAGGTTACTAAGTTGATCATGTATGCGAGAATAAATATTAGTAGGTGTACTAATAAAATGTCGAACAATAGTATAAATTAATGTATTAATACCATCAGGGTGGCAACATCCAATAGTTTCATCAAAAATAGGGAGACCATTATCATCAGTTTGATTAGCATATATGATGGAGTCTCGTTGATCTTCAGTTAAGTATTTTTCCCACCAAGATTTGAGCATACCAGTAAAACCAGAAGTAATTAAGGAAACAATTTCAGATTGAGAATATTGGGGATAATTAGAGAGGTAACTATTTGAAACCATAGATAAATGATTTAATTTTTGGAGTATTTGATCTTCACTAAGACCATCAATATTCCATTCGTATAGTTTTTTAGCAGAAACAGAAAATTGGTTACTAATATTATTTTCTTCATATTGGAGGTCAGGTGGAGTAGGTCGAGAATACCAGTTTTTGGTAGTTTGAGGATTAACTTTGGGATAATGAATTTTATTAAGATTAGAAGTTTGGAATTTTTGGGCTAATTGATTTATTTCATCATAAGTAGTGTCAGTTTCAGATGTGGTAGAAACAGTGTCAATATTTGGTTGTTGATTTAAAACAGTAAGACCTTTATCTTTAGAAGGTGAGGCATTATCAGTGGTAGATAGTTTAGTGAATAATTTTTCAATAGCTTTGACAGTAGATTAATCAGTGGTTACCAAACTAGTTCTTTTGGAGCGATGACTAGGTAGATTAAGTAAAGGTTGATCTAAAGGTTGTGGTTTAGTAGATGTAACAGATTCTAAATTTGTCTCTATTTTCTCTAATTGTTTACCAATGGCGTTTAAACATTGATTAGTATAATTATTTTGTTCAATGACTTTTTTGATTTCAGCATCATCGCCAGGTAATTTGAAAGGAGAAGCAGGAATGTCAGAACCTTGTTGTTTGATAATTATTTTTTCAAGAGGAGGGTGACTAGAACTAACAGTTGTAGATTCAGAAGTTTTCCATTTGTATTTGGTGATTGTATTTAGCTTTTTGTAATATTTTTCAACATATTCCAAGAGAGGTAATTCAAAACTATATTCAATCATAAAATTATACCAATGTCTAGTTATTCTGGATTGGTGTTGTTTATTATAGGTATCATAATAAGCATGTCGGAGTTTTTTATTTTTAAACGACTTAAATTCAATGAATAATTTATCAAGATCAGGTTTAAAATCCTTTTTAATGGTCATAAGTTGAGGATTGACTGGAGGTATAAATTCTTCAAAATCAGTTTGAGTTGGAGAATTATTTGAAGCAGTTTCTTCTTCAGGTAAATGTGTGTGTGTAGAGTAAACAAAGTTTACTAATTTGAAAAGTAGATATTATCAATACCTTTTAATTTAGAGGTTTGTCCTAAATGAATTTGACTATTTTTCGAAACAGTGGAGTATTAAATATTTCATCTTGATTTCAATTTCGAAGGTACACTAGAGGTGCTATGCGGATGATTGACTAAGATTAAATTTAATATGAACTGCACCATCATGAATTTGTTGAATATCCCGAATATCTTGGATAGATGATTGTTGTTGATTATGTTTGTAATGTTCATTGACAAGTGATCCATTGATCCGTAAATCTACATTTTTCCATTCAATCATTTGGGGAACATTTATATGGGTATCAGTACTACTACTTTGGATTAGTAAAGTTTTATCTTTAGGGGACTTGTGCAATGCGTGAACATTTAAATTAGTTTTCATGCACTTATAATGAACACGATAAATTAAAGCAATATTATGGGTTTTATTCATCATATTGGTAAATGAACCATGTAATTGTATATTTAATGTTAATGCATGTAAAATATTTGGATCTCGTAAACTAAGAGTAAAATCAGGAAAACAATTAAAATGTACTGGACCTTTATGAAGACCAGTTTCCATCATACCCATTAAACTATCATTGTAATTAAGAAAACGAGCATCTCTTAAACATAATAAAACAGAAGTATTTTTACCTTGTTGAGTTAATGGTTTGACACCAACTTGAATTAAACCTATATGAATAAAATTGTAATCACTTTTTAAATATCTTTTTATGAGATTAGCATCAAATAATTGACAGGTTTCCCTGGGTTTTTCTAAAGCATATACTTGTTCAATTGTCTTAACATGCAAAGAGATTTTGAAAGTATTTTGTATAAAAGAAGTTTTATAAATTTCTTTAATTGGCAATTTTGGTATATTCCAATCTACATCAATTTTATCATTTTGTATTTCAACATCTTCTTCATTAATTATTAATCCTTGATTAGGTATTGAGGGCAAAGTGGTTGACCTAGAACTGACTGAAGAGTTACTTCTAAATAATCGATTCATTGTTCTTTTTAATTAATCAGTTTTACAGATACCTTAATACATACCCTATTCTTATCCAGTTTATCACATACCTTGTAACTTCACAGACCTGTGTATACATACATACCCTATCTTTTGACCCTAAGTCCTATTTGCCTAAACCTAAGGACTTACTCAGGACTGGGAAGAAGTGGGTAACTTAAACGCAGGTGGAATAAATGTAACAAGGTGGACAACACGGATCGAGCTTGTGGGTGGTTAAGATGTACTGAAAACTAGATTAATCAAATAAACAATGGAAAAGATTAACTAGAAGAAACAAAAGCAGTTAGAAACAGGACACAATATCACCTGGCTCTGATACCAAACCGCAGAAGCAGCAAGTAGAATGAAGAACATAGATTATGAAATCAAATATGACTAAAATTGAACAACAGATTTGGAATGCACATAATTAACATATTTAAATATTAAAACTTCATAATTTTAAAATACAAAAAATAACTTACAATTACAAGTGTAGCAACTGCAAGGATCTTAATTGGGTTACAAACGGGAAGAAGTAATTGACACTCAGAGCTTTCTGTTTTTTCTAAAGACTGAAGAATGAAAAACTTGAAGCTTTCTGAATGAAGACATTACAATATATAGAAATGGAAAATACAGTAATCCTGTGACTTCTTTGAATACAGTAATCATGTGACTTCTTTGATTGATGAAAGCAGCTGGCAGTGTGTAAGGCAAAGCAAATGTTGTCGGTTGCTTTCGGTGGAGTGATTGCACGAATATGCAGCTTTAACAAAAGTTGATTGGGTAAATAGTGATGGTGAATAGTAAAAGTGAACAGTAACTTTTACTATTCATCATGTGAATATAGGACTCAATATAGATACAAATTAGCAGCTTTTCTCAAAAGAGTATTGATTGAAGCTAATTTATATTTATAGGGAATCCCATGTTGATCAGGCATATGGGTCCTGAGCATCTTGGAACTCGGATCTGCCATATGAGATGGGTTGAGTAGTTGATCCTTCAGAAGATTGTGACTGGTCTGAACTGCCTTCTGAATGTTCTGAACTGGTTGATTGAGCTTCTTTAGCTTGATCTGTTAATTGACGGGCTAATTGGAGCAATTCATCTCTGGACATCTTGGGCTTGACCTTGGATTTAGCTTTGGGCTGAGCAGGAGGTGAAATGGGCTTAGCCTTAGCTTTGGATTTTGATTTGGGCCGTGAATGTTCCTTGGGCTGGTCCGGAATTGCAGGAGCTTTGGACTTCACCTTGGATTTTGATTGGGCAGGTTGAACTGATTTGGATTTGGATGATTTAGGCTTGGAACCACTAGATGAGGGGCTTCCAAGGTTGACCGGAGGAAGATCGGCAAGCTTCCTTGATCGAAAATAGCTTCTCTTGGCTTTGATCATAGAAGGAGTTGGAGCACATTGATCAATGGGGAATTCTTCATGAACAATTTCAAAAATTCTGGGCACATTGTACTTAGCCCACCATTTGACTGAATGTTGACGGGTGATTATGTTACCATCAATTCCATAATGCCATTTAAATATCCATGGGAGTTTATATTTGGATATAAAAATTAACAAAGATGGAAATTGTCTCTGATGAGTGGTGAATGGGTAAACAGAGGAGAAATAGTTAACTAGTTCAATGAGATCACCTGGAAGGATGTCTGAAATGGTGCCATAATGAGTCCACCATCTCAGAAACCAGGTAGGAAACTCGGATTTGAATTTTTGATCAAAGGAGATGAACCAGGAGTGACTAAAAGTTTCATTTTGGTACAGGAAAATCTTGAACCAGGCATCAACATAATCATGGTAATTATACTGGATGGAATGACCAGGTAAATCTCGAAGCTGATGAGGAGGACCCCATTCAGCTTGGGAAACAATACTATGGATGTAACTGGAATGATACAGAACCTTGCTGGCATAGGTTCGATCATAAATGGGTTTAATCAAGACTGATTGATGATGGATCAAAATATCTTTGTAATAGGTGAGTGTTTTCTCTGGATGTGGGAGGATGAAATGGCATCCAGAGCCAGGTGATGTTGTGTCCTGTTTCTAACTGCTTTTGTTTCTTCTAGTTAATCTTTTCCATTGTTTATTTGATTAATCTAGTTTTCAGTACATCTTAACCACCCACAAGCTCGATCCGTGTTGTCCACCTTGTTACATTTATTCCACATGCGTTTAAGTCACCCACTTCTTTCCAGTCCTGAGTAAGTCCTTAGGTTTAGGCAGTGTCAGACTTAGGGGTCAAAAGATAGGGTATGTATGTATACACAGGTCTGTGAAGTTACAATGTATGTGATAAACTGGATAAGAATAGGGTATGTATTAAGGTATCTATAAAACTGATTAATTAAAAAGAACAATGAATCAATTATTTAGAAGTAACTCTTCAGTCAGTTCTTGGTCAACCACTTTGCCCTCAATACCTAATCAAGGATTAATAATTAATGAAGAAGATATTGAAATACAAAATGATAAAATTGATGTAGACTGGAATATACCAAAATTGCCAATTAAAGAAATTTATAAAACTTCTTTTATACAAAATACTTTCAAAATCTCTTTGCATGTTAAGACAATTGAACAAGTATATGCTTTAGAAAAACCCAGGGAAACTTGTCAATTATTTGATGCTAATCTCATAAAAAGATATTTAAAAAAGTGATTACAATTTTATTCATATAGGTTTAATTCAAGTTGGTGTCAAACCATTAACTCAACAAGGTAAAAATACTTATGTTTTATTATGTTTAAGAGATACTCGTTTTCTTAATTACAATGATAGTTTAATGGGTATGATGGAAACTGATCTTCATAAAGGTCCAGTATTTTATTTTATTTTTTTAAAATAAAATAAAGAATAAAAATTGTAAATAAATAAATAAATAAATAAAATAAAATAATTTTTTTTAAATAAGTAAGTAAATTAAAATAATAATAATAATAATAATAATAACAAAACAAAATCTGGAATTTTTTTTTTTTTAAATGAACATCGTCACGCACATGTGGGATTTCTCCACGCACGTGCGGACGTCCCCAATTAAAGCAGTGTGCACTTTGTGGCATGAAAGGTAGGCCGCACATGCGGGATTTTTTTTTTTTTTTTGGAAAAAACGACGTTCTGCACGTTCGGGGCCCAAGCCGCACGTGCGGCTAGGTTGACGTACACCTTCGCGCACTTGCAATTAATGCAGTACGCACTTTGTGGTTTGAAATTTTGTGCTGCACGTGCGGGATTTTTTTTTTTTTTTTTTTTTTTTAAGAATGCAACCCAAATAAAATTTTTAAGAACTACAACCCAAGTAAAAATTCAAAACATTTCTACCTTAGTTTCGCATCCAAAATAAATAAAGCATTACAAAAATAACTAAATGCTCACTAAAGGTATAATCTTCACGCGAAAATCGCGGGTACTACTTTTCTCCCTAACTGTATTTGTAACTTTTCATATTCTCCAACAAGGTGACAGACTAGGTTGATTCGGTATCCAGAATCGAGGCGCATAAAGCTACCTCAACCTATGGGGTCACATCAGTTCAAGTTCGGTAGTTTTGAAGCAATCTCCACACCCTTGGGTATTTAAACCAAACTCTAGTCTCAGAAATTCCAAACATTTGTGTTCTAGGCTTTGCCATTCGAACTCTAGTTTCCACCATCTCAGTTGGTCTCCTAAGAACTCACTACAAACACGGTTAGGTGGCTATACCAGACTGTCAGATGCCGTTCGGGCACGACTAACACCAAAGGAATTACACCTTTAGAGGATTTAAAGTCTCCCAAACGCAAATAAAGTACAACAAGAACAACGAAAAACATAATAGAATAGAAGGGAAAGAAAATAGAATAAGAAATCAATCTATCAATCGTAGTAAAAAGGATCCATCAAAGCAATGGACTCAATTATATCCCCATTCCCAATCCCCTCTATATATGGTTCCAGTCTTTGGCCATTCACTTTGAAAGTGTGGCCATTCTTTGGATCTTGCACCTCAACGGCGCCGTGAATAAATGCCTTAATAACCACAAAGGGACCATCCCATCTGGATCTTAGCTTACCCGGAAAGAGTCTCAATTTTGAGTTAAAAAGCCACACTTTTTGACCGAGTTCAAAAGATTTTCTATTAATGTGCTTGTCATGGAATTCTTTAGTCCGAGCTTTAAAAATTCTCGAACTCTCATATTTATCATTCCGGATTTCCTCCAACTCATTGAGTTGCAATTTCTGGTTGAGCCCAGCCGTGGCCATATTGAAGTTAAACTTCTTTATGGCCCACAATGCTCGGTGCTCAAGTTCAACCAGGAGATGGCAAGCTTTGCCAAACACCACCCTATATGGTGACATCCTAATCGGTGTCTTATAAGCAGTGCGGTAGGCCCATAATGCATCAATCAACCATTGTGACCAATCTTTCCTATCTGGCCTCATTGTTTTCTCTATTATGTGGTTTACCTCCCTATTTGAGACTTCCACTTGGCCACTAGTTTGAGGGTGGTATGGAGTGCCAACTTTATTAGTGATAGAGTATTTCTTGACTACCGACTCAAAGAACCGGTTGCAAAAATGCATACCCTGATCACTTATTATGGCTCTAGGAAACCCAAAACAACTAAAGATGTTTTCATGCAAAAATTTGATTACCACTCTATGATCATTTGTTCGGGTAGCTATCGCCTCCACCCACTTAGACACATAATCTACTGCCAAGAGAATATATTCAAACCCGAATGATGATGGGAAAGGTCCCATAAAATCAATCCCCTATACATCAAATATCTCTACCACAAGAATAGGGGACATTTGCATCATATCACGTTGAGATATCGAACCCATTTGCTGACAACGCAAACAAGTTCTACAAAATTGGTGGGCATCTTTAAAAATTGTGGGCTAATAAAACCCATTATGTAAAATCTTGGCGGCTGTTTTATGCCCACTAAAATAACCGCCACATACAGAAGAATGACAAAATATAAGAATGCTATGCACCTCACTCTCCGACACACACACCGTCGGATCACTTGGTCGGAGCAATATTTAAACAACTCCGATTCCTCCCAAAGATAATACCTGACCTACAAAAAGAATCGGACTTTGTCTTGTTTAGACCAATTTTGCAGAATTTGCCCAATGGCCAAGTAATTCACAATATGTGCAAACCACAGGGGGCTCACTCGTGACAGCTCAAGGAGTTATTCGTCTAGAAACGAATCATGCAAAATAAGAGGGTCGCTAGTATACTCAATGAGGATTCGGGAGAGGTGATCTGCCACCACATTCTCAGACCCTTTCTTATCTCGGATCTCTAGGTCAAATTCCTGAAACAACAAAATCCATCTAATTATCCTAGGTTTGGTCTCTTTCTTTGATAGTAAATACCGTAAAGCGGCATGATCAGTGAAGACTATGACCTTGGAACCTAGGAGATATGACCGAAATTTATCTAAGGCAAAGACCACAGATAACAACTCTTTCTCGGTGGTAGTATAATTCAATTGTGCATCCGAGAGAGTACGACTAGCATAGTATATAGCAAATGGTGCCTTGTTGACCCTTTGACCCAACACAGCCCCAACAGCATAATCTGAGGCATCATACATAATTTCAAAGGGAAGCGACCAATCTGGTGATTTCATGATTAGGGCGGTGGTCAGGGCCATTCTCATTGTTTCAAATGCCTTCAAGCATGCCTCATCAAAGATAAAAGGCACGTCCTTAACAAGTAAACTACACAAAGGACGTGATATTTTACTAAAGTTTTTGATGAACCTACAGTAAAAACCTACATGCCCTAGGAAAGACCTAATTTGACGCACGAAATTGGGTGGAGGAAGGCCTGCAATAAGGTCAACCTTACCCTTGTCTACCTCTATACCTCGAAGGGACACAATGTGTTCCAACACTATACCCTCACGAACCATAAAATGGCTCTTTTCCCAACTCAAGATTAGGTTTACCTCAGTACATCGTTCCAACACTCTAGTCAAGTTCCTAAGGCATTCCTCAAAAGACGGTCCAAACACTGAAAAATCATCCATGAAAACCTCTAAGAATTTCTCCACCATATTGGAGAAAATGGCCATCATACACTGTTGAAAAGTCGCCAGTGCATTACATAGCCCAAAGGGCATGCGCTTGTAAGCAAAAGTGCCAAAAAGGCATGTGAATGTGGTCTTTTCTTGGTCAACGGGGTATACCAGGACTTGATTATGCCCCGAATAGCCATCAAGAAAATAGTAGAAACCCTGCCCCGCTAACCGCTCTAGGATCTGGTCAATGGAAGGTAAGGGAAAATGATCCTTCCTAGTCGAGGAATTCAGTCTCCTGTAATCAATACACACTCGCCACCCAGTAGTGGTTCGTGTGGGGACTATCTGTCCTCTCTCATTCTCAACAACAGTGATGCCCGATTTCTTGGACACCTCTTCTGTGGGACTCACCCACTTGCTATCCGAGATGGGGTATATAATACCCGCATCCAATAATTTTAATACCTCTTTTTTCACCACCTCTTTCATATTAGGATTAAGTCTCCATTGCATTTCACGAGGAGGTTTGGTGTCCTCCTCTAGGTGTATATAATGCATGTAAACAAAGGGATCTATCCCTTTCAAATCAACCACTGACCACCCTATAGCACTCCGATGTGCCACGAGAACACTTATTAACTGACTCTCCTGCTCTACAGTCAAGTCAGATGCAATGATGACTGGTAAAGTATCCTGGGGCCCTAAAAATGCATACTTGAGTGTGGCTGGGAGTGGCTTCAACTCAAGTGTAGGTGGTGTGACCAAAGATGGTATGGCGGGCTCTCTCAACAGAGGAGGAAGTGACTCAAACTGGGCTTTCCATGGAGGAAAATTCGATGTAGAAGAAGCATTAAGCAAAGCATTCACCTCCTCAATCGACCCGTCAATATCAGAATTTTCGAACCCAAAATGAGCTAGACAAGCCTCTAAAGGGTCCTCTACAAGAATAGAGGGCAAAACTTCCTCCACAACTTCATCCACAACATCCACAAATAAGCACTCCTCTCTCTCATGGGGTTGTTGGGATGCTTAGAAAACATTAAGTTTCACTTGCATGTTACCAAATGAAACTTTCATCACCCCGGTACGACAATTAATGCATGCATTGGCCGTAGCCAAGAAAGGTCGACCTAAGATCATAGGGATTTGTTTCCCAGAATTGGCTACCGGTTCCATATCTAACACCAAAAAGTCAACAGGGAAGTAAAACCTATCAACCTTTACTAGCACATCCTCAATCATGCCACGTAGCACTTTGACCGGTCAGCCAACTGGAGAGTAATAGTAGTGGGCTTCAACTCGCCAAGCCCAAATTGCTCGTACACAGAGTACGGCAACAAATTGACAATAGCCCCTAAATCTAATAAGGTCTTATCAATGAAATGGTCCCCTATAATACATGCAATGGTTGGGGCACCCGAGTCCTTAAGCTTAGGAGGTGTGTCATTCAACAAGATAGAGCTTACTTGCTCCGTGAGGATGACCTTTTGGGACACGTGTGTCCTAGATTTATGCTTTTGCGTACAAAGATCCTTCGGAAATTTAGCATAAGAGAGTACTTGCTTAATTGCCTCCAACAGGGAGAGGTTGATTTTTACTTGTTTAAAAACCTTCATCATTGCTTCCATGGATGCCATCTTCTTATTAAAAGGGGACGGTATATCGAGGCATTGGGGAAAGGGTGCCTTGGGCTCAAGTGAAGTGCTAGGGACTAAGTCATCCCTCTTAAGTGTTTCCCCCTCACCCTTGCTCTTATTGGATGTACCACCGTGGTCACCCTTCTTAGCTCTAGTTGCATCAGACACAACTGACTGAGGCTCTAACTCCCTCCCACTTCTCAAAGTAATCACTGCTTGCACCTACTCATGATGCTTTCCATTCCCACCCGAACTCTCTACCCCATATTGTCCCTTAGGGTTGGCCACAGTTTGACTTGGTAATTTTCCCTCCTCTCTCCGATTCATGTTGTTAGCCATTTGACCCAATTGGACCTCTAGCTTGGCAATGGAGTGAGTATGGGAGTGAACTACTGGTGCTAACCCCTTAAGTTCTAAAAGAACTTCTAACACCTAAGTCTTGAAGGCCGAGTTTCCTTGAGGAACAGGTGGGGGTTGTGGTTGCCAGTACGGTTGTGGGGGTCGATAAGGTTGCGGTGGTTGATAGGATGATTGGTTGACAAAATTATTAAAATTCTTCCTTGGTGGTGGCGAATTGTAAAAAGTGCCTTGTGAAGGAGGTCTCCATGAAAAATTGGGCTGATTTCTCCATCCGGGGTTATAGGTATTGGAATATGGGTCATTACCCGAGTTGGAGAATCCTTGAGCCGCATTCACATGCTCTTGGACTAACTCCGAAAATTGTGATGCCGAAGGGCACTCACTCAAGTCATGAGCAGGGCTCGCACATATAGCACATGCCTCGTGAAATTAAGGCTGATCTTGCTATGTAGGGGCATGTCCCGTAGCTAATAATTGGTCCATTTGTGGGACAATGTCTCTACTTGTTGGGCTAACTTTTGGTTTTGCCCAATCTCATAAATGCCCCCTCTCTTCAAGGCTCTAACTATTGGTTATCGGACTTGCCGGGTTGCGGACGCATGGTGAAGAGAATTATCACTTAGGTTCTCAAACAATTGTCATGCCTCGACATCATTTTTGGACATGAATGTCCTACTATAGGATGAATCCACCATTTGGTAGTGTGGCTCAGTTAAGCCATAATAAAATGCTTGAATAAGTTGCCAATCAAGCACTTGGTGATGGGGACATTGTTAGAGAAGGTCTCGAAATCTTTTCCACGTCTCATGAAATTGCTCGCCATCAATTTGAGCAAAATTGGTAATGGCTTGCTAAGTTGGTTGGTTTTACCTATGGGAAAATACTTCTCCAAGAATCGTTGCTGTAATTGGTCCCAAGTTGTGATTGAATTAGCAGGTAAAGAATTCAGCCAGTGTTTGGCTTTATTCTTTAATGAGAATGGAAACAATCGCAACATTAAGGCCTCATTTGTGAAATTCTCGATCCTCACTATCGAGCAAATTTCCAGAAATTCATTCAAATGTTTGTAAGGATCATCATGAGCTAGTCCATAAAATGATGGGAGCATTTGTATGGTGCTGGATTTAATCTCATAATGAGCAGCAGTGGTGTTGGGTAATTGGATGCATGATGGTGATGTATATCCAATGGGTGTAAAATAATCCTTAAGGGTCCGGTTGGGCACATTCGGGACATTTGGATCTTCCATCTCTAATGGCTCAATGTATGAATATGACTATTCAAGACTATGAACATGAGCAGAGGCTCTCCTAAGAGTCCTTTCTAGTTCAAGGTCCAAACTCCACAATTCAAGGCGACAAGACCGGCGCCCGTGCATACACTACCCACACACACACAAAAAGTTCCGACTCTGTACACTAAGTTACGAAAGAAAAATAACAAAAGGAGAAATACTCACAGCGGTTTAATGAAAACGCTTTACTCGTCTTGCGGGTGCTTGACGTGTAGACGTTGTCTCCAACCTCTAAATGAGCTTTGTCTTTCTTTTTAGCACTTTGGTGCTTTATTTGCGAGTGTTTGCTTCTGTTTAAGCACTTTAGTGCTGCGATTTTTTTTAAGCTCGGTTGCATTCCGCTTGCACTTTGGTGATAGTTTCCACTTTCAAACGCTATGTACACTTAGCAACACGAAAGCATAAAATCCTAAAGTAAAAATTAAAATAAGGATATAACTTTAAATTAATTAATTTTGCCAGAAGTCCCCGGCAACGACACCAAAATTTGATGAGTCATTACACATACCAAAATTAAACACGAAACTACACCAAATTCTTTTAGAATAATGGCAAGTCCAGGTATCGATCCACAGGGACAATTGTAAAATTAAACTAATTTAATTGTTAAATTCCTAAATTAATTTTGATGAAAAGATTGATTGTTCATAACCTAATTTAATAACAAATAAATTAAACTAAGTAATTAAATTATCAATTATAAATAAAATTAGATTTATTGATTTGGGAAAAAACTTAAGGCAAAGAGTCCACCATTAGTCACATAAATAGGGTTTCCAATTGAAATCAATTATGTTATGGTTCGAACGGGATAATACTTTGCAACTACAAGTTCACAGCATTTAACAAGAAAATTATCACGTTCAATGTACGAGCACGAACCATCTCAAGTAGTACGAATCGTTCACTCTAAACTAGGGTAGTGACACGACTCGTCCCTCGTAGTATGGTACGTCTCATACCTTGAATGTGAAATAATAGAAAACCTTTGTATGGAAAACATTCAACAATCACAGAAAGCTGAATATTTGAAAAAATAATAGAAAATATATATATATATATATGAGACTTCTAAAACACTATACAAATGTTCAAACCTTTACATAATTGAAAATCAAAAAGAAAAACCTAATTACATGGCTAGGGTTTCATCAAAACCCTAGAAAAGAAGACTAGCCACTCATAGAGGAGTGGAAAGAGGAAGAAGATGATGAAGAAGACCCCATGGAAGTGTCCTTCAAGCTTTTCGTAGCAAATCCTCTCTTGAAACCCTAGCCTCTCTTTCCTTGTCAAAAACAATTTTCCAGAACCCTAATCCAGCCTTTTTCTTTCTTATTTATACTTCTGCTGTCTTTCAAACAGGTTGAAAACATCGGGCACGTTTTTCTAGAAAAAGTCAACACACGTGCGGACAAAGTCAACACACGTGCGGGAATCTGTTTTTCCTCCAAATTCTGTCTTTTTGCCTATTTTTATGCTCCGACTATGTTCAACCTGATTGACATTAAACACACATAAAAGTATACAGTTTGACAAGCAAGTAAAATTAAGAGATCCTAATTAACAGTCTCAATGTTATACAATTCGGCTTTAATCAGCATAAGGTGGCACAACGTGTAAAAACGGATTTCTTGGTTATAATCAGTGGGAATATGGAAGGTTTGGTATTGTTTCGTAGCTTAAACATGGCCCATTCGTTGAAACCTAGAACTACGCACAACACCACTTTCATTATCGAGTGTACCAGGCAAAGCGCTCAAGCCTTGCAGGCGGTCAAAAATATGGTGTCTACACTTGCCGATTGGAGTGGAAGTAGTGGTGAGATTAGGGTTAGGGTTAGACTTGAGAGGATAAAGATGGAGACAAAATTGAAATTTGATGTTAGGACAAAATTGTAATAAAAATAAATAAATAAAATGGGGGTCCAAAGTAAGAATTGTGGGAGCCAAAAAATAATATATATCAACTTATTGGGCTAACCCAAACAAGGCTTGCTAAAGCCCCAACTATTGGGCCTTTTCGGCCCACCCCCGTCTATAAAAGGAAGGGACCTCATAACATACAGGTATGTTCTCATCTTTCTACACACAACACACACCCCTTCAAATGCATATACTATTTCTTCCTTGATACAGGGACTGACTTCATTATCGGAGAGTCCCCGGCCGGCAACCTCGGTTGGGTGGCACCGACTATGTTCATCATTGCAGATCTACAGGGGTGAAGCTCTTCTCTTCGTTGGATCTCCACAACATCCATGTGAGAGGATATTTCATGGTCTCACAATTGGCGCCGTCTGTGGGAACGACTGAATGAGATCAACGAAGAACACAACAAATATACTGCTGTAAGTAAACATATACTGGTTGCTTTGAGGTCAGTACACTTTCCACAAAAGCAAAAATCAATCCCAAGTAATACGGCCCACAATTGGTTTTTTTTTTTTTTTTGCTTCTTTCATTCTGATTATGTTTTTTGCTAAAGTTCAGGTATATATATATACACATCTATGTATGTATCTATTTAAGCTCACAGATTTCATCAAAGCATTGTTGAATATTAATATTGCTTAGAAAGGTTGTCAAAACAAGATAAAGTTAGTAGCTGTTTTCTCTCTCTAAAAATGGGTTTCACACCTTTATTGGTGCAAACATCTTTTCAGCAATTCAATAAAGTTATTCGGCTAAATTCATACGTGGGTCCGTCCATTTATTTATTTATTCTTTGTCTCTCAAAACTTAGCTTAAAGTTGATGCTTGACATGTATGCACGTATACCCATACTAGAACTTTTTGTAGAATCCAAGGTTGGGTCTCTTATTCTCATTTTGATTCAACTCAATTCGCAATATGCATATCTACGTACATATAATATTATATATCTGTGATGGTAGTTGTGGTGGGTTGATTTTTTGAATATCATTTTTTGTGTAGCTAAAACCAACAAGAACAAAAACAAAGCAGAGCATTTTCACTCATTCTCTCTAAAAGTGGGTTTTAGCTCTTTTTGGCATCACTAGTAGGGTTTCTCGGCCAAAATCACGCATGATCTATTCATCACTAAATAGGTCTTCACTTTTTCTCTCACTCTACTAAATTGACATAAATAAAGCCATGAGTTATTATAACCTGTAATTTAACATTTTTTACTTCGTAATTTATGAGAATATGAAGCAATCTATATGGCTTTTGTTGCTCAAATAATTTTTGTGTTTTATAAAGGAGGTTTGAAAGCTCCATCATTGACCTCATCCACAGACTGTTTGGCACTGCGCCTTAATATAATGTTCAGCACTAATTATTCGGCACTTCATAGTAAAATTAATGTTCAGCACTAATTATTCGGCCTTTCATAGTAAAATTAATGTTCAACACTAATTATTCGGCATTTCATAGTAAAAATTAGTATTCGGCACTTCATAGTTGGAAATATAATATTGGGCACTTCACTATTCGGCACTTAATATGATGTTCGGCACTGCACCTTAATAAAGCACCATCATCTCGGCTTCATTGCTCAACGGTTTAGTTCGGCATCAAAATTAACCATCTTGGCCAAGCCAAGCTACTACTCAGCAACCTACCGCTGAAAATCGGCAATCCGACAAGGCTATTCGGTAGCTCTTCCATCCTTCTCGGCATCACTATGCTCACCCAAGCTTTCCCCGACGCTCACCCAAAATGATTCTCGGCACCCAAAAGATTCTTAACTCGACAAACATTATTCCGCATTACTCGGCAGCCCATAATTTCAGCAAACTGCAATTTTCAGCGTTCTCAAAACCCAATTTCGACCATACCAGTGTGAAGTACTCTTTGAGACGAGTCCAACGCAAAAAACGGCGTCAAAATCGGACTTAAAACGAAGGAGATACAAGGCCTCAAAGTCACAAGCTCAAAACTGGAACTCTACCTTTCACGAGATGCAGCAGGAAGGTGATGAAATAAGAATTTATCATGCGCTTCTCGGCACAATGTGCTCCGTTGCATCTTACCGCATTCCAGTTAATCGGATGGTCTAGTAATTTTGAGGGCGCCTACCCTCTAGTTTTTTGCTGTGTAGGATCTATTTTTGAGGTCCAATTTTGTGAATTTCGAGTTTTAGCTTGGGATCAATCGACTGGCAAATCGGGGACGTTAAATGATAGTTCACCGGTCAGATCGTGTCCGATCAATGTGCAATTTTAATAGCAGTTCCTAGAGCTGGGCCATGATCATCCATCTTCACCGATCACTCACCTCAACTTGAATTTCTTTTACATTCGGCTATCACAACTACGGATATCGAAACCAACAAACCAACTTATGTCCACAATTAATTCGCAACTTAGTGACTTAATCGGCTCATAACTTATTCGGAAAAAATTACACAAAGCATGTATCATTCGGCACATTATTTTGGCGCTAAGACGACATGTTACTCGACAATCTCGAGAATCGATAGGCAATTGCTCGGCAAAGCTGCCAAGCTACTTTGGTGATTTATTCGGCTTATATATTCGGCATATCAACAACTGCAAATTCACCACTTATTCGACACAAACATCTCGGGAATTCGACTAACATTATTCGGCTCCTTGATTACTCGGCAAGACTACTCGACCACACGCGGTAACATGATGCATAGCATTGGACATCCTCGGCACAAAATTACAATTATTAACCGTTATTAACTTGCCTACCTTTTCGACAAAAGTCCCATACTTATTATCTCGGCGTAGAACTAGCATCTCGGCTTGCCGAAATCAACATCTGAATATACAAGTGGATTCGCATCAAATCAAGGAGTCCAAACCCACCAACCCGAGCAGCCAAGAAGTAACCAAAGTTCACTGAAAATTGCGATACGGCTCACATTTTCCGACAACTGAAATTTTCAAAGTTATCAAACTCAAGTTTTACCCAGACCAACGTGAAGTGCTCATTGAGACGAGTCCAACGCAACAAACCGCGTCAAAATCGGAGCTCAAACGAAGCCGTACGGGCCGATCAAAGTTTGCCCAGAAAATAAATTCCTTCGCTGGAGAAGACAACCCAGCATGATATGCAGAAATAATCCTGTGCTTCGCAGTTGCATTACACCCTATTGATCTGAGCCGTTAGATCTATTTTGGCTGTAATAACGCCATCGGGAGTCTGATCACAGCAATCCAATAGTCCTTTCCAGCTATTTGATGCATTCTGCGTCCATCCGTACGGTCAAAATATGCAATTTCAGCTCGCAATATATATATATTAAATAAATAAATAATTATAGATTTTATTTTAAAAATTGAGCGCAATGACTCATTTCGCATTTACCAAGCAGGCTACTTTGTCTCGGCTTCATTCCGATTTCGCCACGTCACCGAATAGGGGCACAAAATCTGTTTCAAATTGTTATCAGTCTACTCAGCAATTTTGTCCCAAGACAATTTTATTCCTTTCGAATAACCAATGTCATTCAAAAGCAATGGGGCAAATATACGTTATATAAGAAGCTCAACTTCACTAAATTGGCAACCATTGCCAACTAAGTTCTTAGCAAATTTAACTCCGAAGGAATGCTGACACACCGCAAAGCTAAGAAAAATTGCCGACCAAACGATCGGCACAATCACCGACCCAAGTGTAAACAGACACCGATGTTTTGACAACCAGTTACTTGGCAATGCATCAACTTTACTTGGCAAGATTATTCGGCCATTATCAATTCAACATTATACATGATCATTATTCGACCGTGCATCAACTTTATTTGGCTAAGCAATATTATTTGTCAACTTTATGCATTGTCAAACTTTATGCAGCAACATTGGCCACAATATTTGGCAACTTTATTCGCCTAACATTATTTGGCAAAACAATTGCCCACTGGGACATTAGTCAATTTTTTGCTTTCCAATCGGGGCACATCAGCCGATCATCATCTCGGCACCTCTGACATGTACGCATACTCGGCCAACTTGGTACAAACATTACAAGAATGTTTACTTGAGTTACAAACTCCCAGTCCTTTTCACACAGCTTGAAGCAAGCGCCTGTTTTGGGGCAATCGGTAGCTTGCATATTTTTGCGCGCCGTCATTTCACCAAAGCCGAATCTTTCTTGCAACATAGGGCAATGGGAATCTACATTCCTCCCGACTAACACCTGTCATTCAAAAGCAATGGGGCAAGTCTACCTTGGACTAAAACGCAAACCGAACAACTCGGCAATTAAATAGCTGGCCCAATATCTACTCGGCAATTCCATACAAGCAGAGCAATATTATTGGTGATTAACACGTCCACCTTATTCGGATACATTATTCAAAAGTCCTTGCCATATTGGCACTTAGTTGCCACTTAAAATTAGCAAAAGTCTCCGAGTACAGCGTAATCTTCGCACTCGGCACAGAGCGCCGTTAGCAAAGGCCTACACCCTTGACAGGGGTTATAATACCGCAGGTCTACACCGTCTCCAGGGGGTAATAATATCGTGGTCCATTTTTTGATTGATATATCTACTTTATTTAAATCTGTCTTACTTGATTCAGGTAATCATTTCCGTGCTTAGCATATAGAAATATTTATAGCTCGGCATAAAATTCCATATTTGGAAGCAATCTTTACACTCAACAATATATTACACCCTTGCCCGGGGTTATAATACTGCGGCTTACACCCTTGCCCGGGGTTATAATACCGCGGCCTACACCCATGCCCAGGGGTTAGAATACCGTGGCCTACACCCATGCCCAGGGGTTAAAATACCGTGGCCTACACCCATGCCCGGGGGTTAAAATACCGTGGCCTACACCTATGCCCGGGGGTTAAAATACCGTGGCCTACACCTATGCCCGGGGGTTAAAATACCGTGGCCTACACCTATGCCTGGGAGTTAGAATACCGCGGCCTACACTCTCACTCGGGGGTTATATTACCGCGGTCTACAGCCCTTGTCCGGGGGTAACAATACCGTGGCCCATCATTATGATTTGTTTGTATTCCTTTCTGGGTTTTAGCTCAACCCCCCTCATCTTATGATCAAAACATACGTACATTTATACATACATTCAAGATATACGTACATTTACACATACATTCAAGCATGCATTCAAGCATACATGCAGTCATCCATTCATATGTTTTATTCATTTATCAAATGTATTCTTTGTCAAAGGACCTAACATCTATTTGAACAGCATAACTCGGCAATAAAACTCTCATTCCTTCTACCGAAAACAACGAAAGTTTTGGGGCAATTGTGGGAGCCAAAAAATAATATATATCAACTTATTGGGCTAACCCAAACAAGGCTTGCTAAAGCCCCAACTATTGGGCCTTTTCGGCCCACCCCCGTCTATAAAAGGAAGGGACCTCATAACATACAGGTATGTTCTCATCTTTCTACACACAACACACACCCCTTCAAATGCATATACTATTTCTTCCTTGATACAGGGACTGACTTCATCATCGGAGAGTCCCCGGCCGGCAACCTCGGTTGGGTGGCACCGACTATGTTCATCATTGCAGATCTACAGGGGTGAAGCTCTTCTCTTCGTTGGATCTCCACAACATCCATGTGAGAGGATATTTCATGGTCTCACAAGAATGTAGAGGCATTTAGAAGCTCTCTATTTTAATTATTAATATTTACAATGTTTATCATTCTTTTATAAATAACTTTTTTGAATAGCACTAATGGGCAATTTTTTCTATTTAAAATATAGATTGCCTCATGTAATTTTAGAAATTGCAAATATTTGTTTGTCAAAATTTTTTATTCAACAAAATTAACAAGACAAGTAAAATTGTTAACTATTATTCTATACAATAATAAAATTACATGAATTGTTAATTGAAATAGATTTATGATATCATTAAAAGCAGTTAATTGACTCGATGATTTATTAATAAAATGGATCATTTGTTGTGCAATTTGATACTTGAAAGCACAAGATGTATTTTCAAAACCACAAGGGACAATTTATATTTTAAACAAATTTCAATGAGTATATTTGTAATTTACCCTAGTTTTAAAATTTAAAAAAAAAAAAAAAGATGTCGTGTCTACGCAACAATTAATCACTATTTTTTTCAAAATTATTTATTTAACTAAAAAAGGTTTAATTACAAATACACTACCTTATATTTGATGAAATACGATTTGTCTCTATAGTTTTAAAAATTACATTTCACCCCTCAAAATTTCTAATTTTATAACAAATTGTCTCTTTTATTAATAATTCATCAAGTCAATTAACAGCTTTTAATGATGTCAGAAATTTATTTTAATTAAAAATTTAACTAATTTTATTATTGGATAAGAAAGCAGTTAGAAATTTTATTTTTTTAAAAATTTTGATAAGGAGATATTTATAATTTTTCAAATTAAAGAATGCAATCCGTTTGTTAAACAAATCTCAAAGAGTATATTTGTAATTTATCCACTAAAAAAATCAATACAAAAATAAAATTCTCAAACGAGACCTTAATAGAAAATGATTATAAATCAGTTGAAACTTGATTTAATAGGCAAAATATCATTTCAAAATTTAAATAATTTAAACCATATAGCTAAAGTTTTACCCTTTTTTTTTTATTACTATTTTGAATTAATTACCCATTACAACCAATTTAATATGTGTTTTTAAAATTTTGTTTGGGATATATTATATAAATATTCTTTTTATCTTTTTTAAATTATACTACCCTTTTATTTTTTTACATATATTTTTATAAAAATTAAAAAAAAAACACTTATTTAAATCCTCTAAAAAATCATGATACGAAATTTAAAAAATAATGAGGGGGCAAAAGTTAAAAAGAAGAAAAGAAGACGCCTTGCTGGGCGCAATCGAGCCGCTTGTTGCGTCCTCTTTCCACCGCTTCCAGTCATTTCTCTCTCGTTCACTGTTTGTTTCTTCTCTCCTACTAGTATCTCTCTCTCTCTTTCTCTCTCTCTCTCTCTCTAGACTATAATCTGTGAAAACTCGCAATTGATTGAAGAGATTTGGGGGTAAAAATGGAGGGAGTACAGGACACGGCGACGATGAGTAGCTCGGCACCGAATGCAATTGCGAGTTCGCCACCGCCTTTTCTGAGCAAGACCTACGACATGGTGAACGATCCATCTACGGACTCGATCGTGTCGTGGAGTAACAATAACAACAGCTTCGTGGTCTGGAACGTCCCTGAGTTCGCTAGAGATCTCTTGCCACAGTATTTCAAGCACAACAACTTCTCTAGCTTCGTCAGACAGTTGAACACTTATGTGGGTTTCTTTCCCTTTCTTGAATTTCTAATAATTATTCTCTCATCTTATCTGGGTTTTCATTAATTTTATGATTCTTGATAGTCCAGTTAGGTTTTTATTGAATTTAAGTTTCATTGAAATATTGGGGGATTAGTGCTTCATGGGTTATATTCATGTCACAGACTCAGTGAAATTTGATGGAATTTTGTCTATGAATGTGAAAATTTGAGTGAGTGGTTTGTAGTTCTGGGTTTACCCTCTTAATTACTGTTCAATTATAAATAATTTTTAATAAAAATAAATAAAATTTGTTATTGTAAATTGGGTTCTCTGGTAAAGGTGGCTTCCCAAAAGAAATTCTGACACTGGAAAATAAATGCTATTGTGGTACCAAAAAATTATGGAAACAATTTGTCAGTCTATCAAACAGTTGTGATGGTCTCAGGGCAACATTTTTAACCATTATGTCATGATCAAAATCACTTTAAATTATATTCCAATGATATATATATATATATATAAAGAGGCAGTGCTTATCTAGATAATGGTTGGATATTCTGAATGACCTGTTGAGCCTATCTAAATAAAGAGGCAGAGGCAGTGCTTGCTGATCAAACTTTATTCTTTATTTTATTTCTCTGATTGTATCAAGGGTTTTGTCTTTGATTACTCTTTGACCTTTGTACAAGCATCAGCAGTCAATTTAGTTTTATAAGGAGTCGTATGGACCTTATGCTATATAAACATGAACTAGTTATATGCTTCATTAACAAACACAAATCCTTATAACTGTGCTAGAGAATTGTATAGTTTTCGTTTTGACTATCGCACAAACTATTTTTTTAATCTAATTTTTGTTTGCTATGTTTTTCTGTTTTAGTTGGCCTTCCATGGTGTTGCTGTTGTGGATATGTGAACAGTTCAATCGCCAGTCTAACATAAATTTATCATATTACGCTTCATACCTTCTATCACAATGACTTTTTGTTTCAATCTACCTTTCCTTATGTTAATTGCATCGATCTGCATCTTTAGGCTGTTTTTGGTTCACGGATTTGGAAAGGGTTTGGAAAACGGAAGGAAAAAGGTGTGTGAATTGTAGGTGAAATATAGTTATATTTCATTCACATTTTACATATCTTTTCTCTTTATCTTTCCAAATCCCTACCCAAATTCTTGAACCAAACACTGTTAAAATGTTTCATTAATCTTCGCTATGAATTTAATAATCCAAGTTGCATTCCCTGAATTCCATCATACTTTTCAAAGATATAAAGAATTTCTACGATCTGCTTTTTACCTTATTAAAATTAGATAGTTGAGATTGAGTTTCTTCTACCATTCTTTTCCTATTTTCTGTACAGTTTTCTTTGTCATTTCATGTTGTGAATTGACCTTAATTTTGTTTTTTTTTTGTTTTTATAGTTTTCTTATTTATTTGACCAAGCAGGGTTTCAGGAAGGTCGATCCAGATCACTGGGAGTTTGCCAATGAAGGGTTTCTTAGAGGCCAAAAGCACCTTTTGAAGATCATTAGCAGGAGAAAACCCGCGAATGTACATAGCCATCAACAATCTCCTAAAGTCCAAGACAAACCAGTGGGTTCTTGTTTTGAGGTAGAAAAGTTTGGGCATGAGGAAGAGATTGAAAAACTTAAAAGGGATAAGAATGTCCTCGTGCAGGAGCTTGTCAGATTGAGGCAACAGCAACAAGCAACCGATCATCAGTTGCAAGCAGTTGGGCAACGCGTTCAGGTGATGGAGCAGCGGCAGCAGCATACGATGTCATTCCTTGCGAAGGCCATGCAGAGCCCTGGCTTCCTAGCCCAGTTAGTAGAACAGAAAAATGAAAGCAACAGGCGCATTTCTGGCGTTAACAAGAAAAGGAGACTTCCTAATCAAGAAGAAGAAAGTAATTCAGTCAGCAAGCATGACACTGCTTCACCTGATGGACAGATTGTTAAGTATCAACCATTAATGAATGAGGCAGCGAAAGCAATGCTGCGGCAAATCTTGAAAATGAATGCATCTCCTAGGTTAGAATCGACAATCAGTGGCCCCAGTGGCTTCTTGATTGATAACATACCATCTCCTCCCCAAGCATTGGATAGGGGTAACACCTCCAATCGGGTTTCAGGAGTGACCCTTTCAGAGGTACTACCGATTTCCTCTGAGTCGTATTTATCAACAGAGTTGGGAATGCCTGTCAGTTGTCCTTCACCTGCTGTTTCTGAGATCCAATCTTCTCCTTGTGTGACATCTGGCCCAGCTAAAGTAGCTCAGTTCCCTGAAATGATCATTAATTCACAGGAAGATACAGTTCTGCCCAACTTCTCTCAAGTACAAGGAATCATGCCAGAAAGCACCGTTGAAGTCTCTGACTTGAATTCTGGGACTGGAAATACAGGTTTTATGGATTCGATGTCTGGATTCATTGATGGGTCAATGCCTGCTGTGACTGACGACTTTTCTTCTGATACCGATGTTGATATCATGCTGGATGATATTCCCAAGCTTCCAGGCATAAATGACGTTTTCTGGGAACAATTTCTCTCAGTAAGCCCACTTACCAGGGACACAGATGAGATTAATTCTAACACATTGGAATGCTGTATTGGCAAGGAACTGGATCGGCAAACAGGTTGGGATAGTGGATGGGACAAGACCCAACATATGATTCACCTTACTGAACAAATGGGACTTCTTGCAGCAGAGGCCAATAGGGGGTGATCTTGTCTTCCATATTGTATATCGTGTCTTGTGATCTGGAGGTAAGTTTTAGACCTGCTATTTAAGCCAAGTTTGGGAAGACTAAATAAGTGTACTTTTTATCTTTTTGGACTAAAAAATTGAGGTTGAAAATATGGATGTTTGGGTTAACTTTTTGACTTTTTATGAAAAAATGTGTAATAAAAAATTGTAAAAATTGGTTTTTAGAGGAAAATTTGAATTGGGAGTTGTGCAGCCGTAATTGTTGACTTTTGGTGAATAGTGTTAACTTTTTAACTTTTTGAGTAACTTTTTGACTTTTTGGATTATATTAGACATCCCAAACTTAGCCTTACTACATTGACCATTTGAACTTAATGATCTCTTCAGCAGAAAAGGGAAAAAATAATACAATCCCACTTTTAGAGAGAGAGAGAGAGAGAGAGAGAGTCATTTTCATCCCACTTCACTAACTCTGTGGCAATCAGCTGATAATTAGAGCATTACTTGCATCACTAATTTTCTTGCATTCTGGCATCCCAAGCCAGCCCTAGTATGTTTCTTGTTTGGTTCCCCCTTTGAGTATTTACTGTTTTTGATATTGCTGAGATGATATTCTTCTGTTTTTGGCAGCTTTTGTCTTTAGTGGACTTTTTTCCAAACTTTTTGAATTTTGCTTTCAGTTTTCTGTTCTGTCAAGTTGAGTAAAACGTAAAAGGCTTCTTATTTTTGAAAATTTTTAAGAAAAAAGTTGGCTAAAGGCAAAAAAAAAAAATCAACAAAAGCCCCACTAAAAAAGCCAATCTCAAACATCAGTCAGGTTTTGTTGTTTCGTTTGCTGATTATTTCCTTAGTATTGGTATATTTGTTGCACTGAAATCCCGGAGTCTGAATTTTGTTTGCATGCTTCAATGTAGTATCATACAGAGGCTTTGAATATTGTTGAGTTTCCCACATCTTATGGTTTTTTTTTGTACAGGTTGATCTTCTGCACTGCTGGGCAGACAAAGGTTTTTTGTTGAAAGACTGATGAGCAGTTGTGTTTGAAACTTCAAGAATTTTTTTCCTTCTTTTTTTTCTTCTGTATTTCATAGCCTTCCTTATTTTAAATGCATGGTTTATACGGAGACCTTTTTATGTTTAACGTTTATGATGCAATATAATCCTGTGAATGAGGTATAAATAAATACCCTCCTTGATACCAGTCTTTGTAGGATGAATTATTTAGGTCTGCACCATAAGATTTATGGCAATGGAAAATTTTAATCCTTGTCGTAACTGTTTGCTCATGGATTAATGGTTCCACATTATACCAGATCCTTCAGCAGGCAGGGGATTCAAATTTAATGACTTCCACTGGAAACATTCATGAGAATTTATCTAGGGGATGGATTGCCATAGATAATTTATACTCAGAGTTGGGTTTTGGTTGTGACACTCGTCTTGTCTTCTTTTTATTTATTTTTTATTTTTAAGGTAAGATAGTAATGTGTTCTCTTATTCACATCGGCATGTGGTTAGCTTCCCGATCAGCAAGGCCATGTATGTATTTAATGTTGGAAAATTTTGGTTTATAGGCTTATTTTGGGCAATATTTGAGTCCAAATTTAAGTGGGGCTTACGCGTTTTTTGAGGTAGGTTCAAGTAGTGACGTGTTTTTTGTCGCATGGCAAGTCACATGGTGAAGACGGATTATTAAAACTATTTGAGTGAATGAGAAGTTGATGTTTTCAGGTTCGTGAAATGGAAAGTTGAAGAGTCAAATGTGGGTTATCTGGTTTTGAGTGTCCCACATAAAAATTTTAAGAGAACTTATATGAGTATATAAGTTTTAAGTTGACATATTTGGGTTGGGTCCCAAGGGGCACCCTAAGTTTTGTAAGGAAAGGAGTTATGGACAAAGTGGGCTTGACCTAAATCTACGACATGTAACGTTGGGTCAAAGTTTAATTTTTTGAACAAAATTCATTTGAATTTTTTCCAAGTTTTGAGGGAAAAATTTGAAATCCTAATGGATTTATTCAAACATTTGCGTCAAAATTTGAATTGGAATTTTATTTTCCAGAATCAATGCCTCTCCAGTCACCTCTCTTCAAATTCCGATCACACTTGTTCGAAGGGTTGTCTGCCCTTTTGAACAGACACATCTTGGCCTATAAATACAGGGTCTCTTTAGCAAATTCATTCATTCCAAATTTCCTTTATGTTTTCCTTTTGTACTGCATTGTTTTTCATTTAATTCATGGAGTTTTTAGATAGTTGTAAAACTCTAGTTTGGTTCACTAACAGATTGTTTGTAGTGCTATTACAATCTCTGGTTTTAATCATTATATCCTGGGAAAGAGACGCCATTAATCTGTGAACACTTGTACGGCGGTGAATCTGTCTTAAGGACAGAATGTCACACATTTAACTTGATCATCGTCTTACTGGTTTTATTTTTCAAAACACGAACTTTCTGTAAGTATTTTATTTGTTTCAGTTTTATTTTGTTTTTTACACAAAAGATTGTTCCAACAATTTTAAGATAGAGTCGAATTATTCTGTTTATATAAAAAATTTCATTTGTTTCCTTCCAAATTTTCTTCGTAGCTTGATTGCAGAAATTATTATCTGTGTCAAGTTTGTCAAAATTTAATTTTGGATTTTCATAAAATAATATTTTAGGTTTTTCATTAATTAAAATTCTGTTTTTCAGTATTCTAATTATTGAAGTTTATAAAAATAATATTATGTGTGGAGTTGATTTGATTAATTAAAGCTTATTTTCAAATTATTTTGAAATAAAAGTTATAACTTTTTCTTTTTTTTTTTACAGAATTATATTCTGTGTTTTTGGCTTAATTTTTTGCGTAGTATACAATTCTAATTATAATTCTATTTTATAATTTAGAATTCAATGGCTCTGGCGCTCAAACTTTTGATCACCGGTGTTATATTTGTTTTATCCCTCCTACTGTGGTGCAGTCCCAGTAAATCACAGGGAAAAGCCAAAAAAGTTCATAGGAGCTGATTTTAAAAGATTACAACAGAAAATGTTGTTCTATCTTACAACATTGAATCTGACACGTTTCCTTCGTAAAGATGCTCCTATTTTGACAAAAGATGAAACCAATTGACAAGTAGTTGTTGCGGTCGATGCTTGGAAGCATGTGGATTTCCTTTGTCGTAACTACATCTTGAATGGGCTTGATAATATATTGTATAACGTTTATAGCCCTAGCAAGATGACAAAGGAATTATGGGAGTCATTAGAGAAAAAATACAAAACAGAATATGTTGGCTTGAAGAAATTCGTGGTGGGCTAATTTCTGGATTTTGTGATGGTTGATTCAAAGATTGTAATCAGCCAAGTTTAGGATCTCCAACTTATCCTACATGACATCCATGTAAAAGGCATGTCACTAAACGAGTCTTTCTAAGTTGCTATCCTAATTGAAAAATTACCACAATGATGTAATGAATTCAAGAACTATCTCAAGCACAAGCGCAAAGAAATGATTTTGAAAGAATTAATTGTGCTACTGAAAATTTAGGAAGACAATCGGACTTCTGATAAGAGGGTTGGAAAGCATCCTATGGAGTCCAAGGCTAATATGGTAGAACATGTACCAAAAGCAACGAAACGAAAATATACCAAAGAAAGTTCCTCACAAGACTCTAAGGGAGGGAAAATTAAGAAATTCAAGTTTAATTGCAAATGATACATCTCTGACAAAGAAAGATACCAAGCCAAAGATTGTTGTAACAAGCGTAAAAGAAAAAGAAGCTCAAGTAAGAAACATGCTCAAGCCAATATCACCGAAGTGGACTGAATCTCCAATGGTGTTGATGACATAAACCTTTCAGCTGTGGTGTCCGAAACCAACCTTGTTGGAAATCTCAAAGAATGGTTGGTGGACACTGGTGCTACTTGTTACATCTGTGCCAACAAAAAGATGTTCTCCTCCTATTCTGTGGTGGAGAATAGAGAACAACTGTTCATGGGCAACTCCTCGAGGTCTAAAGTCGAAGGACAAGGAAACGTTATTTTGAAAATGACATCTGGAAAGGAACTCACTTTCAACAATGTACTGTATATACCGAACATTAGCAAGAATCTTGTTTCCGGATCTTTGTTGAGTAATAATGGGTTTAAGCTAATTTTTTAAAGTAAGAAGTTTGTACTTACCAAAAACGAAATGTATATAGGAAAAGGTTACATGAATGACGGTATAACACCCGCCTCCTTGATTACTTGTTAAAATAGACGTCACTTTACCTATGTGTCTTTATGTGATTTATATGCTAATATGTATGAAAATTATGTGCCATGAATTGTTTGATATATGTGTAGAGTAACAGATATGATAGTGTGTGAAAAGACATGTCTGATTCGTTAAATTGACAGGGTAAATTAAATGTTGGACGATGTGGTTAAAGCCTAATTCACCTTAGCAAGATTAAGTTGGAGTGAAGTTAATTAGGCTATAATGAGGATTGACTCGATTAAGTGAATTGGATTGAATTTAGTTAAGCTTAAAATTTGATTAAAGAAAATTGAGACTAACTCATTAACTTATTAACTCAAGTCAACAAAGAGGAATAATGGTTGTTGTAGAGGCAACTTGAGAGAGAGCCCTAGAAGTAGAAGAAAGAAAGAGGAAGAAGAGGAGTAAGAGAGCTCAAGCTAAATCTTCACCAATTCACCCATCTAAGATAAGAAACTTTCCTTTTAATTTCAAAAATTGAAGTTGTCTACCCATGGAATCCTAGAAATTAAGAGGAATTAAGAAGTTGGGTAGTGTAAAGTGATGATAGGAACCCTAAGGTGAAGAAGTGAAAGGAGCAAGCTTTTATCCTTGTAATACATGGCATTATTCATGCTTTCTCACTTGCATCTTGCTTGAATTTTGGGATTTGAAGAGAAAATTTCAAGGGTTTTAACTTTAACACTCAACCTTTGCATACAATGAGATTGTACACCTAAAGTTCATGATTTTATAGTCTTATTTAAGTATTGAGCCTTGCTTTATTATTTGACGTTGGAAGTATTCCATCCATAGGGTTTTTAAGTGTTTTTGAGCCTTCTTGTATGGAAAATGAGCTTGGGTTTGAAGAAGGGAAAAACTCTATTTTCAGCAAAAAATTCACACTGGTTTTTCACCCAGACCACTCAAGCGGCCTGGGCCACTGCACGAGCAGCCAACCTTGTTTTGGCCAAAATTGCATTTTGAAGTTCGCCCGCTCGTGCGGCCAAGGCCACCGCACGAGCGACCAAACCACCGCACGCGCGGCCAACAAAGACAGCCTAGTTTGATTTTCCTTTTGTTTTCTCTACCTTCCAGGCCTCCAATGGCATGATTTTCAATTGTTTTCCATGAGCATATACATTGTATGAACATAAGAGAAAATGCAAGAATGCATGAGATCGGATTAAATAATAAGTACGGACCAGTAACAGACAAGTTGGTAACACTGTAGATTGAACCATTGTGCTTTCGTGTGTCTATGTAGGTCAAATGTCGCATCCTAGCCATGTGCCACACGGAACTAACTGTGAGTGACAATGTAGTAAAGCTATTTTTGAGTAATAATTCTTTCTGATTATTATTGTTCTTGTTTAAGCTTGTTCTACAATGATATGATTTATTAAATGAATGAGTCCACTCCATGCAATATGCTCACGTGGCCCATGCCCGATGGTAACAATACCGTGGTTTTATTCATGTTGCCCTTACCTGGGAGTAATAATACCGTGGTTTATATTCACGTGGCCTTTACCCGAGGGTCATAATACCGTGGTCTATGTTCACCTAGCCCTCGCCCAGGGGTAACAATACCGTAGCCTATACTCACGTGGCCGTCGCCTAAGGGTAATAGTACAATGGCCAGATATGTATGAGATATTGAGTTATATGATTATGATTTGAAAGACTAACATTTGTGCACATAGATCCATATGATTGCTCTATTTCTAACCTCTTTACACATTGTTATTCACTAGGCTTTGACTCACAGTTTATATTTGTCATGTAGGTGATCAAGCTCAAGAAAGGACTTGAGGGCGTCAACCTATCTTTTAGTTGTCAAGCTAACCCTTTTGGGTCTAACTCTACGATTTTTTTTTTTTTGGTGGTGATGTATTCACTCTTTTGTTAAGTGATCATGTGTCTCATATCAAAGATCTTGTGTTATATATATTACGTAAGGGAATAATTCCCTAAGTATTGTATATGCTTTTGGTACATGTTTATGATAGTAGATGATTGTGCAGTGATACATACAGAGTTGTTTGTTCATTTTAGTTCCACAGCTCATTGGACGATGTTTTGTGATATTATTGGTTTCCATTGACTTTATACTATTGGTATTAAGCAAGCAAGCCTTTGGTAATCTTGGATTATTGGCCAGTTACGTCTCTAATCTTGTGGGGTGGAGGTTAGATCGTGACAGATGGCCTTTTCAAAATGAATGTAATGATTATTGTATTTCCTATGATTAATAAAAATACATTTTCTTCTTACTTGCTTGAGTTTTTAAATTTATGGCATGGTAGACTATGACATATTAATTATGGATCTTTGCGTAGATTAATTAATATGGAATGTTTACCTAAATTTGAAATTGATCCAAATCATAAATGTGAAATTTGTGTTGAGACAAAATTAACTAAAACTCTTTTTCATTCAATTGAAAGGAGTACTGAACCACTTAAATTAATTCATAGAGACATTTATAATTTTAAATTAATTCAAACCAAAGGTACTAGATATAGTTATGTTTATTTAATTCGAACCACGGTTGAAGCTTTAGAAAATTTCATTCAATATAAGAATGAAATTGAAAATCAACTTGGTAAGAAAATTAAAAATTCTAAGAAGTGATAAAGGTGATGAATATGAATCACATTTTGGTGATTTTTGTAAAGAATATGGAATAATTCATCAAATCACCACTCCTTACTCACCTCAACAAAGTGGAATTGCTAAAAGGAAAAATAGAACTTTAAAAGAAATGATGAATGTCATGCTAATAAGTTCTGGATTATCTCAGAACTTGTGAGAGAAAACAATACTTTCTGCTAATTATATTCTTAATAAAGTACCCCGAAAGAAAGTGAATCAAACACCTTACGAAATGTGGCATGAGAAAGTACCATCCTACAAATATTTAAAAGTGTGGGGGTATTTGACTAAAGTGACTATTCCTAGTTTTAAAAAGACTAAGATAGATCCGAAAGCCGTTGATTGCATATTCATCAGTTATGTCAAGTATAGTAGTGCATATCGATTTTTGATTCATAAGTCAGAACACTCAAAAATGCATGTAAATACTATTATTGAATTTAGGAATGTATCGTTCTTTGAACATGTGTTTCCTAATAAAACTAGACAAGAGAATAGTACTATCAAAAGATCTTATGATGCTATTACTAGCCATGATCACGAAAATGGTCAAGTACAAGAGTAAAAGATATATCAAAATGAAGAAGAGGAATTTAGGCGTAATAAACGTTTTAAAATCTCAAAATCTTTTAGTTCATATTTTCTAAAATTTTTGTTAGAAAATGAGCCTTTAACTTTTAAAGAAGTTATGTCCAGTCTTGAAACTCCTTTATGGAAAGATATTGTAAATAGCGAAGTTGGATCCATCTTGTAAAATCACACATGGAAATTGGTGGATTTGCCACCAGGTTATAAACATCTTGGACGCAAGTGGATTTTCAAGAGGAAAATGAAAGCAGATGGATCAATAGACAAATACAAGACAAGACTAGTGATCAAAAGATATAGACAAAAGGAAGGTTTTGATTACTTTGACATATACTCACCAGTTACTAGAATAATATCCATTAGAATGCTAATTGCCATTGCGTCTTTATACAAATTACAAATTCATCAAATAGATGTGAAAACAACTTTCTTAAATAGTGAGTTAAATGAAGAAATCTATATAGAACAACCACAAGGATTTTCTATTCTAGGGAAAGAAAAAAAAAGTATGTAAATTGGTTAAATCATTATATGGTTTAAACCAAGTGCCAAGACAACAGCAGAAGAAATTTGACAAGGCAATGATGTCAAATGGATTTAAAATTAATGAATGTAACAAATGTGTTTATGTTAAAAACACAAACAAGGTTATGTTATAGTATGTCTTTATGTTAATGATATGCTCATCATATGTAGTAATAACGGCATGATTAAAACTACGAAGAAAATGTTGAATAAATATTTTGACATGAAAGACATGGGGATTGCTAATGTAATTCTTGGTATGAAATTACCAAAACATCAGAAGGATATACTTTGTCACAGTCATATTACATTAAGAAAATACTTGACAAATTTAGCAAATATGATAATCATCTTGCTAGAATACCTGTGGATGTTAATTTGTTTATTTCTAAAAATGTACAGGAAAGTATTTCTCAGTTAGAGTATGCCCAAATTATTGAAAGTTTAATGTACTTGATGAATTGCACTCGCCTAAATATAGCTTATGTAGTAAGTAAATTAAGTAGATATACGAGTAATTTAGGAGTAAAACACTAGAAAGCTATTATGCGGGTTTTAAGATATTTCAAATTTACTCATAACATTGGGCTAAACTATACGAGATATCCAATGGTGCTTGAAGGATATTGTGATGCAAACTGGATATAAGATATTAGAGACTCAAAACCCACTAGTGGGTATGTCTTTACTATTGATGGTGCAGCTGTATCTTGGAAATCTTCCAAACAGACTTGTATTGCTAGATCTACTATGAAATCATAGTTTATAGCTTTAGATAAAGCTAGAGAAGAAGCAACATGGCTTCGTTACTTCCTTGAAGTGTGGCTGAAACTTGTATCTGCTATATGCATACATTGTGATAGTCAATCAGCAATAGGTAGAGTACAAAGTCATATGTATAATGGTAAGTCACGACACATTCGTTGTCAACATAACACCATGAGACAATTACTCTCTAATGGAATTATTTCCATTGAATATGTGAAGTTTAAAGACAATATAGCAGATTCACTAACTAAAGGGTTAGCAAAAGAGTTAGTTGAGAATTCATCGAGGGAAATGGGACTTAAGCCTATTTAATAAGAGTTACCACAACAGAAACCTAACTTAATTGACTGGATATCGCAAGATCTAGTTTCAAAGAGACAACCGAGTTGTGTATAACTCATAAGGATCACTGGAAAGTTGATCTCCTACCCATTTCTATTATGAAATAGTGACATCTGCAGCATGTTAGGATAAGCAATACTTTTAATGATTCTTATATCTAGGAATACCTAGTGGAGTATAGCAGGTACTTTTCATAAGAATCATCTATATGAGTATGAACTGGGTCGGTTCTATGAGTCTTGTAGGGACTACAATTCTCTAGAGCACTTATAAAGTACCAAGTTGTTCATGGCCAAAATGAACACAATCGTGATAACCAAACTGTGTCTGCAAATATGCTGTGTGAGTTTTATTGTCTTGTTTTACGCAAATGGCTGAACAGTTCAAGACATCATGCTCATTGAATAGCTAGTAAATCCGATAGTGTCTCATAAGGGAATGTTCAAAGCCAAAAACTACTTAACCTTTGCAAAATATCTCCGATTTCTGTACTCTTTTTAGAAACATCATGTTGTTGCATTTTTTCTCCGTCAATTCAATTCATGTGGGGGATTGTTGAAAAATTTTGGTTTATAGGCTTATTTTGGGCCATCTTTGAGCTTAAATTCAAGTGGGCCCACACGTCTTTTGAGGTGAGTCCAAGTGGTGATGTGTTCCTTACCACATAACAAATCATACGATGAAGACGGGTCGTCAAAACTATTTATGAGTGAATGGGAAGTTGACGTCGTTTTCGGGTTCATGAAATGAAAAGTTAAAGAGTCAAATGTGAGTTACCATGTTTTGGGTGTCCCACATAGACTTTAAGAGAACTTATATGAGTATATAAGTTTTAGATTGACATACTTGGGTTGGGCCCAAAGGGGCACCCCAAGTTTTGTAAAGAGGAAAGTTATGGAAAAAGTGAGCTTGACCTAAATCTATTACACGCACGCCGCCGCTGCTACCCTTCGGCTGGGTATGGGTTGTGGATCGGGGCTTAATTTTTTGGACAAAATTCATTTGAATTTTTTCAAAGTTTTGCTAGAAAAATTTGAAATCCTAACGGATTTATTCAAATGTTTGTGCCAAAATTTGAATTCGAATTCGAATTTTGCTTCCCATAATTAGTGCCTCTCCAATCACCTCTCTTCAAATTCTGATCACACCTATTCGAAGGGTTGTCTGCCCTTCCGAACAGACACCTCTTCCCCTATAAATACAGGGTCCCTCCAGTAGATTCATTCATTCCAAATTTCCTTTATGTTTTCCTTCTGTGCTACATTGTTCTTCATTTAGTTCATAGAGTTTTCATATAGTTGTAGAACTTAGGTTTGGTTTGCCTAACAGATTGTTTGTAGTATTATTACAATCTGTGATTTTGATCATTATATCTTGGGAGATAGACGCCATTAATCCGTGAGCACCTATGCGCTGACAAATCTATGTTAAGGACAGAGTGTCACACACTAGACTTGATCATCGTTTTGCTGGTTTTATTTCGAAACAAGAACTTTTTGTAAGTGTTTTATTTGTTTCAGTTTTATTTTGTTTTTACACAGAAGACTGTTCCAACATTTAATTCAACATGGAATCTAAAGATTCAACATGGAATTTGAAACTAGCATTGGCAAAACAAAGAATAATTGTGTGCATTTTTGTAGTGTGCATTTTTGCAATGTGTTGCAAGACTAGTAGTTATTGTTTGTTTTAGGGGAATTGTAATTCAGGGTGGACAAAAAAAAATTAACAAATACTCATTTTGTGATAGAATACTACTCAAACATCAGGGCCCGGTTTGTTTGGCCGCTTTAGTGGCCGAATTGGAGTAGGATTGTTGTGGGTCTACTTATAGCACGTTTGGTGTTGTTTGAGAAGGTCAACTTCATAGTCTGAGCGATTTAATAATCCTCCTCAGTGAGGGGATTAGCTTGGCTGGGAAACAAGTGGGATTAAGAAAATAATGAGCGGTTTCAATCTGTCCAGTCTTCTGCCTGGATGTCCACCCAGACATTCGGTACAGTGCATTTTTTTTTCTCTGTGTACAAACATAGCCGATCGGCCAAAAAAAAATCGACTGAACAAAAAAATAGCTGGCCAACCAATTTATTTTATTTTAACAATCCCAAGTGCACCTTTTTTTAAATATTTATTTTAATTTTTTTAATATAAAAATAATTTTTTAATTTATTTTATTTAAAAATAATTTAACAATCCCATCATTAATCGTCTCCCAGACTATTATTGAAACAAATACACTTTTACTTAATCCTCTCACTAACAATCCCCACATTAACAATCTCTTCAGTAACCATTCGCACTCCAACCTAATCCGCCAAATAAATGTGACCCAAGGGTGCAACTCTCTATATTTGTGTAATTCTCTTTTTTTTTCTGTTTATTTTTATTTTTTGCTATTTCCATTGAACTATAATTCCCCTTTGCTTTGAGGGAGTCGGTGGTCAAGCTTTTTCCATTCATGCTTTCTAATATTAATCATGGCAGCTGGTTACTTGTGAACCCTTTTAAGCTGAAAATTTAGTGGTCTTAGACCATGGTCCACTCCATTTATGGTGAGACAATGGTTCAGTTGTCTTCTTTAGACACACACACACACACACACACACACACACACACAACAAAAAAGTAACGAATTAAATATAAAAATCAAGTTGGGACATTATCTCACCTTAGTTTGCTCCAAATAATTTTTCCTTCGAGCTTGTATCCTAAACTCGGTGCTATATGTTTTGTTGCCTGATTGTTAAATCTTGAGGCAAAATCAATTTACTCCCTCTGCATTTTACCCTTTCTTTTTTAAAAATAGTGAAAGAATCTCCATGTCAACATTAACCCACGAGTGAAAAATAGCTTCAACACCCGTCTGCTATGTAATCACATATCATGTTAACCAATTAAACAACACATTAATCCAAATATCCTTAATTTTATAATCTAATTTTTATTTGGACAAAATTACACTAATCTCCTTTTAACTATTGTCCAAAATAAAACTCAGCCTCACTAGTACGGAGAAATCACAAACGTCTCTTAATGGGCCTCTAAACTTAAACCCACTAACAGAAATTATTAATAGACTAAAATGCCCTCATATGTTTAAAAAACAAAAACTTCTTCAGACAAGGTCCATCCTACTCCTTTCCACCCCCAATTGCCACAGTTGCTGCCGCCGCTGCTGCTGCCGCCACCATGACCCACAAGCCAAGCCGCCATCACCTCCACCTCATTCACACCCCCCAACTTCCACCCCAAAGCCACCATTATTGAAACCCCAAAGACATACAATTTCTTTTGCAGTCAAATGAGAAGAATTGAAAAGAATTCACATTTATTGACTATAGCAGACAGACTGTTCACATAATCTGCTGTAATAAAGCTTCATAGTAAGAGGTGGTCTGCCCCCATATCTGAAAAGACTGTACATAGGCGATCAACTTCCAATATTTTATTGTTTAAAAAGAAAAAGAAAAAGAAAATAAAAATACATATATTCAATAGGTAAGCAGTAACTTCAGACACTTTGTGGTCGGACCAGATGTGACCAACTCACCTCAGTCAGCATTTTCAGTAATAGCTTTCACCAAACAAATTGATAAAGAAAGTATGTATTGAAATGACTTCAATTTCATACCAACATTGCTGGTCATGCAACCACAACGATGATCACAATAATCAGAATGATCCCAAAGATCAATAACAATAGACAGGTCTGCACGAAAAGTTTAAAAAAACGTCAGATATTTCTTCCCCACAAGAAAGAAAAAGAAAAGGTTGCTAGATGTCACATTTCTACAACTCGAGGTTCACTCAAATTAGCTGCGCCTTACTTGGTAACTTTCAATTTGAATACAGCAAAACAACCCAACTAGATATTTTACTAACTGATACCATAACTACAATATTAGTCTACAAGCATATACACACACACATATATATATATATATATATAATGCTTTAAAAAAAAGATACTAGGCAATATTGCTTTTATGACTTTTGGCTAGACTGAAAATCTAATGTAGTTCGAAAACGGCTGACTGGTTGAACTCAGAGCTTTAAAAGTTTCAAATGAAAATTTCACCTTGTAATGTCAATACCGCCTAGGACCATAGTTACTGAAGCATAGTATGATGGTCTACATTTAATATTTTAATGGCATGATAGTCTTTTTTTTTTTTTTATTGGGTACATCCGACTGATGAGAAGACCACCAAGAGCCTTTCCACTGGGCCAAACTACTCACTTGGTAGGCTAGGGTACTTGATTTCAATGCAAATACAAGCTAAAAAACTTCAAAGGCAATGAAGCTACAAACATTGATAAGCATTTTGGTGTGATGCATACAAAGCGAAGCCCACACCTTGGATATGATGGAATTAATAGCCTATACTTTCATACACCACTCTAGACAAATATATCATTTAAGTTTATATCACATTATTAAATAAACATTTAAAAGATGAAAATTAAAAATAAATATTTACCAGAGACGAATTAGATTTTTGCATCTTGGATGCTTTTGCCAGATGGGAAGTAGCTTGTGCAGTTCGAGCATGAGAACTATCAATGTTCGAGCTAATGTCATCTGAAGGAAAATAAATTGCAGATTTTGTAAAATAATTAGACTAAAGCTTCATACGATCAACAAAAGGAGAAATTTTACAAATTAAAAAATAACAAATAAATAAAACTAACCAATCATAACTCCTTGCTCATGAACCAGCACCGCCAGATCCTTGAAAATCTCACTCACCTCACCAATCTGCTGCTGAATTTCTTTGATCCCTTGTTCTCTTTCTTCAATAATGGCTTCATTGAAAACACTCTCATTCTCCAACATGACAACCTCTTTCCTGTATTAAATCATTCCTCCAGGGATGAATTGTGAATACAAATTCGAAGAGCATTATGATAAAGTACTTGAAATTAACACAAATAATTATGCTGCAAGGCAGTTTCCTATTTTTAGTCAACTGGATTTAAACTGGTAATTATGTCCTTTGTTCAGTACAGGATTATATGTAATAAAAGGAATAAAAAACCAATATTAATTAATAATAATAATCACTCGAAAAGACACAAAAGTGCTGCAGCTGCAACCCTTTAGCAGTTATTATATCAGTAAGGCTAGGGCCATGCCCCATTTCAGCATTTTTCATCAAAACTGCAAGAAATTGGATCTAATCAAACCAGGGACGAACCATACTTCAACAGGAGTTGATTGGTTGACTACAACATTATTATCACTCGGGAGGAGCACGTTTATAAGAAAGTCCAAATGTTCTAAAATAATTATGAATATAAGTTGGATAGGCAAGCATGTTTAATAAATAATGATAATAAATAACACAAACCAATCAGTAATTTACAGCAATACAACCATTATATTAGTCTCGATACTTGCTAAAAAATCAAGCCTAAAGTTTTCTAGCTCAAGTTTTAACAAGTTGCCCACCTTTTAGATTCCACGAGAAGAGCAAACTGTTCAGAACTCCTTGATGAATCTATATCCAGCTCACTGCTAGCATTGCTGATCAAAATTTAATCAAGGACATTAGATGAAATATTCGAAGTCAATTCGCAGAAAATATGTGAGACACCAACCCAATTCTACATAGAAATCCAATAGAAGTTTTATTAAGTACCAAATTTCAGCCAATACTGACCAAATAATCCATGGTGAAAAGAGACTAGGATCCATATCACAATGTAGGTGTACTCAGAAACCCCCACCCCCCCCCCCCCCCCCCCCCCAAAAATATAGGAGTACTCAATATATCATACTGATCATTGGCACCCGTCATGTGTATAGCTTTGGCAATCTGCTGGGCAGCTAAAGAATGCAGTATTGATAAATGATAACTCACTCATGACTACATCAGTGACAGAAACACATGGTCTAGAATTTTTACTTCTCAGTTTTCCCACACTTCTATGCCCAATCTAATCATCCATAAGGTTCCTTATATAAGTTGAATGTACCAAACGGCTAAATGGCATAGGACGAGTGCGGGGAAAATCTATACCACTAGTAGTGAGTCTGAAAATAATATAAGGTAGCAGAAAGAGTAGATAATAGAGGCAGAATTTAGCTGGCTTATAGTAGCTAGAAGGTTGATAAAATATAGACTTTTTGAAGGGTTTCTAAGAGGGTAATAAAAGGGGCAGCATGCTTGCATAACCTTTTTTGGTGATATTAAGTACTAAACACTTCTATAATGTTTCTCATATCATCAAACAATTCAACATTTTTTGCTCAAAAACAGTTGATGGTTGATGCCAGCTAGGGAACTTGTACAAATTCCTCGTTGAAAGACACTTCAGCCAAGAAACAAACAAATCTATAACACACCCAAGTAATTAATGAGTCTAGCCAACATACCGGGAAGGAAGAACATTCTTAGGAACAAAAGGAGCATATGCAGTCTCCCTCTCAGCTGCAAGTCGTTGGGCCTTCTGAAATTCTCTAAGAACCGACTGGAAATCTTTTGCCAACTTGGCATCAGCAATCTTCTTGCTGGCCTGAAGTTGAATGAAAAAATTTCAAAGCGGTCCTCTGAAGATAACTCTTTCCAAATTACAAAATATAATTTTGACAACGCGTAGGGAAATTTTCCCACAAACAGTGACGCAAAGCTTTGAAAATGAAGTGTAAAAAGTGGTTATCTAAAGGAAATCAAGAAAGAAAGAAAATAATAATCTGTAAAATAAAAATGTATAACATAGAATGCTAATTGCACATGCACTTACACTGACTTCAGTGTGCTGATCTGTTTCACTAGCTTCCTTAAGCTTAGCTGACGCGTCTTTCACCAATTGTCCAATATGTAACCTAGTTTTATGCCTGCCAATGAACACAATTTTATGTAAGAGCTATAAATCACAAAATAAGGGTAGATCATAAAGCAAATCCATCTAAATTACCTCTTTCAATGAAACCCAATAGAAGAATAACTCATTGAGGGAAAAAAAATATAAAAAAAAATACTCCTTTTATAAGGAAAATTGTATACTTATACTGTGTTAATCTCAACTAATTCACTAATAATTCTTCTTCAAAAATTCTTCTTCAAAAATCTAATCGGTGATATCAATTGAACTAAATTTACACAAAATTTAAAATTTAAAATTAAAGGTTAAAATTGAGCGGTTACAAGGACTAAAATGACACAATGACACAAGAGGCCAAATACAGACTAGCAATGTAATTTATCCTAAATTTTTTATAACCAAATCCCACAATTTTTGTGAGAAACAAAACTTAATTTTGAAAGTGGTTTGTCTTTCTCACCTCAATTGTTTGGACCAAATATATAAAATAAAAAAATAGATCCAATCATGCATAATACAACCATTGAACTTGGTTATTGTGTGATCATGATCCTGATCACGAAGAACAAACAACAAATTATATAATACAATGAGGCATTCAAAGCACAAAATCAAAGGGGGGAGAGAGAGAGAGCGCACAGTTTTTGACGGAGTTCAAGGGTGTCCTTGGGGGTTCCAAGGGAATTGACGAGACGTTGGAAGGAGGCAACGGCGGTGTTGATCTGAAAGACGCCGGCGGCGACGGACTGTGAAGGATCCTGTTGTCGGTGTTGGAGATGGGTACCATTGAATGAAGTCAAAGGGCGTCCCGATTCAAGATCTTCAAAGCTCATACTGGTTCTCTTCTGTTCTTCCTTTCGTAAGAGTTGTGAAAATCACTACTCTCTGTGAATTAAATTCAATTGAAGTCAATAATACAGATGTGTGCACGCACATACATCAGGGATGAAAGCTCAAAACAAGGGTTGATGAACAAAAATGACAGATGGGTTAGATTTTTGCTTGGGTTTGGTTGAAAAGTCGGATGGATTAGCGGAGAAAATATAGGTGGGAAGAAGGCAGGAATAATCTACTGAGGGCTAGGTTTCTCTCCGGTCCATGATTGTATTGGATGGAAATGGGGGATACTGCTGTGCCTTGGGGCACAGCAGTTGCTGCTGTCCCTTTGTGGGAGATTATTTTGAATGTTTTTCAATGATCTGAACCGTTCATATTGTAAGGCTCGTCGAGTAGATCATCCATGCAAAAAATCAAGTTGATTGGATACCTGTAGCCCTATAACAAAGCACATTTGTTTTTATAAAAATTAACGGTTAACGTAACTTTCATAAATTTTTGAAAACAATTAGAATCTGATCATGGGGTTATGAATTTCCGATTAATTTGATTTTTTACATGAATAGTAACCTTGACGAACCCTACAATATGAACGGTTCAGATTATCGAAAAATGCTCGAAAAAATCCGCTATAAGGGGACAGCAGTAACTGCTGTGCCTTGAGGCACAGCAGTACCCCGTGTCCGTATTGGATGGTGTTATGCGATCCGTCGAAGTTCATTACGAGTTTTATTTTATTTTGAGTTTTATTTTTATGATTTGAATATTTCAATACATAAAATTCAATGAGTATTTTATTTTATAAAAGATTATATTGATCAAATATCGATCGATAATTATTTGATTGAATTAGATTTTTGTTAATAGTAAATATAATTTTTAAAATAAATTATTAACAAAAATTTGATCAAATCAAGTAGTTATCGATATCCGATCAACGCAATTTTTTATAAAAATAAAATATTCAACAAGCTTTACATATTAAACAGTTCGAATTATCGAAACAGGATTCGTAGTACGCTCCACAAACCGAACAACGTCATCAGGGCCGGAGGGAAAGAGGGACGAGGGAGGTCACATGCCATCTTCAGTTTTGAGAGATTTTTTTTTTTTTTTTTCATATATAAAATGTATTTTTTTTTCTTAACATGTTTTTTGATTAAAAATTTATTGTATTGTTCACAACAAGTAATTATTTGATACTTTGAGAGTATTATGTGGTATTATTTATGTAATAGTTTAAGGCAATATTATAGCGAAAAATCTTATAAATTGAACATAATTGAACTCATTATTTTCAAGCAATTAACAGACTGCTTAGTGTGATTTGTGATTTCTCATGTTTTGAGCATCACGTAAGCAATGTTATATGGTATTCTAAGACTATTTAATAATTTTTATTCAAAACATATCATTTATAAATAATGTCATCTCTTTAATATTTTTCTATCAAATAAAAATTAAATAGATTTTATAATAATTTGTGCTATAAACAATATTTTTTATTTTCTAAAATTAAGAATTTTGATTCATAATTTTTTATGCTAAAATTACAAACTTATATCACCATCCCCACACCGAGTTATTCTACACTATTATAGAATTTTAATTTGTTCCTATTAATAATGAACATGCAATTTTTTATGCTTAAATCTATCTCATAAAATTATTATTATTTTAATGTTCACCATAATTTTTTTTTTAAATAAAAAATTATAATTAATAGTGCCCCCTCTAACTCAATTTTCTAGCTCCGCCACTGAACACCGTTAAATCTACTTTGTGAATTGAAAAAATTATTTAGGATTCATGAAGCACCACGTATTTATACTCTAATAATTATATACTATATTTTTTTATTATTTTTCACTTATTTAATACGAAAGAGGAATTATAGAGATCCTTGGTTGTTTAAGATAATCTAAATAAGTACACTTTTTAACTTTCTGTGAAATATGAGTTGGACATGAGTTGAGTTTGAAGTAATGTAATAGAGAGGTAATGTGACTTAAACAAGATAGTAACTTTTTGACTTTTTTAAGTTATGACAAATAAGACCTAAATAACCGACGGAGCTACCGAATTCCAATGTGACATGACATGTATGTAATGCTCAACTCACCATTTCAAAATCAAAAATATTAGTAATTTTAAAAAGTTTATCAGATGTCTTATATGAGATATTTTGTAAAATTTTTAATAAAATTTTTGAGGTTAAGTTTGGCATATGACAAAAAAGTTAAAAATTCAAAAAGTTAAAAAGTTAACAATATTCACCAAAAGTCAACAATTACGGCTGCACAATTCCGAATCCTAATTTTTCTCTACAAATTAATTTTTACAATTTTTTATTACACATTTTTTCATAAAAAGTCAAAAAATTAATCCAAATATTCATATTTTTTTCCTCAATTTTTTAGTCCAAAAAAATAAAAAGTGCACTTATTTAAGACACTCCAAACAACCCCTAAGATCTATAGCAACCCCGGTCTTTTCCCTTTTGATTATTGTATTCGGACTTATGTTCCGTAGATTCTATTGTCTTATTATTATTTGTTGTTGTCCTTTAATTCCTTATTCTTGAGTTATAGGATGTTTTGGGCAGATTGATTGCAGGTTGGTTGAGTTTAGAAACCAAGTGTTGATGTTCAGTTTTTGGCTTGTCCGCTCGAGCGGGGAGTTTAACGCTTCGGCGAGGACTTGTTGTTCCTTGTCCGCTCGAGGCGGGGTTTTGGCGCTCGTGCGGGAAAAACACCCAACCAATATTTCTTCTTGAGGTTATGCGCCGGCGAAGTTGGGCGCTCGGCGAGTCGTATGATGTCCGCCGGCGGGGTTTGTCCGCTTCGGCGGGCGTCTGGGTATAAAATCGTGTTTTGACGTTTTAAAAGCTTTTGAGCCCTTTCGGTTTATAAAACCCTAGGTTCTGAGTTTTTCTCTCCCACTCATCTTCTCTCCTAGGATTGATCTAGTTAGGGTGGTTTTTATCCTAGTTGCTTTACAAAAAAAGATAGAGAGTGAGGGCTTTCATTTAATTGAACAAACTTGAATTTGGAGCACTTTGGAATTTGGGCTATCATCTTCGTCTTCTTCTTTTTGGGTTCTTGCTTCGAGGTAGGGATTTCCTACTCCATTTATACGTTTTAATCCTAAGTGTTGGTATTTCGGTATGTGGGGGTAGTTTGGTAATTTTGGGAGAAACCTTAGGGTTTTGGCTTAGATTAATTGGTATAATTAATTTAAGGGAAGAATGTGGAATTGGGTTTAATTCATGAAGTTGGGAAAATTATGAGATTAATGATATAGTTGGGTAGTTTAAATACTCACGTATGAGAATGTTGATTTTTACATTCATTGTGTATTTATTTCTTGTTTAGAAATAACTGTTTTGGGCTATCGGTGGAAGATAGTCGTGATTGTTGTAGACCTTGCATGTGGCTTAGGTATAACTGGAATTAAGTCACTTATGTTGTTGTTGAATTATCTGAGAACATTACTTGTATTGATTATGTGTTGTATATGGCAATTGTGTGTTTCATTGCATATGCATGTTATTTGGAGAAGATAGGGGATGAACTCTACGGTTTAGGGGAAGATAGGGGATGTACCTCTAGACCGGATTTGTTGGGAGGAGATAGGGGATGGACTCCAGTAGCATCACTCATATGTGTGCTTATTGATATTAGCAATATTGCTATTTGTTGTTGATATGATACATCATTATAATGTGTATCAGTTGGAAGTATGGAAGTGTTGTGGTTTGAGCGTTAGTCTCATTTATTTTTGTGACATCTGGATCACTATTATAGTTGGCCAGGTTCTGAGCCATAATGATATAATTGGGAAGTTAAATAAATATTGGAAAGTGAAAGGTGTCATAGACAATATGTCATAGACAATGTACACATACGTGTCATGAAATTGGAAACTGATTATCTTGTGTTAACCATGTATCGAATGCTAATGCTTTAGTTAATTCTTATACTTGGTTTAGTATTTTTCTATTGGGCTGTGGCTCACCCTATATGGGAACTTCATTTTCAGGTTCAGGTGGTTCACAACCTCCAAGGACTTAGCTTGTGAGGATTTGGACTCGAAGATTTGCTTTATTTTATTTGTTTTATTTGAACTACTTGTAAACTTTCAAGCCTAAGGTTTTATTTGTTTTTGAGTTAGAACTCATGGAATTGTGTCCAAGTGTTGGCTTGGCAAGATGTAAGCCCATAGGGCCTTTATTATGATGTTTTTATTTCATGGTACTCTGATGAATGGAATAAGATACTTTATTTCCTTATAATTCCGCATGTTAACATTATGTAGTATGGGTTATTTTAAGGGCGTGACAACTTGGTATCAGAGCGTACCAGGTTTGAATACTTTGGGTACGTGGGAAGTGATTAGTATCACATTGGGTTCGTCTCGTTTGATAGAGACTTAGTGTAATTTTGCATGCTTATATGATAACATGTTTATGTGATTATGTGGGTATGGAATGTAGTTTCTAGGATATTGATTGGACCCTTGAGTTTCTGAAAGTCTTGTTGGAAAGGCACTTGATCAATGTTGTTTCCAACCGGAACTTTAGTGACGCCTCGGGACTGTCATTATCCAGGAATGAAATTCGTAGGTGCTTATGTGATTATGTGCTTACGTGGAATGATTTATTGTTGTCCAATGCATTAGGATGTGAGTGTTTAGCTTCGGCACATTTATTAGTGTGCTAACGTCTTCGTTTCCTTTCTTAGGATGTCAGGTCAAGGACGAGGCCTTGATGGCGTAGGCGTGGTAGGTAGGGTAGGCGAGAAGTGCAGTGCTGAGAGATTCGGCGATCTGAGGAGGAGTTGGCGAGCCAATGTGGCCGAAACGATAGGCCTGAGCTATGGGCGCTTTAGCAGAGATATACGGGCATTCAGAGTCGATAAGCATTCTCGGTGAGAATCGGGCTCGAGTTGTTATTGGGGATCTGGGGCCTTCTTTTACGAAGAGGAGTTCTTAGATCTAATCCGGGACGAATTTATGGGTGATCCTAAAGAGCCACTTAAAGGCGCGAATGGCTCGAACAGACAACAAAAACGTTTGAGATGCTAGGCATTGAAGACGAAGTACTGAAGGTGACCTTGGCATCTTTCCAGCTGAAGGGAGATGCGGGTCAGTGGTGGAAGTTCACCAAAAATCGTATAGGAGGGACTTGGAAGGCTTTTGTTGATGCTTTTCAGGAGAAGTTCCTGTCTCCAGCTGTTCAGGAGAAGTTGATAGAGCAGTTCCGCCAGCTTAAGCAGAACAGTTCATCAGTGGCCGAGTTTGAGGCTACATTCACTAGTTTGTCCAGGTTTGCACCTGAGTTAGTGGCGTCTGAGGAACGCCGTTGCATTGAGTTTGAGAAGAAGTTGGCGTGGCCTCATCTTTGAAATTGTAGGGTCTATGATTCGGGATTTTGGGCGGTTAGTTGATCGTGACCCATCTTGAGATTATGATCACGAGGAAGAGGAGGAAGAGAAAGGCTCCAAGAGTCGAGGATGGCGAAGCGATGGCGAAGCGAGGTTTCACTCCTCAATGACCTCGGGATAGCTTCTCGAGTCTACTTTTCTGTCTTTGAGTGCTAGTTCGGGAAAAGCGATCGAGGAGACATCACTTGTTTCAAGTGTGGTCATTTGAGCCACAAGTCTCGGTTGTCCTCGGAGGAGGAGTTGAGAGAGCATCTTCTTGGCTCGATCTCGAGCGAGTCGAGTAGAGGTCGGCCACTATCGTGTTATCGGTGTGGTCAACGGGCACATGAAGAGGTTTTGCCACAGTTGAGTGGCACACTGGTGCATCTGGTTGGCGGACTCAAGTCGGTACCTTTCGGTCGATTCGAGCCTCGAGGGCCAATCGGGGCTTCTTTGTCCCAATCTGGCAGCGATCTTATGCTCCGAGGTGGCGAGGTTGATCGAGAGGTTATCTGGAGCGTATATCTTTATTCTGCAGGATCTTGTGCCAGCTCCATCTGTGGTTAGAGGCACCTTTTTGTTTTGCAACTCGGTTGCTAATGTTTTGATTGATACGGGTGCATCTCATTCATTTGTGTCTGCTGCATTTGCATCTGTTTTGGAGTTGGAGTTAGCACAGTTAGCGTCTCCTATTTGTGTAGTGTCACCTCTTGGGGGTGAATTGATTTTGAAACAAGGTGTTAGGGGTTGTGACATAGAGGTCGATGATCATAGAATCCCTTTCTCTTTTGTAGTTATGCCCATGAAGGGCTTTGATGTTACTTTGGGTATGGACTGGTTGTCGTCATCGAGGCGATTATTGATTGCTACCATCGAGAGGGTCACTTGTTGTACCAAGTGAGCGAAGTGTTTTCGTTTCAGGGGCCGGGTTGGTAGTGTTTTGCCACGGGTTATGATCATGAGGCGAGTGAGCTTAGTGGTCTACTTGCTAGTCTTCGATTAGTGAGGTGATGAGACCAGATTGTGTTGCGAGGTGGTTTGTGAGTATTGGACGTTTTTCGATGATCTTGTTAGTTTGCCACCTCGGCGAAGATTGAGTTCTCCATTGATTTAGTGCGACGCCTTGATTTCTATGGCACCTTCGTTTTGCCCGGCCGAGTTAGTTGAGTTGAAGATTGGCTCAGAATTGTTAGATAAGGGCTATATCCGTCCTAGTGTTTGTAGTGGGGAGCGCCAGCCCTTTTTGTTAAAAAGAAAGGTGGTGCTTTGAGACTTTGTATAGATTACCGGAAGTTGAATCGGGTTACGGTTAAGAATAAGTATCCTATGCCTCGTATAGATGATTTGTTTGATCAGTTAAAGGGTTCTTGTTGTTTTTCTAAGATAGATTTGAGATCGGGTTATCATCAGTTGAGAGTCAGGGAGGAGGATATTCCTAAGACGGCATTCCGTACGCGGTATGGTCATTATGAGTTTCTGGTGATGCCGTTTGGGCTCACCAATGCACCGGCAGTGTTTATGGATTTGATGAACCGGATCTTCCGGGAATTCTTGGATCGTTTGTGGTCGTCTTCGTGGGCGACATTCTAATTATTCACCTTGAGGAGGAGCACGAGGAACACTTGAGAGTGGTGCTTGAGTTACTTAGAGCCCATAAGCTTTATGCTAAGTTAGAAGTGTGAGTTACGGCTAGATGAGGTGAAGTTCTTAGGCCATGTAGTTTACGGAAGGAGTGTCTGTTGATACATCCAAGGCGAAGCAAGATTGGGCCTGACCTAAGAGTGTCTTTGAGATCCATGATTTTACGGGGTTAGTGGGTACTACCGTCGGTTTGTGAAAGATTTCTCCAAGTTAGCTTCACGTTGACTAGATTGACTCGGAAGAGTCAAATTTGTATGGAGTGAGACTTGTGAAAAGTCGTTTCAGAGTTGAAGGTTAGGACCACCGCTCGATCTTGATTATTAGGAGAGGGTTGGATTATGCGGTCTATTGTGACGCCTCACGAGAGATGCAGGTTGTGTGTTAATGCAAGAAGGAAAGTGGTTGCCTATGGCTCACGTCGATTGAAAATTCATGAGAAGAATTACCCTACATACGATTTAGAATTAGCATTTGTAATTTTTGCCTTGAAGATTTGGAGGCATTATCTTTATGGTGAGAAGTTTGAGGTATTCTCGGATCATAAGAGTTTGAAGTATCTGTTTACCTGAAGACACGAATTTGAGGCAGAGGAGGTGGATGGAGTTCATTGAGGATTATGACTTGAGTTGCACTATCATCCGGGAAGGCCAATGTTGTGGCCGATGCCCTTAGTAGGAAATCTGTTGGTGACTTAGCTAGTATAGCCATCAAAGTGGGAGATGTTGGGTGCGGTTAGAGTTTGATTTGCATCTGGGTGAATCCAGTAGAGGCTGCGACCTTGTTTTCTGTTGTTGCCTGACCTACACTTGTGACTCGAGTGTTAGAGGCTCGGAGGGTGATCTTGAGGTAGAATCTCTCAGAAAGGATTTCCATTGGGAAGGTTGAGAAGGGTTTGACGGTGTTTCCCGACTGAGTGTGAGATCTGAGACCGTCTGTTTGTCTTGGGAGTCTTGCCGAGAGGAGGTACTCAGAGAGTTTCATCATTCGCGCCTTGCGGTGCATCAGGAGGTACTAAGATGTATCGAGATTTGGGCACTTGATTTTGGTGGCGGGGTATGAAGAGATGTGGCGACTTTCGTATCTAGGTGCCTTATTTGTCGACAAGTGGCCAGAGCATCGAGGCGGCGGGTTTGTTGCAACCCTTGCCTATTGCCGAGTGGAAGTGGGAGCATGTCACTATGGACTTCGTTGTGGGTCTTAGAGGACTCGGCGGGGTAGTGATGCTATTTGGGTGGTTGTAGACCGGTTGTGAAGTCGGCGCACTTCATTCCTATCGTATTAGAGATTGGTAGATCATCTTGCCGACTTTTATATCCGGGACATAGTGAGGTTATGCAGGGTCCCGGATGACGATCGTCTCGAGATAGAGATCCTCGTTTATTGCCGGGTTGTGGCGAGTTTGCGAGTGCTTTAGGCACTAAGTTGACTTTAGCACGGCTTATCATCCTCAGTGAGGCGGTCCGGCGTACTATTGAGATCCTTGAGGATATGCTTGGGGGTTGTGTTCTCGACTTTAGTGGAGTCGTGGAGAGGCATTTGCCATTAGTGGAGTTTGCCTACAACAGTTTTCGATCTAGTATTGGTATGGCACCGTTTGAGGCCTTGTATGGCCGGCGTGTAGATCTCTGTTTGTTGAAATGAGGTGGGTGATGCACCTCTGTTGGGTCGGGAATGGTGAGAAGCAGCGGAGAAAGTTGAGCTTATCGTAAAAGGCTTATTCTGACCAGTCGTCGAAATCCTATCTTGGCCGTAGGAGGAGACCTTTGGTGTTTGAGGTGGGTGACAATGTCTTTACGAAGATATCACCCAAACGAGGTCGATGAGGTTTGGGAAGAGCGGAAGTTGTCCCTCGGTTTATTGGGCCTTTGAGATCCTTGAGAGGATTGGCGAGGCCTATCGTTTAGCTTTGCCACCGATTATCCGGAGTTCATGGCGTGTTTCATGTGAGTATGCTTGAGTATGAGCGATCCGTCACATGTGTTGGATTGGGTGATTTAGTTGTTGATGAGGATGTCTCGTATGAGGAGAGACGGTTGGGTTTTGGATAGGCGGGATCAAGTTTTGCGTGGCAAGACCATCCCTTTGGTGAAAGTTTTGTGGAAGCATCACGGAGTGGAGGAGGCCACTTGGGAACGTGAGTTGGAAGTCCGTGAGAAATATCCGGATATGTTTATTGATTTGTAATCTTGTATTTAGATTATATAATATTGTGGAACTTGAGAATTTTATATATGTCTTAAGTTGGAAAACATTGAGAATGTTCTGGATTTAATGTTAACATCTGAACTTGCCTTTTTATGGAAGTGAAATATAACATTTTTATATTGAATGTGTTGTTTATATCATGAGACTGAATATGATATGGAAATTGTTAACATTGAAGGGAATAATGCATAATCTTGATGCAGGTTGAAATATATATTGTTATATATATATTGTGAGATGCCTCTTGATAAGAGATGAAGTGACCGGTATTGGGTCAAGTTATTGTTTATTATTTTATAATATCATTGGGAATTGAGAAAAACTTGTTTTTACAAACTCATACTTAATTTAGGGGCGAAATTCTTTTAAGGGGAGGTTATAGCGACCGGTCTTTTCCTTTGATTATTGTATTGGGACTTATGTTAGTAGATTCTATTGTCTTATTATTATTTGTTGTTGTCCTTTAATTCCTTATTCTTGAGTTATAGGATGTTTTGGCCAGGTTGATTGCAGGTTGGTTGAGTTTAGAAACCAAGTGTTGATGTTCAGTTTTTGACTTGTCTACTCGAGCGGGGAGTTTAACGCTCGAGCGGGGACTTGTTGTTCCTTGTCCGCTCGAGCCGGGGTTTTGGCGCTCGAGCGGGAAAAACACCCATCGGTATTTCTTCTTGAGGTTATGCGCTCGGCGGGAGTTGGGCGCTCGGCGAAGTCTAATGTCACTCGGCGGGGTTTGTCCGCTCGAGCGGGGCGTCTGGGTATAAAATCGTGTTTTGACGTTTTAAAATCGTTTTTAGCCCCTTTCAGTTTATAAAACCCTAGGTTACGAGTTTTCTCTCTCCCAACTCATCTTCTCTCCTAGGATTGATCTAGTTAGGGTGGTTTTTATCCTAGTTGCTTTACAAAAAAAGATAGAGGAGAGTGAGGGCTTTCATTTAATCTGAACAAACTTGAATTTGGAGCACTTTGGAATTTGGGCTATCATCTTCGTCTTCTTCTTTTTGGGTTCTTGCTTCGAGGTAGGGATTTCCTACTCCATTTATACGCTTTAATCCTAAGTGTTGGTATTTCGGTATGTGGGGGTAGTTTGGTAATTTTGGGAGAAACCTTAGGGTTTTGGCTTAGATTAATTGGTATAATTAATTTAAAGGAAGAATGTGGAATTGGGTTTAATTCATGAAGTTGGGAAAATTATGAGATTAATGATATAGTTGGGTAGTTTAAATACTCACGTATGAGAATGTTGATTTTTACATTCATTGTGTATTTATTTTTTGTTTAGAAATAACTGTTTTGGGCTATCGGTGGATGATAGTCATGATTGTTGTAGACCTTGCATGTGGCTTAGGTATAACTGGAATTAAGTCACTTATGTTGACTGTTGAATTAATACAGAACATTACTTGTATTGATTATGTGTTGTATATGGCAATTGTGTGTTTCATTGCATATGCATGTTATTTGGAGAAGATAGGGGATGAACTCCACGGTTTAGGGAAAGATAGGGGATGTACCTCTAGACCGGATTTGTTGGGAGGAGATAGGGGATGGACTCCAGTAGCATCACTCATATGTGTGCTTATTGATATTAGCAATATTGCTATTTGTTGTTGATATGATATATCATTATAATGTGTATCAGTTGGAAGTATGGAAGTGTTGTGGTTTGAGCGTTAGTCTCATTTATTTTTGTGACATCTGGATCACTATTATAGTTGGCCAGGTTCTGAGCCATAATGATATAATTGGGAAGTTGAATAAATATTGGAAAGTAAAAGGTGTCATAGACAATGTACACATACGTGTCATGAAATTGGAAACTGATTATCTTGTGTTAACCATGTATCGAATGCTAATGCTTTAGTTAATTCTTATACTTGGTTTAGTATTTTTCTATTGGGCTGTGGCTCACCCTATATGGGAACTTCATTTTCAGGTTCAGGTGGTTCACAACCTCCAAGGACTTAGCTTGTGAGGATTTGGACTCGAAGATTTGCTTTATTTTATTTGTTTTATTTGAACTACTTGTAAACTTTCAAGCCTAAGGTTTTATTTGTTTTGAGTTAGAACTCATGGAATTGTGTCCAAGTGTTGGCTTGGCAAGATGTAAGTCCATAGGGCCTTTATTATGATATTTTTATTTCATGGTACTCTGATGAATGGAATAAGATACTTTATTTCCTTATAATTCCGCATGTTAACATTATGTAGTATGGGTTATTTTGAGGGCGTGACAAAATCTCTAATATTATTTTTTCAAAATTATTTGAGATACTAAACTCACGTGAGCCGTACATGATCAATTCTACCCATTAGCGTAGATTGTCATTTCGATGACTATTTTGATTGCATAAATTTAAATTATATTTTTTTATTTATTTAAAAAAATATATTAAAATATTACAACAAATTAAATTTTAAAATAAAAATTTAGAAATAATTTTTTTTGAAAAAATATAATTATTATATTTTTAATAACCAAATTAGATATTTAATAATGATTTATTATTCTTTTTTAGACCAAATTACTTTGGCTGGCATTTTAGTTAAAAATTATTTTTTTGACTTTTTGACTTTTTTAAGTCATATCACCTCTCCATTTTTTTTTTACACATTTAAAAGAATAAAAACCAAAATAACTAAAAAACTAATTTTTAACATATTTCCCAAAATAGGTTGCTAAATTTTTTTTTTAGAACTTTTCGGAACAATCATTTAGCGACTATCATCGTGATGATAAGAATTAATTCCTAAATATTTGTTACAATAAAATTTTTACTTTTAGAGATAAAATAATTTGATCTTGAAAACTTTTATTTGTTGTATATGGTTATTAGTATCTTCTTAATAAAAAAGGTGGAATCAAATTTTTGAGTAAATTATAAATATATCCTTTAAGGTTTATTTAAAATATAGATTATCTCATGTGGTTCTGAAAATCATATTCCGCACCTTTAAATTTCCATTTGCATAACAGATGAGCTATTTTATTAATAAATCATTAATTTAATTAATAATTTTTAATAATTTCATAAATATATTTCAATTAATAATTTAAGTAATTTTATTATTATACAGAAGAATAGTTAGAAATTTTATTTTTTCTATTAATTTTGTTAAATAATAAATTCTGACAAAGAGGTACATTAGGAAGGTGGGTTGCAAGTTTTTTTGGTTATTTTAGTCACAAAAGATAAAATAGGCTATTTTAGCCACAACAAACAAAATATCACATCTAATCCATAATCATTACACTATTCTTTCACAAAAAAAAAACAAAAAAGTCAAAAAGTCCTTCCCAAATCAAACTTTTTAGCCCAGGCTAAAATAGTTAAAAAAGTCAAAAAGCCAACCCACTTCCCAAACGACAACTATAATGGGCACTCCATGTTTAAGCAAACCTCAGAAAATATATTTGTAATTTATAATTAATTTTTTTAGAGGCTGAGGTAGCTTAAGAGTGTGTTTGGCAATAGACTATTATAGTAAAAAAAAAATCAATAACAATTAAAAAAGTCATATGAAAAAGTCAAATCTTAGTATTGTAAAAAAAAAAAAATTATGAATTTTTAATTTTATCAATTTAAATGCTAATCTTTTAAATTGTTTTTAAGCTAAATCATTTATCTATTTTCGTTAAGTAAAATTAATAAAAAAAAACTAGTCATTAAATTCAATAGAAAACAAAATATTAGATATTTTCTGTACAACTACATTGAGTATAATGATTAAAATAAAAAATAATGTAAATTAAAAATATTATTTAAATTAATAAAATTAAAAATTTAAGATTATTATAACACTCAAACCTTAAATTTTTTCTTATAATTTTTTTATCAAATTCATTTTTGAATTTTTAAAAAAAACAAATTTAACTAAACCAAAAAGAGAATATGAACCTTAACAGAGAATCACGTCGGTTTGTAGCATGATTGAATGAATCTTACCACCTCTACCAATCATAATATTTTTGAAATATCATGTGATTGTGCCTCAGGACCACCAAATAACTTCTCCCACCTCGGACCGTGAGGTAAGGCAAGTAGCTACCGACTAGGAAATTGCTGGGGTGTTTTATAGTTGGGCTAGGGATTATTAGGGAAGAAATTATTTTAGTGTGAGAGTCGAAGATTAAGAAAAATTAAAAAATTATATTTATTTGACTACTATTGGTATTATAAGAATTATTTTTTGTCATTTTGATATAATTAAATCTATGAAATTTCATAAATATTTCTATTATTTTTTTAATATTTTTTAAAATATTAAAAATTATATTATAAATATAATATATATATTTTTAGTATTATATTATTATTTTTATATATATATTTTTTTTGGTATAAATATATTATTATACTATTATATTTTAATATTAAAAATTATTTTTATTTTAAATTATTTTTGTAAAATGATGAATAAAATAGTCATTTCAGCTCTAATACTATGAGATTATATTTGAATATCACATTCTTATGGAATTGCTAATCCCTCCTTGGATGCTTATAAATCTCTCATCACTGTTAGTTAATCCCACGCTCCATCTTTGAAAATAAACAGATTGTAACTTCCTTTCTTTTAAGGTTGTGGAGGTGAATGGGGAGGCTATTAATGATGGTTTTAAGTTTTCGTTTGGCTAATTTAGTTAGGTTAAAAAAATACAAAAAATAAAATAAGTTAAATAAGTTAATAAGATAAAATGTCATATTTAAACTATAATTATTTTATTTTTTCTCTCATAAAAATTAAAAAAATTAAACCAAACGAACTTTTTAATCTCAAGTTAAAAAAGTTTCAACTCAAAAAAGTCAATTAAAAAAGTTAATGTCAAACGATGACTAAATTACATTTTGTTCATATACTTTATATCTAATTTTTTTTTGATTTCTCATTTTTCAATGGTACATAATATCAACCCTTTACGATATTGACGAAGTCACAATCTTGTCATTTACTTTATAAAAGTTGTCATTTGATCATCAGATATTGTTGAGGTCAAAAATATATTTTCCTTTTAGTTTTTTTAATGTTTTCTAAACTTGACAAAGAAGGGTTGTCGTCGGTGGTAAGTTTAAAAAATATAACAACATGAAAAAATGTTATAAAAAAATATAGAATAGTAAAAAAATTTAGATTTGACTTCTTCCATATTGAGAATTCAATTGGAGAGAGCACTTAAGCTTAATGGGTATATATATATATTTTTTAGTCAAAAAGGAATATATATGTAGGAGGATAAACCTCCAGCTGAGCCAAACAACTCAATTCCGAAGGGAGTGTAGCTACCCAGTTAACAGGCAGTTGTGACCGGACACATGTATAGGCAACCCAGTATGCAACATGGTTAGAGGTTCACCTTGTCCAGCAAAAAAACTGGGGACAAACCTGGGAAATGCATTTAATGTCAAAGAAAACTGCTAAGCTGTCCCAAGGGGGCACATTAAACTGCTAAGCTTAATTGGTATATTGTAAGTCTAATTTCAATAATTCAAATAGTTTACTTTTTAAAATTTATTCAGAAGAATATTAGGGGTTGTTTGAGACGATTTAAATAAGTGTACTTTTTATCTTTTTACGAAAAGATATACAGAAAAGTAGAGAGGTGATGTGATGGAAAAAAGATAAAAATATAAAAATATGGATTATTTTTGAGTTGCCAAACTTGACATTAATTAAAAAATCAACATGATTGGATTTTAATAATTATATGGTTGAATCACATTTATCGATAAAAAATATATGGTTATTCTTACAATTATATTTGCCGTCCATTTTCTTAAAATAAATGTGATTCAAACATACAATTATCAAAATCCAATCATCTTATTTTTAACATAAATATTCTTCTCAACGAGTACTAAAAAGTCAATGGTTTGGATCACATAGATTGGGTTCAAAATGGGACCACTAAGTCTAAATGATCTCTCAAGTTGGATCTTCAACATGAAAGAAGTCAAACCCAAAAACTTTATAATTTGTTCTTAAAAAATGCTTCATGATAGAGGTGGCAAACCCAATCCAAACCCATAAACATGCCCAATTATATCCATTTAAAATCCATATAAACCTACTAAAATTAATAAATAGCCTTCAATGGGTTGCTCATTGTTAACTCAATTAAAATTGGATTTAAATGGGTTTAATTGTTTAAATTTATCTAGATGGGTACCACTTCTATCACCGATTCACCTTCATCACCACCACCGCCACCATTACCACTGACACTCTACCGTCGCTGCCGACACACCACTATTACCACCTCTTCCAGCACTACTACTACCACTACCATCGCGCCAGACCATCACCACCACCACCACCACCACCACTACCACCACTTTTTCCATCGCTACTCCACTATCACCACCACCACCACTACTACTACCTCTACCACTACCACTCTACCACCATTGTAGCCGACACACCACCACCACCACCGCTACTCCACCACTATTACCACCGCAACCACCACCACCACCTCCTCTACTATCGCCACACCACTACCACCACCACTTCACCACTGTCCACCATCATTATTATCATCGCTACTCCACTCCCACCTCTACCACTATCGCCACACCACCACCATTACTTCACTGCCATCATCTCTATCGCTTTGCTACTAACATCGTTATCATAAAAAAATTAAAAATGATAAACAATGAAAAGAGATGAAGTAAATGGGTTAATTAGGTTCTGTAGCTCGACTTTTCATGCTCCTTTCAGATACGACTAGCTCTACAATTCGGACTCCCATGATTCTAAATCTAATCTCACAAGTTCAATGTGAAATAGAAAAACACAACAGAGTTCAAATCCGACAAATCTTTTGAAAAATCGATTTTGAATCAAAATGCCAAAAATGGATTGCTTTGCTAGATACAGAGTTACTACCTAAATATTTTTGAAAAAATTAGGAAACCCATGACTCGTGCCAAAGGCCAGGTTTCCATCATCACCAAGATTGTCTCGGCTCGGGAACTTAGGTACGAGAGAGGAAGGTCATGAATTGAGCACCCCACTTGCCCGATCAAAGATCGGTCTCTACTAATCATGATGTGATTTTTATTTACATTATATGCTCTTATTTCGATTATTAGACTATTGTTACTATGTGATGCGCACACTAATATAGATTAATTTGCAAAACTTGGAACACTTTGATTTCATGTTTGCTTTGAAAAAGTGTTTGAATATGTACCACTTGAAAAAGTGATTGCATATGTACATTAGTCAAATTATTCCAATTCAAGCAATTAGAGCATTTAAGTAATTAAAGCAATTAAACAATTAGCCTCATGGCGAGCATGCTAGACATGGCAACAATCACACTCATGCAATATGCTAAAACAATAAAAATGCTTACCTAGTACTCTGAGGCAAGCCAAAACAAACAAAGTAATTAGAAAACATGCATGCTCCTAATTAATGCAATATGGCTAATGCAATACATGCAATATGCAACTAATAAGCTCGGTTACTAATTATGACATGTAAATCAATTTGATAGCATGCGATTTTAACACGTTTTCAATGAAGTATGTAAACTACAATGCTTGTTAGAATGATGAACCGAGCCTCGATTCATACAAGACAAGTGGATGCAAACATGGAATATGCTAAAAGAAACATGATGTTTTATTCTATCCATTATAAGCAAATAAAATAAAAAGGAGAAAGACGTGGGTTGGAAGACATACACATTATTACAAGTTTTGGCCCTCGCACAAGAGGGTCTGAATAAATGAACTAGCTAATTACTACAAATTAACTAATTATTACAAACTAAATGAATAAATTAACTACACTAGCTAGTTAACTAATTATTACAACAACAAATTTAACTAATTACTTTAGCTAATTAATTAAGTACAACACAAAACTAACTAGCTATTCTAACTAATTAATTACAAATCCGTTACTCCAAGCTCAATATGCTATTATTACAACATCATTTCACAGATCCCGAGGATCAAGGGATGGCTCATGCATGGATGTGGATTTCCACTCGATAATGCTCTCCGTTTTGCTACCGGAATGCCTCTGTTGCACAGTTAGAAAATTGCATTATTTTTCCACCTCAGCCTCTACTCTGTTGGAAAAAGGACACTGCTTGCCTGGAAAAAGTGGCCGGCAACCCGAAGTAGTGGCCAGCCGGCCACTAATGTTGTTTCTTTCCTGTAGTAACAGAGGACAAACAGAGCACAAACCAAAGTATTCTCAGGGGATGTTTGTCCACCTTGCCTCTCCTTTTCAGCAAACAGGTCAAAGGAGGGGTAGACTTGATTCGTAAATCATCAATCAACGCAATTTCATTGCATGATGACTTATGAATCAAGGGACACAATTTCAATAAATGCATAACAAAAGACCAACAAAACCTCCTCCTTATCATGGATTGATCAAGGAAAGTGGTTGACCTTGGAAACTTGAACCATTTCATTACTAACAAGTATGAAATGACTCAAGTCTCTATGTATTCAATTAACGTCCGATTGAACACCAAATTATTTTATTGTCTTGGTCCATTTTAGGCCATGTTTTATTACTTCATTTTAATTACCTTTCCATTCCTTACTTCATTTGGTCCGTAAGTGAAGATTAAGTCCTTTAATGGAAAGAAGTACCAAACCAAATGTTATTTTAGGCATGAGAGAGATGTCATGCAGTTGGTAATGAACCCCCAAAGGGATTAAACCATTAAGCATAACAACCTCAATCTTAAGCTTAAACAAACAATCGGTTTGAAACCACTCTCAAAGCAAAGGAAAAAACCAAGAAATTGGGGAGCTTGCAGAGATGATTGGAGGTGATCACAAGTATGAAAAGCTTGAAATAAATACTATCAACTCAAATAGGTTGGTGGGTAAGGCCTAAACCACCAAGCCTATGAGGACCATTACACTACAAGTATGCAATACAAAGCATGAATGAAGCTAGCTCACAAAAATAGTCCTAAAACAATCCTAAAAAGTGCTAGAATTAAGACAAAAACAACTATAACAACAAGCTAAAATATTGAGGAATTAAAACTAGCACACAAACACAAGGAGCAGAGGCTAACCCCTCCACTTTTGAGACTTCAAAACATGTTTTTTGCCTTTGAAAAATCTCTAAAAATTAGTGGTAAAAAGCTCAAAAAAAGTTGATGAAAATGCGGGAAACACAAGAGCAAATGCCTTAGAAGCAAGGTTCAAAGAAAGGTTCTCAACCCCTCTAGTTTTAATGGCCTTAAACCATAAGTTTCAGCTCCAAAAGACAGGTAATGAACAACTCAAAAAAAGCAAGAAAATATAGAAAACAAGTAGTGTAGAGATGGTACAAAAGCACTAGGATGTATATCTCTTGAAAGAGGAATGATCTCTTGAGTTATAAACCACCAATTCACACTCTCAAGTGCCTCAAGAGCTAGAATACAAGCTCAAATCACCTCAGCAAGGAACTCTCTAGGTTTGGTTTAGAGTATTTGAGCAAAGGCTATGTAAGTTGCAAGAGAGAGAGAGACAGAGAGAGAGGATTGTAAAGAGAGCAATTTTCCAAAATTTTGCTCTTCAAAAATATTTTTTCACTTCTAAATTTTTCTAACCTCTACAACCAAAGAGAGGATCATCTATATATAGAAATATATGAAAGACCCTCGAAAATATCTTTACAAATACAGCTAGAATGGTACATGTATCTGTAGGGATAGTTGGCAGAAAATATATATATTTTTTTCATTGGTGGGCAGCATGCCACACTAGTGGGTCTGCAGGTCCCTGGATGCTTAGGCCTGAAAAATACTATTTTGGTCCAAAACAAGGCACAAGGGTTAGTTCAAAACTGAGATTTCCTATTGAGGCAATCAAGCATTTGACAAGCGTACACATTCATCATTGAGTGATCAATCAGTGGCGCCCAAGTCTTAAGGGCCGTAAAAAATGGAGTGTCTACAGTTGCCCCTCTTTGACAAAGCTTGAAGTCGTGACATGACGTGAGTGAATGTTACAGCCCGAAGACGACTTATTTTGACAAAGCCCTAAGACTTGGGCAAGCAATCAAGACATAAAGTAAAATTAGTTGAACCTGCAAGCTGCCTACTTATCCCTTTGCAGGGAATCAAACTAGCAAAGTTCTGGGGTAGGACACAAATGATATGTACGAAAAATACTTTGAAAGCTAGACTCATATGCTTCGCAAATCCGGCTATTTTGAAAACTCATGATCATGCAAGATGATGCAATAAGCAATAACAGATGCAATAAGCAATAACAAGATAACAACATATAAATGAGCTTCAAGCTTAAATTGAAATAGGTTCCACAGGGGACGAACTAAAAACACGCACTCTAACCACGCCAAAGCCGTGAGAAGATGAGAGAAAAACCGCTCACGGTTTCGTTTTCACATGTCCTGAGATACTCTAATCACATTGAAATCGTGAGAAGAGGAGCAAAATCACTCAGGGTCGCGTTTCACGCATTCCAATATACTCTAATTATGTTGAAATCATGAGAAGAAGAGAAAAACTGCTCAAGGTCGCGTTTCACGTGTCCTAAGATAAAAATCTTTCAGGGTCGCATTTTACGGATCTTGAGATAAAAACCACTTAGGGTCATGTTTCACACGTCCTGAGATACTCTAATCATGCTAAAATTGTGAGAAAATGAGAGAAACCGCTCAAGGTCACATTTCACGCGTCCTAAGATAAAAATCACTCAAGGTCACGTTTCACGCGTTCTGAGATACTCTAATCACGCTGAAATCGTGAGAAAAGAAGAGAAACCGCTTAGGGTCCCGTTTCACGCGTCCTGAGATAGATGCAAAATTCATGAAATGGTGCAATAGATACACAATGTAATAAAAATGTGCGATAGATGCACGAAGTAAACAAGTGCAGTAGATGCACAAAGTGAACAAGTGTGATAGATGCACAAAGTGAACAAGATTATAAATCAATACAGTGACAACGCATGTTCCATGCAAGATAGACAACCGACGTATGATGTTAATTGAAAGCATGTTCTATGCAAGAAACAAAAGCATATTCTATGCAAAATTGAAAGCATATTCTATGCATGAATCATGTACGATGCAAGGCATGAGTGCAACATAAGTGTATGTGAAAACACACATTTTATGCAACAGAAGAGAACAAATTTGTAATTTAACAGAACGAACAAAAGCGATGTTTGGCAACAACCTCCGACTTACCCCTCGGAGACTTTGCGACACGCTAAAAAAGGATACACCTCATTTATATTGGCAAGTGGGACACATTCATGTGCCAGAACACAATGAGTATTGGGAACGACACAATCGAAACACAGTTTCGAGCTCCTCAAAAACCAATCTGAACCCAAAAGAGAACCTCTCATACACTGCTAGGGCAAAAGAAAAACAAAACAACACTAGGCCAGAAATGAAGACTGTCGGCCACCTGCCGGCCACTAATGAAAAATTAAGGCAGATTCCAGATTCCACCTCAGGTCTTCATTAGATACACATCCAAACCTCATTTGTTCACACACCCAAGTCTGAAATCATTCCCTCTCTCTCTCTAGGTGCTTCATCTCTCTAGATCCGTGTTTTACATGCGTTTTTCAATGCCCCATGCAAACTTTTTTCGTAAACCCTCTTTGATCCTCTACACTTTGAACCGATCGGATTTTGTTTTCGTTGATTTTTTTTTCATTTTCACCACTTCGGGCTTGTTTTTCGCGAGTTTCTCTCGGGTTTGTAAATTTTCTCGGGTTTTGCTCCCATTTTCTCTCTTATACGGTTGACTTTTTCCAACTTTTCCTTATTTTCTACATTTTTCTTCATTTTTCACCCACTTTTCACCCACTTTCCAGATGGTGGATGATGTTCCACATGATAGTGCTCCTCTTGAGGTTCCACATCCATTATCACCCTCTGTTGAGGTTAAGGAGCCGGCGAGGCGACGGAGGGCATTGCAGCCGACTTCGAGGCCGAGTTCGCTCCAAGACTCGAGCCTGAGCCACTACCACTGAAGACACGGCCCTTTGATCTGGTCACTTATCACCCTCACATACACATGCTGGCACCTGGCAGTGTGATGCACTTTGACGATTTTGCTAGTGGCATGGCCAATGACGTTTTGCTGAGAGAGCCGTACTCTTACCTCTTTTACGGCGCTTCTAAGATATCAACTTTATTTTCATGCTTTCTTGCCTTTCATTTGATTGTATTTCTTACACTGCCTTTTATCTGAATGCTCTTTTATCACTGTCTTTCATCTGAATGCTCTTTCTTTGCCACAGGGGAACTCCCGTTCTTACAGGGGTTACGGGGCCGTGACAGCCAGAGACTAGTATTATAAGCTTCCTCCTGAGGTCTACGACCTTGTTGATGAGGCCGGCTTTGGCCTATTTTGCACCAATCTCTCGTGACAAATGGTGAGCCGGGCTCTACTCGGAGCGTTGGTAGAGAGGTGGTAGAACACCACCAACTCTTTCCACTTCTCTTCTGCGGGGGAGATGATAATGACTCCCTATGACTTCTCCATGATCACAGGCTTAGGAGTAGAGGGTGATCCGATCTCTTTTGACATGGATATATGTCAGTGAGAGGTGGCTTGGATCTACCTGTTTGGAGCGCGCCCACCTCTGTACATGGTGAGATACAACTGGTTCCCGAGCATTTCTACGGGAGTGAGCCTAAGACATCGGAGGAGGTAGAGTAGTATGTCTGAGGCTTCTTGATGTTCTTACTCGGTACCACCTTGTTTGCGAACAGATGGAACACCGTAGGTTTGTACTTACTGAGTGCCCTCGTGACCTTGCCCAGATTCCGATTCTACGACTAGGGTGGAGTTGGCTTCGCCATACTCTATGGCTACATGAGTTCCACTTTCCGCATGAGGAGAGAGCGGGTCGGAGGCTACTGGAAAGCCTGGGAGGTATGCCCCACACCTTTCTGCTTTTGCACTTTCTGTTAATGCATTGTGCTTTCTACTTTGCACTTTCTATTTTACATCTGTTCACATTGTACTTTCTGTTTTGCACTTTCTATTTTATACATTATGGATAACACTGCTGACCTTTTCTTGCAGTTATGAGTTTACACATATTTCCTAGCTCTAGCTCCAGAGTCAGTAAATGAGATCCCTCCCGTCGTGCCTTGCTCGCGGCGATATGATGACCGACACCGACGTGATGATATGACATTCACCTTCTCCTGCCGATATATCGATATGGTGGTTACCCATGAGGTAATTCAAAACTCACAGTCATTTTTGCTTTACTATTGTTCTAATTTATATTTCGACAACTAATAGCAACTAACAATCTGTACATTCTTTGTTTGCAAATCATGTGGCAACCCTAGGCGACAATACCAACTGGACTGAGGGACCAGTATGCTAGGGCTTGGGCCACATCTCGATTCTAAATTTTACTAGAGGGCCTAGTTTGCCGGGCCTAGTTCTTGGGTAAGCGTTTCATATGCCAGACTTTGGGCTCAGCCGTCTTAGACATTCCTATGCCACATCCGGCATCCATGAGGATGGCTGATAGCCTCTCGGCTAGGGCTATTATTCAGTTTGTGGTGGGGTTGGATGTCGATTACTTCAGAACGGAAGGCAATTATACGACGTTCATCCAGACTCATCTCATGCCCCCTTCTAACGGGCATTCGCGCGGACGATGTAGTAGGTGCTCTTTTGGTGGATAAGGCTACTCAAAAGACCAAGGCTGATAATGGAGGGCGCCCTCCTATTGGCTAGTGATTTCCACTGCGCTTATATGTTGGCGGTCGACCGGGTCAACCTATCAGATTCTGATAGAGCCACCCGAGGCAGGGTATGGGTATGTTAGAGCCCATGGCGTATCTCAAGCATACTTTATAGCTTGTAACTGAACTCTCCATTTTTAGATATTAATTCTTCAGATATTGATCATTCAAATGCACTAGTAGGCATCGACTGAGTACACGGAGGGCCTGCTCCAGCTGGTTGCTTCTCTAATTAGCATGGTGCAGAGGAAAGAGACATTGGTTGATCTCCACAGTACCAGGTGTTTTTTCTATTTTCCATATACATTTCACTGCTCTCTCACACTGTTGTGCACCACACTATCACATTTCCACTAGTACACCGACATTTAATACCATAATCAGAAGCGTCCTCAACGCATGGGAGGATGACTCCCCGCTCATCTTAGGCTCACTACAATTCAGGACTCAAATTGTCATGGTTCGTAATCTGAACCAAAGAGTCCAAATCCGGCAAATCGTTTTGAGAAAACAGATTTTTTTTGAAAGAAGTGCCAAACATGGACTGCTTTGCCAGATATAGAGTCGCCACCTAAATATTTTATTTTGGAAAATTTAGGAAACCCTGACTCGTGCCTAAGGCCACGTGTCCGTCATCACCAAAGTTGCCTCGGCTCGGGAACTTGGGTACGATTGGGGAAGGTCACTTTGTGAGCACCCCCGCTCGCCCGATCAAAGATTGGCCTTTACTAACCATGATATCTAGTTTTGAAAACATTATGTGTTCTTATTCCGGTTATTAGCCTAGATTTACTATGTGATGCGCACAGCATACAAGTATAGACTGGATCGCCTAAATTGGAACAAAACATTTCATGTTTGTTTTTTGAAAGATGGTTTGCTACCTGCAGGTAGGCTTAAAATACAGATTTTGCCACCCTCGGGTGGGCTTAGAAAAGATGGTTTTGCCACTATCTAATGGGCTTAAAACTCACAGTCAATGCATTGTTCCAATCCAAATAACCCAACCTTCACCCACAGGCATTCAGGCAGTTATATCACATAAGCAAATAGCCTTATGGTAAACATGCTATTGTGGCAATCACTCACACACATGCAAGGATGCTAAAGCATAAAAACTTACCGAGTACTCCAAGCCAAAACAGAAGCTAATTAGAAATCCATGCATGATCCTAACTATACAGAAATGCCTAATGCAACACATGCAAAAATGCAACTATAGCAGGCTCGGCTATTCTAAACATGGCATATGAAATGCTACAGCTAACACGTATTCAACTCGGAATTGAAATACAATGCAGTGAGTTATAATGCGTCGAGCCCGGTGCATGCAAAACAGATGAATGAATGCAAATATGCTATCATACTGTATGCTAATTGAAACATGCCCTAATCTAACCATCATAAGCTGGTAAATAAAAGGGAGAAAGACGTGGGGTTAGAAAACATACATCATACACACACACACACACATTTATTACAACATTGCCCTCGCTTGGAGGGTCCGAATAAATAATATATAGTCCCAAATAAATAGTACAGTCCGAATAAATACAAAATCCTAATTAATTAACAAATTAACTAAGGAAAGCGGTAAATAATCATGCAAGCTAGGGACTGCCTCGACTCTGCTCCAGATGATGAATGATGCATGTTCGGGTTGCTTGGCGCGAAAATCCATCACGATGCCCCGATTAGCCTCTGTTTACAGTTAAGGCCGGAATGCTGCGCGAAGCTCCAAAAGATTGCTGATTTTTGATTTGCTGCAACAGAGAATAGGAAAGGGGCATGGCAATGTATTTTCACATATGTATGCTTGACTACTTTTCAGGGAGTGTAGTCCTCGATCCTCGTGCCACCAATCACGCATATCGATGCATGATGGCCGAGGAGTCGAATTGCACCACTCAATATGAAATGAATGCACATGAGAACATAACAAGGCCTAGACTCCATCATGGATAATCCGGAGTGTCGGTGACTGGGAATTGAGACACGTTCCGTCACTCGAAATACGAAACGTCTCTCGTTTCCCGTGCTTGGGCTAACTTCTATCCCAAACACAATGCAATATGCATGGCATGCATGAATGCAACTAATATACAACCTAGCATACACAATTTTATGAAATGGCATACACAATGCACGATGTGACATGGCATACACGATGCTCTAACATACAACCTAGCATACACAATGCTATGAATTGAAATGGCATACGCAAACATGAGTGGATCTTAGCCACACTCATATCAGAGGCCATAAGATGAAAATGAGACACTCGAGATGCGTGCACATATGCATGCAAACCGAGGACCGACCCTAAGGCACGAATGCCACTCTACCAAAGCATGGCAAGGCATGGAATATGGCATACAAACATGCAAATTTTAGCGCTAAAATATGATGCTAAACAGCCCTGAAACATGGCAATATGGCACCCGATGCATGAGATGAACCCCGAAACTCAAAGCTAGGCATACGCAATGACCTATAGCTATACAAAGTGTGCATTATTTGATCATGAAGCATGAAGAAAGAGTCAAGGAAGTCCCAAAACATGAACTTTCTTAGTTCAAAGCATGGCCAAAAGGTGCTAGCAAGATGGGCTAAAGTAGCATGCAATTTTGAGTAGCAAACGTGGTTTACATGGAAAGTATATGAAGCACATGGAATCTCACCATACCAGCAAAAATCAGTGAACAAAATATGTGGAAATATGACCAAATAATCACTGAAATGCAGCCAACATGTGCAAAAATGAGGAGCTCCTTTAGAGGGCCATGCAAGGAGTTATTAGGCACATACAAGATAGACATGAAGCATGACCAAAAAAACTCTGGAAATCAAATATGGTAGTCCCAAAACTCACCAAATTGGCCCTGAAATCAGTCAACAAGGCATGCAAGATAGGGCCTCTTTGGAAGGCCAAAATGACCATCAAACAAGTCAAGGTGAGAGGGGGTCACCCCCTTCTGATTTGGAGGCTCAAAACAGTGTTCCAGCCACTGAAAATCCACTGGATTTCAATGGCTAGAAGGCCAAACAAAGCATGCAATTGGAGCTTAGGTGTAAGGCTCAAAACAAGGGATAATCAAGCATACAAGGAAGCATGTGACCTCAAATAAGAAAATTCCCTTAATAAAACATGAATATGATGTCAAAACAAGCCTTTTTCTAGTTTATAACAAGTCTCAAAAATGAACATAAATAGGACTAATCTATCATGCAAAAATGGCCCTAAAAGAGAGAATAGAGACAAGGGACAGAAGCTGGCCCCAAATGGCAAAGAGCCTTTCAACAAAATTGAAGAGGGACTCAAAAAAAGGCACTTTACATTTTATATCAAATCTCGAAAATGAACAAAAGTGAGGCTAAATCAACATACAAGAAAAAGGCCTAAAAGAGGGATAAAGAGGCAAGTGATAGCAGATGACCTCAAACAGAGGAGAGCCCTTCAACAAAGTTGAAGAGGGGCTCAAAAAAAGACATTTCGAAGTTTATGACCAAGTCCAAAACAGCTCAAAAATAAGCCTAAAATATCATGCAAAAATAGGCCTAAAAGTGAGTTTAAACACAAAGGGTGAGGAGGAGACCTCAAACAGAGAAAGACCCTTGATCAAACATGGAGATGAGCTCAAAATATGACTATTTAAAGTTTAGGTCGGAGCCTAAAAATGCAAGAAACAAAGGCTAAGAAAGCATGAAAAATAGAGCCAAAAGAGAGGGAAAAGAGACTTACCCTTGTAGCCTAAGTCTTCAACAGCTTTTGGTCCAAGAAATGGTGCTCCTAGCCTCTGGAAATAGCCTTCAAGTTTCTGGAATGGAGTGTGGAGGTGTGGTGCTATGGGTTGTAGTGTAAAGGGTGCAAGAACCTTAGGGTTTGAAGAGTTTGGAAGAGAGGGAGAGGGGGAGTTGTATGCAAGGCTCAAAACAATTTTTGTAACCCCCTAAAATGGAGCTAGGAGGGCTGGTTATATAGGGAGAGGAGTGGAGGAAAGGGGGGGAAAATCAAATTCAAATTTCCTCCCCAAAAGACCCCTTATCGGATCTGAGGATCAGGGGAAAAGCAGGTGCAAGCTATGAGAACAGTGAGAGGGTCATGGTGGCCAGTTCAAAGGGTTGGTGTGGCCGGCCACCTCCCTGGCCCGGCCGAGTCAAGGTTCAAGCTTAATTGTTGGTCGGCCACCCCAAAACGGTGGCCTCTCATGTGTGCACAACACAGATATGTGGTCAAAACCCTAAAAATGTGAACCAAGAGAGAGAAAAACCAACTTTTTAGAGGGGTTCAAAAGGGTCAGGAAGAGTTAATGGTCAGCTAAGCCATATTGGTGGCCTCCCAGGTGTGTACAACACAAATATGTGGTTGAGGGCCAAAGAAAGTGGCCCGGGAATGGTCAACACCAGCTTTCTAGCGAAGAAAACGGGCGACGGAGAGCGATGAAGGAATAAAGCTAGCTTGCAGAACAATTGCTGGCCTTCCACCCTTCTACGACCTTCATAACAATGAAAATAAGGTCCCCGCCAAAAATGGACCCAAACCGGTGCAAAACGAAGGTTCGGGGGCCGAAACACGTAGCCCGAGGCCCCGAAAACTGACTGTTAAGCATCGGAGGTGGTGTTTGACCACGAAGTTGGTCTCTCAGATCATAGTGTCCTTCAAAAGGGAGTAAATAAGATGTGTGCCAAAAATCGGAGTAAACGGAGGTGGTTAAGTGGTCCCGAACCGAGGCACACGGCCGACGGCTCCGAAAATCGGGAACCGAGCTCCAAACGGGAAAAATGGCCTACGACCACGAAACGTAGCCTACGGCCACTGAGAGATGGTCTACGAGACCTCTCCCTCCCTTTGGGAAGAGAAAACGGAGAAGACGGGACCCGGTTCGCAAACTGAGGCAAAGCATAAAAGAGTCCGGAAGTCCGGAGGCAAGGCTCGCAGCCGTGACTCCGCAACCTCAGAACGAGCACAATATGCAATATCTCCAAGCGCTCAATCAGTGACGTCTGAGTCTTAAGGTTGGTCAAAAATGGGGTGTCTACAGTTGCCCCTCTTTGACAGAACTCGAAAGTCATAAGTGACGGGAGTGAATGTCAAAGCCTAGAGACGACCCATTTTTGACAAGGCCGAAGACTTAGACAAACATACTAGATAACAAAGGAATGTGTCCGCAGGCATGCCTGCAGGCAGGGGGCAAAATGCAAAGCGATATGCACAAAGCCGAATGTAACTCATGATCATGCGAAGCAGCAAGCTGTAACGAAGCAAATATTCACAATAGATACAACAGTTTTAAGCAAGAATGCAAAGCAATACTATATTTCATGCAGTTGAAGAATGTGGAGAATTATTGGATTCTCGCTACGTCTCACACGGAGAAGATACAATACTGCGGTTAAATGCAGTCGCTTTTGACCTCAAATGAGCCGTACATACAATATCGTGCCTGAAAAAGGAAGAAACTCAACAAGCACAACATTGTTAGCAACATATGTTCGGTGTGATGTCCAGTGCAGGCAAACATGGTGCCGATGGGTGAGTGCATCGCAATGCGAGAAGCAACGTGCCCGAAAACACAAGTTAAGTACGAGGGTATGACAATGCTCGTGAAACGTGCACAACAGTGCAAGTGGTGTGCATGGGAATGCAAGTGACGTGCATAACAATGTAGGATAAGTGTGATCTCGAATGCACATTTTGAACGAAACAATCGAGTAAAGCAATGCAAATTTTGACGAAGGTGGCTTGATCACAACCTCCGGTTTACCTCCTGGGAAGGTCACAACGTATTCAAAAAGGATACACCTTGCTCTCGGCGAGTAATGATGAAACACACATTGAAAGTTAGAGTTGAAGTTCCCGCGGAGGGGTTTCGCGGCGAAAAGTGCACTTTCCTTGTACTTTCTCGGGTGTCGGAGACTCCAATCATCACCAAAATTTGCAGAGAGCTTGGAGGCCACCTTGGGAACACCACCAGCCATGTAGAGTCCAGGGGGGAGGCTGCCGACCATGTTTGAAGGAGAGGGGTGGTCGGCCTGCTAGAAAAGGTGGCCGGCCGGCCACCTAGCCCAGATTCGGGGCATTTTTGACTTTTCACCCTCATTTCTTTAAGTATACAAAGCCAAACACTTTTTGCTCATAGCTCCAAGGCCGAAATCAGTCCCTCTACTTTCCTAGAGCATTTTCCCTCTCAGCTCTGCGCTCCATACGCGTTTTCCAACGCCCCACGCAAGTTGTTTTCGCGAAATCTTTCAGTTTTCGTCACTTTGAACCGATTAAATTTTGATTTCGGAGCTTCTTTTCTCATTTTCACCACTTGAGGTAAGTTTGTCTCAACATTTGGAAGATTTTCTCGGGAGTTGACTTTGGTTGACTTTTTCATTTCCCGAGAGTTGACTTTTGTTGACTTTTTCCAATTTTGGCTCATTTCGCTCATTTTTGCCCCTTTTTGCAGATTTTTCGAGATGGCTGGTCATTTCCCTCATGGTGGAGGTTTTCCAAGTGCCGGGGGTGAGTCGGATATCATGTCCTTGCCCCCGAGAGTTCGGCCGTTTGATCCTGAGAGGTATCATCCTTAGGAGCACATCCTCCCGCGGGCGGTTTTCTACCATTTCACTGATTTCGACGACCAAACGCCTAGGGATCTACTTTTGCGAGAGCCGGAGTCCCATCTCTCTCATGAGGCACGAGAGGTATTTACTTCACTTTTACATTTTCTGCAATGTATTCTGCATTTTTCGTGTATTTCGTGCCTTCGCTATGTTTATCTGCCCACTCAAGCACACAGCTTGTTTTGATTGTTTAGTCCATAGCACCATATTCCGCTTGCATCTTGAACACATAGTTCAAACATTCTGACTTTCTGAACACGCAGCCCGTATATTGATTGTGAACACACAACACACACTTGTTGAGAATTGAACACACAGCCCAATACTTTGAGATGAACACGCAACCCAAACTGAAGGTGAACACGCAGGACACACTGATTGAGAGTTGAACACGCAGCCCGAACTTTGAGATGAACACACAGCCCATACTTTGATGTTGAACACACAGCTCGTTGTTGAGGTGAACACACGGCACATACTGATTGAGTGTTGAACACGCAACCCAAACTTTGAATTTTGAGATAAACGCACAGCCCATACTTTGATGTCGAACACACAGCTCGTTGTTGAGGTGAACACACAGCACATTTTTCTGATTGTGAACACACAGCACACACTGATTGAGAGTTGAACACGCAGCCCAAACTTTGAGATGAACACACAGCCCCCTGATTCTGAAATCTGAACACACAGCTCAAATACTTGATGTTGAACACACAACTCGAACTTTGAGATGAACACACAGCCCACATTGATTGTGAACACACAGCACATACTGACTGAGAGTTGAACACGCAGTCCAAACACTTGATGTCTAGCACACAGCCCAAACTTTGAATTTTTGAACACGCCAGTTACGTATTCTCGATTCAATTTTGCACAGCTCATACATTTCATTTGCACGCTTATTCATCTCATTACTGGCGAAATACATGTGCTCATCTTGAATCTGGTGTTGCTTTCGTCTTGTGCGAGGATATGGCTCCGCCGCGGCGAGAGAGTGGTATGCAGAGCTCCCGGAGGCTGTCCAGGATTTGGTCGACGTGGCAGGGTTTGGGCCCTTTTGTACCGGGATATCTCGTTGTCCTGCCAGTAAGACACTGATGGGTGCTTTGGTAGAGAGATGGTGGGACACCACCAACTCCTTCCATTTTTCTGCCACCGAGGACATAACCATGACCCCGTTCGACTTCGCCATACTGACGGGTCTTGATGTGGGAGGTTGGGCCATCCCATACGACGAGGACATGGGCGAGTGGGAGGCCACCTGGATATATTTATTGGGGGCTCGCCCACCTGTTAACAGATCTTCGGGCAGAGTCTGATACACCTGGTTCTCTTCCCACTTCAGGAGGGCGGAGATGGAGCCTGAGACTCCTAAGGAGGTGGCGCAGTACACCCGTGGATTCTTGATGTTCCTCTTTGGCACCACTTTGTTTGCCGATAGGGGGAACACTGTCAGGCTTTATCTGCTGAGCGCTCTAGTGGACCTTTCACAGGTTAGCCGGTATGATTGGGGCGGCGCTAGCTTGGCTAGCCTCTATTATTATATGAACGCGACCTCCCGCGGACGGGGGAACATGGTTGTCGGCTATTGGAGGGCCTGGGAGGTACTTTCTGTCCCCGTGATTTACATTTCTGCTTCTCATTATTTGTACATTGCACCCACAGCGCACTTTACATTCTGTACCATGCACTTTGCTCTCAGCATTTTGTATTTACATTCTGCACTCAGCATTCTGTATTCTGATGGTTATTGCTCTGTTTCTCATAGTTATGGGTCTACGCATACTTCCCGATACTAGCCCCAGAGCTTGAGGTGGAGATGCCCCTCACGACCCCGTATTCACTTGTATTTGAGGGCCAGTATCGGCCGAGACCTCGGGAGTCTTTCCTCTACCTGCTGATGCTTTGACACAGTCACGGACGTCGGTATTTCAGAACCCTCAGTTCTTCATGTTTCCAAACTTCGATTTATCTTGCTCATTTGCAATTTCTGATCAGTTTATGCATTGGTTATCCGCAGATCACCTGGCAGCCTTGGGCGCCTTTAGGCAGAGACCTCCGATTCCATTTTGCCGGAGCGTGGGGGGCCTCTCGGTATAGGATCCTGTTTGAGGGGCCAGTTGGGAGGGTCTGGTTTTTGGGAGATCGCTTCTTACGTCAGGTATGGGGCTACCCTGAGCAGGACATTTCTTCGGCACCTCCAGACGATATGCGGACCGCTAATAGGCTCTCTCCCAAGGAGGTCGTTGATGCTATGCAAGGTACCGATGCCTTCCTACATCTGGAGCAGGGGGAGTATACGACCTATTGCCACACCTACTTGATGCCTCCACTGACGGGAGTCCGTACCCCGACGAGGAGGTCTGCTGGTATGCCCTCATTGAGCAAGGCTCGGGCTGCAGGTGTCCCTTCCACCAGTAGGGCTGGCACATCTAGAGGTGGGGGTGGATTGGTTCCCCCGATTCCTCCAACTCATCATCATCCTGGATGGCCAGATATGCCGACTGAGTTGATGGGATGGCAATATGGGACCACCTCCCCGATTCCGATTTCGATAGAGCCTCCGATGCCTGACCACCGATATGTCAGTGACCCTGACTCACCACCGGTATGTTCCACTGTTTTTCGTTTATCACATAGATACTTTGGCATTTGTTTATTCATTGATGACTTGAGCTTGTATCTGCAGCCACCTAGGGAGTATATGGATGAGGTGCTCGAGATGGTAGCCTCACTTGAGGGCATGGTCCTGCGGAGAGAGGCACAGTTGTCCATCATGGGTTTCCAAGTACCCTTCAGTTTTCTGGCATTTATCATACTTCTGATGATATGCTGATCTTGAACATTTTATTGCATTGATAGGCTGCCTGTGTAGAGCACATCTGACACACACCACACTTACGCACTGTATCTGTATGCACCCACTCTGTGTAGTTTGGTTGCATCTGTATCTGATATACATGTTTTGGCTGATGTATTCAAACTGCATTCTTCATTTTCAGATGCCCCCGGTGTATGCTCAGTCACAGGCCGGGCCATCCAGGCCTTCCCGAGGAGCTGGGAGAGGGGAGTCGTCTCGCGGACGAGGCGGACGCAGGGCGCGCATCATAGAAGAGGAGCCCAGCGAAGAGGAGGAGGAGGCTGCAGATCCCCAGTCAGAGACATCCACTGGCAGAGAGGGTGGCTCCAATTTTGGTTCCGGTAATGGAGATGAGGCTAAGGAGGGTTCCGAGGATGACAGCCCCAACTCAGATGATGGTGATGATGGTGTGGAGTCCGTTCCGCAGAAGAGGACGAAGAGGGCCTCTTATTCCTGCTCTTGAGAGCATAGATGCGGCTGTTCCCTGCTTTATTTACCTTTTTACTAGTAGTTATAGCACATTGTATATTGTTAGGCAGTTTTATTTTCTGTAAAACTTGTACCCTTGTTGTAAAATTTTGTAACAAAAGAATGATGATGGAATGAAACAGCTTTTGAAAAGTGTTGTGTTTTATTATTTTTTTAGCATCGCATCGCATCTTTTTGCACCAAAATGGGATATAATGGAAATGTACATTGCGTATTTGCCCAGGCAGGTAGTGAACTGACACAATAAACTAAATAACTTAACTCACAAAGAAAATAACAAAATCTTAGCAAGTTTACAACTCGATAAGCAAAACACAACAAAGTTGATGACTCGATAGGTAAGGCACAACAAATTTGTTTAAACAGAAGTAACAACTCAATGTACGAAACTTGACAGCTCGACAAACTTAACAACTCGATAAGCAAAACAACAACTCGATAAGCAAGACAACAACTCGATAATCAAGACAACAACTCGATAAGCAAGACTTAGCAACAACTCTATAAACAAAGTGTACTTCGGAGAATCTGGGTGACGGAACGCATCCGAAACTGAAGGAAATGGAGGCCTTTGACACTCCCGATGCATGGAAATGCTAGGAACATCCTTCTAGAGGGTAAAACAGTGCTAAAGACACACTTGGGAGCATGGCCGGCCACCTTTGGGAACTGGTCGGCCAGCTTTTTGCCTTGGAGAGGAAAGGGGTGGCCGGCCTGCTAGAAAAGGTGGCCGGCCGGCCACCCAGCCCAGCAACCACCAAATTTTTGACACGTGTCCCCCGAACAGTGTCTTATCCTCTTTAAAAGCTCTAGCCTCGTGGTTGATTCATTTCATCTCAGTTTTGCACCAAAATGGAGGTGTTTCTCGTCGAAAATCTCACAGCTTGGATCGCTTCTCTAGATGGGTCGGAAAAGTTGAACTTTCGGGGTTTCGACTTGAATGCACTATTCATGCTGAGCCGCACTCCGCTGCACCTTCCCTTCCTTCATGCCGCGGCGAGGTTTTGGAACCCGGTAACACATGTCTTTAGCTTCAATGGGCAAGAGGTATGTCCAATTTTCGAAGATTTTCAAGCTTTGATGGAATCTGAACGCCATGAAGAAATTTTGCCTCAGTTTCGCTTCGGCCACGTCCAAGCTTTAGGGCGGATGTGTGGACTCACCATGCATGATGCTCGGTCTCTGATCTGCAATGGGGAACTGGACATCCTCAGCTTGATTCATCGCCTTTCTGACGTCGGTGACTGCGGCAACCATCATTGGCAGGGTTTTCGGCAACACGCCCTTTGCTTGTCCATGCTATCTCACTTTTTGCTTGCCCCCGGTTTCAGTGGATCTAGCATCCGTCTGATTGAAGTTGCGTAAGGCTTGAAGGAAGGAAAGAGCTGCATCGCCATGGGATTGGCCGAGACACTGATGGGCTTAGAAGCTTTCTATCGCCGGGAGACAACCAGATTCGCGGGAAGCCCACTACTGCTACAGGTAATGTTTCCCACCTCATCTCACATATGTATTGCTCACATCACTTCACCCTTAGGCTCGGTTTTTCTCACAAAACCCTTTTCTTACTTTTCTCTCATCGTATATCTCTCTATTCTTTATTCTCTCATTTTTTCATCCCTCCCCAGGTATGGTTGATGGATAAATTGCAGGTTGTGGACTCTTGCCCAGCCTACTCAGCTCGCGGCTACTTCTGTCGACAACGCCTAGTTAATGCCCCTGATGAGGAGTGGTGGTTTGACTGGATGTGTAATCTGTCTGTAGATCGCATTGCTTGGCGCTGTCCTTGGCTCAACCTCTCGGCAATGAGCTATTGCATGTCCCGGCAGACCGGGATCCAGTTGATTGGTCTAACCCACTGTGTGTTCTACTTTCCCTTCCGGTTCCTACGTCAGTTCGGTCATGATCAAACCTGCCCGCCAGAGGGGGTAGAGTATCCTGCCACATTCCCGGTTCGAGGCGCCCAGCTTGCCCGATATGCCACAGCATGGAGGACTAGAGAGCTCCTGGCCCCCGCTCCCACTTTCAGTTGCACTTTGCTTGACGAGTACTTGGATTGGCTCAATGAAGAGGCACAGATTGGACCCAGCTTGGCATCGGGCGACCGGCTACGGGAGGCGTGGGACACTGACTTATCTATGCCCCGGATTTATTGCTTTACCAGTACTTTCAAGTTTTCTTTATGAATGTAATAAAAAGCAACTTCAATTTGTATGCAAGAGCAGGAGAACTCTGTATTGAAATCAATGAAATTGAAGGTTGTGGGTACTGAAAATTTTCCGCTTTGGTCCAAAAATGGTCTTAGTTGTAAAAAGATTAATTTGAACAAAGTCAACTTTTATTAAAACTTTTCAAAACTATTTTTGATATGGATCAGAACTGGACACGCCTGAGATCTATCATTGAGATGCACAACCCCAGACCTCTGCAACTGGAAAGTTGCCCCTAGTTTGAATAGCACCGCGGTACTGCATGGCAACGGAAAGTTGCCCCTAGTCTGAAAAGCATTGCACCGGAGATCACGATGAATGCTGATAGACAAAGATGACTGAGATGATCAAATGGACAAAGTTGATCGGGGAAAAGTTTATGGCTGAACTTCAGGATGAAGTTGCCTACGTATCCCAAAGATGGGAATCAAGCCTTACGTAGTTCAGGCTCGGGTTCACTCGGGTATTTTCACTCTCCTTTTACGCTCTAACTTTTGCCAAGGCCGCCCTTTGCGGGTTTTCAACCTTGCGAGCTCAGTTTTTATAATTTCAAATTTTTTGTGCTCTGAGTTTTGCCTAGGTCGCCCTTTCGGGTTTTCGGCCTAGCGAGCCTCTCAAGGGTAATATTTCTTCAACTTGTCCATATTGATCGGTTGTGAGAACTCTAAGCCATCTAGATCCATCAGAACCACAGCTTCACCTGACCAGATAGACTTAATGATGTGGGGACTAGTCCAATTGGGTCTGAACTTGCCCCTTGGGTTGTGGATGGGAGCTCGGTTGTCCTTGAGCACCAAATCTCTTTCTTTTAGATTCCTGGACTTAACTTTCTTGTTACCCGGGCAATTCTGCGTTGATAACCTTGAACATGGTACAGTGCTTTCAGTCTTCTCTCATCAAAGAGCATGCGTTCCTCAAACCTGCTTTGCAAATCTGCTCAATTATCGGCCCGATTACACAAGATCGTAATGACGGAACCTCAATCTCGATAGGTAGAACGGCCTCCATCCCATAAACCAATGAATACGGAGTCGCCCCAGTAGAAGTTCTGATTGAAGTCCGGTAGCCCCACAGAGCAAATGGCAACTTATCTGGCCAATCCCGGTAGGTTTCCATCTTCTTCTGCAGTATGTGTTTGATATTCTTGTTGGCGGCCTCAACCGCTCCATTGGTTTGCGGCCGATAGGTAGATGACTTATGAAAAGCCACGTTGTATTTTTCCAACAAGTCAATTACTTCCTTCTTGAAGTGGGAACCGTTATCTGAAATTATCTCGTTTGGGACTCCATAACGACAGATGATGTTGTTTTTGATGAACTTCGCAACATGTGAAGCCTTCAACACCGCATAGGATTGGGCCTCGACCCACTTTGTGAAATAATCTATCGTGACCAGGATGAACTCATGCCCATTCGACCCCTTTGGAGTGACAGCCCCAATCACATCAATTCCCCAGACTGAAAATGACCTCTCTTATACAGCTTACCTCCACAGATGATGAACTGAACGGCCATTCTTCTAATTGCCCTTTTATCCTTGGCATTTACCACTAGCAGGTATGCTTCTTTCTCCAAGAAATTCCAAATGTCGTGGTACCAGGGGTTTTCGTCCTGAACTTCGTCTATAGCAGCAATCGACTTGTAGGCTGGTGCAAATTTCTGGTCAATGATGACTGGACGCATCCGGACTCCGAACGGGATGTCTATCATGGAAGATAGAGTTGCTAAAGAATCTGCGAACCTGTTGTTCTCTCTTAGTAGATGAGCAAAGTTTAGCTTCTCAAATCGAGGAATTAACAAGTCCAAGGTCTGGTGATACATCATCATCTTTTCTTCTTTGACTTTCCAGTCTCTTTTTGCTTGAGACACAACAAGGTTCGAGTCCCCGATGACGTCCAACCGTCTTGCCCCTAGTTCTAGTGCTGCTTCTAGACCGGCAATGCATGCCTCATATTCTGCTTCGTTGTTCGAGACTTTGAACCGAAGTTTGAAGGCTAGAGGGATGCAGGACTTGTCAGGTGCTATTAGCAACACTCCTATCCCATACCCGTACTGATTTGACGCTCCGTCAAAGTACATCGTCCAAAATTCGTCGTCGATGTGCAAAATGGCCTCATCTAGGAATAAGTACTCAACTGCTTCACCCTCTTCCACTGGATGATCGGCTAAGAATTCTGCTACTGCTCTTCCCTTGACTGACTTGCGCGTTACATACTTCAGATCAAATTCGGAGAGCAACAGCAACCAACGAGCTAGCCTACCCGTAAGTGCTGGTTTCTCGAAAAGATATTTGATAGGATCGAGTCGTGAAACCAACATTACAGAGTGAGCTAACAGGTAGTGTCGTAGCTTCCTGGTAGCCCATACCAAAGCTAAGCAAGCCTTCTCCAACGGTGTGTAGCGAGTCTCATACTCTAGCATCTTCTTGCTCAGATAGTAGATGGCTTTCTCCACTTTGTCCCCTAATTCTTGCGCGAGCATACAGCCCATTGTAGTCTCAGTCACTGAAAGATACAATATCAACGGCTTCCCCGGCTCTGGCGGTGACAACATGGGCGGGTTCTGTAAGTATTCCTTGATCTGTTCAAAAGCAGCTTGGCATCGGCCGTCCCATTGGAATTTCTTTCCTTTCTTTAGGAGACCAAAAAGTGGTTCACAAGTTAAGGTTAATTTTGAGATAAACCGTCTTATGAATTGCACTTTACCTAGAAAGCCTCGCACCTCCTTTTCAGTCCTTGGTGGGGGCATTTCTAGGATGGCCTTGATTTTGAAAGGGTCGACTTCGATACCTCTTTGTGTAATCAGAAACCCGACATTTTTCCGCTTATAACACAAGACGTACATTTCTCGAGGATTCGTATGCAACCTGAATTCTCTGATCCTTTGAAAGAACTTTTGCAAGGCGGTGTAGTGGCCCTCTCTTTCTTTGGACTTGACAATCATGTCGTCCACATACACCTCAACCTCTTTGTGGATCATGTCATGCAATATTGTGGTCGTGGCCCGTTGATAAGTAGCTCCAGCATTCTTCAACCCAAATGGCATCACTCTGTAACAGTAGGTCCCCCACGGGGTGGTGAATGTAGTCTTTTCCCGGTCTTTCGGTGCCATTACTATCTGATTATACCCTAAGAAGCCATCCATGAATGAGAGCAAAGCATGCCCTGCCGTGAAGTCCACTAACTCATCAATATGCGGCAAGGGAAAGTCGTCCTTTGGACTGGCTCTGTTCAAATCCCTGAAATCCACGCATACTCGGATTCTGCCATCCTTTTTCGGTACTGGAACAATGTTGGCCAACCAAGTCGGGTATTCGGATACCAGCAGGAAGCCTACGTCGATTTGCTTGGTGACCTCTTCTTTGATCTTGAGAGCCCAATCCGGGCGGATCCTCCTAAGTTTCTGTTTGACGGGTCGGGCGTCGAGGTCAAGAGGGATCTGGTGCTGTACAATCTCAGGATCGATCCTAGGCATGTTTTCATAGGACCATGCGAAAACATCTTTGAAATCTTTTAATAAAGCTACTAAGCGCTCGTGTTCCTCCGAAGACAACGTGGACCCGATATGGACCAGCCGCGGGTCCTCCTCAGTACCAATATTCACGGTAGTGATTTCATCCATTAGGGGTTTAACAAATCTCTTCTACTCTTGTTCAATTAAGCGTTGCAAAATCGGAGGAATTTCTTCCTTGTCATTTTCATCAAAATTTTGAAAGTCTTAGTTTATGCAATAAATTAAGGGCACAGAAAAGTACTCAGAAACCACAGCTACTTGATTCTCATTAAGCACATCTAAATCGTCCGATTCCTCGATTACAATAGACTCAAATGAGAAAGAAAAAGACGACCTGGATATAACTGTGGCATCCGGGTTATCATCCCCAGGATTACCAGACTCAGACTCAGTCGAGCTGGAACCTGATTCCGACTCACAAGACTCGGTGGAATCAGATTCCAGCTCACTACCTGACCCGGTGCTACTGGACAAAAATCCCTCTTCGTATTGCCAAGTGAGAGAGGGTGCGATAGATGCATCCAAAATAGTTGCTGGTAGGCTCGCAGCCATTTCATCCCCAATCATGGAAATCGAGAAGTTATCCCCCAAGCACTTATGGTCGATCGGAGGATCTAAAAGTAGACATGCCAATGCTACTCCCGTTTCAATCTCAGCACCCTCGGAATCCACTACCTTACACTGCTCAACCTCAGCTGATGGGTCTGTCTGCTCTTCGGCAACGTCATCCCCGGATAATTGTAGGTCAAAGAAAATCTCGAAGCCTGGCACGCGTTTCTTCTCTGTTTTCAGCCACGGCTCAGGGAAGCTACAGAACGGAAAGTCCTCCCCATCCCGGACGAAGCGTCCGTTTAGGGTACCCTGAATGGGCCGGTGCATTAAGTCAAAAGGCTTCCCCGCCTTCTTTGCTCTGGCTCTCCCAGCCACTTCTTTTCCCTTTCTTATCCAATCTTTTTTAGTAGACAGATAACCTAATCCAAAGGTATGAGGATTATACGGCACTTCGGCCAATGCTGCGACGCCCTTCCGGCCGCTTCTTCCTAATCCCATCCCGGGGATGTGTTGTAGCTTGTTCATGAGGTATACAGATTGAGCACTGACATACACTCCCTCATTAACAGCCGTGATGTTTTGCACCACCCGAGCCTCGGCTAAGGTAAAACCTGACAGAAACACGTCCTCCATGCCGTGCTCAATTTCTAGGACTGGTGTAGATACCTCCGGAGGTGGATGGATTGATGAATTCCCGAAAACAATGGCTACTCCCTTTCCATAGGGGTATTTCACCATCTGATGCAAAGTGGAAGAGACTGCCTTTACTTGGTGCAACCACGGCCGCCCCAAGAGTAGATTGAAGGTTGCAGGAACGTCCAAGACATGGAATTCAATGTCGTGTTGTCCTAGACTAACCTGGGTCTGAATTTTGACAGTCCCCGTCACCTCCTTGCTGGTGTTATCATAGGCTCTGATCACTTGAGTAGTTGGTATGAAGTCTGTGGGCTTTAACTCGATTGCATATGCCGTCCTTGACGGGCACACATTAATGGCGGATCCCGTGTCGACAAGAACCACTGGCACCCACTTGTCTCTACATTCCACAGAGATATAAAGGGGTTTGTTATGATTTGCGCCCTCAGGCGGTAGTTCTTTGTCTGAAAAGGTTAATGTCGGGGAACCTCTTCCCGAAAAAACCAGTCCAACTAGCTGCTTTGGTGTGGTTTCTATAGAGAGTTTAGCCTTGTCCATAGCAGATAGGACAGCCTGTCTGTGCACTCGTGACGCCATAAGCAGTCCCCAGATGGAGATGTCTGCTTGTATCTTTTTTAATTGCTTCAGCACAGCTTCCTCTTCGATTTGCCTCTCTTTCTGTTTCTCAGCTTCCTTGTCCTTCCCAGATGCCTCTAACTGGTCTAGGTGTGGGGGCTTGAAATACCGCCCGCTTCTTGTCATATGATCAACCTCACCGAGGTACCAGGTGTCGTCTGGTTGATTGCTTCCCCAATCTTCATCTGTGTGGGCAAGACATAAATCATCATCTTCCCACCACATTTCGTTGGCATTCAAAAGGCACTTGTCTAGCTCCGGCATGATTGTGCTTGCAGCACTTTCAGCCCCTATGCTCACAGCATCTTCTGTCTTCGTGCCCACAACACTTTCAATCCCTTCATGGGCTTTGGCTTTCCGGATTCTCTCAGAATCCCAAATCTTCTCTTGTTCCACCTACGTTAGCGCAGTTTGTTGTTAAGCTTTCCCTACATTCACAATGCTCCTATTCCGAGCGAAATTCTTCATACCGGGGCTCTCCGGCAATGTACTCTGACTCCCGACCCTTCCGGCCACAACTGATACACTTGCCCCTACTGGGCCCTGTTCTGGTTGGAACTCTGCGACATCTGGTTGATCATCCAACCATTCGGTAGCCTCTGCCAATTCCTCATACTCAAATCAGTTGACTGTTGCGTCCCCTGATTCTTGGTCATTGAAAAACTATAAGTTGGCGAAGCCCTCTTCCACGGCTGTTAAATCATCCGTTCCCTGCTCAAGTCTATCCCCCTGGATCACACACAGTTTTGCTCTCTCTGGCAATTCTATGCTTAGCTCAGGCTGGCTCGCTGACAGGATGTACTCACTTGGATCGTAGGCTTCCCCAGCAAAATTCCCAGACTGCTCAAACCCTGACTCAACCATTCCATCCTCCTCTGCAATCTCCCTTGCACTGTCTTCCACGGCCACCACCATTGGCTCAGGTTGGGTTGTAGAGATGTCCAACATGCACAAAAGGTCAGTGCAGTCGGGAAGGAGCACCTCCGGCTTAGGTAGATGGGTAGGAGTGATATAGATGCTAGGATGGTAAGACACGACCCCAGTCTGGATAAAGTTGATTCTTTTGGGAGGTGGAGCTTGGTTGTGTGTAGGGAGTGGGTTGGTTGTAACATTGGGTCTTTCTGGTGGCAAAATCACCTATTTGTCAACGAGATCCTGAATCTCGTGGCACAATCTGAAGCATTGGTCGGTGTCATGACTGTGTTACTGGTGATATGCACAATATTTGGCTGGGTTGTGAGTGGGGGGAAGTGGATTTGGTAACGGCCTCGGCTCTAGGGGTCTTAGATGCCCTTTTCTGATTAAGACCCCTAGAGCCTTGGACAGGGGCATGTACAATGGGGTGAAGGTTCTTTGGCCTCTGGGTTGGTATTTAGTGGTCTGTGTATTGCTTCCGGATGCACCGGAGAAGGGTGTGGCTGCCATGGGCCTCGGAAGGGGAGGGGGGAATGGTGGCGACCATGCTAACCTCCGAAGTTCTTGCAGTTACAGCACCCGGGCCTGCATTGTTGTTGCGGTTAAAGGTTCTCCGGGGTTGCTCCCTATCTTGGTCAATCAGACCCTATTTCATTGCATCTTCAATTTGTACCCCCATATCGTGCAGATCCGAAAAGGTGGGGAAGGGGAGTACAATCATCTTTTGCATCAGTTTTGGTTGGAGATTGCGCACAATCATCCTAATCTGATCCTTATCGGTGGGCCTTAAAGTCATCATCGAGGCCTTCGCCTTCCACCGGGTCATGAAATCCAAGAAACTCTCTTTGGGCTCCTGCCTTGTTGTTTCGAGATCATGAGTTGTAATCTCAATTTGGGTGTTGTAAGAGTATTGCACAACAAAGGCCTCGGCCATCTCGTCCCAACTCTGTTTGACATCATCCTCCAACTTCGCATACCAGATAGCGGCCACTCCCGACAGGGTCCGGCCAAATAGCGAAAGCTTCTGGGGTCTGGTTAGGCCCATTGGCTGTAGTATATCTGAGAATAGTCGGAGGTGGACCATGGGATCACCAGATCCGTCGAAGCGATCAATCTGCGGCATTTTGAATCTATCCGGCAATGTCACGGCCACATCGGTATACCCGCCCTTGATATCCAGAATAGCCTTTACTCCCTGGGATTTTTTGAATAGCTTCTCGAGCTTGCTCAATTTCAGTGCTGTAGGGTCTATTTCGAACTCGAAGGGAGAGTCCGGGTGGTTGGCGGGTGTATGTGCCTTGGATAACTGAGGTGGAAGCAAGGGCGGAGCTAGCCCCGTTGGAATGTCTGTGTCCTCCTAAACGGCCTGGACATTTGGCAAAATGTTTTGGGTATTTGGCAGGACATTCTGGGTAGTTGGTGTCCGCCGGTAAGTGGACCCTGGGGGAGGAATTGTTGTGAGGCCGATGTTCGACTTGTCGCTAGAGCCGGGTAATTAGCTCACTTTCTTTGGGCCATGATTGTGGCTCATTGTTTAGCGAACTCCGCCATGACAAAGGTCCTCTTGCATCTACCTCATGCTCTCTTGGAGCTGTCGCATCATTTCTTCCATTCCGGGCATATTCTGCTGATCTTGCTGACTGACTGGTATGTGTACCTCTATGGCAGAAACTGAGACCTCAACCCGACTGTTCACTGCTAGGGTAGGCCATCGCTCGTAACCTTCGCCGCATTACCGCCTTCTTGGCCTTCTTCTGACAACTGGGGGTAGAGAATGGAACACTGGCTGTCCGTCAACCATATCCTCAGATCGATTGAGCCAATGACCTCTTGTCCAAAGTGCTTGGGGAATATCTGCTGGGTTTGAAGCAATTGTGCTAAAACTGTTCTAGCAAAAAGATAAATAAAGCAATAAGGAAATAAACAACCAGTTAAATGAACAGCATAACAGCTTAAAATAAATACACAACACACAGCTGGGCACAATAACACACAGTCGATAAGCTGAATGCACACTGTCCTCAAACACTGATTATTATCCCTGAATCACTGTCCCCGAAAACTGAATATGATACCCGCAGATAACTAATTCTCAAACACTGACTGACGCCCGCAAGCCTGATGCCCAAACTCATAGACTGATACATGCATTCCCTGTAGAGACGCACTCTAAAAGCACATAACAGATAAGTGAGAGCCAAAACACCCCTATGTTGGGGTAGGGTTTCCCTGTCCTATTTTGTCAGGAGCTAGGGTTTCACTACGCACGTAGTGGTTTCAAACAACCTATATCGGGCAAGCAACCTGTCCTAGTTTGGAATGGTCACTACGGATTCTGAATATGCACTAGGTCGAATGGTCAAAAGGGTGCCTCGGTAAAACCGGGGTTTGTGTTCCCATACTGGCAGAGCCCGTAACTGGTAAGCCTTATGGCACGCAGCCTCTGGCAAACCGCTCAAGAATAGCAGATGGCAAACACGGTGTCCTAGGCGCACCAATGCAAATGCAAAGCAAAGAAACACACAAGTGTAGTCAAAACCAGATATCATGAGTTCGAGTCAAGTTCTCTAAATCCCCAGCAGAGTCACCAGAAACTGTGGACGTCCCCGAACGCCCCGAAAGGGATGAGTCCCCTGTTCTGTTCATCTTGGGCTCACTACAGTTCAGGACTCAAATTGTCACGGTTCGTAATCTGAACCAAAGAGTCCAAATCCGGCAAATCGTTTTGAGAAAACAGATTTTTTTTGAAAGAAGTGCTAAACATGGATTGCTTTGCCAGATACAGAGTCGCCACCTAAATATTTTATTTTGGGAACTTTAGGAAACCCTGACTCGTGCCTAAGGCCACGTGTCCGTCATCACCAAAGTTTCCTCGGCTCGGGAACTTGGGTACGATTGGGGAAGGTCACTTCGTGAGCACCCCCGCTCGCCCGATCAAAGATCGGCCTCTACTAACTATGATATCTAGTTTTGAAAACATTATGTGTTCTTATTCCGGTTATTAGCCTAGATTTACTATGTGATGCGCACATCATACAAGTATAGACTGGATCGCCTGAATTAGAACAAAACATTTCACGTTTGTTTTTTGAAAGATGGTTTGCTACCCGCAGGTAGGCTTAAAATACAGATTTTGCCACCATCGGGTGGGCTTAGAAAAGATGGTTTTGCCACTATCTAATGGGCTTAAAACTCACAGTCAATGCATTGTTCCAATCCAAATAACCCAACCTTCACCCACAGGCATTCAGGCAGTTATATCACATAAGCAAATAGCCTCATGGTAAACATGCTATTGTGGCAATCACTCACACACATGCAAGGATGCTAAAGCATAAAAACTTACCAAGTACTCCAAGCCAAAACAGAAGCTAATTAGAAATCCATGCATGATCCTAACTATACAGAAATGCCTAATGCAACACATGCAAAAATGCAACTATAGCAGGCTCGGCTATTCTAAACATGGCATATGGAATGCTACAGCTAACACGTATTCAACTCGAAATTGAAATACAATGCAGTGAGTTATGATGCGCCGAGCCGGGTGCATGCAAAACAGATGAATGAATGCAAACATGCTATCATACTGTATACTAATTGAAACATGCCCTAATCTAACCATCATAAGCTGGTAAATAAAAGGGAGAAAGACGTGGGGTTGGAAGACATACATCACACACACACACACACTTATTACAACATTGCCCTCGCTCAGAGGGTCCGAATAAATAATATACAGTCCCAAATAAATAGTACAGTCCGAATAAATACAAAATCCTAATTAATTAACAAATTAACTAAGGAAAGCGGTAAATAATCATGCAAGCTAGGAACTGCCTCGACTCTGCTCCGGATGATGAATGATGCATGTTCGGGTTGCTTGGCGCGAAAATCCATCGCGATGCCCCGATTAGCCTCTCACATAAAGTTTAATCTTACGAAGCTCCAAAAGATTGCCGGTTTTTGATTTGCTGCAACAGAGAACAGGAAATGGGCATGGCAATGTATTTTCACATATATATGCTTGACTACTCTTCAGGGAGCGTAGTCCTCGATCCTCGTGCCACCAATCACGCATATCGATGCATGATGGCCGAGGAGTCGAATTGCACGACTCAATATGAAATGAATGCACATGAAAACATAACAAGGCCTAGCCTCCATCATGGATAATTCGGAGTATCGGCGACCGAGAATTGAGACACGTTCTGTCACTCGAAGTACGAAACATCCCTCGTTCCCCGTGCTCGGGCTAACTTCTATCTCAAACACAATGCAATATGCATGGCATGCATGAATGCAACTAATATACAACCTAGAATACACAATGCTATGAAATGGCATACACAATGCACGATGTGACATGGCATACACGATGCTCTAACATACAACCTAGCATACACAATGCTATGAATTGAAATGGCATATGCAATGCATGATGGACTTACGCCAACATGAGTGGACCTCAGCCACACTCACATCAGCGGCCATAAGATGAAAATGAGACACTCGAGATGCGTGCACACATGCACGCAAATCGAGGAGCGACCCTAAGGCACGAATGCCACTCTACCAAAGCATGGCAAGGCATGGAATATGGCATAAAAATATGCGAATTTCAGCGCTAAAATATGATGCTAAACAGCCCCGAAACATGGCAATATGGCACCCGATGCATGAGATAAACCCCGAAACTCAAAGCTAGGCATACGCAATGACCTATATCTATACAAAGTGTGCATTATTTGATCATGAAGCATGAAGAAAGAGTAAAGGCAGTCCCAAAACATGAACTTTCTTAGTTCAAAGAATGGCCAAAAGGTGCTAGCAAGATGGGCTAAAGTAGCATGCAATTTTGAGTAGCAAACATGGTTTACATGGCAAGTATATGAAGCACATGGAATCTCACCATACCAGAAAAAATCAATGAACAAAACATGTGGAAATATGACCAAATAATCACTGAAATGCAGCCAACATGTGCAAAAATGAGGAGCTCCTTTAGAGGGCCATGCAAGGATTTATTAGGCACATACAAGATAGACATGAAGCATGACCAAAAAATCTCTGGAAATCAAATATGGTAGTCCCAAAACTCACCAAATTGGCCCTGAAATCAGTCAACAAGGCATGCAAGATAGGGCCTCTTTGGAAGGCCAAAATGACTATCAAACAATTCAAGGTGAGAGGGGGTCACCCCCCTCTGATTTGGAGGCTCAAAATAGTGTTCCAGCCACTGAAAGTGGATAGAAGGCCAAACAAAGCATGCAATTGGAGCTTAGGTGTAAGGCTCAAAACAAGGGACAATCAAGCATACAAGGAAGCATGTGACCTCAAATAAGAAAATGCCCCAAATAAAACATGAATATGATGTCAAAACAAGCCTTTTTCTAGTTTATAACAAGTCTCAAAAATGAACATAAATAGGACTAATCTATCATGCAAAAATGGCCCTAAAAGAGAGAATAGAGACAAGGGACAGAAGCTGGCCCCAAATGGCAAAGAGTCTTGCAACAAAATTGAAGAGGGGCTCAAAACAAGGCACTTTACAGTTTACATCAAATCTCTAAAATGAACAAAAGTGAGGCTAAATCAACATACAAGAAAAAGGCCTAAAAGAGGGATAAAGAGGCAAGTGGTTGCAGCTGACCTCAAATAGAGGAGAGCCCTTCAAAAAAGTTGAAGAGGGGCTCAAAAAAAGACATTTCCCAGTTTATGACCAAGTCCAAAACAGCTCAAAAATAAGCCTAAAATATCATGCAAAAATAGGCCTAAAAGAGAGTTTAAACACAAAGGGTGAGGAGGAGACCTCAAACAGAGAAAGACCCTTGATCTAACATGGAGATGAGCTCAAAATATGACTATTTACAGTTCAGGTCGGAGCCCAAAAATGCAAGCAACAAAGGCTAAGAAAGCATACAAAATAGAGCCAAAAGAGAGGGAAAAGAGACTTACCCTTGTAGCCTAAGTCTTCAACAACTTTTGGTCCAAGAAATGGTGCTCCTAGCCTCTGGAAATAGCCTTCAAGTTTCTGGAATGGAGTGTGGAGGTGTGGTGCTATGGGTTGTAGTGTAAAGGGTGCAAGAACCTTAGGGTTTGAAGGGTTTGGAAGAGAGGAAGAGGGGGAGTTGTATGCAAGGCTCAAAACAATTTTTGTAACCCCCTAAAATGGAGCTGGGGGGGCTGGTTATATAGGGAGAGGAGTGGAGGAAAGGGGGGGAAAATCAAATTCAAATTTCCCCCCTAAAAGACCCCCCATCGGATACATGATCTGGGGGGAAACAGAGGGTGCAGCTGTAAGGAACCAGGTGAGAGGGTCATGGCCGGCCAGGTTCAGAGGGCTCAGGTGGTCGGCCAGCCACCTCCCCTGGCCAGCCGGTCAGGGTCAAAAGGTTCAAGCTCAATTGTTGGCCGGCCACCCCAAAAAGATGGCCTCCCATGTGTGCACAACACAGATATGTGGTCAAAACCCTGAAAATATGAACCAGGAGAGAGAAAAACCAACTTTTTAGAGGGGTTCAAAAGTGTCAGGAAGAGTTAATGGCTGGCCAAGCCATATTGGTGGCCTCCCAAGTGTGTACAACACAAATATGTGGTTGAGGGCCAAAGAAAATGGCCCGGGAATGGTCAACATCAGCTTTCTAGCGAGGAAAACGGGCGACGGAGAGCGATGAAGAAATAAAGCTGGCTTTCAGAACAATTGTTGGCCTCCCACCCTTCTATGACCTTCATAACAATGAAAATAAGGTCCCCGCCAAAAATGGACCCAAACCGATGCAAAATGAAGGTTCGGGGCCAAACGCTGCAAATGGGTCCTCGAACCGATCATATAATCGGAGGTGATGTTTGACCACGGTTGGTCTCTTGATCACAAAGGTCCCTCAAAAGGGAGTAAATAAGATGTGTGCCAAAACCGAGCAAACAGGTGGTTAAGCGTCCCGAACCGAGGCACACTACCGACGGTTCAAAAACCGAACCGGCTCCAACGGGAAAATGGCCACGACCATTTAAACGTAGCCTACGGCCACTGAGAGATGGTCTACAAGACCTCTCCTTCCCTTCGGGAAGAGAAAACGGAGAAGACGGGACCTGGTTCGCAAATCAAGGCAAAGCATAAAAGAGTCCGGAAGTTCGGAGGCAAGGCTCGCAGCCGTGACTCCGCAACCTCAGAACGAGCACAATATGCAATATCACCAAGCGCTCAATCGGTGACGTCTGAGTCTTAAGGTCGGTAAAAAATGGGGTGTCTACAATAACATTCACATCACCCCACTGCACTGACATACTGTACTCATACTGTATCTTTTGCACTCATGCTGCATACATACACTATATCTAATATGTCGACAATTGTTTTCCAAATCCTATTTATACCGAGGACACTAGTAGCAGCGGCACCAGCGGTGCCTCCTTCGGCGACAGGGAGGAGAGGTAGATAGGCCCTAGTACGCGGCTGAGATGAGTGCCAAGGTCGAGGTCGAGGTCGAGGCAGAGGTAGAAGTGCTCGAAGCTAGAGCAACGAGCTTGAGCCCGTATTAAGTAGGGATGACACCGAGGCCAGTGACTCTAAGGAGACAGTGAGTCAATGCCTTGAGTCTAAGAGTGATGGCAATACTGCTAGCTCAGGGTTAGGGAGCGGAGATGACGCTGAGGCTAGCTCTGAGGCAAGGAGCAGAGATAATGAGACCGATTTTGGCTCAGAGTTTGATTCTGATAGCGGTACTAACGAAGACAGTGCCCTTGAGTCCCCTCTGAGGAAAAGGATGAAGAGGGCCTCTCGAGATTGAGATGATTGGCGCCGATTTTTGTACTTTTTTCTTAGTTTCTTTTATTTTGGTAGTTCAACACATGTATAGTTTCAGATAAGCTTTTATATTTGCTTTTGAAAACTTGTACCCTCTTTTATAAAAACTACGATCGGGGGAAACCCTACAATTTTATGAAAAGAGTTTATTGTTTTTGTATCATAAGCACCACATTTGCCTAGAATGAAAATGGAGGTGAATTTGAAACAAAAAATGAAAACTTGTATTGGCACGATGTTCTTAATCAGGTAATGAGTCGACCAACGACCAAAATACAAAATACAACTCGATAAATAAAGCAAAAAACACCTTAAACACAGACATACACACTTGCTAAAACCAAAAGACTCAAAACATGACCTCAGAACACAAAGACCAAAACAAAACCAGACTGCTAAAACTACAAGGCTCACAAGTGGATGGTAGGCTAGAAAAAGTGGGTTGCCGGCTACTTGTGATGAATCCACCAGACAGTTGATAGCTGGCCTCCACTCATAGCCTTATCTTCTACAAAAGGTCTTTTTTCGTGATTTCTTCACCAGAACCTCATTTTTGTTGCTGTTTCTTCTACAATTGGAGATATTTCTTACCGAGAAGCTCATGGATTGGATAGCCACTTTAAAAGACATGGAAAAGGTAAATTTCTGAGGTTTCGGCATAAACGCGCTTTTTTCGTTAAGCCATACTCCACTTTGCTTTCTGTTCCTCCATGTTGTAGACCGATGCTAGGACCCAATTACGCATGTATTTCGCTTCGAAACATAGGAAATGTGCCCAACTCTTGCAGAATTTCGAGCATTGATGGAAACCCGTCGCGATGAGGCAATCATGTCTCAGCCCTGTTTTGGCCACGCCTAGGCTTTGGAACGAATGTGTGGGCTTACTTTGCATGAAGCTCGGTTGTTAGCCCATAACGGAGAGCTAGATATACCTAGCTCAATTCATCGGTTTTCTGACATCGGTGACAAAGGCGACCCTCTCTGACGAGGTTTTCAGCAACATGCCCTCTGTTTATGTATGCTTGTGCATTTCCTTCTTACCCCTAGTTACGGCGGAGCCAGCATTTAGTTGATCGAAGTGGCCCAATGTCTGAAAGAAGCTAAGAGTTGTGTCGATTTGGCGCTGGTCGAGACCCTGATGGGCTTAGATGTTTTTTATCGGTGAGAGACCACTAGATTTGTGGGGAGTCCACTACTTCTTCAGGTATTGTTTCCCACCCTTTCTAATATATGCCTCGCATATCACTCGGCACTCATGCTTTATTTTCTCTCAAAGCTCTTTCTTTACTTTTCTCTCTACGCACATCTCTCTATTCTTTAATTTCTCTTATTTTCATCTCTTCCCAGGTGTGGCTCATGGATAAGCTGAAGGTGGTGGACCCTTGCCTCGAGTATTTAGCTTATAGTGATCTCGATTTTGACCCAACACTTGTGATAGTCTGGACTCGGCTTTATGGTTTCTGAATGTTGTTTATTGTCGTTTTCCACTTAATCCCCCTTAAATTTGGTTATTGGATTGTTGTTGCACGTTTGGAACAAGTTGGTTGCTTGTTTTTCCAAACCTTTGTTGCCCAGATTTCTGCTGTGCTTTGCAATTTTGCTCCTCCGCTCGAGCGGCATTTCTCGCTTGAGCGGGCTTTGCGAACTCTCAGTACTTTGCAGGTCTGCAAAATTACTAGGAGAGTGTTTTCTAGGCTCAAGTGGCATTTCCTACGCTCTAGCGGGTGGGCGCTCGAGCGGCTTTCCTTGCACTTGAGCATTGGTCTATTGTCTACAAAACTACTAGATGTGTGTTTTGTACACTCAAGTGGCCTTTCTTGCACTTGAGCGGACTGTGCATACATCATATTGCGAAAATGACTTTTTATATTACTTTTTTAGATCTTTTCTTCCAAAAACCCTAAAGTGAGACACTCTCTTTCTAAAATACACACACACACACACTCACTCTCTCTCTCTCTCTCTCTCTTTACATTTTCTCCTAAATCCGTTGATCTCTTTACTTTACTGTCTTTGGAAAAAAAAGTAGAGCATCTTGAGAGCTCTGTTTTGATCCGATTGGAGTTTGGTTTCGGCGTCGTTGAAGTTTCGTCCTTGCTCCATTGATCTTCTAAACTTGAGGTAGGGACTCTTTATACCTTAATATGAGTTTTAACTTGGTTATAGGTTGTTGTGTAAAAATGGTGAGATTTGGGAATGTCTTGAGCAAACTTAGGGTTTGGGTTCAAGTTTGAAAAGAGGGGTTTCTATGTGGGTGTCATATAAATGATTATGGGGTTTGGATATGAAGTCATCTTGTGTTAAAATAGTTGATTTTGGTCTTCGGGTTAATATTTGGAAAATGAGGAGCTTTGCCCTAAAATGTCTTGAATAATTATTTTGTATAAATAATGAAATTGGTATGGAAAATGTGAAATTGGGAGAATGTATACATGAATAGTGTTGTTGGATTTGTTTAATCACTCACCTATGGAAATTTGATGATTTATCTATTATACAGATTGTATATCTGTTTAGAAATATCTGATTTGGGCTATCGGTGGAGGATAGTCATGATTGTTGTAGACATCGCATGTGGATTAGGCGAATTGAAACTAATCTCTTAACCATTATCATCGAATATGATTATAAATGATATACATTGTATATGTATGATATTTGGGGAGAGAAGGGGGATGTACTCCATGTTTTGAGGAGAAAAAAGGGGATGGACTGCACTGAACTAAGTTAGCCTATATGTCTAGGGTGAAAGTCCCGAAAACCATTTGTATACATGGGTGTCGAATTTTGCGGACGAAATTTTCGTAAAATGGCAAATAAAAGTGAACATATTTGTATGATGATTCTATCTGATGGAAACTTATGAGGTGTAACCTCTATTGACGAGTTAAATGCAGTGGATGTATCTATTGAACCAAAATAAATAAATTGAGATGCAAGTTTGGCATAACATGGTTGTGGAAAGAGTTACACAGGTTTTGTCATAGGACAATGAACATGTGCATCATACTTATATTTTGTTAATTCTCATACATTGTGTTAGTATGTTTCTACTAGGCTTTGGCTCACCCTACTTGGGAACCATTTTCAGGTGTTGGAGACATGCCCCCGCCAAGACAGTAGTTTGGGGAGACTTGGAGTAAGAGCTTCCTTTTATTTTATTTATTTTATATAGTTAAGGGCTAAGTTATATTGAGTTAGACTCTTCTTTTTGCTGTAACCAAGCAATGTCTTGGAAAGGTGTAAGCCTGTAGGGCATTTATTTTGTTGATTATTAACTGGTAGTACATGCTATAGATTCAGAATGAACATTAATGGATGTATATTGCATGTGTTATCTTTTGTAATACGAACTTTGATGAATGAAAGCATATTATTTCTATTAACACTATGTTTTAAGGATTGGATTTATTGTAATAATTTGGGGGCGTTACACAACTCGAGCTTATTTTTTCCGCCAACGACTACTGGACTTTCCCAATAAGGGATGGTGGTGCAACTGGATGTGCAGTAGGTCTGCAGCTGACATAGCTTGGCATTGTCCCTGGCTCAATATGACTGAGATGAGTTACAGCATGACCCGACAGCCTGGCATACAGTTGATTGGCCTCACACACGATGTATTCTACTTTCCCTTTCGGTTTAGAGGATGCAGGAGTATCTGACTCACCTATGCCCCTAGTTTATTGCTTTGACCTTTATTTTCAAGTTTTATGATGTAAAAGTAACTTTGATTTGTATCAAAGAGTTAGAGAACGTATTTGTATTAAAATCAATGGAATTAAAGTTGTGAGCACTAAAAATTTTCCTTTTGGTCCAAAAATGGTCTAATTTGTAAGAGGTAAAATTTTGAGAAAAATCAAATTTTATTAAAACTTTTCAAAACCATTTTCGAAAATGATCACTACTTGACATGCACAGAATCAAACCCTCAAGATGTACAACCTCAAATCAGCAAAATCATAATTTCCTCAGATTGCATACCACTACTGCTCCGCATTGTAACCAGTGTTTCTTCCCTAAACAAAGATCACAACTGAACTAACAGATGATGAACAGAGATGACTTGATTAGAAAAACGGACAAGATAGTTGAGTTGGAGATGGTTACGGCCAAACTTCAAGATGAAGTTGCCTACATATCCCAAAGATGGGAATCAGGCCTTACCTAATTCGATTCAGGTTCACTTGAGTATTAACTCTCTCCTTTTGCACTTTAACTTTTGTCAAAGTCCCCCTTTAGGGTTTTCAACCTTGCGAGCTCATTTTTTCTTTATTTCTAATTTTTCATGCTCTAACTTTTGGGTTTTCGGCCTAATGTGCCTTTTAAGGATAGTATTTCTTCAACTTGTCCATATTGATCGGCTGTGAAAATTCCAGGCCATCTAAGTCCATAAGAATAACCGGTCCTCCTGACCAGGTAGTTTTGATAATGTAAGGACCAGTCCAATTGGGTCTAAACTTGCCCCTAGGGTCATGGATGAGAGCTCGATTGTCTTTCACTACCATTTCTCCTTCCTTGAGATTTCGGGATTTAACTTTCTTATTAAAAGCCCTAGTAATTCTACACTGGTAGCCCTGAACATGATACAATGCCTTTAGCCTTCTTTCATCAAACATCATTAACTTTTCAAATCTGCTCTGTTGCTAGTCCATATCTGCTATCTGACACTCGGCCATAACTCATTGCGACGGTACTTCAATTTCAATTGGCAAAACAGCCTTCATCTCGTAGACGAAAGAATAGGGGGGTTGCCCCTGTAGATGTCCGGATCAAGGTTCTGTAACCCCAGAGTGCAAATGGTAGTTTATCTAGCTAGTCCCTGTAGGTCTCAACCATCTTCTGCAAGATGCTCTTGATATTCTTATTGGCAGCTTTAACAGTTTCATTGGTTTGTGGCCTGTATGTGGATGACTTATGAAAAGCCACATTGTATTTCTCCAACAAGTCTATCACCTCTTTCTTGAAGTGCGAGCCGTTATTCGATATGATCTAGTTCGAAACTTCATACCGACAGATGATATTGTTCTTGATAAATTTGGCCACATGTGATGCCTTCAACACTACGTAGGATTGAGCTTCCATCCACTTTGTAAAATAATCAATCGCCACCAAGATATATTCATGTCCATTCGACCCTTTTGGCCAGACCGTCCCAATAACGTCGATTCCCCAAACTGAGAAAGACCATAACGAAGTCATGTTGTAGAGATTTGACGACGAAATATTTATGCAATTGGCATGAATTTGACATTTGTGGCATTGCCACACAAAACCAATACAATCCTCCTCCATAGTGGACCAATAATAGCCTTGTCTAAGGATCTTTCGGGCTAGCATCACACCATTCATATGCGCCCCCACATTCTCCGCCGTAGATAGCCTCCATAAGGTGCTTCGATTCATTTTCCTCCACACACAGTTTATGTATTCCCAGATGACCTCTTTTATACATCTTACCCGTGCAGATGATAAATTGGACGGCCATACGCCGTATTCCTCGTTTGTCCTTAGCATTTGCCTCTGGTGGATATGTCTCATTTTCCAGAAAGTTCCAAATATCATAATGCCAGGGGTTTTTGTCTTGCACTTCATCTATCATGGTAATAGTTTCACAAGTCGGCGTGTATTTCTATTCGATGATAATCGAATGCATCCAAACTCCAACTGGGATGTCTACCATAGAAGATAGAGGTTCTAAAGCATCAGCGAACCTGTTGTTCTCTCTTAATAGATGCGTGAATGTCAACTTTTCAAACTTAGGAATTAGAATATCCAGGGTCTGATGGTAAACCTTCATCTTCTTTTCTTTGATTTTCCAGTCTCCGTTTGCTTGAGAAATAACCAAGTTTGAGTCCCCAATGACATTTAACCTTATTGCCTCTAGTTCTAGGACAGCTTCTAAACCAGCAATACACGCTTCATATTCTGCTTCATTATTAGACACCTTGAACAGGAGTTTGAAGGCTAAAGGTATATAGGAGTCGTTGGGTGCTATCAGCAAAACACCTATCCCATAACTGTACTGATCGGATGCTCCGTCAAAGTACATCGTCCAATTTTTCTCTTCAACTTGCAGAATGTCTTCATTTGGGAACAAATATTCCACTGCCTCATCTCTTTCTACTAGGTGGTCTGCTAGGAACTCCGCTACAGCTCTTCTTTTAACTAACTTGCGGGTGACATATTTGAGATCAAATTCAGAGAGAAGATGCAACCAACGAGCTAGAATGCCCGTAAGCATTGGTTTCTCAAAGAGATATTTGATGGGATCTAATCTCGAAACCAGAATTACAGAGTGAGCTAACAAGTAGTGCCTCAACTTCCTAGTAGCACATACCAAGGCTAGGCAAGCTTTCTCTAATGGAGTGTAGCGGGTCTCATAGTCTAGCATTTTCTTGTTCAAGTAGTAAATAGCTTTCTCCACCCTATCTTCAGATTCCTGAGTGAGCATGCATACCATGATCATGTTTGTTACTGATAAGTACAGAATCAAAGGCTTCCCTGGCTCTGGCGGCGACAACACAGGCAGATTCTGTAGGTACTGCTTAGCCTATTCAAAGGCAAACTGACATCGATCATCCCATCGGAATTTCTTCCCTTTCTTCAAGAAACCAAATAGTGGTTCACAAGTCAAGATTAATTTGGAAATAAACCATCTTATGAATTACATTTTACCTAGAAAGCCACACACCTCCTTTTCGGTCCTTGGTGGTGGCATTTCTAAGGTGGCCTTGATTTTGGAAGGATCTACTTCAATTCCCCTCTGTGTGATCAAAAAGCCCAGTATTTTTCCTGCCGTTACTCTGAAGGTGCATTTCTCTATGGGTATAACCTCAATCTGAATTCCCTGATCCATTAAAAGAATTTCCCCAGCGCGGTGTAGTGGCCCTCTCGTGCTTTGGACGTAATAATTTTGTCATCCACGTACAACTCAACCTCTGTGTGGATCATGTCATGTAGAATGGTGGTCGCGGCCCTCTGATAAGTAGCTCCAGCATTTTTCAAACCAAACAGCATAACCCGGTAGCAGTAGGTACCCGACGGCGTAGTGAATGCAGTCTTTTCTCTATCCTCGGGTGCCATCAGAATCTGGTTGTACCCGAAAAATCCATCCATAAATGATAGCAATGCATGGCCCATAGTGAAATCTACTAACTCATCAATATGCGACAGAGAAAAGTCATTCTTCGGACTGGCTTTGTTCAAGTCCCAGAAGTTTCAAGTCCCAAAAGTCTACACACACCCAAATTCTACCATTCTTCTTCGGCACTGGGACGATATTAGCTAACCAGGTCGGATACTCGGATACTAACAAGAATCCTGCATCAATCTGCTTAGTGACCTCTTCTTTAATTTTCAGTGCCCAATCTGGACGAATCTTGCGTAACTTCTGCTTGACTAGTCAGGCCTCAGGGTCGAGAGGGATCCAGTGCTATACAATCTCAGGATCAATTCTAGGCATGTCTTCGTAGGACCACACGAAAACATCTTTGAAATCTTTTAACAAAGCAATTAAAAGCTCGCACTCCTCCGAAGACAACGTGGACCCGATCTAGACTAGGCGCAGATCCTTTTCAGTACCCACATTAATGGCAATGATTTCATCAGCACAGGGTTTAACAAACCTTTCCTCCTCTCGATTAATCAAGTTTTTCAAAGCCAGAGGAATTTCTTTCCCATCGTTTTCATTAAAATTTTGAAAATCTTGGTCAATACAATAAATCAACGGCATAGAAATGTACACAGAATCTGTAAAGTTCTCATTCAAAAGGACCATATCTTCGGTTATAGACTTCAAAAGAAAAGTTGAATGAAGACCTAGACGGGACTTTGGTATCCAGGTTACCACCCCTAGAAATACCAGACTCAAACCCAGAAGAACTTGAACCTGATCTCGACCTTACAGACTTAGTGGAATCAGATTCTAGCTCATCGCCTAATTTAAAACTGGACACATAGCCTTCCTCCAGTTGTCAAGTAAAGATGGTGCCCCTGATGCATCTAAAATGCCACTGGTTGGGTTCATACCCGGTTCTTCCCCGATTATGGAGATAGTAAAGTTATCCCCGAAGTTCTCTAGGTCAGTTGCGGGATCTGTTAGGAGACTAGCCAGTGCTGTCCCTACTCCAGGTTTGTTGTTATCTGAGTTACCTTTCGTACTCTGTTCAGCTTTGATGCTTAGCTCAGCCCTTTCCTTATCATCATTGTCCTGCAGCTAATGGTCAAAGAAGATCTCAAACCCGGGGACACGTTGCCTCGAGGAATTTACCTAAGGCTCAGGAAAGCCACAAAAAGGGAAATCCTCTCATTCCTGAAGGAAACAACCATTCAATGTCCCCTGAATTGGCCTGTGGATGGGTTCATAGTGTTTTTCGGCTTGCTTAACCTTGGTTCTGCCTCTCATTTCTTTCCTTTTTCTGATCTAGTCCTCTTTGGTGGGCACATAGCCCAGTCCGAAGGCATGTAGGTTGTGTGACACATCTGTCAGTGCTGTAACACCTTTTTGACCACTCTTTCCAAGCCCCATTCCTGGGACGTGCTGCAGTTTGTTCATGAATAAATGGGCTGGGTGATGATATACATGCCTTCGTCTGTGGCCAGAATGGTCTGTACTACCCGGGTTTCAGCCAGAGTGAATCCCGAGAGGAATACGTCTTCGTCGTCATGGTTGATCTATAGCATTGGTGTAGTTACCTCTGGCGATGGATGGATAGATGAATTCCCAAAAATAATTTCCTCATCCCCCATGAGGGTACTTCAACATCTGATGGAGAGTGGAAGAGACAACCTTCACATGGTGCAACCAAGGCCTCTCTAACAACAAATTAAAGGTAGCCAACACATCCAAGACATGAAACTCGATCTCTTGCTCTGATGGGCCCACCTGGATTCTCATGTGCACTGTACCCATGACCTCTCTACTCATGTTATCATACGTCCGTATTACTTAGGCTGTGGCAAAAAAGTCCGCTAGTTTGAGGCCAATTGCGTAGGCGGTATGGGAATGACAGATATTAATGGCTAAACCAGTATCTACCAACACTACCGGTACCTATTTCTCCTTACATTCCACAAATATATACAATGGTTTGTTGTAAGCCGAGCCGTCCAGCGGCAGCTCTTTGTCAGAGAAAGTAAGCGTTGGCCTGGCACCACTTGGAAAGGCCAAACCCACAAGATGCTTGGTCGTGGTGTCAATGGACAATTTAGCCTTGTCCATTGCCGACAATACTGCTTACCAGTGTACTCGTGAGGCCATGAGAAGACCCCAAATAGAGATGTCAGCTTGGATTTTCTTGAGCTGTTTTATTACTACCTCTTTTTTTAATTGTTTCTACTTTTGTTTCTCGGCTTCTTTGTCCTTTCCAGACGCCTTTGCTTGATCCAAGTACGGTGGCTTAAAATACCACCCACTTCTTGTCATATGGTCTATTTCCTCAACATACCACGTATTGTCTGGAATGCAATCGCCCTAGTCTTCATCAGTATGGGCCAGATGCAGATCATTATCATCCCACCATTCGCCCTCAATAGCCGACAAACAGTTTTCTGGCTCTGCTTGTATTACCTTCACATCATAAGTGTCCCCCATAGGGTGTTGTGAATTTACAGTTTCCCGGCTGTCTTCAATTCTTTCTCGTTCAAGCGCCTCGGTCTGACTTCTGTTTTAGTATCTCGGTGTTCTGAGTGCCCACTTCATTTGGGTTTTCCACACCAACGCTCTCTGGCAACTTTCTCATCAGCCCTTCCGACAATTACAGCTATCTCTACTTCTTTTTTCTCTGGTTTCATTCTAGTTTCTTTTTCCTTATCTGGCTCATCACTTAACCATCCAGTGTTGTCAGTTGATCCGTTCAGGTCAAACCACCTGATTTGTACGTCTCCTTGATCCTGCTCATCAAAGAACTACAAGTTGTCCAAATCCTCTTTGAGATCTGCCAAATCATCCAACCCCTGGCTTAGGCCAAATTCCCTGACCACATTGATGTCTACCAAGGTTGGCAGCACCAATTCAGGCTTAATTTGACTAGTTGACACAATATAGCAACTTGGATCATACACCCTATCAGATAAGTCCTCAGAACACTCTGGCAACAGACTAGTACTTTCCTCGAAGGTTGACTCCCCTTCCATTGTAAGTCTCATCACCACAGGCTTGGGTTGAGGTTTGGACGTGTCCATCATGCACATATCTGTGCCTTTTGGAATGAACAACGTCGGTTTTGGTAGGTGGGAGAGAGTAATATATACGCTGGGGTCATAAGAGGTGGCTAGTGTATGGATCAGGTGAAGATTTTGAGATGGAAGGACTTGATTATGGGCTAGGAATGGATTTGTGGTTACACGTTTGGTTTCTGAGGTGGAGCGATCACCTTGTTGTCAATGAGATCTTGAATCTCTTGACGCAATCGAAAGCACTAGTCAGTGTCATGACCATGTTGGTAGTGAAACGCACAGTATTTTGTGGAGTTGTGTTTGGGTGGGAGAGGATCAGGAAGCAGGCAAGGCTCTAAGGATTTAAGGTGCCCTTTCTTGACTAACACCTTCATGGCTTGAGAGAGAGTTATGTACAATTGGTTAAAGGTCCTCTGGGGTTGGGTAGGGTTGGACGATGTTTGTGAGCTTGTGTTAGCAAAGGAGTCAGCAGTTTTGGTTGTGGTGACAACACTTACGTCTGATGGCCTCGCAGCTGTGTTGCCACTGACAACATTGGAACTACGAACAAACAGCCTTTTTGCCGGCTCTTTCTCATCTGTAATAAGCCCTTGCTTTATGGTGTCTTCGATTTGTACTCCCATTTCATGAAGTTCTGTAAATGTGAATAGAGGTAGGACAATCATCTTTTGCAGCAGCTTGCCATGCAAATTTTGGATGACCATCGTGATCTGATCCTTGTCGGAAGGCCTTGTAGTCATCATTGAGGCTTTAGCTCTCCATCTCGTCACAAATTCAGAGAAACCCTCCTTCAGCTCTTGGTGTATTGCTTTGAGATCACGAGTTGTGACCTCAATTTGTGTATTGTAAGAATATTGAGCAATGAAGGCCTCGGCTATCTCTTCCAAATTCTATTTGACAGAATCCTCCAACTTAGCATACCATATGGCCGCTATACCCGACATGGTGCGACCGAAGCGAGACAACTTCTGTAGTCTAGTTAGGCCTATTGATTGCAAGATATTCGAAAATAGTTGTAGGTGGACCATCGGATCTTTGGAACCGTCGAATCGATCAATGTGCGGCATTTTAAACCAATCTGACAATCTAACTGCAGAATCAGTATACCCGTCCTCTATGTCCGAGATGGAGTTAACCCCTCGTGCTCTCTTGAACAACTTCTCTAGTTTATTGACCTTGAGTGTAGTTGGGTCAATCTCAAACTCAAACAGAGCCTCGGTCTAATAAACTGGTGCTTTAGAAGCTTGTGCTGGGATTGGCTTTGTTGGATTGCCCTGATTTTCTTGGACATTAGCAGTATTAGCAGTGGCTCCGGGTGTTGGGATATTGGGATAGCCATGGTAGGTGCATGGGACACAGAGGCCGCAGTCGACTATGGTTGTTATTGTTGTAGCTTGGTTATAACCTCGGCCTGACGGGCTGCATCCTGCTGTAGGGTCTCAACTGTCTGTTACAGATGGTGTATCAATTCTTCCACACTGATTGGGGGATACTGTGCCATTGGAATAAGTGATTGATCGCATGCTGGGCTAGAAGTAGTTGATCGTTCCCAAACCAGACTAGACACAGGTGAGCTGAGGGGTGGCTGCTGTAAGAACCGAACAAGTGAACTCTGTCTGATTCTCCTCCGTCTTGTAACCAGTGGGAGTGAGGTAAATACGGGTTATCCCCGAACAAGATCCCCGGCTTTACAAAGGCTCTTGACTCAAGTCCAGAGTACTTGGAGGATATTTGAACTTTCTGAAGGTATGGCTTTAAACTACCTCACAAAAGAAATAAAGCAAAAAGCGATGTCGAAACACAAGATTACCTCAGCTAAGATGTTTATCAACATAGACATGATCAAAGCTGTAGGACTATACTCCACACTGAATTTTGCCCCCAAAACAGATACCAAATTTACAACTGCTATGCGCATTCCTGTATAGTTTCACTGTAAAACACATACCAGTTAAGAGAGAGCCAAAACACCCCTATGAGCAGGTAGGGTTAAACTAGTGGAACATTTTAGAGCTCGTATACCTTTATAACAAGTTCAAAGTAACCAACAAGTTCACCTTGACTATCCTTTCCTCTGTATGAGAAAACAATGAAGTTTAGAATAATAAACTCATATATTTGGGCAAGAGTGTTATATATATATATATGTATATAATTCAACATTAAATCCGTTCATTTGAAATCGTTCAATCTAAATAGAACCTGAATTTATTTGGACAAGAGTGTTTTTTTATTTTATTTATTTATTTATCTTTATGCATATGCTCCCAAGCATTCCACAATGTTTACCAATTCACTAGTAGAGATGAAGTGACTCAGTTTGACTCAAATCACCACTTTATTGAGTTTTGAACATATGATAAAACTAAAAACCATGAGATTTTACATGAACATTTGACAAACAAGAAAAGCAAAACAATATTTAAAATTGGATGTAGAATCACATATAACATGTTTCTTACAAAAACTTTTGGGATAATGGGAAGATTTATAATGTCGTTGAGGCTTGAACATATTTACTACAGATGGAAATGACACAATGGCTATTCTTCACATTCATCTCACTTGCCAGCATTTTCATCTGAGACTCCAGTTACAGCTTGCTACAATTTTTAGATGACATGAATGTCAGTGCCAGTTTTAAGGAGTAACATGAACCCTCTATTTGTTTCAACAATATTAGTGGTGGTGGTGGGGTGTCAGAGGTAGTGGCGGTGAGGTGTTAGAGGTAACGGTGATGGTGATGGTGGTGGTGAGATGTAGTCCAGAAAGGTTTTCCACTTTTCAAAAGTGAAAATGTTTTCCCACTCAAATAAACTTGTTTTCCTTTAATCATGAAATTGTTTTTTGTTGACTTTCGTTTTTCATCATACTTAATTCTAGAAAATGCAAAAGATATTTTTTAAAAAATATTTTCTGCCAAAACAAGCTGAGCATAAGATGAAAACCAGCTTGAAAATTCATTAGTGAAGGCCAAGTCTAATTTTGCAACCATATAATACTTGCATTAAAAAAAATTTGTCAAAAAAATAAAAATAAATAAATAAATACTAACACCAACTTTTTGTATTTATATAGTGTTCATGTATATTCAAGGGGGGGAAATCCAAAAAAATACTATCTAGTATCCCATGTTTTATTAAGAAAAAAGAAGAAGAAGCTAATGGATTTTAAACAATGTTTTTGGCATAAAACACACCAGGATGAGCTCTTTGGTATCACACGTATGCCATGTTCTTCCAAATTCTTGCAGAGTTTTAGGGCAATAGTATTTGCGCCCTTTAAAATATCAAAATATAATTGGTCATAAGAAAAGGAAAGTGAATTTAGAATTTGTTTATATTCTAAGAATGGAGAGTTAAGATTCACACTTGAATAGAAAAAGAACAAACAACTAAGTATATGTAGTAAATAGATTATGAGAACACAAATTCAATTGAAATGATCCAAAGTCAATCATTCAACTAGCCAAGAAACAAAACTAACACATGCCATTGGAGATTTTTATTCTTCTCTTATTGTTTAGGGGAATTTGGATTCTCATCCATTCGCTAATAATTGAGCCAAACATGTTGCAACAACCTATAACCCAGAAGCTGAATGGAATTAGGAAGGTCTCAAATGGGATTTGATTCCTAAAACTCAAGCATTTTGTGCAGCTCGAGTATGAAAATTTCTACTGCCACACTATTGGTCTTTATAACTTAGATTAAACTAGAAAATATGAATTGAATTCTAATCTTGGTCCTAGAAAGATTAAATGGAGAGGGAAAACATATATTAACCAAACGAACAACCACTACAAGAATTTACACTTTTGTCACTCATTAAATGCACGTAAAGCTCACTTTTTCAACTTGTTCAAGTGCTGCTAACACAAGCCATCGAATGTTACATTTAATAATTGTTAAATGATTCATTAAACTGCCCAAAATTGCTAATCAATTTTCCTCAATCGTCAAACTACCCAAAAACACCCAACTGTGAATGCAAAGCCATAGAAACCAAATAATACTTATAGAGATCTTAGGTGAGAAAGCTTCTAAAAGTCTGAGGCAAGTTCCCTTGCCAAGGAAAGTCCATTGAGATCCCTATACATAAAATTAAATAGCAATACATCATAAGATATAGTGATTCAAATTGTACAATTCTAAGTCCTCGTCATCAAATCTTTAAACAAATATGAGAATTAATTTATGTATACAAATTTACTAACACACACTAATACATATAAGATAAAATTTAGAGGCTTCTTGAAACGAATGACCAAATTAGGGTCCCTCATTTTCTTGGGTTTTTTTTTTTTTTTTTGTTATTTAAATTGTAGGGTACAACAACTTTGTTTTCACCAACAATCGCATAACCAAGATCAAGAAATTATCTCTGAGGTTCAATCCAAGCTGAAATTCAACAAAAGAAATGATTAACAATCTAAAAGGGGTTTCAAAAAAAGAGTATTTCACAAGTAAAAATACAAAAGAATCAAACTAAAAAGTGAATCAAACAATAAACTCATGAGCAAGCAATCTAAGAAATAAATTGTTTGTGAAAACATTGTTTGTGATGCAGCTGCACTGTTTTATAAAGACTAACATTCTCTATTTTGTATGTCAATCAGCACAAGTATTGCTAACAATGTAGTCATCCAGGAAACGAGTATTTTTGCAATTTTTTTTCTTGTTTCAACATGCAAGCTTATGAGGAATCCATAAAATGTGCAGCTAATTAACCGCTAAAGTTAGACATTTGCCTAAGACATTGAGAGTAAAACCCTAAATCAACAGATCTAGGTTTCAGAAAATGGGAAAACAGAGGAACAGTCTAAATCAACACGAAATTAAACCCTAGATCAATAATCAGAAAAGAGGGAAACAGAGATGTGAGAATGAGAGAGAGAGAGAGATAAATAGAAAGAGATTGTGAGCAAGAAAGACACACACACACACACACACAGATAGATGGAGAGCTAGAGAGCGAGCTGAAGAGAGTGAAAGAGAGCACCTGCGATTTGCGTTTGTGGTGGTGGTGATTTTTGGTGGTGGCAGTGCCGTGCCGACGTCCTCCGTACGATGGGCTACGGTGAAGTGATTTTTTGTGAGGTTTGGTGGTGAGACAGTCTGGGTGTGAGAGATTTTGAATATCATTTTGTCTAATAGAGAAAGCGCGGGTAGCAATAAATTGTTTCCCTCCCTAAACATTTACCATTTTTAGCGACTAAATCAATGTTTTGTCGGCAAATGCAATATATATCCCGACTATTCTATTTTGTAGCTGAAAATAAAATAACAGTGACTAACTTTTTAGTCGCCCCAAGTATTTTTGGCGACTAAATATAATTTTGGTTGGTAAAAGTTAACAAATGTCGACCAATTTTTTTGGTCGCCAAAGAGTTGCCATAAGAATATGCTTATTATTTGGTGACTAAAATTTATTTTGTCAGCAAAACATAATATAAGACGACTAAAAAAAATTTAGTAGCCTAAAATATAGACTTATGGCGACGAATACGATTTTTAGTCGGCAAAAACAAAAGTGAACTTTTTGCCGACTAAAACTAAATTTAGTCACCAATAATTAATATTTGTCGACTAAAAAATTTTAGTAGCTAAATCCTAAACCAACGCCGACTAATAAATTTTTTAGTTGCCAAATGTGATACTTTTGGCGACTAACCAAATGTGGTCGCCAAAAGTGTAAAGTCTTGTAGTGGATATTGAATTTTTCACCTTATTATGACCAGATAAATGAGCAAGTTGAGGTAAAAACAAGATTATCAAAAACACTTTGGAAAGGATGATTGAGGACAATCCTAGGGATTGGCATAATCTCTTGTCAGAAGTACTTTAGGCTTACAGAAATTCAAAAAGGAATAGCACAGGTACAACCCCATATGAGTTGGTATATGGGCATGATACTATGTTGCCCTTAGAAGTGAGGTCTAGTTGATTGGCTAGACATTTGGATATCCCTATGGATGAATACGCTGAGGCCATGTTGATTGAGTTGCAAGATTTAGAGGGAAAAAGGATTGCTACATTCAATCATTTGATAGCTCAAAAAAAGAAAGTTGAGAGGAGCTATAACAAGAAGGTAAAGACTAAAGTGTTTTCCGAAGGAGATTTGGTTTGGAAAAACTATTTTACCGCTTGGTTCAAAAAGTCAGGAGTATGGTATGTGGTCCCCAAATTGGAAAGGACCATTTAAAATATATAAAGTCCTTAGAGAAGGGGCTTATCATCTTGCTTCTTTAGAGGGTGAGCCATATAAAAGGGTCATTAATGGCAAGTATTTAAAGAAATACTATCCAACTATGTGGGAGTGCATGAATAGACCATGAAAGCATAAGAGTATATATATTAATATATGAGAGACAAGAATGAATGTAATAGTTCTTTTTATTAAAGATTCTGTCAAAAGTTCAAAAGTACAATCAATCATTACATTGAGTCTAGTCTTTTTGGAAATACATTGAAAGCCTACTCCGGGCTTTAGAGGGTAGTTTGGTTTTTAATCTTACTCTGCATGAGTTTGGCTTGGGCATGTCTAATGGTAGGAGGGCCACCCTCTACTTGAGCAAGAAGGCTTGGTATTTGCTTGGTGAGGTTAGCTTGTTCTTGTTTAGCAACGGCTTTCTGAGCTCTCACATGTGCCAGTTGAGCCTTTTCTACTGCAAGAGTGGCAATCTGAGTAGTGAGGGCTTGTGATTTGGAGGAGGTTTCAGTCAGAGAATCGACTGCCTTTTTCACCTGCTCCACTTGGGGTTTAATGTTTTTGGGCTCAGTATGGAGTTGATTGATAGCCACTAAGTGTTGTGAAAACTCTAAAAGAAAATCTCGAAAAGCCTACACTTGGTCTAGGTCAAAAAGTTGAGGCATCAGAGGTGTAATGGCTTCAAAACATTCAGTCAGGGATGTAGTGTGAGAAAGAGCCAAGTAAATTGAAGAACTAATCCACCAGTTGTTGCCCCTCATTGGACAATTACTTCACTCTCTCCTCAATAGCCAAGTTGGCAACAATTTTGTGACAACCTTCACCACTGTTTACTGATGATACCACCGATTAGTGCTAATCTATGATTAAGCATGTTAATTGACTAATTGACTGAAATTTTGAACTGATTGATTGAGTGTATTAGTTTAATTTTGTGTCTATTTGTTTGACTGCTAAATTATCTGTTCATGTTTTGTGTTTTTTAAATTGTAAATTGAAGGCCTTATCGGTGGCCGAATCTGAAATTAATTAATGTTTCATGCTAATTGGAATTTATGTGATTTTATGAAAAGTTTAATTGAAATTTGGTTTGGTATGATTAAATTAGATTAATTAATGATAAATTGCAATAGTTGGCCTTAATCACTATTTTACCACTTAGTGGGCCATCCCATATAACATATTAAGCTTTAATTCAATCACATTTCCTCAGCCATTCTAGACCCAAAACCGTAGGAAAGAGTGAGAGAAGAGGAAACTTACCTTCCATTGAGAATTGGCTTGGTGACTAGAGAATTGAAGGAGTTTTGCACAATTGAGCTTCCACATCTTGAATTCTAGACCTAAGGTAGGATAATTACCCTCTTGTTTATGAATTCTAGTCTTATGTTGCATGGTTCATGGAAGTTTAGAGATTGAAGTCAAGTTTTGGTTTAGATTGTTGAATTTAGAGCTAAATCATGCATGCATGTGCACATCTTGAAATTTAAAGTTGTTTTCATGGAAATTCTTGCATGCATGTCCATATTATTGTTGTAGTCCATGAATTCATCTCGATTCTGAAGGAATTGGCTCTTTGGAGCAAGTATTTGAAGCCTAGAAGTTGTTTAAATACATGCATGTTACATTTAATTCATGTTCTTGAAGTTTTGTTTAGAAATGAGTTTAATTGAACTACCTTTGGGCTTCGATTTCTCAAATTGATCTTTGAAACATGTTATATTATGAGTTTAAAAGTGTTTATAAGTACATCTTTGCATCCTCTTTCTATCCTAGGCATTCCTAGGCCTAGTTTAAGGCATCTTAATGAGGATATTGATGTAGAACCACACCGAGTCTAAGTAGGGACTAAGTCTTCGATTCCCGAGTATGTGACTTGGTGTGTGTTCATCTTGTAACTGTGTAGGGTTGGCATCCGAGGACGCACACTAGCTTATCCGTAGCCCAGAACTCTGTGAGTAACAATGTTGTAAAGATATGTTCGATCATGAATATTTTCTGAATGAACAACTGTACTGCTTTCTAAAATAATATTTCTTACTAAATGAATGTTTGTCCTATTTGTGAATTGTATTCGTGGCATCCATAGCAATTTACTATTACTATACTGTACTGCTACTGTCACAGAGATCTCTATCGGTTCTCATGTTTCGAACCACTACTGTTTACTAATATGATGGCCATTAAGCATTTGTTATTCGGGATTAAGACCCTCTTATCTTGTTTGTTATTGGATGTACCACTTATGACTGCTATGATCGGATAAGCGATATCTTGTTGAATAGTATTTTAAATATTGAAAGGACATTCATTCTTAACCTCTTTACGCACATGTTATTCACTAGGCTTTAGCTCACTGTTTATATATATATATATATATGTAGGAGTCCAGGCACCGGATCGGAGCTAGGAGCGTTGGGTTAAACTCCCTTTTTGTCAAGCCAACCACTGTGCCTCACTGCAAGGTTCCAAACCTGACTGAGCTAGGGCTGCTTAGGGGTGTTTTAGATTTCCCACTTCTTGCATCTGTTTTTGTATCTTGTAAAGCGTACATCTTTATCTTGTCTTGTGTTATGATGGGGACTTGGTCCCTAACACGAATACTGTAAATGATGCATGTATATCTTGTTTTGTTACGAATGTGAATATGTTAAGAAAAGTATTTTTGCATCTGGTATCATGACTCATTGGACATCTTTTAATTCTTGTTTTTGGCTTCACCATGACCATACTACTGTATTCTTGTTTTACTATTAGCGGGGCCTGTAATCTCGGATTCTTGGCGATTCTGATTCTAAACCCATAGGGGCGGGTTTGGGTCGTGATGGAGTGGTATCAGAGCGATATTAAACCACGAGTTATACCGCGCACATGTGTCCAAGTGAGCTATAGGATGTCCTAGAGAAGTAATAGGGCATTACATGAGCATGAAAAGTGTGTGTGGCCATGACATGATTATATGTGCTAATGTGTTAATATGTTTAAAGTATGCAACTGTCTATGTTTATAATTGCCATAATTGTCTATAGTGAAATGGATAATGCAAGAACTGCCGATGAAACCGAATCATCTGATGCCAGAATGGCAAGGCTTGAAAGAACAGTTGAACTGCTAACTGAGGCCTTAAGGCAGCAGCAACAACAGAACCAACGGCCACCCTCCGTGCAGGAGCAGAATGTGAATGATGACATCATTGCTCTAACACAGAAGTTTAGTAAGATGAAACTGCCATCATTTTAGGGAGTCCTTGAACCATTGAAGGCCGAAGCATAGGTGCTAGAAACCGAAAAATTATTTGAAGTCTTTCCGTGTTTTGAAGCACACAAAGTGCTACTGCCTACCTTCACCTTACAAGAAGAGGCCAAAAGGTGGTAGATGCTGGTCCGCGACACCAACACTGCTATGAACTGGGCTCAGTTTAAGGGAGCCTTATTTGAGAAATACTTTCCACAGTGTGTCAAGGATCGAAAAGTGACTGAGTTCAAACAACTGAAACAAGGCACTATGTCCGTAGTAGAGTATGAATCTAAATTCACAGAACTTGCCCGTTATGCACCACACACGGTGGACACTGACTACAAAAAGGCCAGAAAGTTTGAAGGCGACCTTAATGTTGAAATCCTTGACAGAATAAATGTTCTGAAACTGCTTAAGTATGTGGATGTTCTTGACCGAGCAATAATGGCTGAGTCAAACATCGAGGCACTGAAACAAACTGAAGTACCAGCAACTGAATGGCGTGGTAAGAGACGGGGTTTTAAATTTAAGAAAGGCCGGAACAGCCCCTTGAACAAAAAGCAAAATACGGGGTCAACAACCAGTTCCAGCCGGGAAATAGTTCCATACCGCCCTGTTTTGAATGTGGTAAAAAACATAAAGGGATTTGTTATAAAATTTCAGGTGCTTGTTACAGGTGTGGCAAGGTGGGCCACATGGTTAAAGATTGCCCTTCCACTCCTCCAGGCAATAGTAAAGCTGCAGCCAGTGCAGCAGCATCAACTGCTCCACCAAAACCCAACCCTAAAGCCACTGGAAAAGAGCCCTTGAGGCAAGGCCGAGTGTTTGCACTCGTACCGGGAGACGTGCAGAATACCGAGACCGTTGTGTCAGGTATAATTTCAATCTGTACTCAAAATGCATATGTTCTGATTGATTCAGGGTCTACACATTCATATGTGTCGCATGCTTTTTCGTAAAAATTGAATAGACCGTTGGAACCCATGAATTACTTGTTAGCTGTATCTTCACCTGTTGGGGGATCCATGACTTGTGCTTATATGTACCCTGCATGTGAGATCATTGTTGAAGATGCGCATTTATATATTGATTTACTGCCATTGAACATTGACCATTTTGATGTAATATTGGGAATGGACTGGTTAACAAAATATCATGCCACCATAGACTGTGTAACAAAACAAGTTGTTTTCCGTCCACCTAGATTGCCTGAATTCATGTTTAATGAAGTTGGAGTAGTACCTCCCCTATATCTGATTTCATCCATGAAAGCTTTTAAACTGATTAGAAAGGGGTGTAAAGGGTATCTATGTTCTGTATTGACTGTACCTACTAATGCTAACACTGATGTGAACAGTATTTCTATAGTCAGAGAATTTCTAGATGTTTTTCCAGAAGAGTTGCCCAGGGATTTGATTGATAGGGAGATTGAGTTCACCATTGATGTGATTCCGCACATGTACCAAGATATCTAAAGCTCCTTCTGAGAATGGCACAATCGAATTGAAAGAGTTGAAAGTTCAGCTGCAAGAATTGTTAGATAAGAAGTTCATCAGGCCCAGTACTTGACCGTGGGGCGCACCAGTCTTATTTGTGAAAAAGAAAGACAGCTCACTGAGACTCTGCATTGACTACTGCGAACTGAACAAGGTAACAGTGAAAAATAAATATCCATTGCCTCGCATTGATGATTTATTTGACCAGTTACAGGGTGTGCAAGTGTTCTCCAAAATTGACCTTAGATCTAGATACCACCAGTTGAAAGTCAAGACAGGGGACATCGAAAAGACTGCCTTTCGAATGAGGTATGGACATTATGAATTCTTAGTTATGCCTTTCGTAGTTACCAATGTGCCTGCTGCATTTATAGACCTTATGAACAGAATTTTCAAGCCATACCTTGATGACTTTATTGTTGTGTTCATAGATGACATTTTGATGTACTCCAAAAGTACAGAAGAACATGAACATCATTTGAGAATTGCTTTGTAGACCCTAAGAGAATAGAAACTTTATGCAAAACTAACTAAATGTGAATTTTGGCTAGACAGTGTGATGTTTTTGGGACATGTGATCAGTAGGGATGGTATTACAGTTGACCCACAGAAAATTGAAACAGTAGTGAACTGGCCTAGACCGACAAATGTTACCGAAGTCTGAAGTTTTCTAGGCTTAGCCGGGTATTACAGAAGGTTTGTCAAAGATTTCTCCAAAATTGCCCTACCACTGACACAACTGACTCAGAAGGGGATATCATTTGACTGGAGCGATCATAGGGAATCAGCTTTTCAAGAGTTGAAAACTCGACTAGTGACTGCACCGATTCTTACCCTACCCTCAGGTACGGATGGTTATACTGTATATAGTGATGCTTGTTATAAGGGTTTGGGATGTGTTTTAATGTAGAATGGTAAAGTTATTGCATATACTTCCCGACAACTGAGACCACATGAAAAGAACTACCCGACCCATGATTTAGAACTTGCTACAGTAGTGTTTGCACTGAAAATTTGACGTCACTACCTTTATGGGGCAACATGTAAGGTGTATACAGACCACAAGAGTTTGAAATACTTCTTCACACAGAAAGAACTGAACATGAGACAGCGGAGATAGTTAGAACTGATAAAAGACTATGACCTGCAAATTTTGTACCATCCAGGAAAAGCTAACACCGTTGCCGACGCGCTGAATCGAAAATCGATTGGAAATTTAGCCTGTTTACTCACCGGGCAGAAAGAATTGCTATGTGACCTTGAAAGACTTGAAATTGAGATTGTTTTGCATGAACAAGATGGAACAATAGCTGCTATTTCTGCTCAACCAGCACTGATTGAAGAGATTAAAGAGAAACAGCAACATGATGACTTCTTGAAGAAGATCATCGAAGAACGGGAATCCAAATTGAGACCAGATTTCAAATTTGAGAATAATGTGTTGAAATTTCAGGGAAGATTGTGTGTACCGAGTGATTCTGAACTGAAAAGAAGAATTCTGCAAGAAGGCCACAATTCGAAATTGTCTATCCATCCAGGAAATATGAAAATGTACCAAGACTTGAAACTGAATTTCTGGTGGCCGGGAATGAAGAAAGAAATTGCTGATTTTGTGTCGAAATGTCTTCATTGCCAACAAGTCAAAGCCGAACATCAACGACCCGCAGGCTTACTGTAACCCTTACCGATACCGGAGTGGAAATGGGAACATATCACCATGGATTTCATTGTTGGTTTACCTCGCTCCAGTAAAGGTATGGATTCAATTTGGGTTATTGTTGATAAAATGACTATATCTGCTCATTTCTTACCTGTCAAAACAATTTATAATGCGGACAAATTGGCTGTGATCTATATTGATGAGATTGTTAGATTGCATGAAATGCTTGTGTCCATTGTTTCTGATAGGGACTCGAAGTTTACATCGAGATTTTGGCAAAGCCTACAGACAGCATTGGGTACTAAACTGAGATTGGGTAGTGCCTTCCATCCTCAAACAGATGGCCAGTCAGAAAGAACCATCCAGACTCTGGAGGATTTACTGAGAATGTGTGTTCTTGATTTCCAAGGAAATTGGGAAAGCCATTTACCGTTGGCTGAATTCGCCTACAACAACAGTTTTCACTCGAGCATTGGTATGGCGCCTTTCGAGGCTTTGTATGGTAGAAAATGTCGCTCTCCGATTTGTTGGGCAGAAGTTGGAGATGGGCCTTTGCTTGGGCCCAAAATTGTACATGAGACTACTGAAAAAGTGAAATTGATCCAACAGAGATTGAAAATTGCACAAAGCTGACAGAAAAGTTATGCGGATGTCCAAAAGCGAGACAGAGAGTATCAAGTAGGTGATCATGTTTTTGTTAAAGTGACACCGATGAAAGGACAGACCCATTTTGAGGTAAAAGGCAAGTTAGCGCCGAGGTATTGTAGACACCCCATTTTTGACCGCCCTCAAGACTTGGGCATTACTGATGGTTTGCTCGGTGTTGAGAGATGTGCAGGCCAAAGATTCAATTCCTTCGGCAAGGAGAGAGGCAAACCCTTCAAAACACTTTGATTAGGGGGTTTGGAGTTGAAGAAAAGGGGAGAGGAGGGGAGAAAATAGGTTGGAGAAGAAGTTCGCCATGAATCCGGGTAGAAGAAAGTCGAGCGGCCCTCGCTGAATCAGGCTTATTCAATTGCATACTTGGAGTTAAGCTATGAGGCCACCATCATTGGAAAGAAGACTTCCAGGGCTTCACTTTGTACTCAAGAATCTCCCAAAGCCAAGTCCGGGTGGAGGAGATATGATTGGTTGAAGCTGGGCATCATCCTGGTTGGATCGAGTCTGCGCGGCTTCACCAAAAAGGGAATAACTTTTTGCATAGGAGGAATTTTGATGTAAGGTTTGTGCCATTGGAAAGATAACTTCCGGGGCTTCAATTTTCATACCCACCGGCCATTTTTTGACCTTGGAATCATCTATCGGCAATCTATTTTGACGACCGGCAGAAAATAGTGCCGACCGGCACTTTATTTTGGCCGACGACCAATTTTTCTGGCCGGTTTGCACCCTTTGCACCCTCCAAGGCTGGTGCATCCCAGTTGTGCTAGTTGGAATGCACCAGCACACTCCCCCGTGCATATATGTGGCTATTTTGCACCCTTTTGCACCTTTGAACCCCCTAAAGCTTCTAGAAGCTTGAACCCTTTGGCCAAGCTTCTTGGGGAAGCTTGGCCAGCTGTCTTAGCTTCTCCTAGAAGCCTTGGACCATTTGCACCCTTTGCCCCTTTTCATTTAGCTTCCTTGGGAAGCTTAGAGCCTTTATTTTGTCTATATAAGAGCTCTTCTTCTCCATTGCTTAGGGTTAGAGTCTTTGAACCAAAAACTGATATATCTGAGATATATCTCGCCTACACATTCTCTCTCTCTATATTTTCCTCTCTCTCCTCCCTTGTGTGTGTTTTGTGGCCTAAAAGTGCATTTTACCATAGTGTTGCACCAACACACCCCCCATTACACCACCCTTCGACTTGAGAGGCCTTGAGGGCTTGTTCTTGGAGTTTCAAGCTGGTTTTGGTCACAAGAAGAGGTCTGACCTTGCTGTTCATCGAAGGTTCTTCAAGGGTAACTTCTTTGCTTTAGTTTCCCCAATTTTGCATTGATTTTTGACCTGTCTTTCTTGCTGATTTGAGCTTGGTATATAACATAAAAAGTCTTGTATTTATGCTTTAAGATCTTTCATTAAGATCATTTTGGTGTTTGGGGTTGTTTGGCCCCTCTTAGGCCTTGTTTGGCCTCTTATTTGTGCATTTTTTGTAAGCTTCGGGACCACCTTGTATTGGCCCTCCCACCACTGAAAACTAGAGGGATTTCAGTGGTGGAGGGGGGGTTTTGAGGTCCTAGGAAGGAGAGGGCCATCCCCTCTCCTTGTTGTCTTGTTTACTAGCATGTTTGGCCCTTCAAAGGAGCCCTTATTTGCACACTTCTTGAGCTCGGTTCAGGCATTTTTCAGTGGGTTTTAGGACCCCTATAGGCCATTTCCAGAGTTGATTTGGCCTTGTTGATTGTCCATCTTGCATGTGCTTAAGAATCCCTTGCATGGCCCTCCAAAGGAGCCCCTCATTTTGATATGCATTGGCTGCATTCCAGAGGTTATTTGGGCCTATTTTTGCATGTTTTATTCACTGATTTTTGATGGTTTGGTCAGATTCCATGTGCATCATATACTTGCCATGTAAACCATGTTAACTAGTCAAATTCGCATGCTAATTTAGTCCATCTTGTTAGCACTTTTTGGCCATGCTTAGAACTGGAAAATTCCATGTTTTGGGACTTCCAAGATTCTGTCTTCATGATTCATAGTCCAATAATGCATGCTTTGTATAGCTGTAAGTCATTCCATGTGCCCCGTTTTGCATTTCGGGGATCATCTCATGCATCGGGTGCCATATCTCTATGTTTCGGGGCTGTTTAGCATCATATTTTGGTACTGAAATCCACATGCTTATATGTCATCTTACACCCCTTTCCATGCTTTGGTAGAGTTGCATTTTTGTGCCTTAAGCTTGGTTAATGCATTGTGCATGCATCCCATGTATTGTGTTGCCTCACTTGCCTCATTATGGCCGCTGGTTTTGGCATGCTTGCGAGCTATCCATGTTAGTTTAAGTCCATTGTTGCATGTTGTTGCATACCATGTTTGTTTACATGTTTAGGTTGCGCACCTAGCATACATTGTTCATGTGCATGCCCATGTTGCATACTAGATCACATGCCTAGGTTGCATTACATTGGCACGCATGCCTTGCCTCTTGATCAAGTGATAGAGGTTGGGCTTTATGTGGTTGTTTGGTTTGCATGACATTTGAAATCAAAGTGCATACTTGGTTTCTTGGGCCATCATGCATCGAAATGCGCAATTGGTGGTCCGAGGACCAAGGAACATACCCCTTTGAGTCAAAATCATGATAAGGGATGTGTTGGTGCACACATTTGCTTGAAATTTCATGCTATACCTTTATCATCCTTTATTCTTTGTCAAAAGCGTCTTCTGCAGGAAGTTTACGCGACCAACATCTGATGCCGACCGGCCATTTGTGAATGGCCGATAGCTTCATCAGCAGCCGATGGACATTCCTCATGGCCGGTGGGCATTTCCTCCAGCCGATGGTATTCTACAGTGTGCAAGGAACGTGTCCTAGGACTTTGGCAGTTTTTGGAGAGGCAGGACAGTGAAAACAGAGGCAGCAGTGGTATGGTGCGGATTTTTCGGGCAAGACGGATCGAGCATGCATCATTCGCGCATCCCGAGGTGGGGGCTGCGGCCATCTTCTCTTTGCATTTATTTTGATTGGATTAGAAATTATGTAATAATTAATTTAGCGATTTGTTATTCGGATTGTATATTCTTTTGGTCCCTCTGTGTGAGAGCATATTTGTAATAAGTGTGGGTGAGTGTGTGTGTGTATGTCTTCCAACCCCCATTTCTTTCTTCCCTTTTACTTACCTGCTTATGATGGTAGATTAGGGCATATTGAAAATTAGCATACCTTATGCAATGCATGCGTGCATCCATGCATTTGTTGACATGCATCGGGCTCGGTACATCATACAAACTGCATTGTATTTCAAATCTAACTTGAATACGTGTTACTTGTAGCATTTCATATGCCATGTTTAGGATAGCCGAGCCTGTCTAGATTACATTCTTTGCATGTGTTGCATTAGCCACTTAACATGAACTAGGATCATGCATATGTTTGCTAACTAGTTTATTGTTTTGGCACGGAGTACGATGTAAGTATTTATGCTTTAGCATATCGCATGCGTGTGGATGTTAACATGACAGTATGCTTGCCATGCGGCTAAGTGCTTATATGAAATAAACTGTTTGAATGCCTGTGGGTGGAGGTTGGATTGCTTGAGTTGGAAAAACTCGTTGAAATCCATGTTTTAGCCTACTCGCGAGTAGCAATTTCAAAACTATTTTCAAAACAAACGGATATGCAATGTTTATTTCCAAATTAGGCAATCTAGTCTATACTTGTTTGCTGTGCGCATAACATAGTAATTCTAGGCTAATAATTGGAATAAGAGCATGTAATGTTTTCAAAATCGAATATCATGGTTAGTAGAGGCCGGTCCTCGGACCGGGCGAAAGGGGGTGCTCATAGCTGACCTTCCCCGATCGTACCCAAGCTCCCGAGCCAAGACAACTTTGGTGATGACGGACACGTAGCCTTTGGCACCGAGTCAGGGTTTCCTAAATTTCCTATTTAAAAAATATTTAGGTGGCGACTCTGTATCTGGCAAAGCAGTCCATGCTTGGCACTTCTTTCAAAAAAATCTGTTTTCAAATCGATTTGCCGGATTTGGACTCTTTGGTTCAAGATTAAGAACCGTGACATTTTGAGTCCTTCGAACTGTAGTGACCCAATATCGAACCGTAACGGAGGGGACTCGCACTCCTCGCCTGGGATGCGTTCGGGGATGTCTACAGGTATGTCGGACCATATGAGATTATTGAGAAAATCAATTCGGTGGCGTATCAAGTAGCGCTTCCTCCTGAAATGGAGCATATGCATAACGTGTTCCATATTTCAATATTGAGGGATTACCTCCGGGATCCTTTCCATGTGATTGAGCCTACCCGTGTAGTGCTAAGTGATGACTACACTTACGAAGAACAGCCCATTCAGATTGTGAATAGACGAATCAAGAAGTTAAGAAATAAAGAGATTCCGTTAGTGAAAGTTGACTGGCAAAACCATGGTGGCGTGTATGCCACTTGGGAAAGAGAAGACGATATGATCAAGAGATATCCTGAACTGTTCCCACTGAATCCCGTTTTCTTCCAGAATGAAGGTAATTTGAGTTTAGAGGACCAAACTCTTTGTAAGGAGGGGAGACTGTGACAACCCTCATCACTGTTTACTGATGATACCACTGATTAGTGCTAATCTATGATTAAGCATGTTAATTGATTAATTGACTGAAATTTCGAACTGATTGATTGAGTGTATTAGTTTAATTTCGTGTCTATCTGTTTGACTGCTAAATTATATGTTCGTGTTTTGTATTTTTTAAACTGTAAATTGAAAGCCTTATCGACGGCCGAATCTGAAATTAATTAATGTTTCATGCTAATTGGAATTTATGTGATTTTATGATAAGTTTAATTGAAATTTGGTTTGGTATGATTAAATTAGATTAATTAATGATAAATTGCAATAGTTGGCCTTAATCACTATTTTGCCACTTAGTGGGCCATCCCGTATAACATATTGAGCTTTAATTCAATCACATTTCCTCAGCCATTCTAGACCTAAAACCGTAGGAAAGAGTGAGAGAAGAGGAAACTTACCTTCCATTAAGAATTGGCTTGGTGACTAGAGAATTGAAGGAGTTTTGCACAATTGAGCTTCCACATCTTGAATTCTAGACCTAAGGTAGGATAATTACCCTCTTGTTTATGAATTCTAGTCTTATGTTGCATGGTTCATAGAAGTTTAGAGATTGAAGTCAAGTTTTGGTAAATCATGCATGCATGTGCACATCTTGAAATTTAAAGTTGTTTTCATGGAAATTCTTGCATGCATGTCCATATTATTGTTGTAGTCCATGAATTCATCTTGATTTTGAAGGAATTGGCTCTTTGGAGCAAGTATTTGAAGTCTAGAAATTGTTTAAATACATGCATGTTACATTTAATTCATGTTCTTGAAGTTTTGTTTAGAAATGAGTTTAATTGAACTACCTTTGGGCTTCGATTTCTCAAATTGATCTTTGAAACATGTTATATTATGAGTTTAAAAGTGTTTGTAAGTACATCTTTGCATCCTCTTTCCATCCTAAGCATTCCTAGGCCTAGTTTAAGGCATCTTAATGAGGATATTGATGTAGAACCACACCGAGTCTAAGTAGGGACTAAGTCTTCGATTCTCGAGTATGTGACTTAGTGTGTGTTCATCTTGTAACTGTGAAGGATTGGCATCCGAGGACGCGCACTAGCTTATCCGTAGCCCAGAACTCTGTGAGTAACAATGTTGTAAAGATATGTTCGATCATGAATATTTTCTGAATGAACAACTGTACTGCTTTCTAAAATAATATTTCTTACTGAATGAATGTTTGTCCTATTTATGAATTGTATTCGTGGCATCCATAGCAATTTCTTTACTATCTTTGCATCGCTCATCACAGAGATCTCTATCGGTTCTCATGTTTGGAACCACTACTGTTTACTGATATGATGGCCATTAACTGACTGTTCGGTCAGTTAAGACCTACTGTACTGTTTTGTTATTGGATGTACCACTTATGACTGCTATGATCGGATAACTGATATACTGTTCGAATGACTGTTTTAAATATTGAAAGGACATTCATTCTTAACCTCTTTACGCACATGTTATTCACTAGGCTTTAGCTCACTGTTTATATATATATATATATGTAGGAGTCCAGGCACCGGATCGGAGCTAAGAGCGTTGGGTTAAACTCCCTTTTTGTCAAGCCAACCACTGTGCCTCACTGCGAGGTTCCAAACCTGACTGAGCTAGGGCTGCTTAGGGGTGTTTTAGATTTCCCACTTCTTGCATCTGTTTTTGTAATACTGTAAAGACTGTACCTGTACTGTACTGTACTGTTATGATGGGGACTTGGTCCCTAACCTGAATGCCTGTAAATGATGCATGTATATACTGTTTTGTTCTGAATGTGAATATGTTAAGAAAAGTCTTTTTGCATCTGGTATCGTGACTCATTGGACATCTTTTAATTCTTTTGGCTTCCGACCCATACTCTGTATTACTATTTTCTTTATTAGCGGGCCTTGGTAATCTCGGATTCTTGGCGATTCTGATGCTAAACCCATAGGGGCGGGTTTGGGTCGTGTTGTTTAACAGCAAAGATGCCCAAGAGCAAATCCTAGATTGTATAGGAGGTGGCACCTATGGGCTACCATAGTGAAATGTCTAAGTTAATAATTGGTTTGAGTTGCAATAAAAGATATATATGACCAACTAGAGATTGTGTGTTACCTTTGGTGAAGTCAAAATGGTAGCCACAGTATTGGTTGCAATAGTTGTGGCCAGGACTTCCCTTCTTGGACTTTAGAATGGTGTGGTTTGCACCCCTAGCAATGATTATTGTTTGGGTAGGCATAGTGGTTTGCCAAAATATGAAGGCACATTATTAGGCCACAAGGAGAAGATGGAGAAATAAGATAAGGTAAATATTTGTACAAAGAGTGTTACCTGTATTGACAATGCTTGAGCAGTAGAAGTGGATGTGGCTAGAGCATCAGGGATTAGTTCTTGGATAGGACTGGAAATGTGGAAGGTTTGAACCCCTATGTCCATGGTAGGTTGTGTGGGTAAAATTGATGTCTCTGGGCCAAATGAACTTCAAATGGAAGTTTTAGAGGAGCATGATCAGACCTCCCATTGGGTGAAGAAATGAAAAAGGAGGCATCCGCTGCTGAAGCCAAATAGAAGGATAATACTTCCTGCATTGAGTTTTCTGTAGAGGCAGAAGAGGAATGAATATACTTGCTGAAGGGATGTGTTATTCCCTCATGAAGAGTCCTTACCTCACTTGAGGATAATTCATTCTCCAAGACTTTAGTGTCAGCTCTATCAACCTCACCCTCTTGATTGTGCAGAGGGAGCTTGTCATCTTTGAAGATATTACCATCTTGTCCTTGGGTGGGTGAAATTTTGTCTAGGGGTGCTCGCGGTTCGGTTTTGGATGGTTCGATTTGCATTTTGGACCCACCCCCATATGTGCAGTTTGGGAAAAATTGAACCTGCAATCGCCTGTAGTACGGGTTGCGGTTTGTGCGGATAAGGTTTGCGAATGTGCGGGCAATTTGCAAATTGGACTTTTTTCTTTAAAAAAATTGTTTTTTACTCTTTTTTTTTTCCATTTTGTAAATATTTATTTTGGGCCCTTTTCCTTCCATTTTCTAAAATGCTTAACATTAATAATTAATGAATTAAAACTTATAAAATTAAAAACATAACAAAATTAATTCCTAATACAAGCAAATCATTCAAAATTCTAAACTTTTAAATAAAATTATAAACTAACACAAGCATATCGTTCAAAATCCTAAACTAAATTATCAAAATCATTCACTACCCAACAATACAATTAAAGTAAAATCATTCAAAATCCTAAACTTACCTAAAAGTAATTCTGCATTAACTTTTATATTCATCCAAAATGCAATAGTAAACTAACAATAAATTGTTGTCAAATTTCATCCAATTCAAACCCATTAAATGAAATAAAAACATTTGCAAACTTGAAAACTCCATCATGAATAACATCCACGACTAGGGTTTGGTTTGTTGGGAAAAAATATCTAGGATATGGTGAATGAAATCACCGGTCCAGGTTTTAAAAAAAAAGTCTAAGTGCGGGAGGGTTCTTGCGGGTGCGAGTAAAACCCGTAACCCGCAATAATGCTATATTTCAAAATGTATCCACCTGCATTGTGTCTGCGAAACCGCCTATTTGTATGCAGATCGGTTCGGGTTGAGTGGATTGGGCAGTTCAGATAACCTTGTGCGCAGCCCTACTTCTGTCGACAGGAGAAGTATGGCTATTAGGATTGTTGGTCAAGTCAATTGGTGTTTCCCTAATGTGGCCAGTTGTTTCTTGGGAATCCTCTAAGGAAGAAGCAACACTAAGAAAATTGATGACCTCATTAGTTTCAAGGCGAACCCCTCTGATGGGAAAGGTCATCAAATCCCCTAATGCTACTCCCTGAGAAATCTCGGACAAGAGTTAGGCCAATTCAGCTACCAGATCCCTGAGGCCCACTCTTTCTTTCCCAGCTTGTTCTTCTTGAGTATGGTAGGGAGCTTGTTATTCTGGGTTGATTTGAGAAAGAAATGGGTCAGTGTGTTGAGCAGATAGATTTCTTTGAGCAAGGCAAGAGTTAGATGTGGATTTGGATATAACTGGGGAGAGGAGTTTCCTTCTTTTATATGTTCTTTGGGAGATAAAGTGTCAACACATTAGTAATCATGATGTGTGCTAAATTATTATGGGGTATGAATGAGATTTACACTCGGTATGATTGTTCAATGGCAATTGGAGAATAGGAATCACTAGTAGGAAAAAGAACTAGTGCTACAGCTATCATGGGTTTGGAAAGAGCTTTTTTGACCTTCTTTCAAGAATTGGCGGGTTGTTGGTCCTTCACGGTGTGGTTTAGAAGGGAGAATCCCCTCTTGCCTACTCTTGGTCCTCCTTTCAGCTTCTTGGCAATAGGGTTTGAACCCTTCATAACTGGTGGTGTTCAAGGGGTTGCCTTTGGATTTCTTTGGTGGGTTCATTGGAGCCTTACTCTTATATGTGAGGGCTGAAGCAGCCTAGTAAGGCATCTCTATAGCTAATGGAGTGGCTTTGATAGGGGACTTGGCTGCATAAAAGAAACATTGCAAGTCAGTACCAATGCAAACTCAAGAGAAAGTAACCAACATAAGGAAAAGAGAGATATGAGTGGTTACCAATACTCATCTTTACTCCTCTCCTGTTGTCAAGATACACATTCCAGAGGCAGACTTTGAGTTCTTTGTTAAAAATCAGTGCACTCATAAGAGACCACCATTCCTTGAATCTTGTAGTAGGGAAGGGAGTGGTGGTGTACAAGTAGAAGCTGAATTGGTCGAATAATCTCTGATTTTCAGCTAGAAGACATTCCATATATGAGGGATCCTTGAATTGAAGTTTGATCCCATCTTGTTCATGGATTGTAGAGTGGAAGTAAGGACAAGGGACAGTCTAATACAAACCTATTTGCTTGGCCCATTGGAAAGGGTTGTAGCTCTCGAAGCTGCAATTTGAAAGTTTACTAGTGGAGATGGATCCACCCACTAAGATGTATTTGGAGGTAAGGACTTGAGCCCAGAAGCTTTTTTTCTTCTACCTCCAATTGTTATCTAGAGTTTGAGGCTCAGCACTGATGTATGTAATTCCAGATGAAGTAAAATGAAAGTGATGGAAAAGAATAAAGAATTGAGAGTCTGCATCGATAAGTAGTTCAAAAAGAATGGTGAACACCTTAGTGAATGAGATAGAGGTGGCTGGTCGAAAATAGAGAAAGAATTCAACATAACTCTCACATGGAAAAGAATGGGGTCTAAGTAGTAGGCCTAATTTCAGGAAAATAGGCATAGAGCTAGGCTTGGAAAAGCCAAAAAGGGCCACCACAGTTATGGTCTATTTCCTTATCAACTAAGAAAAAAAGGCCTCTATACAGTGTGCCCAAGAGGAAAGGAGCAAAAGCCAGCTCTGTGCCTTCTTGAATATAGGTAGCAAGGGCTAGGTACTCTTTGGTGATTTTAGAACCAGGCACACACAGAAAATGTTGAAAAATCCATAGTAAATAAAAGGCTGCTATTTCCTCATTGGTGGATTCAAGGCTGAATTGTTGGTATTTGGTTTGGAATTTCCTATAGCTAAGGTCAATCTCAATTTTAATGGGTGACTTGGGAGCTAAAAGTGCACTAATGTGTTGGCCAGAAGTAAGAAGGCCAGTTAAATGCACAATATTAAGAATGATGGGAAAGATCATACTACACCTTAGGATGAGAGAATTGCATGACATGGACCAAAAGCAAGCGGCAGCACTAATGGCCCATTTGTCCATGTCTAGAGCCAGGGTTGACAATCGAATGGCATCACAAATACCCAAAGCCCTCCAGAGGTCAATGTCATACACCATCATTCGTTGGATCTACAGTCTCTAGTTGGGGTTAGGTTTTTGTCACGAGCATCAAAAGTTAGGGTTTGAGTCCCAGTGGTGCCAAACAAGTTTTGCTTTATGAAAAAACATCACCTCAATGTCTATAATAGGGTAGTAACGAGTAAGTTCATCAAGTATTTTTGCAATAAAGGTTGGACCCAGCTCCCCTTGTGCAGTGATGTTGCGTGGGATGATACCACTATCAAATGCATGTTGTAAACTATTAGAACTCAACTAGGAAGCGTTGCACAGATGGAGTTTCTGTTTGTTTCTTTCCTTTAGTTCGAGCTCGTTTGGGCACAATGGAAATGGATTGAACAAAGGGTTTCAAATCTAAAAGGTTGAAGAGTCAAAACACAGAGCAAGTAGAGGGAATAAGAGTGGTGATGGTTTGAATTTTGATGTTCAAATAGCTTGTGGTGGACCCTGCTATTGAATCTAGGCCTGTATATTAATAATTGGACCTGTCTTATTAAGGTTTTGGGCCTAATCGTGATGCTTAGGCTTCTTTTGGTTGATGTTTGGGCTTGTTTTATTATTTAGGCTTAATTTTAATTAGCAGGTCTCATTTAAATGATTAAGTGTAAAGACTTAGCCTATACGTGATATTCATTCAAAACAAAATATCCTTTTTTTGTCTTGAATGAGAGGGCATTGTTGGCATTCAAAAACTATTTTTGTCTGTCAATAAACATGTCAAAGCATGGAGAGATGATCCAGTATGTGGTAGGAGCAAGGATCACAAGACTGGTTGTAGTGATCCCAGTTTTGCCACTTCGCTGAGTATACCACGGATCGAGCTGCCCGATTAGCTCGCGGGGGTCTAGGAGGCAGCGCCCCTTGGCGGGTCTAAGGGCGCCGCTTGGTGAGATTGAGCTATCTCGTCACTATGGGGTCCAGGTCGTGCCTTGGCGGGTCCTAGGGTAGCGCCTCAAGTGGTTGAGGGTGCCGGCAAAAATGAAAAATTCATTAAAAGTTGCTTGTCCGCTCGAGCGGCCGTTTATGCGCTCGAGCGGAGAATGTTTGGTTTCAGAAGTTTGGCTTGTCTGCAAAAGTACTGGGAAAGTGTATTTGACACTCGAGCGAGGCTTTCCACGCTCAAGCGGACCATGTTATATCAGTTCGTGAATCTGATATTTCAGATCACTTTTGTGTATCTCTCTCTCTCTAAAACCCTTTCCTCTCCCTTCTCTCTACATTTCCAAGATCCATTAGAGTTCTACCATAAGTTCTTCATCAAAGTTGGTTAATTTCTCCAGGGCTTCGTTGTGTACGGTGAAGATCGAGTTTTGACACCGTTGATTTTGGGGGTTTCATCTCATTTCTTCTTCAAAACTTGAGGTAAGGATTTTCTTAGAGTTATATATATATATATATATCTTTTGCAAGATCTATATGATTTTCGAAATCATCTTTCGATAGCTTTGAAAATTGATTTTTGATTCAAGAAGTTTAGCAATTTTGAAAGTAGGTTTGTCTCTTGTTCTTTTAACATGATCTTATGGGTTTTGATCTTCGTTGATTGAAGAAAAGATGATTTTGGAAAGTTTTCTTTCAAATGATTTGAGTTGCATAGTTTTGGTGAGAAAACCTAGAATTTGGAAATTTTTTTAAAAGAGACTGAAAATCCATTAATGATATTGTTGTATTTATTTTGTGTGTCAAAATAAATGAACGTTTGAAAAATTTTCTTATTTATATTTATATAAATGATGAATTTCAAGGAATATGAGAATTGTTGTTCGTTTTGGAAATTATTGTTCGAAACGTTGAAATAGTCTTGAAATGACTAATTGTTGAAGATACTTGAGAAGAGGGAATTATGTTATTCCTTGGATGATGAATTGGAATAAAAGTATTTATATTCATCTTGTGTTATTGGCATAACAATTCATTTGATTACATTAATTTTTCAAAGTTGATTTGAAAACTTGCATTGAGAAAAGAATGTTGAGAAATAAGTTTTTATGAAATAGTTTTGGGGTAAATACGTTGGTAAGTCTTGATAGGTAGTGTAGATGATTATGAATAAGTTGGCTTGAGAGTTCGGGGTGAAAGACCGAAAACCCGCACGGATAGGTGTCTAGCCTTCCGGTTAATACCGGTAAAAATGACAATTTGGTAGTACTTGTATAGTCTACTTGTAGACACCAACCTAGGGATTACTAGAGTCGTATTTACTGCCCTTGAAATAAATTATAAGTTTTGAACAATTGAAATTGTATGACATCATTGAGCATGATATTTTTCAAAAGATGAAAATTTGATTTATCTTAAAAAATGGGCATAGCATGGCATGTGCATTTTATCTCTTGAGACTTGTATAAAATGTATATACTTTATTAAGGATTTCCTACTAGGCTTTATGTTAACCCTACGGGATTTTTGTGCAGGAAAAAATGTGGTGATGTCGCCTAACTAAAGGTGAGGAAATGTGTGTTGAGAGTACGAGACTCTCATTTTGCTCTGACTCTGTATGTAAGCAAAGGACTATATGTGTGTGGGTTTGAATAACCGTTTTGTGTAACCAGGCTCAAGCCTTGGAAACTTGTAAACTCTTAGGGGTATTTATTTGTTTATTTACTTGTTGTTGGATTAATATATTGTTGTATGAAGAACTATTATATCATGTAATGTAAGTTTGGAGATTTATATTCAATTTTCCTTGAAAGAGCCATGATTGTTGTTGTAGACACCCTATTTTTTACCGCCCTTAAGACTTGGGTGCCGCTAATTGATTACTTGGTGATGAAAGTTGTGCAGTGCAAAGGTTCGATTTCTTCGGCAAGAGGAGAGTCAAATCCCAACCTCACACCCACTTTTGGACCAAAATGATTTTAGGCCTTAAAACCCTCTCTTTCAAAATATTTTTGAAACAAAGTTCCTACGATGGTCTGAGGCTCGCATTTTGTTAAATGTTGCGCTTTTCAATAAACCGAGCAAGGAAAAAGTAGAAATGAATGAAAGAGGGGTGAAATCTTTGAAAAAATATTTCAAAACACCTTGGTTAGAGGTTTGGAGTTGAAGAAAATGGGAGTGGAGGGAAGAAACCTAATTGAGGAAGAAGTTGGACATGAATCGTTAAGAGAGAGGCGAGCAGTCCTTGCTAAATCAGGCCTATCCATTTGTATACTTGGATTTCAGCTATGAGACCACCACCATTGGAAAGAAGACTTCCAGGGCTTCATTTTTCATTCAAGAATCTCCTCAAGCTGAGCCCAGATGAGGGAGATATGGTTGGTTGAAGTTAGGTATCAATCTGGTTGGACTGAAAACTGAGCAGTCTTCACTAAAAGAGGGATATCTCTTAGTACACCTCGAATTTTGATGTGAGGCTGCACCATTGGAAAAAAGACTTTCGGGGCTTCATTTTAGGCTCAAGAATGACCTGCAAAGGGGTCCAGATGAAGGAGTTATGCCTGGTTGAAATCGGGGTCTGGGACTAGTTTTTGCCATCGACCTCTGTAGGAGGGTGCCGGCCACAATTGGAGCTTGCCAGCCATAGGTCGGCCCAAAGTGACCCTTATCGGCCAAAATTAGTAGCTGGTGGGCCAAAAAAGTAGCAGGTCGGCCACCAAGATGGCCGGTCGGCCAAAAATGTCCAGAAAGCTCAGAATTTGCAGATCTTTTTCTCCAACTGTCTTCTAAATGCTCCAGCTGTCTCTAAATCAGATATTTCCAACCCAAGGCTCTCTTTTTGCTATATATGGAGGCCATATCTATCATTTTGGAAGGTTAGAAAATTTTGGGAGCCTCTCTCTCTAAAAATCCTCTCTCTTTACATTCCTCTTTCTCTAGAGTTCTCTCTCTGTTGCCCTTTTATGTATACAAGAAGAGAGTGTGCATGGAAGTAGAGATAGACCTCTCCTTTGCCTAGACATCCTTGATCAAACTTGACCACCATTGGGCTGAGATTCCTTGGGACCTTGTTTGAGCTCTAGAAGGAAGATTGAGCTTGTTTTGTTGCCCATTTTGTGCCTAAGTGCTGTTGTGCTTCAAATGTAAACACTTACCCCTTTTAAGCTTTGTTTTGCATGCTTGTTTTTCTACCTTTTCAAACTGTTTTTGGGCTGGTTTTCAATTGTAAAAAACTCTGTTTTTCAGTCCTTAAAATGGTGGTTTAAAGCCATTTTGTGCTAAGGGGTTATATCCTCCTTCTTGTTGTCTAATTGCTAAGCTTTTTGCATCATCTCTTAGCATGTAAAAGTCAAAATTTTTGGCCCTTTAAACCACTGAAATTCAGAGGAATTTCAGTAGTAGAAAGTTTGTTTTGAGGTCCAAAATGGGAGGAGGTGGCCTCGCCTCCTTGTCTCTCTATGCCATGCCTTGTTAGCACTACAAAGTAGCATCTTTTTATGGCTTATGTTAGCTTAGTTCAAGCATGTTTTTGGTTATATTTTAACATGTTTAAACTCTGTTTTTGGCTGGTTTGGTCATCTCTTGCTTGCTTCTTGCACTTGTAGTGCAATCTTGTTCACTAGCCTAGTGTACTTGATGTTTTAACCTATCATTTTGGCTTGTGTTGGCTCCACTCCATCATGTTTTTGGCCTTGTTTTAACATGCTTTAGCTCTGTTTTGAATGGTCTTGGTCCTTTGAGGCTTGCCTTATATGGCTATGGTATAGTTGACTTTGCTAGCTTTGTGTTTTGAGGGCCCCTAGCATGCTTTGTTTGAGTTATTTCCATGATATGGCATCATTTAGCATGTAATTTTAGAGCTTATACCATTGTCATACTCTTGCATGTATCACTCCTTCATTGCTTCTAAGAGTTAAGCTTTGTGCCTTGCTTGCGAGCCAACATATGCGCATGATTTTCTTGCCTTTTGTGTCTAAGTTTTAGCATGATTAGGCCACTGATTTGGCATGTTTTAGGTCTGTCCATAGCTAATTTGGTCATTCGAGCTTTGTATTGCATACCTCTAGTGTTGTGTCCTTCACTAGTTTCAATGCTTTTGACTCTTAACATATTGTGCATGGTTTGTTAGCATGATTTTAAGTCATTTAGCATGTCATTTCAGTGCTGAAATATATGCCATTGCACTCCATTGTTTCACTCTTTCATTCACTTTGAAAGAGGTCTTTAGCTCCTTGTTGGCTTGAGTATGGAATTGAGACTCTCATGCCTAATGGTTTTAGCCTTCTCTTGAGGGTTTCTACTAACCAAAAGCATGAGGCTTCTTTCATGCTCAAGGTGCTTGTGGCTTAGGCCATCTCTCTCATTAGAGGTCTTTCACATTGGACTTAACCGATTAAGGGATTAATTGGTAAGCTAAAATGTGTAAACAAAAATGAACCAAGTAAAACATGTGCAAGATAAGCATTTGTGTTGCATTGCATGTGTTTGGATCGGACGTTAATCCAAACATAAGAAATCTGAGACGTTTCATACTCAAAGTGATAAAATGTGTCACATTTCTTGGTCGCTGTCCCCCTTGATTGTGCATGCTAGGGTGGAGGCCTTTCGAGTCTTATGGCGCATTCATTGAGCTTGTACAAGCTTGGTTCTTTGGCCACCATACATTGAAAATGCTTCGTTGGTGGCTTGAGAGCCAAGTGCCACACTCCTTTGAGCTTGAGACATGATAAGGAGGGTGACTGTACATACATTTCCTTGTAAATACACTGCTATGCCTCTGTTTGCTCTCTGTTACAGCAAAAGGAGGAATTTCAGTGAAGCAGTGGCCGACTGGCCATATGTTCTAGCCGATCGGCCACCCAAGCCAACTGACCGACCATCAATGTTGGCCGATGGCCACCATTTCTAGCCGATCACCTCTCAGTATGATCTTGAGAGCAAATAGAAGTAATCTGGAGGTTGGCACAATTTTCAGAGTTCCAAAGATGTGCAAACAGAGGCTTCTAGAGGCAAGGTAGTGGATTTTCGGGAGGACGCCAACGAGCATGCATGTCTCCCTTACCTGCGAGGCCATTTCACTGCTTATGATTAGTTTGTGTAATTAGTCATTCAATTTGTAGTGTAATATCTTCATTAGCTTAGAATAGCTAGTTGTTTGAATTCAATTCGATCTGTAATAATTAATTAACTAGAATAGTTAATTAGTTGGTTTGTAATAAGTAGCTTAGCTTAGCATAGCTTAGTTCTTACTTATTCGGACCCTCCTTCGAGAGGGCGCAATGTTGTAATAAGGGCGCGCGTGTGTGTGCATGTCTTCCAACCCCATTTTTTTCTCCTTTTTACTTACCGCTTTCGATGGTTAGTTTTAGGGAATTTTTCGATTAGCATACCTTATGCTTGTATGTTTGCATCATTCATTTGTATTGCATGCACCGGGCTCGGTGCTTCATTCAAATTGCATCGTATTTCAATACCTATTTGAATATATGTATCAAATCGTTGCATTCATATGCATCTTAGATAGCCGAGCCTTTTATTTGCATTATTGCATGTGTTGCATTAGGCATTTTGTATAGTTAGGATCATGCATGATTTCTAATTAGCTTTTGTTTTGGCTTGGAGTACACTGTAAGTGTTAACGCTTTAGCATACTTGCATGAGTGTGAGTGATGCCATGACAGCATGCTTGCCATGAGGCTATTTGCTTAAATATTTAACTGCATGAATGCCTGTAGGTAAAGGATTGATTGCCTGAATTGGAACAACTTGATGATTGCGAGTTTTAAGCCCACTTTTCGAAGTGGCAAAATCATGTTTTAAAGTCCACTTGAGGATGGCAAATCTGCGCTTTAGCCTACTTGCGAGTAGCATTTTCAAACCATTTTCGAAAACAAACACGAGTTATTTTGTTCCGATTCTTGCGATTGAGTCTATACTTGTATGTTGTGCGCATCACATAGTAAGTTAGATTAATAACTGGAATAAGAACACATGTGTCTATACAACAACATATCATGCTTAGTAGAGGCCGATCCTTTGATCGGGCGAGCGGGGGTGCTCATTGCATGACCTTCCCCTCTCGTACCCAGGTTCCCAAGCCGAGGCAACTTTGGTGATGACGGACACGTGGCCTTTGGCACGAGTTAGGATTTCCTAAATTTTCCAAAATAAAATATTCAGGTGGTGACTCTGTAATTTGGCAAAGCAGTCCATGTTTGGCGCTTTTTCATTCAAAATTGATTTTTCAAAACCAATTGTCAGATTTGGACTCTTTGGTGTTTATCAGTCTCACATTGCACTTTGTGATATTAGATTTAAAACCGTGACAGGAGTCTGAACTGTAGTAAGACCAAATTTGCGTCCTCTCTGAAAGGGGGGTCTACAGTTGTATTATCATTTGGGCTAGAAATTTGGGGCGTTACATTGGTGACACATGTGGTCTCTGAAATGCAGAACAAGTGACAAGGTTAAAGCAGTTAAAAGAGGAATTTTATATGCAGTGATAGCAGAGGCAATTTCTTTTATCAATATGCTTGAAAATGTAATGGAACATGGCTAACTGTGGCTCAGGTGTGGAGCCATGAGTTTAAGGGTATGTTAATGCAGGACATGTGGTTTATTCACACAGGTTGAAGAGAAAGACAAGGCTACAACAGAGGAAGTAGTTACAGGTGGTTGTGGAGATCATAGGTAGTTATTCAAAGAGGTGGAAGTGACCTACTTCATGATGGAACACGTGGCAACATATGGACAGCATGACCAGTGGTATAAAGATTGGAAATTCGAAGAAGGAGGGATAGAAAAATCAACTCACAACTTGAGAAATCTAGGAGTAGTCTAATGTATCTAAGAATAGCAGTACTTGTAATTAGGAGTAGCAATAGCAGTAGTGGTTAGCATTTGTAGTTTGTACAAAGTTTTATCGATTGTAGTGTCAAAAAACTTGTAATTTGATCCTTATGGTTAAAGTGATAAGTTTCTTTATTAAGAATCAATTTCTAGTTGTATTTACTTTGTTTTTTCAAGAAATAAACCTTCAAAGAAGTCCTTGAACCTGTCAAGACATTAAGACACTCAACCATATTGCTTGATCCTGTTATTTGTGAAAATTAGTTTGTTTGCTGTTTATCGATATTACACCCAAACCAGATTTTTGCTAACACACACACACACGTTTCTGTAATTCACTACTTTGATTGATTGGACTATAGAGACGAAATTGCTTTCACAAATGACCTAGTAATAGAGATTCAAATGGTTTAATCTTTTTATGGCAATGATATTAGCGATTCTACTTGTGTTTCATTAGAACTTGAGTCTCTGTTACTCTCTCAACACCTCCATCTCTCCCTTCTCATGGGTGAGTCAAGTTGAGTGGGTTTTGGTTAGAGTTTGGATGAGTTTGTGAATTTGAGTGTAAATTAGGTATTTTATTTATTGAGGGACCTTAATTAACAAGTAAACAGCAATGGTAGAGGGCCACAATTTTTGTGGCTCAAATGGCTCGAAATTGCCAAAACGATACCGTTTTGAGTACAAAACAACATAAAAATTGCCAAAACGACGTCGTTTTGGCAATTTTGAGCCATTTGAGCCACAAAAATTGTGGCCCTCAAACATTTTTCATAAGCAAATTTATATTAAACCTCTCTTACTACCTAAAGTTGAAGATGGATATTTTACTAATTTTTTCATAAACAAAATGCACTTGATTTTAGTATAAAAAATTCATTCATAAGGTTTGAACTTACCTAAAAAGGTGAAATTTTTTTTGAATTTTTTTTCATATTTTTATCTTTAGTGATATTTTTTTAAAAATTATGTCAAAATTTTTTAACTTTCATGAACCTTAAAGAAAAAAAAAAAATCTAAATATCTAAAAAAACCAAAAATTGCCAAAAAAAGAAAAAATCAATTATTTTTAACATTTTGTTATTTTTGAATTTTTTTTGTAATTTTTTTTTTTTCACTTTTTCAATCTATCTAATCAAGTAGAAGAAAATTATATTTCCACACACTTATTTATCTCTATATACACATTTAATGAAATATTATCTTAATGATATTTTTATCCTAAAATAAAATGATTATAATGGACATCAAACACACACCCTTAATATTAAATCAAAGTGTCTCATACATCTTTTAAAAATAAAAAAAATTCGGTGAGCATCTTTTGAGTAAAAAAAATATGAATTTTTTTAAGGTCCTTGGTATTAAGATTTTATAAGATAAATGATATACAATATTTTTATAATAGTTAAAGTCTCTCAACATTTCTATAGAGAAAATTCAATTCGAAGAAATTTTGCCCGACTTAAAGAAATTTTAATTTTCACAAAGAAATTTCTTTGATTTCACAGAGAAATTTCTTTGATTTTCACAAAGAAATTACAAAATTTCTACGTGATAATACCAGAGAAATTTGAGTCGGAGTCAAAATTTCTTTGAATCGAGTGAAATTTCTCTGAGTCAAATTTTCTTTGTAAAAATGTTAAGGGATCTTAACTAATAAAAAAAAATCTTGGACCTCTCTTACTAGACAAAGTTAAAGAGGGATATTTCACTATTTTTTTCAAAAAAAATTAAACCCATTGTTTCTCACTTCTTAAAAAAAAAAAAAAAAAAGCTAAATCAAAACTCACTTCGGAAATCAAGTTTTGAACCAAAAATATTAATTTGGAGATCAATTTTCAAAACAATAATTATGAATTTTAATTTTTTAATTAATTATAGGAAAATTAACTAATAAGTCCCATATTTTAGACTTGTGATCTATATAGTCTTATTTTTTTTCTTATAATCCATTTAGTTGTTTTGGATGTGTAATAATTTATTTGTCCGCCACATTAGAGTGTTACATTTAAAAAAAAGTACACTAACAACTTTTTTAATTTTTTTGGAGTGTCACATGTTACATTTGAGAAAAATGTACTAAGGAGTTTGTAGTTTTTTTTAGAGTATTACATCATATCCACCACGTTGTTATATTTGAAAAAATATACTAAGAAAGTTTTAATTATTTTAAAGTATCACATCATACCTGCAACGTTGTCACATTTAGAAAAAAATATATAACGAAGTGTTTAGTTGTCATATCATACCCATTACATCGTTACATTTGAAAATAATTCATTAAAGATTTTTTAATTGTCACATCATACCCGTCACGTTGGAGTATTACATGTTACATTTGAGAAAAGTATACTAAGAAATTTTTAATTTTTTTGGAGTGTCACAATATACTCACCATGTTGTCATATTTGAAAAAAAATAAACTAATGAGTTTTTAATTTTGTTGGAGTATCACATTATATCTGTCGCGTTAGAGTGTCACATTAATATCTGTGATATTGAAATGTCATATCATATCTGCTATATTAATAAAAGAGTATACTCGTCCACTAAAACATTATCAAAATTGAAAATATGACTACATGAAAAGAAACTCTCTACTAATAAGACTTAACAGATTAATAAAAAAAATTTAAAACTAATTAAAATATTTATTTCTGAGATGAGATTGTAAATATCCCTTAATTTTATATTACATAAAATTTCTAATAAGATAAAGGGTTGGTTTGGAATGTTCTAAAAAAATGTACTTTTTGATTTATTGACTTATATGGGTTAGGTTTGGGTTAGGTTTGATGTGATGTGTTAGAGAGGTGGTGTGATTTAAATAAGATGATGTGATTTAAATAGGATAATAACTTTTTAACTTTTTGTATTATTTAGTAGATGCCAAACTTGACCAAAATAACTTTTTAAAATTATACAGAACAATTTATATTTTAAATAAATTTTAAAATATATATATATTTGTAATTTAGAAAAAAAAAAAAAAATAAAAAAAAAATGAGTGAAAACCACGGACACGTTAGAAGTGTCACATTTCAAAAGGTAACACGACACGACACGACCCTCACCGCCTTACTGATCACGCACTCTGCTTTCCTTCCTCCGTCCCTCGCCAACCTCAAATCTTTGATATTTCTTCCCCAAAACCAAAACCAAAACCAAAACCAAATTACTTTTTATATCTCTCGCGATCCTCTCTAACCTTTCCCCTTTATTTTCTCTCTCTTTCTCTTTCTCTTTCTCTCGTATATCTGCGCTTTGCCACCGCTTCAATTCCTAATTTGTTTCAATGTCGGTTAGTATTTGAAAATTTTATTTATTCATAGTAACATATATATTGGGTATTCAATTATATTGTGAACGTGATGATATATCTGAGTTTCGTAATTATTCCTACTGTGTAGATCGGGTTGATTCGGCCACTTTCCAGAACAACACCCAGAGAATGGATTGTTGTGTGAAGTGGTGGATGGTTTTTTTTTTTTTTTAATGAATTTTTCGGTGTTATTCATTCATGTTATTGTTCCTTATATATGGTAGGAGTGAGCATGCTTCGGTTTGGTTCGATTTTGAAATTCTATGAAATTTGAAACCCAATCAAACCACCAAAATCTTGGAACCAAATCGAACAAAAGCACTGTTTGATTCGGTTTGGAAATATGTTTTTATAAATGTTGTCATAGTAACAAATATAATAATATATCATCATTTTATAACTAATAATTATTTGAATGATTGTTTAAACCTAGTTTTGTTTTATATTTAAGAGCCCACACACTTGCAAGATAAGAGACCTTATGACTTATATATGGGATAAGAGCATCTCCAACTCTTTTTTTTTTTTTTTTCCAACGAATTTGAGTAAAGATTTTGGTTAAAAGCTTAATCAGATAGCAAGCATTCTAACACTAAATTTTCAATTTTCATCAAACAATCGGACGACCAGAAGGATGTCCAGGTGGTCGTTCGGCCTAGTGTAAATATTTTTCAAAATTTTCCCAATCTGGTCATTCACCAGATTGTCCGGCTGGTCATTCATCCTGCTGTCCACCGATGACTTGCGAGATTTGATGAAAAGTTAAACGCTCCTTTAATTTGATGAAAAAAGTAGGGTTCCTTTCATTTGATACCAATTTGGTGAAACGTATTGTTTTCATCAAATTTAAATTTGATAAAAGATTTGAGTCTAAGTTGGAGATGGTCTAATAATAAGATATTTTGAGTGTCAACGGCAAATAAAAAATATATATATGGGTGTATATATTTAAGTGGTCCAGTTTGGTTCTAAACTGGAACTATGACTATAAACCACAAACCAAACCATGAGGTACGGTTTACTTATTTTAAGAACTAAAACCAAATCATTCATTGAAAAACCAAACCAAACCGAGTAGTTTGAACTGGATCGGACCGGTTTTTGATTTTTTCAATTTTTTCCTCAGCCCTAATATATGTTATATTCTTAAAGAACAATATAAACATATAGTAATTATTGTTTGACTATGGAGACAGTTTAGGTATGTTGAAAAACTCAAGGGCTTGAGATTTCAAGTGGAGTTATTTTTTTTAATAATAGTATCAGTGAAATCTGCGGCATCATCAACCTGTATGGTATGAGAGAGAATGTTGATAAGCATAAAATTTACCATAGTAGTTCAAGTGTTTGCACTTCTCCCTTGAAAAAAGGTTCGGGTTGAGGCTTTTGTCAAAAGAATATGATTAGAGAAATACAATTTTCTGTTATCACATTATTCACAATGGGAGTGGGACCCACACCATGTGATGATGTGGGCTCCACTCCCATTGTAAGTGAACACTAGAAAATGGTTTGTCCATGGTAGGACTCTTCTGAAAATTCAAGTTTATTATTTGTTGTTTATACTCCCACACATGAAATGTGGCTTATTTTAGAACTTTCTAAATCCTTATTAATGAAATAATATAAAAATCATCTAAGCCAAACCTTTTATTTATTTAGAGTACGATATTCTTAACCTTGCCATTAAATGTTCTATTTGCAAATTGTTAAATGTTCAATAAACGTCGAGTTGCAACAAGAGTTAATAAAGAATCTGTAGAAGGTTTTCCTCCCTGTTTGACTCAAATTGCAAGTGATTGTTTAGTGGGGTCCCTTTCGAACAAGAAGTTCTGTCCTTTATCTAAGTTTTGGTTTCACATGTGTTACTGTTGTTCAGTCATTGAAGGTGAATACAAGCATCAACAAGAATTTGCAGATTATGGTTGACGTAGAATTTTTGAAATGTTCTTACTTATGTGCAAATATCAATGATTTCTGTTAGTTATATTCACCTCACAGATGTGATTTGCTCATGTTTGTATCTGGAAGGTGATGATGTGCTTTGAAACATCAATGGACTATGCAATTACACACGAGCATTCTTGACTTATTTGATTTTTGTTTCTTCTCACGGTTTTGGGTGGGTTCTTGTCGTTACAGGTAAGAACTGTGAAAGTCAGCAACGTGTCCTTAGGTGCAACTGACCAGGACATAAAGGAATTCTTTTCTTTTTCTGGTGAAATTGAATATGTGGAAATGCACAGGTTCGTTGTTGGAGTAATTTTAGCTTTTTGTCTGCATTGTGAACAGTTGTTCTTCCACTTTGTTACTGTGAAATTGTGGCAAAAGAACTGATTATCTGGAGTCATAAGCAATTTTTCTGAGCTTTAGTAGTCATGAAATTCCAATTGTTTCTCTCCTCTTTGCCTCCCCCCGCCCCTGTTTGTTTTTACTTATTCCATTTTCTTGGCTGCCTATTCAAATGATATTAAATTCTATGGATGTCAAGGTTGTCATTCTTTTTCTTTTTCTTTTTTTTTTTTTTTTTTTTTGCAGCGAGAATGAGCGGTCTCAGATTGCTAATGTTACCTTTAAGGATCCTCAGGGCGCAGAGACTGCGGTTCTTCTATCGGTTCATTCACTTCTCTAGGCCTTGAAGTTATTATATTTTTTCATTTTTGAATGTCAGTTGATTTACTACTGTCCTACTCATTAGAGAGCATTCATTGTATTATACTTTATCTATAATAATCAACATGACTAAAGTTCATATAACAGTTATTTCATTTTTTCCCATAGGCTATACTTTTGGTATCCTATCTTCAACTGATAACATTATGTAAAGACTTAAATCATGTTTCTTTACAAGTTTAACTGGTGTGCTCTTTCAAGCACAAGAATTCTTGCTTTTAATTGAAGTCTGTCTTTGAAGAATTAAAATTTGAAATTCATCTCAGAATCTCGTGTGCTTTTATAGTAGGGAATACTTTTGGATATCCTTGGAACTTGGGTCTATTGGTTTTACTTTTGCCACTGATGTTCAAGTTAAGAACATGGAACAGATCAGATCCAATTCCAAATCTGAACTAGACTTGTGATGTTCAATTTAAGAACGTGGAACAGATAAGACCCAATACCAAATTGGAATCAGAACTCCCTTGGTTGATGTTGATCAAGTTATCATATTATGTTCCATTCTCACAGGTCGTCTGTGTATCAATGTGGATATTTTTTGCACCATGCACAGATGCACTATTCTATATATAAAAACATTGTTTATCTCATATCACTCAATTGGGGCCAGCACTTTTTGTTCAATGAGTGTTGTATTTAGATTATGTACTTCTAGAAAGAAGACCAATGTTTGCTGGTTGTGCTTTAGTTATTTGTATTTCAAGCTTTTGTAGTTGCTTTAGATGAAGAATGAGTTGTTTTTGCCCTTTCTGTTCTCTATAAGTTTCAAGTTTCTTTCATGTATGATAAAGTCATTTGGGTGTTCTTCAGGGATCAACAATAGTTGACCAGTCCATTGCCATAGCTCTTGCACCAGATTACAAGTTGCCACCCACTGCTTCAGTAACACCTATTGTATGATCATATCATTTTCTTTAATTTTACCCGCTAAATGGATTCACTTTCTTACATGACTAAACTGTTAATTCTGTCCAGTCCACAGAGAACAAAAGTGCCGGTGCTGCCGGGTCTGCTGTCCAAAAGGCAGAGGATGTTGTCAGCAGCATGTTGGCCAAGGGCTTCATATTGGGCAAAGATGCGGTCAACCAAGCAAAGGCTTTTGATGAGAAGCACCAGTTCACTTCCACTGCCACGGCCAAAGTTGCTTCCCTGGACCAGAAGATCGGTCTTAGTGAGAAGATCGGCGTGGGCACCACTATAGTGAACGACAAAGTGAAGGAAATGGACGAGAAGTTCCAAGTTTCTGAAAAGACCAAGTCTGCCTTTGCAGCTGCTGAGCAGAAAGTTAGTACTGCTGGATCTGCGATCATGAAGAACCGCTATATTTTGACGGGGACTTCGTGGGTTACGGGTGCTTTCAATAGGGCTGCAAAGGCCGCAGGAGATGTGGGACAGAAGACTAAGGAAAAAGTGGCGGAGAAAGAACAGGGAAGAAATCCAGCAGAGGAGGGTCATGCTCAGCTTAATAATCCTGCAGAGCAGGGAAGAAATCCAGCAGATGTGGGACAGAAGACTAAGGAAAAAGTGGCAGAGGAAGAACAGGGAAGAAATCCAGCAGAGGGTCATGCTCAGCTTAATAATTCTTGATCCTTCGATTTGCTAATCGTGTGTATATATATATATGCAAGGTAGTTTGAATGTTGGAGTTTTAAGTATTATTTGCCCTTTATGCTTTGTTAGAATACGGTAAATGATGCCTAGGTTGTCATATGTTGTTGGAATGTTTGCTTTGATGGAACTTCCGCGTTTGTTTGGATGCCAAATAATATAGATCCTCACTTATAAGAATAAAATGTGCTACTTTGCATATTGGGTAGGACTTTTATGAAGTAGCACCGTCACAATCATGGAAATATTTTATGATGTGGTTCAGTGATCCAATTGGCTTCTGCGAGAACCATGCTAAGGTCAAGGGCAATGAAGTATTTATTTGAAGGTTGAAATGGAAGTTAAAAAGCTTTGTTTGGGTTTTGAATTTTTAAAAGAAAATGAAAAAGAAAGACTTTCTTTGAATTTTAAATTTATGGAGAAAAAAGAAAAGGAGAAGAGAAGAGAAAAAGGATTGCCTCTTTACTGTTCAAAAGTTCAAAAAAAGAAAAATTGGACAGTGGTCAATGCATGGTTGGTTTTGGATTAAAAAAATTGAGGGGCACAAAAATTTTCTTGTGCATTTTGTTTTAATGCAAGAATCCATTTGGGTTGCAATAGGCCCAAATTATTGCCATGATCGTAATAATCATCATCATGTGCTCTGTAATTGGCAGTTGACTGTTATGTTGGGTTTGGTTAGGAGATTTGATGATGGATTTGGAAAGAAAAAGGAAAAATTAGGTGAATTGTGAATAAAATATGCCTATATTTTACATAGTTTCACACACCTTTTCTCTTTTTCTTTTCAAAATTTTCTTCAAATCCCCCAACCAAATACAGCGTAAATGTGAATTAGTCCTCTCGATTTAGCCGCAGCCGGTACAACTTAACCGGATTACGAAACACCTTTTAATTGTTAACTCACTCCAAAATCAAATTGCTCTCTACCGTTACTGTCCCCTCTCTCTCTCTCTCTCTCTCTCTCTCTCATATATATATATATATTTATACACCATCTGCATAGAGATGTATGTGTACATATATATGTAGGTATGTATACATATATGATAATCTTAATGTTCTCTTACATTCTCTGCCATTTATACACACACACACACACACACACATATATATATATATATTTCCTCTCTCACCTTCTCTTTTCAATTTTGAGAGATGATAATTTTGGGTTCAAAAAATTTTCATGCAAATTGATTATATATACGTAAAAATGGACTCATCATCCAATTTCTAAGGGACTTTATTTTGAGTTTCAAACCTTGTATATCAAAAAGACAAAAGATTGTGAACCCACCGAACAAGACAAAGAAGATCTAAATTTGGGTAGTTTATGTTTGGATGTTTATTTACATGCTCTTGTAGTTATTATTTTCATCATTTTTTTCGTGTATTGTTTTTTATTTTTACTTTTGTAAGAAGATAAGAAAACTAGAAGTTGGACACGCACTACCTAGAAGTTAGTTACTAAAGTTTGAAATAGTAATCCAAGGTGTTTGGCAATTTGGTAAAGGCTTGGGGGTAAAGGCTTGGGGGTTAAGACCTTAGGTCTCAAGTTTAGAATTTCTTGGGTCAATCTCTTGGGCGTAACGCAGTTGATTAGGAGGTTAGTCTCAAGTTATTACTACCACAACACTTGGTGTGGGCCTAATACTCTCCCGCTATGCGAGTCTCGACTTAAGCGGAGTTTATCTTGGAAGGTTGAGGTAAATTCCCAGATTTTAGTCTCCTTATTTGGAACGGATAACACGACACGCTATTGCTATCACAACTTTTGGTGTGGGCCCAATGTTCTCCGCTACTCGAGTCCTGATTCAAGCGAAGTTTGCCTTGAGAGGTTGGGGCAAATTCCCAAGTTATAGTCTCCTTACTTGGAACAGACAACATGATATGTTATTGTTACCACAACACCTGGTATGGGCCCAATGTTCCCCCGCTATGCGAGTCCTTGTTGGACAATCTTCACTGTATTTAAATAGTTAAATTCTGTTGTGTACTAAACAACAACAAGAATATAAAGAAATAAAGGAAAGGAGAGAATTTGTTTGATTACAAAAATCAAACTAGAAATAAATAAATAAAAACAGATTTTATTTTGTTACAAAAACAAAATTAAAATCTGATTTAAATAAACAAATGAAACAGAAAATAAATTAAACAACTTACTTGATTAATTGTTCGAATAATAATTCTGATCAAGTCCAGTGTTTGACACTGTGTCCTTAAGACAGATTCGTCCTCTCTACGGTGCTTTCAGAATTTGGACGTCTATCTCCCAAGATAAAATGATCTACTACAAACAATAGCAGCACTACAAATTGTTTGCCTAATGAACACACTAAGTGTTTATACTCTCTCTGACAAGAAAATAATGTAACAACATGAAGAGAATGTTTTCAGAATTATAAAGGACGAAAATTAGAGTTCTAAAAATCCAAATGAGGGCTGTCCTATTTATAGATGGAAAAGTGGCTCTAGGTTTTGAATTGAACATGTATGATACCTGTTGATTTTGAATTCAAACAGATAACAAAAACAGGAAGGGCCTTGTTTGGATGTACAGTAAATCCGGATCAGATTATTTCCGGTTTAATACGAGAAGGCCCTGTTTGGATGTACAGAAAAACCAAACCAGTTTAATTTGAATTCTGGATTTTATTTTACCAAAAATAAAATTAAATTCAAATGTTTTTGACCCAAAAAGATTAGTATTGGGCTGGACAAGTCCAAGCACACACCCCGCACCCGCGCCCAAGCCCAGCCCAGCTGACCGACCGGACAGGCGGCGGCGCGCACGTGTGTGGTGATTTTTTAGTCCAAAGAGTCTAGCCCATTTTGCCTATAATCTCTTCCTCTAAAACACTTGGGTACCCCTTGGGGCACACCCCAAATACCAAACTCATGCCTTGTAAACCCATTCAAAACTTCCCACAAAATCAATGTGGGACAAGCCTTATTCAAACCTTTAAGGGTTTTCCACCAAAACTCCATTTCCATGGAGCACACTTTGACTTCAATTTTCCATTCACTCAGTAATGGTTTTGAGCAACCAAATATACCACGTGAATCACAACGCGGCATAGAACATGTTACCACTTTGACCCGTGAAAATCGACGCACGGGGCCCACCTAAAAAATAGACCAAACTTAGGATAAAATTTTGGTTTTACCCAGAATTTATAACCATTTCCAACAGTCCTGACTTAAGCGGAATTTGTCACTTGGTATGGGCCCAATACTCCCCCGCTATGTCAGTTCTGACTTAAGCGGAGTTTGTCTTGAGAGGTTGGGGCAAATTCCCAGGTTATAGTCTCCTTACTTGGAACAGACAGTAGAACACCTTGGTGATCTCTACAAATGGCGCTGCCCTGAACCTGCGGGAGAATGGGAGAAGTTTCCTGTAACAAAAAAAAAAAGTTTGAAATAGTTAGATCTGACAAGGTATTTTGACAATTAGATAAGGACAATAACATAAGGGTAATTTGGAAAAGAAAAAAGTTATGGATAGGGGCGGAGCCATGCAGGGGTAAGGGAGGTCACGTGCCCCCCTGACTTTTCATTTTTTTTTTTTTTTTTGGTCTGTGCTGTGTGGAGTGTGTTAAAGATTCGTAAAATTCGCTACTCAGTGACGCAATCACCAAATGCGCTGTGTGGAGTGTGTTAAAGATTCGGATAATTTGCTACTTGGTGACGCAATCACCAGTGTCTCTGGCATTTTGTTTTTAATGGATATATATATATAGAAATTAGTATTTAATAGGATTCTCCTCTTTGCAGGTTGATTACAACACAAATAGGTTAAAAATTAATTTTTAAATTTTTTATAAAAAAAAATAGAGAAATAATATGATTCAAAAAAATTAAAAAGTAAAAAAATTAACTTTTAATTAATTTTCTAAAACAAACCTATATAGTGGTATATGTAACCTCGATGGATCTGTTGTTAATTATGAAGATTATAAATTTTATTTCTTTCCATTTTAAAATATTAATTTCTTATTTTATTTTTTATTATCTTAAAATATTAATTATTTTTAAAAAAATAAAAAATTAAAATAACATGAATTTTTTTATTTTGCTTTTATTTTAAATTTATTAATATTAATATACATAAAACCATGAAATTGATGTTCTCCAAATGAATGATATGCTTGTAGCTTGAGGGAGAAAAAGACATAATGCTCAAGAAATTACAAATCTACATCACTATCATTCTGAATTATTCTACACTATTTTGGATATGCAAATTTAAGAACTAAATGCTCATTTCACTGAATCAAACACTGAGTTATTACTTTGTGTGGCACGTTTAAATCCATCCAACTCTTTCTCTAGTTTTGACAAGAAAAAGTTCATTCATCTTGCCGAATTTTATCCCGAAGAATTTTCTTCAGTGGAGCTCATGGTACTTTAATGATCAACTTGATACATATATTATTGATATGCTATCCAGTAGGTTGAATAGAATTGCCGATCTTTCTAAGAAAATGGTGGAGATTGGAAAAAAACAAAATATATCCACCGGTGTATTTGCTTTTGACTTTAGCATTAATCTTACCTATTGCAACTGCTATTGTTGAGTGGGTGTTTTCAGCTATGAATATTGTGAAGAATCGGTTGCGAAACCGAATGTGTGATGAATATATGAATGATAGCTTGGTTGTCTACATTGAAAGAGATATTTTTGATGGTATTGACAATGATACTATCATGGAAAGATTTCAAAAGATGAAAACTTTTCAGGGTCAATTGTAAAAATGTAAAATTAAAAACTTTTTGTAATGAATATTAATTTTTAATGTTTAATATTAGCTCGAAAAATTATTATTATGTTATTGTTATTGATTGGGGAAGAAAAATTTTGACATTATAATTAATGGGTGCCCCCTATATCAAATTCCTAGCTCCGCCACTAGTTATGAATGTACATTTTATAATAGTACTAAAAGTCGTGGCACACGTGATGTATGCACATCGGATAAATTTGTGAAGAGTCTTATCTGAATTCAATAAGACTTCCAAAATTTGAACACTATTATTGTGCTTGAATCATGGATTTGTGGAGGAAAAAAAAAAAAAAAAAGCTTCTACTTTATGCATTTTTACTTTATTCAAAATCCAAATGCATCCTATGCATTGAATGTTGACAGTGTGAATTACAAAGTGATTGGTCTTGAATCTTGATTACTTTATATGGCCATAATTCCAATCCAAACTGTATAGTTTTTTGCTTGGGATTAAATTTTAACTGCTCATTTTGTTGGCAGGTGGAAGTAAAAGATTGTGTTACCCTGATGACCAAATAGGACTAGCAAAGATGAAGCATAAAAGCCCTCCAACTATGGAATCTGCAATTTCTCTTGACATTGTGGATCTTACCAATATGAAAGCTAATAGGAAAGCAATGGGTGTAAGGGCTTTAAAAGCTTCTGCATCATTTGGAACAAGATTAAGAACTGATGCAGATGCACCTTATCGATCACGTGGTGCTTTATTTGGTAAAGGTGCCTCTTCAAAATGCAAAGTGGATAAGTTTGAGAGAATTGATGTAGAATGGATAGATAAAATATCAGAGTGCCCAGTGTATCGTCCATCTAAGGAAGAGTTTGAAGATCCTTTTGTTTATCTGCAAAACATTGCTCCAGACGCTTCAAAATATGTTATTGCATTAATGTACTTTTGGTGGTCATTTTCTTTGATATGTTTACCATTGCTTTCGCCAAATAAATTTGCTATATTGCTCAATTTCAGGGATTTGTAAGATTGTGTCTCCTCTGAGTTCTTCTATTCCAGTGGGAATAGTACTAAAGGAGGCAAGAGATTTTAAGTTCACAACTAAAGTGCAACCTCTTCGGCTGGCAGAGTGGGGTACCAATGACAAGGTCAACTTCTTTATGAGAGGAAGGTAATTTTGAAAAATAAATAACAAGCAACTTTTAGAAGCTCTTGATTTGCTTTTGAGAGCAAATACGCACGATATTTTGCTTGCTATTTTTTCTTTAAGGTACTATACCCTCCGTGATTTTGAGAATATAGCGAACAAGGTATTTGCTCATAGATATTGTATTTCTGGCTGTCTTCCTTCCACACTCCTGGAAAGGGAATTTTGGAAGGAAATGGCTCGTGGGAAGAAAGGAACAGTTGAATATGGAGTTAATGTCGATGGTAGTGCCTTTTCATGTGCTTTGCATGATCAGCTTGGAAGAAGCAAATGGAATTTGAAGGTTTTGACCATATATCCTTATTTATTTTTTTGAATGTCCTTTCTCTTCCCATTATCTTATTTGCTACGTACATTTATTTTTGTTGCTTGATCTCAGACACTTCCACACATTCCCAAATCAACATTGCGATTGTTGGAAACAGAAATTTCGGTAATTTGATGACTATAAAACCATTGTTTTAAAGATTGTCAATCTACTTTTAACCAAATGCTTTGATCTAATTTGTAGCTCCTTTTCATTCCAGGGAATAACAGATCCCGTGCTTTACATAGGAATGTTATTCAGTATGTTTGCATGGCATGTGGAAGATCATTACTTGTACAGGTAATATGTTACTTCTTTAATCTTTCTTTTTTGCTAAATGTTTTCATGTCTTTTGGTTATTCCTCTTTCAGTATTAATTATCATCACTTTGGTGCACCCAAAACCTTGTATGGAGTTCCCAGTCATGCAGCTTCTGAGTTTGAGAAAGTTGTCCAGGATTATGTTTATAGTGGTGCCATTTTATCAACTAGTGGCAAGGATGGAGCTTTGGCGTGCTTATGGATAAAACGACGATGTTTCCCCCAAATATTTTGCTGCAAGAGGACGCCCCTGTTTACAAGGCTGTGCAATTGCCAGGGGAATTTATGATCACCTTTCCTAGATCATATCATGCAGGATTTAGTCATGGTAAGATGCTTGATATATGTTTTTGTTATTTATTATTTATTTTTTTAGTAGAGACAGCCACACAAACCCCTTATAGAGCAAGCACAAACAATATATGTACTTATTTATACAACCCCTTTCATCTTTTTAGACCTTCAAGATTTAACTGTGTTGAAGCAGTAAACTTTGCAATAGGCAACCGGTTTCCATTAGGGGCCGAAGCTAGTCAGTGTTATGCACTTCTTCACAGGATGCCAATTGTTCCTTGTGAAGAACTTCTCTCCAAGGAAGCAATGCTTCTTTCGAAGTCTTCAAATCAGGAAGATAGTTCTGTTGTGGACTCTGTCTCTCTCCATTGGCCCTGTTTGGTAGGGCTTATTTCCAGCTTATTTCAGCTTTTAGCTTAATTTAAGTTATTTTGATGTGTGTGGTTCAGCTTAATAATACAGCTTATAGCTTTTTATAAGTCAAAAATCAACTTATTATTTGAGTGGGGGAGGAGAAGCTTAATTTATAAGTCAAAAATCAGCTTATGTTCACAATTATAAGCTATAAGCTGTTAAGCTATAAGTTATAATCACTTTTCCACAGCTCTACCAAACGGGGCCATTATGTCAAGGTCTTTTTTGCACGTCAGGATCCTCTAGAGTAAAGATCTTAGAGTGATCTCTAAAGTGAGAAGATCCAATGGTTGAAAATAAAACTAACCAAAACGACGTCGTTTTGGTTAGTAAGTTAGAAAAAAAAAAAAAAAAAATTTAGAAAGAGGGAGTGTGGGAATGGCGAGGAGAGGACAAGATGATGAGAACAAGGCAGAGGCATTCTTCATGGCGACTCTGGTGATGTAGTGTGTGTCTGTGTTCTTCGAAATACTGTTCAACAAGTGCACCGAGCTCGTCTCCATACTTGCTGGGTTTTGCTTCTTCCAGTCTGCCAATTGGGTCATCCGCAATTGGGTCTCGTGATCCACTCTGCGTCAACACTTGCGTTTCTCTCCTCCATTCCTCCATTACCTCTACTTCAAGTCCTCCCCCAATTTCCTTCTTTCTTTCTCTACATGTTTGTGTTTTATATAATTTATGTGTATTATACTCACTCTCATATGTTTCCTACTATGTTTTCAACTTTTGATTTGTTTTATTGATTTTTTTGATTGGTTTGTTGGTTGATGTATCTTGCTTTTCTTGGGGCAATTGAAGTTCAAGTAGAAGGAAGTATAAATCAATGAACTATATAAAAATTAATTTTGACCAAGAAATTTTAGAACAATGAACTTGTGGCTTTGTGACGCCTCGTCGAATAACACATCTTTTAGTATATAGATTACTAACAGGTTCTAGGGAAATCGCTTCTAAAACCCTCTCTCTCTCTCTACATATATATACAAAGTTCAGTAATAAAAGTATATCTGTATGGTAAGGTAGCTTTGATTTGGTTCCTCCTCTAGAAAGCTTCCTATATGCTCTAAATAGAGGGAATTTTGAAATCATTTTTTTTTTTTTTTAAACTTCCTAACCAAGACGACGTCATTTTGGTTAATTTTATTTTCAGCCGTTGGATCTCCTCACTTTAGGAGATCACTCTACAGTCTCCACTCTAGAGGATCCTGACGCCTCTTTTGCATGCCTAATACGAGTGCATCACTGTGCCCGCTGGGTTTTAAAGAGATTAAGAGCAACTCTGATGCTGTGTTTGGTTAGGGGATTTGGGGAAGGATTTGGAAAGGGAAAGGAAAAATGTGTGTAAAACTAGGTGAAATGTAGGTATATGTTATTCACATTTCACTTAACTTTTCTCTTTCCCTTTCCATTTCCAAATCCCTCTTCAAATCCTCCAACCAAACACAGTGTGAGTGAATCTCCAAATTCTCAAGAAACCATTTTCTGTAGCCTCTGCAAAAGGGAATGTTACGTGGCACACGTTACATGCAATTGTTGTAGCAATCCTATTTGCCTCTTTCATGGTATCAGATCTTCATTCATTCTAACTTGCTATATATATTATTTCTTTTGATGAATTTAATATTGGTTTTTGTGTTATTACATTTGGCACAATCATTCTATTTAGTTCCAATTGAATATACACATCTAAGGAATCTAATTCTTAACATTTAAAAATGTCTTTAAAGTTAACTGAGGATTTCAATAAGTATTTTTGTCATTAATCCTTCTACTACAATGAATAAAATGGGGGTGAGTTATTTTTATCATTCCATTTACAATCTAATCATCTTATTTTCTTTATACGTGTCAGAAGAACTTATCATTTTGTTGATTACACTACAAGAAAAGGGGGCTGAAAAGACGAAACTTTTTGCGACGGCACATTTACCATCGCAAAAAATGACTTTTTGAGACGGTACAACTTGCCGTCGCAAAAAAATGTGACTTTTTGAGACGGCACAACTTGCCGTCGCAAAAAATAGAGTATTTGCAAAGGCATAAAATGATGTCGCGAAAAAGGAGAGTATTTGCGACGGCATAAATTGTTGTCGCAAAAAATAGAGTTTTTGCGACGGTACCAGCTGCAATCGCAAAAAAAAAAAAAAAAGAAGAGTTTTTTGCTACTGTAATAGGTACCGTTGCAAAAAAAAAAAAAAAGAGTAAAATATATATATTGTGGCTTTGAGACGGCTTCATATATATATAGTTACAAAATGGTTTAAATAAATGCAACGGTATTTTTTTGTAAAAAAAAAACGACGTTGTCTTACTCTTTTGAACATTTCTCTTTTCATCCATTTTTTCATCTTTCTTTGTCTCTGTCTCTATCTCTCTTCTCTTTCTCTCTCTCATTCATCACTCTTCTCTATCTGTCTGTTTCTCTCTTTCTCTGTGTGTCTCTTTCTCTCTTCTCTTTCTCTCTCTCACTCATCACTCTTCTTTGTCTCTCTCTCTCTCTCTCTCTCTCTATGTCCCTGTCTTTGTCTCTCTTCTCTTTCTCTCTCTCACTCATCACTCTTCTCTATGTGTCTGTCTGTTTGTCTCTCTCTTTCTTTCTGTGTCTCTTATCTATCTCTCTCTCTCTCTCTCTCTCGTTTATCTCTTTTCGCTTCTCTCTCTCTATATATATCTTTTCACCCATTTTTTCATCTTCCTCTCTCTCTTTCTCTCTCCCACTCATCATTCTTCTTTCTCTCATTCTGCTGCTCTATTTCTCTCTCTCTCACACTCATCTATCTCTTCTCTCATTTATGTTCTCTCTTTGTCTCTTTCACTTATCTCTCTTTTCTATCTCTCTCGCTCATCTCTCTCTCTCTCCTCTCTCCATCTCTCTCTACCTCTTTCGTTTATCTCTCTTCTCTCTATCTCTCTTTCTGTCTCTCTCGTTCATCTCTCTTCTCTCTATGTCTCTCTCGCTCATCTCTCTTCTATCTCTCTCTCTCTCTGTCTCTCTCGTTCATCTCCCTTCTCTCCCTGTCTCTTTTTCTGTCTCACACTCTCTATCTCTTTCTCTTTATCTCTCTCTCTATTCTCTCTCTCTTTCACTCATCACTCTTCTCTGTCTATCTGTCTTTGTCTCTGTCTCTTTGTCTCTCGCTCATCTCTTTCTCTCTCTCTCTCTCTCACTCATCTTTCTTCTCTCTCTCTCTATATGTCTTTCTCTAGATCATCTCTTTTCGCTCTCTTTCTCTTTCTCTTTGTCTATCTCTCGCTCATCTCTTGTTTCTCTCTCTTTTTCTGTCTGTCTCCCTATCTCTGTCTCTTTTTCTCCCTCTATCTATATATATATATATCTATATCTCTCTCACTCATCACTCTTCTCTCTCTCTTTATTTCTCTGTGTCTGTCTGTCTGTCTGTCTATCTATCTCTCTCTCCCATTGTGTTCACCTTGCTTACTCTGTCATTCCCCTCTTCTCTATTTACCAAGCTCTCCACTACAAGAAAATGCACTTTTATTGACCACTTTATCTCTCTCTCTCTCTCTCATCACTCTGTCTCTGTCTCTCTCCATCTCTCTTCTCTATCTGCCTCTCACTCATCTCTCTCTCACCACCACTACTACCACTGTTGCCACTCCACTTCTACGACTATCATTACTACCATTATCGCCACCACTCCACTACCACCACCACTACTACTATTACTTTTCTTCTAACACCATTACTCTATCTCCTCTACCACTACTTCACCACTAATCTCCTTTGCCGCCACCACCACCGCTATCACCACCACTATCACCTCTTATCCACCACTTTCACCATTACTGCCACTCCTTATCCTCTACCACAAAAAAATTAGTTCCTGATTTTTAGTAACAAAAAAAAAAAAAAGAAAAAAAAAGGGTCGCAGAAAAATATTTTTCATTGACCAAAAAAAATAACTTCATTTTCAAGAAAATATTTTTCATTAAAATATTATTCTTACTTCTACCAAATAAAAAATAATAACAATAATTTTTTATTCATTAAAATAAAAATGAAATAAATAAATTCTCAACCTTAGTAATTAAAAGAAAATGAAAAAATAAAAAACAAAAAAAATTCATTACTATAAAAAAAATTATTTTAACAAAAAATAAATTTATTTAGCAACGGCAACCTCCGCCGTGCAAAAAAAAAAAAAAAAAAAAATTATTATTTAAATATTCATTTGTGATGAAAATTATATTTTTTTTTCCAATCTGCCCCCCTCCTCCTTTTTCTTTCTTTCTTTTTTTTTTTTTCATTCCTGCCTGACACGAATGGTGTGACCCCTTTTCCACTCAAACATCAAACCCTATCCCTTCCCGCTTACTGCCGAGTCAAGAGCCTCTCATAGAAGCAGTTTTGATTCATTTTTAGGTCAATTTATAATCATATTTTATGATTTATTCGATATATACCTGTAAAAAATCAAAATGATCGGATATCGAAAAGCATATGTTCAAAAATCTGCTTATTAAATTATTTAAAAATAATTTTTAGTTCAATTTTTGAACACATACTTCTCGATATCCCATCAACTTGATTTTTACAGTATGATATAATAATAAATCATAAAATATGAACGGTTCAGATTATCAAAATTGGGCCTAAAAGTAGACCAAGGCTCATGACGCATATAGCAATTCAAGGCAAGGAGAGGATCCTCTCCCCATCGCCTCTAATAATCTCTCTTCTTCTTCGAGAAATTGAAATTCCAATCCAATCCAACTCTCAATGAAATCCACCGAATACAATCTTAGGGTTTATTCATGGAGCTGAATTTGATGATTACTTGGATTCGCTAACCCTAGATTTCTCTCAATCCTCCATGAAGGGCTCTGTGGAGGATCTCGGAGCCCCCCCTGATTCCTGGGAGGTAGCGAACTTGGAGGCCAGCGTTACCAGATTGATGCTCTCTTCCCACAAACAACAACTCTTTTTCTTCGAATCCGCCATCTTCGTCTTCGTCTTCGTCTTCGTCTTCTTTGAGCTCTGCTTCTCATGACCACCTCGTTTATGGTTCAGCTTCTTCGGCTTCTTCTTCGGCTTCTTCTTCGCTTGTTATGGTTCAGAAGGTTGGAGACGTTTCCGAAGATGTAATCAATTCCATGGATCAGTTCCTTCGCGAAGCTCTGCAGAACCCTCGGGAGAGGCTTTCTGGTAATTTTAAGCTCTTTAACTTTGGGTTCTGTTTGCTTAGAGTAATTAATTAATTGTTTTTCTTTTCAGTTAATTGGACCGTATAATTTACAATATCTTTTTTTTTTATTTAAATTTTTTGTGCAATTTATAAGCTGACCTTGCTTGATGAGTTCTGCACAATTATAAATAAAATTACTTAATATGATAATGAAATGAGAATAAAAGCAAATCCATTGAAAGATAGATATGGATGAAAAGGAATTGTAGGGACGAAGTATACAAGGGCAAAGATGGAAACTTAATGAAATAACACATTTCGGATGATCTTTGTCTGAATTTATTCTAATTTCTGCAGATGCAGCTTTTATTTACATCTATGTGAGGGCTCAGCTGTCCAGATTCTTAAGCAAGGGAAACTGAGTGCACCTTGTATATTGAGAATACAAAAAGTATGATTTTATTTGGTTTTGTTGGTAGTTTCATAAATTTTAAAGTTTTGTGCTTCATTTGCATGGAATAATGCACCTGTAGAAAGAGATACTACTGCTAATTATTATTTGTTCAATATTGACCACCAGCTTATATTGGTTTGTTTTCCTACTAGAGGTCCTGGTTTCTAATTATTGTGAATTTGATCTCTATTTAGGCCTACTTTTGAAGTTCGGCTCTGTGTTAGTGTTGCGTTTTAGTTTGTTGTGTAACTTTTAAGCTTTAATTTTTATTTTGTCTTGTTAATAAACAAGATGCAGAGCAAACATTTGTCTGAACAAGTTCTTATTTATTTAATTATTTTTGTAGGTTATTAACTATGTTGTAGAAAATATGGTTCTTGACAAACCATTAGATAACATGGACATTGATGGAACTTTTGCTCCTGGATTGCCAGTAGGGTAGTTACAACATCCAGTTATTGGAGGAGATGGTTCATTTCGGTTGAAGCCTTGGCAAAAACTTAAGCCTTCTATAGAGATCTTGTGTAACAATCAAGTAAGTCAATATATTATACTGGATGTGAAAATATGAATGATGGCCTTTTTCTAACTGTAACGTTTAGGTGGTAGTGACATTATGTGGAAATCTATAACCAATATAAAAATAATGTAAGAATGGTGTAATGCTACTGCTTCTTGGGTGTAACTCTGTTGCTTGTTTGGTTTGTAAGAACTCTTCCCTTGCAGATTTGAGTTGGCTACGTAGGCTTCAAATTAGATTTTGTTTTGTTATTTTTTTAAGGAAAATGTTGGCACAAAGTATAACAATGCCAAAATTTGGCAACTTGAAGGGCACTGAAATGGATCTTTATTTTTTAACCAAGCTACCATATTAAAGCAAAGCAGCTTAAATGGTAGCTGCTTGTTTGGTATAAGTGCAACTTGTGCCATGTGCACATGTAACTTGTGTAGTTAGATTGCTTGCCATTAAATATGACTTAATTTAAAAGATTTAGGGTTGATTTGGTATTTTTAAAGTTATTTTCATTACTAGTTTTACTAGTTTAATGATTTAATGTGATATTTTTGTACCTTACGTTAACATATTGGATTATTTGATGACTTTTGATATGATAAGGGTAAAATGATAGATTTGGCTCATTAGGGGTAAAATATTGGGTTAAAATGAGTCAATGGTTGATTTTGAAACTCTTGATAAGCCATGGTAGAGATTGAGGGTTGCATGGACAGTTGCAAGGGTATGTTTGGCTGCACTTGTGCTTATAGATGTTTTTGTAACTATGAGGTGGTGTTTGTTTTTAGTACCATAGGCTTGTTTACTATTTCAACTCAGCTGATTAGATTATGGGAAATCGACCATGCAGCTTCATGTAACTCGTTATGGTGCTATTCTTAGTCCACTTCCAACATTTGCTTGCTACCACATCTAGAATTGCATGTGTGCATGCCTTGATGTAGCTTTCCGTTTACTGTTGATATTAATATGATTTATAGCAAATTATGTTCTATGCATATTGATGGTTTACTATATTAATTTAATTGAATCTAGTGTCTGAACTACTAATGGATGCAAATATAGTAGGTAGTTGAATCTTGATTGTTCCCTTAGTTATTAATATGAGATTTTGAGTGGTTAAAAAATACAAGCATTTTGATGTGTTCATGGCATCTGTGGGGAAGTGGATTGGAAATACTCTTCGAATCCTGGGAGACGCCAATGACCCTCAGCTAGTCACCTGAGAAGATACAAAGACTTGTAGGGATGACGGAATTAGCACTCCGACGTACAAATTAGCTCGTCCCACGCGAGTGAGCTTGCTTCCTCAATCCTTAGTAGTGATCCTCTTCTTCCTCTTTTTCTCTCTCCTTTTCTTAGTCCGTTGTCACTATATTTATACTCGCCTCCTCTGACCCTCGGGATCAGGGCCTACTTTTTCAATCATTACCTTTTCTACTACTCGGCTATAGGGACGGACCCTATTCGGCCCCCGACCCTATTCGGGCCCTTATCCTTGTGTGACAGAGGCCGCCATCGCCTAGCCTCCAAATGTACCTCTTCTATGTATTTCAACTATTCGCTACCACAATTGTTCTCCGAACCCCTATTGACTAGAGTCAATCGGCGTGTTTGGTTCGTAATCGGGAAGCTTATCATCACGCTGCCTCGCTCCCAATACATGTCAGGGCACGCGCTTTGTCCATCATGACGCTTCCGCCTATTCGTATGCGTATATCAAGATTTATTGCGATTTGAAATTTTGGTCCTTTCAATTCAGTTTGGTTGATTTTTCGCGCCTTTGAACGCCAAGGCGATCTCTCCGCGACCGTGATTTTTCTCGCAACTTCTTCTACTTTCCTCGCCTCCTCTGCTCTTCGTAGAAGTCTCCTCATCCCTTCTTTGTGATCCTATTTTTTTTTTTGTTTGCTTATTTAGCTCCGCAAATATTTAGTTCTCCTCTAAGATGGCCAAACATTTGAAAGACCTCCTTTCTGAGGATCGTGTCTCCGCTTCCTAAAGATTTTTCTATTCTCGACGACGTCCACTTAGCCCTAGTAACGGACAACGCCTCGACATGGAGAGGGAAGATCAAAACACGATTGTGTTCTCTTTTATCCATTGCCGAGGGCGGGTTCGCTTCTCGCACCCACTTCTTAGGGCCGTTCTCACATCGGGCTTGATTCCTTCACTTCAATGTAAATTTCTTTCGATCATCATGGGGGTTGTAGAGTTGAATCGACGCCTTAGGGTTAACCTTTGGGATTCCGGCCGGCATCAAGTACGCCTTAGCCAAATCCTTCGCCCGGGACGATATTTCCTCGAGCCAAAGATACCGATCATCACTTAGTGACTATGCTTGCGCTACCGTAAGCGGGTTGACGACGTGATGGTCAACGTCCGAGGTAATCGGGAGTTCGGTGAAGGGAGGATCGCTGGACCCTATTCCTGTGCATAAGGGTGACCCAGTTGCCACGCAATACCTTATATTTGTTGGTCTCTCTTATTCGGCTCTTTTCTAAATCGCTTTTATCTTCCGCAGTAATAGGTTGAAGAAAGTTCGATTTGATTGACGACGTGGTTCTTGGGGAGATCAAGATCAGATTTAGTTATTTCGTTATTTCGCCGAACTTGCAAAAAACAAGGAAGGGTCGCCCATATTCTTCTTCGATGACGAGCCCACTTACACCATGTTCTACCGCAGATCACATTCCGATTCCAATGGCAATAATCAACAACTTTCGGCCCTTATCTTCCCCAGCTTCATAAACCTTAGGCAGATCGGTTTAGCGGCTTCTGATTCGGGGGGAGACGCCGAACAGGTTGTTGAGGTGGTTGCCGATCAGGCTGGGGGATTTACTGAGGCGGTTGTAAAGGACGACGAGGCCGTACGCTCGTCGTTCGAGGCCACCGAGCCGTCTGGTTCTGGACGAGCAGACTTCTCCGGGGATATTTTTGCGAACTTGGAGGATCTACCCGGCGATTTCCTTGAGGGTATGTTGAAGGAAAGCCTAACGCAGATGGCGCGTAGAAAGAATGCCGAGCGGATAGCCGCCCGAAAGAAGGCCGAATGCGCCGTATCGGACCCTAGTTTGATCAAGCCCTTCGTGCCCGTTTCTGAGGGGACGGTTGAGGTTGCTGTGTCTGAAACGGAAAAAAGGGGAGGACAAGCCGACGAGGAACGGCTAAGTCCGGAGCAAGGCCAAAGCCGTGATGCCGAGGGAGAGGAGAGTGCGGAAGCTGGCCCCGTTAGGAAACGGCCTCGGCTTGAAGAACCGGACGTAGTCGCCCCGTTCGTCATTCGGCCAAAGATCAGGGATATGCCGATTTTATCAAATGCTTCGGCCATCGAGGATCCGGCGGTGGCTCTGAGCCTGGCGGCTTCAATCTCTCTGCCGACTGACAATGCAACCTTTGGTGGCGTGCCTGATGTTTTGGCCGTCGCCCTAGCTGCTCAATCGGCATATCTGGTAAGCGACCATATTAGTCTTGTTTGTTAGACGCGTCTAATTGGTCTTGTTTGTTAAACACGTCTAATCGTACCACCCTGGTTTGCAGACGGTCGGAAGGATTGCCGACTTGGGACGCCGCCTGCGTGGTGCTCTCGAGAGAGCTGACCATTTGCAAACGGAGCTGGAGGGTCAGAAAAGTAGGGCCGAGTTTGAAATTATGAGAGCCGAGATGGAGAGCGCACGGGCCGAAGCGGAGAAAGAAAGGGCTCGGGTCGCCGAACAGCTTCGTGTTGATGCTGAGGGAAGGGCAAGTGCGAGTGAGGAATCGCTCAGTCTTTCCAAGAAGGCACTTGCTGAAGCGGAAGCTCAGTTAGAGGAGCTTAGGGCGTCTCGCGAGAAAGCCGTATCAGAGGCCTTTGAGGCGGGGAGAGGCGCCGCTCTGACGGAATATGCTGAAGAAGTATCTAAATTTGAGAATCGCGGGTTCAAACACGGGTGGCTCAAAGCCCTCATCGCGCCGAGGCTACATTGATTTGCCAATCCCCACGAAAGGTGGATGTTGAGCCGCTTGAACTGATGTCGAGGAATGATCTGGAGCCGCATCGAAAGGTGCGCTTTTTTGTTTTTGTTCTTGTTTTCGGTTTAGGGTAGTTTTCATGTATAAATTGGATGACGCTTGTGGGCAATTTATTAATGAAAATTTCCTTGTAAATTTATTAATGAAATTTATTGTGTGCACTTTGTATGAAAGAGTTCTGTGGTTTAATGCATTTAGTAAAACGGCATTGCATATACTGTGGGGAAACCCTGATTTGTGAATCTGCCCTTGCCCCAGCGGGCTCGTAAAAAGATTACAAAGTGAGACCGACTTGTGAGCCGGCTGGGGTACTTGGTCCGAACAGATCAAGCGTGAGCCGGATAACTTTACTGTGGCACGAATGATTTTATCTGGAATTTTTTCGTAGAATATCGTCTGTCCAAACCTTAGGTGGATTTTATCTAAAAAATTTATCCGGAGTCGCCAACCGCTGAGAGTAGAGAGGGGAAGATTGTTCAATATGCGAGTTCTTGCGGATTCAGTTTATGTTCCCTCAAGATCACCATTTGCAATTTCGCTGCCTATTGATCTTGAGCCCTTAGATTGACAAAGGGATCAATTAGTGAGCCGGTCAGTAGTTTAGCCAACGTATTGATGTATTCGCCTCGCCTGCACTCAAATTTTGTCCCGCCGTTAATTTAGTCGGCCACGGGCGCTTGGGTTTTATGACACGAACCTCGCCGATCGTGCTGCCTCTGCAAGTGTTAAATGATCAAGGGTATAGTTTTTAAGAGTTTGGTAGGTATCTGCGTGAGACCTCTAAGAGAAAAAATATGTTGTGCGAATGTTGAATAAGCTCTTCTTCAACAGCAAAGGGGAAGCCAAGACGCTGGCTGAGCTTGGCGGTGATATGCCACGAGGAGAACACCGTGGAGTGCCCTCGCGGGGTGCGAATAAGAGTTCTATGGGTCGAGAGAGGCGCCAATCTCCTCAACGCCGTAGTAGGTCGCCCAGACGGGATAGGCAGTCCCAAGGGAGATCGCCACACGCCCAAATCGCGAGGGGATCAGACGCGAATCCGAGCCCGTTAAGTTTTGCAGTATTTGTGAAGAATAGGCCCATGACGGAAGCGGACTCGGTCGTTCGAGATCCAGATGTGGCGGTCGAGTTCGCCGGACACATATTTCTGCCGGAAGTCCAGCAATCTATGGTTGGTCGTCGGGACTACGAAGTGTTTCGCGAGGGCATTCACGGGGCGGTGAAGGGGCTCTATACGGCCTATGAAGTAGGCATGCGATTGCGCGCCGCCCGCCGAGAAATGGAGAAAAAGGATGAGCATATCCGTAGTTTGGAGGCGCGTGGAGGCGGCCAACGTGAGTTAAAAAGATCAAACGGGCGCCAAAGACAACCGGGCGCGGTGAATCCAATAGTGGAAGAGCGGGTTACAGTCGGCTTATAAGCCGCCTTGCCGACGAGAAACGGGCGAGCATGTTCGCATTGAGTCCGCCAAGGAGGTCTTATGAAAAAGGTTTCCACGAAGGGCGCTTGGTTGGGATCCAAAAGACCAAGGAGAAGCTTGTCAAGAGGTTTGCCGATGTGAAACCGTGGGTTCAGCATGGTTGGATCAAAGCAACTCAAGTCGCCGAATCTCTTCGCTTGTCAGTATAAATTCAAGGCCACCTCTCTACCGTAGTAAGGATTTTCCGTTTCGCCGCTGAAGTTGAGAAGAGCGAGGATGAGGGTGACGCCAGATGACTTTAATTGTAGTATGACTTTGATTGTTGTAAGGTTCAAATTATGTAATTTCTCGATTTTCGAATAAAAGACGCTTTGTTGAAAGTATCAAATTGTCTCCGCGCTCGCGTATGGGTGTTTAACTTTATTGCATGGATTGTTTGATAGACGTGAATACATCAATGACTCAAGATATCAAATCGGTGCCGATTATTTGAGAGATCGCCTACATGCGAGGGCCGCTTATTTTTGTATAAAGCCGCTTTTGATGTGTTGAAATTTAAAGGGGCCGTGAGTCGTGGGTCGGAGGGTTCACTGACTTTGCTCGAATGTCGAGTGTCTAGCCGACAAGGGCAAGGTAATGTTTGCTTCGTATTCTCTAGCGGTTTTAGCCAACCGAATGACTAGGTCATGGAGAATGTTGACCATCACTGCCTCGTGGGGTTTGGTGTTGATAAAATTATTTCGAGATTTGGTTATTGAGATTGGGGCCATTATCGAGAATAAAAGCGCAGTGCCTTATGCAATGAATATATTTATGGGGATAGGCTAGAGTTCTCATCATCGATGGTGATGATAGTTGCAGGAGCTCAAGTTTTAGCCGACCGGCGCCGATGGTTTATGGCGGAGGATTCTCCGATGTGGAGGTGGACCGCTAAAAGGAGAAATCGAAAATTGTCGCTTCCAAGTCGTTGAAGCAGACGCCCGAAGGAGACATAACGATCACGCCCCTAACCTTCCTTGTCTTGGATCTTGGCCTTGACGTTGTCGATGGTGTCGGGGGCCGTCGACATGCCTGTTCGGCGGTTAGATCGATGCTTTTGAACCGCAATGGTTGCTCAAGTGATGGGTTGATTTGTCTTCGGTTAGAGATAGATATTGTAATGTTCAACGCGATTGCGTCGGTAACATTTTTAAATTAAATAAAAAGTTTATTTCATATAGTACTCGAAGTCTCTTGTTTAATAGTTTGAGTGTCATTTCGTATGGTTTGATAGCTTGCTATTGGCTTGTTTTAGGCGGGTACGAGTTGCACAATGCATCGCATCAGAGGTCGGCCAGCACGCCGCCGCGACCTATTAGTTAACAAATGATCCGGGGGCCTGTTCGGCTCTATGGTGACCTGAACCAATGGGCGCTCCGAATCCGGAGACTTAATTTGGCCAATCGTGGTATCCACGAAGGGCGCTCCGAATTCGGAGACTTAGTCGGCCCTATGGTGACCTGAACCAATGGGCGCTCCGAATCCGGAGACTTAATTTGGCCAATCGTGGTATCCACGAAAGGCGCTCCGAATTCGGAGACTTAGTCGGCCCTATGGTGACCTGAACCAACGGGCGCTCCGAATCCGGAGACTTAATTTGGCCAATCATGGTATCCACGAAGGGCGCTCCGAATTCGGAGGCTTATTCGTCCCTATGGTGACCTGCACCAACGGGCGCTCCGAACCGGAGGCTTATTCGGCCCTATGGTGACCTGCACCAACAGGCGCTCCGAATCCGGAGACTTGATTTGGCCAATCGTGGTATCCACGAAGGGCGCTCCGAATTCGGAGGCTTATTCGGCCCTATGGTGACCTGCACCAACGGGCGCTCCGAATCCGGAGACTTGATTTGGCCAATCGTGGTATCCACGGGCGCCCGACCAGAGGCTTATTCGCCCTATGGTGACTCAGACCAACGGGCGCCCAATCCGGAGACTTGATTTGGCCAATCGTGGTATCCACGGCGGCGCCCACCGGAGGCTTATTCGCCCTATGGTGACTGCACCAACGGGCGCCCGAATCCGGAGACTTGATTTGGCCAATCGTGGTATTCACGGCGGGCGCCCAATTCGAGGCTTATTCGCCCTATGGTGACTGCACCAACGGGTGCTCGAATCCGAGACTTGATTTGGCCAATCGTGGTATCCACGGCGGGCGCCCGACCGAGCTTATTCGCCCTATGGTGACTCGCACCAACGGGCGCTCAATCCGGAGACTTGATTTGGCCAATCGTGGTATCCACGGCGGGCGCCCGACGAGGCTTTATTCGCCCTACGGTGACCAAGACTAACGGGCGCCCGAATCCGGAGACTTTAATTTGGGCCAAGAGGCTTGGAGAGTGACAAAGGAAATCGACTTCCATTAAAATGTGGTACCAAGATAAGCATCGATCCCGTAAGTCGGGTCCGGATGGATATTGACAAAATCTACGTCACAGCAGAGTGCGGCGAGCCTCGGATCTCTCAATGCCGCGTCACCGGGAAGCGATAAGCCGGTGGTAGGTGCTAGGGATGCCTTCATGGCGCAGTACCAGGGCGCCCCATGATGGCGTTATACGGCGATTTTAAGCTTCACAACGAAGAATCCCACGCCTACCGCCTTTTGAGCTCGCCGAACCGTAGCACGACTCTCCCAACGGGTACTGATTCGTGTTGAAGCCTAACAGTTGGCCGAGACGATGGAGACAGTCCGACTCTTTGAGGCCGAAGTTTAACAAAAGTTCCGTAATACAAGATCTCCGGCGCTTCCGGGTCTATAAGAATGCGTCAACGCTGAATCGGCGACGCTGTAATCGGACGATCGAGGATCGACGTGGCTGGCAATCGCCCGGCGAAGTCGAGTCATCGAACTTAATTGCCTGAGCTCACGGTTCCGCCCGCTGACATATCATGTTGCCGGGTATTGGGCGTGATTGATCGTATGCACGGTCGGGCGGACCGTGGATTACGTGGATTACACCAAGTGGAGGTGAGTCTCGCCTCAAGGCTAACGCTTTGGTTGGCTCGCCTTGCCCACGCATCGATGCAACCGACCATCTTGCACCAGCCTCCAGATGATCCTTTAGGGCATAACAGCTTCGGCCAGAGTCGTGATCTTTGTGGTATTCACATCGCTTGTCCCTCCTCCGTGTCGGAGGGCCCACCATCTTTGACGCCATTTGAAAACGGAAGGTGTTGGACCTGGTCATTATTGTCGCGATCGCTGGCTAACTCAGATACTTCTTATCGGTTCGCTTTGAGCGCGCTTTGCCGACCAGAGTCGTCAGGCGCGGCGATGGGAGCACCGATCGCTGGTCGGCGAGAGTCCCGCCTCTTGTCTCGCTGGTTCGTCGGGTTCGTGGCTTTGTGGCGCCACGGAGCTGATTGGTCGAGCAATTTCGGGGTGGGCCGTTTTGCTGGATATTTGTCCTGCTTTTATCCTCAGGGCATCGTCTTCCACTTTACAATATTCTTCAACTTTCTTCATCAATGCCCAAACTGTTTTCGGGGGCCTCCGGGTCAGGGAACTGCGCAGAGCACTGTCAGGATGTAAGCCCATTTTGAAAGCGGTGATGGCCATGGAATCGTTGCAAGCGTCGTCGACGAGGTTGAAGCACTCCCAGTATCGTGCCGAGTACGCTCTGAGCGTCTCTCCCGACTGGATCTGCATGGCCCAGAGGGAGTCGGCCTGTTTCGGTTGTACCTCGTTGGTGATGAACCTGGCCCTGAAGGATTTCTGCAGTTGGCGGAAACTCTTAATTGAAGCTGGCTCCAACTTGTAATACCACCGGACGGCTAGTGGACCTAGGCTGCTAGGGAATATTCGGCACATGAGGGCTTCATTGTCTGCGTGGCCATGGCTCGCTTTGTAATGACGGATATGATCTGTGGATTCGATTTGTCGTCAGAAAGAGTAAACGACGAGCTTTGAATTTCTTGGTGGATGCCCTTGCGATCCGTCGAACGAAAGGATCGTGGCCGGTCTTCCTCGTTGGAGCTTCTCCGCGCTTGTTCCTTGTTCGCGATCCTTTTCGGAGGAGCCGGAGGCTTCAGTCGCCCCTGTGGCCGGACTCTGTGGATAATGAATTAGAGTTGTTATCGGTGTCCTTTGGTCGGGCCCGAGGTCTTTGTCCGTCTGCCCTTGGGAGTTGTTCTGGTTCCTGGCGCATGGCCTCTCTAGATTTTGCTACCTCCAAGGCCAAGTCTTGACGGAGTCGTTCGCTCGCCGATCATGTTTTCGAGCCTTTGTTCGCTCGCTTACTTGTTCCATGATAGCTGCATTGCTTCTTGTTTTGAAGTTGTTGGCGAATCAAAGTTCAAGGCGCGTCGTGCCGCGATGGTTTCTTTCCGAGCATGTTAGCGGGTGAGGTTGTCTTCCCGCGATCTCGCTGCTGGCTATCGGGGATCTTCACCACGCCTTCCATGGATATATTTGAGTATTCCCAGACGGCGCCAATTGTGGGGAAGTGGATTGGAAATACTCTTGAATCTCGAGACGCCAATGACCCTCACTAGTCACCGAGAAGATACAAAGACTTGTAGGGATGACGAATTAGCACTCCGACGCATAAATTAGCTCGCCCCACGCGAGTGAGCTTGCTTCCTCAATCCTTAGTAGTGATCCTCTTCTTCTTTTTTCTCCTTTCTTACTCCGTTGTCACTATATTTATACTCGCCTCCTCTGTCCCTCGGGATCAGGGCCTACTTTTTCAATCATTACCTTTTCTACTACTCGGCTATAGGGACGGACCCTATTCGGCCCCCGACCCTATTCGGGCCCTTATCCTTGTGTGACAGAGGCCGGCTATCGTCTAGCCTCCGAAATGTACCTCCTCTATGTATTTCAACTATTCGGCTACCACAGCATCATAGATATGGAAGTGCATTTTAGGTTTGCTTTTGCTTATTTATTCATATGGGCTGGAATTTAACCACACAAAGAAGCAAAACACAAGGTGCAAAAGGTCATGTCTATCATTAGCAAACTAGGCAAACTAGTTCCCTAAGAAATTTAGAATTCGAGGTGTTGACGCTCCAAAATCATCAAACGGCATCGGATTAGCACGAAACTTGGCACACACGACCGCCTAGTCATGAGAGACTTGTGGGAGAAGACAAGACTCGAATCGAGTTCCCGGTTTGTGAGTTAAAGTCGGATTTCACTCTTAAGAAACAAACTAACTTCTTAAGAAACTTAGAATTTGAGGTGTTAATGTCCCAAAATCATCAAACGACGTCGAAATAGCATGAAACTTGGCATACACGATTGCCTAGGCACGAGAGACTTGTGGGAGAAGACGGGGCTCGATTCGGGTTCCCGGTTTGGGAGTTAGAGCCGAATTTTGGTCTAGGCAATCTAGTTCCTTAAGAAATTTGAATTCGAGGTGTTGACGTTCCAAAATCACCAAACGGCATCAGTTTGGCATGAAACTTGGCACACACGACCGCCTAGGCACGAGAGACTTGTGGGAGAAGACGAGACTCAAATCGGGTTCCCTGTTTAGGAGTTAGAGCCGGATTTCACTCTTAAGAAACAAACTAATGTCCCAAAATCATCAAACGGCGTCGGAGTAGCACGAAACTTGGCACACACGACCGTGTAGGCATGAAAGACTCGTGGGAGAAGACGGGGCTCGAATCGGGTTCCCGATTTGGGAGTTAGAGTTGGATTACGGTCTAGGCAAACTAGTTCCTTAAGAAATTTGAATTCGAGGTGTTGATGCCCCAAAATCACCAAACGATGTCGGTTTGGCATGAAACTTAGCACACACGACCGCCTAGGCACGAGAGACTTGTGGGAGAAGACAGGACTCCAATCGGGTTCTCAATTTGGGAGTTAGAGTTACATTTTCACTCTAGGCAAACTAGTTCCTTAAGATACTTGAATTTGAGGTGTTGACACCTCAAAATCACCAAACGGGGTCGGATTGGCACGAAACTTGGCACACACGACCGCCTAGGCACAAAAGACTTGTGGGAGAAGACGGGGCACGAATCGGGTTCCCGATTTGGGAGTTAGAGCTGAATTTCGGTCTAAGTAAACTGCTTCCTTAAGAAATTTGAATTCAAGGTGTTGACGCTCCAAAATCGCCAAATGGCGTCGGTTTGGCACGAAACTTGGGACACACGACCACCTAGACACGAGAGACTTGTGGGAGAAGATGGGACTCCAATCGGGTTCCCAGTTTGGGAGTTAGAGCCGGATTTCACTCTTAAGAAACAAACTAATTTCTTAAGAAACTTAGAATTTGAGGTGTTAATATCCCAAAATCATCAAACGGTGTTGGAGTTGCATGAAACTTGGCACACACGACTGCCTAGGCACGAGAGACTTGTGAGAGAAGATGGGGCTCGAATCGGGTTTCCGGTTTGGGATTTAGAGCCGAATTTCTGTCTAGCCAAAATTATTTACTTAATTATCTTTGTAATTTATAGTAGTTAATTTTTTTTAATGTTTTTTTGTAATTAAAATATTAACAAATAATTATATTGTCATTAATTATTTTTATTTTTTGTTTTCAGATATTTCTCCAGTAGCAGTTTGCTTCTTGTGGAATGCAGACGTGTGAAGATTGCGATTAATTTTTGTTTTTGTTACCCACGGAAGAATCATGATGAAAACTTTTGTTTTTGATTTACATTATTTTGAATTGTGAACAATATTATGTATTTAAACATTGTATATGTATTATGCAACATTATGTAGTGGGATAATTTTGCTGATGTATTGTTATGAATGGAAGAATATTTTTATTATGGATGAATTGTTATTTTTATATTGAAATTTTTATATTATTATATAATTATCGGTTCATTTTTCAATTATTTTTCATTTAATACAGGTAATTTTCATATTTTTAATATATATATTTTTTTCTGAGACGGCACTACACCGTCTCAAAAAACATTAGAACTAGATTGTTTTTGCAACATAAGCAATGCTGTCGCAAAAGATATTTGCAAAAGTTGAAAAAAACCTTTCGCGACGGTATTATTTGTTGTCGCAAATAACCTTTTAGAGACAGCATTGTCGTATTGTCTTAAATGAACTTTTAGCGACGGCAGGTTACCTATCACAATAAAACACTTTCGCGACGGCATTTTTGCTGTCACAAATAACACTTTTAGAGACGGCAACACAGTGTCGTCTAAAAAAATCTCAAATTTTTACATATTAATGGCGACGGCAAAATTCCGTAGCAAAAAGGCAACTTTGCCATCGCAAAAAAAAGGCGACGGCATTGTGCCGTCGCTAAAACCTTTTAACAACGCCTTTTGTTGCGACCCCCCACTTACCGTCGCTAAAAGTCATCTGCCGTTGCAAAAAAAGCTTTTAAGACGGTATTTGGAGTATTTGCGATGGCATTTTGCCATCACAAAAAGTCAAATTTTTTGTAGTGAATTAGTGCTGTTGACATTACTTTTGAAATGCAAAGATTGAGTTCTGCAATTGCCTGTGTTAGAGAAACCGTATTACTTTTGTACGAGGTGACATATTTGAAATGGAAAATGTAGCTAAGAAATTTGAGCAGGAGACAGAAATATTAGAGGAGGCTGAGCAACATATAAAATTTAAGAGTTTGTTGTGGATGTAGAATATGATTGCTAGCATAAAAGATGAATACGTTTCCTATTGCAAGGTAAAGAACCACGAACACTATCCGAGCTTTCTCAAGCTGTTTTTACTTTGTATATTTGTATTTATGGGTTAGGCTATTTTTCTTTTCTCGTAATGTACCTGAGGCAGAGACATGATCGAGGTACAAATGCTGGCTTTCTGGCTTTCGAAAGCTAAGACCTGCCTACATCTTTTGTTCTTTTTTTCTAAATTTTTGTCTCTTTTCTCGTGATATGAATGGAGGTGAAGTAATTTCTAGCACTAAATTTCACATGGATGATATAAGACATAGACACATTTACCAATATTAGATGTGTAATTTTATAGGTCACAGGTAACGCCTATTGAAAATCAAAACCGTGATGGTTCTGATTTGGAGATCCCCAGGATCACAAAGAGATCTTCTGTTAGAGTAAAGAAAGATTTTGTGAAGAATGTTATGACTACAAAGCTGCCAGAAGTCTCAAAGCAGCAGGTGGGTGTTTTTTAGCTCTCATAATTTGTTACTTTTTATTCATGAAATAAATTTACACACATTAAACTGCTCACAGTAATAGTGATGCATGTGGACAGATGAATTTGTTTTTTAGGAAACCTTTGATGGAGAAGAATGTGATAAAATGTGATTGGAAAATTTTGTTCACAAATATTTTTCACTGCATAATTTATATTTTTCTACTCACTACCATTAAATTTTCTTTATTTGTTGAATCTCTCACAGATTAACTGTATGGGACAAATGTTATACTTGAAAATTTGATCTATGCAGTTTTTCTTACCAAATTGGAGATTCTAAACATGCTAATAAGCCCAAGATAGGTGGAAAATTATAGTTTGGGTTGTATTCTTCTTAAAGTTCAACGATTTTATATTGGTTTGGGAAGATGAGGAGAGAAAATAAAAAGATGGCTAAGAGAGTGAAGAACCAAAAAATAGGCATTGTTGTGGAACATGCTGTGGATTATGCATAAAATTGAATGTGTAACAGCTGAAGCTTATCTCGTTACACTTTGGACGTGCCTTTACAAGTTGGCTTTGATTCTTTTAAGATAACCTAATATTGTTCAAGTACTTCCTTTGGGTACTACTGATTGAATTTTTTCAACCAATTTACCTTGTTTAATGTAATTCCGTTGTATTAGGGTCTCGATAGATTAAATAGTCTTGATCTTGAAGGAAGACGTGTTAGGCGAACTACTGCAGATGTAAACAAGACCATGTCTATGCAACTTAGAACATGTCACAGAAAAAACAATGTTCAGGTTGATAGAGAATCAAACATGGAGAGTGGGGCGAAGCATGGCAGAGTAAGAGGACCATCATTTTCTAAGGGTGGAAAGAGATCTAGATCAAGTCGTAGATTGTGGAAGATAGGGAAGAAAATTAGAAAGATTGCCTCAGAAGTCTGTTCAAGAGCTTGAGATTGCTACCCTTTTTTGCTCCAATTGTAAGAATTCTGAAGAATTTTTGTATCTTCAATTGTATTTACTGAACAAAGAATGCATCACTTATATAGAACACTAAATCTTAATTCTAAACAAATACATCACTGATATAGAATTTTAATAGATATAGAACACTAATCCTAAATAAGAAACAAGAATAAACCTAAACCAATCCTAAATAGGAAACAACAAGAATAAACCTAAACCAATTCTAAATAGGAAACAATATTCACATAATATATATACTAATATTATTCTTACACCCCCGCTTAAACTCAAGATGTTTGGGCAGAAAACATTGAGAGTTTGCCAAGAAGAAACAGAAATCGAGCAGTGGTGTGAGTCTTGGTAAAGAAGTCAGCAAGCTGCAAAGCTGAAGAGACGAAAGGAAGTGAGATAGAACCAGACTGCAGATGCTGATGAACAAAGTAACAATCAATCTCAATGGGCTTGGTCTGCTCATGAAAGACAGTGTTATATGCAATCTAAATAGCACTGCGATTGTCACAATAGAGGGAGGTCGGGGAAAACTGAGGGACGTTCAAGTCAGAAAGAAGACAACGAAGCCAGACAACTTTAGTAGTAGCATGAGCCATTGCATAATACTGAGCTTCGGTAGTAGAGCGAGCAACAATATTTTGTTTCTTGCTTTTCCAAGAGATCAAGGAATCGCCAAGAAACATACAGAAACTAGACGTGGACTTGCGGTCAGTGACGTCACAAGCCTAATTAGAATCAGCATAGGCCACCAAATTCAGAGAGGAAGTAGAGGACAATAGTAAACCCTGAAAGATAGTACCTCGAAGATAATGAAGAATCCGAACCAAGGCAGCACAATGTGTGGAGCGAGGAGCAGAAACAAATTGGCTAACCACATGAACAGCATAGGCAAAATCAGGACGAGTAACTATCAGATAGACTAAGCAACCCATGAGCTCTCGATATAGAGTAGGATCATCCAGAAGAACATCATCAATAGTGTTAAGCTTTACATTAGGCTCAATAGGGGTATCAGAAATCTTAGTGTCAATAAGACCGGCATGATGAATAACCTTATTGGCATACTTGGCTTGAAAGAGAAAGTAGCCATTAGGAGAAGAAGCTACCTCAATACCAAGAAAATACCGCAATGAACCGAGATACTTCATTTCAAAGGTACGGAAAAGATGCTGCTTGACCTCAGATATAGCAGAAGAGTCAGAACTAGTGATGATCATATCATCCACATACAGTAATAACGCAATAAATCCAGCAGAGGTATGGAGAAGAAACAAAGCAGAGCCTTGGGCACAAGGATGAAACCTAACCTCAATAACAGCAGTTTGAAAGCGATCATACCAAGCACGAGGAGACTGCTTCAGATGATACAGAGCATGCCGAAGGCGACAAACCTGTCCAGAAGAATGGTGAAGGCCAGGAGGAGGACACGTGCAAACCTCCTCAGTGAGATGGCCATTAAGAAAAGCATTCTTAACATCCATCTGATAAAGAGGCCAAGAATGACAGAGATCAAAGTATGGACAGTAGTCATCTTGGCAACAGGAGCAAAGGTCTTCTCATAATCAATACCATACTCTTATGAGAAATCTTTGGCAACCAGACGAGTTTTGTAGCGCTCAAAAGAACCATCAGAATGAGTCTTGACTTTGTAAACCCATTTGCAACCAACCAGATTCTTACTAACAGGTAAAGGACCCAACTCCCAAGTACTAGTTCTATGTAAAGCAGATAACTCATCCTCCATAGCTTGAATCCAATGAGGATCCTGACAGGTTTCCTTGCAAGATTGAGGTTTTGAAAAAGAGTGAATAGTAGATTAAAAAGTACGATAGGAAGCAAAAAAACATGTATTAGGCCAACTTAACCTGTTTGGAGGATGACGTGCTCGAATAGAATATTGGTGTGCAGCAGGATCAGAGTCGTCCGAAGCAGGAGGATCAGCAGCAGGGGCAGAGACAACCGGTGGAGGAGGAGCCTTGCGACGAGAATAAACTAACAATGGAGGAGGAGAATAAACCAAATGAGGAGTAGTAGCCAGAGGTGAAGTAGGAGGAGAAGATGGAACAAACTCAGGAGGAACTGTGGAGATGTACTCATTAGACAAGACCTCAAAAGGAAACAGATCAATATGAACCAAATCCTCTTTGGAAACTAGGGCGGTGAGAGGAGGAAACTGAAAGTAAGATAGACGTTCGAGAAAAGAAACAAGACGGGAGACATAAAAATAACAAGAAACAGGGTAGGACTATAATCCAAAAAGACATAGAGGACAGACTAGGCACTAAATTTGGTCCTATCTTTGCGGGGAAGAAGGACAAAATAGGCAGATCCAAACATATGAAGAAGGGAGTAGTTAGGAATTTAGGAGAACAAAGCCTCATAAAGAGACTGACTAGAAAGAAGGAGAGTAAACATACAGTTGAGAAGAAAAGCAGCAGTAAGAACTGCCTCTTCCTAGAATGGAGCCGGAACTGAGATAGAGAGAAGAAAAGACCTAGCTATCTCAAGGAGATGACGATGTTTACGCTCAGCTCGACCATTTTGGATAGGTGTATCCGTATAGGAAGTTTGGTGAATGGTACCCAAATTGGCTAAATACTCACAAAACTCATTTTTAAAATATTCCCCACCCAAGTCAAACCGTAACACTTTAATTGTAGATCCAAACTGAATAGTAATCATAGATTGAAAAGTATGGTATATCTGATAGAAATCAAATTTATAAGTCATAAGATAAACCTAGGTGTAACGGGTGTAATCATCAACAAATGACACATAGTATGCAGAACTCCCTTTGGTAAGAACAGGAGAAAGACCCCAGACATCAGTATGAACAAAAGAAAACGGTGTAGCAGATATAAAAGTACTTTTACGAAAAGGTAAGGCTGTCATTTTGACAAATTTACATCCCTGACACTTGGTAAGTTGACTAGGAGAAACTTTATCCAATATACCTGACTGAGCTAAAGACCGTAAGCAGTCAGTAAACAAATGCCCTAATCTGGAATGCCACAAATAGAAAGGATTTGATAGAGAAGCTAACTGAAAAGAAGAAAAGGCAGTCGGAGAGGTAGTCATAGGCAGATGCAAGCTCTCTATCACATAGATGTCTCCAACTCTATGGCCAGTCCCAGTTTCCTACTTGGACATCTGATCTTGCACAGAACAGATAGAAGAAGAAAAGAAAACATCAAAACTAAAGGTATCAAGTTGAGTAATAGATAACAAACTGACAGATAATTAAGGAACATATAAGACAAATAGAATAGAGACTGCAGACATAGCAGACGGTAGGACAGACCCAACAGATATAACTGACATACTAGACTCATTAGCAGTATTGACAGTAATAGGAAAGAAAGGGGGAGTACAATTCTGAAGTAAAGAGAGATAAAGAGTCCTATGATAATAGGCACCAGAGTAAAAAAGCCAGATAGACGAAGAGATACCTGAAGAAGACATAAGCAAACCTGAATGAAGAGAGGCACAATGGAAGCAGACGAAGATGGCTGGAAGGCAGACAGTGTATGCTGAAGTTGACTAATCTGAGCACTCAAGAAAGCCAAGTCAGGATCAGGAGCTGGAGCAGATGTAGTAAAACCGGCGAAAGCCTGAAAAATACTTTGAGAAGAAGGGCAAAACTGAGTCTGAGACTGCTGAGAATATGAGCTAGATAGACATCCCAATTCTTTCTTGGGACAGTGATACTTCCAATGGCCCCTCTGATGGCAGAAGTCACACTTATCTGAAGCAAGGAGCCCATTCTTGGGCTTTACGGAAGCTGAACCTGTCATCACCATAACGAACCAAAAAAACAATAGAGAACCATAATAAATTGAAAGCTGATGAGGCAACTATGTAATATCAAGAAACTTGTTTGGTTCAAACAATAATAAAAGAGAGCAGTGGTCAGCCAAAGAAAAACACCCAGGTCCACTAGACTCAGAACAAGAGAGAGTGAGATGTCACGACGTAGGTCGTGACTCTGACAGGTGCAATTGATATCACAATTCCAACGACTGACGAAGACGAAGAACTGATGTTGTAACTCCAACAAGAGATCAATCACTCGTGAGTCACAAGCAGAGAACAAGAAGCACCAAGGCAACTAGCAGATGCGACCAGCAAAGAGTGACGCTATAGATACCCCATTTTTGACTGACCATAAGACTCAGATGTCACTGATTGAGCGCTTGGTGATGTTGCATATTGTGCTCGTTCTGAGGTTGCGGAGTCTCGGCTGCGAGCCTTGCCTCCGGACTTCTGGACTCTTTTGTACCTTGCCTCGGTTTGCGAACCAGGTCCCGTTTTCTCCGTTTTCTCTTCCCGAAGGGAGGTAGAGGTGTCATAGATCATCTCTCAGTGGCCGTAGGCTACGTTTCTTGGTTGTAGGCCATTTTTCCCGTTTGGAGCCCGGTTTTCAGTTTTTCGGAGCCGTCGACCGTGTGCCTCAGTTCGGGACCGCTTAACTACCTCCGTTTGCTCTAGTTTTTGGCATACACCTTATTTCCTCTCTTTTGAGAGACACTGTGGCCCGGGAGACCACCTTCGTGGTCGAACGCCACTTCCGGTGCCTAATAGCCTGTTTTCGGGACCCCGAACTGCGTGTTTTGGCCCCCGAACCTTCGTTTTGCATCCGTCTTGGTCCATTTTTGGCAGGGACCTTATTTTCATTGTTATGAAGGTCATAGAAGGGTGGGAGGCCAGAAATTGTTCTAAAGACCAGCTTTATTCCTTCATCACTCTCCGTCGCCCGTTTTCCTCGCTAGAAAGCTGGTGTTGACCATTCCCGAGCCACTTTCTTTGGCCCTCAACCACATATTTGTGTTGTACACACCTGGGAGGCCACCAATATGACATGGCTGGCCAGCAATTGTTCCTGACACTTTTGAACCCCTGTAAAAAGTTGGTTTTTCTCTCTCCTAGGTAACATTTCCTGGTTTTTCACCACATAGTTGTGTTGTGCACATATGGGAGGCCACTTTTCTGGGGTGGCTGGCCACTAATTGTGATTGAACCTTTTGACCCTGGCCAGCCGGCTAGGGGAGGTGGCCGGCCGGCCACCTGAACCCTCTGAACCTGGCCAGCCATGACCTTCTCACTTGGTTCCTTACAGCTGCACCCTCTGTTTCCCCCCAGATCCTGTATCCGATAGGGGGTCTTTTGGGGGGGAAATTTGAATTTGATTTTCCCCCCCTTATCTCCACTCCTCCCTCTATAAAACCAGCCCCCCAGCTCCATTTTAGAGGGTTACAAAAATTGTTTTGAGCCTTGCATACAGCTCTCCCTCTCCTTCTCTTCCAAACCCTTCAAACCCTAAGGTTCTTGCACCCTTTACACTACAACCCATAGCACCACACCTCCACACTCTATTCCAGCATCTTGAAGGCCATTTCTAGAGGCTAGGAGCACCATTTCTTGGACCAAAAGCTGTTGAAGACTTAGGCTACAAGAGTAAGTCTCTTTTCCCTCTCTTTTGGCTTTATTTTGTATGCTTTTTTTGCCTTTGTTGCTTGCATTTTTGGGCTCCAACCTGAACTGTAAATAGTCATATTTTGATCTCATCTCCATGTTTGATCAAGGGTCTTTCTATTTTTGAGGTCTCCTCCTCACCCTTTGTGTTTAAACTCTCTTTTAGGCCTATTTTTGCATGATATTTTAGGCTTATTTGTGAGCTGTTTTGGACTTGATCATAAACTGTGAAATGCCTTGTTTTGAGCCCCTCTTCAACTTTGTTGAAGGGATATCCTCTGTTTGAGGTCAGTTGCTACCACTTGCCTCTTTATCCCTCTTTTAGGCATTTTCCTTGCATGTTGATTTAGCCTCACTTTTGTTCATTTTTGATATTTTATGTAAACTGTAAAGTGACTTTTTTTGAGGCGCTCTTCAATTTTTTTGAAGGGCTCTTTGCCATTTGGGGCCAGCTGCTGTCCCTTATCTCTATTCTCTCTTTTAGGGCCATTTTTGCATGATAGATTAGCCCTATTTATGTTCATTTTTGAGACTTTTTATAAACTGGAAAAAGGCTTGTTTTGACATCATATTCATGTTTTATTAAGGGCATTTTCTTATTTGAGGTCACATGCTTCCTTGAATGCTTGATTGTCCCTTGTTTTGAGCCTTACACCTAAGCTCCAATTGCAGGCTTTGTTTGGCCTTCTAGCCATTGAAATCCAGTGGATTTTCAGTGGCTGGAACACTATTTTGAGCCTCCAAATCAGAGGGGGGTGGCCCCCTCTCATCTTGACTTGTTTGATGGTCATTTTGGCCTTCCAAAGGGACCCCTCTTTGCATGCTTCTTAGCCACTTTTCAGGCCCAATTTGGTGAGTTTTGGGACTACCATATTTGATTTCCAGAGTTTTTTTGGTCATGCTTCATGTCTATCTTGTATGTGCCTAATAACTCCTTGCATGACCCTCTAAAGGAGCTCCTCATTTTTGCACATGTTGGCTGCATTCCAGTGATTATTTGGTCATATTTCCACATGTTTTGTTCACTGATTTTTGCTAGTATGGTGAGATTCCATGTGCTTCATATACTTGCCTTGTAAATCATGTTTGCTAGTCAAAATTGCATGCTACTTTAGCCCATCTTGCTAGCACCTTTTGGCCATGCTTTGAACTAAGAAAGTTCATGTTTTGGGACTGCGTTGACTCTGTCTTCATGCTTCATGATCAAATAATGCATGATTTGTATAGCTATAGGTCATTGCGTATGCCTAGTTTTGAGTTTCGGAGTTCATCTCATGCATCGGGAGCCATATTGCCATGTTTCGGGGCTGTTTAGCATCATATTTTAGTGCTGAAATTTGCATGTTCGTATGCCATATTTCATGCCTTGCCATGCTTTGGTAGAGTGTCATTCGTGCCTTAGGGTCGGTCCTCGGTTTGCGTGCATATGTGCACGCATCTCAAGTGTCTCATTTTCATATTATGGCCACTGATGTGAGTGTGGCTGAGGTCCACTCATGTTAGCATAAGTCCATCATGCATTGCGTATGCTAGGTTGTATGTTAGAGCATCGTGTATGCCATGTTACATCGTGCATTGTGTATGCCATTTCATAGCATTGTGTATGTTAGGATGTATATTAGTTGCATATTGCATGCCATCTCATTTGCATTGTGTTTGGGATAGGAGTTAGCCCGAGCACGGGAAACGAGGGACGTTTCGTACTCCGAGTGACGGAACGTGTCTCAATTCCCGGTCACTAACACTCCGGATTAACCATGATGGAGTCTCGGTTTTGTTGTGTTTATATGTGCATTCAGTTCATATTGAGTTGTGCAGTTCGACTCCTCGGCCATCATGCATCGAGATGCGTGATTGGTAACACGAGGATCGAGGACTACACTTCCTGAAGAGTAGTCAAGTATACATATGTGAAAATACATTGCCATGCCCCTTTCCTGCTCTCTGTTGCAGCAAATCAAAAACCGGCAACGTCTTGGGACTTCGTGCAATATTCCGGGCTTAATCATAAACAGAGGCTAATCGAGGCATCGCGATGGATTTCCGTGCCAAGCAACCCGAACATGCATCATTCATCATCCGGAGCAGAGTCGAGGCAGTCCCTAGCTTACATGCTAATTTACTGCTTTCCTAGATTAATTTGTTAATTAATTTGGATTTTGTACTTATTCGGACTGTAATTATTCCTTTGGGACTATATATTATTTATTCGGACCCTCCGCGTGAGGGCAATGTTGTAATAAGTGTGCGTGCGTGTGATGTATGTCTTACAACCCCACGTCTTTCTCTCTTTTATTTACCAGCTTATGTTGGTTATATTAGGGCATGTTTCAATTAGCATACAGTATGATAGCATGTTTGCATTCATTCATCTGTTTTGCATGCACCAGGCTCGGCCCATCACACTTACTGCATTGTATTTCAATTCCAAGTTGAATACATGTTAGCTGTACCATTCCATATGCCCTGTTTAGAATAGACGAGCCTATCTTAGTTGCATTCTTGCATGTGTTGCATTAGGCATTTCTGTATAATTAGGATCATGCATGGATTTCTAATTAGCTTATGTTTTGGCTTGGAGTACTCGGTGAGTTTTTATGCTTTAGCATCCTTGCATGTGTGTGAGTGACTGCCATGATAGCATGCTTACCATGAGGCTATTTGCTTATGTGATATAACTGCCTGAATGCCTGTGGGTGAAGGTTGGATTATTTGGATTGGGACAAATCATCAACTGTGAGTTTCAAGCCCACTAGATAGTGGCAAAACTATCTTTTCTAAGCCTACCTGAGGGTGGCAAAATCTGCATTTTAAGCCTACCTGCGGGTAGCAAACCAACTTTCAAAAAAAACAAACACGAAATGTTTTGTTCCAATTCGGGTGATTCAGTCTATACTTGTATGCTGTACGCATCACATAGTAAATCTAGGCTAATAACCGGAATAAGAACACATGATATTTTCAAAACTAGATATCATGGTTAGTAGAGGCCGATCTTTGATTGGGTGAGCGGGGGTGCTCACGAAATGACCTTCTCCAATCGTACCCAAGTTCCCGAGCCGAGGCAACTTTGGTGATGACGGACACGTGGCCTTAAGCAACGAGTCAGGGTTTCCTAAATTTCTCAAAATAAAATATTTAGGTGGCGACTCTGTATCTGGAAAAGCAGTCCATGTTTGGCACTTCTTTTCTAAAAATCTGTTTTCTCAAAACGATTTGCCGGATTTGGACTCTTTGGTTCGGACATTTAACCGTGACAATTTGAGTCCCGAATCGTAGTGAGCCCAAAATGAATGTAAGCAGGGACTCATCCTCCCGGGCATTCGGGGACGTCTACGCTTCGCAACTCACTGGGATTTAGAGAACTTGACTCGAACTCTTGATATCTGGTTTTGATTACACTTGTGTGTTTCTTTGCATTGCATGTGCATTGGTGCGCCTAGGACACCGTGTTTGCCATCTGCTATTCTTGAGCGGTTTGCCAGAGGCTGCGTGCCATAAGGCTTACCGGTTATGGACTCTGCCAGTATGGGAACACAAACCCCGGTTTTACCGGGGCACCCTTTCGACCATTCGACCTAGTGCATATTCGGAATCCATAGTGACCATTCTAAGCTAGGACAGATTGCTTACCCGATAGGTTGTTTGAAACCGTTGCGTGCGTAGTGAAACCCTAGCTTCTGACAAAATAAGACAGGGAAACCCTACCCCAACATAGGGGTGCTTTGGCTCTCACTTATCTGTTATGTGCTTTTAGAGTGCATCTCTACAGGAGTGCATGTATCAGTTTGCAAGTCTGGGCATCAGGCCTGCGGGCATTACTATCAGTATTTGGGAGTCAGCTTTACCTGTGGGTATCAGACTCAGATTTGGGGCAGAATTCAGTAGAGAGTACATTCACTCAGCTTTGCTCATATGGGTTATCGTGAAATCAGGCTGAGATGCTCTTTGTTTTCTCTTTTGCTAAGGGGGGTAGTCTTGGAACCATAGCTTCAGAAGGCTCCAAAATCCCCTGAGGTTCATCGGATCTGTGCTGATAGACTTTGTCAGGTCAGAAATTTAGTTCAAGGGAAATCAGTATTCTTTCGCTAGAGGCAGGGTAAAAGGACTAGTCAGGCACAGATCACCAGTTCAGTAGTTACCAGATTGGTGGTCCTTATCCACCCCACCAATAAACAGTCAGGTTGAGGTCTCAATTTCTACTGCAAGGATATATATACCAGTCAGTCAGATGGATTAGCAGAACACGTCAGAGATGGAGGCAATGATGCGTCAGATGCAGGAAAGTATGAAACTCATGTAGCAAGATGCTGTCCGCCAAGCGGAATTTGCCAAACAATGAAGCGGTTATGACCCAAGAGCGAGAGCTAATTACCGACTCTGACAAGTTGAGTATCAGCCTCACATCAAGCTCCTCCCCCACCAAGAGATCCAATACCCAGGGAGACACCAAATGTTCAGAATATCCAAAAGGATACAGACATCCCGACAGGGCCGGCTCTGCCCCCGATTCTATCCCAACTATCCAAGGCACCCACTCCTATCAATCAACCGGACTCTCCCTTTGAGTTCGAGGTGGACCCTATAGTGTTGAAGTTGAGCAAGCTTGAGAAGTTGTTCAAGAAATCTTAGGGTGTGAAGTCCATCCTGGACATTGAGGACTGGTATACCGACGCGGCTGTGACGCTGCCAGATCGGTTCAAGATGCCACAAATCGACCGTTTTGATGGGTCTGGGGATCCCATGGTGCATCTCCATTTGTTTTCGGACATACTAAGGCCGATGGGCCTCACCAGACTACAGAAGCTTTCATTGTTTGGCCGGACCCTGTCGGGTGTGGCGGCCATCTGGTACGCGAAACTGGAAGACGATGTTAAGAGGAATTGGGATGGGATGGCCGAGGCTTTTGTCGCTCAGTACTCCTATAATACATAGATCGAGGTCACAACCCGTGATCTTGAGACGACTGGGCAGGAGCCTAAGGAGAGTTTTTCTGACTTCGTAACCCGGTGGAGGGCCAAGGCCTCAATGATTACCACTAGGCCCACTGACAAAGATCAGATTCGGATGATTGTGGGCAATCTCTAGCCCAAGCTTATGCAAAAAATGATTGTTCTCCCCTTCCCCACCTTTTCAGACTTACATGAGATGGGAGTACAGATCGAGGACGCTATGATGTAGGGCCTCATTGACTAGGAGAAGGAGCAGCCTAAGAGGGCATTTTCCTGTAGTTCGAATGCGACCAACAATAGTGATGCAGCTGCGAGATCTTTTGAAGTGGGCATGGTTACCACCACCGCATCAAAAATAGCTACCCTATTCATCGGTGCGTCCGGAAGTAGCTCACAAAAAACCAAATACCCACCTCGAGTCAAGAGGGTTTTCACTTCACTTCATATGCCTTTATCAAAGGCTCTAGAAGTCTTACTCCAGAAAGGACATCTGAAACTGTTGGAACAACGGCCCTTACCTGATCCTATCCCTGCAAAGCATGACCAGACTAAATACTGTGCCTACCATCAGCAAACCGGTCATGACACCGACAGTTGCTTCCGTCTGCGCCATGATGTACAAGATTTGTTTGACAACGGGGTCATTGCTGCACCAAGTCCTGCAAGGTCTATTGGCACTTGATCAGTGAACTTGTGGGGGATAAGGTGACTATGTGATTGAGGGATGAACCACCTATGGGCGGCACTCAGTTTACTCTAGACGTAGGAATGGCACGCACTGTTTTGAGCATTTGCGAATGCTAGTTTTGAAGTTTCTGACTTGGATGTTGAGTCAGTTCTATAATTTTGTTTTGAGTCTGTCTCTTTGTCTTGAGTTGGTCTTTTTGATTAAGGGTCTGTCTTGTTGTATCGAGTCAGTCCTGTTGTACAAAGATCGGGTGATTCCGGGGGTGTTACCTCGGGCGTCACCATTTTGTTTTGCGTTTGTCATTTCGTTTTGTTTTGAGTTTGTTTCTGCCAGGGAGCCAGTTGTGCCAATAGATTTTGAATGAAACAGCAGTGATTTTCACACTCTTGTGTTTGCTTCTGCCTTGCGCCAGTTATGCCGGAAGTTCTGAATGAGATGGCAGTATTCGACTAAAAACTTTGTCTTTTCTATGCCTTTAAGTCATTGCATCGACCTACGTTTTTCAAAACTTTTTGGAACACTGCGGTGAAAATGAAGAGGAAGGAATTCCTCGGGATTTGTGAAAATTTGATCAATTGAGAGAAAGAGAGGTGTGCTAAGCCCTTAATGAATGAGATCATGCTTGTTAGTGTGAGTACTGAGAAGGATCCTGGCTTGATCCAGATTGGTTCTACCTTGTCTTTAGCGCAAGCGATTTGTCGCTTTCTTAAAAAATTAAAAAAAAAATATTTTTGTGCGATCCTGTGAAGACCTATGTGGAATCGCTCTTGAGATTGTGCAGCCTCGGATCGCTCTCAGCCTCGAGACTCGAGCCCTTACTTTAAAACCTTGAACCATAATTCGGAGTGTTCAACGATCAACCATCAAGAGAGGCCTGTGTGGCTAGATTGGAAGCAGCCCTCGAGCAAGAGGCACCAAAGTCAGATCAAGAAGATCAAACCTCATAAGAAGAAGCTTGTGAAGCTAGAACAGAAGCATCCCTCGAACTAGAGGCACAAATGCCCGATGCACTCGAAGAGCCGAAAATGGATCCTTCTGCAAATCTGAACAACAATTATTCTCTTCTCTTGGATTCAGATGATTTCGGAGTCTTAGAACCATTCGGCATGGACTTGTTACACTTTTACCCTTTGAGAGGCTCGCTGGGCCAAAAACCCGGAAGAGCAACCCAGGCAAAAGTTAGAGCCAAAAAAAAAAAAAAGATACAAAAAAAGAGAAAGAAAAAAGAAAAGAAAAGATACAAAAAAGGAAGAAAAGAAAAGAAAAAGAATTGAAAGAGAAAAGAAAGAACAAAGCTCGCAAGGTCGAAAACCCGCAACGGGCGCTTTGGCAAAAGTTAGAGCCCAAAAAAAAAAGTGAAGGTTAATACCCGAGTGTACCTTACCCCGAACTACGTAAGGCTTGATTCCCATCTTTGGGATACGTAGGCAACTTCATTCTGAAGTCCAGCCGTAAAACACTTCAAATTCGATTGTGTCCATGCGATGGTTCTGGTCATCTTTGTCTTCTCTGTATATGAGGATTTGGTTGTGTTTGTTACTCTGAGATGTGCTGTGGTGCCATTCAAATAAGGGGCAACTTTCCGTTGCTATTTAATGCGCTGCAATGCCATTCAAACAAGGGGAAACTTTTCGTTGCCATGCAGTGTCCTTCAGGAAAGGGGCAATTTTCCTTCGGATCTGAGGTTGTGCATCTCAAGAGTAGGTTCCGTGCTCGTTCTGCAGTGGCCGTTCGCGAAATAATTTTTGAGAATTTTTACTGAGGTTGACTAATTTTCTCAAAAAGTATTCCATTTTTCAAAACTGGACCATTTCTTGGACCCAAAAAAGGAAAATTTTCAGTGCTCATAGCCTGAGTTGCATGATTTTAAATCAGAAAATTGAACAAACATGTTAATCTAACTCTCATTTTGGTCAAAATTGTTTTAGTAGAAAGCCAAAAACAAAAAAATGGTCGAAATGACGAACTAGGAGCACAGTTGAGTCAGGTGTTCTGTCTTTTCCCCTTTGTCAAAATACTTGCCAGAAAGGGCACCATACTTACCAAGAAGGGCACTCTACCTATCAGAAAAGGGCACCACTGAAGCTAACCGCAAAAGGGCTAAAAGCTCTATCACCCTCCAAGCAGCGAGTTATCAAGCCAAGTGCGAAGCACGAACTAGAATGGGGCAGGATATTCCATTCCCTCATCTGGACAGATTTGATCGCGTCCAAACTCCTCAACAGAGCACCATCAACCGATGTTAGCTGCAGATTTGCTACACACCCAGTTGTAGTGCAACCCCTCTGTGGGAGGAGTTCACTGTTGTGAGCCAAAAAAAAAGAATCTAGCGGAATGCTAGGGGCAAGACCCCGCAACTTTCTGTTTATCCATCAACCACTCAGGGGAGGGATTAAAAAATTGAGAGATTGAAGAATAAAGAGATGTGCGATGAGAGAAAAAGTGAGAAAATGGCTTTTTCAGAAAAATAGAGATTGAGTGCCCGAGTGATGTAAGAATCACAAATGAGAAATGGTGGGAAATAATACCCAGAGAAACAGGCTCCCTGTGCACGTCTGAGTGTCGTGTCCTTTTGTTTTATTTCGTTTCTTGTTTTGAGTCGTTTCGAGTGTGTAGACGTCCTCGAACGCATCCTGGGGAAAGGGAGTGCAAGCCCCCTCCCCCCCCCCCCGGTTCTGGTTCGATATTGGGTCACTACAGTTCGAAGGACTCAAATGTCACGGTTCTCAATCTTGAACCAAAGAGTCCAAATCCGGCAAATCGTTTTGAAAACAGATTTTTGAAAGAAGTGCCAAACATGGTGCTTTGCGGAATCTGAGTCGCCACTTAAATGTTTTTTTAAATGGGAAATTTAAGAAACCCTGACTCGGTGCCAAAGGCCACGTGTCCGTCATCACCAAAGTTGCCTCGGCTCGGGAACTTGGGAACGATTGAAGGTCACCGTGAGCACTTTCTTCGCCGATCAAAGACCGCCTCTACTAACCATGATATCTTATTTTGAAAACATTGTATGTTCTTATTCGGTTATTAGCCTAGGTTACTATGTGATGCGCCTGAGATACAAGTATAGACTGGTCGCTGAATTGGAACAAAACATTTCATGTTTGTTTGTTTGAAAAATGGTTTGATGGTGCTACTGCAGTAGGCTAAGACGGGATTTGCCACCCTCGGTGGGCTTAGAAAACGTGATTTTGCCACTATCTAGTGGGCTTAAAACAAACATTTGATGAATTGTCCCAATCCAAGTAACTCAACCTCCACCCACAAGCATTCGAGGCAGTTATATCACATAAGCACGTAGCCTCATGGTAAGCATGCTATTCATGGCAGTCACTCACACACATGCAAGGATGCTAAAGCATAAAACTCACCGAGTACTCCAAGCCAAAACAGAAGCTCGTTAGAAATCCATGCATGATCCTAGATGCACAGAATTGCCTAATGCAACACATGCAAAGATGCAACTATAGCAGGCTCGGCTATTCTAAACATGGCATATGATGATGCTACAACTAACGCATATTCAATTTGGAATTGAAATACAAATGCGGATGCGCCGAGCTCGGTGCGTGCAAAACAGATTAGTGATGCAAACATGCTATCATACTGTATGCTAATTGAAATATGCCCTAATCTAACCATCATAAGCAGGTAAATAAAAGGGAAGAAAGACGTGGGTTTGGAAGACATACATCACACTCACCCACATTTATTACAATTATGCCCTCACGTAGAGGGTCCGAATAAATAATAATACAGTCCCAAATGAAAGAATAATACAGTCCAAATAATACAGTCCGAATAATATACAAATTCCTAATTAATTAACAAATTAACTAAGAAAAACTGTAAAGTGGCATGCAAGCCAGGGACTGCCTTGACTCCGCTCCGGATAATGAAATAATGCATGTTTGGGCTGCCTTGCGCGAAAATCTACTGGGATGCCCCAATTAGCCTCTGTTTGTAATGTTTCTCGAAATGTGTGTCAGACTCCGAAAAGTTGCTGATTCTTCATTTTGCTGCAACAGAGAGCAGGAAAGGAGCATAGCAGTGTATTTCACAAATATATGCATGCCTCGATCCTCGTGCCACCAATCACGCATATCGATGCACGATGGCCGAGAAACCGAATTGCACAACTCAATATAGGGTGAATGCATATGAATGCTACAACAAAACCTAACTCCATCATGAATAATCCGGAGTGTCGGTGACTTGAGAATTGAGACCCGTTCCATAACTCGGAGTACGGAACGCAGCTCGTTTCCCGTGCTCGGGCTAACTCCTATCCCGAACATGATGCAATATGCATGATATGCATGAAATGCAGCTAATATGCAATCCTAACATACACAATGTCATGGAATGGCATACACGCAATACGAGGTAATACACAATCGGGCATACACAATGCTATGGATAAAATGGCATACGCAATGCAATAATGGGCTCACACCAACATGAGAGAGCCTCAGCCACACTCACATAGGAGGCCATCAGATGAAAATAAGATACCTCGGCGTATCATGCACGCATAAACCGAGAATGGATCCTCAGCAATCAAATGCCACTCTAATGAGACATGGCAAAGACATGGAATATGATATGCAAACATGCAAAAAAAACAGTGGCAAAATGAGGGGCAAAACAGCCCCGAAATGAGGCGAAATAATACCCGATGCATGAAATGATCCCGAAACATGGATTTCAATGCATAAAATGGCCTACAGCTATACCATACATGCATAATTGATACATGACATGAAAAGGAAGAAGAAAGGAAGCCCCAAAACTCACATTTTTACAGTACAAAACATGGCCAAACAGCAATCACAAGTAGGGCCAAGATGGCATACAAAAATGGCTCCGTAAGGGAGGCTATGAAGCAAGTGGTAGATGCAAAGCCCAAACAGAAAAATACCCTTCTACAAAACTGAAGAGGGACTAAAAATATGAACATTTACAGTGGATGAAATGCCTCAAATCAGTATGAAAACATGCTCAAAATGCAATGCAAGATTAGGGCCAACAAGAGGCTATAACATGAGGCATACAAAGAATCCACCAAACAGCCAAAGAACCTTAATAAGATATGCCAAGAAGGTCAAAATATGGCCATTTTCAGTTCTGATCATGGCCGAAAACAGAAGCTAGATAAGCCTAAAAAAGCATGCAAAAATGAGGGCCAAAGAGGGGTATAACATGAAGTAGGCCAAATATACATCAAACAGCCAAAGACCCTTAATGAGATATTCCAAGAAGGTCAAAATATGGCCATTTTCAGTTCTGATGATGTCCTAAAAATAGAAGAAAGACAAGCCAACAAAGCATGCAAACATGGGGGCCAAAGAGGGGTATGATGGTAAGTACAGCATGGAGGCCCCCAACAGTGTTGAGCCCTTCTGCAATGTTGTAGAGGGACTCAAAATAAGCCAACTCACAGTTTATATCATGCTCAAGAACAGATCACACATAGGCTAGAAATACCATGCAAAATAATGGCATACAAAGAGGTATTGAAGCAAGTACCAAATGGGGGGCTCAAACAGGGTTGAGCCCTTAAAAAAACATGAATAATGGCTCAAAAGAATGACCCTTTCAGTTAGGGTCGGAGCCCAAAACAGTAAGCAAATAGGCTAGAAGAATGGTGCCAAAAATGAGCTAAAAAAAGGGGGAAATGGACTTACCCTTGAAGTCCAAACTTTTGCTTCCTTTTGGCTTGAGAAATGATGCCTCCAAGCTGCTGGAAAGCTCCCCAAGCTGCTGGAAATGGAGTGGTGGTGGTGGTGCTTGGTGGTGATGAAGAAATGAGGTTGGAACTTGAAGGAAATGAGAGAAATGGAGGGAGATATGTGTGTAAGGCTCTTAGGAAATTTTGTCACCCTTCTTCCATGTTGGAGGCTGGTTATATGGATTCAAAAAGGGGAGAAAGAGGAGGAAACAAAAGGGAGGAAAGTTCCTCCAAACTTCCCTCCAAAAATATCCCCCTGGATACAGAATCTGGGGGGGAAACAAAGGTCACATCTGAACTAAACAGGGTGTAAGGAGGAAAACCGGCCAGCTTTTGGGGTTGCAGGTGGCCGGCCGGCCACCCCCCATGGCCGGTCGGCCAAGGGTCAAAAGGCTCAAGAAGGTTTTCTGGCCGGCCACCAGAGAAAGGTGTCCTCCCAGGTCTCCTCATCACAACCCTGTGGTTCAAAATTGGCAACTCTAAAACAAGAGAGAGAATAGGCCACTTTTAGGAGGGGTTCAAAAGGTTCAATTTGAATTACTGGCCGGCCATAGAATTTTAGGATCCTCCCATGTGTGTACAACACAAATATGTGGTTTGGGGTTGAAGAAAATGGCCCTAGGGTGGTCAACATTGGCTCGGAAGTGAGAAAAACGGGCGTCGGAGGGCGCCGAAGGAATATAACTGGTTTTCGAGACAATTGCTGGCCTCCCACCCTTCAGTGACCTTCCTGGTGATAAAACAGAGGTACCTGCCAAAAATGAACGAAAGTCGATGCAAAACGAATGCTCGGGGGCCAAAACACGCAGTTTGAGGTCCCGAAAATAGGCTGTTAAGCACCGAAAGTGGCATTCGACCACGAAGTGGGTCTCTCAGACCTCAGTGTCCCTCAAAAGGGAGTAAATAAGATGTATGCCAAAAACCGTAGGAATCGGAGATGGTTAGACGGTCCCGAACCGAGGCACACGGCCTGACGGCTCAAAGGCAACCGACTCGAAATGGGCAAAATGGCCTACGGCCACGAAATGTAGCCTACAGCCACTGAGAGATGGTCAACAGGACCTCTCCCTCCCTTCAGGAAAAGAAACAGAGAAAACCGATTCTGGTTCGCAAACTGAGACAAGGTACAGAAGAGGGTTCGGAAGTCCGGAGGCAGGGCTCACGGCCGTGACTCTGAGACTTCTGAACGAGCACAATATGTAACATCACCGAGCGCTCAATCGGTGACGTCTGAGTCTTAAGGTCAGTCAAAAATGGGGTGTCTACAGAGTGTTACTCGATGTGTTTAAGTTGTTTACCTTTTGTTTTCCGTTGTTGAGTTGTAGTGCGCTGTGTTCAGTTATAGGCTCAATACCTCGGTCAAGAACTCATCTCTCAATTTCAAAAATAAAATCGTTTTGCGCTCCGAGTGCTATGCCATTCTCCACATCTGTGCAAAACAAGATTTGTTCTTTCGTAAAACCGCAGGGTTCAACTCGGGTCACATGAGAACAGTAAACCCAGGACCTATTTGAAGCTATATGATTCCGGACTGCAAAGCAAAAGCAAAAGAGGAAAATGTCGGGCATCTGAGTTTGTTCCAACTTCAGTAAGTTTCGAGAATACATTCCGTGTGTACCTCTTTAAGTTTTGCCAATGCTCCGAAGTATGAGTGTGCCTCTACCTCAAGCTCAAGATCAAGTCTACTTCAAGCCAAAATGGCAATCAGAAGTGCTCTCCTCGAGTACCGTTTCATGCCAGGTACATCTTGGTTGTGTTTGCAATGAGTTCCTAGGAGACCAACTGCGATGGTGGAAACTAGAGTTCGAATGGCTGATGCCTAGAACGTAAAGGTTCAGGATTTCTGGGACTAAAGTCTGGTTTAAATACCCAGGGGCGTGTCCTCGGCTTGAAATCTGTATGGAAGCCCCATAGGTTGAGATAGCGTGTATGCACCTCAATTTTGGATACTGAACCAACCTAGTCTGTCACCCCGTTGGAGAATAGGAAAAGTTGTGAATATGATCAGGAAGAAAGGCAGCATCCAAAGTGTTCTACGTGAAGAACCCTTGTCAGTATTTCAGAGCCTTTGTACTGCGAGTTGAAGGTAAGTGTTCGAAAAGCACGATGAGAGATCCCCGTCAGAGTAGAGCAGTTCATCGCCAGTCACCCCATGAGGTGCTTTTAAAGCGCCGCTATGCTTGTTTATTGCATCATGCATTGTATTGCATTGTGCCTCTCAAGTTTCTTTCTCATTCATGCACGATATTGTATGTACGGTTCATTCAAAGAAGTTCCATTTGAGATCATTTATTTAGTGCATCAATCACACTTCATTCAGTTAGTGTATTAATCACACTTCATTCAGTTAGTGTATCAATCACACTTCATTTATTTAGTGTATCAATCACACTTCATTCAATTAGTGTATCAATCACACTTCATTCATTCATTTAGTGTATCAATCACACTTCATTCAGTTAGTGTATTAATCACACTTCATTTATTTAGTGTATCAATCACACTTCATTCAGTTAGTGTATCAATCACACTTCATTCATCTTTATTCAGTTAGTGTATCAATCACACTTCATTCATCTAGTGTATCAATCACACTTCTTTCATTTTGTGTATCTATCACGCACATGTTGACTTTTGTGTATCTATTACACTCTCATTCACTTAGTGTATCAATCACACTTCACTCATTTTGTGTATCTATCACACACATTCTCGTTTTCTGTATCACACTTCATTGATTTAGTATATCTATCATACTTTGTTCACTAAGTGCATCTATCACACTTCGTGTTCACCTTTAGTATATCTATCATACCTGTTCACTAAGTGCATCTATCACACTTCGTGTTCACCTTTAGTATATCTATCATACTTGTTCACTAAGTGCATCTATCACACTTTGTGTTTACATTCAGTATATCCATCATACTCTGTTCACTAAATGCATCTATCACACTTCGTGTTCACCTTTAGTATATCTATCATACCTGTTCACTTAGTGCATCTATCACACTTTGTGTTCACATTTTGTGTATCAATCACACATTCACATTTAGTGTATCAATCACACTCTGTTCACTTAGTGCATCTATCACACTTTGTGTTCGCTTTTAGTGTATCAATCGCACTCTATTCACTTAGTGCATCTATCACACTTTGTGTTCACTTTTAGTGTATCAATCACACTATGTTCACATAGTGCATTTATCACACTTTGTGTTCACTTTTAGTGTATCAATCACACTCTGTTCACATAGTGCATCTATCACACTTTGTGTTCACTTTTAGTGAATCAATCACACCCTGTTCACATAGTGCATCTATCACACTTTGTGTTCACACCCTGTTCACATAGTGCATCTATCACACTTTGTGTTCACTTTTAGTGTATCAATCACACTCAGTTCACTTAGTGCATCTATCACACTTTGTGTTTGCTTTTAGTGTATCAATCACACTCTGTTCACATAGTGCATCTATCACACTTTGTGTTCACTTTTAGTGTATCAATCACACTATGTTCACATAGTGCATTTATCACACTTTGTGTTCACTTTTAGTGTATCAATCACACTCTGTTCACATAGTGCATCTATTACACTTTGCGTTCACTTTTTGTATATCCATCATACTTTGCTTCATATAGTGTATCCATCACACTCGCTTTGCTTTGTATATCTATCACACTATGCTCACTTTGTGTATCTATCACACTATGCTCACTTTGTGTATCTATCACGCGTTCACTTTCTGTATCCATCACACACGATTCACTTAGTGTATCTATCACATATTTGCTTAATGTATCCATCACACTTGTTTTGCTTTATGTATCTATCACACTTTGCTTCACTTAGTGTATCAATCACACTTTATTCATATAGTATATCCATCACACTCTCTTCACTTTTGTGTATCTATCGCACATGCTTGCTAAGATTGCATAATTTTCTTACATCATAACTACATGAAATGTAGTTTGATTTGCCATCTTGCTTAAAACTGTCGCATTTATTGTGAATATTTGCTTCATTACAGCTTGCTGCTTCGCATGATCATTGAGTTACGTCCGGCTTTGTGCATATCATTTTGCATCTTGCCCCCTGCCTGCGGGCACATCTTTGTTATCTTGCCTGTTTGTCTAAGTCTTCGGCCTTATCAAAAATGGGTCGTCTCTGGGCTTTGACATTCACTCCCGTCACTTATGACTTTCGAGTTCTGTCAAAGAGGGGCAACTGTAGACACCTTATTTTTGACCGACCATAAGACTCAGACGTCACTGATTGAGCGCTTGGTGATGTTGCATATTGTGCTCGTTCTGAGGTTGCGGAGTCTCGGCTGCGAACATTGCCTCCAAACTTCTGGACTCTTTTGTACCTTGCCTCGGTTTGCGAACCAGGTCCTGTTTTCTCCGTTTTCTCTTCTCGAAGGGAGGTAGAGGTCTCATAGATCATCTCTCAGTGGCCGTAGGCTACGTTTCGTGGTCGTAGGCCATTTTTCCCGTTTGGAGCCCAGTTTCCGGTTTTTCGGAGCCGTCGGCCGTCTGCCTCAGTTCGGAACCACTTAACCACCTCCGTTTGCTCCGGTTTTTGGCATACACCTTATTTCCTCTCTTTTGAGAGACACTGTGGCGCGGGAGACAGCCTTCGTGGTCGAACGCCATTTCCGGTGCCTAACAGCCTGTTTTCGGGACCCCGAACTGCGTGTTTTGGCCCTCGAACCTTCGTTTTGCATCCGTATTGGTCCATTTTTGGCAGGGACCTTATTTTCATTGTTATGAAGGTCGTAGAAGGATGGGAGGCTAGCAATTGTTCTAAAGACCAGCTTTATTCCTTCATCGCTCTTCGTCGCCCGTTTTCCTCGCTAGAAAGCTGGTGTTGACCATTCCCAGGCCACTTTCTTTGGCCCTCAACCACATATTTGTGTTGTACACACCTGGGAGGCCACCAATATGACATGGCCGGCCAGCAATTGTTCCTGACCCTTTTGAACCCCTCTAAAAAGTTGGTTTTCCTCTCTCTTGGGTAATATTTTCTGGTTTTTCTCCACATAGCTGTGTTGTGCACACATGGGAGGCTACTTTTCTGGGGCGGCCGGCCACTAATTGTGATTGAACCTTTTGACCCTGGCCGACCGGCCAGGGGAGGTGGCTGGCCAACCACCTGAACCCTCTGAACCTGGCCGGCCATGACCCTCTCACATGGTTCCTTACAGCTGCACCCTCTGTTTCCCCCCAGATCTTGTATCCGAGGGGGGGTCTTTTGGGGGGGAAATTTGAATTTGATTTTTCCCGCCTTTTCTCCACTCCTCCCTCTATAAAACCAGCCCCCAGCTCCATTTTAGAGGGTTACAAAATTGTTTTGAGCCTTGCATACAATTCTCCCTCTCCCTCTCTTCCAAACCCTTCAAACCCTAAGGTTCTTGCACCCTTTACACTACAACCCATAGCACCACACCTCCACACTCCATTCCATCAACTTGAAGGCCATTTCCAGAGGCTAGGAGCACCATTTCTTGGACCAAAAGCTGTTGAAGACTTAGGCTACAAGAGTAAGTCTCTTTTCCCTCTCTTTTGGCTCTATTTCCCATGCTTTCTTTGCCTTTGTTTCTTGCATTTTCGGGCTCCGACCTGAACTGTAAATAGTCATATTTTGAGTTCATCTCCATGTTTGATCAAGGGTCTTTCTATGTTTGAGGTCTCCTCCTCACCCTTTGTGTTTAAACTCTCTTTTAGGCCTATTTTTGTATGATGTTTTAGGCTTATTTGCGAGCTGTTTTGGACTTGGTCATAAACTGTGAAATACCTTTTTTTGAGCCCTTCTTCAACTTTGTTGAAGGGATATCCTCTGTTTGAGGTCAGTTGCTACCACTTGCCTCTTTATCCCTCTTTTAGGCGTTTTCCTTGCATATTGATTTAGCCTCACTTTTGTTCATTTTCGAGATTTGATGTAAACTATAAAGTGCCTTTTTTTGAGTCCCTCTTCAATTTTGTTGAAGGGATCTTTGCCATTTGAGGCCAGCTGCTGTCCCTTATCTCTATTCTCTCTTTTAGGGCCATTTTTGCATGATAGATTAGCCCTATTTATGTTCATTTTTGAGACTTTTTATAAACTAGAAAAAGGATTTTTTTGACATCATATTCATGTTTTATTAAGGGCATTTTCTTATTTGAGGTCACATGCTTCCTTGAATGCTTGATTGTCCCTTGTTTTGAGCCTTACACCTAAGCTCCAATTGCATGCTTTGTTTGGCCTTCTAGCCACTGAAATCCAGTGAATTTTCAGTGGCTGGAACACTGTTTTGAGCCTCCAAATCAAAGGGGGGTGATCCCTTCTCACCTTGACTTGTTTGATGGTCATTTTGGCCTTCCAAAGGGACCCCTCTTTGCATGCTTCTTAGCCACTTTTCAGGCCCAATTTGGTGAGTTTTGGGACTACCATATTTGATTTCCAGAGTTTTTTTGGTCATGCTTCATGTCTATCTTGTATGTGCCTAATAACTCCTTGCATGACCCTCTAAAGGAGCTCCTCATTTTTGCACATGTTGGCTGCATTCCAGTGATTATTTGGTCATATTTCCACATGTTTTGTTCATTGATTTTTGCTAGTATGGTGAGATTCCATGTGCTTCATATACTTGCCTTGTAAATCATGTTTGCTAGTCAAAATTGCATGCTACTTTAGCCCATCTTGCTAGCACCTTTTGGCCATGCTTTGAACTAAGAAAGTTCATGTTTTGGGACTGCGTTGACTCTGTCTTCATGCTTCATGATCAAATAATGCATGCTTTGTATAGCTATAGGTCATTGCGTATGCCTAGTTTTGAGTTTCGGGGTTCATCTCATGCATCGGGAGCCATATTGCCATGTTTCGGGGCTGTTTAGCATCATATTTTAGTGCTGAAATTTGCATGTTCGTATGCCATATTTCATGCCTTGCCATGCTTTGGTAGAGTGGCATTCGTGCCTTAGGGTCGGTCCTCGGTTTGCATGCATATGTGCACGCATCTCGAGTGTCTCATTTTCATCTTATGGCCACTGATGTGAGTGTGGCTGAGGTCCACTCATGTTAGCATAAGTCCATCGTGCATTGCATATGCCATTTCGATTCATAGCATTGCGTATGTTAGGTTGTATGTTAGAGCATTGTGTATGTCATGTTACATCGTACATTGTGTATGCCATTTCATAGCATTGTATATGTTATGATGTATATTAGTTGCATAATTCATGCCATCTCATGTGCATTGTGTTTGGGATAGGAGTTAGCCCGAGCACGGGAAATAAGGGACGTTTCGTACTCCGAGTGACGGAACGTGTCTCAATTCCCGGTCACCGACACTCCGGATTAACCATGATGAAGTCTCAGTCTTGTTGTGTTTATGTGTGCATTCAGTTCATATTGAGTTGTGCAGTTCGACTCCTCGACCATCATGCATCGAGATGCGTGATTGGTGGCATGAGGATCGAGGACTACACTTCCTGAAGAGTAGTCAAGCATGCATATTTGAAAATATATTGCCATGTCCCTTTCCTGCTCTCTGTTGCAGCAAATCAGAAACCGGCAACCTCTTGGGACTTCGTGCAATATTCCGGGTTTAATCATAAACAGAGGCTAATCGGGGCATCGCGATGGATTTCCGTGCCAAGCAACCCGAACATGCATCATTCATCATCCGGAGCAGAGTCGAGGCAGTCCCTAGCTTGCATGCTAATTTACTGCTTTCCTAAATTAATTTGTTAATTAATTAGGATTTTGTACTTATTCGGACTGTAATTATTCATTTGGGACTATATATTATTTATTCGGACCCTCCGCGTGAGGGCAATGTTGTAATAAGTGTGCGTGCATGTGATGTATGTCTTCCAACGCCACGTTTTTCTCCCTTTTATTTACCAGCTTATGTTGGTTAGATTAGGGCATGTTTCAATTAGCATACAGTATGATAGCATGTTTGCATTCATTCATCTGTTTTGCATGCACCAGGCTTGCCGCATCACACTTACTGCATTGTATTTCAATTCCGAGTTGAATACATGTTAGTTGTACCATTCCATATGCCCTGTTTGGAATAGCCGAGCCTATCTTAGTTGCATTTTTGCATGTGTTGCATTAGGCATTTCTGTACAATTAGGATCATGCATGGATTTCTAATTAGCTTCTGTTTTGGCTTGGAGTACTCGGTAAGTTTTTATGCTTTAGCATCCTTGCATGTGTGTGAGTGACTACCATGATAGCATGCTTACCATGAGGCTATTTGCTTATGTGATATAACTGCCTGAATGCCTATGAGTGAAGGTTGGGTTATTTGGATTGGGACAAATCATCAACTGTGAGTTTCAAGCCCACTAGATAGTGGCAAAACCATCTTTTTTAAGCCCACCTGAGGGTGGCAAAATCTGCATTTTAAGCCTACCTGCGGGTAGCAAACCAACTTTCAAAAAAAACAAACATGAAATGGTTTGTTCCAATTCGGGTGATCCAGTCTATACTTGTATGCTGTGCGCATCACATAGTAAATCTAGGCTAATAACCGGAATAAGAACATAATGTTTTCAAAACTAGATATCATAGTTAGTAGAGGCTGATCTTTGATCGGGCGAGCGGGGGTGCTCACGAAGTGACCTTCCCCAATCGTACCCAAGTTCCCGAGCCGAGGCAACTTTGGTGATGACGGACACGTGGCCTTAGGCAACGAGTCAGGGTTTCCTAAATTTTTCAAAATAAAATATTTAGGTGGCGACTCTGTATCTGGAAAAGCAGTCTATGTTTGGCACTTCTTTTCTAAAAATCTGTTTTCTCAAAACGATTTGCCAAATTTGGACTATTTGGTTCAGATTACGAACCGTGACAATTTGAGCCCTGAACTGTAGTGAGCCCAAAATGAACAGAACGGGGGACTCATCCCTCCCGAGGCGTTCGGGGACGTCTACAGACGCCAGTCGTGAACCAGAGAGGACGAATTAGCGAACCAGAAAAAACCACGATCAGAGACAGTCGTGAGTCAGAGAAAAGAAGTCATGAACAGATGAGGAATCGAAGCACAACTACCACATAAAACAGATCGGTTGACTAGAAAGAAGAGGCGAACCACATCAGAAGGGAGTCCTTCGGCGAGAGAGACCCATATGACCTACGAAGCAAGGAGCTTCAATCAATCGTGAACCGGAGAGGGAAACGACGAACCAGAAATAAGAGGTTAGGGTTTCGAACACAACTCTGATACCATGTAAGAATTTTAAAAAATTTCTGTATATTCAATTCTATTTACTGAACAAAGAATACATCACTTATATAGAACACTAAATCCTAATCTTAAACGAATACATCACTGATATAGAATTCTAATAGATATAGAACACTAATCCTAAATAGGAAATAAAAATAAACCTAAACCAATCCTAAATAGGAAACAATAAGAATAAACATAAACCAATTCTAAATAAGAAACAATATTCACATAATATATATACTAATATTATTCTCATACCAATATGTTCTGGCACCAAAGAAAGAACAGTTTATTGACTAACTATACTGGTTGGTTTGATTCTGGGGTCCTTTTCTCTGCTTTTAAAATTTTTCTTTGGTCAGCAAATGAAACAAAAACAGTGGTTATGGAAATAAACCATGACATAAGTTTTTTCATTATTCTATTATGTTAGTTTTAAGCAAAGTGGTGACTTTTTTAAATCCTCTGTAGGACAGTTTAGGATCCAAGTCTAGGACATCTCAACTGATTTCCTGCCAATATTTATTCTGTTGTAGCATTTGGTGACATGGATGCTTGAATACAATGCAATCAAAAGTTGCATCTTCTATATGAATGTTCTTGGCAGTTTGTTATCCTAATTATCATTTTCTTGAGTAAGATTTTCTGAATATATACTTGCATTTTTCAGAGTTACCATGGAGTAGTTTTGTCTGTATCAATTGTTAAATCGATTCCTTGATGGAAACTTTTTGAATCAAAATGATATATATATATACACTCGATAACTGCTTGGGAGGCATCGTCACATTTCTTCCCCCTTTATTTTTTGTTTTTCATGTAAATTTACCATTGAGTAGTTCATGCTTTAATGATTAAAATGGAGTATTAGTCAAGTTGGTATATACCCAACATACCCAATGCGTTGTTCTAGTTCATAAAAGAGATACCATTGAGTAGTTCATGCTTTTTTTTTTTTTTGGATACATGGGAAATAAAGTAGTTCATGCTTTTACCATTTAGTTTTGTCTGTATCAATTATTTTTGTAGTAGAAGAAAATTTTGAGTACATGTTTTGTATATCCGATACGTATGCAAATATATCATACATTGGTAAGTATCCAGTATAGATACGATTTATTTGTCGAATTATCCATACTTTATAGTCTCAAGATAATTCTAAATGAGAGTTTTTATAGTTTTTATTATTATTATTATTTTTTTTTTTTGCAAAGTGTATATTATTTTAATTTTAATTTTTTCATTATTGAGATACAAAAATTATTTATTAAATATTTAAATTTATTTTTTTATATTTGTGAGGCAAATTGATTTTTTAGGTATAGTTTGGAAGATAAAATGAGATTCCAAATGAATTTTGGTGTCACGTCAGCACATTTCGTCCAATTTGTAGACTGAATGTGACAGTAGGTGCTAAATTAATCAAAATTTTGAAAGTTTGAGAGTAAAATTGATATTAATTGAAGTGTGGGGATCAAGTTGAAAAACTTGTGAAAGTTGAAGGGGTAAAATAATATTTTTTTCTAATTTACGAGTAATTTCTGAATTTATAAGAGTGGATTTATAGTTTATAGTATTATTCAAAATAATTCCTTACACCCTAGTTAAATATATATATATATTATAATTTTTTCCTTATTCAAAATTACCAAAAAGTTTCAAATCCTAAAAACCTAATTTTTTCCTTACACACACACCTTCACCACCACCTTCACCTGCCGACGCCACCTGTCGGACCCTCCTCTTTTTCCTCCTTCTTTTCCAAATCTAAAACGCGGGGTCTCTCTCTCTCTCTCTCTCTCTCTCTCTCTCTCTCTCTCTCTCAAGTTTTGTCCCAATTCTTAAAGAATGTTATGAATTGAACTAAATTTACAATTGGAATTATAAGACCACAAACACAATTTGCCCTGTTTTTGTTTCACTAATATGATCATTGGGAAACTGCGAAAGAGTATCCTCCTATGACAACGATCATGCAACATTATAGGCATTCTGTAAAATTTTAGATTGTACCTTGAAGTGATGTTATTTGTCTATTAAATACGTGCACGAAAGGAGATGAATACAGGTTTAGGACAATGACTTATTGTGCTTATCATCAATGTCACTGATTATTACCTTCCCTGCTTTCTGTTAATTGATTTCTTGATATTTTTATGAGCAAGTGAATTTTATGTTTATATATATGTTTTAAAGTCTCTAAATCCCCACAGCCTAACCTCTTCCTATTTTTCCAATATAGACATATGGCTCAATATATACTGCTAGTTTTATTAATCGTTGTTATTAAGGTCTCGTTTGATAATATCTCTTTTTTGTCTAAAGTCAAAAAGTTATTTAAAAAATAAAAAAGCTAACAACTTATATTAAAAAGTCAAAAATTTCCTTTTCTTTTTACTTTTTTGCACATTTTTTCTTAAAAAATTAAAATGTCATCCCAAAATATTAATTTTTTTTATGTTATATTTTAGTCAAAAAGTCAAAAAATTACTAAAAAAATATGTTCCCAAACGATTTTGAAGTAATTACTACCATTCTTTGTCTAAGAGATGATTAGCCAGTTATCACTATAATATATAAAAGTTTTAGAAACTATTTTTTTTTTTTTCTTCTTTGGAAGTATAAATTTTATTGCAAAAAATATTTAAGCACTAATTTCAGCTGTCGCGAGAATAGTCGTTAAAAGGTCATCTCCAAAAGTCAAAAAATGAGCTTTTAGGGACCAAATTTTGAAAATGTCGCTAATAAATACACTTTTAGAGACACAATACCTTAATCCCAAAAAGGTTTATTTTTTTAGACAAAACTTTTGGTCCCAAAAAGTTTGTAATTTATCACTAAATGTCTAATTTTGTCATTAAAAATAAAATAATAACATTTTTGACAACAAAAAAATTTTTATCATTAAAAAGTGATTTGTTTCTAAATTTTTGTTTCTAAAATCTTAATTTCTTGTCGTGTATAAACCACTAATAGTCATTTCACTTTTATATAATAATTCAGGGAAATACTATGGTATGTGTATCATATGTACCTTATAACTATAAAAGAAAAAAACATAACCCCATACTTGAGTCAAAAAAAAAAAAAAAAGTTATAACCAAACACAAATAGATCATAACTAAATATTTTAAAATAGTGTCATAATTAAAAAAGAAAATTAATCATAATTAAAGAAGAAAATGACGTAATTAAAATATATATAAGATGAGAAGGTGTATAGTACTCCAATAATTCATTGATAAAAGCTGGCAAAGAAGAATTGATCACATTCTTTACCTAAAGCAGTAGTTAGAATTTCAAAGTTTGTTGACTTGAATTAATTGAGTAAAAACCCCAGCAACCAAACTTCACTTTGAAAATTTTAAAGATACTTGTAATTATATGTGAGAAATTTGGAGTCATTTGGCAAATTTTGGCTTACAACTTTAAAAAAAAAAAACAAAAACAAAAACAAAAAACAAAAAAAGGGGAATGAATTTATGAAAATAATTTCAAAATGAATGTTTTAGTGATATCTCAACCAATGCTGATAAAAATAAAAATAAAAAGAAGGAAAGATATCTCAACCAATCCTTTTATTTGTTTTGGTTATAAGCAATTCCCAGCGAAAGGAATTCATTCCTTCAAGAGAAAATTGTACAGATTCTATTGAACTTTAAAGTCGATCATCTTTTATTGTTCTGTCATAATTTCAAAGTTGCCCTACTATATAGGATTTACTTTTGTCGATAAAAAAAATAAATAAAAAAATAAAAAGGATTTTCTTTTGAAGAATTGTGCAAGACAAGCTTTTGCTTTTATGTTTTGAGTCTTTCTATATTGGAGAAACATTAACGACACGAAATGCATAAGAGGGTAATTGGCTAAGCCACGCAGCCTCTCACAAAAATTTCTTTGATTAGTGCTAAGTAACCGTACTTTTTTTAACCCCCACCTAAAACATTTACATTTTTTATTTTGCGCACACAGCTTGAACTTAAACTTACACTGAAGTATTAGAGTCTAAATTGATTGAGCTTAGAGGATGGTGGATAAGCCAATCATATAAAATTATGAATAAATTAATTAATTACCCAATTTTAGCTTTTGTTCGAATTAATAACCATAAAGCAATCACACGATAACATATTATTTTTACGTGAAAAACCTAAAAGCAAAAAAATTATTGTCCCAACACTCAAATCATATTGGCTATAAACATAGACGATAAGACTTTACAAATGTTTACCTAAGTTTGTCGAACTCTGATGACTAGTAGACGCTCCATGAGTACGGTTTGTCTCAGTCAACCTTCTTGATCTTTTGAACGCCAAGGGGTGAGTTATGCTGTTTCTGACTTGGTGTTTAGGATCAAAGCTATTAGGGTTTGCTAGTTGCTTGTTTTGATTGTTTCTTGGGTTGCTGGTAGTTGTTGTTTTGTTTTTTGTTTTGTTGATATCTCCTCAGCCTTGTTGGTGTAGGTGCCGCATATGATTAGGTGAGTCTTTCTATGCCAACCTAGTTGGGATAAAGGGTCTTCACTCTGATACTTATAGCACCTACTTGGTTTTTATCTTTATTGATGTATAATGTAAGGATTTGTTCGTGATTCTTATTCAATGAAGTTTCATTTTGCCGATAAAAAAAAAAAAAAAAGAAAGATGTGCCACGCCTTGATTTCTGTTCTTCAACAACTCTAATTGCCCAACCAATTTTGAGTGTAGAACACAATAATGTAGAGATATGCAGCGTTTTGAGGGTTTTTAAAAAGTATCTCAAGAAAATTCTCTCACCAAGATCAGAATTATCACTCATAATTGATCTAGAGATTTTAGAATTTTAGCTATGTAAAATAATGTATGGTATGTTGAAAAACAAGTTGAGATGTATTTAGAATAAAAATTTAAAACTAAATTAGAAGAGGTTTTGTGGAAAATGGGACAAGAATGATCGATCGCCACTTGATCGCTGTCTTTCAAGTGTGCTCAAACTTGCAAACGTCGATCATTGCATATTGGAATTCTTTTATTCAGAAGTGATCACTCACATATTTCCAATCAATCATTTCTCTTTGGAAAAATGGTTTGAGAACGATGAGCTTAAATATGTGTTCTCTCTTAGATTCGAGTGCTCTTTTTCTCTATTCTCTCTCTATATAGTGCTTGCTTCAAAGTTAACTTAAAGATGACTTTTATGTGGTTTAATGCATGGATAATAATTTGTCTCTTATTGTTTTTGTTGTTTCGGACAATAAATTTATTGGTAGATAATAAAATTTTCGTTTGCAAGCAGTGAAATTTCACTACTTTTTATACAAAAATTTCAAAATTGATGGCTAAAAACGGTTGAATTAATGGATACTAAAAACGGTTGAATTAATGGATAATAATTTCAAGTTGGAGAAAAAATGATTTTATATAGGTTTCACTTTATTTTCATTGTGGATAAATATTTTGTGATTTGCTAGGTAGTAATGTAATGATCGGGAGAATTTTTAAAACGGGTTGTGGGTGTTGGTCTCTAAAGGGTAGGAATCGCTAGAAAATGGTACTGGGAGTCGTTAGAAAGTGATAGTCGGAGATTCTCACTAGAAAGTTTTCATTGAAAAGTCGTAGACGACCACCAAAAAATAATCGTCAGAAAATGATTGGTAACGGCCAGAAGTAGTTGTGTAAGGTGGCGAGTAAAGAGACTAATGAAATTTTACTTAATAGTTGTTTGAAAGTTGATTATTTTAGTTGAAATGATTATGGATTATATGTGATATTTTGTTTTATTGACTATTTTAGTCTATTTTGTTTTTATTGGCTATTTTAGTCCAAATAGTCCTTCCTAAACAGGGCCTTAAAAGAATTTTTTTTGCATATTTTGGTCATATTGTGACATTTGTCCATGATGAGTACCAAAATCGTAATAATAATAATAATAATAATAATAATAATAATAATAAAAAATTGACTAGCCTTTACATAAGAAAATTTGAAATTTAGGAAATTAGGGTTGGATTTGTGGAATTGACTAGCCTTTTTTTTTTTTCCCCTTCTTCTATGAAGAATGAATTTCATCTATTTGTCAGGGGAAAAAAAGGTCTAGTCTCTAAGAATGGGAAATTAGGGGTTTTTTTGGGGTGGGAAACCATCACCAACCATAAATATGATTCCAATGGTTGGGAATTGGGATGGTTATAAAACCCAAAGTAGTTAAAAAGACAAACTCACACGTAAAAGCTTACACTAAAATTTCCTTCTTTTATCTCACAAGAGAAGTGACGAAGCAATGGAGTAAAAAGGAATCAAAGCCTCAATTTTAATTCCCACTTTTTTTCTTTTTTTCTTTCCCTTTTCTCCAGCTCAAGGTCCCTACCCTACTTCCACAATAAAGAAACAAATCTCTCTCTCTCTCTCTCTCTCTCTCTCTGAGTCGTATGTAGGGGTGTGCGCGGTGCGGGTCGGTGCGGTTTGAGAGAAAAATAGAAACCGTATGGCGGGTGGCGGATTGATAAAAGTGTCACTAGAATTTGCCATTTTCCTTATCAAAAACCGGCGGTTTGGTTGGCAAATAATGGTGGATTTGCCTTGGCGGTTCGGGCGGATTGGCGGTTTATAAAAAATGTAATGCAAATTACAAAACTTAAATCAAAGAGTAAAAAAAAGACGAGAGATACCGTGATGTTAAGCATCTTACGAAACTTTCTTCTGATGCAGCAAGTGTAGCAACAACATGATAATATCAACGACTATACCATCAGTTCATTACAAGCATCTGTGGAAGCTACAATGATCAAATATAATACATAAAATTAATATCATTCAGAGTTTACAATATATTGAAAATGTTTACTGTTGAAAAATATTTAGATTGAAAAGTGAGCTGATGCAAGTTTGCAACATGGCCAAAAAAAAAAAAAAAAAAAAAAGATTGAAAAGTGAATTGGAATCAAATTTTATTTTGGATTACTGACATCTTGAATTCCCCTCGAGCAATAATGTAATACTATATTCTAAGGTATAGAACAACAAGCAAACTTAAGTAAAAAAGAATTTTTAGAATATTATAAAACATGATTTAATAGCGGTGCGGGTCGGTGCGGTTTGGAAGAAAAATAGAAATCGGCGGATTGATAAAAGTGTCACTAGAATTTGCCATTTTTCTTACCAAAAACCGGCGGTTCGATTGACAAATAATAACGAATTTGCCTTAGCGGTGCGGCTCGGTGCGGTTTTGGCGGTTTCGACGGTTTCGGCGGTATTATGCACACCCCTAGTCGTATGACTGTCACTTTCTCACATATACTCCACACAAACAAGCAAAACATCTATTCATTTCTCACCCCCCCCCCCCACCCTCTCTCTCTCTCTCTCTCTGTCTTTCTCTCTATTTTGTACAAACTAATCCCTAAATTGTTGAACTCTATGTCTATCCGAAGAAAACCCAGAAATCTAACGAGGGGATTCATTACAACATCATATCAGAACTTGTCAACAAAATTGTGTATATATATCTGATCAGTGAGATAAAAAGAAGAAGTGGGAAAGGAGAACAACAATGGAGCTGTTTCCAGCACAACCTGATTTATCTCTTCAAATTAGCCTTCCAAATCCAAATCCAAACACCAAAACCACCTCAGGTTGGAGTTGGAGGAGATCAGATGAAGAAGCCATGAAAGCCGGTATCAATACTGCTTTCAAGCTCTCTTCCTCCCTGGCTAACCCAGATGCCGTGGAACCCAACTCTTCCTCCAGCGATCCTTTTCCTCCTCCTCCTCCTCATCTTTTTTATGGCAGAAAAAATGGAAGTCTTTTGCCTCCCAATCAATTGTACAGCCAACAACAACAACAACAACTTGTTCATCATCATTACCATCATCAACAACAACAAGGGTTTCACAACCAACGAGAATTTGATTATTTAAGACCCATAAGGGGCATTCCAGTCTATCATCATCATCATCAAAACCCTCCTTCCTTATTAGATTCTTCACCATCTACAATAACTACCACTCCAACAACATTCTTGCATTCCACCACCACCACCAACAACAACATTGCAAAATCACAAATTTTATCAAGATTTCCGGCAAAGCGAAGAGTAAGAGCTCCCAGAATGCGGTGGACTACAACCCTACATGCCCGCTTCGTCTACGCCGTTGAACTTCTTGGTGGCCATGAAAGTATATAATCTATTGCACTTTAATTGTTTTCTTTTTTTCTTATTTATTTTGACCACCCTTAATGGTTCATCAAATTGAAAATTTCACAAAAGCAAAATAGATGCTTCTTATGTTTTTTTTTTTTGTCTTAATAAATAAATAAAATTCTTACACAATTCTTGTGCTGTTTAGGAGCTACACCCAAGTCAGTTCTTGAGCTCATGGATGTCAAGGATCTCACCTTAGCTCACGTGAAATCTCATTTGCAGGTACATACATACATGATTAATCTATTTTAATCTTTTCTAGTATGCAAAAACAAATTTAAAATAAAAAAAATGAAAAAAAAGGAATTTCTCGGAATTATGTTGGTGCAGCTTTTAAAGGGGTTTCTTTAGATGAACTTTTGTGTTTGTGTTGAGTTGGGTAGTGTTGCACATCCCAATGTTCTTTGTAAAAGATCTCTGAAAACCTTCGGCCTCATTTACTCTTTCTTTATTTTTAATTTAACTAGATCTGATAGGTCTAAGAGACTCTGAGACACAAATCTCAGCTTTTTGCAAGGGGTAAGGAACCACCCAATAATCACCTTGCTTGTTTTTATTTTTAAAAAAATTTTATTTTTTTATTTTTACTAAATTTTTTTAATATTTTAAATAATTTTTTTTTTATTTTTTAGACACACCTAACATAAATACACTTAAAAAATAAAAAAATTATAAATTTTTTTTAAAAATTCACGAAATACAAAAAATATTAAAAAAAATTATAAACATTCAGTACATTTTTTTATATTTTTATGTATTTATTAATTTTTTAAAATATTTTTTCATAATTTTTTTACTTTTTAGATATATCTAAAGAAGGTGCATCTAAAAAAGTAAAAAAATGTTTAAAATTTAAAAAAATATTCACTAAAAAAAAAACACGAAAATCAAAAAAGTCAATTTTCAAAAAATTTAATCCAAAAAACTCAAACCAAACACACTGATTAGTATAAAAAAAAAAAAAAAACTAAGAGAATGGTTTTTCATTTTTCTAAAACTTGATTTTATTTTATTTTTATTATTAAAAAAAATGGTTTTGTCTTTGTATTTTTGTTGTATTCAGAGAGCAATATGCTTTACCATGTACCTTCAAAAAATGCAATAAGATAGTAGACAAAAGTGTACCATATGTGCTATCATTTCACAATGATTTCTTCATTATTGTGCTTTCCCAACCATAAGCTTTGACTATGATAAATTACATTAATCATTGCACAAAACCATCATTTTATTTCAGGGAAATTATTTGCCAGAATTTTTTTAAATTAATTACAAAATAATGAAAAAAAATATAATTTTATTTTTAATATTTATTGTTAATTTGAAAAACTTTTAAAACACTCACTGAGGTGAAATGTCTCTTTTATTTTATACATTTATGCATTCATATTAATGTGATAAATTACTTAGATATACATATAAATTTTCAATTTTATCCACAGCGTGTGCAGCTACACCATATCAGCAGGCTTAATCGGCAAAAATATATATTTCAAATAATATAATAAATTTGTTTGGTATAGGTTTTTTATTTTTAATTAAAAATTATTAATCAGACATGGAGTAATACTTTAAGGCAGCTCGTGCTCCTTTTGACGACCATGTCACAATGGCAACAATTTATTTCATATGGTTTCTTTAAATTAAAAGTTATTAATCAGGCACTTTTCTCCTTACTTCTCATTAATCAGTCTTTTTAACATACTTAAGCTATTTTGTCTCATAATTTGTACGTAGAAGTCAAACACTCACAAATTTTTAAAATTAAAATAAAAAATTATGAACAATTTGACATGGGATTATTGTGATTTACTTTTGTTACAGATGTATCGTACAATAAAGACTACAGATAGACCTGCAACATCTTCAGGTAAATACTACCCATTTTAATATTTTCTTCTTCTAATATTTGTTTTACTTTAATATCTTTTCTTTTTCTTTAACTATCATTAAGTTAACTGAGATTTACAACTATTTTAATAATGTTTTTCTGTCTTTTTCATCTTTCCTTTTCTTTTTTAATATAGGCCAATCAGATGGATTAGGAAGTGATTTGGGTGGAGATCAGAATTCTGAAAACATTTTTAGCCCATCAAAAACTGGGTTATCAATTAAAAAAGGAAGGTCAGTTATGGAACAAGATCAGGATTACAGTGGCCTTTGGAGCAATTTGTCATGCTACTTTCTAAATTAGTTTCTAATTTTATTCTTATTCTTGCACAATATTGATCCTGTTTAATTAATCGATATGGAAGTTTTCATACTCATCTACAATGAAAGTACTTACACTAGTTTTATTAGTAGGATTGAGATGAAAATAGAAGTACATTTAGAATTTTGTGTATATATTTGAAAAATATGCACATGCACAAGTAAAATATCAAGATTTCTTTTCTTTCTTTCTTTCTTTTTTTTTTTCCTTTTTCTCTCTCTTGTTTATTTATTTGTTTATTTTATTATTTATTTTTGAACAAAAGTATTACAGAAAGAAGGGAAAATAATTAAGCACAAATCCCAGTGTAATATAGGTTGCGATTGACCTCCATTGAAGTCTTGTATCTTATCCAAGATAGAGGTTTCTTAGAACTTTAATACATATAGGAGTCTAATTAATTTGTGCATTAAATTATAAAATAAGTTTTTTAATTAGTCAATAAATGGTGGACAAGTAAACTTAAGAAATTGGTTCTTATGATAGGATGTAGTAGTGGATGCTGTTGTAGGTAGGATTCTGCATGTCATAACTGTTTTGGTTTAAGGCTTAATGATTGATGTGGTTGTGGGAGGCGTGGTGCCTGTTGTAAGTTCTTTGTTGTATGCATAGCTATTGGTTGAATTCTTGTCAACCATGGCTTCTGGTTGATGCTGCATATGATTAGGAAATCCTTTCGTGCCAACTTAGTTGTGATGATAGGTTTTGTTGTGATGCTTATAACATCTTCCAGTTTTGTATTCTCTTTATTGATGTATGATGTATGGCTATTGCCTTGATTCTTATTAATAAAGATTATTTTTGCTGATAACAAAAGAAGTAAACTTAAGATTTGGTACCTGACTTTTATTTTAACTAGTTAGCAATTACTTTATAAAATACGGTATTACATAACTTATGCTTGTTTTGGCAATAGGTTATAATATGTTATAATAGAAAAAGCATGTTAGTAATATGGCATGTCAAGTTAAATAATAAAAAAAAAAATGAAGTTAAATTATCAACAAAAGCCCTTGTCGTCGTCTTGTGGAAATAACTCAACTGAAACAGTATTTCTAAACTTTGAAGTATTGATAAAGATGAATAAAATTCAACTAATTAGGCCTAATCTAATTGATTATTATGACTCTTCTAATGGTTTAATTTTAAGGGGGAGATCATGTGTTCAACTCTTCTTAAGAGTGAATTATATTAAGGGCGAGATCATGGTTTCTCGCCAACTCTAGGGTGCTAGCAAATGATAGGATGATCTTTTTAGTGTCAACCTAGTTTGGATGATTTAACTCCTTGTGATGCCTTTGCATTCCCCTTTCCTTTTTTGATATAATGTGTTTTGCACTTTGTACTTCATTCTTACATTAATAAAGTTTGTTTCTTTTGTTGATAAAAAAAAAAAAAAAAAGAGTGAATTATATTAGGTGGCAACTACTTGATGCTTTGCAAGCGGACTTTTGCCAATCCAAAAAATAAAAAATAAAAAAAAATTAATGAATAAAATTCTCTGGTATCTTTATGATATATGACCTTGGAACTAAACACATAAGTGATAGTTTGTTGTTTTTCTTCTTACAATTCTTTAGTCATCTAACATGTAACTTAAACTCACATCCAATAAAGACACAAGACCTACATTTATACACAAAATATAGGTCTCAATTCCTCCTATAAACTACGATAAGGAAGAGTGCAACCTTAATTATTTAACCTAGCTAGATATCACTTTGGTCACCACAGTCAATACAAACGGGTAAGGTTGATCAATGATGACTTGGTCGTCACAAAGTTTAAATTAAGGAAACATCATCTCTACATACGTGATGAGGTTACAGACCATTGACCCTCTCCAAACCCTGCAGTTGTGGGAGTCTTGTGCACTGAGCTAGTATGAAATCAAAAACAGTGAAATGATATATCATTTTTTTTTTTTGGTTGGTGCTGTTTGTCAAAGATAAGGTGAAGATCGAAACTTGCATTATTGAATGATAATTTTTTTTTCAAAAAAAAGCCTTGTAGTCATGTGGGAACAATGCACTCATAAAAATTCCAAGGAGTGGATCCCACAAAGGAAAAAAATGGCACCTGAAGGAGTTCTTTATGTCACAAGGATTTTGTGGGGTACATTAATAGTAAGGAAAAAGAAAATCTTGGTTTCAAACCCAATATTTCATTTGAAACTTCCTTCTTGTTTCTTGTTATGGATGTTGAGCTACCACATGGGATGAGGGGATGTGGATGGAGATGGGGATGGCAATGGCAATGAATGATACTGATTTAGGTTCTTATTTCAACCATCACTCATTGGAATTAAAAGCAAAGAGATGTGAATAATTTAGCAGCAGTAAAAAGTGAGGTTTCATGCAAACATTTCATTTACAAAACATATTATATATATAATATATGGCTCCCACTGACAGGTAAGATTGTCTTCCTTTGTCGATTTGCTATATATATATATACAGGAGGGACGCTTGGTTGCATGGAAAACCAATTGGGGACATCAAAGGACGCACAACCCCTTTTGAGGTAACTACTTCTTCATAATCATCTCTTCTAACAACTTGTTTGGATATGCTTTTTGCTTTTGATGGCTTCCAAAAACAGTGTGTTGATGAGTATTCAAGTTCAATAATTGCACTGCACTCCAATTTTAGTATAAGCCATATAATCTAATAGCACAAATATATATATATATATATTGAATGGCTTCAAGTGTTTGATTCGGTTGAATGAAGGCTGAAATGAAATGGTTATTCCGTCAAAATGTCTATTGCTTGTTTGGTTTACTAAAAAGCCATGGAATGTCCATTGCTATTAGAATATTAGAATGGGAATGACTATTCCTACCTCATGCCAGGCCTACTTCAATTTCCATTTTATTTCTATCAAAATTTATTCCAACGAACTAAACGCAACAGTGACCAATCTTGTTTTGTAGCAATAATTAAGTTCCCCTAGCATTTCTTGGTCTATTCAAACAACATTGAGATGTTCCTTTCGAATGAAGGAAATAGGATCAAAAGGAATATGAAAGAAAGAATTACAAAGCAGTACTAATTTCTTTGTCAAGAAAAACTACAAGTCTACAACATCAAAAGGAGAGAAAGTGAATAGCCTTTCAAACAATAGTTGAGTCTTTTATATATATTATTATCCGAAGAGAAATCAGTTCACGGGCACAAATATCAAATGGCTTTAGTCAATTTGCTTAATAATTTTTTGGAGCAGTATATAGTTATGCCCCTAAATGAACTTTAATTTCCATTGTAATTGTTTTCTGTGAGACGTGAAATCCAGAATTTAAGAGTCTTTCTTTTTGGCTGATCACAAAAAAAATAAATAAATAAATAAAATTGTGGATGGCATTTTCATAAAATGAAAATGGTTGAACTGTCTAAAACTTTTCATTATAAAGTTTTTAGTAACTGTATATTTGTAAAAACTAAATTCAGCATATTGCTTAAAACTACCAAACTTCATTCTCCTAACTCGTGTTTTTGCTTGATTTCTAAGTAATTATATTCATAATACAATTAAACTGTCAGCATTTGAAACCAACTAGGCTTAACTTAGTTGGCCACCATGCATTCTTTAGGGTTTAGTCTCAAGGGTCATGGGTTAAGGGAGTGCAAGTGCTTAAGCATTTTGCCAATGCCAAGAGTGGGAAAAAAAACTGTCGGCATTTGAAATTACTTGGATGACTACAGCTTTTATGCAGAACTATCCCATTCAAGTATGTATGTTATGGTCACATGCATGCAGTGCCCAAACGACAAAAAGTAAATAAATAAATAAAATAAAGTAATTGTATAATGAATTGAACTTAGCCAGGGTGCGCTTTTTTTTTAAAAAAAAAAATCAGTAATGATATACAAATATATATATAGATATATATTTTGTATATATAATATTATGTTTGTATCGCGATAGTAAGACTTATCATTTTATCATCAGAAATAATTCATCTCTCTAATTTGAGAAGTCTAAACAGAGTTCTAATAACTTGACAATTAAAAATAAATAAATAAAACACAAACATCAAGACTTACACATTATTAAAGCTTTCTAGAGCTCTTCTTTTAAAGTTCTCAATCTTTATATATATATATATATATATAATGAAGTGATGATGACATAAGATCATTTTGTATATTTAGGCCTTGTTTGGGAAGACTAAATAAGTGTACTTTTTGTCTTTTTGGACAAAAAAATTGAGGTTGAAAATATGGATGTTTGGGTTAACTTTTTGACTTTTTATGAAAAAATGTGTAATAAAAAATTGTGAAAATTGGTTTTTAGAAGAAAATTTGAATTGGGAGTTGTGCAGCCGTAATTGTTGACTTTTGATGAATAGTGTTAACTTTTGAACTTTTTGAATAACTTTTTGACTTTTTGGATTATTTGAGAGTATCCAAACTTGGCCTTACTTTTCTCTTTTATTGTTGTATGATGTAAGATTTTATCTTGATTTTTAATCAATAAAGGTTTATTTTGCTGATAAAAAAAAAAATGGCAATGACATTTCAATAAGTAAATTAATATCACTTAATTACTGAAATTTCACCACTACCTCATTCTAATAAAAAATTTTCCCTTGATTTATGCATGCATAACACAAGGTAACATTTGTACTAGCTTTATGATGTTGGATATTTTTGTTTTCTGCTGCAGGATATAGTGAACTGTGAAAGAGTCTTTGAAATGAAGTCATCAAGCATTTTAGAAATTATGAGCCCTGGGAAGAAGCCTAATTTGGAGTTTACCTTGGGCAGGTCATAAAAAAATAATTATTAATTCTGTCCTGTTGAAAAGACTCATTCTAAAATCATGGTCTATATGTATATATATATGCTTTTGTTTGTTGGGAGTTGAGATGGGAAATGGGAATCAGGTGCCTTTTTTGAAAAATCAAGAGAAAGGAAGGAAGAAAAGCAAAAGAGAACAAAGAAAAAAGAAACATAAAAAGGAAGACAAAAGAGACATAAAGCAGCAAAAGGAGTCTCAATCTTCATCATATTTTATTCATACTTAGCATCATATTCAATTTTATGTTTTTTTCTTTGTGGAACTTTTTGATTGAGAGAGAGAGAGAAAGAGAGCTATATTATAATGGATATGATGTAATCATATGTGAATTTTCCAATAAAAAAAAGTTATATGTTTATTTTTGGCTCGCAAATAAGAAAGTTGTTTTTTGCATAGAAATAGAACTGTTGTTCAGAGATTTCATTTTCAATTTCACTCTCCTACAACAAGTCAATTATCCACAAACAAAAAGAAGACTTTTATTGATTGGAAAATCTGAAGTTTTACTCATGGATCATAGAAAATATTGGGTAAACTTCATTGACTTCCTATGAGATTTCAAGAAAATACAAGTCTCAAATTTTGGTATAATTACATTGAGTCCTTAAGGTTTTAATTTATTTTTTTGATTAGCAAAAGAACATGAACTTTATTGATGAAAAACGAGGATATTACATCAATAAACAAAGAGGGACAATGAGTGCAAAAAGTATCATAATGAACCAAATCAATCCCAGTTAGGTTGGTATCGATAAGACCACCCAATCATGTGCTAGCACCACGATAAAGGTTGATGAGAAACCAACCAGAGACAAATCTACAACAGCAAATTACAACCCAAAACCAACCCAAAACAGGACAGCAACAGCAAATATAATCTAGCCATATCTAAAATAAAAGTACAACCCAAAGCTAACAAACAGCAACAAATCAGCATAGCAGCAGAGAAACTCAACAGTAGTAGCAAACCAAGCAGATCAGCAACCCTAGCAGATCAACAACCCAAACAAAGCCTCCTTTAGACAGCATCCAAACAAAGCATCAATAATAGAGCAGCACCATTATACAACAACCCACGTAGACCAGAAACAATCCTAGCGAGCAAAGAACACCAAAGCATCACCCATTATACATATAGCACCCAAACAGAGCCTCCTTTAGCCCTTAGATAATATGCCTCACCCATTTTATGTTTGAAACAATCTCTTGAATGGAGAAACAACACCCTATATTAACAGACTTCAATCACAAGGCCACTCGAATTTTAATAAGCTTACATAAAGCAACAGTATCAGGTTGAGTATTATTAAATAAGTGTAGACACCCCATTTTTGACTGTCCATAAGACTTGGACGCGACTGATGATTCATATGGTGGAGAAAGTTGTGCAGGGGAAATGTGCAATTTCTTCGGCAAAGAGAAAGAGTCAAATCTCAACTTTATATCCCTGTTCTGGACCAAAAAAATCTTGATCAAAAGATTTTAGTCTTAAAACCCTCTCTTTCAAAATGTTTTTGAAATAAAGTTTCTGCGATGTTCCGAGGCTCGCATTTTGTCAAAAATTGCGCTTTTCTGTAAACCGAGCAAGGACAAAGTGGAAATGAATGAAAGAGAGATGAAATCTTTGAAAAATCTTTCAAAACACCTTACTTAGGGGTTTGAAGTTGAAGAAAAGAAGAGAAGAGGGAAGAAATCCAGTCGGGGGAGAAAATGGGCATGAACCGTTAAAAGAAAGTCGAGCAGTCCTCGCCGAATCGGGCCTATTCATTTGGATACTTGGAATCAAACTATGAGGCCACCACCGTTGGAAAGCTTACTCCCGGGGATTCATTTTGCACTCAATAATCTCCTAAATTCAATTCCAGACGGGGGAGATATGGTTGATTGAAGTAGGGCATCACTCTGGTTGGACCGAAATCTGCGCGGCTTCACGGAAACTAGCATAACTTTTTCTACAGAATGAATTTTGATGCAAGGTTTGTGCCATTGGAAATCTAACTTCTGGGGCTTCAATTTGGACACTTGAACGGCCACATTTGGACTTCCCAAACACCCACCGGCCACTTTTCTTCCCGGCAGCCCATGTTTTTTGGCCTGAAAGTAGCTGGCCGGCCAGAAAAGCCAGGAAAAGTAGCCGGCCAGCCAAAAAACCCAAAAAAAGTAGCCGGCCGGCCACTTGCAACCCCAATAACTGGCCGGCCATATTCCTTGTGTCCTGTTCCTTCCAAAAATGCCCTCCTTTCCCCCCCCCCCAGATTGTGTATCCGGGGAGGCCAACTTTTGGGGGGAAACTTGGATTGTTTTCCCCCATTTTTTCCCCATCTTTTTGCCTATATAACAGAGCCTCCAGCTCTGGTTTTTTGGGTTAGAAAAATTTTGCTTAAGCCCCTTGCATACATCTCTCCCTTTCCCTCTCTTCCAAGCCTCAAAACCTTAAGCTTCTTACACCATTTACACTACAACCCATAGCATCACTCCTCCTCACTCCATTCCAGAAGATTGAGGGTCATTTACAGAGGCTAGGAGCTCTTCTTCTTGGTTCAAAGGTTGCTAAAGTTTGGTTCTACAAGGGTGAGTTCCATTTTCTCATTTTCTTGCATTTTTTTGGTCTATTTCTTAGCCCTTCTTGCTTGTACATTTGAGCTCCGCCCATAACTGAAAATATCATTTTTTTTGAGCTCCTTTTCATCTTTCATTAAGGGTCCTACCCTGTTTGGGACCCCCACCTTGCACTTCCTTCTTTACCCCTTTGTATGCCATCTTGCTTGAGTAGTATTTTTGGCCCATATGTAATCTGTTTTGGAGCATGAGGTAAACTTTAAATAGGCCTATTTTGAGCCTCTCTTCAACATTGAAGAAGGGCTCAACACTATTTGGGACCTCCATGTATCACTTGCCATTGTACCCCTCTTTGGTCCCTATTTTTGCATGTTTTGTTATCTTATCTTTCCTCTGTTTTTCGGCCATGATCAGAGCTAAAAGTGGCCATATTTTGACCCCCTTGTCATGTTTCATTAAGGGTCCTTGGCTGTTTGGTGAATATTTTGTATACTTTATGTTATAGCTTTCTTGTGGCCTTAATCTTGCATTGCATTTTGAGCATGTTTGCATACTGATTTGGGGCTTATCATCTACTGTAAATAGTCATATTTTTGGTCCCTCTTCAGTGTTGTAGAAGGGTCTTTTTCTGTTTGGGTATTGTATCTACCACTTGCTTCATTGCCTCCCTTGCGGAGCCATTTTTGTATGCCATTTTAGCCCTACTTGTGCTTACTTTTTGGCCATGCTTTATACTGTAAAAATTCTTTTTTTGGGGCTTCCTAGCTTTTGTCTTCACACTTCATGTACGAATCATGCATGCATTGCATAGCTATAGGCCATTTCATGTGCTTAATTCCATGTTTCGGGACTTGTTCCTTGCATCGGGTTCCATTTCGCCTCGTTTCGGGACTGTTTTGCCCCTCATTTTGCTACTGTTTTTTGCATATTTGCCTACCATATTCCATGTCTTTGCCATGTCTCATTAGAATGGTATTTCGGTGCCTGAGGGTCCGTCCTCGGTTTGCGTGCCCGCGTGCATGCATTTCGAGTTGTCTTGTGTTCATCTGATGGCCTCTTATGTGAGTGTGGCTGAGGCTCTCTCATGTTGGTGTAAGCCCATATTGCATTGCGTATGCCATTTCATCCATAGCATTGTATATGCTCGGTTGTGTATCATCTCGTGTAGCGTGTATGCCATTCCATAACATTGTGTATGTTAGGATTATATCTTAGTTGCATTTCACGCATATCATGCATATTGCATCGTGTTCGGGATAGGAGTTAGCCCGGGCACGGGAAACGAGATACGTTCCGTACTCCGAGTGACGGAACGTGTCTCAATTCCCAAGTCAACGATACTCCGGATTATCCATGATGGAGTTAGGTTTTGTTGTAGTGTTCATATGCATTCATTCTATATTGAGTTGTGCAATTCGGCTCCTCGGCCATGGTACGAGGATCGAGACATGCATACATTTGTGAAAATACATTGTTATGCCCTTTTTCTGCTCTCTGTTGCATCATATCAAGAATCAGCGGTCTTCCGAGGCTTGGCGCGCTTTTCAAGAATCATTGCAAAACAGAGGTTAATTGGGGCATCCCAGTGGATTTTCGCGCAAAGCAGCCCAAACATGCATCACTCCATTATCCGGAGCAGAATCAAGGCAGTCCCTGGCTTGCATGCCAGTTTTATTATTTTCTTAGTTAATTTGTAAATTAATTAGGAATTTGTACACATTTTGGACTGTATTATTTGGACTGTAATATTCTTTTATTCGGGGCTGTATATTTATTCGGACCCTCTGCGCGAGGGCATAATTGTAATAAGTGTGCGTGAGTGTGATGTATGTCTTCCAACCCCACATCTTTCTTCCCTTTTATTTACCTGCTTATGATGGTTAGATTAGGGCATGTTTCAATTAGCATACAGTATGATAGCATGTTTGCATTCATTCATCTGTTTTGCATGCACCGGGCTTGGCGTATCATACTAACTGCATTTGTATTTCAATTCCAAGTTGAATACATGATAGCTGTGGCATTCCATATGCCATGTTTAGGATAGCCGAGCCTGCTATAGTTGCATTTTTGCATGTGTTGCATTACGAAATCCTGTATATTTAGGATCATGCATGATTTCTAATGAGCTTCTATTTTGGCTTGGAGTACTCGGTGAGTTTTATGCTTTAGCATCCTTGCATGCGTGTGAGTGACTTCCATGAATAGCATGCTTACCATGAGGCTATTTGCTTATGTGATATAACTGTCTTGAATGCCTGTGGGTGGAGGTTGGGTTATTTGAATTGGAACAATTCATCAAATGTTTGTTTTAAGCCCACTAGATAGTGGCAAAATCATGTTTTCTAAGCCTACCCGAGGGTGGCAAATCCACGTCTTAGCCTACCTGCGGGTAGCACCATCAAACCATTTTCAAACAAACAAACATGAAATGTTTTGTTCCAATTCAGGCGACTCAGTCTATACTTGTATGCTGTGCGCATCACATAGTAAATCTAGGCTAATAACCGGAATAAGAACACACAATGTTTTCAAAATCAGATATCATGGTTAGTAGAGGCCGGTCTTTGACCGGGCGGGGTGCTCACGGTGACCTTCCCTAATCGCATTCCAAGTTCGTAACCGAGGCAACTTTGGTGATGACGGACATGTGGCCTTTGGCACCGAGTCAGGGTTTCCTAAATTTTCCATAAAAAAACATTTAGGTGGCGACTCTGTATCTGGCAAAGCAGTCCATGTTTGACACTTCTTTTCAAAAAATCTGTTTTCAAAATCAATTTGCCGGATTTGGACTCTTTGGTTCAAGATTAAGAACCGTGACATTTGAGTCCTTGAACTGTAGTGACCCCAATATGAACGGAACGGGACTTAACCCTCCCGGGATGCGTTCGGGGACGTCTACAATAAGTAGTCATTTCTATACATCCACAGTGACCAAATGACAGAAATAAAAATAACCCTCCACACTCTCTTTTCATTTTTCCTGAGTTTCTACCCCAACCACCATTGCATCAAGCCTTCAATAGACCTAGGTAACACCCATTGAATTCCCCACCAGGCCATGATGTTTGACCAGACAAGCCATGCAAATGGACAGAACAAAAAAATATGATTGGAGGTTTCCTTCTCAACTTTGCACAGTACACACTGCCAAGTCCCATTACCTCTTAATACTCCAATTCTACTGAGGAATGCAGATGTTTTCAATCTACCTTTCCAAGCGAGCCAAGTAATAAATTTAGGCTTAGGAGGAGCAAAGTTATTCCAGACCAAATCTGGATAGCTGAGGATAGGCCTATCACTTTGTTTGCACCAGTTATACACAAAACCAACTGTGAAAATCCCCGACTGGTCAGCTTTCCACCTGATTGAATCCTTTTGGCAAGCCACAAGGCATGGTCCTACTCTCGAGATTTTGCAACCTTAACACCTCATCTTCTTTCCATCCAAATATTCCTTTTCATTAATAATTCGTTAGTCACATGGGTGGAAAAAAGATATTGTCATTATTTTTTATCCTAAAATGTATATTCTTCATTGTTAGATGCATTAGTGTTGGTATGAAAAACCTAAATTTTCAGATATTGTGATTTGTAATTATGATTCAATAGACAATTAACAACAATTCTCATACAATCAATGATAGATCTAATCCAATCAATAGTAAATTGAATTAGATAGACTATCAAGTAATAACAATGGACACAATCAATACAATTGTAACACATCCAATTGTGAAAAAAAAATCATGGGCAACGGCCAAGAAAACAATCCACTAAGAAAAATAAAAAAGTACACAATGAATTCTCATACAATCATGTAGTGAATCAATGCTCCGATTGACTCAATCCCTTATGCTTTCTTTCTATGCCATCTACACCACATAATTGCTTTTCCAATCTCGAATCGACGACACTAAAACGTCCAAAATCCAAACTGAAACTTCCAAGCTCAAGTTCTCAAAATCCACCAGAAAGGGTCTTTTTGAAGGTGTAATTGAAGTAGAAATTTCTTGATAATCTTTAATATAAAGAATGTTAACCCTTAATTGATCACTCTCAATTCATTAAGGTACAAGTTTTGATCTCACTAAAAAACTTTATTTATGATTTTAGCACTCTAGTGATGAATATCCCAGAGCCTCTCACAGATCTTACATAAAAAAGTGCATATAAGTAACTAACCGCCTTTTGACTGCTTGAACTTTTTGTCTCTGTAGTATTAAAGTACGAAGTTTTGAAAAGTTGTAGGACTTAATGGACCACTCAAGCGCAACTTTTATCTACTTGAGTGAATTATAAGGTAACGCTTTACTGGATTTGTCTCTAAAACTTTGAAATTGCAAGACTTACTTGACAACTCGAGCGGTCTATGTTACTCTGAATCTTCTTCAGCAAGTGGAAATGAATGTCTGGTGATCGTTTGAGTCAAACTGGGTTCGATTCGCATCTAACCAGTCTCAACCTCTTAACTACAAAGGAGCAAATGCAATTTCAATTAAATGATGTTTTGTTTAATGGGATTACCATCAACAAAGGCCTAACATGGTCTACTTAGAGCTTGTTTGGGAAGTGTTAACATAGCACACTTTTTTTTTTTTTTTTTTTTTTTAGGTTACATTATTTCTCTATTTTTCTACACATATTTTTATAAAAAATAAAAAAAATAGACTTATTTGGTAATTCCCAAACAACCCTTTAGTTTTAGTAAAATGGAGATTGGTGTAATTATTTCAAACGTTTATTGTATTTTCTCCAATTCTCTTGCTAGTATCATTTATGTAAATATATTTTTATTAATTCACCCTCTCCCCTCTCCCCCCCCCCTCTCCAAAAAAAAAAGAAAAATAAATAAAAAAAGAAAAGAAAAAAGGATAAACTACTATGGCAATTGAACCACATAAACCCATAACAAAAGTAAGACAATTTAGTTAACATGAGGTGCTAATGTAATTTTAGAAGAACACAATAGTTTGTCAATGTAATTTAGTAATTTACGTAGTTGAAAAGGTTGAAATTTTAATGCACATTTCATATGTTTTAATTTATTTTTATTTTTTTTGAAAAAAAAAATGTTTTAATTTACTTTTTATAATTTTTTTTATATATTTTAATTATTACACTCACTTTTATACAAATATTAAGAAATTTAAAGCGATTGTACATTTTATATGTGAGTGTAATAGAAAATATATAATTTTTTCAAAAGAATTTAAGATGTATCTTAAAAAAATATTAATAACACTTTTTTTGGTAGGTAAAATATTAATAACACTTGTTAACAAAAGCTTTAATATAGTATTTTGTATACATATATATTAACATGAGTTATAGGTGGCTATTGTGATTTTTTTAAGGATTTAGATCTCGTTTGACAAGTGATTTTTTTAGTCAAAAAATTAAAAATTATTAAAAAAAATAAAAAAGCTGACAACCTCTACAAAAAAAAATCAAAAATTTTCTTTTCTCTCTACTTTTTTGTACATTTTTTTTGTAAAAAATCAAAAAATCATTTCAAACATACTAGTTTTTTTTATATCATATTTTAGAAAAAAAAGTCAAAAAGTTGCTTGAAAAAGTCTGTTCCCAAACGAAACCTTAGTTTTTAGGAGAAGTCATGAATTCAATTCTTCTTAGAGGTGTTGAATTAAGAAGGCAAATATTTAGTACTTTATAAACGATGAATTATTTCAACTAACAATTGATTTCTGCACAAAAAATTTCAAAAAAAAAAAAAAAAAAAAACATAAGTTATAGTTATAATTTCTTACTTTCAATTTGTACAATGTTAGGGATACTAAATTTTCTACCAAATAAATGATCAAATGTAAACATTTGATCATTTATTTAGGAGTAGTTTGGGATGATCTAAATAAGTGCATTTTTTTTACTTTTTATGAAATATGGGTTGGGTATGAGTTGAGTTTGAAGTGATGTGATAGAGAGGTGATGCAACTTAAATAAGATGATATCATTTAAATTGAATAGTGACTTTTTAACTTGTTAACTTTTTTAAATTATGGCGGTGTTTGGAAACTTGGTTTTTTGATTTTTTTTGACTAAAAGACAAATTGGTTACAAAAAAAAAAAAAAAAAATCCAAACAAAATATCACATCAAATCTCATCATCATTTCAATTTTTCTCTCACAAATATTACATCAAACCAAAAAAAAACTAAACTATATTCCCACACACAAAAAAAAAATTTCTCCAATGGTGTTTGGGAAGCAACATCCCAAATTTTTTATAAAAATCACTAAAAGACAAAAATTTTGTAAAACCAAAAAAAAACACATCCAAACAAAATATCACATCCAACCCCATAATCATTTCACTTTTTCTCTCACAAACATTACATCCAACCACATAAAAATCCAACTATCTTCCCAAACACTAAAAATTTTTTATCTCATAAAAACCTACATCTACTAAAATCTACATAAAAACTCACTTCCCAAACACCCACATTATCCTACAACTAAAAAAACCTACAAAAAAATTCACTTCCCAAACACCCACTATGACAAATAAGGCCTTAATAAAAAATTTGAGATTTATAACATTTTTCTTCCCATTTAAAAATTTGGATAAATTACACTAATATCCTCTGAAATTTATGTTTATTATAGTTCACCCTCTTACATTTGAAAAATTACACTGACCCTCTGTTAATTTAATTTTATATATGATGATAATTACGGTGAGGAGAGGAACCGTTATGAAACTTTAAATCTCAGGAGACAATCTATAATGAAATTTTAAACTTTAAAAAGAGAGATATAATTTTTAAAAAATGAGAGAAAAAATTGTAATAAATAAACCTGAGGAGTCTCAGTGTAATTTTTTCTAAAAAATTTTAAGTGACTTTTAACGTTGGGATAGTAAAATGATTTGGTACTCCAATGCCATATGATTGTTGTGTTACATCATACGGCGTCACACAGAGTGGTCTGGTCATCATACCCGAATTCGGATCCTCGGCTTTGCATGTTCAATTTTGATTTATCTGGAAAAATCTGGATTTTTGTATATATATATATATAAATGTGAGATATATATATATAAATGTGAGATTTTGATTTATCATTTGGATGTTCAAAAATCTGGATATATATATATATATAAATGTTCAAAATTGGATGTTCAAAATCTGAGAAATAGACCATTATATATATATATAAATGTAGAAGAGTTTATATATATATATATATAAATTTTCAGAAATATATATCCAGAAGAGTTTTGTCCAGATTATATATCCACAAAATTCTCGCCCAAATCCTTAGAAATCAAAATCTGATATATATATATATAAATTTTCAATTTTTTCTTCAAAATTTTTCTCTTCTCTTCTTCTCAGATTTTTGTTCTTATATATATATATATATATATAAATTGAAAAGATCAACTTTTTCTTCTTCTTCTTCAGTTTCTTGCCTTTTTTCAACAACTTTGGGCTCAGATTCATTGGATGAAGCACACTTAGGCTTCTTCAAGAGACCATTTTCAGTTTCACTCTCCGCTTTCGATGAAGAAACGATCTCAGAGGACTGTTGGGGAAAAATTTCAAAAAAAAAAAAAAAAAAGACGAACAGAACCAGAGAAGAGGAAGGAAGGAAGAAGGGGGAAGAAGAGTTTTGTCCAGATTACTTTGCTTCTCTCTGATTTCTCGCCCAAATCCTCGCTCCACTCCTTTCCTCTCTCTCTCCCCTCCCCTCCCCTCTGTTATTGAATCAAAGAAGTAGAAAAAAAAAAAAAAAAAAAAAATATCCTCCAAAACGACGTCGTTTTGGAGGGCTGCTGGGAGGGCGCCTGGAATGGGCGGCCGAGGATCCGAATTCATCATACCCACCCCACGCTGACTCTCTACTATGTACGCGCATTACAATAAGTTAAAAGAGTTACTATTTACTTTATGAAATATTAAAGTCTTATTTGTCGTAATTTAAAAGGAAATTAAAAAAATTAAAAAATTACTATTTGATTTAACTCAGATCATCTTATTTAAATTATATTATTTTTTTATTATATCACTTTAAACTTAACTGATGCCTAATTTATATTTTATAAAAAGTCAAAAAATATAATTATTTAGATCATTTCAAATCACTCATAAATATAAAAAAAAATTATAATTTAATATACTTTTTATATAAAAAAATTACAAAAACACTTTAGGATTTGATTTTTATAATAAAATGAAAATTTAATTTTATTAATTTAAATCTTAATTTTTTAATTTAAATTAATTTATTATTTTTGTTAAGTTAAATTGATAAAAAAAATAATATTTTTTAATCATTAAATTCAATGTACATAAAATATTTAAAATACTCATTTTGATTAAATTTAATTATTAAAATATTATTTTTTCATTAATTTTTCTTTATAAAAATAGATAGATAGTTTAGATTAAAAATAAATCAAAATATTAAAATTTAAATTGATAAAATTAAAAATTTATTTTATTATAAGAGTTAAATCTTGAGATTTTCTTTTATATATTTTAAAATATTTTCACATATTTTGATATATATTTATAATATTAATAATAATTTTAAGATTACTTTTAACATTTCTCTTATTTTGTTTATTTAAAACGAGAGAGCGAACAAACAGACAAGGGATGCGTGGGATGAGCTGCCTAATAGACTTGACACCCATCAGCCCGGCATTCAAGGCGACCTCTTCGCGTTCTTCATTTTCTTATCATTTCATTGGGTTGTTTTGCGAACACCAGTAAAAAGTTAATTTTTTAACTTTTTAATATTTTTAGTAAAAAAAAAACAGTTTTTTTTATTAAAACAATTCAATTTTTTTTGTTAAAAAAATCACTAAAAAAGTTAAAAAATCAAAAAAATAATTTTTTACCAACTTCTTAAAACACCACATTTTAAGTAAATCTTTGTTTTTTTTTTTTTAGTTAATTTTGTTGTGTTAAGATTTTTTTAATTTTCATTTTTTGAATTTTTTAATTTTTATAAAAGAAAAAATATAATTAATATAATTTGAATGCAATATTTTATCTTATTAATTTATGTAACTAATTTTATCTTTTTTTATTTATTTTTTACCTAAAATCAATTGTCAAACGAATCTTAAATTACAAATACATTTCTTAACCATTTGGTTAAAATATAGATTATCACTAATAGTTTAGAAAATTATAAATAATTTTTTGTGAGAATTTTTTATTTAACAAAATTAATTGAAAAAATAAAATTTTTAACTATTTTCCTATATAATAATAAAATTACTTAAATTATTAATTGAAATAAAATTTTAATATTATCAAAAATTATTAATTAACTTAATGATTTACTAATAAAATGTGTCGTTTATTATAAAACTTAAAACTTCAAGAAGTGAGATATAATTTCTAAAATCACATAGGAGAAATCGTATTTTAAATAAATTTTAGAGAGTGTGCTTATGATTTACCCTTACATTGTTCATGCATTCATTGAATTAAAAATGTTAAATATATATAAAAAAAAAAATGATAATAAGGCTATATGTACCAATTAATCTACTAACTAGTATACTAACAGATGATGTGGTATAATTTTAGAAATTTTGAGTATTTGTAAATTGTATAATATGTGAGATCAGTAATAATAACATAATACTAGTTACTACAATATGTACATTAAACTTTTTTACAATATGTGGATTTGATAGCTTATAAGAGCATCTCCAACGGTAATAGGTATTTTACCTATCTAAATATTACTATGAAGTATATATTTTATTTTGTCTATCAACTATTTCATGTTTCTACTCCAACCATGCTCTTTATTTTAACTATTCATCTAAATACTATTAATTTTATAAAATGCTACATCAGCAACAAAGATGGAAGGAAACGATCCTAATGATTAAATACATTTTGCCTAGCCTTGAAGGCTAGCTACATGTAGCTAGTGAATGTGATTTCAGCTAAAATGCCTAATCATACGCCTAGTGCATTGGAGTTGAAAAAAAAGAGTTATACTAGGCATTTTGACTAACAAGCATGATATACCTAGTGGGTTGGAGATGCTCACCCCGCACTTATGTGTCCATTTTTGGTTTATTCCGTTGATTTAAATTATTTATATTTTTAATATCTTTTGAATAAAAATATGAATCAAACGTATTGTTATTCATTTTTGGTTTATTTCACTGATTTAAATTATTTATATTTTTAATATCTTTTGAATAAAAATATGACCCAAACGTATTGTTATTTCCTTTGGGAAAAAGAAAAAAGAGAGGGGGGGGGGGGGACTTTTGGCTTATTTTCAGAAGTTGAAAGCCAGCTTATTTCACCAAAAAAAAAAAAAAATAATAATAATTATTATTTGGGAAATGAGAAATAAGTCAACAAAGAAAAATGATCAAAATACCCTTATCTACGTGACTTTTGACAAAAATACATTAATAATGTATGAGAGTAAATAATAAATTTACAATTTTACAAGTGATATGGCACTATAATAATAATTTCCAAAAATGCAAAAAAGTTGTTTATTAAGCACTTCTCAAATGATTTTGTTAACAAATCAAGGAAAATGAGTTGGACCCCCAGTGGAGGTGACCCTAGCACCTCCACTATTTTGTGATTAGATCAATTTTATTTATTTATTTATTTTTTTCTGTCTGCAAGTTACTGCCCCCCACGTGGAGGTGGGGGTGCTGGGGGTCATCCCCAACTGGGGTCCCCAACAGGATTGATAAACCAAAAAGTAAGGATATAAGCAAAAAACTGCTTATTTTCATCTTTTCAAAGCAAGCCTAATATTCAATTAATATTACTTTTTTTTTTCTTTTTTCTTTTTATATATATGCATGCATTGCTCAAGCAACATTAAAAAATGAATTGTTAGGATCAACCAAATAGGATAAATTTTGTATGTTAGAAGGGTACCACGTGGTACTGCCAAGTAGTACCTTTCACTAATCATAAATGCATATACTATTATTTTCTCCTAAATATCTAACATAAATGTATTGGACTCTACTATCAAATCTAATTATAATAGAAAACGCTACAAAATGAGATTTACTTTATTAACACTCAAAAATTCCTTCATGAAATAGACCCAAAGTGCGCTCATAATAGGCTGAACTAGATGGATTAGAGGAAAGCCACCTCTTTATAAAAATGAATAGTCATTTTATAGGAAATTAAGAAATAACAATTTTATTTTATTTTATTTTGATGAACTAAAAATTCAAATAAAGGTTGGATTAGTTCACAAGTGTACCATCCGCATTTCAGCTTGCTAGGTTTAATAGACTTTTGTAACAAAATAACTTAAAGGTGATTGCTATTTTATTTAGGTGAACTAAAAAAAAATCAAAATGAAGGTAGGACTAGTTCACAAGTTTACCACCCACATTTCAGCGTGCTACGTTTAATAGGCCCTTATAACAAAATAAATTCAGAAGTTGTTTGGCAACTACCTAAATAAGTTATTTATTTGCTTATTTGCTACAAGTTGTAACATTATCTTTTTATTTTTTACATGTATTTTCATAAAAAGACAAAAAATCACTAAATAACCTATACCCAAACCATCCCTCACTTTTGAAACTCAATGATATGACATTGCCTTAGAACATCTAAGACAACTCTCTCTCTCTCTCTCTCTCTCTCTCTCTCTCTCTCTCTCTCTCGTATCTTCTCTAATTATTAATCAATTATCTCATTTACACATCATTGCGTCTAGAAAATAGATTTGTATATTATTTTTCAGTAATTAATATCAATAGTACCCAGCAATTTCTTCATTTATTGTGAAATTTTGATAAGATATAGCAATTTCTTGTTAGCTAGTATTGAAGAGAGTTTGGAAATACTTTTTGTCATTGTGGTTTGATCTCTAATGGGAAGGGCTGTTGGAGGTGAAAGTGGAGGCGACAATAACAGCGACTAGAGATATAAGAGGCTTGTGACACCACGAATCTACACTATTGGTTGCAATCAAGGGAGAGTCACTAATGAGTCCTATGGTCAATAACCAAGTAAGATCCCAGATCGCCGGATGAGTCAAATTAGCCTCCTTTCTAAGTCCGGCTTTCTTAGGCAGTGCACTACCCTTTTGACAGATCTTACCAGGTATTGACACAAGGTTTCATAAGCAACGATATGGTGTATACATATAAATATTAGAATATAAGTACATAAAACCATGAATATCCTTAATTTCAAAAACTTGTTCCATTACATTACATCCCAAAAGAAAATTTAATCTTCATATGAGCCTTACAAAATATCAAAAGAAATTTCTAACTTTCCTACGGTAGCCAAAAGTCTTCGAAGGTTTCAGGCTCATCGTCTCCAGCTATAAGCTCCTCTTTGGCACCTGGCATGATACACTGTGAGTTTTGAATGCCCAGTAAACACACACACACCCCGTCCTCCTTTTTCCCAGTCCAATACACAATCACAATTATAACCTCAAGTAGTAAAGCATGATACTCAACTAAATAAATAAAGGGTTACAAGTTAGATGTTAGTAAACTAGAAATCCCCTAAAGAGATTTCGTCCTCCCAACCACAAGAATCGGATGCGGATTATTCGGTATGCCCCCTCTTTTGCTGCTTTGTTGTAGAACTAACCTCGGATGCCTACCAATGGTTATATACCGCGTAGCACCAACTGCAGGGCCTTAAAAGAGACGGTAAAATAGGGCCTTGCCCAAATCCCTCCTCACACCAAACCACCTAGGGTCCGAATACAACCGCTCCGTTCAAGGGTTCCGAAAACCACTTGCGCAAGACTTTAACTTCCAAATAGGGAATGCATCCCAACAATTATCATCTTTTCATTACTCAAGTGATCTAAAACCCAATAGTATTCCAATTAAGTTTCCCTTTGAGTTAAATGTTTTAAGTCAATGTTAGACCAATGTAACAAGATAATAATATCCACATAAGCATGCATTATTAAGATGAAGAAGATAAAAAACATAACCATAATACATACAATATCATGCCAAGATGTGATCATAAGCTAATAAGCATTTTCATGAATATAAGAGCATAAAACACCCATGCGCAACAAAATTTCCAGATTCAATACCACATAAGGATTAGAATGAAAGGAATATTTTAGATTTTTCACTAGACTCGGCCTTCCTATAGTTCGTAAAGAATTTAATCTAGTTTCCAGAACATATTTCGGAAATGGGATAGCTTTCCTAGATTTTAAGTTATTTAGAAAACACTCTGGCGCTGTCCAGATTCGTCGACCGTTACAAAAATTTGATTTTCTTACAAACCGCTCACTATTTTTCAATGAAACCAATTTTATTTGAAAGCTAACTCCTTAAGAAATATTTTGACATAAAATAGAGGTCCAGAATATTTTTATACATTTTTCTAGAAATTTTGAAAGTTGGCTGCGAAAAATAGATTCTAAGGCACAATCCCCAAAACAAGAAGATTTGTGAGAAAAGAGATCCACTACGGGAAATTTTCATTTCTTTTGTGATGAAAACATGCCAACTAACATATATTAAACTCAAAAAATTTGCTTGAAGGTGTACCTTTGAAAAGTTTGAGAGATTGGTATGAAAAAGATAGTTTTGGTACCGAAATGAGGGAAAATACAAGAGAGGTAGAATCATGGCTCAACTCTTATCATTTCTAACACAACTCATCAATAACATCTGAAAACAATATTTAGAACCCTTAAGAACATGTATTTGAAAAAGGAAAATGAAAGAGAAGGTTGTGTTGTGGCTTACTTGTTAGGCTTGAATCAAGAGTGCTCTCTTCTTCCTTCCTCTTCCTCTCAAGACTTCTCTCTTGCTCCCCTTTTTCTCCTCTAGGCCGAATGTGTGTGTGAGTGTGTTGTTTGTGTTTGCCACACTAGGGGTGGTGGTATTTATAGGCCAATTTTGGTGTAAAAGGACATAAAAGCCCACTAGTTGGAAATGGATGGAAAGGTTAAAATTTGCTTGGAGTCTAATGGGATAGGAGTGATTAGGGAGCTTAATCATAGGATTAGGCAACATCTAGTTGATTCCTAGTTGAAATGAAACTAGTATTGGAAACAATATCCTAGGTCTAGGGTACTAGGTTTTGGGTTTTCTAGAACACCATGATCATAAATCTTGAAAATTGGCTTCTCACTTCTCTCTAGGGTGGCCGGCCATTGGAAAGGGTGATGGGGCTATTTTTTAAATCAATTTAGGTACTAAGGGCACATTCCTCAATGTATATATATATATTTCAATTGATTGATGGTACCTATAATATAAAAGTATATGTACTAGTTTTGGGGCAAATCTTGTAATTAATAAAAGAAGTGAGGGCTTGGAATAAAACTTCTGTTTTGGAACCTTATTTATGTAGGATTAAATTAAATTAGACTAAGGAACCTAATTCGGCTAGGATATTCCTATTTCGATAAAAATAAAAAATAAAAAAATGCTAACCGACAGTATTCGAAATAATTCAAAGAACTGAGGGGCTTTAAGAAAATAATTCAAACATTAGGGTTTTTAAATAGAATACATTTTTCAGGGGCCTCACAAGGCGATCATTGGAGAGGTGTGTAGAGGGTCATAAATTAAACTCCAAATTAAGTATGGACCTAAGTGCTGAGGCTGCCCCTTTTAAGCGACTAAGAATGTCTAAAGAAGCATGGGCTAAAGCCTAAGGGAAGTGGGCCAACAATGGACTGGAGCAAGTCCGACCCACTAAAGATCTGAACAGACTTCACGAAGGAAAATGTCTAATTGAAATTGAAAAGGCAACACTTGCAGCGGTCAAGTTGCTGAGGCACTTTGCCTCAGCACTGCCATTCTCAATATTATCGGTTCCACCACTAGGGATGGCAATTTGAACCCGGCCCGATTAGGACCCAGACTGCTCCATCCCGATAAATAGGGTTTTCCCAAAAAATTATTCCCCATAGGGCCGGGGCTGGTATTGAAAAATACATCCTCAACAGTTTTCGGGCCAGGGACGGTGATAGGTTCCCCAACCCTGGCCCTACCTCGAAATTTCCCCAAACCCTTCCCGTATATATGTATGTGTGTGTGTGTGTGTGTTTAGGGTATATTATATTTATTTTTCTCAACTCTCTCTCTCTCTCTCTCTCTCTCTCTCTCTCTCTCCTCTGTGAAACTCTGTCCTCTCTCTCATCTCTCATCTTTAGTCGTTGATTGCACCACTGTCATGACACCACCATCACCACCACCACCACCACCACCACCACTCTATCTCTCTCTTTCTCACACCTTCTTTTGTTGTCTCGTCTCCGGTGTCGACAGTGGTGGCGTGATGTCTTCGACGACTTCGTCTTTAACTCTATCAAGATCGTTGGCAATTTCTCTATTGTTGCCTCTCTTTCTCTCAGTTCCAAGCACTCTCAGAGAAGGTGAAGGTGGAGTAGATCGATCCGAGAGATCTATCGCCACTGTTTGTTTGATGTCTCTCTCTCTCTCTCTCTAGATCTGAGTTTTGTAGTTGTTGTGTTTATGTTGTTCATCTTTTTTGTTATTGATGTTAATGATGATCAGATGAAACAGATTGTAGTTATAGTTGTTGTAGTTATTGTTGATGATGTTGACATCAATCCGATAATCTTTGTTTGTTGTCTTTTTTGTGTTTTTTTTTTTAGGCAGGGAATTTTTGGGGTTGGGAAAACCCAATCCCCATTAGTGGTAGGGGGTGGGGGGATGGTGATAGGTTCCCTGTCAGGGATTGGGGCTGGGATGGAAAAATTTTCATCATCAGGGATTGGGGACGAGGAGTATGATTCGCGGCCCTGGCCCGGCCCGTTACCATTCCTATCTGCCACTATCTAAAGTTACTGAAGGAAAAAGAAAACCAAAGCAACTAAGTTGCAGAGAGAACACTTGTAGTGACCAAGTTGCAGAGGTACTTTGTTGGCGTTGCCATCCTTAATATTGTTGGGGTAGCCATTTGGACTTGCAATGGGAAATAGCCACCACCGCAACTACGAAAACCGCCGCAACTAACTTGCAAAATGAGGCACCCCACCAAGGTAATAGCAGCCTTTGGGAGAAGTTTCTTCTCTGCAAGTAAAGGTTGATAGCAGGCCTAGGACTGATAATAGGTTTTATATCTCATTGGTTGGAGTTGATAGCAGGCCCAAAGGTAAACCAGTATATCGCAGCAACCCCCGTGAAGATGGGAGCAAGGTAGCCCGAGTGTAAGAGACTCTTTTTCCATTACCCAGGTCATAGACCTGCTTTAGTCGCACATGTAGGACTTAAGGAAGCTCCCTTGGGCTTGGTATTAGGCACAACATGGCTGATAGCAGGCTTGGTTGTGGCCTTCACCCTGGAAAGCTGGAGAGTTTGTGGTTAGGTGGCTAAAGGTGGAGGTTTCGCTGAGGAGAACACGAAACATGACTGATAGCAGGCTGTGAAGTCTTAAGAATGCATGTATTGGCCAAACTAAACTGAGAAGGTGAGTGCAGCGACAAGGTTTTACCACCACAAGTGCACTTGTCGAGGTTCACGCTAAGAGTGCGAGTTGTAGCGACAAACACTCCCGCCGCAAGTGCACTCGATGAGGCATCTGTAAGGTTCACGATGAAAAGGCAAGTTGCAGCGGCACGCACTCTTGTTGCAAGTGCACTCGCTGAGGCAGTTATGCCAAACAGATAGTACACAGTACATGCAGAGGGACGCGTGTCACTCTTGGCTTGGCAGGTCGTCAAGGTAAAATATTCCATGTGATCCTCTGGAACACATGTCTTCTATTTATTTGGCCAGTTGGTATTCTCTTGGTACCAAGGAAAAGCCTATAAATAGAACTTATTTCCCAGCCCAATAGAGAATAATTGGGGATTTGGGGGAGATGCTGCCCATTTTTGTGCACTGCCATACATTTCTCCTTGAGCTACTTGCTTCACCCTCACCTAACTACTCATCCTGCAGCCATCCCACCATTGTTGGACCATTATCATAGTTTTGTCTCTCTAATCACTACTCACACCAAACCCCTCGCCTATATTTTTGGCGACTTTGTTGGGGAGACTACTTTGTTGATGGTTTATATTCCCAGTGGCTTACATACTTCACTGGAAAAAAATGGCAGAGAATGAAATTCAACAGCAGGTCTGGCAACAAGGTTCTTCTAATAGCAGATTAACACATGTTGAGGACCATGACCATAGTGTTGTAGTTGAAGCAATCCAGTCACTTCCGGATACGTAAAGGGATATCTTGACATCTTTACAAACTCTCACTGAAGCTATCATGGCTATGGCATCCAGGCCAGCCCTAGCGCAAGGACCTCCACCTATAGTAGTCCTACATCCAGTGCCTAATCCGTTTCTTAAGAATCAGGCTCCGATCTAGGTGCCTCAGGCGATATCTCAGGCAAACAGTACGGCTACTACCCAGGGGCAAACTGGCCCATTCCAACCCACTCACTTTTGTTACTTTAGTCGACGTACAAGCTATGCTCGAGCAAGAGCATAGCAATAAGCAACTACCATCTCTCCCTGATCCAGATGTGAAGCCGTCATACTCCTAAGAGATACTGGCCATGCTGTATCCAATTGGGTATACAGTACCCATGTTTGTGAAGTTTAATAGGAAGCAAGGCAATACCAGAGGACAAGTGATGAGGTTCATTGAAACTATTGGTGTCCTTGGTAGTGACCACTCCAAATCACTTACTGAAAGAGCTTATAGCTGGTACATGAACTTGGCTCCCAACTCGATCAAGAGTTAAAAGGAGATAGTGAACAAGTTCCACACAAAGTTCTTCCAAGTCCAAGAAAAAGTCACAACCCTCACACTTGGGCAAGACATCCAAAAAGAAGGCGAAGATATACTGGACTATGTCAAGTGATTCCTGGATAAGGCCATTGACTGTCATGAACTAGTGGATGAAGCCCACTTGGTCAGCATATGTGTGGAGGGTGCCATATGCGACTATAAAATCTTCTTGGTGAACCATAATCTGCCTACCTTTTCAGCCTTGATTAAGACGGCTAGGAATCTTAGTACCATGGGTCCTTTGCATCGATCTCGGGACAGTCACCGCTACTCCCGCAGTAGTAGAGTTGCTGCAGTAACCTCTGTAGGAGAAAGCCGCTCACAAGGACATGCATCATCCTCTCTGAAGATGAAGAGTTATGAGGATAGAAACCCATATCCTTGCAGCCTTGAGAATGTTAAAGCCTTGGTTAAAGAATGGGTAGCCAATGTTCAACTTACTTTACCTCTGGTTGATGTTCCCCCAACCAAGAAAGACAAATAAAGCCCAGATTATTGTGTCTATCACAGAGCCACTAGGCATCCTACTAGTCTGTTGGACTTTGAAAAGTATCTTCAAGAAGAAAGTTGATGCGAATGAGCTGAAGTTCAAAGATATCGGTAACTGTGATGTAAGAAAGACCCTTATCCCAACCACAAGGAAAAGGGAAAGAATGTACATATGGTTGGTTATCTTAGGCCTATGTGTGATTAAGTGCACATGGCATCCTACTATGATGAGTTAGAAAAAATCGTAACGGGCCAACTCTCTGAGACAGTACCTACAGAGGCAAAACTTGTAGAGGATACTCATGCTCAGGCCTTGCAAAACTCTGTCAAGTTTTATACCTTCTTTGACCAGCTGGGACTGAGCCAAGCCGCCAGGTTGGAAGCAACGAAGGCCCTCATTAACATCTCTAAAGTGTATCATACTGAAGTTGCTGAGGCTAGGGAGTATGTGCCTCAGCATATCCAGGAAGACTATGAGGCTATTACTTTTTCAGAAATAGACAGAGCATACCCATTCCCTCATAACCAACCTTTTTTTGTCGCAGATTACATATGTGATGTAGAATTCAAGCATGCTTGTAGCTTGCTTTTCGTGCTCCTCTTAGATACGACTAGCCTTACAGTTCGAACTCCCGTGGTTCTGAATCTAATTTCACAAGTGCAATGTGAAATACATAAACACAAATGAGTCTAAATCCGACAAATCTTTTAAAAAATCGATGTTTGAATCAAATGCCAAAAATGGACTGCATTGCCAGATTATAGAGTCGCTACCTAAATATTTTTGAAAAATTTAGGAAACCCGAGACTCATGTCAAATGCCATTTATCCGTCATCACTAAAGTGTCTCGGCTTGAGAACTTAGGTAAGAGAGGGGAAGGTCATGAATTGAGCACCCCACTCGCCCGATCAAAGATTGGCGTCTACTAATCATGATGTGACTTTTATTTACATTATATGCTCTTATTCTGATTTATAGGCTAATTTTACCGAGTGATACACGCAAGTATAGACTAATTTGCAAAAGTTGGAACATTTGATTTCATGTTTGTTTGAAAATTGTTTTTGATACTCGTCACTTGAAAAGGTGAGTTTGTACATTAATCAATTTATCCCAATTTTAGCAATTGGCCTTCATTCATCGACATTCAAACAAGTATATCATTTAAGCACTTAGCCTCATGGTATTATGTTTGGCATGAAAACAATCACACTTATGCAGTATGCTAAAACAATAAATGCTCACTAGTACTCCAAGGCAAGCCAAATAAAGAAAAATGATCAGAAAATATGCATGTTCCTAAACAATACAATGTGACTAATGCAATGCACACATTTATGCAATTTTTAATAGGCTCGGCTATGAGCATGGTATGCGATTCAATTCAAGACATGTGATAAATCACGTATTCAAGCGATGAATTTGAGATCGACATTGGTTAGTATGATGAGCCGAACCTAAATGTATATGAGACGAGTGTTTGTGAACATGGGGATGCTTAATGAATATGATGCTCTATGCTACCATCATAAGTAGATGAATAAAAGGGAGAAAGAAATGTGGTTGGAAGATGTGGGGAAGTGGTTTGGAAATACTCTTCAGATCCTGGAAGACGCCAATGATCCTCAGCTAGTCACCTGCAAAGATACAAATACTCCGGTCGGGGGTGCCAGAATTAGCACTCCGACGGACAAGTCAGTTCTTCTACTCAAGAAAGCTTGTTGATTAAGTTTTTAGAAGTGATTCTTACATACCTTTTCTAGTCCATTGCCATTATATTTATACTCGTTTCTCCTGATCCTCGGGGCCAGGGCCTACTTTTTCAATCATTATCTTTTCCACTATTCGGCTCTAGGGATCCTCCCCCATTCGGCCTATTTATCCTATTCGGCCCCTTATCCTTGCGGGATATCTGCCGGCTAGCGTCAAGCTTCTGAAATATACCTCCTTTATCTTCGCCAATTATTCGGCTACCACAATTGCCCTCCGAACTCCCTGTTGACGGCAGTTAATCGGCGTGTTTGGTTCAGAATTTGAGAAGTTTAGCGTCAGGCGGCTTCGCGTGCCCCAATATATGTCAGGAGGCGCGTGCCTTTTTGCTCATCATTACGCTTTCCCGCTCTATTCATGTGTATCTCAGCATTTATTGCGATTTGAAACTTTGGTCCTTTCGAATTCACATTTCGTCGATTTTCTGAGACTTTTGGATCGCCAGTGCATATCCCTCCGTGACTCGCGTTTTCTGCAACTTCTTCCCGTCTTCCCTTGTCTCATCTGCTCTTCGTAAGTTTCCTTATCCCTTCTTTGTAATCCTATTTTCTGTTTGCTATTTTAGCTTCGGCGAATATTTAGTTCTTTGCTAAGATGGCCAAACATTTGAAAGACCTCCTTTCTGAGGATCGTATCTTCGGTTTAAGCAACATGTTTCTATTCTCGACGACGCCCATTTATCCCTTTGTAACGGACAACGCTCGACATGGAGAGGGAAGATCAAAATACGATCGTATTCTCTTTTATCCATTGCGAGGGCGGGTTCGCTTCTACACTCACTTCTTAGGCCGTTCCGCTATTGGGGTTTGATTCCTTCTCAACCCAATGTAAATTTCTTCGAATCATCATGGGGGTTGTAGAGTTGAATCGACGCCTTAGGATTAACCTTGGGATTCCGCCATTCGGCATTGTTACGCCTTAGCCAAATCCTCGATTAATTTGGGCGATATTTTCTCGTAATAAATATCTCGACCATCACTTGGTGACTATGCTTGCCAGTTCTGGTAAACGGGTTGACGACGTGATGGTCAACGTCCGAGGTAATTGGGAGTTCGCTGAAGGGGAGGATCGCCTGGACCCTATTCCCAGACATAAGGGTGACCCAGGTTGCCACGCAATGTCTTGTTTGTTGGTCTATCTCTTATTCGGCTCTTTTCCCTAAATCGCTTTTTATCTTCTGCAGGTAATAGGTTGAAGAAAATTCTGACTTCGGTTGACGACGTGGTTCTTGGGGAAATCAAGACTGCACTCACATATTTCGGCCGCCCAAACGTACAACAGCAAGGGAGAGCCGCCCATATTCTCCTTCGGTACGAACCCACTTACACTACTTTCTCGGCTGCAGATAACATTCCGATTCCAGCCGGCAATCAACAGCTCTCGGCCCTTATCTTCCCCAGCTTCAAAAACCTTAGGCAGATCGGTCTCGTAGCTTCTGATTCGGGGGAAGACGCCGAGCCGGTTGTAGAGGTGATTGCCGATCCGGCTGGGGAGTCTACTGAGGGGGTTGTAGAGGGCGACGAGGTCGTACACTCGGCATTTGAGGCCACTGAGCCATCCGTCTCAGACGAGCGATTTCTTCCGGGATATTTTTGCGAATTTGGGGGATCTACCAGCGATTTCTTTGAGGGTATGGCGAAGAAAGCCTAACGCAGATGGCACGTAGAAGAAATGCCGGCGGATGGCACCGAAGAAGGTGAATGCACCGCATCGGATCCCACTTGATCAAGCCCTTCAGATCCGCTTCGAGGGACGGTTGAGGTTGCTGTGTCCGATATGGGAAAAGAGGGTGGAGAACAGTCCGATGGGGAACGGCTGATTCCGGAGCAAGGCCAAAAGCGTGGTGCCGAGGGAGAAGCGAGTTCAGAAGCTGGCCCTGGTAGCAAACGGCCTCGGCTTGAAGAACTGGACGTGGTCACTCCGTTCGTTATTCAGCCAAAGATCAGGGATATGCCGATTTTATCCGACGCTTCGGCCATTGAGGATCCAGCTGTGGCTCTGAGCCTGGCGGCTTCAATTTCTCTGCCGGCTGACAACAAAGCCTTCGGTGCCGTGCCTAATATTATGGCCATTGCCCTAACTGCTCAATCGGCACTCCTGGTAGGTCACCTTCATTTCGCTCTTGTTTGATTAAGGCGTCTAATCATACTGAATTGTTTTGCAGACGATTGGGAGGATCACCGACTTGGGTCGCCGCCTGCGTGATGCTCTCGGGAGAATTGACCATTTGCAAACAGAGGTGCAGGGTCAGAAAAGTAGGGCCGAGTTTGAAATTATGAGAGTTGAAATGGAGAGCGCGCGAGCCGAAGCGGAGAAAGAGAGGGCTTGCGTCGCCGAACAACTTCGTGTTGATGCTGAGGGTAGGGCAAATGCGAGCGAGGAATCGCTCAAACTTTCCAAGGAAGCACTTGCTGAAGCGGAAGCTCAGTTAGAGGAGCTTAAGGCGGCCCGCGAGAAAGCCAAATCAGAGGCCTTTGAGGCAGGGAGAGGCGCCGCTCTGACGGAATATGTTGAAGAAGTGTCCAAATTTGAGAATCGCGGGTTCAAACATGGGTGACTCAAAGCCCTTGCTGCCGCTGAGGTTACATTGGATTTGCCAATTCCTTATGAGCAGGTGGATGTTGAGCCACTTGAATCCGCTACCGACGAATGATCTAGGAGCCGTTTACCGAGCAGGCATCTTTTTGTTTTTGTTTTTCTTCTTTTGGATAGTGCTTTGTTGGTTCAGGGTAGGTTTCATGTATAAATTGGTTAGCATCTGCGCGCAATTTATTAATGAAAATTTCCTTGTAATTTTTGCTACCACCACACACTTTGTATGAAAAAGTTTTGTGGTTTAATTTTAATGAAAGAGTTCTGTGTTTGTCAATGCATTTGGTAAAATGGAATTGCATTTACTGTGAGGAAACCCTGATTTGTGAATCTGCCCTTGCCCCAGGGGGTTCATAAAAAGAATTCTAGCTCTGAATCAACTTGTGAGCCAGCTGGGGTACCTAGTTCGAATAGATTGATAAATCTGCTCTTGCCAGTCAACTCGTGAGCCGGATGATTTTACTGTGGCACGAATGATTTTATCTAGAACTCTTCTAAACAAACCGTACATAGAATATCGTTTGTCCAAACTTTAGTTTTTTCCTTACTTGAATCTGAAGTCGCTAACCACTGAAGGTAGAGAGGAAAAGATTGGTCAATATCTGGGTTCCAGCAGATTCAATACATATCCCATCAAAATCACCATTTGCAATTTCACTGCCTACTGATCTTGGACCCTTAGATTGATGAATTTGCCCTTGCCCCAGGGGGTTCATGATAAGAACTCTGGCTCTGAGGAATCAATTCGTGAGCCGGCTGGGGTAGTTTAGCCTAACAAATTGATGAATCTGCTCTTGCCCGAATCAACTTGTGAGCCGGCTGGGTACTTGAGCCGAATAGATTGATGAATCTGCTCTTGCCCGAACCAACTTAGTCAGCGTCAGGCGATTGGGTTTCGTGATTAATGAACTTGCCTCGATCGTGCTGCCTCTGCGAGTGTTAAATGATCAAAGGCACAGCTTTTAAGAGTCTGGTAGGTATCTGATTCAGACCCCTGAGAGAAAATCTATTGTGTGAATGTCGAACAAACTCTTCTTTAACAGCAAAGGGGAAGCCAAGACATTGGCTGAGCTTGGCGGTGATATGAATCGAAGTGAACACCGTGGTGCGCTTTGCGTCGGGAGTAACATTCTATGGGTCGAGAGAGGCGTCAATCTCCTCGACGTCGTAGAGTAGGTCGCCTGCAGACGGATAGGCGATCCAGGGAGATCGCCACACGCCCAAGTCGAAAGGAGATCAGACGCGAATCCGTCCCCGTTAAGTTTTGCAGTATTTGTGAAGAATAAGCCCATGATGGAAGCGGACTCGATCGTTCGAGATCCAGACATGGCGGTCGAGTTTGCTCGAAAAATATTTCCTCCGGAAGTTCAGCAGTCAATGGTTGGTCGTCAGGACTACGAAGTGTTTCGCGAGGGCATTCATGGGGCGGTGAAAGGGCTCTATACGGCTTATGAAGTCGGCATGCGATTGCGCGCCGCCCGTCGAGAAATGGAGAAAAAGGAAGAGCATATCCGCAGTTTGGAGGCTCGCGTAGAGGCGGCTGAACGTGAGTTAAGAAAGATCAAAGCGGCATAAGTACAACCAGCAGGGCAGGTGAATCCAATCGTGGAAGAGAGGGTTACCAGTTGGCTTATAAGCGCTGCCATTGCCGATCGTGAAACGGCGAGCATGTTCGCATTGGAGTCTGCCAAGGGGAGGTCTTATGAAAAAGGTTTTCACGAAGGGCGCTTGGTTGGAATCCAAAAGACCAAGGAGAAGCTTGCCGAAGAGGTTTGCCGATGTGAAAATCGTGGGTTCAGGCATGGTTGGATCAAGGCATCTCAAGTCGCCGAATCTCTTCGCTTGTCGCATCGATTCGGCCACCTCTACCACAAGAAGGACTTTCCGTTTCGCTTCGAGATTGAGAAGTGAGGATGAGGGCGACGCCGTATGACTTTAATTATTGTAAGGTTTGAACGCTGGTCGCGTTCGCAATTATGTAATTTCTTGGTTTTTTTGAATAAAAAGACTCTTTATTGAAAATATCAAATTGTCTCCTGCATTCGGCGTGTGCGTGTTTAATTTGATTGCATAAATGTTTGGATAGACGAAATACATCAATCGACTCAAAGATGTTAAACCGGCGCGCCGATTCGTCAGCGTGATCGACCTACATGTAATGGTGCCATTTTGAATAAAGCCATTGCGGCGTGTGTTGTTGAAATTTGAAGAAGCCGTGAGCCAGGGTTCGGAGGGGCTACGGCATTTTGACTTAGCTCGAATGCCAGATGTCTAGCCGATTGGGCTAGGTAATTTTTTCCCTTGCACAGCCTATGCGCATGCGTGTTAGCCAACCGTTGGGTTAACTAGGTCATGGAGAATGTTGACCGACGCCTATCTTGTGGGGTTTAGTGTTGATAAAATCACTTCGGGATTTGGGCCTCGAGATCGCGGCCATTACTGAGAATAAAAGCAGCAGGCGCCTCATGCAATCAAACATATTTGGCTCACCAGCATCTATTGCGTGGGATGATCAAGAGTTCTCACCATCAGATGGTGATGATAGTTGCAGGAGCTCAAATTCCGGCCGAACTTGGCGCTCAGATGGTTTGCGGCGGAGGATTCTCCGTTTGCGGCAGAGGATTCTCCGGTGTGGGAGGTGGACCGCTGAAAGGAGAAACTGGAAACACGTCAGCCTCCAAGTCGTTGAAGCAGATCGCCCCGAAAGGAGACACAACGACCGCTGCCCCTAACCTCCCTTGTCTTGGATCTTGGCCTTGACATTGTCGATGGTGTCAGAGGCCCGGCGACATGCCGATTCGGGCGCGGTTAGATCGATGCGTTTTGAGCCGCGATGGTTGTTCAAATGACAAGAGTTGGGTCGATGGGTTGATTTGTCTTAGAAGTTAGAGATAGATATTGTAATGTTCGAACGCAGATTGCGTCTATGTAACAACTTTTTAATCAAATAAAAAGTGTTATTTCATATAGTTGAGTCTTACTCTGAAAATCTTTTGTTTAGCTATGCCGGATGAATGTTCCTGATCCCAACTTTTAATGGTTAAGCACGTCATTTCGTATGGTTTAATAGTTTGCTATTAGTTTGCTATCGGAAAGTTTGCTACCGGAACTTTTGTGTAGCTTAAATATTTTAGCTTAAATATTTTTCCTGTATTCAGGGATCGGCCCTTGCCTTAGGCGGGATGCGAGTTTAACCGGAATGGGTCGTACTCGTGGGCCGGCTAAGGCACGCCTTGTCCGGCGAACCATATTAGTGATTCCGGCTTAATTAGTTGATTAAAACGGGCTCCGGATCCGGAGACTTATTTTGGCCAATCGTGATATCCACGAAGGGCGCTCCGAATCCAGAGACTTATTCGGCCCTAAGGTGTGCACCAAAGGGTGCTCTGAATTCGGAGACTTAATTTGGCCAATCGTGATATCCACGAAGGGCGCTCCGAATCCGGAGACTTAATTGGCCCTATGGTGACCTGCACCAAAGGGCGCTCCGAATCCGGAGGCTTATTCAACCCTAAGGTGTCATGCACCAAGGGGGGCTCCGAATCCGGAGACTTAATTGGGCCAATCGTGACATCCACGAAGGGCGTTCCGAATCCGGAGACTTATTAGCTTAAATATTTTTCCTGTATTTAGGGATCGGCCCTTGCCTTAGGCGGGATGCGAGTTTAACCGGAATGGGTCGTACTCGTGGGCCGGCTAAGGCACGCCTTGTCCATCGAACCATATTAGTGATTCCGGCTTAATTAGTTGATTAAAACGGGCTCCGGATTCGGAGACTTATTTTGGCCAATCGTGATATCCACGAAGGGCGCTCCGAATCCGGAGACTTATTCGGCCCTAAGGTGTGTACCAAAGGGCGCTCCGAATTCGGAGACTTAATTTGGCCAACCGTGATATCCACGAAGGGCGCTCCGAATCCGAAAACTGATTCGGCCCTAAGGTGTCCAAAGGGGGCTCCGAATCCAGAGACTTATTCGGCCCTAAGGTTTCATGCACCAAAAGGGGCTCCGAATTCGGAGACTTATTCGGCCCAATGGTGACCACCAAAGGGCACTGCGAATCCGGAGGCTTATTCGGCTTTAAGGTGTCATGCACCAAAGGGGGCTCCGAATCCGGAGACTTAATTGGGCCAATTGTGACATCCACGAAGGGCGCTCCGAATCCGGAGACTTATTCGGCCCTAAGGTGTCATGCAGCAAAGGGGGCTCCGAATTCGGAGACTTAATTGGCCCTATGCTGACCTGCACCAAAGGGCGCTCTGAATCCGGAGGCTTATTCGGCCCTAAGGTGTCATGCACCAAAGGGGGCTTCGAATCCGGAGACTTAATTGGGCCAATCGTGACATCCACGATGGGCGCTCCGAATCCGGAGACTTATTCGGCCCTATGGTGACCTGCACCAAAGGGCGCTCCGAATCCGGAGGCTTATTCGGCCCTAAGGTGTCATGCACCAAAGGGGGCTCCGAATCTGGAGACTTATTCGGCCCTATGGTGACCTGCACCAAAGGGCGCTCTGAATCCGGAGGCTTATTCGGCCCTAAGGTGTCATGCACCAAAGGGGGCTCCGAATCTGGAGACTTAATTGGGCCAATCGTGACATCCACGAAGGGCTCTCCGAATCCGGAGACTTATTCGGCCCTAAGGTGTCATGCACCAAAGGGGGCTCCGAATCCGGAGACTTAATTGGCCCTATGGTGACCTGCACCAAAGGGCGCTCCGAATCCGGAGGCTTATTCGGCCCTAAGGTGTCATGCACCAAAGGGGGCTCCAAATCTGGAGACTTAATTGGGCCTAAGAGGCTTGAAGGAGAGTGGCAGAAAATCGATTTTCATTAAAACGTGGTACCAGTACAAGCATCAGATCCCACAAGTCGGGTCCGTAAATGGATCTTCATAAAGTCTACGTTCACGCGGATTGCGGTGAGCCACGGATCTCCTCAATGCCACGGTCTGTTAGGAAGTGCATAAGCTGATGATAGGTGCTTGGGACAGCCTTCATGACATGCAACCAGGGGCGCCCCATGATGGCATTATACGGCGACGGAAGCTTCACAACCAAGAATTCCACGTCAACTGTTTTCGAGCCCGCTCGAACAGGTAGCACGACCCTCCCCAACGGGTACTCTGGATTCGTGTTGAAGCCGAACAGTGGCTGAGACGACGGTGATAGGTCCGACTCGTTGAGGCCGAGTTCAACAAAAGTTCTGTAGTACAAGATTTCCGAAGTGCTTCCTGGGTCTATGAGAATGCGTTCAACGCTGAACTGACGTACGCGTAATTTGACGACCAAAGGATCGACGTGGCTGGCCACTGTTCCGACGAGGTCGGAGTCATCGAACTTAATTGTCGGAGCTTCTCCGGGCCTGCCGGTTGACATGTTATGTTTTTGGGGAATTGGGTGCGATTGGATCGTATGCACGGTCGGGGATGCCAAGCATCGTAGATTATGTGGATCACACCAAGCGGAGGTGAATCCTGTCTCAAGGCTAATGCTTTGGTTGGCCTTCCCTTGCTCACGTATTGCTGCAGTCGACCATCTTGCACCAGTTCCTCCAGATGATCCTTTAGCGCATAACAGCTCTTGGTTTCGTGGCCGTGATCTTTGTGGTATTCGCATCGTCTGTCCCTCCTCCGTGTGTCGGGAGGCCCCACAATCTTCGACGGCCACTTGAAAAATGGAAGGTGCTGGACTTTGGTCATTATTGCCGCGATCGGCTCTGTCAACTCCGTATACTTCTTGTCGGTTCGCCTTGAGCATCTGCTGTCGACTTGTAATTGTTCGTTCGTTCAGTGGGAGCACTGATCGCTTGATCGGCGGGAGTCCCGCCTTTTATCTCGCTTGGTTCGTTGCCAGGGCTCTGGGCTCGGTGGCGGCACGGAGCTTATTGGTCGAGCAATTTCGGGGAGGGCCGTTTTGTTGGAGATTTGTCCGGCTTTTATCCTCAGGGCATCATCTTTGACTTTACAATATTCTTCAACTTTCTTCATCAACGCCCAGACTGTTTTGGGGGGCCTTCTGGTCAGGGAACTGCGCAGAGCACTGTCAGGATGTAAACCCATTTTGAAGGCGGTAATGGCCATGGAGTCGTTGCAAGCGTCGTCAACAAGGTTGAAACACTCCCAATATCGTGCCGAGTACGCTCTGAGCGTCTCTCTCGACTAGATCTGCATAGCCCAGAAGGAGTTGACCTGTTTCGGTTGTACCTCGTTGGTGATGAACCTGGCCCTGAAGGATTTCTGCAGTTGCCGGAAGCTTTTAATCGAAGCTGGCTCCAACTTGTAATACCACATGACGGCTAGTGGACCTAGGCAGCTAGGGAATATTCGACACATGAGGGCTTCATTGTTTGCGTGCAGCGTTATGGCCTGTTTGTAATGATGGATATGATTAGTGGGGTCTGATTTTCTATCGTAAAGAGTGAACGACGGAGCTTTGAATTTCTTGGGTAGGGACGCCCTTGCGATCCATCGAACGAAAGGATCGTGCTGGTCTTCCTTGTTTGAGCTGCTTCTCCTGCGTTTGTTCGCTGTTCGCAGATCCTTTTCGGAGGAGCTGGAGGTTTCGGATCGTCCCCTTGCGTCGAGCTCCGTGGATGATGAGTTGGAGTTGCTATCGGTATCCTTTGGTCGAGCCCGAGGTCTTTGCCCGTCTGCCCTCAGAGGTCGCTCTAGTTCCTGGCGCATGGCCTCTCTAGATTTTGCTACCTCCAGGGCCAAATCTTGACGGAGTCGTTCGTTCTCAGCGATCGTGTTCTCGAGCCTTTGTTCGTCCTGCTTTGCTTGTTCTATGATAGCCTGCATTGTTTCTTGTGCTGAAGTTGTTGGCGAATCGAAGTTCAAGACGTGTCGTGCCGCGATGGTTTCTTTTCCGAGCATATTTGCCGGGGTGAGGTCGTCTCCCTGTGTGATCTCGTCGGTGGCTATCGGAGGATCTTTGGTCGCGCCTTCCATGGATGTATTTGAGTATTTCCCACAGACGACGCCAATTGTGGGGAAGTGGTTTGGAAATACTCTTCAGATCCTGGAAGATGCCAATGATCCTCAGCTAGTCACCTGCAAAGATACAAATACTTCAGTCGGGGGTGCCGGAATTAGCACTCCGACGGACAAGTCAGTTCTTCTACTCAAGAAAGCTTGTTGATTAAGTTTTTAGAAGTGATTCTTACATACCTTTTTCTAGTCCATTGCCATTATATTTATACTCGTTTCTCCTGATCCTCGGGGCCAGGGCCTACTTTTTCAATCATTATCTTTTCCACTATTCGGCTCTAGGGATCCTCCCCCATTCGGCCTATTTATCCTATTCGGCCCCTCATCCTTGCGGGATATCTGCCGGCTAGCGTCAAGCTTCTGAAATATACCTCCTTTATCTTCGCCAATTATTCAGCTACCACATAAGACATACACGATTATTACATATTTTGCCCTTGTGCAAGAGGGTCCGAATAAGTGTCCAAATGTTCGGATTAACTAATTATTACAAATTCAAATAAATGAATTAAAACTAGCTAAGTTAATTAACTACTTATTACAAATTCAAGGGACACTAAGCTAACTATCTAATTTTATTACAACAAAGATATTATATCAATACTAATTACACTACAATAATATCCAATGCAATTGTAATAACAATTAATATTTACAATAGCAATAATAATTACAATAACAAGATAATAATACGAATACAAGTAACAATGAGGCACAATGATTGCATGCACGGTGTCTAGAAGCTGCTCTATCTGCCCAGACTGCTCCGCCTCACCTTCGGCCACTACCATCTGCTTCTGCAAAAAATTTCACTACTTGCCAAACATTGGAAGCCAGCCGATCCTAAATGAGACCTGGCCGGGCCCAAAAAGTCTCGGTCGTACCATAATTTTATGCCAAAAATGTTTTTGTGCTCTACGGTGAGAACAGTGCAGACAGAGCCTTTCTAGGCCCTATTTGTCCTTTCTGCTCTCATCTGTCATGAAACTCAAGAGAAGAGTGAATTCGAGTTCGAAACCATTAATTGGCACAAGTTGATGGCTTGATGATTTCGAACACAATTTGGACAAAACAATTAATAAATGCAATGAAAATGACCACCCGTCTCCCTCTCATCATGGAGGCTCAAAGAGGGAGATAGGCACGCTTCAAGTTTCATCAAAATATCGTGGATTGATAAGTGACAATTCTCAAAGCGATGGACTCAACATAACGTCCAGCCAAATCCAACCAATTTTATTCATCTTCTTTATGTTGGTTTCATTGATTTTAGGTTAATTTTTATTAGTCCTTTCCATTACTTAAACAATTTTTCCGAAGTGATGTTTAAGTCCACTAAATGAGAAGAAATGTCAAACGAGAAGTGATCCATAGCATGAAAGAGAGACTATAAATTGACGATGAACCTCTGTAGAGATTAAGCCATTGAGCATAGATCTCTTTCTCATGCCTTGAACAACAAGCACTTGTTTGAAATAGCTCTCGAACAAAAGAAAAGAAGAAATGAGGGAGGGTGCAGAAATTATTATGCGAATTTGATTGTTTAAAATGAAACTCTTCGCATGAAAAACTAAGTAAATAAAGCTATCAACTCAAATAACTCGGTGTCTAAGGCCTAAACAATCGAAGCCATGAGGACTTACAACATAACAAGTATGATATTCAAAGCAAAAACTATTTAAATGAATTAAACAACCCATAATAACAACTAAAATGTAAAAAATAGTAGCTAAAAGCAGGAGAAAGTAAGTAAAAAGAGTAGAAAAAAAGCTATGGAACAAAACGTAAGGAGGGATGGCTAACCCCTTTACTTTTTGCAATTTTAAAGCACATATTTCAGCCTTAAAACAATCAAAGAACAGTCCCAAAATAGCTCAAAAACAGTGGCTAAGAGTGTGTTTAAAGAGCACAAAAAGATAGACAAAAGCAAGAGATACAAAGCTAGTAAGCAAAATCAAGGAGAGGTGGCTAATCCCTCCACTTTTGAGACCTTTAAACCATGTTTTTCAGCCTTTTTAAACTCTAAAAATCAGTGTAAAAAACAAAGAAAAGAGTGCAAGAACAAAGGGTATGAGCTATGAAGTAAGGTGTAAGAAAGGGTGTTAAACCTTTCTATCTTTGGTAGTTATTCAACACCAAATTCCAACACTTAGAATGGATCCAAAACAGTAGGGAAACACAAGAAAAAAATAGAAAAAGATTGAAATGAAAGCAAGGAAAAATGTGACAAGCTTATACCTCTTGAAGGAGAGGATGCTTCTTAGTTAACAAACTTGATTCAAAACACCTTCAAGGTTTGAAATTTAGTTTGAAATCTTAACAAAAAGCTCCAAGAACAAGCTCTAATGGTGCATGTATTGTTGAAAAAGGTTTGAAGGTGAAGAAAGGTGTTGAAGAAGAAAGGGGGTCTTTTTAGCTCTTCAAAGCCTTTGGAAAATTTGCTAACCCCTAATTCTGAATGTAGGGGCTTTATTTACAAAATTTGAGCCAATTTGGTCAAAAATATCTTCAAACAAAGCCAGCTATCCAATCCTTGCCAACTATCTGTTTGGCGTTATTGAGAGCCAGCTGGACCAAAAAAAGAAAGGCCGGCTCTAAAAGGCACAAATTCACTATTTTTCATTGAAAGCCAGCCGGCTCTAAATGAGCCACGGCCAGATCTAAATGGACCCGGCTGGCTCCAAAAATCTATATTCCAGACCCAATTTCAAACAGGCATATCTCTCTCATCCAGATTCTATTTTAGGTGGTTCTTGAGTCTAAATTGAAACCTCGGAAGTCTACTTTCCAGTGGTGATAGCCTCATATCTAAATTCTAAGTGTGAAAAGAGATATGCGTAATTTAGTAAAGGCTAGTCATTTCTTTCTTAACGGATTAATGCCTAACTTCTTCCTAAACTAGTTTTCTTCCACCCCCTCCTATTTCCTTCAACTCCAAACTTATAAATAAGATGTTTTAAAATATTTTTCAAAGTGTTCACCTCCCTTCCATTTATTTCCACTTTGTCCTTACTCGATTTACCGAAAAGTGTAACTTTTTAAATGAAATGCAAGCCTCGGAACATCGTAGAAACATTTGGAAAAATATTTTGAAAATGAGAGTTTTGAGGTCTAAAATAGTTTGGCCAAAATGGGGTGTAAGGTTTGGAATTAGGGCTTGAATCCAAATTTCTTCTTTGAGAATTCAAAAGATTGCACAGTGTAACTTTCATCATCGGGTGTTTGGAATAAAGCGCCCAAGTCTTAAGGGCGGTCAAATATGAGGTGTCTACAGTGCTTTCCTTGATGGCGGGGCATCCATAAAAATCATTACGATCGACACCTTCGCAAAAACTAGTATCCTAGAGTCCAGGATGGTCTGCTAACCCATTACTGTGGCGAGCTTTGGTGGTAAGAAACAAAGTTACTAAGGGCCATGTTGTAGTGGACTTAGCAGGTGACGAGATTCGCTTCGCAAGTAAGTTCCATGTGATTAAAGAAAACACAAATTATCACATGATACTTGGCAGAGCTTGGATGCACCAATATGGGGCTATCCCATTGAGTTATCACCAATGTGTGAAGGCAAAGTTAGGAAAGCAAACAGTGACCATAAATGCGTCTGAAAAGCCATTTGGAGTAGAAGAGGCACATTATTCTGATGTAGTCTTCTTTACTGAACTATCAACAGATGAAACCCCAAGGACTAGTAAAGTTGCAAGGGTAAAGTTACCAAAGTGGGAAGACATTCGAGATGTAGAGACTGCCTCAGAAAGTAGTGGGCAAAAAAGGAGCAGCCAGTCCACCAGTCCTTCACCAAAGATTGTTAAAGTGCGTGAAGGTGGCAAGACAGTTTACTACCTATGACGGTCTTGGAGGCCAGACTTCATACCCTGGGAGGATGGCCCCGAGACTAGCAAGTGTGATGGTGATAAGTCCCAAGAAGTTTTAGTGGAGACGCCTGAACTCGCCCCCCGAATAAATGCAAGACAACCCCAAACCACAGCAAGAACTACTTGCTGAGGTAAACCTCAGCGACTTACCAGGGCAGAGCAAGCCTGTGTTTATCAGTGATACAATGGCTTCAGTAGCTAAGGCAGAATTGATAACATTACTGATACAGTACAGTGATGTCTTCGCTTGGACATATGACGAGGTACCTGTCCTTGACCCATCTCTTGTCTCTTATCACCTTGATATTTTTCCCAACTCTAAACCGATAAAGCAGCATGCCCGAAAGTACCACCCCAACCTTGAAGCAAAGATTATGGAAAGGGTAGAAAAGTTGCAAAGAGTCAAGTTCATTGAGCCTATACAGCACCTAACTTGGCTAGCAAATATTGTGCCTGTAAAGAAGAAGAATGGCTAGATTAGGGTCTGTGTAGGCTTTCGCGACCTGAACAAGGTTTGCTCGAAAGATGAATTTCCATTATCCCATGTTGACACACTTGTCAATTCTACTGCCGGCCATCAGATGTTCTCCTTCATGGATGGGTTCAGTGGTTATACCAAACCAAACCAAACCAAGCCTTAAGTTCCATCAAATGGGGTCAGTTACATGAATACTTCTTTTCCACGTGGCCCTATCAAAGGCTATTTCATTAGTCAAATTAAGTAGATCCATATCTCTATTTACAATGCTGGCTAACGTTAATCTAGGCCTACCTCGTCCCCTAACACTTTCATCTACTATTACAGTATCGCATCCCTTTACTATTGCCTTTGTTGGTCTTTGTTGAATATGACCAAACCATCTCAATCGATTCTCTCTCAACTTATCTTCTATCGGTGTTACTCTTACCCATTCCCGAATACACTTATTCCTAATTTTGTCTTATCTAGTCTTGCCATACATCCACCTTAGTATCCTCATCTCAGCCACACTCATCTTATCTACATGTTGTTTCTTAGTTGCCCAACACTCCGTCCCATACAACATCGCTGGTCTAATGGCCATTCTATAGAACTTACCTTTTAGTCTAGTGGGTATTCGTTTATCGCACAATACCGCAGACGCACTTCTCTACTTACACCATCCCGCCTTAATCCTATTGGCCATATTCGTATCAATCTCCCCCACTGTTGTGATAATCGATCCTAAATAACAAAAATGTTCACTCTTAGGCAGTTCTTGGTTCTCAATCTTCACTTCTCCTTTGCTTTTATTGTTATTGTTACTAAATTTACACTCCATGTACTCTGTCTTAGTTCTACTTATCGAGAATCCTTTAGATTCAAGAGTTTTTCTCCAAATCTCCAACTTTGTGTTAACTCCTTCTCTAGTCTCATCCACTAGCATGATATCGTCTGCAAATAGCATACACCATGGCACGTCATCCTGAATATTTCTCATCAACTCATCCATAACTAAAGCAAAAAGATAAGGACTTAAGGTAGATCCTTGGTGTAACCCTACAGTGATAGGAAATTCATTTCCCTCTCTAGCAGACGATCTAATAGTGGTCACCACCCCTTTATATATGTCCCTAATCACATCAATTTAACTTTTTGTCACCTCTTTCTTCTCTAACACCCACCATATTATATCTCAGGGTACTCTATCATATGCTTTCTCAAGGTCGATAAACACCATATGAATGTCTCTTTTCTTTTCTTTATACTTTTCTATTACACTCTTCAAAAGATAGATCGCTTCCATTGTTAACCTGCCAGGCATAAACCTAAATTGATTCTCTGACACCTCTGTTATATTCGCAATCGGCGTTCCATCACCCTCTCTCACACTTTCATTATATGACACATTAGCTTGATTTCTCTATAGTTGTTGCAATTCTAGACATCTCCTTTATTATTATAGATTGGCACTAAAATACTTTTCCTCTACTCATCTACCATGTTCCTAATCAACCAAATTTTGCTAAGCAACCTAGTCAACCAAGCAACCCCCTTTTTACCCATACACTTCCAAACTTTAAAAGGGATATCATCGGGTCCTAAAGCCTTATTTGATTTCATCTTCTTAAGTAAAATCTCTACTTCAAAGTTTCTAATCCTGCAATAGAACATATAGTCTTGGTTTATCGTATTACTGGCTATTTCTTCCCCTATTTCCGTACCTCCTTGTTCCTCACTTAATAGTTTTTCAAAATAGCTCTTCCATCTTTCCTTAATTTTTTCATCCTTCATTAATACATTAAAATCCTCACTCTTGATGTACTTAACTTGATTAAAATCTCTTGTTTTCATTTCCTGTATCTTAGCAAGTTTGTATACCCTCTTCTCTCATTCTTTACTATCCAGTTTAGTGTATAGCTTATCATAAGCTTTCTACTTAGTCTCTCTTATTACTTTCTTAACCTCCTTATTAGTCAATCTATAGCTCTTAAGGTTTTTCTCAGTTTTATCCTTCTGGCACTACTTAAAGCACTCTTTTTTTTGCCTTAACTACCGCTTGAACCTCTTTCCTCTATCACCAAGTTTCCTTAGAGGTGGGTCCCGTTCCTTTCGAATCTCCAAGAACTTCCCTTGAGATTCTCCTCATACAATTGGCCATCGAGTTCCATATAGTGTTAGCATCATCTTTCAAGTCCCAAGTACCTTCCTTATCCATTCTATTCTTAAATATTTCTAGTTTATCCCCTTTTAAGTCCCACCATCTTGTTCTACGACGCCCACCATCATTCCTAGCTTGGTATTGCCCTCTAAAACATAAATCTAGTACCAAAATCTTATGTTGAGAGGCCAAGCTCTCTCCAGGAATCACCTTACAATAATTGCATTTTAGGCGGTCCACTTTTCCACTAAGAAGTAATCTATTTGGCTCCTAACTGACTCACTCTTAAAGGTTATCAAATGCTCCTCCCTCTTCTTATACATAGTATAGGCCACTAGTAGGTCAGAAGCCAACGCAAAATCTAAGATACTCTCTCTAGTCTCATTTTTGTCACCAAAACCGTATCCACCATGCACCCTTTTATAGCCTAGTTATCTATGCCTACATGGCCATTAAAATCTCCACCTATAACCAAGTTCTCTTCTACGGGTATCTCCTGTAAGATATCATCCATTTGCTCCCAAAAATCCCTCTCAGTCTGATCATCTAATCCTACTTGAGGAGCATATGCACTAATATCATTCACTATATTCCCTCCAGTAAATATGGCACCAGAAGATGCAGAAAAGACAGCTTTCAGAACACCCTTGGAAGTTTTTTTCTATACAGTGATGCCCTTCGGTTTGAAAAATGAGGGGGCAACCTATCAATGGTCTATGACTGCGGTGTTCTATGATATGTTACATCACGAAATAGAAGTGTATGTAGATGATCTGGTAGTAAAGTCTACCAAGGCAAAACAACACCTCCACGACTTGGAAAAAACTTTTCAACGTTGTCAAAAATTCTACTTAAAGATGAATCCTCTCAAATATGCCTTCAGAGTTACCGTAGGAAAGTTCCTTTGTTTCCTTGTACATCAACGTAGTATCGAGGTAGACGGGATAAGATCAAGTCCATGACGGAGATGCCACCGCCACACTCTCAAAAAACATTGAAGAAATTCCTAGGCAAAGTGTCATACATCAGGAGGTTCATTCTAGCCCTTGCTGAGATAATCTTTTCCTTTGACACACTGCTGAAAGAGAATCACAAGTTTGAATGGCTACAAGAACACTAATAAGCACTTGATATGGTAAAGAAAGCACTTACCTCGCCACTTACAATGATCACCCAACAACTTGAAAAGCCTCTGCTACTGTACCTTACCTCTATACCTCGGTCTATTGAACCTCTACTTGTCCAAGACATAGATGGCGTTGAGAAGCCAGTCTATTACATCAATCGCAAAGTCAATGATGTCGAATCATGGTATCCCCAATTGAGAGGCATTGTTTGGCCTTAATCTTCATAGCACAAAGTTGTGCCACTATTTTTCAGCACACTCGATCCAGGTTATGACCAGAAGTGATCCAGTTTATCACTTACAGAGCAAGCCCGCTCTAACTGGAAAAATGACAAGATGGCTCTGTAGACGTCCCCGAACGCCCCGGGAGGGTTAAGTCCCGTTCCGTTCATATTGGGGTCACTACAGTTCAAGGACTCAAATGTCACGGTTCTTAATCTTGAACCAAAGAGTCCAAATCCGGCAAATCGATTTTGAAAACAGATTTTTTGAAAAGAAGTGCCAAACATGGACTGCTTTGCCAGATACAGAGTCGCCACCTAAATGTTTTTTAATGGGAAATTTAGGAAACCCTGACTCGGTGCCAAAGGCCACGTGTCCGTCATCACCAAAGTTGCCTCGGCTCGGGAACTTGGGTACGATTGGGGAAGGTCACTTTGTGAGCACCCCCGCTCGCCCGGTCAAAGACCGGCCTCTACTAACCATCATATCTATTTTTGAAAACATTGTGTGTTCTTATTCCGGTTATTAGCCTAGATTTACTATGTGATGCGCACAGCATACAAGTATAGACTGGATCGCCTGAATTGGAACAAAACATTTCATGCTTGTTTGTTTGAAAATGGTTTGATGGTGCTACTCGCAAGTAGGCTAAGACGTGAATTTGCCACCCTCGGGTGGGCTTAAGAAAACATGATTTTGCCACTATCTAGTGGGCTTTAAAACAAACATTTGATGAATTGTTCCAATCCAAATAACCCAACCTCCACCCACAGGCATTCAAGCAGTTATATCATATAAGCAAATAGCCTCATGGTAAGCATGCTATCATGGCAGTCACTCACACACATGCAAGGATGCTAAAGCATAAAACTCACCGAGTACTCCAAGCCAAAACAGAAACTCATTAGAAATCATGCATGATCCTAAATATACAGGATTGCCTAATGCAACACATGCAAAAATGCAACTATAGCAGGCTCGGCTATCCTAAACATGGCATATGGAATGCTACAGCTATCATGTATTCAACTTAGAATTGAAATACAAATGCAGTTAGTATGATGCGTTGAGCCCGGTGCATGTAAAACAGATGAATGAATGCAAACATGCTATCATACTGTATGCTAATTGAAATATGCCCTAATCTAACCATCATAAGCAGGTAAATAAAAGGGAAGAAAGACGTGGGATTGGAAGACATACATCACACTCACCCACACTTATTACAATTTTGCCCTCGCACAGAGGGTTTGAATAAATATACAGTCCCGAATAAAAGAATAGTACAGTCCAAATAATACAGTCCAAATATGTACAAATTCCTAATTAATTAACAAATTAACTAAGAAAGTCAGAATCGCATGCAAGCCGTGGACGCCTTTGATTCCGCTCCGGGTGATGAATGATGCATGTTCGGGTTGCCTTTGTGCGGAAATCCATGACAATGCCCCAATTAGCCTCTGTTTGCACTTGTTCTTGAAATGCGTGCCAAGCTACGAAAAGTTGCTGATTCTTCATTTTGCTGCAACAGAGAGCAGGAAAGGGGCATGGCAATGTATTTTCACAAATGTATGCATGTCTCGATCCTCATGCCACCAATCACACATATCGATGCATGATGGCCGAGGAGTCGAATTGCACAACTCAATATGAAATGAATGCATATGAAAATACAACAAAACCTAACTTCATCATGGATAATCCGGAGTGTTTGCGGATCGAAAATTGAGACACGCCCGTCACCGAGTACAACGCATTTGTTTCGATCTGCTAACTCCTATCCCGAACACGATGCAATATGCATGATATGCATGAAATGTAACTAGGATACAACCTAACATGCGAAAGGCTATGAAATGGCATACACGATGCACGAGGAAACATGGCATACACAATGCGCTAATATACGGCCTAGCATACGCAATGCTATGGAATGAAATGGCATACACAATGCAATATGGGCTTACACCAACACAAGTGGACCTCGGCCACACTCACATAGGAGGCCATAATGATGAAAATGAGACAACTCGGGATACGTGCACACGTGCACGCAAACCGAGGACCGACCCTAAGGCACGGAAATGCCACTGTAACAAGACATGGCAAAACACACACAAAAAAAAAGGCATACTATCATGAAAAAATCAGAGGTAAAATGAGATGCAAAACAGCCCCGAAACCCGGTAAAATGAAACCTGATGCATGAAACGAGTCCCGAAACACGGGTTTTGGCGCATGAAATGGCCTGTAACTATACAATGCATACATAATTTGAATATGAAATGAAAAGACAGAAGCAAGGCAGCCACGAGAAAAGAATTTTTACAGCTTAGAGTGAGGCCAAACAGTGGGCCCAAGTAGGGCTAAATTAGCATACAAAAATGGCTCCGCAAGGGAGGTAATGAAGCAAGTCACAAATTCTGACCCCAAACAGAGAAGGGGCCTTCTAAAATATTGAAGAGGGACCAAAAATATGATGTATTAAATTTTATGACAAACTCCAAAAACAGATACAAGTATGCTCAAAATGCTATGCAAGAAATAGGCCAACAAAGAGGCAAAGAAGCAAGTGCTGCATGGAGGTCTCAAAAAAGTGAGGGCCCTTCAACAATGTTGAAGAGGGACCCAAAATATGGCTTTTTACAGTTTATGGCCGAACTCAAAACAGTGTAAAAATAGGCTGAAAACATCATGCAAAATGAGGCCACCAAAAGGGTTATAACATGAAGTATACAAAGGGTGTCTCAAACAGCCATAGAACCTCAATGAAACATGAAGAGGGGGTCAAAATAGGGCCATTTTCATTTTGGACCAAAGTCCAAAAACAGAGACACAATAGGCTAATAAATCATGCAAAAATGGGGACCAAAGAGGGGTTCAATGGCAAGTGACACATGGGGGTCCCAAAAAGTGATGAGCCCTTCTTTAATGTTGAAGAAGGGCTTGAAATAAGCTACTTCACAGTTTATGACAGAGCTCAAAACAGATTATATATAGGCCAAAAATATCATGCAAAAATATGGCATCCAAGAGGGTAATGAAGCAAGTGAAAAATGGGGGTCCCAAACAGGGTAAGACCCTTAATGAAAGATTAAATAGAGCTCAAAAAAATTCCACTTTCAGTTTTGGTCGGAGCTCAAAACAGCAAGCAAAATGGGCTAAGAAATGATACAAAAATGAGCACAAAAGAGGGAGAAATCAACTCACCCTTGTAGACCAACTCTTGGCAACTTCTTGGACCAAGTTTGGGTGCTCCTCAGCTCTGGAAAGCAGCTCCAAGTGGCTAGAATGGAGGTGGTGGTGTGGTGCTAGGTGGTGGTGCAGAAATGGGTGTAAGAGCTTAAGGGTTTTGAGACTTAGAGTAGAGAGAGAGGGAGAATTGATGCAAGGCTCTCAAAACAAATTTTGTAACCCTTGGACCAATGTTGGAGGCCAGTTATATAGACCAAAGAGGGGGAGAAAAGGAGGGAAAAAATGGGGGGAAAACAAGCCAAGTTTCCCTCCAAAAGTTGTCCCCTCGGATATAGATTTTTTGGGGGAAAAAAGTATACAGCTGTAATGTACTCACCCTAAGGAGCAAGGCCGGCTAGGTTTTGGAGCTGCAGGTGGCCGGTCGGCCACCCCCCATGGCCGGCCGGCCAGGGGTCAAAAAGGCCAAGGTGAATTAATGGCCGGCCACCACAAATTGGTGTCCTCCCAGATGCCCTCAACACAGCCTTGTGGTCCAAAATTGGAGGAAGTGAAACAGGAGAGAGAACAAGCCATTTTTCAAAGGGGTTCAAAAGGTTCAGATGGAATTACTGGCCGGCCATGTGATATTTGTGTCCTCCCAGATGTGTACAACACAAATATGTGGTTTGGAGCTGAAGAAAGTGGTCTTAGGGTGGTCAACATTGGCTTTGAAGTGAGAAAAATGGGCGTTGGAGGGCGATGAAGGAATGTAATTGGTTGCTGAAACAATTACTGGCCTCCCACCCTTCTATGACCTTCCTGGTGATGAAACAGAGGTCCCTACCAAAAATGAACGAAAACCAATGCAAAATGAAGGTTCGGGGGCCGAAACGCGCAGTCCGAGGCCCCGAAAACTGATTGTTAGGCACCGAGAGTGGTGTTCGACCACGAAGTGGGTCTCTCAGACCACAGTGTCCCTCAAAAGGGAGTAAATAAGATGCATGCCAAAAACCGAAGCAAACGGATGTAGTTAGGCAGTCCCGAACCGAGGCACACGGCCTAACGGCTCCGAAAACCGGGAACCGGGCTCCGAAATGGAAAGAATGGTCTACGACCACGAAATGTAGCCCACGGCCACTGAGAGATGGTCTACAAGACCTCTCCCTCCCTTTAGAAAGAGAAACAGAGAAAACCGAGCTTGGTTCGCAAACCGAGGCCAAGTACAGAAAGAGTTCGGAAGTTTGGAGGCAAGGCTCACAGCCGAGACTCTGAGACTTCTGAATGAGCACAAAATGCAACATCACCGAGCGCTCAATCGGTGACGTCTGAGTCTTAAGGTCGGTCAAAAATGGGGTGTCTACAGGCTCTTGGCTTTAATAGAATATGACATCACTTGCATAACGCCCAAGGCTATTAAGAGCCAAGCACTTGCAGAGTTGCTACCACAGTTCCCATCTGGTGAACACGAACTTATAGAGGTATCCCTACCTGGTGAGGTCCATGTTCTAGTAACTGCGGTAGAGACTTATTGGGATTTAAAATTTGATGGAGCCTCTAGGGCTAAGAAAGGTAGAGTTGGCATAATACTCACTAGTCAAGAGGGGGAGAAGTTCCATTTGTCATACAAGCTTGACTTTGAATGTTCAAACAACGAGGCTGAATATGAGGTGTTAATACTGGGTTTGATTGTTTCCCAAAAGAAAGGCCTCTGCAAGTTGAAAATTTGGGGCGACACCAAACTAGTCATCAAGTAAACATTGGATGATTTCACCTTGAAGGGACCTCTTTTGGCCCCATATCACACCATCATTCAGAAGTTGCTCACTCAGTTTGATGATGTCCAAATCCAGCACACCCCTCGAACACATAACCATTTCCCTGATGCCTTGGATACACTGGGGCAAAGGTGGACATACCAGATGACAATATAGCCATCGTCATCGAGAAAAGAACAACACCGACAATGTTATACAGAGCAAGATGCTGAGGGATGGAAGGCAGATATAATCCAACAGCTGAAAATAGGCCAAGGAATAATCAGACCAGCAGAACTTGAATCATTCCTGGTCATCAGAGGAGAGTTGTATTTTCGTGGTCCCAACAACTTTCTAGCAAGGTGCATCAGTAGACAAGAAGTAACTTTAAGACTTAAATTGATCCATACTAAGTCCTACGGAGATGGAGATATCAGTCTATACGGACAGATGCAAAGGTAAGGGTATTACTAGCTAGAGATGGAAAAGGAAAGTATTGAGTTGTAGAGGCAATGTGCAAAATGTCAATCCCATCCTAAAGAAGTGGAAGCCCATTTCTTAAGCAGTGAAGAATGGAGGCAGCCATATATTGACTATCTTGGAAGTGGCACACTGCTTGAGAGCAAAGACGATGCAATTAGAGATAAGAGGTAGGCCCTTCGTTTCTTCCTTGACTAAGACAAGTTGTACTAAAAAAGCTTTGAAGGGGCACCTTTGGCGTGTTTGTCAAAAGATGAGGTGAATGAAGTGCTGAGGGAAACCTACAAGGTAAAGCATCAAGGAGGGTAGCGACTATATGGACACCTTATCCACCTCGGTTACTATGATCGATAACGGAAGAGGATGCTAAAAATTTTGTAAGAAGATGCCAGTCCTGTCAAAAGTTCAGGAACTTGATACATGCACTGACGGTTAAGCTACACAACATCAAGACCCCCTACTCATTTCATACTTGGGCATTTGACTTGGTGGGTCCTATAACGCAATAATCCAAAGGGCACATATGGATACTTATAGCGACTGAAGTTAGCACCAAGTAGGTAAAAACTATACCAGTGAGGAAAGCAGACAGAGCAGGAGTGGCTAACTTCATCAAGGAAAATATCATTTGTAGGTTTGACATACCCAAAATGAAGTTGTCTGATAACGAAACTCCCTTCGTAAACCGACATGTGGGAAGGTTGCTGGACACCTACCAAATCAAGCACCACAAGTCTACTCCATACTATCCTCAAGAGAATGGATAAGCTGAGGTGACCAACAAAATCCTCATCCGAATACTAAGTAAAATGATGGATGAAGCAGGGGGCACATGGTCTGAACAACTCTCCATAGCACTTTGGGCATATAGAACGTCAAAAAGGAAGCCAACCTAGGCAACCCCATTTTCCCTAGTGTATGGATCTGAGGCTATGTTACCAGTTAAGGTAGCAGTAATCTTAACAAGAATGGCTATGTCTGTACACTTTGTTCCAGATACCAGGAGTAGCAACATAGAGGCAGCTGAAGAAAGAAGAGATCGGGCCTCATGGGCGATGGAAAGTATCATCAGTCCATAGCCCATGCCTACAATCAATCTATTCAACACATAGAGTTTAAAGAGGAGGACTTGGTATAGAAGACGGTGGACGCGATGATGCGAAGGCAACCAATCCCCAAGTTCTCACCAAGGTAGGAAGGTCCTTACAAAGTTGCTGAGACAAGCAGTAGTAGGTATTACAAGTTGACAAGAGTAGATGACGAGTTCAGAATTGGCCCTATCAATGCTAAGTATGTAAATGAATACTTCCCTTGATTTCTTTTATCCATAAAAGAGTTGTAAGTTTCTCTTGTTAATATCTCTAAAGCAGAGTGTAAAGAAAGTGTCATACACTTAGTAAACCTGTTACTCTTGTAAACACTTGGTGTGAAGAAAGTTTTTCATACTTAGTGAAATTTTATCTGTGTAGAAACTTAGTCATAATGAAGTTTTGTTCATGGAAAGAGTTTTGCTTATCTTTAGAAGCTATGTAAAAGTAATGCAAATAGAGTCATGAAATGAAACTCAAAAATGCTACGAAACATCTATACTCCTTATAAAAGTAAAACTTCCAAAACATGATTACAATGTTTGAAAAAAAGTTGTGACAAAGAAGAAGAAAGGAAAACGTGTCGTAAGTGAACCAAAATAAAATGAGGAGGAAGAAATTATAGCAAAGTCACAAATGTATCAAATTAAACCCTTCATCAGGGAGTCCATCAAAGTCACATCTTGGGGGTAGTTGGGCAACAAGAGCAGAGTCCGTTTCCTTGAATCGAGTCAGAGCTCGACTTTTTCCGCTGACCCCTTTCGTATAGCGAAATAAGTTTGGTTCGGACTCCCGTGGTTCTGAATCTAATCTCACAAGTGCAATGTGAGATTGATAAACACCAAAGAGTCCAAATTCGGCAAATCTTTTAGAAAATCGATTTTGAATCAAATTGTCAAAAATGGACTGCTTTACTAGATACAAAGTCGCCACCTAAATATTTTATTTTGGAGAAATTTATGAAACCCATGACTCGTGCCAAAAGCCATGTGTCCATCATCACCAAGATTGTCTCGGCTAAGGAACTTGGGTACGAGAGGGGAAAGTCATGAATTGAGCACCCTCGCTTGCTCAATCAAAGATCGGCCTCTACTAATCATGATATGAATCTTATGTACATTATATGATGTTGTTCTAGTTTATTAGGCTAGCATTACTATGTGAAGTGCACACACAAGTATAGACTAGCTTCGCAAGAATTGGAACATTTCGATTCATGTTTGTTTTGAAAGTTGTTTCAAAATATGTATCACTCTAAAAGTGATTGCATATGAACATTACTCAAATTATTCCAATTCAAGCAATAAGCCTTCATCCATAGGCATTCAAGTAGTTTATAGCACTTAAGCACTTAGCCTCATGCCAATTATGCTAAACATGGCAACACTCACCCTCATGCGATATGCTAAAGCGAGTAAAGGCTTACCTAGTTCTCCAAGCTAAAATAAACAAAAGAGTTAGAAAAAAAATGTATGATTCATAACTATGCGAGATGACTAACGCAATACATGTGATAAGAAATCTAAATAGGCTTGGCTACTTAATATGGCATATGAATCAATTAAATAGAATGCGGTCTAAGCACGTATTCAAAGAATGTATTAAACTAACAATGCAGTTAAAATGATTAACCGAGCCTCAATGCATGCAATACAAATGGATGCAAACATGAAGAATGCTAAACAAAACATGATGTCCCTAAACTAACTATCATAAGCTAGTAAATAAAAGGAAGAAAGACGTGGGGTTGGAAGACATACACATAATTACATTGCGCTCTCACGAAGGAGAGTCTGAATGAATAAACTAGCTAACTAATTAACTAATTAAAGCTAAGATAATTATTACAAAACAAATCAAATTAGCTAAACTACTTAACTAATTATTACAACAACAAAATAATTAACTAATCTAGCTAATTAAAATAATTACAAAACGAAATTGAATAACTAATTAATTAACTAATTAGTTACAACACATATCAAAATTAATTAGCTACAACTAATTAATTATAACAAATAGCTAAGCTAAATATTTAAACTTAAAACAAGCTCGGAATGCAAGCAATGATCATGCACATGCTCAGTTTCCACCCGAAAGGCCACTGTTTTGCTTCCAGAGAGCCTCTTTTGCACAATAGAACACTAACACTATTGCCCACTTCCAGAATAACTCTGCTTGGCCTAAAGAACACACTATTGAATTTTGCATCAGTGGCCGGCCAGCCATCAAAGATGGTTTTCCAGCCACTTGTCGGCCATGGAAAGTGGCTTGTTGGCCACTACTACCTAGTTCACCTTGCTGCAACAGAGGACAAACAAAGCATGCACAGGATATTTCAAGGGTTTGTTTGCACAACTCACCTCTCATTTTCATGAACAAATCAAAGGAGTAGTGAACTTAAGCCACAAACCACCAACTCAAGCAATTTCACTGCATGATGGCTTGCGAGCCAAAGTGTGCAAGTTCAATAAATGCAACAAAATGAGACTCAAAACCACCTCCTTATCATGAATGATCAAGGGAAGTAGTGACCATGGAACCTTGAATCATTTCATCACTAGTGAGTATGAAATGGTTCAAGCTTCCATGTGTTCAATTAACGTACGATTAAACACAACCAAATTATTATCTTTCACAATTTTTAGTCGCAATTTTACTCCATTTTAGATTACCATCCATCCTTTAATCAATTGAGTCCGAAGGGTGAGTTTAAGTCCTCTAATGGAAAGAAGGCTCAAACCAAAAGTTGTCTTAGGAATGAAAGAGACATCATGCCATTGGTAATGAACACCCTAAGGGATTAAACCATTAAGCATGACACCTCAATCTCATGCTTTAAACAAACAAGTAGCTTGAACCACTTTCAAAGAAAAACAAAAAGGCAAGAAAGGAAGGAGGTTGCAGAGATTATTAGTGCTGAAAATGAGTGAGAAAAGCATAAATAAATGCTATCAACTCAAAGGAGATGGTGTCTAAGGCTTAGAACACCAAACTCATAAGGACAATTACACTATAAGCATGCAAAACGAAGCTCAAATGCAACTAACAGCCCAAAATAGTGCTAAAACAAGTCTAATATAGTCCTAAAACATGCTGGAATTGAGCTAAAAAAGTCTAGATCAACATGCTAAAACATGGCACAAACTAGGCTAGTAAGTAAGACACAAGGAGGGCAGGCTAACCCCTCCAAATTCGGACTTCAAAACATGATTTTGGCCATTGAAATAGCACTGAAAAATAGTGTTTAAAAGCGTAGAAAAAGATAGTAAAAGAGTGGGAAACACAAGGGCAAAAGCCTCCAAAACAAGGTACAAAGATGGGTGAACCAACCCTCAACCTTTAATGACCTTAGAACCCAAGTTTCAACCCAAAAATACAGAAGTTTCATAGCCCAAAATCAGTTAGAAAATAGCAAGTAAAATAGTAGAGAAAGCAAGCAAATAGACAAAGCCTTATACCTCTTGAAGAGAACAAGTAATTCAAGCAACAAAACCAAGACAACACACCCTTCAAAAGCTCAAACCAAGCTCAAAAGTGCCTCAGCTCAAAGATGAGAAGATTTGGTTAAGGGTGTATAGGCAAAGGTTAAGGATTTGTAGGCAAAAGTGTAGAGATTTGCTAGAGAGAGATAGAATTGTAGAGAGATGAAAATTTTGATCTCAAAATTTTCTAACCCTAAAATATGAGAGAGGAGTCTCCTATATATAGAAAACATGAGTTCCCTACAAGGATATCCAACTTTATACGTAGGGACAGATGTATGCATCTGTGCAAACAGCTGGCACAACTGTCACAAAATATTTGCAAAGGAAACTAGTGGCCGACAAGCCACATTAGTGGCCGGCAGCCAAAAAGTGATGGCCAGCAACCCAAAAAGGTGGCCAGTAGGCCACCAGGAGCTGCAAGCTTGAAGAACCAAGGCTTGGTCCAAAAATGAGGCAACAAGAGTGTGGGATTTGAAAGGCTTAAAGTTGTGGCATTCCGTTGAGGACTTTGAGCACTTGGCGAGCATATAAACTCATCATCGGGTGTGCATACAATGGTGTCCAAGTCGAAAGGGCCGTCAAAAATGGGGTGTCTACAGTTGTCCCTCATTGACAGAACTCAGAGTGATGAAATGATGTGAGTGAATGTCAAAGCCCGAAGACGACCCATTTTGACAAGGCCGTAAGACTTGGACAAAGAATCAAAACAGAAATAAATGGTTGCGCCCGCAGGCTGCCTACATATCCCTTCGCAAGGAATCAAACCAGCGTAGTTCTGGGGCAAGATGCAAAATGATATGCATAATGTAACTTTGAAAACTTGACTCACACGCTCCGCGAAGCCGGCTATTTTGAAAACTCATGATCATGCGAGATGATACAATAAACAATAACAAGAGGCGATAAGCAATAACGAAATGACAACACATGAATGAGCAGCTTCAAGCTAAACCAAAACAGTTTCCACACGAAAAGGTCTAAAACACACTCTAACCATGACAAAACAAAAGACGAGGAAAGAAAACATCACTCAGGTTTACATTTCACACATCTTGAGAAAACTGCTCGGGGTCATGTTTCACACGTCCCGAGAAACTGAAGAACGAAAATCGCTTGGGATCGTGTTTCACACATCTCGAGAAACAAAAAGACTGCTCGGGTTCACACTTCACGCGTCCCAAGAAACAAGAGAACCCACTCGGGCTCGCATTTCACGCATCTCGATATAGACACCCCATTTTTTACCGTCCTCAAGACTTGGACGTCATCATTTGAACACTCGATGATCATCTATGCTCGTGTTTGTTTTGAGTTCCTAAAGGTCTTGGCTATGCGCCTTGCCTTAGAACCTCTCAACTTGTCTGTTTTGTGCTTGGTTGTGGACTAAGAACTTATGGTTTTGTTTCTGAGGGAAGAGGGTGGCTTGTTGGCCAACCCTATAACCCGTCGGCCAGGCCTCATGCCTATCGGCCATTCCTTCTTTCTATCGGCCATAAGTGGTGGCCGATCGGCACCTTTATTGGCCGGTCGGCCATACTTTTTGGCCGAGACCTTTTTATTTGCTTTTACAGATATTTCTTTGCCAGCTGTGACAGCTGGTGAGCATATAACTAATCCTCCATACACGTGTATGGAGGGATTGAACCAAGCCTCTAGCTTGTTCAACAAGCTTGAGACTTGGATTTCTATAAGAGGGGAGGCCTCTCTCCCTTTCCAGAAGTTCTAAAAATTTGCTTAGAGATATACATATATCTCTCTATCTATATATTTCTTCCTCTCTCTCTATATTTGTGTGAGTTTGTGCCTTGAAGTGTGTTTTCTCTTCACTTTTGCACTACAACACCTAGTAAAGCACCATTGCTTTGTTGCTGAAGTGCTAGAGGACCTTGTTTGGACTCTCAAAGTTTGTTTCCATGGCTCAGAAGTTGTTGCTTGGCTTTGGTTCTTCAAGGGTGAGTTGTTACCTCTTTTTAGCCTGGTTTTGCTTGAGTACTTAGCCACCTTTGCATACTTCTTTTGGCTTAACTTTCAACTATAAAAAGCTTCATTTTTAAGTGCTTAAAGTGTTCGTTTGGGACCTCTTTGGTGTTGGGGGTGGTCTACCCCTTTTTGTGCCTTACTTGGCCTTGTTTTGAGCCACATCTTTTAGGCCTTTGGATCACCTTTGTTTGGCATCATCACCACTGAATTCCAGAGGAATTTCAGTGGTGGAAAGTGTGTTTTGAGGCTCCAAATAGATGGGGGTGGTCCCCTCCTTTTTGTACCTTGTTTGCATATGGTATTGGCTCACCAAGTTAGCATGTTTTTCTATCTCCTTGAGGCTCCATCTTAGCATGTTTTTGTGACTTTTCTAACATGTTATACCTCTGTTTTGGGTTGGTTTGATCACTTGTTGCATGCTTCATGTACTTGTAATGCAATCCTTCCTATAGCCTTAACACGCATCATGTTTTGGACCATGGTTTTAACATGCTTTTGGCTCCACTCCAGCAAGCTTTTGCTCATGTTTTGACATGCCTTAGCTCTGTTTTAAGTTGTTTGGTCATGCATGCCTTGCTTTGTATAGCCTTAGTTCAATCTTGCTTACTAGCTTCGTGTTTTGAGTCTACTAGCATGCATTGCTTGGGCTATTTGCATGATTTGGCATTATTTAAAACTTGATTTCAGAGTATATGGCATTGCCATATTCTCATGCATATCCCTTTTTGATTGTGTTTGAGAGTTGTGCTCTTATGCCTAGTTGATGGGCCAATGTATGAGCATGCATTTTATTGCTTTTATTGCTATCATTTCAGATCTTTTGGCCACTGTTTTGGCATGCATGAGGTCTATTTGGTGGTGGTTTAGTCCATTGAGCATTGTGTTACATGTTCCTAGTGTTGTATCCTTCACTAGTGTTTAGTGCTTAAGTGTTCTAGTATGTTGTGCATTAGTGTTAACATGTCAAGATTTGCATGTTGTTTGCATGTGTGTTGCATTACATTATGTTTGGGATTGGATGTTAATCTAAACACGAGGAACGAGGGACGTTTCATACTCAAAGTGATGAAACGTGCCTTATTCCTTAGGTCACCAACACCCTTGATCATGTATGATAAGATGGAGGTTCATTGTGTCATTTGTGCATTCATTGACATTAAATTGTGCAAACTTGGCTTCTTTGGCCATCATGCATTGAGATGCGTGATTGATGGCCCGAGGGTCGAGTACCGGACTCCCTTGAGCATGAGAAATGATAGGGAGGGTGGTTGTGTACACATACTTTGCAAATAAATTGTCATGCCTCTGTTTGTGCTATATTACAGCAAAAAGGAGAAATTGCAGGAAGCAGTGGCCGACTGGCCATCAGAGCTGCCAACCGGCCACCAAGTCTGCCGATCGGCTATCAAAATTGGCCGATAGCCATAAACTCTGGCTGATGGCCATTCCTCTTGGTCGACCACCCCTCAGCATGTTCCTAAGGTGGATCAAAAGCATCTTGGAAGTTGGTACAATTTTCAAAAGTCCAAAAGAGTGCAAACAGAGGCAACGTGAGGCACGATAGTGGATTTCTGAGCGAAGCCGACCGAGCATGTATCATTCATTATTCCGAGGCAGAGCTGTGGCAGCCTAATTTAGCTTCTTTTTCTTACTTAGTTGGTTTTGTAACTTAATTAATTTGCTTAATTAGTTAAGGTTTTGTAATAATTAAGTAGCTTAGCTTAGATTAGCTTAGCTTTTTTTTGGACCCTCCGTTGAGAGGGCACAATGTGGTAATAAGTGTGCGTGTCTGTGATGCATGTCTTCTAAATCCACGTCTTTCTCCCCTTTATTTACCAGCTTTCAATGGTTAAATTAGGGCATATTTCAATTAATATACTTATGCTTTGCATGTGTGCATCATTCATTCGTCTTACATGCACCGGCCTCGGTGCATCATTCAAACTATATTGTACTTTAAATAGACTTTCTTGAATACGTGTTTCAAAGCATGTTATCAAGTGTTGCATTCATATGCCATTCTAGATAGCCGAGCCTATTTTAGTTGCATTTTTGCATGTGTTGCATTAGGCATCTTAATATAGCTAGGATCATGCATTGATTACTAACTAGCTTCTTTTTTGGCTCGGAGTACACTGTAAGTGTTTACGCTTTAGCATCCTTGCATGTATGTAAGTGACTGCCATGATAGCACGCTTGCCATGAGGCTATGTGCGTAATTGATTAACTGCATGAATGCCTGTGGGTGAAGGCTTCATTGCCTGGATTGGAACAATTCATCAAAATGTGCGTTTTAAGCCCACTTGAAATGGCAAAATCATGTTTTTCTAAGCCCACTTGAGGGTGGAAAATCCGCGTCTTAGCCTACTTACGAGTACCATCTTCAAACCATTTTCAAAAAACAAACATGAGTTGTTTTGTTCCAATCTGCATGATTGAGTCTATACTTGTTTGCTGTGCGCATCACGTAGTAAAGGTTAGCTAATAAACCGGAATAAGAACACATGTGTTTTCAAAAACAACATATCATGTTAGTAGAGGCCGATCTTTGATCGGGCGAACGGGGGTGCTCATTTCAGGACCTTTCCCTCTTGTACCCAATTTCCCGAGCCGAGGCAACTTTGGTGATGACGGACACGTGACCTTAGGCACGAGTCAAGGTTTCCTAAATTTCCTAAAAACAAAATATTTAGGTGGCGACTCTGAAATCTGGCAAAGCAGTCCATGTTTGGCGCTTTTTGATTAAAATTGATTTTCCAAAACGATTTGCCGGATTTGGACTCTTTGGAGATTTATCAGTCTTACATTGCACTTTATGAGATTAGATTCAGAACCGTGATAGGAGTCTGAACTGTAGTAGCTAGAACCACAATTCGCACCCTCACGTGTGGAGCGGAGGTCGAGCAATCTACACTCGAGATGATAGAAAATCGCTCGGGCTCGCATTTCACGCATCTCGAGATAAAACCCGCCCAGGATCGTACGTCATGAGTCCTGAGATAAAACCTACCCAGGGTCACGCTTCGCGCATCCTAAGGTACAACCGCTCGGGGCTAATGCTTCGCGCATCTCGAGATGAAACCTACCCAGGGCCACGTTTCACGAGTTTTGAGATACAAGAAAATCGCTTGGGGCTAATGCTTCACGCATCCCGAGATGAAACCCGCCTAGGGCCTCGCATTACACATCTTGAGATACAAGAAAACTGCTTGGGGCTAACGCTTTGCGCGTCCAAAGTTAAAACCCACCCGGGGCCGCGCTTTACGCGTCCTGAGATAAAACCCGCCCAGGGCCACGCGTCACGCATCCTGAGATAAAACCTGCCCAGGGTTGTGCTTCGCACGTCCTAAGATAAAATCACTCGGGACTAACGCTTTGCACATCCCGAGATGAAACCCACCTAGGGCCGCACTTCGTGCGTCCTGAGATACAAGAAAATAGCTCGGGGCTAACGCTTTGCACGTCTCGAGATGAAACCCGCCCAAGGCCCTACTTCACGTGTCCTGAGATACAAGAAAATCACTTAGGCTCACGTTTTGCACGTCCTAAGATGAAACACACCCAAGGCCACGTGCCATGCGTCCTGAGATACAATAGAGGGGTGTGCAGTAGATGCACAAAACAAACAAGTGCGATAGATGCACAAAGCGAACAAGTGCGATAGATGCACAAAATAAACGAGTGAATTCAGTGACAACGCATATTCTACACGAGATGGATAACCGATGTATTGAAAGCATGTTCTATGTAAGAAACAAAAGCATATTCTATGCGAAATTGGACAACATGTTCTATGCGTGAATCATAACTGATGCAAGACGCGCATGCAACATATGTATATGTGAAATGCATATTCTATGCAATAATATATGTGAAATGAAAATTCTATGCAACAAATATGAAATGCATATTCTATGCAACACCAGAGAACGAAAGGAAAACGAAGGCAAAACGAATAAAAGCGACATTCGATGGCACCTTCTAATTTACCTCTCAAAGGAATTGCAATATGTTTAAAAAGGATACACCTCATTCACGTTGACAGGTGATGAACATCATGTACCAAAAACACAGTTTTTAGCCCTCGTAGAGACAATCTGAACCCAACAGTGAACTTTGCTTGCACTTCTTGGGAAACAAGGACACAAAACAACATCAAGACGCAGAGGGAGGCCGTTGGCCACCTGCTGGCCACAAGGAGAGGCTGCCAACCACCTATCGGCCATGAAAATGCTTTGTCGGCCACTAGTGTGGCCTGCTAGCCCCCTGCCGGCCACCGATGGCAATTCGGGAATTTTTTGGTCTTTTTACCTCGGGTCTAAGTATACACCACAACACTTCATTTCCTTACTTCTCTAGGGCCAAAATCCTTTCCTCTCTCTCTAGACACTTTCTCTCTGTAGATCCGAGCTTCTTATGCGTTTTCCAACACCCCATGCAAACTTTATTCGCTAAACCCTCTTGATTCTCTTCCATTTAAACTAATTGGAGTTTGATTTCGATGCTTCTTTCCTAATTTTCACCCTTCTAGGCTTGTTTCTCTCGAGTTTCTCTTGTGTTTCATGAACTTTCTTGGGCTTTGACTTTTTCTTCCATTTTCTCACTCCTAGGGTTGACTTTTTCCAAGTTTACCCTATTTTCTTCATTTTTCACCTACTTTTCACCCATTTTCTAGATGGCAGATGATTCACCACATGATGGGGCTCCTCCTGATATTTCCTTGGTATTTCCACCTATTGTTGAAGTAGAGGAGCCGATCGCCGAAACTGGCGAAGCGACTGAAGGTATTGAGGCCGATCTCAAGGCGGAGTTTGAGCCTGAAGTTGAGCCAGAGCCACTACTGTTGAGGGTACGCCCATTTGATCTAGCGAGGTACCATCCCCGCACACACATCCTGCCAGTCGGTGGCATTAGGCGTTTTAGCGACTTCATTTTCGGTGTACCGGGGGACATCCTGCTGAGGAAGTTGGCTTCTCACCTTTATTCCATCGCCGTTAAGGTATGAGCTCTGTTTTCATGCATTCCTGCCTTTCTTTACTTGCATTTCTTGCAATGTCTTTTATATGACTGTACTTTCATTACTGCCTTATCTGATTCATCTGTTCTTTGCCACATGGCGAGTCTCGTGCTTTCAGAGGGTACGGAGCCACGACTGCACGAGATTGGTATGACAAGCTCCCTGTTGGAGTTTGTGACATTGTGGACGAGACTGGCTTCGGCCTCTTTTGCTCTAGCTTGACGTGGGTCATTACGAGTCGTCCTCTTTTAGGAGCACTTGTGGAGAGGTGGTGGGACACCACCAACTCCTTCCACTTCTCCACTGCCGGGGAGATGACGATGACTCCCTACGAATTTTCCATGATCACCAGCTTAGGAGTAGGGAGCGATCTGATCCCTTTTGACACAGACATAGGGGAGTGGGAGGTCGCTTGGGTCAAGCTACTAGGAGCACGTCTATCCTTATACTGGACATCTATGGTCAGATATAGTGTAGACACCCCATTTTTGGCCGCCCTTAAGACATGGGCGTCACTGATTAATCACTCGATGATGAAATCTATGTTGTACAAGTATTCGATTTCTTCAGAAAGAAGAACTTCTAAATCCCAACCTTACACCCCATTTTGGACCAAAACTATTTTAGACCTTAAAACCCTCTTCTTCAAAATATTTTTGAAAAATTTTCTACGATGTTCCCAGGCTCGTATTTCGTTAAAAATTGCACCTTTCGGTAAACCGAGTAAAAACAAAGTGGAAATAAATGGAAGAGAGGTGAAATCTTTAAAAAAATGTTTTTAAATCTCTTATTTATAGGTTTGGAGTTAAAAAAAATTGGAGGAGAGGGAAGAAAACTAGTTGGGGAGAAGTTGGGCGGGAAACCGTTGAGAGAGAACTGATCAGCCTTCATTAAATCAAGCCTATATCTTTGTACCCCTTAGACTTTAGTTGTGAGGCCACCACCATTGAAAATTGGACTTCCAGGGATTCATTTTAGACTCAAGAATCTCCTAAAGCCGAGTTTAGCTTAGAGAGATATGATTGTTTGAAGTTAGGCATCAATCCGATTAAGACAAAACTGAGCAACCTTCACTAAAATAAGAATATCTCTTTGCACACTTAGAATTTAGATGTAAGGTTGCCACCATTGGACATTAGACTTCCGGGGCTTCAATTTAAACTTAAGAATGACTTAAAATCTAGTTCGGATGAAGAAGATATGCCCATTTAAAGTCTGGCCTAAATGCAGATTTTTGATGGCCGGCAGGTGGCCAATAGATGGCCAGCCGGCCACCATTAATGGCCGGCAATGCACACTTCTGGCCAACCGGCCATGTGCCGGCCACTAGTGTAAAACCCAGATATTTTTTCTAGCTGTTTCTACAAAGTTCCAACTGTCCTTTTTTAGATATTTTCGACAAAGGTTCACGTTTTCTATACATAGAAGACCTCTCTTCTTGCATTAAATATGAGAAACATTTAGGAGTGAGGAAATAATTTTGGAAAATATCCTCTCTCTCTAGAATTCTCTCTCTTTCTCTCTCTCTCACTCTTGCAACTTGCATAGCCTATGCCCAAACACTCTAAACCAAACCTAGAGAACTTCTTGCTAAGATGATTTGAGCTTGAATTTGAACACTTGAAGCACTTAAGAGTGTGAAATTGGTGGTTTGTGACTTAAGGGTTCATTCCTCTTCAAAAGGTATACCTTCTCTTGCCTTTGTACCATCTTTACACCACTTGTTTTCCATCTTTGCTTGCTATTTTTAAGCTCTTTAAAACCTATTTTTATAGGCTAAAGCTTGTGGTTTAAGGCTATTAAAGGTAGAGGGATTAATCACTCTTCTTTGAACCTTGTTATCTAAGCCTTTCCACTTGTGTTTCCTGTATCTTCATTAACTTTTTTTGAGTTTTTTACCATTGATTTTCAAAGGCTAAAGAAAGTGGTTTTGAAGTCCCAAAAATAGAGGGGTTAGCCACCTCTCGTTTGACTTGTTTACTTGCTTAAATTGCTCCATGATTTAGCTTATTATTGGCCACTTTTGTCTTCATTCCAGCACATTTTTGTATTGTTTTTGAGCCGTTGTTAGACTGTAAAAACTCTGTATTTTTGGGCTGAAACTTGTGGTTTAAGGCCTTAAAGGGTGGAGCAATGGTTCACCTTTCTCTACACTTTTCTCTCAAGGCCTTTTCCCTTGTGTTTCTCAACTTTCTACTATCTTTTTTTGAGCTTTTAAACACTGTTTTTTAGAGTTATTTTAGTGGCCAAAATCATGTTTTGAAGTCCAAAATTGGAGGGGGTAGCCTTCCCTTCTTGTGTCTTGCTTACTAACCTAGTTTGTGCCATGTTTTAGCATATTAATCTAGCCTTTTTTAGCTCAATTCCAGCATGTTTTAGGACATATTTTAGCACTGTTTTGGACTGTTTGTTGCATTTGAGCTTTATTTTTCATGCTCATGGTGTAGTAGTCCTCATGAGTTTGGTGTTCTAGGCCTTAGACACATTCTTATTTGACTTGATAGCATTTATTTCTGCTTTTCTCACTCAATTTTAGCACTTAATCATCTCTACAACCTCCCTCATTTCTTGGCTTTTATTTTGCTTTGAAAGTGGTTCAAACAACTTGTTTGTTTAAAGCATGAGATTGAGGTGTCACGCTTAACGGTTTAATCCCTTAGGCGGTTCATTACCAACGGTATGATGTCTTTTTCATACCTAAAACAACATTAGTTTGAGCCCTTTTTCCATTAGAGGACTTAAACTCACTCTTTGGACCCAATTGGTTAAAGGATGGATGGTAATTTAAAATCGAGTAACTAAAACTTGGAACTAAAATGGTGAAAGATAATAATTTGGTTGTGTTCAATCAGACGTTAATTGAACACATGGAAACTTGAACCATTTCGTACTCATTAGTGATGAAATTATTCAAGTCTCCAAGGTCATCACCTCCCTTGATCTTTCGTGATAGATAGGTGGTTTTGAGAGTCTCATTTCATTGCATTTATTGAACTTGCATACTTGATTTCATAAGCCATCATGCAATGAAATTGCATCCATTGATGGTTTGTGAACCACACTTGCTACTTCTTTGATTTATTCATGAAAAGGAGGGGTGAGTTGTGCAAACAAACCCTTGAAAATACCATGTATATGCTCTGTTTGTCCTCTGTTGCAGCAAGGAGAACTGGGCAGCAGTGGCCACAGGCCACTTTCTATGGTGGGCCGGTGGCCAGCAGGCCACCTTTGGTTGGCCGACCACTGATGCAAATTTTAGCAGCATGTTTGTAAGGCAGAGCAAAGCCATTCTGGAAATGAGCAATAGTGTATGTGTTCTATTGCGCAATAGAGGCTCTCCAGAAGGAAAATAGTGGTCTTTTCGGGTGGAAACCAAGCATGCACATGAACATCCCACGCATCCCGAGGCGGAGTGGTTAGCATAATATTTAGATTGTTTAGCTTACTTAATTCTTTTAATTGCACTTGTGTTGTAATTATTTAATTAGTTAGTTAACTAGTTAGTTAAATTAATTTGTTGTAATAGTTAGTTAAGTAGTTTAGCTAATTATTCATTTCGGTTTGTAATAGTTAGCTTAATTAGCCTTAGCTCTAATTAGTTAGTTAATTAGCTTAGTTTATTCATTCGGACTCTCCTTCGTGAGAGCGCGATATAATAATGTGTATGTCTTCCAACCCCACATCTTTCTCATTTTTATTTACTAGCTTATGACAGTTAGTTTAAGGACATCACGTTTTGTTTAGCATTTTCATGTTTGCATTCATTTGTATCGCATGCACTAAGGCTCGGTGCATCATTTTAACTACACTGTTGTTTCAACACTTCTTTGAATACGTGATTAGACTGCATGCTATTTAATTGATTCATATGCCATATTAGTAGCCGAGCCTATTTAGATTGCATATTGCATGCGTTGCATTAGTCATATCGCATAGTTAGGAATCACATATTTTTCTAACTCATTTTTCTTTTTGGCTTGGAGTACTAGATGAGTCTTTACTCGCTTTAGCATATTGCATGAATGTGATTGTTGCCATGTCTAGTATGCTTGCCATAAGGCTAAATGCTTAATTGATAAATTGCCTAAATGCCTGTGGATGAAGGCTTATTGTTTGAACTGGAATAATTTGAGTAATGTTTATATGTGATCACTTTTTCAAGCGGTATATACTCGAAACAATTTCAAGAACAAACATGAATGAAGTGTTCCAATTCTAGCAAATTTAGTCTATACTTGTATATGTGCACATCACATAGTAAATGCTAGCCTAATAAACCGGAACAAGAGCATATAATGTACATAAGATTCATATCATGATTAGTAGAGGCCGATCTTTGATCGGGCGAACGAGATTACTTAATTCATGACCTTCCCCTCTTGTACCTAAGTTCTTGAGCCAAGACAATCTTGGCGATGACGGACACGCAACCTTAGGCACGAGTCATGGGCTTCCTAAATTTTTTCAAAATAAAATATTTAGGTGGCGACTCTATATTTGGCAAAGCAGTCCAATTTTGGCATTTTTTTTTCAAAATCAATTTTCCAAAAGATTCGATTTAGACTCTTTGGTGTTTATCTATTTCACATTGCACTTATGGAATCAGATTTAGAACCACGAGAGTCCAATACTGTAGGGCTTATTTCAACTTCCGAAAGAAGGCATGAAAAAGTTGAGCTACAGTTTCTGGCGACTCTGCTGGGAATTTAGAGAACTTGACTTGAAATTCATGATATGAAATTTCATTTACACTTATATGTTTCTTTGCATTGCATTTGCATTAGTGCACCTAAGTCACAGTGTTTGTCATCTGCTATTCCTGGACGGTTTGCCAGAGACTTGCCTAAAAGCTTGCCAAAAGGCTGACCGGTCGCGGGCTCTGCCACGATGGGAACACAACCCTTGGATCTGGACTACTGCTGTACCGTCTAATCCTCCTTTCACTTCTCGGTGTTAGGTGCGAAAAGTATATTAGGTAGTCTTGCTGAGGTACCCTTTTGACCATTGGGCCTAGTTGCATATCGAAAGCCATAGAAAATGTTCCAACTTAGGATAGGATACTCTCTCATATGTAGGATGACGTGATACCACTTTGTTCGAGTAGTAAAGCTGTAGATCACTCCAAAAGATAGGACAGGGAAACCCTATCCTCTCATAGGGGTGTTTTGAATGCTTTTGTGCAAAAATGTGACATCTTTGGAAATAAGTGATGCAATCGTGGGAGAGTCTTAATCTTAAGGATGTTCCTCTCAAACCCTGAGGGTCATATCAGAATCAGAATTTGGGTCAAAATCCATGGGTTTGTGTTTGATATAGTGGAAACATACCAGAACTAGAACCAGAACCAACGCCAAAAAATTGTATCTTGCTTTGCTTTGACAGGCATATCCGGTATCCCGATCTGATGGAGCATTTGTTTTTAATACTAGGTTTGTTTGAACTAGAAAAGGAGCCGTACTAGCCTTCACCCATCACAGTCCATCTAATTCTAGAAAAAAAAAACCCACTCAGTAAAAGGTCCAGTCTATCTGATCCCCAAAAGCCAGCTTAGAAAAAATCTGATCCCATCAAGTATAACTGGGTCAAAATCCTTGTTAGTCAGCTCTTAGCTTACACTCATCCATTTCCTCGATTGCCAACTCAGCAGACCCATGATAACACATAATCCAGAAGAAGTTGTGGCCATGATAGCGGTGTTAAACCAGGGAATCACCATGCAAGATGAGACCAATGTTGAAATGCAACGCCCATCTGGGAAACTACCACACATCCAGTCTCAGGCCCCCAGCCGAACTTTGATCCACCTTCGCCAAATGAAGATTTTCAAGGTCCAGATCCCCAAGAGGGGTTGGCTCAAACTCAAGTTTTCAAACCCTTGGTGCAGCTTAATGAGGGGCTTTATTCCCTTGACATTGATGATCTCGACTCGATCTCGTTAAAAATTACTAACCTTGAGAAGTAGTTCAAAAAGGCACTGGGAATTAACTCCATTCTTGACACTGAGGATGGGTACACCGAGGCTGCCATAAGACTCACAGACAAATTCAAAATGCCACACATTGACCGTTTTGACGGGTCTGGAGATCTTATGGTACATATTCGGCTTTTCTTGGACGTTCTGCAACCGATGGGTCTAACTAAACCTTAGAAACTCTCTCTGTATGGAAGAACCACTTGGTACACCAAGTTGGAGGATCTGATGAAGCGAGCAGGAAGAATTGGTTGAGGCATTTGTCGATCAGTATTCTTACAATACCCAAATTGAAATGACCACTCAAAAGCTTGAAGCAACCCACCAGAATCCTACAAAGTCTTTTGTGGAATTTGTTGCAAGGTGGAGAGCAAAGGTAGCACAGATGATAGATCACCCTTCTGAGATGGACCAAATGCAGATAGTGGTGCAGAACCTTGAGCTTGATATGTTGCAAAAATTGATAGTTGCTCTACTATTCACTTTCAAAACTTTGCATGAATTAGGGGTTCAAATTGAGAGTGCCTTTTAACAGAGGCATCATTCCCAAAACAAGTGAACCAACAATGAGGGTGTTTTCTGGGAGTACCAATGCTATTCCCAAACCCACTGAAATAAATACTGTTGTCGCCACTCCTAAAATTGTCGACCCATTTGCCAATACAAACCCATAAACAGCCAACCCAGCTCGAACTCAAGGCAAAACTTTCACCTCCCTCTATATGAGCTTAACCAGCGCACTAAAAATCCTGATGGAAAGAGGGTATCTGAAAGCCATTGATCCTCAACCTCTGCCTGACCCACTCCCTGCCAAACATAACCCCACCAAGTACTGCATGTATCATCAGCAACACGGTCATGGCACTAATCGTTGCTACCACCTTCGTTATGAGGTTCAGAATCTCAACGACAACCAGATAATAACTTCATCTCAAGACCCCAATGTTACCACCAATCCATTTCCCATCCATGACCAAGTATCTCTTGCTCACCTTAATCTCATCCATATGCTCCCATCTACCTTCAACCCCAGCATATACATCACCCCGGCCCATTTAACCAAGCCTGAAGTGTTTATTCCAAAAAGTACTGATTTTTGCATAATGGATGCACCAAATCCGGTTCAGGAACGGCAAGGGCGCCAAATGGGTGAACCTACTACTGTTGAGATGTTGAGAATGATTGAAAACCTTTAAGGAAGAATGACAGATTTAACATTTGGGGTTTTGATCCCGTCAAAAAGCTCCACAATCTTAGGGCGAGCTACAGTTGAAAAGGGCCAACCCAAAACTATCTCAAGTCTCGGTGATGACAGATCAACAACAAATGGGCCTTGTTTTGATATAGCCACCCAATCCCTTGACCAAGCAGAAGCAAGTGGCAAGAACAAAGCCGAGACAAGTATAGATCCTTATGCGCAACTTCGGTGGGCTATTAAGACTTTGAAGGTCAAAGGATTGAACAAACGGCAAATGCTTGTAGTTGTTACAAAAACTATGGATTACACTTTTGTCACTCAGAATGAGAGCATTTTGAAATAGGGGGTAAACAATGAGAAGGGGATGCTTTACCTGAAACACTCATCCTAATTCCAATCCCAAGCCTATGAATACCTGTTATAAACAGCCCATTTTTGACTGCCCTTCAAGACTTGGATATTCTTGTAGGTACATCCGATGACGAGTCTGATTGCTCTCCGAGCACTCGATGCCCTCAGCGGAATGTCATAGATTTGATCCTTTCAAACCCTGTATTCTTTTTGTCTCTTTTTTGGACCATGCCTTGAGTACACTCTCAACCCTCTCTCGTGGCTCAAGGCGATCTATGAAGGCTGCCGGCTAGAGCTTCTGGTCTGCCGGCCATTGATGTGCCTTGCTGGCCACCACTGATGGCCAACCGCCCAACAATCTTTTCGGTAGATATTTTGTGCCAGCGGTGCCAACTGTTTCCATGAATGCTTGCATCTGTCCACACGTGGAGAGCTGGATCTCCTTGTATAGAATTCATATTTTCTATATATAGGGAGTCCCTCTCTCATGTTTTAAGGTTAGAAGATTTCAAACTCAAAATTTTCTCTCTCTCTCTCTCTCTCTCTCTAGATTTCTCTCTCTCTCTCTCTTGCAATTCTCTACACTTTTGCCTACTTACACTATACTTTTGCATATCAATCCTTAACCCAAAGTGATTACCATTGAGATGAGGTCCCTTGAGGTCTTGATTGAGCTCTTGAAGGTGGTTTTGGCTGGCATTTGTGCCTAAAGTGGTGCTTGGCTTCAAAAGGTATAACACTTGTCTTTTAACTTGTTTTAGCACACTTGTTTCTCTATCTTTTCCCACTGTTTTTGGGCTATAAAAACTCTGTCAAAATAAGTTGAAATTTGTGGTTTGAAGCCATTTTAAGGTAGGGAGTGGTTCACCCTTCATTGTACCTTGTTTGTAAGGCTTCTTCACTTGTGTTTCCCATCTTTAAACCATCATTTTTTTGGGCTTTTAACCACTAGATTTAAGAGTATTTTCAGTGGCAAAAAACATGTTTTGAAGTCTAACATTAGAGGCGTTAGCCTTCCCTCTTTGTGTCTTGTTTACTAGCCTAGTTAACTCCATATGTTAGCATATTTTTCTAGCTTTTTGTAGCTATATTCCAACATGTTTTTGCCTTCTTTTAAAACTGCTTTAGCTCTGTTTTGGGTTGTTTAGGTCAGTTGAGTTTTGTTTAGCATAGTTGTAGTGTAATAGTCCTCACAAGCTTGGTGTTTTAGTCCCTTAGGCACCTCTTGTTTGAGTTGATTGCATGCTTTGGTGTTGTTTTGCACTTCATTTCAGCACTAATCAGCTCTGCAACCTCTATCCTTTCTTGTTTTTTTCCTTTTGCTTTGAAAGTTGCTTCAAGTCACTTGTGTGCCTAAGTGTGGAATTGAGGTTTCAAGCTTAATGGTTTAATCCCTTTGGGGGTTCATTACCAATGGTATGAGACTTCTTTCATACCCAAAACAACTTGTGTTTTGAGCCTTCTTTCCATTAGAGGACTCTAACTCACTTTTTGGACTTAATTGGATTAAGGAATGGTTGGTAAGTAAAAATGAGTAATTTACAACTTGGGACTAAAATTGAGGAAGATAATAACTTATGTGTTGTGTGTTCAATCGGATGTTAATTGAACACAAGGAAAATTGGGACATTTCATACTCAAAGTGATGAAATGTGTCAAGTTTCCTAGGTCTCCATTGCCCTTGATCATGCATGATAGGGTGATGGTTCTTGAGTGTCTTGTTTTGCATTTATTGAGCTTGCACACCTTGAATCACAAGCCATCATGCAATGAAATTGCTTGGATTGGTGGTGTGGGAGCCGAATAATTGCGGGAGCAAGATCTGGTGTGCCCGACGTGCCGGGAACTAAACGGCTCCATTTCTCTTGACGGATGACAAATATGTTCTTAAGGCCGAATAGACTTCAGACGGCATATCAGGATGGATAATAGAATAATGAATAAAAAGTAGGCTCTGGCCCCGAGGTCCAGAGAATGCATATAAATACAAGAGCTCCAGATGTTGTAGAGGTATGTAAGAGTCATTTCTAAGACTTAGTCCACAAACTTTCTTAATTACTGGAACTGACTTGTCCGTCGGAGTGCTAATTCCGGCACCCCCGACCGGAGCCTTTGTGTCTTTGCAGGTGACTAGCTGAGGATCATTGACGTCTTCTAGGATCTGAAGAGTATTTCCGAACTACTTCCCCACAATTGGCGCCGTCTGTGGGAATACTCAAATACATCCATGGAAGGCGTCACCGAAGATCCTCCGATAGCCACCAACGAGATTGCGCAGAGAAACGACTCCACTCCGGTAAATGCTCTCGGAAAGGAAACCGTCAAATGACGCCTACCAACTCCAACTCACCAACGACCTCGACGAAGTCGACGATGCAAGCGACCATAGAGCAAGCCAGACAGACCCAACAGAGTTTGGACCATATCATCGCCGAGAACGAACGCCTTCGCCGCGATCTGGCCTTAGAAAAAGCAAAGTCCAGACGGGCAGGGCGCAAGGTTCCTGAGCGACTCCCAAGGGAAGGTCCTGAACGACCTCGAGGCCAACAGCACAATGCCCACGGTCGCCACGCCTTAACCGATTCCCTTGAGGAGGTGACAGAGGACGCACGTCGCCCAGGAGGCGTCCCGCTTGGCACTGTACATATGATATACAGCCTGCCGTTAGCCCCGACCGTACATGCAATCCAATCACCTCCAAGCCCCCAGCATCAGCTCACACCAACAAAGCGACCCCGGCTTCGAGAAGTGCCAAGCATTACCTTCGACGACTCTGATTTGAGCGGCGTAACACTCCCTCACGTAGATTCTCTAGTTGTTGCGCTACGCGTAAACAGGTTCACCGTCGAACGCCTCCTCATCGACCAGGGTAGCACCTCCGAGGTTATGTACTATAAAACCTTCATCAAACTCGGGTTCAACGATTCGGATCTGACTCCAGCTCCTTATCCACTATTCGGCTTCAACGCCAACCCGGAGTATCCATTGGGAAAGATTACCTGCCTGCGAAAGCCGGCTCGAGCGTAGATGTGGAATTCTTGGTCGCTGCTTCCGTCATTGCACAATCTCATTATGGGACGATCATGGTTGTATACCCTGCAAGCCGACCCAAGCACCTACCACCATACCGTTTCTTTCCGTGAACACGGCTGAGCGATCCGTGGCTCTCAACAACAACAAGAAGACAAGCATGTTACCTCCTCGCCAAAGCCGCCAAGGAACCGCAAGTCAACTCCATCAAACGCTTCCGAGAGATCTTGGACGACGTCGGCCAACCAAACGAACAGGCCACGGAAGGTTTGTACCGGGTTGACATTGATGGAAGCCCAGAGAAGTTTTTTATGATCGGCGCCTCGAGCCAGTCGACAGACAGCCTAATCACTTTCTTACTCGCAACCTCGGCGTCTTTGCTTTGACTCAGACGAGATGCCAGAATAGACTGTCAATCTCAAAGACCATCTAAATGTTGACCCCGGTGCAAGCCGATCATTCAGAGGCGGCGATCCTCCGCAGAACACACCGCCGTTGTAGAAGAAGTTGACAAATTGCTCGACGGGCAATTAGAGAGGTCACCTACCCCACGTGGCTCTCCAACACAAGAGTGGTGAAAAAGAAAAAGGAACTTGGCGAAAAGGCCGATTTCATGGATCCGAACAAAGCTTGCCCCAAAGATTGCTTCCCTTACCAAGAATTGATCAACTCGTCGATGCGACAAAGACGCCACCAACGCATGAGCTTTCTCGATGCCTACAGAGGCTACCATCGACGCCATGAATCCGGATGATCAGATAAAGCGCATTCCTCACTCCAAGAGGAACCCATCGCCTGAGGTTATGCCTTTTGGATCAAGAATGCGGGGCAACTTATCAAAGATCGTCACCACGATGTTCAAAGAACAAATGGACACACTATGGAAGTATACATCGGCGACATGGTGGTCAAATCTAAAGAAAACAAAACCATATAGCCGATCTACAAAGGACATTCAACACCCTACGCTGAATACGTAATGAAGTCAACGCCTAAATGCGCAAGATTCGGATCGGCCCGCAAATTCTCGGGTTACATTGTCAACCACCGAGGAATCGAAGCCAACCCGAGTAAGTCACAGCAATTTTGAACCGAGTTCCCGCTCGTGAAAGAAGTCCAAAGTTGATGGGAATGGTCACGACTCAACAGTTCATCACCGATCTACGAACTGCATCAGCAGACAATTCTTTCAGACGCTACGTCAGTAAGTAGCTTTGAATGGTCCGCCGAAAAGTAGGTGACTTTTAACGACTCAAGACCTACCTCCGACAAGACTCTTCTAACAACACCCGCCACGGTGATCCCCATTCTCAGATCTAGCAGCTCCGACAGGCCGTTAGCGCCAGACATTAAAAGAGGAAGAAGGGCAACAACAGCCAGTGTATTATGTAAGCAAGGCAATGGTAGACGCCGAAACTCGCTATCTACCTCAAAAAACTCGTCCTAGCCTTGGTCATTGCAAAGAAGAAAAGCGATGCATTACTTCCAAGGACACGATCGGGGATGCTAACAGACTATCCCTTCGATCAAGATCGCGGAATGCAGAGGCATCGTATGCGTTTGAAGTGGGCTCTCGAACTCGCAATCACGACATTCGCTTTTACCCAAAACTGCAATCAAGGGGCAGGTGCTTGCCGACTTCGTTGCCGAATTCACAGGAGGGCTTGCCGACCTCAAGCCTGATGACGTCCAGCCAAAGGCCGAAGTTCGGTCAAAGTCAGATTGGAGAATTTATGTTGGGGACATTTGGCAATTATACTGTGATGGATCGCTAACCAACGGCAGGCATACGGCGTCAGAATTATGTCTCCAGACGGAGTAAGAATTGAGCAGCCGTCAAGCTCGGCTTCAAGCATCGAATAACGGTTTAATATGAAGCCCTTTTGGCCGGATTATGAACGCACATCTCGCTTTCGGCGGCCGCCGTGTTTTGTGACTCAACATTGGTAATCAACCAGCTGAAGGGGGAGTACGCGGCAAGAGACGAGCGTATGGCACCCTATATGAAAACGGCTAACTCCTCCGACGAAATTCACCATCACGAACTAAACCAAATAACACGCGATCAAAATACACACGCGATGTTCTGGCGCTTAGCCTCCGCCATCAACTCCGAAGCCTGTTGCACATCGGCGAGGTTTCGTCCCGGAACCAAGTATCGGCACTCCGGAGGAAACCCACATCGACATTATAGAATCCGCCCCAAGTTGGAAGGATCCCATTGCTGCATTCCTTTCTTCTGAGCAACTCCCAGAGGACAAAAAAGAAGCACACAAATCATAAACAAGGCCCTACGGTACTACTTAGATCCACAAGGAGGGCTTTACAAAAAGTCCCTCTCTGGCCCATACTTGGCATGCGTGCATCCGGACAGAGTAGAGGAGTTGCTCACTGAGATACACGAGGGCAGCTGTGGTGCCCATTCGGGGGGACGCACCTTGGCCCATCGGGCGATAACGCAGGGATACTATTGGCCAACGATGAGAGCCGACGCTCAAAATTATGTGAAGAAATGCGAACAATGCCAAAAGTTCTCCCCGTTAACCCATCAGCCGGCAGAAGCTCTGAATTCAATCACAAGCCCTCGCCGCTTGCTCAATGGGGACTTGACACCGTAGGGCCATTGCCGAGAGCCCCTGGGAATAAGCGATTTTTAATCATAGCCACTGACTACTTCACAAAGTGGGTCGAAGCGAGGCTCTAACCCATATACGGATTCCGCATTAAACGCTTTGTATGGAGGAACATCATTACATCGCTTCGCATTCCAAGAGCATTGATCTCGGATAACGGTACCCCTCGATTGTGGCGATACCGAGAATTATGCAAAGAAATATGGTATTGAGCCTCACTTTCTACGCCAAATTACCCCCCAAAGTAACGGCCACAGAGGCTTTAACAAATCCATCTTGGGCGGCATCAAGAAGAGGTCGAAAGGGCCAAAGGCGATGGGTCAAGAACCGCCAAGCGCATCAGGGCCCATTGCACAACGCCAAGACGATCTCCGTGGAAACGCTGTCGCTTTATGCTTCAGACTCAGTGCAATCCTACCCTAGGATCGGCTCGCCAACTTTGAGATCGCAAGCCTTTGACACAGTGCCTAATGACATGATGCTCGCATCGGATCCGGTTACGATTGAGGAACGAAGAGACCGCGCTTGGCATACATGGCACGCCATCAAGAACTCGCTAAGTCATACAATCGGCGAGTTCAACGGCGGTACAATCCAGAGAATCGTCCTAAAGAAGGTATTACCAATCGAGGCCGGCCGATGGAAGCTTGGTCCGAATCGACGGCCCTATCGAGATAGATTCTGCGGCAGGGCATATAGGCTCTCGGACATGTCGGGAAGAAGCCTGCCACGGCCGTGGAATTCAACACAACTACGTAAATTTTATCAATGACCCGACTTGTGGGCTTGGTAGTTGTATACATGTCGTTGTAAATGCAAGATTTCGTGTTTTCATATGTCTGAGCCCAATATCTTCTTAGCCCCCTTTGGTGCACGACACCTTAGGGCCGAATAAGCCTCTGGATTCGGAGCGCCCTTCGTGGATATCACGATTGGCCAAAACAAGTCTCCGGATTCGGAGCGCCCTTTGGTGCACGACACCTTAGGGCCGAATAAGCCTCCGGATTCGGAGCGCCCTTCGTGGATATCACGATTGGCCAAAACAAGTCTCCGGATTCGGAGCGCCCTTTGGTGCACGACACCTTATGGCCGAATAAGCCTCCGGATTCGGAGCGCCCTTCGTGGATATCACGATTGGCCAAAACAAGTCTCCGGATTCGGAGCGCCTTTGGTGCACGACACCTTAGGGCGAATAAGCCTCCGGATTCGAGCGCCTTCGTGGATATCACGATTGGCCACAAACAAGTCTCCGGATTCGAGCGCCTTGGTGCCACGACACCTTAGGGCGAATAAGTCTCCGGATTCGAGCGCCTTCGTGGATATCACGATTGGCCACAAACAAGTCTCCGGATTCGAGCGCCTTTGGTGCACGACACCTTAGGGCGAATAAGCCTCCGGATTCGAGCGCGCCTTCGTGGATATCACGATTGGCCAAAACAAGTCTCGGATTCGAGCCCCTTTGGGGCACGGCATTAAGGCGAATAAGTACCCGATTCGGAGTGGCCCTTCGGCGCCACCTTTGGGCGAATAAATCTCGGATTCGAGCCCCTTTTGGCGTCTAACGCCTTAGGGCCCAACTAATGCATTTCGAACGTTACGTTGGCAAAGGCAAAACATTCGATCGAAATCACGACGACCAACCATCGATTGTTGGACTTAGGTGGAAAAATCATCGAGCAAACTCAACTGCCACATCTGGATCTTCAATGATGGAATCCGCCTCTGACATCGGTTTATTCTTCACGAAAACCGCAAAATTCAATGGCCGCGGCGTCATATCCCCCTCGATTCCCGGTCGCAGAGATGGAGGACCTCCCCGCTGGCCGTCCCTCTGAGGGACCCGGCGACGACTAAATACGCTGTTTTTTCCCGATCCTAGAAGCTCTCCTTCCCTACCAATGCCGGTGCTGCGATACGTTTTGACGTTGGAATTTTCTGACGTTTCTCCCGTTTGAATTTTGCCAATCTTGGTCCTTCCCCAGTATTGGCTCAACCCTGTACCCACATAAACAGGACCCTTGGTACAAACTTACCCCACTTATTCAAGACACGCAGCGGCCCCCAAAGCGGCATCACTATTACCAAACGCCCGCGATCTAGTCGACCCCAATTTACTCGGCCAACATCTCTACGTGCCTCGGCCAAATTTACCAGTATGAACCTTTCGGCTCTCCACGCTCGCGCCCTGGCCAAGGCAAGGGCAGATTTATTAATCACATTAATCTAGCCGGCCCCAATTTACTCGGCCAACATCTCTCAGTGCCTCGGCCACTTACAGTATGAACCTTCGGCTCTCCACGCTCGCTTCGCCAAGGCAAGCGGTTATTAATCATATTAATCTAGCCGCCCTAATTTACTCGCCAACATCTCTCGTGCCTCGCCAGCCCACAGTATGAACCTTTCACTCTACGCTCATACCGCCAAGGCGAGGCGATTATTAATCATATTAATCTAGCCGCCCCAATTTACTCGGCCAACATCTCTCGGTGCCTCGGCCCACGCAGTATGAACGCTTTCGGCTCTCACGCCGCACTTTGGCCAAGGCGAGGCGGTTATTAATCATATTAATCTAGCGGCCCCAATTTACTCGGCCAACATCTTCGGTGCCTCGGCCAGTATGAACCTTTCGGCTCTCTCGCTCGCGCTGCCAAGGCAAGGGCGGTTATTAATCATATTAATCTAGCCGCCCCAATTTACTCGCCAACATCTCTCGGTGCCTCGGCCATACGAGTATGAACCTTCGGCTCTCACGCCGCGCTTCGCCAAGGCGGCATTTATTAATCATATTAATCTAGCGGCCCCAATTTACTCGGCCAACATCTCTCGATTGCCTCGGCAAACCACAGTATGAACCTTTTCGGCTCTCACGCCGCCAGCAAGCGAGGCGGTTATTAATCATATTAATCTAGCCGCCCCAATTTACTCGCCAACATTTCTCGGTGCCTCGGCGGCCCTTAGTATGAACCTTTCGGCTCTCCACGCCGCTCGACCAAGGCAATGGCAGATTTATTAATCTAGATTTATTAAGAAATATCACCATAAAATTACGTCATGTCCGTTTTATAACTACAAAGATATCCATTTCTGTATCATAACTTTTATAATATCAACCCGCATGAAACAAGTCCCATAAACATATACAAAACAACAAAAACAAACGAAAAAACAAAAAACAAAACACTGTCGAAATCATAACAATTGTGTGCGGTAAAGATCAACCCTTGGAATCAGTCTCCAACGGATCGATGTCAACTTGCTCATACGGTATTGCTGTATTCAGCAAAACTCCAGCTGTAGCAAGGGCCTTGTGCCAACCATGTTTGAAGCCCCGATTCTCAAACCGAGAGACCTGGTCAACATACTTTCGTGAGCCCAAATTTCTTTCCGCTTCGAAACCTTTTGAATCAGCAACCTCCTTCGCCGCCTTCATTTCGGCCAACTCAGCCTCTAGGTTGGCAACTGCCTTTTGGGACAAGCCAAGTGCAGCTTCCATATCGTCGGCCCTCTTCTCGGCCTCCGCTCTCAACTTATCCGCATGACGAGCTCTCTTTACCTCGTTCTCTGCCCGAGAAGCTTCCTGATTCGCTCTTAAAAATTCATCCTCGGCCCTTTTCCTCTGGCGCTCAGCTTGCTTTCGCAAATGACTAATCTGCTTGATGGCGTCCTGATGACGGCGACCTACGTCGGCTATCCTACCAACGGTCTGCAAAAGAAGAATTCAAAAAACGTCCAGTGATTGGGTGAAGTGAAGGAAAAGTCAAAATACGCGGCTAACATTGTCAAAATACGCGCAAAAGGGCCGACCGTGGCTAACATTGTCGATTCAAATCGATTCGGTGAAAAGCCTCCATATCACGCGGCGGACAGACGCGTTACCCGAACGCGATCTCTGGGTCCTAAGTCGAGGCATCCGAGGAACCGCACATTTCTACGATGGGCGAATCACAAAGGGCACTTCACTCGATCCCTCCACGAGGGCGTTTGCCGTGATCTTCAACCGACCACGATCCCGAGGCGTTTCTCGCCTTTCCTTAGCATCTGAACGGCTTTCACAACCAAGCGGATTCGCACTCTTATTTGTGCCGCCTCCTCAACAACTCCCAAGAATTTTAATTGGTGGCGGGAGGAATGTTGAGACACATTGGCGGCGGTTCGTCGACAGTTCTCCGCTCTCCGCCTGAGGCCGTTTAACCTCTCCGCATTCGCCTTCTTAGCAAGCTTTGTCGCTCGACCCGCCATGATAGCGGACCCCGAGACGGGAAGACCGTCTGTACGTTGATGAACGTCGTCAACAGAGAAATTCCCGTCGAAGTAGAGGAGGATCGGGCGGCGGATTCGCCTCCTCGGATCTAGCCTCGGGTGATCGGATTCGTGATGTCGGATACCTCGATATTCTCCGAATGGGACCCTTCAAAACCTACCTGTCTCAAGTTCTTGAAATCGGAAAAAATACGAGCAACGAGAAAATCTTCGCCCTTCGGAATCGGTATGTTTTCCGCAGCCGAAAAGGTTGTATATGTGGGCTCGTAGCAAAGCAGAACGTGAGCCGCTCTTCCCTGCTTATAAAGACTGCGACGGCCGAAATAGTTAAGAGCAATCCTAATGTCCGAAAGAACGGCGTCATCAGTTGAAGCTCGGGCTTTTTTCAAATCGTTCCCTGCACAAGACAAAGCCGTAAGACGCCATGGCAAAGATAAGCACACAATACAAGCAAAAGAGCACTCGGCGACCTGGTTCACCCCTACGTCTAGGGATAGGATCGACACGATCTTCCCCTTCTCCGAATTCGATTGCGGACAACGACCATAACATCATCAACGCGCTTCCCGTGGAAAGCATAGTGATTAGCGATGGTGCGTGTCCTTAGCTCGAGGAAATGCCTGCGGTGTCGACCAGAGGACTTGGCCAAAGCATAACAGTGCCGAATGGAAGAAATGCCAAGATTAACTCCGAGGCAACGGTTCAGCGCTACGACCCCCATTATGATTCTAAAGAAATTCACATTAGGTTGGGAAGGGATCAAATCCCAATGGCGAAGAACGATCCTCGAAGCGGGTGAAGGGGAAAGCGGACTCCACCCTCTGCGATTGACAAAAGAGGGAAGACAATCGTGGCCTCGTCCTCCCTCTCCATGTCAAGAGTGCCGTCCGACACAAGTGACAGGTGTACATCGTCAGGAATAGAGAAATGGCGTCTAAAGCCAACAATCCGACCTGACGAAAGGAGATCTCTCAAATGTTTCGCCATAATCTACTGTCTATAAGAGCATGCGACGAAATAGATAAGCTAGAAAAAGCCTCAGAGCAGGGGGGAGAAAAACTTACAAAAGTGAAGAGAATATCATAGACAGAAGGGTTGCAAGAACGATTCGAGGAGCAACCCAGCAACCAGTTTCATGAAGCACGGATTCGAAAGGACATCAAATTTTAAAATCATAATAAATGGGCGAGCACGAGGGGTCGGAAAGTTGAGACGTTGATCAAAGGGGAGAGTAATTAAACCCTCACGTGATAAATCCAGACCCCTGACTTCGGATCAGAATGGGACCAAGCATTTCACCCAACTGTCATTGACAAAACGCTTGGGGGGCAATTGTGGGAGCCGAATAATTGCGGGAGCAAGATCTGGTGTGCCCGACGTGCCGAGAACTAAACGGCTCCATTTTGCTTGACGGATGACAAATATGTTCTTAAGGCCGAATAGACTTCAGACGGCATATCAGGATGGATAATAGAATAATGAATAAAAAGTAGGCTCTGGCCCCGAGGTCCAAAGAATGCATATAAATACAAGAGCTCCAGATGTTGTAGAGGTATGTAAGAGTCATTTCTAAGACTTAGTCCACAAACTTTCTTAATTACTGGAACTGACTTGTCCGTCGGAGTGCTAATTCCGGCACCCCCGACCGGAGCCTTTGTGTCTTTGCAGGTGACTAGCTGAGGATCATTGACATCTTCTAGGATCTGAAGAGTATTTCCGAACTACTTCCCCACAGGTGGTTTGTGGCTTAAGTACGCAACTCCGTGGATTTATTCATGAAAATGAGGGGTGAATTGTATAGGCAATCATTGGAAAAACCCTCTTTTGCTCTATTTGTACTCTGTTGTAGCATGGTGATCCAGTGCATCAGTGGCCGGCAATGCACCATAGATAGCCTGCAAGCCACCTTCTTGGCCGGCAGATGGCCAGCAGCATTCATCCATGGCTGGCTAGCCACTGATGTAAACTTCAGCAAAATTTTTGTAAGGTGGAACAGAATGGTTCTGGAAATGTTCAACTCTGCAAACAGAGGCTTTTGAGAGCAAAACAAAGGTCTTTTCGGGTAGAAACCGAGCATGTGCATCTTCCATTTCCCAAGCCAGAGTAGTGGCAACATAGTTAGAAATGTTAATTGCTTAGTTTACTTACATTTGTGTTGTAAATTAATTAGTTAGCTTAGTAGTTAATTCATTTAAGTGTTGTAATAATTAGTTAATTAGCTTGGTTTAATTAGCTTAGCCCTAATTAGTTGTTAGTTAGCTTAGCCTTTATTCATTCGGACTCTCCTTCATGAGAGCAAAATGTAATAATGTGTTTGTCTTCCAACCCCATGTCTTTCTCCCTTTTACTTAACCGCTTTTGATGGTTAGTTTAGGAGCATCATGTTTCAATTAGCATACCTTATGCTTGCATCCATTCATTTGTATTGCATGCACCGAGGCTCGGCGCATCATTCAAACTACATTGTCATTTGAATACGTACTTAGACTGCATGTTATCAAATTGCTTCATATGCCATGCTTAGTAGCCGAGCCTAGTAATTGCATATTGCATGTGTTGCAGTAGACATTTTGTATAGTTAGGAATTATGCATATTTTTCTAACTCATATCTTCTTGGCTTGGAGTACTAGGTTAGTTTTTAGTGCTTTAGCATATTTGCATGAGTGTGAGTGTTGCCATGAATAGCATGCTTACCATGAGACTAAATGCTTAGTTGTTAAACTACTTGAATGCTTGTGGATGAAGGCTTGTTGTTTGAATTGGAACGATTCAACGAATGTACGTTTTAAGCCCACTATGTCTAGTGGCAAATTCGCAAACTTTAAGCCCACTTGAAGTGTGAAAATTCAAACCCCCTTTTCGCAAACAAACATGAAGTTGAATTATTTCAAATTGAGCAAACTAGTCTATAATTGCTTGTGCGCATCACATAGTAAAGCTAGCCTAATAACCGGAACAAGAGCACATAATGTTTATAAAAAATCATATCATGATTAGTATTGATTGGCCGAGCGGAGGTGCTCAATTCATGACTTCCCCTCTTGTACCTAAGTTCTTGAGCCGAGGCAACTTTGGTGATGATGAACACGTGGCCTTTGGCACGACTCATGGGTTTCCTAAATTTTTCCAAAATAAAATATTTAGGTGGCGACTCTATATCTAGCAAGGCAGTCCAATTTTGGCATTTTTTTATTCAAAATCGATTTTCCAAAAGGTTTGTCGAATTTGGACTCTTTGGTATTTATCAATTTCACATTGCACTTGTGAGATTAGATTCAAAACCGTGAGAGTCCGAACTGTAGGGCTTCTTTTCGAGTCTTTGAAAGGGGGCACGGAAAAGCCGAGCTACAGTTTTTGGCGACTCCGCTGGGGACTTTAGAGAACTTGACTCGAACTAATGATATGTTATTTTATCTACACTTATGTGTTTCTCTACATGTGCATTTGCATTGGTGTGCCTAAGTCACAGTGTTTGCTATCTGCTATTCCTGAATGGTTTGTCGGAGGCTTGCTTGGAAAAGTTTTCCAAAAGGCTAACCGCTTGCGGGCTCCGCCACGATGGGAACACAACCCTTGGATCTGGACTACCGCTGTACCGTTTGATCCCCCTTTCACTTCTCAGTGTTAGGTGTGAGAGGTATATTAGGTAGTCTTGCTGAAGTACCCTTTTTGACCAATCGACCTAGTTGCATATCGAAAGCTGTAGAGACTGTTCCAAACTAGAACAGGTTGCTTACCCAAATTCAGGATTGTGTAAAACACTTTGCTTGAATAGTGAACCTTAGCTCCTGACGAAACTAGGACAGGGTAACCCTACCCCTCATAGGGGTGTTTTGGCTCTCACTTAACTGTTATGTGCTTTTAGAGTGAAACTCTACAGGAATGCATGTATCAGTTGCAAGTTCGAGCATCAGTTTTTAGGGGCATAAATCAGTGTTGAGTGCAGTTCTGCAGCTTTTGATTACAATTGTGTCATGTTCACATCTGAGCTGAGGTACTGTTCGGTTTCTAATTTTCGTTTTCTTTTTGCTTTATTTCTTTTTGCAAGGTAGTTTTTCACAATTGCTTTGGATGATCCTATTACCCTCCAAGCACTTTGGACCCGAGTGATAAGACTTTACAGATCCGGGGATCTTGTTAGGGGACAGCCAGTGTTTGTTTCACTCTCACCAGTTACGAGACGGAGGAGGGTTAGGCATAACTCACCAATCCAGCAGTCACCTTTTACTTTGTCTGCACCTAGTCAGGCTCAGTCTTCTACTTTCACTCCAGTAAGAGAGTATTCGCCAGTTCTGATGGCTCAACATCCCCCAGTTGGCATGGAAGACATGCTCCGTCATCTTTAGTAAACCATTGAAACCATACAGCTGGATGCTACCCACCAAGCTGAAGTTACAGCTCATTAAGCGGAAGCGATAAATAGGCTTCAGCAACAACAACCACAACCGGCAGTAACCTCTGCATCCACTACAACAAAAAAGGGTTTTTACGACGCGCAATGCACGTCATAAAAACCCTTCTACGACGTGCAGGCATGCGTCATATTATGACCAGTCATGGAAAGTCATTTACTTTCAACGACATGTTTCGTACGCCGTTAAAAACTATTTAACGACAGATTTTGTACGTCGTCGTTACTTTTTCTACGACATGCTATAGTACGTCGTTAAAAATTATTTAACGACAGATTTTGTGCGTCGTCGTTACTTTTTCTATGACTACTTTCGCACGCTGTAAATTGGTTAGACAAATAACGACGCTGATTGCGCGTCATAAAATATGTAATACAAGGACTTATTATGCCTGTCGTAGATAAGTAGAACATACCACGACATATATGGAATGTCGTGGAATATTTCATATAATGACCTAATTTGCTTGCCGTAGAATGTGCATTATTTTTTATTTTTTTTAATTCAGCAGGTTCTATTTTAACCTATTTTGTATAATCTAACAAACATTACAAACAAGCTTCACAAAATATCAATCAACCATTAAAATATTGTTTCAAGCATAAAAAATAAACTACATCCATAAATTATGAACATTCAAAAATTGTCAATACATTCCAAACATCCAAAAATTAACCGTAAGTTCAAAACAACCCAAAAGGACTATCCTTAAGTTCTAAATTCAACAAAAAAGTTAAAAATCATCCAAAATTGTATCATATACAAGTTTGTAAACAAAATCCAAAACTATTCAAAGATTATAAAAAACTAATCATCAAAGTCCTAAAAAACTAGCCATCACTATCATCATAAATCACTTTGCTACTATTGGGCTCATACTCATCATCTGAACCATCTGTTAGGCAAATGCACCTCACATGTTACAATTCTGAGAAATTTAAGTTAACAATAGTCAGAATTTCTAGCCAAAAAGATAAACAATATGAGATGTAAACTGATAGAAAGCACTTACCTGACTATGTGAACTCCTGCATAACAGAAGCAGTTTTCCTTACAAGTTGAGTGACGGGAATTGGTTCCTACACATTACCATTATCATATCACATTGCAAGTTATAGTAGCTATAAAAGCTGTAATATTTTACAAAAAAAAAAAATACATAGAGCATAAACTTGTGATTTCCCAAATGAATTGGCAAGGGTACTTCATGTATCCAAGGTCACATTGAGCAACATCTAAATAATATGAACCATTACTAACATATACTTGTCCATTTGAGAAACTACAAAAATGTGACCTTCAGGAAGAGCTACACACTAGTAAGAAGACAAACAAAACTCACTGTACACGTGCACCACCTTCTTAGACCAACTTTTAACCAAACATTCTCATTCTTATCAAAAGTAATAAACAAAATCATGGAATGAGAAGTAGAAAAGGAAATTCCTTTTTGAGAAGCCAATAAATAATATTATAGAAGCTAATTTGGCCTTCATTAAACACTCAAATTTTGTTAGAAAAAATTAAAATGGAGATTGAACCAAATATGTTGGTAATGGTCATTAAGAGCCTTTAATCCATCTAGAGAGACAAAGAAAGTTCTTAGATAGGGAAGAAAGAGGGTGAAACATATTTCAAAATTCCGGAGATAAAATCATATTTTGATCAGTCATTTTGTCATTTTGATTTCACTTATCACCATATTGCAGTTCTCATGTCATACAGAGATCACTTATCACCTTTCTTTCTATATAGTTCACGAATTTCATCACAAGAGTTACAACAATCATCATCTGACTGCAAAATAGCAAGAATTGGGGAAAATCGATAAGCAACAGAAACAGAAACTTCTTTCACTGTATGGGTTGAGTTTGCACAACATAATATAATGAATGTCAAAACCAATGTACAAAAATAAATAATAAATTTAACAGTAATGCTTAATAACTAAACTAACAAGAGCAATTTACCTGTATATATAATAAACCTAAGACTTTTGTCATAACTTGAACCAAGGAGGTAAATGTTAAAATTATGGAAATTTTCCAAGCCCTATTGTTGTAAATATATATTTAGTTGTACCAAAGCTTGTGTCCTACATTTGACATGCCTATATCGTGTTGTATCTGTATCCTGTTTATGTATATCTATGGTTCTTAAGAATTATTCAAAATTGCTCCAAAGTAAGTAGATGTTTCTTCCAGATTAAATAGACACAGAAATGAACTGAATATGTCCAGCTCAATCGTCCACAACTCTTATGAAAATTTCTTGTATAAGCTTCAGAATTAAATATTCAACTTAGCAATGACACACAAGGCCATAGAAAAACATACCACTTCCGCACCATAGCATGAACCACAATATGGTCTCATTGTGTTCAAGCCTCCCACCATGAACCACAATATGGTCTCAATTGTTGGATTTCAAGAACAATCTTATTACTAACCTTGGGAGCACCAATACCATGTAGGATAATGATCAAACAGGTGAAGACAAAGTACAACAATGTAAATAAACTCAAGCTAGATCAAATAGACTACATATTTCAAATAACCAACCAGCAAGTCTTGAAAGCAAAATAGAACGATTTGTAGGAGAAAGGTTCCATGTGTGCTTAGAAAAGTCAGATTTCTTCAAATGGACAAAGGCGGCACTTGTCAGTAACATCCTTGTCTTCTCACTGTCATCATGATAAAAAAGAAATTTTCTCAGACATGCTTCAAACAGTTGGAGAACACACATGTTTATTGTTTAGACACACATGAAAGACATTATAAGTTTGAACAAAATAACCTAACACACAACAATACCAAAAAAAAAAAAAAAAACTACATAGATTTATATATATTAATTCCTCTTCCTTCAAACTTAATAAATTAGTGGTGTTGCATTTTTGTTATCTTTGAGTGAAATATTTATAAATATGACATTATAATAATTATATAAAACCATATATTGTGTGCGTGCCCCACTTGTCAGGCCTTGTATTTTTTGAAAATTGGCATATATTTGTGTTCAGGCCTCTTCTTAGACATCAAGCCAGCTATCTCACTTCAATATTTTAAAATCCCAAAATCATCCAATTTCAATCCAAATCAATTAGGCATACATATTGTAGAAGAAATTCTAACGTTAATGAAAAAGGTAAAACTCTTTGAACAAAGCTTCTCATTTTTAACAAATCAATAGAAAACCTCCATTTATTAACATTCAGCGGTGTTTTGAGCCCAAAAGAGCAAAAGGTGAGCTTTCCGTGTTTATCCATGATCAATGTAACAATGTTTCAAGGGCCATTTGATGCACAATCCTCGAGAGGAGAGATAAAATGCACTGCAAACTCCAGGAACTTTTTAGTACATGCTCCTCATACGGTGACCAAATACTATATTCCTCAAGACCAAATAACATTACAAATTCCCCCTCTTTGTTTTTTTCCCCCTTTTATTCATATATCTTGGAAGTAATTATACTAATCATTCATTCAATACTTGACACCCATATAGCCACTATTTCACATTTATTATAGTAGAGACTAGTGAGATAAGAAGATTTAAAGTTATAGCCACAAATTCATATGGCACATAACACATTCATATTTATTCTCAGTGTGTCAAAAATTTAAAAAGAAGAATAAACTTTTCTAATTTTACATGGAAGAAAAACAAGGCTCAAAGGTAAAATATATGACAATGTTGTACACACCTCTTTTCCGAGTTGTACCATGTTATCAGCAAGACAACGAATTTCTTTTGCCTACAAATAGGTAAACATAAGCACAACAAAAAACATATCAATTACATTACCAAATAAACCAAGTCCGAAATTCTAGACATTTTTTAATCTTGCAAGAAATCTAATCTTCTCAAAAATTTTCTAAAAGCCATAACATCTTTTATATTTAGCCATAACAACAAAGGTAATACAAAAACATTGGTTCATACAGAATAATCAAATCACTCTTCACAAAATGATTAAGAAGTTGGCATATAATTTAAAATATTCCATTTCATTTCGAATAAACTATTTTGCGTTCAATTTCTATCCAAATTTCTTAATCATTGTTATCAATTGAACTAAATAGATCTAATATAAAAAAAAATTACAGTCAAAACTGATTAAATTGAAGTGATAGAGACCCAATTATCAGAGAGCAAGACCATAGATAAAAAAATAAATTAATATCTTTATGGGCCTTTATTAATTATCAGCTAGCCACAAAACAACCTAAGACTACCTAATTTTAACTAACAAAAATCAGAGTTCAATGAAATGGTTTACTAATTCATCATTGGTATTAGGTTCTTCTGTCATCTATTGTATATATCGTTCATTCCCTAAACAAATTCAATGGCGTAACTAAGAATTTCATTCAACTAGTTATCATCAATGTCATTGTATTAGATTTTTTATTTCTACAACAAAATCAACTTTCATTTGATGCATTGTAATTTTATATATTCCCTATAAACAAAAGTAATTCAAACTCATCAAACTCGTCAATATATAAATGTTAACAACTAAACTCTACAGTACAAGTCATACACACTGTGTGAAGATAGTATAAATTCTGAAAGGGTACTGACCACCATAAAGTTTTTAGTTAAAATTAATTGTTCCTTCCAGATGCATAAAAATTAACTTACCTTGAAAAACTACTAATTACATCAAGACAACTCCAGTCCAAACCATAATAATCCAACAAGAAGCTCCTTTTGAGCATGTTTCACATGTTTTCAACATTTCAAATATAAGTAGCATTGTAGCTTTTATGTTTCAACATAAAATAATTCCTGGAATATATTTTTCCAAAAAACTATAAATATATTAGGTCAGACTAATTAAGATAATAAAGTAATATGAATAATGGAATAAAACTATAGAGTGTATTCAATCAACTTTAGGACTGTTTTATGCCTAAAATTTACTTCAGTAGTCTCAAGAAAGATTTATCAAATTTTTTTTTTCCAAACAAAATGAAAAGGGCTAGGCACTTCTCAATTTATGGAAAACACAATTATGGTGCTAGGTCAGTTCTTTTACCCAGAGTTTCTTCATCCATATTTTTCATATAAAGAAGTTAGGAACAAATGGTAGAACCCAATCGAGACTTAACAAGCCTTGTGTTTGTATCATTAAAATCAATCTACAAGAAAGTAATAACAATTCAAAAAGAATAGGCAAGAAATGTAAGAAGTGTACCTAGAACCTTTTTACTGCGTAAAATATCTCCATAGATGTGATCCCCAACATAAAGAACCTATTAAATTTACAACATATTAAAAATTAAAACCATAATGTGACCTTCGGATTTAGAACCATAATCACATTAAAACCTAGAACAAGTAAAAATTAATTAAATGGAATAATGAATGAAAGACAAATTAAATTCCTATCTAATGAGGAAATGTAGCAGTTAATGAACACATCTTAATGAGAAATGAATAAGTAATAACCAATTAAATAAAACACCAGATTAGCAGGAGCACTGCATCAAACACTAATGTAACAGAAAATACACCAATGTAACCATCACACAGATATAGAGGCACCAGATTAGCAGATTAACATACTGCTGACTTGTTAGCAAAAATGCACAGAGTAGTAGAGCGGAATACAAAAGCACGAGATTAATGAGCGTAAGCACTGAGCAAGAGTATGCAAAGATGATATACCAGATTAGATACACTAAAGTAATGGCATATCAGACACATATATAGCGTAATAGGGCACAGTACACTAGAGCGACTCCACAGACTGAGAGGAAAAACACACTTAACAAGTAATGACACTGTGAACTTGACTCTATACCCAGCAGCTTATGCAAATGACCAACATTGCCCCCTCTGAAAATGTAAGTTCAAAAATATGACTAGCATATAAAATTATTATTCGAGAACCAAGTGAAATTTAGCAACATAGAGAAAATGCCCATAACTAAAAGCACAATACGTCTGTCCGTGAATTTTACAAGGTAGATTTATAATAGAAATAACTTATTACCGAACTCTTTACAACTCTTATTCAGGAACTTTAATGGTAGTCTTAAAGCACCTCCCACCTAGGCAATAGAAGATGAAATTGTAAAAACATAGAACAAAAGAAGATAAGGATGCTGTAAACTTTAGAAGAACATAGGACATGTAAACCAACTTGAGGCATAGGAGTACCATTATCAGTATTAAGAAGCATCCGAGACGCAGGCTCAACCTCAAAAAGATTGGCATGATTTTCATCATGGAAAAAATTTTGTTTTGCACTGCAAAAAAGAACAAATGCTTCCTTAGATATAACTCACTTTTCACCTAGTTTTTGGCATATATCTATATAACTTCTCATGAGAAAAAAGGATTTAAACCCATTTTAGAACTCATTACCATAGGCTGAAACAATACACTCTTCATAGCTCTAAGGCATCCAACTCATAGGTTAAGTGTAGACTATATAAATAAAGAAATAAAAATGAGAACTACAACCCCAGCAATTCTACCTATAGCATGTAAGTTTTAACAGGTTTTATTATTTTGAGAAGAGAACAAAACACGTTGATGACCACATTGAAGAATTGGAGCCACTCAAAATTCAAAGTGGAACAACTATCCAATGTTTGGGGTCCACAGAGAAAATTCATTACGATGTTTGTGTAGTCCTATAGACTGCAACATATATAAGTGAGATTCTTAATAATGTTAGTTCTTGCAAAAAACATGGCCTACTTCTAAAAACTAATACCTTCAAGTTTAATACAAACATAACAATTTTAGGAGAAGAGGGGGGAGGACGTAAGATCACACAAACAAAATCAACCTATATAGTGGAATAAAAAGCAAAATAAGATTCTCATATCCATATGTATATTCAGCATCAAGAAAAATCATTTCAAATGCGATTGATAAAAAAAAGAATCACAGCCTGAAATGTACGTATAATATAGACAAAAATGAACCTCCCAAAAAGGTACAAACACCTCATCAAAAACTAGGGATCATAAATCTGAATTCCATATATCAACAAAGACAACATCATAAATAGAAATTGCAATCATAATTTTCTATTCTTCAAAAGAACTAGGACCGTGATGACAACACTAAGGATAAAGCAGTTCTCTTCATCAGAAAAATGTATGGAGAGGAGAAAAATACTCTATTCTTTTCCTTAACACTGTAGAATTCTTAAGAGAATTTGGACTCATAAATGCTTTTTGATGTCATCTTTATTAGGCACGATCCTAGCATCATTATTTACATGATGTTACACTGTTCACACTTTACTTTCAATAAAACCTTTATTTATAAAAAATAACCAAAAAAAAAAAACACTAACCTATTTGTCACCGTAGTCTTATAGATTAAATATTTTTGGAGGAACAAATTTCTAACTGTAAATGTTACAATTATCAACAATAAAGCAACAGTAGAGGATTGGCCAATACAATTTCTCCAAACGAAGTTTCAACACCACCCACATCAACATTTTTGTTTTCTTGATTCTCTTCCTCTTTAACCCCCATCTTCTTTGTTCTTCAAACAATCAACCAATACGGACCCACCAGACCCAGAATTCAAAGAACCCACCCTTAATCTAGAACTCGAATTAGGGTTAGGGTTAAGGTTTTGCAAGCAAGTCTCTTCAGAAGCAGAGATAACTTAGGGAAATGATAACAATAGCATATATATATATATAAGATGTAGAAGCAAAGACAGACCAGGTTATCAGAGAATCAATCAGAGCGAGAATACGAAGATGGATCCCGACAAACCTCACTAGGCTCGTAATCACTATCGCAACCAGCTTCGCCGCCGCCGCCGTTGTCCGACGGTCGTACCACCAGCTCCACTGCTGTCGTCGTAATCAGCGTCGCCTGATCCTTCTCCCTCGCCACCGAATAGAGATTGAAACCTTTGAATTGATTATTAGAATCGGTCAAAAGCCAAATAGTTGATGTATTGTTTTTCTAATTTTTTTTTTTTTTGGGTGTTTGAATTGGCGGCAGAAAATTTCACCTTGGCGCCTATTTTTTTAACATACAATACATGACATGCATTGTGCATCGTGAAAAGATAATACTTTTAACGGCAAGCATTATATGCGTCGTAAAAGTATAAAACTTTTAACGGCGTATTTGTGAAAAGAAAAGTGTAATACTTTTCACGACTGGCGTACATGTGTCGTATATAGTTAATATATTAACGGCATGCCATATGTATGTCATAGAAAGTTTTATTATTTACGACAAACATTGCAAGTCATAAAAAAATCGTCGTTACTACCATTCACGGCCTATGCAATAGACACGCCGTGGTTGGAAAAGTATTTACGACGTGCAAAAAAAGCAAGTCGTAAAAGTGAGAAACTACGGCGTGCATTTATTGTATGTCGTTGATGTGGTGCCGTAAAAAGTCAATTTTGTTGTAGTGATCCCATGCACCCCCAGCAGGTATTCCAGCACTCAAAGTCCCCTTCAACGTCCAAGAGAATCTGGGCATTCCAGTAGATCCGATCCCACCTCAGACCTCCAAGGCACCAGTGTACCAGACTAAGGCGCCATCTGAATTCGAGGTTGACCCCCTGAATTGAAGGTCAACAAGCTAGAAAAGCTCTTCAAGCGGGCACAGGGTGTGAATTCAATCCTTGACATTGAGGATGGATACACAGACTTCGAAGTAACTCTGCCAGACAGATTCAAGATGCCACACATAGACCGATTTGATGGCTCCAGGGATCCCATGATCCATTTGCAGTTATTCTCAGATATTTTGTAGCCAATAGGCCTCACCAAACTTCAAAAGCTGTCGCTTTTTGGCCAGACCCTGTTGGGTATAACGGCCATCTAGTATGCAAAACTCAAGAACTCTATGAAACAGAGCTGGAAAGAAATGACTGAGGCCTTTATCGCTAAAGATTCTTGCTAATACGCAGATTGAGGTCACTACTCGTGATCTTGAAGTGACCCGTCAGGAGCCAAAGGAGGGTTTCTCAGATTTTGTAACAAGATGGAGGGCCAAGGCCTCTATGATGACTATCAAGCCGTTTGAAAAGGATCAAATCCGAATAGTGGTCCGCAACCTGCAAGGGAGATTACTGTAGAAGATGATAGTCTTGCCTTTGTTTAACTTCGCTGAGCTCCATGAGATAGGGGTTCAGATCGAAGATGCGATGAAACATGGGTTGATCGCTGATGAGAAGGAACAACCCAAGAGGCCCTTTACATGCAGCTCCAATGCAACCACGACCGATAGCACCACTGCACGGCCTTCGAATGTAAGTATGGTCAACACCACACCCAAAACTGCCAACCCATTCACCAACACATCCAACACAAATCCACAAACCTCAACCAGCCAGGCTCGATCTCAAAGGGTCTTTACCCCGCTCTACATTCCTTTATCCAAAGCCCTAGGGGTCTTGATCAAAAAAAGGCATCTTAAACCATTAGAGCCTCGCCCTCTACCCAATCCTCTCCCTCTGAAACATAACCCAGCCAAATACTGTGCTTTTCACCAACAACATGGTCATGACACTGATCAATGCTATAGGTTACATGTAGACGTCCCCAAACGCCCTGGGAGGGTTAAGTCCCGTTTCGTTCATATTGGGGTCACTACAGTTCAAGGACTCAAATGTCACGGTTCTTAATCTTGAACCAAAGAGTCTAAATCCGGCAAATCGATTTTGAAAACAAATTTTTTGAAAAGAAGTGCCAAACATGGACTGCTTTGCCAGATACAGAGTCGCCACCTAAATGTTTTTTTTTTTTTAATGGGAAATTTTGGAAACCCTGACTCGGTGCCAAAGGCCACGTGTCCGTCATCACCAAAGTTGCCTCGGCTCGGGAACTTGGGTATGATTGGAGAAGGTCACTTCATGAGCACCCCCGCTCGCCCGGTCGAAGACCGGCCTCTACTAACCATGATATCTGATTTTGAAAACATTGTGCGTTCTTATTCCAGTTATTAGCCTAGGTTACTATGTGATGCGCACAGCATACAAGTATAGATCGGGTCGCCTGAATTGGAACAAAACATTTCATGTTTGTTTTTGAAAGATGGTTTGCTACCCGCAGGTAGGCTTAAGATGCGCATTTTGCCACCCTCGGGTGGGCTTAAAACACTTGATGAATTGTTCCAATCCAAATAACCCAACCTCCACCCACAGGCACTCAGGCAGTTATATCACATAAGCAGTTAGCCTCATGGTAAGCATGCTATTCATGGCAACACTCACACGCATGTGTAGACACCCCATTTTTGACCGACCTTAAGAGTCAAACGTCACCGGTTGAGCGCTCGGTGATGTTGCATTTTGTGCTCGTTCAGAAGTCTCAGAGTCGCGGCCGTGAGCCCTGCCTCCGGACTTCCGAACCCTCTTCTGTGCCTTGCCTCGGTTTGCGAACCAGACTCGGTTTTCTCTGTTTCTTTTCCTGAGGGGAGGGAGAGGTCCCGTAGACCATCTCTCAGTGGCCGTGGGCTACATTTCGTGGCCGTAGGCCATTTTGCCCATTTCGGAGCCCGGTTCTCGATTTTCGAGCTGCCATTATGCAGCTCTCGGTTCGACTCGTCTAACCATCTCCGATTCCTCCGATTTTGGCATACATCTTATTTACTCCCTTTTGATGGACACTTTGAGTTCGAGAGACCTACTGTGGTCAATGCCATTTTGCTTAACGGCTGCTTTGGGACCGGAACTGCGTGTTTTGGCCCCCGAGCATTCGTTTTGCATCGATTTTCGTTCATTTTGGCAGGTACCTCTGTTTTATCACCAGGAAGGTCACTGGAGGGTGGGAGGCTAGTAATTGTTCCAGCAACCGGTTATATTCCATTTTCACCCTCCGACGCCCGTTTTTCTCACTTCCGGGCCAATGTTGACCACCCTAGGAGCATTTTCTTCAAGCCAAAACCACATATTTGTGTTGTACACACATGGAAGGACCCTAAAAACACATGGCTGGCCAATAATTGCAATTGGACCTTTTGAACCCCTCTTAAAAGTGGCCTATTCTCTCTCCTGTTTTAGAGTTGTCAATTTTGAACCATAGGGTTGTGATGAGGAGACATGGAAGGCCACCAATATGTGGTGGCCGGCCAGAAAATCAGCTTTTCATTTTTGACCCTTGGCCGGCCGGCCATAGGCGGTAGCCGGCCGGCCAGCTGCAACAAAAATGCCAGGCCGGCCTGCTTCTTCAGGTTGAGTACATTCCAGCTGTGCCTTGGTTTTCCCCCAAAAGTATCTCTATCCGGGGGACCCTTTTGGAGGGAAATAAGGGCTCATTTCCCTCCACTTTTGCCTTGATTCTCCTCTCCCTCTCTTGTCTATATAGAGGGCCTCCCAACTCTAGAGAAAGGATTACAAGAATTGGTTTGAGCTTATACATACATATCATTCCATTTCCTTCAAGTTTAGGCTCCATTTCTTCATCATCTTCAAGCTCTACCATCACCACTCCATTCCAGCAGCAAAGGGAGGAATTCCAGCAGCTTAGAGTCATCAAATTTGGTCCAAGAAGTAGTCAAAGTATTGGTCTTCAAGGGTAAGTAGACTTTCCCCCTTTTGTAGCCCATTTTTGCACCAATTTCTTAGCCTATTTTATTATTGTTTTGAGCTCCGACCTTAACTGAAACTAGGTCTATTTTGAGCTATTCTACATGTTTGTTGAAGGGCTCAACCCTCTTTGAGAGCCCCATCTCACACTTGTTTCAATATCTCTTTGTATGTCAATATTTTGCATGCTTTATCTAGCCTATGTGTGATCTGTTTTGGAGCATCTCATGAACTGATATTGTGCTTATTTTGAGCCCCTCTTCAACATTTAAGAAGGGCTCAACCTTTTTTTCATGCTCCATATGCCACTTGCTTTGAATTCATGTTTTACCCTTGTTTTTGCATGCTTTGCTAGCCCATTTTACTTCTGTTTTTGGACCATGATCAGAACTGAAAATGGTCATTTTTTGACCTTATTGACATGATTTATTAAGGGTCTTTGGCTGTTTGGTGTTTATTTTGTATACCTCATGTTATAGCCTCTTTTGAGCCTCATCTTGCATGACATTTTGAGCACATTTGTATACTGATTTTGGGGCTATCATAAAATGTAAATGTTCATATTTTTTGTCCCTCTTCAGTGTTGTAGAAGGGTATTTTGTTGTTTGGGCTTTAAATTTACCATTTACTTCAATACCCCTCTCTTGGCCCCTATTTTTGCATGCCATTGTTGCCCTATCTATGCTTGCTGTTTGGCCATGTTTTAGACTGGAAAATGATTTTTTTGGGGCTTCCTTTCTACTGTATTTTCATTCCATGTCTATATTGTGCATGCATTGCATAGCTATAGGCCATTTCGGGTGCCTAAATTCGCATTTCGGGATCATTCCTTGCATTTGGTGTCATTTCGCCATCTTTCGGGACTGTTTTCCCCCATATTTCAGTGCTGAAATTCCATTGGCATGTTTGCATATCATTTTCTATGTCATTTCATGCCTTAATGCCATTGCCTCGGTTTGCGTGCCCGTGTGCACGCATTTCGAGGCATCTCATTTTTCATCTGATGGCCTCCCATGTGAGTGTGGCTGACTCTCTCATGTTGGTGTAAGTCCATATTGCATTGTATATGCCATTGTGGCCTCATTGCATTGCGTATGCCATTTTCTCAGTTTGCGTGCCCGTGTGCACGCACTTCGAGGTATCTTGTTTTCATCTCACGGCCTCTTATGTGAGTGTGGCCGAGGTCCACTCGTGTTAGTATAAGTCAAATTTGCATTGCGTATGCCATTTCATGCCTTAGGATCATTTCCTCGGTTTGCGTGCACGTGTGCACGCATTTCGAGGCATCTCATTTTCATGACATTGTGTATGTTAGGGTTGCATATTAGCTACATTTCATGCATATCATGCATATTGCATCATGTTCGGGATAGGAGTTAGGAGTAGGGGGAGAGGTACGCTTCAGACGAAAGTGACTAACGGGTCTCAATTCCCAAGTCACCGACACTCCGGATCATCCATGATGGAGTTAGGTTTTGTTGTAGCATTCATATGCATTCATCCCATATTGAGTTGTGCAATTCGGCTCCTCGGCCATCATGCATCGATATGCGTGATTGGTGGCACGAGGATCGAGGCATGCATATATTTGTGAAATACATTGCTATGCCCCTTTCCTGCTCTCTGTTGCAGCAAAATGAAAAATCAGCAACTTTCCAGAGTCCGGCACGCATTTCGAGAAACATTGCAAACAGAGGCTAATTGGGCATCCCAGTGGATTTCCGCACAAAGCGACCCAAACATGCATCATTTCATTATCCGGAGCGGAGACAAGGCAGTCCCTGGCTTGCATGCCAGTTTTACAACTTTTCTTCTTTAATTTGTATATTATTTGGACTGTATTATTCGGACTGTATTATTCTTTCATTCGGGACTGTTTTATTTATTCGGACCCTCTGTGCGAGGGCATAATTGTAATAAGTGTGGGTGAGTGTGATGTATGTCTTCCAATCCCACGTCTTTCTTCCTTTTTATTTACCTGCTTATGATGGTTAGATATAGGGCATATTTCAATTAGCATACAGTATGACAGCATGTTTGCATCATTCATCTGTTTTGCATGCACCGGGCTCGGCGCATCATACAAACTGCATTTGTATTTCAATTCCAAATTGAATACTTGGTAGCTGTAACATTTCATATGCCATGTTTAGAATAGCCGAGCCTGCTATAGTTTGCATTATCGCATGTGTTGCATTGGCCATTTTCTGTGCATCTAGGACCATGCATGGATTTCTAATGAGTTTCTGTTTTGGCTGGGAGTACTCGGTGAGTTTTATGCTTTAGCATCCTTGCATGCGTGTGAGTGTTGCCATGAATAGCATGCTTACCATGAGGCTACGTGCTTATGTGATATAACTACCTTGAATGCCTGTGGGTGGAGGTTGAGTTACTTGGATTGGGACAATTCATCAAATGTTTGTTTTAAGCCCACTAGATAGTGGCGAAATCATGTTTTTCTAAGCCCACCCGAGGGTGGCAAATCCACGTCTTAGCCTACCTGCGGGTAGCACCATCAAACCATTTTCAAACAAACAAACATGAAATGTTTTGTTCCAATTCAGGTGACTTAGTCTATACTTGTTTGCTGCGAACATCACATAGTAAACCTAGGCTAATAACCGGAATAAGAACTCACAATGTTTTCAAAATAAGATATGATGGTTAGTAGAGGCCGGTCTTTGACCGGGCGAGTGGGGGTGCTCACGAAGTGACCTTCCCCAATCGTACCCAAGTTCCCGAGCCGAGGCAACTTTGGTGATGACGGACACGTGGCCTTTGGCACCGAGTCAGGGTTTCCTAAATTTCCCATTTAAAAAACATTTAGGTGGCAACTCAGATTCAGCGATCCATGTTTGGCACTTCTTTCAAAAATGCTTTCAAAACGATTTGTCGGATTTGGACTCTTTGGTTCAAGATTGAGAACCGTGACATTTGAGTCCTTCGAATCGTAGTGACCCAATATCGAACTCAACGGGGCATTCGCACTCTTTCCCCGGATGCTCGGGACGCTTACAAAGATGCAAGGATGCTAAAGCATAAAACTCACCGAGTACTCTAAGCCAAAACAAACTCATTAGAAATCCATGCATGATCCTAGATATACAGAATTGCCTAATGCAACACATGCAAAGATGTAAACTATAGCAGGCTCGGCTATCCTAAACATGGCATATGGAATGCTACAGCTAACATGTATTCAACTTGGAATTGAAATACAAATGCTTAGTATGATGCGCCCCGAAGTGCAAGACAGATGAATGAATGCAAACATGCTATCATATCAGATGCTAATTGAAATATACCCTAATCTAACCATCATAAGGTGTAAATAAAGGGAAGAAAGACGGGATTGGAAGACATACATCACACTCACCCACACTTATTACAATTTTGCTCGCATGAGGGTCCAATAAATATACAAATTCCAATAAAAGAATAGTACACCCAAATAATACATTTAAATAATGTACAAATTCCTAATTAATTTACAAATTAACTAAGGAAATGATAATCGCATGCAAGCCGTGGACCCGCTTTGATTCTCGATGATGAATGATGTATTGTTTGGGTGCCTTTGCGGAAATCCATCGATGCCTCAATTAGCCTGCTTTTGCACCGTTTGAATGCGCCAAGCCCTAAGACTGCCGATTCTTGATTTTGCTGTAACAGAGAGCAGGAAAGAGGCATAGCAATGTATTTCACAAATGTATGCATGTCTTGATCTTCGTGCCACCAATCACGCATATCGATGCATGATGGCCGATGAATCGAATTTGCACAACTCAATATAGAATGAATGCACGTGAAAATCAACTAAAACCTAACTCCATCATGGATAATCCGAGTGTTTGGTGATTGGGAATTGAGACACGTCATTACTGGCACGAACGCCTCGCTTCGTGTCTGCTAACTTCTGTCCCGAACACGATGCAATATGCATGATATGCATGAAATGCAACCAAGATACAACCTAACATGCAAAATGCTACGAAATGGCATACACGATGCACGAGATGAGATGGCATACACAATGCGCTAATATACAACCTAGCATACACAATGCTATGGAATGAAATGGCATATACAATGCAATATGGACTCACACCAACATGAGTGGACCTCAGCCACACTCACATAGGAGGCCATTAGATGAAAATGAGACAACTCGAATACGACACGCTGCACAAGAAACCGAGGACCGAACCTACGGCACGGAATGCCACTCTAATGAGACATGGCGAGACATGGAATATGATATGCAAACATGCAAATTTCAGAGGCAAAATGACATGCAAAACAGCCCCGAAACATGGCGAAATGAAACCCGATGCGAGGAACGAGTCCCGAAACATGGAATTAAGCACATGAAATGGCCTACAGCTATGCAATGCATGCATGATTAGGACATGAAGTGTAAAATCAGAAGCTAGACAGCCCCAAAACAAGAATTTTTACAGTTCGAAGCATGGCCAAACAGTGGATACAAATAGGGCAAAATTAGCATGCAAAAATGGGGGGGCCAAGAGAGGTAATGAAGCAAGTCATAGCTGCTGGCCCCAAATAGGAAAGGGACCTTCTATAACATTTAAGAGGGGCCAAAAATATGATGTTTTTCAGTATATGACACGCCCCAAAAACAGATACAAGTATGGCAAACAATTCATGCAAGAAATGGGCCAACAAAGGGGCAAAGAAGTAACTGATGTATGGGGGTCTCAAAAAAGTGAGGGACCTTCAACAATGTTGAAGAGGGTCCCAAAATATGGCATTTTACAGTAGATGATCAAGCCCAAATCAGTATACAAACATGCTCAAAATGCAATGCAAGATTAAGGCCACAAGAGGGCTATAACATGAAGTACACAAAATATTCATCAAACAGCCAATGACCCTTAATGAAACATGACAAGGGGGTCAAAATATGGCTACTTTCAGTTCTGATCATGGCCGAAAAACAGAAGCAAGACAAGCTAACAAAACATGCAAAAATAGGGACCAAAGAGGGGTACAATGGCAAGTGATACATGGAGGTCCCAAACAAGGATGAGCCCTTCTTCAATGTTGAATAAGGGATCAAAATAAGCCTATATACATTTTATGTCATGCTCCAAAACAGATAACACATAGGCTAAAAATATCATGCAAAATAATGGCATTCAAGAGGATAATGAAGCAAGTGCCAAAAAGAAGCTTCAAACTGCATGGAATATAGCTCCAAAAAATGACATTTTCAGTTTTGGTCGGAGCTCAAAACGGCAAGCAAAATGGCTAGAAAAGTGTTGCAAAATTAAGCTCAAAAAGAGGGAATTAACACTTACCCTTAAAGACCAACCCTTGGTTGCTTCTTGGCTTGAGAAGTGATGCCTCCTAGCTGCTGGAAAGCTCCCCAAGCTACTGGAAATGGAGTAGTGGTGGTGATGCTAGGTAGTGATGAAGGAATGGTGCAATGAACTTGGATGCTTGAGCTTGAAAGAGAGAGATGGAGGGAGATGTGTATACAAGGCTTAAGGCAAATTTTTCCAACCCTCAAGACAGAGCTGGAGGCTCTGTTATGTAGACAAAAATGGGGGAGAAATGGAGGGAAAAAGTGAGGGGAAAACAAGCCAAGTTTCCCCCCTAAAAGTTGTCCCCCAGATACAGCTTTTTTGGGGGAAAAATAGATATACAGCTGTAGTATACACACTGCAAGGATCATGGCCGGCCAATTATCTGAGTTGCAGGTGGCCAGCCGGCCACCCCCCATGGCCGGCCGGCCAAGGGTCAAAAAGGCCAAGTTGATTTTCTAGCCTTCCATCACAAAATGGTGTCCTCCTAGGTGCCCTCAACACAACCCTGTGGTTCAAAACTGGCAACTGTAAAACAGGAGAGAGAACAAGCCACTTTTTAAAGGGGTTCAAAAGGTTCAAGTAGAATTAATGGCCGGCCATATAATATCTGTGTCCTCCCAGGTGTCTACAACACAAATACGGGGGTTAGGATTGAAGAAAGTGACCCTAGGGTGGTCAACATTGGCTTGGAAGTGAGAAAAACAGGTGTCGGAGGGCGACGGGGGAATATAACTGGTTGCTGAAATAATTGCTGGCCTCCCACCCATCAGTGGCCTTCCCGGTGATGAAACAGAGGTACCTGCCAAAAATGAACGAAAACCGATGCAAAATAAAGGTTCCGGTCAAACGCCAGTCCGAGGCCCCAAATCGATCATATAATCGAAGTGGCGTCGACCATAAGTGGGTCTCTCAGACCTCAGTGTCCCTCAAAAGGGAGTAAACAAGATGCATGCCAAAAACCAGGGCAATCGGAGATGGTTAGGTGATCCCGAACCGAGGCACATGGCCTAACAGCTCCGAAAACCGGGAATCGGGCTCTGAAATGGGCAAAATGGCCTACGACCACGAAATGTAGCCCACGGCCACTGAGAGATGATCTACCAGACCTCTCCCTCCCCTCAGGTAAAAGAAACAGAGAAAACCGAGTCTGGTTCGCAAACCGAGGCAAGGCACAGAAAAGCCAGGAAGTTCGGAGGCAAGGCTCATAGCCGAGACTCTGAGACTTCTGAACGAGCACAATGTCCAATATCACCGAGCGCTCAATCGGTGACGTCTGAGTCTTAAGGTCGGTCAAAAATGAGGTGTCTACAGAGTTCTCTTGATGTAACTCTAAGTCAAGAAGTGACGGGAGTGAATGTCAAAGCCCAGAGACAACCCATTTTTGACAAGGCCGAAGACTAAGACAATCATACGAAATACACAGAGATATGCCCGCAGGCGTGCCCGCAGGCCAGGGGACTAAATGCAAAGCAATATGCACAGGGCCAGATGTAACTTAATGCAGCAAGCGGTAATGAAGCAAGTATTCGCAAATAGATGCAACAGTTTTAAGAAATAATGCAAAGTAACAACTACATTTCACACAGTTAAGAATGCGGAGAATTTGTTCAATTCTCGTTGCATCTCACATGGAGAAGATAAGATACCTGCGCGGTTTGTCTGGTCGCACCAGCCTTAAATGAACCGTACATACAATATCGTGCCTACGAAAGAGAGAAACTCAACAAGCACAACATGTTTAGCAAGATATATCCAATGTGGTATCGAAAGTTCGACAAAAACGGTGTCGGTGGGTGAATGTATCGCAGTGCGAGAAAGGAGCGTGCGTGACAACGCAAGCTTAAACACAGAGGCATGGTAATATCAAGAAAACATGCATGATAATGCAAGTATGTTCATGAGAATGCAAGTTATGTGCATGATAATGCAAAACGAGCATAAATTAGGGTGCATGTTTGCTACAAAACAACGAGCAAGGAAACGCGCGTTTCGGCGAGGGTGACTCGATCGCAGCCTCCAGTTCACCTCCCGGAGGGGTTACAACATGTTCAAAAAGGATACACCTTGATTTTGATGAGTAACGATGAGACACATGTCAGAAATTGGAGCTGAAGTTCCGGCGGAGCGGTTTTCGAGATAGAAAGTGCACTTTTCTTGAACTTTTTTAGGTCCCGGGAACTCCAATCTTCCTCAAAATTTGTAGAGAGCTAGGTGAGCATGTGGGAACACCACCGGCTAGTTTTCTTCCCCAAGGGAGGCCACCGGCCACTTTTCAAAAAGAGAATGGCCGTCAGCCTGTAAAAGGTGGCTTGCCACACCGCCCAAATCCGCAGGCAATTTGGTCTTTTCACCTTCTTTTCTTTATATTCTCTCACCCAAACACTTTGAGCTCATAACCTCAACCACGAAATCTTCTCCTCTTGCTTCCCAAACCATTTTCTCCCTCAGATCTGCACTCCATACGCGTTTTTCAACCCCCCACGCAAGTTGTTTCCGCGAAAACTTTCAGTTTTAAACACTTTGAACCGATTAAATTTTGATTTCGGTGCTTCTTTTCTCATTTTCACCACTTGAGGTAAGTTTGTCTCAATATTTGGAAGATTTTCTCGGGGGTTGACTTTTGTTGACTTTTTCATTTCCCGAGAGTTGACTTTTGTTGACTTTTTCCAATTTTGGCTCATTTTTGCTTCTTTTTGCAGATCTTCTGAAATGGCCGGTCATTTTCCTCACGGCGGAGGTCCTCCGGGTGCCAGGGATGATTTTGATGTCATGACTCTGCCTCCGAGGGTTCGACCCTTTATTCCCGAGAGGTATGCCCCGCCGCCAAGACACGCTCCCGCCGTTTTCATTACTTCACCGACTTTTGATGATCGAGCATCCAGAGATCTACTTCTGTGAGAGCCAGAGCATCACCTCTCCTACGAGGCACGAGAGGTATTTACTTCATTTTCTGCATTTTTCGTGCATTTCGTGCTCGCTATGCTTGAACACACAGCTTTAGCCTATGACATAGTACTTTGTTTGCATCCTAACATGTGGCTTAAACACTTGAATTTCAACACTGCCTATTAATTGATTGTGAATGCACGGCACACATTAGTTAAGAATTGAACATACGGCTCAAACACTGATTTGTCGAACACACAGCCCGAATTTGAAGGTGAACACACAGCACATACTGACTAAGAGTAGAACACGCAGCCCAAACTCTAATTTTCTGAACACACAGCTCGGATTGATGGTGAACACACGGCACACACTGATTGGGAATTGAACACGCAGCCCAAACATTGGAGATGAACACACTGCCCATATTTTGATGTTGAACACACAGCTCGTTGTTGAGGTGAACACATGGCACACACTGATTGAGAATAAAACGCGCAAATTTCTAACTCAATTTTTCAACACACGTACCAAATTGAAGGTGAACACGCACAACACACTGATGTAGAACACATAGCCCTAACTCAGATTTTCTGAACACACTACCAAATTGAAGGTGAACACGCAAAGACACACCGATTGAGAGTAGAACACACGTTCTAACTTGGATTTTCTCAACACACGTTCTCAATTGAAGGTGAACACGCAGCACACACTGATTGAGAGTAGAACACACAGTCCTAACTCGGATTTTCTGAACACACAGCCCAAATTGAAGGTGAACACGCAGCACACACTGATTGAGAGTAGAACACACAGCCCTAACTCAGATTTTTTGAACACACAGCCCGAATTGAAGGTGAACACGCAGCACACACTGATTGAGTGTAGAACACGCAGCCCTAACTCGGATTTTCTTAGCACACAGCCCAAATTAAAGGTGAAACACAGCACACACTGATTGAGAGTAGAACACGCAGCTTTAACTCGGATTTTCTAAACACACAGCCCAAATTGAAGGTGAAACGCAGCACACACTGATTGAGAGTAGAACACGCAACCCTAACTCGGATTTTCTAAACACACAGCCCAAATTGAAGGTGAACACGTAGCACAATAATCGATTGAGAGTAGAACACGCTTCGCCATTTTACTTCGACGCAATTCTATTTACTTGCACACAGCTTATTCATTTCATTTGCACACAGCTCATTCATTTTATACTGACACATGTATTCATTCTGAATACAGGTTGGTTCCCGTACTGTGCGGGGATACGGCTCCACTGCTGCTAGAGGTTGGAGGCCGAGCTCCCTGAGGTCAGTCCGATTTAGTTGATTTGGCAGGTTCGGGCCTTCGCGGGGTTATCGCATTGTCCTACCAGGAGGACACTATTGGCAGCTTTGGTGGAGAGATGGTGGGACACCACCAACTCCTTTCATTTTTCCGCCACTGGGGATTTGACTATGACCCCGCTGGATTTTGCTGTATTGACTGGCCTGGACATAGGAGGTTGGCCCATTCCTTACGACGAGGACATGGGCGAATGGGAGGCTGCTTGGATACATTTGTTGGGGGCCGGCCTGCCTGTGGACAGAGCTTCAGGGAGAGTCCGATACACCTGGTTCTCTTCCCACTTTCAGAGGGTGGAAATGGAGCCCGGGACTCCTGAGGAGGCAGAGCAGTATGCCCGTGGCTTTCTTATGTTCCTCTTCGGGACTACTCTGTTCGCCAATAGAGGGAACACGGTTGGTCAGATCTGCTGAGCGCCTGTGGACCTATCACAGTCGGACGCAGACGACTGGGTGGCGCCCCGCTACCCTTTACTGCTATATGAGTGCGACCTCCCGCGGGCAGGGAGACTTACTTGGCGGTTATTGGAGAGCCTGAGAGGTACTTTCTGTCCTCTTGATTTACATTTCTGCTCCTCATTACTTGTACATTGCACACACAACGCACCTTACACTCTGTATTTTGCCCTCAGCACTTTGTATTTACATCCTGCATCGCTTTCGCTTATGGGTCTACGTATATTTCCCGACGTTAGCCCCAGAGTTGGTGGTGGCAGGGCCCCTCATGACCCCATACTCACTGGTATTCGAGGGCCAGCACCGGCTGAGACCCCGAGAGACTCTCTTTTATCTACGACAGTATTTTGACACTGTGCGGACGACAGAGGTATTTCAAAACTCTCAGTCCCTTCCGTTTTCATCTTTGATCTGCTCCATATATTCTCGATTTCTAATTGGTTTATGCACTTGTTATCCGCAGATTACATGGAAGCCCTGGGCGCCCTTGCGTGATGGTCTCCGATTTCAATATGCCGGAGGATCGGGTACCTCCCAGTACAGGATCCTGCTTGAAGGACCGGTTGGTAGAGCATAGTTTCTGGGGGAACGCTTTTTGCGTCAGGTATGGGGGCACACTTCTCAGACCTCTGCAAAGACCCTAACAAGATGCGGATCGCCGATAGGCTCTCTTCCCAGATGTCGTTAGTGCTATGTCAAGCACTAATGCTTTGCTACATCTTGAGGAGGGGGACTATGCCACTTATCGCCACGTTTATCTGATGCCTCCCTTGACGGGAGTGCGTACTTTGTCACTGAGGCCTGCTGGTGTGCCATCTTCGAGTCAAGCTCGTGCTACAGATATCCCTTCCTCCAGCAGGGCTGGTACGTCTAGAGGTGGGGGTGGGTCGATTCACCCGATCCCTCCGACTCTTCATCATCCTGGGTGGCTAGACATGCCGACCGAGTTGACGAGTTGGCGATTTGGGACTCCTTACCAGGTCCCGCTGGAGCCTCCTCTTCCTGACCATAGATATGTCAGAGATCCTGATTCACCACCGGTATGCTTTACAGCTTTGATTTATCAGTCGGATATTTGGACATTCATTCCTTTATTGATGGTTTTGCATTTGTATCTGCAGCCTCCTGTTGAGTACGTGGATGGGATGCTTGGAGTGATGGCCGCATTTGAGGGCATGAGCCTGCGGAGGGAGGCACAGCTGGCCATTATGGGTGTGCAGGTACTGTTCGTCTTTCTTGCATTTATCATATTTCTGATGACACACTGGTTTTAAACATTCTACTGCATTGATAGGCTATTTGTGCAGAACACATCTGACACACACCCCACTCACATACTGTACTTGCATCTGATTTTCATATTTGAACTGAAGTATTGAACTCTTCACTTTCAGATGTCTCCTGTGTATGCTCCGCCACGGGCCGGGCCACCCGGGCCTTCTCAGGGAGGTCGATCGTCTAGACCTTTTCGAGGCGCTGGGCCATCTGGGCCCTTTCGAGGAGCTGGGCCATCCAGGCCTTTTCAGGGAGCTGGGCCATCCAGGCCTTTCCGAGGAGCTCGAGGAGGGTCCTCTCCCAGACGCAGGGCACATATTATAGAGGCGGAGCCCGATGAGGATGAGGAGGAGGAGGTCGCAAACCGTCAGTCGGAGACATCCGCTGATGAGGGGGATTCCGGTCTTGGCTCCGGGAGTGGAGGCAAGGCTGAGGGGGATCCTAAGGATGACAGCTCCGACCTAGATGGTGATGGTGGTGCAAAGGTTGTCTCGCAGAAGAGGATGAGGGCCCCTCATTCCCGCTCCCGAGGATATTGATGCTGTTGTTTCCTACTTTATTTTCCTTTTTGCTAGTAGTTTGTAGCACTTTGCATATTGTTAGGCAGTTTTATTTTCTGTAAAACTTGTACCTTTATTTGTAAAAGGAAATATGATGGGGTGAAACAGCTTTTGAAAAAGTGTTGTATTTTTATGCTCTCAGCATCGTATCGCATCATTTTGCACAAAAATGGGATTGAATGGAAATGTGCACTGTGTATTTACCGGTCAGGTAATGAACCGACGCAACAAATCAGACAACTCGACTTACTAAGAAATAACAGAATCTTAGCAAGTTTACAACTCGATAAGAAAAATACAACAATGTTAACGACTCGATAAACAAGACTTAACAAATTTGCGTAAACAAAGAGTAACAACTCAGAATACGACAGCTCGACAAAACTTACAACTCGATAAACAAAACAACAACTCGATAAGCCAAAACTTGACAAAACAAAGTATATTCACGGACGATCTGGTTGTCGGAGTGGATCCGAAACAGAGGCAAATGGAGGCCTTCGACCCACCCGATGCTTGGAAATGCTTGGAACTGCCTCTGGAGGGTAAAACAGGACTGGAAGGACACACCAGGGCATGGCCGGCCACTTTTAGGAGCCGGCCGGCCAGTTTTTTGTGTTTGGGGAAAGAAATGTGGCCGGACAGCTAGAAAAGGTGGCCGGCCGGCCACTTATTCCAGCAACCGTCAAATTTTGACACGTGTCCCCTGAATAGTGTCCCATCCTCTATAAAAGCTCCAACCTTGGGACTCATTCATTTCATCACTGCTTTGCACAAAAAATGGAGGCATTTCTCATAGAAAATCTCACATCTTGGATCTTTTCTCTAGATGGCTCGGAAAAGTTGAATTTCCGAGGTTTCGGCTTGAATGCACTATTCCCATCGAAGTCGCACTCCTGCACCTCCCTTTTCTTCATGCCGCGGCAAGATTCTGGAACCCCGTGACGCACGTCTTCAGCTTCGGAGGGCAAGAGGTATGTCCCACTTTTGAAGATTTTCAAGTTTTGATGGAGTCTAAATGTTCAGAAGAGATCTTGCCTCAGTCTCGTTTTGGCCACGCTCAAGCTTTAGGGCTGATGTATGGACTCACCGCGCATGACGTTTGATCTCTGATGGGGAGCTGGATATCCTTGGTTTGATTAATCGTTTTTCCAGTGTCGGTGACCGCGGCGACCATCATTGGCAAGGTTTCCGACAACATGCCCTCTGCTTGTGCATGCTATCTCATTTTCTGTTTGTCTCGGGCTCCGGAGGAGCTAGCATCTGTTTGATTGAAGTCGCTCAAGGCTTGAAGGAAGGAAAGAGCTGTATTGCTATGGCATTGGTCGAAAACACTGATGGGCTTGGATGCTTTATATCGCCGGGAGACAACTAGATTCGCAGGGAGTCCACTACTGCTGCAGGTAATGCTTCCCACCCAAGCTCACATATGTATTCGCTCACGTCGCTCGGCCCTCAAGCTCAGTTTTCTCGCAAAACTCTCATCTTACTTTTCTCTCATCGCACATCTCTCTATTCTTTATTCTCTCATTTTTCATCCCTCCACAGATATGGTTGATGGATAAATTGCAAGTTGTGGACTCTTGCCCTGCTTACTCAGCCCGCGGCTATTTCTTTCGACAACGCCTAGTCGACGCCCTCGATGAGGGATGGTGGTTTGAATGGATGTGCAATTTGTCGGCTGATCGCATTGCTTGGCGCTATCCTTGGCTTAATCTTCCGGCGATGAGCTATAGCATGTTCCAGGACACTGGGATCCGGTTGATTGGCCTAACCCATTGTGTATTTTATTTCCCATTCCGTATCCTGCGCCAGTTTGGTCATGATTAGACTTGCCCTCCGGAGGGGATTGAGTACCCGGTCGCTTTCCCGGTCCGAGGTGCACACCTTGCCCAACATACTACGGCTTGGAGGACTAGAGAGCTCCTGCCCCCCGCCCCTATTTTCAGTTGCACTTTATCTGATGAGTGCTAGGATTGGCTCAATGAGGAGGCACAGATTGGGCCTAGCTTGGCATCAGAGGCTTCGATTAGCTCTGGAAGGGGGCGTAGGGACGCCTGCCTTGACTATGCCCCGGATTTATTACTTTATTAGTACTTTCAAGTTTTCATTATGAGCGTAATAAAAAGCAACTTCAATTATATGCAAGAGCAGGAGAACTCTGTTTTGAAATCAATGAAATTGAAGGTTGCGGTACTGAAAATTTTCCGCTTTGGTCCAAAAATGGTCTTAGTTGTGAAAAGATTAATTTGAACAAAGTCAACTTTTATTAAAACTTTTCAAAACTATTTTCGATATGGATCGAATCGACACGCCGAGATCCGGCATCGAGATGCACAACCCCGAATCCTAGCAACTAGAAAGTTGCCCCTAGTCTGAATGGTACGGCAGCACTGTATGGCAATGGAAAGTTGCCCCTAGTCTGAATAGCACTGTACCGGAGATCACGATGAATGCTGATGGACAAAGATGACTGAGATGATCAATATGGACAAAGTTGATCGGGGAAAAGATTGTGGCTAAACTTCAGAATGAAGCTGCCTACGTATCCCAAGGATGGGAATCAAGCCTTACGTAGTTCAGGCTTAGGTTCGCTCGGGTATTTTTACTCTCCTTTTGCGCTCTAACTTTTGCCAAGGTCGCCTTTATGGGTTTTCAACCTTATAGCTCGCTTTTATAATTTCAAATTTTTTGTGCTCTAAGTTTTGCCTAGGTCGCCCTTTCGGGTTTTCGGCCTAGCGAGCCTCTCATGGGTAATATTTCTTCAACTTGTCCATGTTGATCGGTTGGGAAAACTCTAAGCCATCTAGATCCATCAGAACCACAGCTCCACCTGACCAGATTGACTTGATGATGTAGGGACCGGTCCAATTGGGTCTGAACTTGCCCCTTGGGTTGTGGATGGGAGCTCGGTTGTCTTTGAGTACCAAATCTCCTTCTTTTAAATTCCTGGACTTAACCTTCTTGTTAAAAGCCCGGGCAATTCTGCGTTGATAGCCTTGAATGTGGTACAGCGCTTTCAGTCTTCTTTCATCGAAAAGCATGAGTTCCTCGAATCTGCTCTGTTGTCAATCTGCCTCGGCTATTTGACACTCGGCCAATACTCGTAACGATGGAACCTCAATCTCAATGGGTAGGATGGCCTCCATCCCATAAACCAGTGAATATGGAGTCGCCCCGGTAGAAGTTCTGATTGAAGTCTGGTAGCCCCACAGAGTAAACGGCAGCTTATCTGGCCAGTCCCGGTAGGTTTCCACCATCTTCTGTAGTATGTGCTTGATATTCTTGTTGGCGGCCTCAATCACTCCATTGGTCTGCGGCCGATAGGTAAACGACTTATGAAAAGCCACATTGTATTTTTCCAACAAATCAATCACCTCCTTCTTGAAGTGGGAACCATTGTCTGAAATTATTTCGTTTGGGACCCCGTAGCGACAGATGATGTTGTTTCTAATAAATTTTGCGACTTGCGAAGCCTTCAACACCGCATAAGATTGGGCCTTAACCCATTTTGTGAAATAATCTATCGCTACCAAGATGAACTCATGCCCATTCGATCCCTTCGGCGTAACTGCTCCGATTACATCAATTCCCCAGAATGAAAATGGCCATGGCGAAGTCATGTTGTACAACTTTGACGGCGGAATGTTCATGTGATTTGCATGAATCTGACATTTGTGGCATCGCCTGACGAAGCCAATACAATCCTCCTCTATGGTGGACTAGTAATAACCCTGTCTGAGGATCTTCCGTGCCAACATTACCCCATTCATGTGCGCGCCACATTCTCCCCCGTGGATGGCTTCCATCAGACGCTTTGACTCTTCGGCATCAACGCACAGTTTATGCATTCCCAGATGACCTCTTTTATCTGCTTTACCCCGCAGATGATGAACTGAACTGCCATTCTCCTGATTGCCCTTTTGTCTTTGGCATTTACCCCTGGCGGGTATGCTTCTTTCTCCAAGAAGTTCCAGATGTCGTAATACCAGGGGTTTTCGTCCTGAACTTCATCTATAGCGGCGATCGACTCGTAGGCAGATGCAAATTTCTGGTCGATGATGACTGGACACATCCGGACTCCATACGGGATGTTTATCATAGAAGATAGAGTTGCTAAAGAATCTGCGAACCTGTTGTTCTCTCTTAGTAGATGAGTAAAACTTAGCTTCTCAAACCGAGGAATCAGCAAATCCAGGGTCTGGTGATACATCATCATCTTTTCCTCTTTTACTTTCCAGTCTCCTTTAGCTTGAGACACAACAAGGTTTGAGTCCCCAATGACGTCCAATCGTCTTGCCCCTAGTTCCAGGGCTGCTTCTAGACCAGTAATGCACGCCTCGTACTCTGCTTCATTGTTCGAGACTTTGAATCAGAGTTTGAAGGCTAGAGGGATACGGGAATTGTCGGGTGCTATCAGCAACACTCCTATCCCATACTCGTATTGATTTGACGCTCCGTCAAAGTACATCGTCCAAGTTTCGTCGTCAATGTGTAAAATGGCTTCATCTAGGAATAAATACTCGACTACTTCACCCCCTTCCACTGGATGGTCGGCTAAGAACTCCGCCACTGCCCTTCCTTTGACCGACTTGCGCGTGACATACTTCAAATCAAATTCGAAGAGCAACAGCAACCAACGAGCTAGCCTACCCGTAAGTGCTGGTTTCTCGAAAGATATTTGATGGGATTGAGACGTGAAACCAACATTACGGAGTGAGCTAACAGGTAGTGCCGCAGCTTCCTGGTAGCCCATACCAAAGCTAAGCAAGCCTTTTCCAGTAGGGTGTAGCGGGTTTCGTACTCCAGCATCTTCTTGCTGAGATAGTAGCTGGCTCTCTCTACCTTGTCTTCTGATTCTTGTGCAAACATGCAGCCTATTGTAGTTTCAGTTACTGACAGATACAAAATCAACGGTTTCCCTGGTTCTGGGGGTGATAAAACGGGCGAGTTCTGTAGATATTCTTTAATCTGTTCAAATGCAGCTTGACATCGGCCGTCCCATTGAAACTTCTTTCCTTTCTTGAGGAGGCCAAAAAGTGGTTCACAAGTCAAGGTTAATTTTGAGATAAACCGTCTTATGAATTGCACTTTACCCAGAAAGCCTCGCACCTCCTTTTCAGTCTTTGGTGGTGGCATTTCTAGGATGGCCTTGATTTTGGAAGGGTCGACCTCGATGCCCCTTTGTGTAATCAGAAACCCCAGCATTTTTCCCACTGTAACACCAAATGTACATTTTTGAGGGTTCAGCCGCAACCGGAATTCCCTGATCCTTTAGAAAAACTTATGCAAGGCAGTGTAGTGGCCCTCTCTTTCTTTGGACTTGACAATCATGTCGTCCGCGTACACCTCAACCTCCTTGTGGATCATATCATGTAGTATTGTGGTCGCAGCCCGTTGATAAGTAGCTCCAGCGTTCTTCAACCAAATGGCATGACTCTATAGCAAGATGTCTTCACGGTGGTGAATGCGCTTTTCCCGCCTTCTTCTGGTGCCATTACTATCTGGTTATAACGTGAGAAGCCATCCATAAATGAAAGCAATGCGTGTCCTACTGTGAAATCCACCAACTCATTGATGTGCGGTAGGGGAAAGTCGTCCTTCGGGCTAACTCTGTTCAAATCCCTGAAATCTACACATACCCGGATCCTACCATCTTTCTTCGGCACCTGAACAATGTTGGCCAACCAAGTCAGATATTCTAATACCAGCAGGAAGCCTGCGTCGATTTGCTTGGTGACCTCTTCCTTAATCTTGAGAGCCCAGTCCGGGCGGATCCTCCTAAGTTTCTGCTTGACAGGTCGGGCTTCGGGGTCAAGGGGGATCCGATCTCATACAATCTCAGATCAATTCTGCATGTCTTCGTAGGACCACGCGAAAACATCTTTGAAATCTTTTAATAAAGCGACTAAGCGCTCGCGTTCCTCTAAAGACAACGTGGACCCGATCTAGACCAGCCGCGGGTCCTCCTCAGTACCAATGTTCACGGTAGTGATTTCGTCCACTAGGGGTTTAACAAATCTTTCCTGCTCTTGCTCAATTAATCGTTGCAAAACCGGAGGAACTTCGTCCTCGTCATTTTCATCAAAGTTTTGAAAGTCTGAATTAATGCAATAAATCAAGGGCACAGAAAAGTACTCGGAAACCACATTCACCTCATTCTCATTAAGTTCATCCAAATCGTCCGATTCATTTACAACAGACTCAAATGAAAAGGAAAAAACTGACCTAAACAGATCGTGGTATCGGTTAACATCCCCAGAGTACAGACTCAGACTTCGGTCGCTGAATCTGATTCCAACTCACAAGACTCGGTGGAATCGATTCCTACCACTACCGACCCAAGGTGCCGACAAAAATCCTCTTCAGATACAAATGAGAGAGGGTGCGATAGATGCATCCAAGATAGTCTTTGGTTGGCTCGCTGCTTTCATCCCCATTCATGGAAACCGCGGTTATCCCCAAGCACTTATGGTCGATCGGAGGATCGAAGTAGACATGCCGCTACCCCCATTTCAAATTCTCGCCTCGGATCCATCGCTTACAATCGTTCAGCCTAGGCGATGGGTCTGTCGCTCTGCAGGCAACGTCATCCCCGGATAGTTGCAGTCGAAGAAGATCTCGGCTCGCACGCGCTTCTTCTCCGCGTTTATCCACGGCTCTGGGAAGCCGCAAAATGGAAAGTCCTCCCCCTCCCGGACAAAGCGTCCGTTCAAGGTACCCTGAATGGGCCTATGTATTAATTCAAAAGGCTTCCCAACCTGTTTTGCTCTGGCTCTTCCGGCCATTTCTTTTCCCTTCCTCACCCAGTCCTCTTTGGTGAGCAGATAACCCAAGCCAAAGGTATGAGGGTTGTGTGGCACTTCGGCCAATGCTGCAACGCCTTTCCGGCCGCTTCTTCCTAATCCCATCCCGGGGATGTGTTGTAGCTTGTTCATGAGGTAGACGGATTGAGCACTGACGTACACACCTTCATTCACAGCCATAATGTTCTACACCATCCGTGCCTCAGCCAAAGTGAACCCCGATAAGAACACATCCTCCGTGCCATGCTCGATCTCTAGAACTGGCGTAGACACTTCCGGTGGCGGATGGATGGATGAATTTCCGAAGACAACAGCCATTCCCTTCCCATGAGGGTACTTCAGCATTTGATGTAAAGTGGAAGAGACTGCCTTTACTTGGTGCAACCACGGTCGCCCCAAGAGTAAGTTGAAGGTTGCGGGAACGTCCAATACATGAAATTCGATGTTGTGTTGTCCTGGACCAACCTGGGTCTGAATCTTGACAGTCCCCATCACTTCTCTGCTAGTATTATCATACGCTCTGATCACCTGAGTTGTCGGGACGAAGTCCGCGGGCATCAACCCGATTGCATACGCTTGTAACAACGCTCGCGGGGGACCTCGCCACAGCTCGGACTCGATTTTTGTTGCGGTTCCAAATCTCGAACCAAAGAGTCCAAATCCGGCAAATCGTTTTGAAGGAAAACAGATTTTTTTGAAAAGAAGTGCCAAACATGGACTGCTTTGCCAGATAACAGAGTCGCCACCTAAATATTTTAAAATGGGAAATTTAGGAAACCCTGACTCGGTCTTGGGAAGGCCACGGTCCGCTATCACCAAAGTTGGTTCGGGAACTTGGAGTACGACAGGGAAGGTCACATCGTGAGCACCCCCTCTCGCCCGGTCAAAGACCGGCCTCTACTAACCATGATATCTGTTTTTGAAAACTTTGTGAGTTCTTATTCTGATTATTAGCCTAGGTTACTATGTGATGCTCGCAGCAAACAAGTATAGACTGAATCGCCTGAATTGGAACTAAACATCTCATGTTTGTTTGTGAAAGATGGTTTGCTATCCGCAGGTAGGCTTAAAATACAGATTTTGCCACAATCTAGTGGGCTTAACAAACAATTGATGAATTGCTCCAATTCAGATAACTCAACCTCCACCCACAGGCATTCAAGGCAGTTATATCACATAAGCATGTAGCCTCATGGTAAGCATGCTATCATGGCAACACTCACACGCATGCAAGGATGCTAAAGCGTAAAACTTACAGTACTCCAAGCCAAAACAAAAGTGATTAGAAATCATGCATGATCCTAAATATCTTGAAATGCCTAATGCAACACATGCAAAGATGCAATTATAGCAGTTTTCGGCTATTCTAAATATGGCATATGAGATGCAACAAATCAAGTACTCAACTTGGAATTGAAATCTGAGATGGGTTTGTATGATCGCCGAGCATGCGTGCAAAAACAGATGAATGATGCAAACATCTTTGTCATCTTTGTATGCTAATTGAAATATGCCCTATATCTAACCATCCAAAGCGGATAAATAAAAGGGAGAAAGAAATGGGGTTGGAAGACATACATCACACTCACACCCTTATTACAATTGTGCCCCACAGAGGGTCCTAATAAAATAATAATCTGAGAATGAAAGAATATACAGTCCGAATAAATATACAGATTTCTAATTAATTAACAAATTAATTACAGAAAAGTAAAACTGGCATGCAAGCCAGGGACTGCCTTGCTCCTGATGAATGTTGCATATTGGACTGCTTGGTGCAGAAATCCACTGGGATGCCCCGATTAGCCTCTGTTTGCACTTTTCTCGAAATGCGTGCCAGCCTCCGAAAAGTTATTGATTGTTGATTTCTTTGCGAAGAGCGGGGAAAAGGGCATAGCAGTGTATTTCACAAATATATGCGTGTCTCGATCCTCGCGCCACCAATCACGCATATCGATGCATGATGGCCGAGGAGCCGATTCGCACAACTCAATATTGGGATGAATACATATGAATGCTACAATGAAAACCCAACTCCATCATGGATGATCCGGAGTGTCGGCGACTCGGGAATTGAGACCCGTTCCGTTACTCGGAGTACGAAACGTGCCTCGTTTCCCCTGGGATATGCATGATATGCATGAAATGCAACTAATATACAACCTAGCATGCTCAATGCTATGAAAATGAGATGAAAATGAGACGCCTCGAAAAGCGTGCACACGGGCACGCAAATCGAGGCGATGATATGAAATGCAAATCGGGTAAAACCGAAGTGCCTCGAAACGCGTGCACAGCACGCATAAACCGAAGCGATGATATGAAGTGCAAATCGGATAAGCGAAATGCCTCGAAATGCGTGCACGGACACGCAAAAAGCGGCGATATGAAAGTGCAAATCGGATAAAACCGAAGTGCCTCGAAATACGTGCACCGCACGCAAAGCGAAAGCGATGACAAAATGTAAATCGGATAAAACCGAAGTGCCTCGAAATGCGTGCACACGCGCAAAGCGAGGCGATGACATGAAGTGCAAATCGGAGAAGCGAAATGCCTCGAAATGCGTGCACAGACGCACGCAAATCGGCGATGATATGAAAATCGAGATAAAACCAAAGTGCCTCGAAATCGTGCACACGCAGCACGCAAACCGCGATGACAAAATGTAAATCGGATAAAACCGAAGTGCCTCGAAATCGTGCACACGCACGCATAAACCGGCGATGACAAAATGGAATGAAATGGCATACGGAATGCAAATTGGGCTTACGCCAACATGAGAGGACCTCGTAGCACTCACATAAGCCGTCGGGTAAAAAAGTGCCTCGAAATCGTGCTGCAGACGCATAACCGAGACAATGGCATACACGCATGAAAATGCAAATTGGGCTTACGCCAACATGAGAGGGCCTCAACCACACTCACATAGGCTCTAGGAATGATAAGAATGAGGTGCCTCGAAGTGCGTGCCCATTGGCACGCCAAAGAACAATGCAAAAATGATGCAAATGGCATGGGAAATGATATGCAAGCATGGCAATAGAATTTCAGCACCTAAATAAAGGGGAAAACAGCCCCGAAACAATTCGAAATAACACTCGAAGCATGCATTCATCCCGAAAATGTGAAATTAAGCCCCGAAATGGCCTATAGCCATGCTATACATGCAAAATATGATCATGGCAGCAAGAACAGTAGCAAGGCAGTCCCAAATATGGCATTTTTCAGTAACAAACATGGCCAAAATGCAAGCATAGATAGATCAACAATAGCATGCAAAATTAGTGGCCAAAAGAGGGGTATTGAGACAAGTGATATATGCAAACCCCAAATGAACAAAGTTTCTTCTACAATATTGAAGATGAGATAAAAATAAGCACAATTGAAGAAGGTGACATCCTCAAAATCAGAATACAAACATGCTATAAAATCCATGCAAAGTAGGCTTCCAAATAGGCTATATCATGAGACATGCAATGCACACACCAAATGACAAAACTTTCTTCATGAAGTATGTAAAGGGGGTCAAAATAAGACCAAAGTTAGTAGGGGTCGAAGTCCCAAAAACAAATAGAAATAGGTCAAAAAATGCATACAAAATGTGGCACATTTGATGAAGTTTGAAGGAGGTGGTATATACAATGGCCAAATGGGGTTGAGCCCTTCTACAATGTTGTAGAGGGGCTCAAAATGAGCACAAAACCAGTAGGGTTCGGACCCCTAAAAACAAACACAAATAGGCTAAAAAAAGCATGCAAGATTATGACATACAAACTAGATATTGAAACAAGTGTATCATAGAGACTCCAAATGAAGTTGAGCCCTTCTACAAAGTTGTAGAGGGGCTCAAAATAAAACAAAACCAGTAGGGGTCAAGGCCCAAAAACTGAAAGAAATAGGGTAGAAATAGGAAGCAAAATTATGCTACAAAAAGAGATTTGGAGACTTACCCTTGAAGATCAGGTTGTTGCTACCTCTTGGCTTTGAATTTGGTGCTTCTTAGCCTTGGAGAACACTTCCTTGCTGCTGGAATGGTAGTGGGGATGGTGGAGCTAAGGGTTGATGAAGAGAAGAGCTTTGACACTTGAAGCTTTTCTTGAGTTTTGGCTATGAAAATGGAGGAATTTGGAGAAGTGTTCTTGAGACCAATTTTTCCAACCTTGAAGAGGGAGGAGGGCCTTCAAATAGGCAAGAAATGGGGTGTAAAGGGAGGAAAGCACCCAATCTTTCCCTCGAAATATCCCGGATGCCGGGATATGTTGGAAGATATCAGGACGGTGGGGCAGTTTGTAAAACAAGAATCTGGCGGCCAGTAAATTGTGGGAGGTGGCCGGCCAGCCACCCACACTGATCGACCAGCCACCTCTAGCCCGGCCACCTCAAAACCAACTTCAAAATTTACGGCCGACCACCATACAAGAGTGTCCTCCCAAGTGTGTAGGATAAGGCCCAGGGGTTGGAATCTGGCAACACCGAACGAAGTCACAACATAGAACTTGAAAAGAGGCTCAAAAGCTGAAATGCACCATTTCGGCCGACCACCATACCAAAGTGTCCTCCCAGATGTGTGAGCAAGGATCCAAGGTTGGAATTTGGCAACATTGAACCAAGAGCCACAACATAGAGCTTGAAGGAGAGGCCCAAAAATGAACTTCATAATTTCGGCGACCAGTATACCAAAGGGTCCTTCAGGATGTCACGATCACAGATATGTAACTTTGGTTGGAAGAAAATACCCCAAGGTGTTCAACATTGGCGGAAGTGAGCAAAAGCGGGCTCCGGAGAGCGAAACCGGTTATCTGGGATAATTGATGGCCTCCCCGATGATCTTCGATGTTGAAGCAGAGGTACACCAAGTTTGAACAAAAACTAATGAGAAATGAGCGTTCGGGGCCAAAAGCAAATCGGGATCCGAAAATAAGTCACGGAAGTGGTGTTGGCGTGAAAGTGGGTATCTGCGACCCAGTGTCTTGGAATGACAAAAGCAGAGGTACTGCCAAAAACCGGAGAAGATGGATCTGAAATGAATGCTCGGGACCAAAACCGCTCGGTTTGGGGTCCGGCAACTATGAGCACCGAAAGTGGCATCTGACCACGAAGTGAACATCGGGGCCCAGGGTTCCTCGAAATATTAAAACGAGGTCTCATAAAACCGGAGAAAGCTAATGCAAAATGAATGCTCGGGACCAAAACCGCTTCGGTTTAGGGTCGAAAAAAATCATGACACCGGAAGTGGTGTTCGTGCGAAGTGGGCATCGAGGCCCAGTGTCCCTCGGAACACTAAGCAGGCACATGCCAAAAGCCGGAGAACTTCGGAGATGGTTGGGCGGTCGAGCCGAGGCCTGTGACGGCTGACTCAAAGGCAAGGCTCGAAATGGGCAAAATGGCCTCTGACCGCGAAAACGTAGCTCACGGCCACGGGAGATAGTCTCTGAGACCACTCCTTCCCCGAGAAAACCGAGCTGGTTATAAACCGAGACAAGGTAGAAGATGGTTCGGAAGTCGGGAGGCGGGGCACGCGTGACTCTGGGACTTGAACAAGCCTGACATGCACAATATCACCGGCGCTCAATCGGTGACATCCGAGTCTTAAGGTCGGTCAAAAATGGGGTGTCTCTGATTGCCCTCTTTAGTGAACTTCGAAGTCAAGAAGTGCGAGTGAATGTCAAAGCCGAGCGACCATTTTGACAAGGCCGAAGACTTAGACAATCATACAAGGTAAGCAGAGATGTGTGCCCTTGAGCGGGGGGCAAAATGCAAATGATAGGCCGGAGTCAAGTGATCGTGCAAGTCACGACAAGTGTAATGAAGCAAGTATTGACAAATAGATGCAACAGTTTAAGCAAGAATGCAAAGCAACAACTACATCTCATGCGATTAGGAATGCGGAGAATTATTCAATTCTCGTCGCGTCTCTACGGAGAAGATACGATACTGTAGCGATTAAATGCAGTGCTTTTGACCTCAAATGAACCGTACATACAATATCGTGCACGCAAAGAGAGAAATTCAACAAGAACAATATGCTAACAACATATATTCAATGCGATTCCGTAATTGAAAAAGTTTGACACCGCGGTGTCGGCAAGTGAATGCAAATCTAACCACATTTCATGCGAAAGGATTGCGAAAGGATGTAAGAAAATTATTGCAATTCTCACTTTGTGAATACGGTGTGCATTTGTGATAGATACAAAGCGGCGAGTGTGATGGATACACTATATGAAGCAAAGCGTGATGGATACACAAGATGAGCATAGTGTGATAGATGCACAAAGAGAAAGTGTGTGATTGATACACAAAGCGGCGTGTGATTGATACACAAAGCGAAAGTGTGTGATTGATACACAAAGTGAGCATGTGATAGATCGTAAAGTAGGCATAGTGTGATAGATGCACACAAGTGTGTGATAGATACACTATATGAACAAAGTGTGATTGATACACTAAGTGAATGAAGTGAGCAAAGTGTGATGGATACACAAAAGGCAAGCACAAAGTGTGATAGATGCCTTTGGCGAACAAAGCGTGATGGATATACTAAAAGCAAACACAAAGTGTGATAGATGCACTTAGTGAGCAGTATGATTGATACACTAAGCGAACACAAAGTGTGATAGATGCACTTAGTGAACAAGTATGATAGATATCTTAGTCGAACACAAAGTGTGATAGATGCACTATGTGAGCAGTGTGATTGATACACTAAAAGTGAACACAAAGCGTGATAGGTGCACTTAGTGAGCAGTATGATAGATATCTTGAGGGTGAACATGAAGTGGGATAGATGCACTTAGTGAGCAGGAGTATGATGGATATACTAAATGTGAACACGAAGTGTGATAGATGCACTTAGTGAGCAGGAGTATGATTGATATACTAAATGTGAACACGAAGTGGGATAGATGCACTTAGTGAACAAGTATGATGGATATCTTGAGTGGTGAACACGAAGTGGGATAGATGCACTTAGTGAGCAGGTATGATTGATATACTAAATGTGAACACGAAGTGTGATAGATGCACTTAGTGAGCAGGTATGATTGATATACTAAATGTGAACACGAAGTGGGATAGATGCACTTAGTGAACAAGTATGATTGATATACTAAATGTGAACACGAAGTGGGATAGATGCACTTAGTGAACAAGTATGATGGATATCTTGAGGTGAATCTGAGTGGGATAGATGCACTTAGTGAACAAGTATGATGGATATCTTGAGGGTGAACACGAAGTGGGATAGATGCACTTAGTGAGCAGAGTATGATTGATATACTAAATGTGATAAAGTGTGATGAGAGTGTGATTGATACACTAAATAAATTAAGTGTGATTGTTACATTAAGTGAAATGAGAAAGAAACTTGATAGGTACAATGCAATACAATGCATGATGCTTCACGGAAAGCAATAAATGGACAAAGCGGCGCTTTTAGAAAGCACCTCACGAGGTGAATGGCGGTGAACCGCTCTCTACTCGACGGGGATCTCCCTCGTGCTCTTGAACACTTACCTTCAACTCACGGTACAAAGGCTCTGGAATGCTAACAAGTAACAATATCGCATGTAGGAGCCAGTTGCCGCTTGTCTTCTGATCATACTCACAACTTTCCCTATTCTCCAGCGGGTGACAGACTAGGTTGGTTCATTATCCGAGTTGAGGTGCATACACTTGTCTCAATCTATGGAAATTTCATCTGATTTCAAGCGAGGGCGCGCCTCTGGGTATTTAAACCGGACTTTAGTCTCAAAATCGAACCTTTGCGTTCTAGGCCACGGCCATTCGAACTCTAGTTTTCACCGTCGCGGTTGGTCTCCTAGGAACTCACTGCGAACACGGCCAAGATGCCTCTGGCGAGAATGGTACTCAAGGAGCACTTGATCGCCATTACGGCAGAAGTAGACTTGATCTTGAGCTTGAGGCGAGCACACTCATACTTGAACATTGGCAAGACACGAAGAGGTACACACGGAATATAGTCTCGGAACTTCTTGATGTTGGAACAAACTCGGATGCAGACATTTCCCTCTTTTGCTTTTGCTGCGGCCGAAACTCATAGCTTGAGATAGGTCTGGTTCTCTGTTCACACTTATCGGGGTGGACCTGCGGTTTCTGAAAGAACAAATTACTTTTGCACAAATGTGGAGAACGGCCACGACACTCATAGCACAAGGCGATTTTTATTTTTTGAAAATGAAAAGGATTCTCAGCAGGGTATTGAGCCTACAAGCGACCACAGACAAAACAACTCAACACGAGAAAAACAAAAGGGCGACCTAAATACAACAAGACATGCTCGGGATGAAATGAGACAAGCGAAAAGACACGACACTCGGGGCGTGCAGGAGCTGTTTCACGGGTAGTGTTTCCACCCTTTCTCACTTGTGATTCTCACATCACTTGGCACTCAATCTCTAGTTTTACGAAAAAGCCCTTTTCTCACCTTTTTTCTCTCATCGCACATCTCTCTATTCTTCAATCTCTCATTTTCAATCCCTCCCTAGGTGGTTGATGGATAAACTTGACAAGTTGTGGGCTCGCGCCCTAGCTTTGCTAGATTTTCTTTCTTGTTCACAACAGTGAGTTTCTCCCACAGAGGGACTGCGCTACAATTGGGTGTGTAGCGGATCTGCGGCTGACATCGATCGATGATGCCCTGCTAGGGAGTTTGGACATGGTTAGATCTTCCCAGATGAGGGAATGGGAATGGGAATATGTTGATCCATTCCAGTTTGTGCTTCGCACTTGGCTTGATACTTCGTTGGTCGGAGGATGAGAGCTTTCTGCCCTCTTGCTGTGCCCTTCAGTTGTGCCTTGGTTGGCAGGTAGAGTGCCCTTCTTGGCAAGTATGTTGATAACGGGGAAAAAGAGAACTGACTCAAGCTGTGCCCTTAGTTAAATCATTTTGACCATTTTTATTTTGGTTTTCTCCTAAAAAAATTTGACCAAAATGAGAGTTAGATTAACATGCTTGTTCAATTTTAGATTTGAAATCATGCAAGTCGGGGCTATGAGCCTTGAAAATTTTCCTTTTTGGGTCCAAGAAATGACCTAGTTTTTGGAAAAGATGGAACAATTTTAGAAAATTAGTCAACCTCGGTAAAAATTCTCAAAACTATTTTTGCACCGGCCACTTGCTCAACGAGCATGAAACCTACTCTGAGATGCACAACCTCGGATCAAGGAAAAGCGCCCGTGCTTGAAGAGAGCGGCATGGCATGGAAAATTGCCCCTTGTTTGAGCGGCACATGGCGTATTGAATAGCGGAAAGTTGCCTTGTTTGAAGCACCGCGTCGCGTTGAATGGCAGCGGAAAGTTGCCTTGTTTGATAGCCGCTGCGTACGTTGTAATCAATCTTGAGTGATGAACACAACCGGACTCTCGGATCTGAGAAGGCGAGATGACCAAAACCATTGCATGGGCCTTGATCGAATTGAAGTGTTTTCTGGTGGACTTGAATGAAGTTGCCTCGTATCCCAAAGATGGGAATCAAGCCTTCGTAGTTCGGGGTTAAAATGCGCTCGGGTATTTAACCTCTCCTTTTATGCTCTAACTTTTGCCAAAGGCGCTGTTGCGGGTTTTCAACCTTGCGAGCTTTGTTTTCTTTTCTTTTCATTCTTTTCATTTCTTCTTTTCATCTTTTCTTTTTTTCTTTTCTCTTTTTGAATTTTTTGTATCTTTTCCTTTTTCTTTTCTTGTTCTTTTTTTGCATTTTTTTCTTTTTGCATTTTCTTGCTCTAACTTTTTGCAGGTCGCCCTTACGGGTTTTCCAAATGAGCCTCTCAAAAGGGTAAAAGTGTAACAGTCCATGCCAAATGGTTTTGAGATTGAAGCCCTGTGTCAGGAGAGTGGAGCTTTGTATTGATTCTTGAAAGATCCACCTTTGGCTCTTGAGCACATCGGATATTGTTTGCCCCTAGTTCGAGGGGTGTTTCTGTTCTAGCTTTGCAAGCTTCTCCTGATGAGGTCTGACCTTCTTGATCTGACTTTCCTGGCCTCATGTTCAAGGGCTACCTCAAATTTGGCCACACACGCCTTACAACATAGTTGACCGTTGAACCTTCTGAATTCTAGGTCAAGGCTTAGTAGCAAAAGGGTTGAGTCTCGAAATTTGAGGCGATCCTAAGTGCACAATCTCATGAGCGATTCCACATGTCTTGAGGACAGCATAAAACATTTTTTGAAAGTTTTTTAAAAGCGACAAATCGCTTCATGTTGAAAGCGATGTAGGACCAATCTAGATCAAAGCCAGGGTCCTTCTCAGTACTCACACTAACAAGCATGATTTCATTCATTAAGGGCTTAGTATGCTTCTCTTTCTCTCATTTGATCAAAGTTTTGCAAATCCCGAGGAATTCCTCCCTCTTTGTTTTCACCATAGTGTTCAAAAAGCTTTGAAAAACTTAGGTCATTACAATGACTTCAAGGCACAAGAGAGCGGTGGAATGCCTTGCCATTTCATTCAAATCCGGCACAACTAGCACAGCGAAGCAAATCGAGAGTATGGAAATCACTTCTTTTTCATTCAAAATCTGTTGGCATAAGCGGCTCCTGTAAAGCAGACTCAAAACAAAACAAAAAAGCAAGCAAAAGCGAAATGGTGACACCGAGGTAACACCCCGGAATCACCCTACTCTTATACAACAGGTGACTCGATACAACAAACGGACCCAAAACAAAAGAACTGACTCAAAACAAAAAGAGACTCAAAACAAAACAACAAAAGCGACCCAATACCCAAGTCGAGCATAAAATTATGACACTTGTACATTGCTCAAAACGGTGCATGCCATTCACCACAGCTGGAGTAAATCGAGAGTCGCCCGCAGGTAGTTCACCCCCCCGATCGCATAATCACATTATCCCCACAAGTTCACTGATCAAGTGCCGATAGACTTTGCAGGACCTGGTGCAGCAATGACCCCTTTGTCAAAGAGATCTTGTACATCATGGCGCAGGCGAAAGCAACTGTCGGTGTCATGACCGGTTTGTTGATGATAGGCACAGTATTTAGTCTGGTCATGCTTTGCAGGGATAGGATCGGGTAGGGCCGTTGTTCAATGGTTTCAAATGTCCTTCAGGAGTAAGACCTCTAGAGCCTTTGGAGAGGCATATGAAGTGGAGTGAAAACCCTCTTGACTCGGGGTGGATATTTGGCCATCTGTGAGTTACTCCGGGCCTTGGTGAATGGGGTAGCCTTTTGATGTGGTGGTGGTAACCATGCCCGCCGGAAGATCTTGCGGCCGCATCACCGCTTATACTGTGTTGTTGTTGCGGTTGAAGGTTCTCCGGGGCTGATCCCGGTCTTGGTCAAACAGACCTTGCTTCATTGCATCCTCGATCTGCATTCCAATATCATGTAGATCTGCGAAGGTCGGGAAGGGGACTACGATCATCTTCTTCATTAACCGGTTGGAGATTGCGCACAATCATCGGATTTGATCTCTATCTGTAGGCCTCACGGTCATCATTGATGCCTTTGCCCTCCACCGAGTTACGAAGACAGAGAAAGACTCCTTGGGTTCCTGCCTCGTTGTCTCGAGATCACGAGTTGTGACCTCGATTTGCGTATTGTATGAATATTGTGCAAGGAAGGCCTCAGCCATCTCATCGGTTGTTTTCACATCATCTTCGACTTTGCATACCAAGTGGATGCCACACCGATATAAAGCTCGACCGAACAAGGAAAGCTTTTATGTCGGGTTAAACCCATTGGTCTTAGAATGTCGAGAATAGCGGAGGTGGACCATGGGGTCCGGATCCATCAAAGCGATCGATCTGGGGCATTTTAAATCTCCAAGCAATGTCACGGCCACATCAAGTATAGCCGTCTTCAATATCTGGATGGCCTTCACCCTGTGATTTCTTAAAAAGCTTCTCGGCTTGCTCAATTTGAGCGGTATGATCTACCTCAAACTTCGAAGGAGAGTCGGGTGATTGGCAGTGTGTGGGTCTTGGGCGGTTATAGCGGAAGCGGGCGAGTCGGCCCGTTGGAAGACCCGTGTCCTCTTGAACATTACGGACATTTGGCGTCTCCCAGTCTTTGGAGCTCTGTGGGGAGAACTTGTTGTGGCCTTGAGCCGCGCTTCTTTGTTGCACTGGTGATGAGCTCGGCCTTTGAGCCATGATTCTTGACTTCTTTGCTTGGAAAATTCGGCTTGGCGGACGGCGTCTTGCTGCATGAGCTTCATAGTTTCCTGCATTTGCCGCATCGTTGCCTCCACCCCTGACGTGTTCTGCTGATCCATCTAACTGACTGGTATCTATCCTGCGATGGCGAGACCTCGGCTGTTGTTCCTTGGTAGGGTGGATAAGGATCAATCTGATCGTGGCTAGCTATTTGGTGACTTGTGCTGGCCCTTTTCACCTGCCTCTGGTAAAGGAACGATTGCCCTTGAATCTCGACGACAAAGTCTATCAACACAAATTTGGTGTACTCGGGGATATTGGAGCCCTCTGAAGCTATGGTTCCCGGACTACCTAGCAAAGAGAAAGCAGTGACAAGATCTCGACTGATTTTACGAGCAGATACAAGCATAGTTGAATGAGTGTGCCCTCTCTGAATTACGCCCCAAAATTACGCACATGCTGCTACCCTCAGTAATGGCCCAATCCCAAAATATTGAGCTGGTGCATGAGACTGATGCCCAAAATCTTGAATTGGTGCCCGCAACTGATGCCTAAACTCATAAGTGATGCCCGCAGTTCGATGCCCAAACTCAAGCGATACATGCATTCCTGTGAGGCACTCTAACAATCACATAAGAGATAAGTGAGAGCGATGACACCCCTATGTTGCGGTAGGGTTTCCCTGTCCTATTTTGTCAGGAACTAGGGTTTCACTACGCACCTGGACTTCAAACAACCTATAAGCGGGTAAGCAACTTTGTCCTAGTTTGGAATGGTCACTCTGGATCGAATATGCACTAGGTCGAATGGTCAAGGGTGCCGGTAAAACCGGGGTTTGTGTTCCCCATCTTGGCGAGCCGTAAGCAAGCCTTATGGACATGCCTTGACAAGACAAGCCTCCGGCAAACCGCTCAGGAATAGCAGATGGCAAACACGGTGTCCTAGGCGCACCGATGCAAATGCAATGCAAAGAAACACCTGGCGTAGTCAAAACCGGATATCATGAGTTCGAGTCAAGTTCTCTAAATCCCAGTAGTCGCCCGAAGCGTAACAACGCCCATGAGGACCTCGCCACAGCTTCGGACTCGATTTTTGTTGCGGTTCTAAATCTCGAACCAAAGAGTCCAAATCCGGCAAATCGTTTTGAAGGAAAACATATTTTTTGAAAAGAAGTGCCAAATATGGTCGCTTTGCGGATATGAGTCGCCACCTAAATATTTTAAAATGGGAAATTTAGGAAACCACGACTCGGTGCCAAATAACGTGTCCGTCATCACCAAAGTTGGTTCGGGAACTTGGGTACGATTAGGGAAGGTCACATCGTGAGCACCCCCTCTCGCCCGGTCAAAGACCGGCCTCTACTAACCATGATATCTGTTTTTGAAAACTTTGTGAGTTCTTATTTTGATTATTAGCCTAGGTTACTATGTGATGCTCGCAGCAAACAAGTATAGACTGAATCGCATGTATTGAAAGTAAACATCTCATGTTTGTTTGTGAAAGATGGTTTGCTATCATGCAGTAGGCTTAAAATTCTGATTTTGCCACAATCTAGTGGGCTTAACAAACAATTGATGAATTGCTCCAATTCAGATAACTCAACCTCCACCCACAGGCATTCAAGGCAGTTATATCACATAAGCATGTAGCCTCATGGTAAGCATGCTATCATGGCAACACTCACACGCATGCAAGGATGCTAAAGCGTAAAACTTACAGAGTACTCCAAGCCAAAACAAAAGCTGATTAGAAATCATGCATGATCCTAAATATGCTGAAATGCCTAATGCAACACATGCAAAGATGCAATTATAGCAGGCTCGGCTATTCTAAATATGGCATATGAGATGCAACAGCTGTCAAGTACTCAACTTGGAATTGAAATCTGAATCACGGTTTGTATGATGTAGGAGCCGATGCGTGCAAAACAGATGAATGATGCAAACATGCTGTCATACTGTATGCTAATTGAAATATGCCCTATATCTAACCATCCAAAGCAGATAAATAAAAGGGAGAAAGAAATGGGGGTTGGAAGACATACATCACACTCACACACCCTTATTACAATTGTGTCCCTACAGAGGTCGAATAAAATAATAATACTGATCGAATGAAAGAATATCTGAAAGGAATAAATATCTGATTTCTAATTAATTAACAAATTAATTACGAAAAGTAAAAGCGGCATGCAAGCCGAGGGGCGCCTACTCTGATGAATGTTGCATATTGGGCGCAGTGCGAAAATCCTTTGGGATGCCCGATTAGCCTCTGTTTGCACTTTTCTCGAAATGCGTGCGACCTCCGAAAAGTTGTTGATTGTTGATTTTGCCGCAGCGAGAGCGGAAAAGGGCATAGCGGTGTATTTCACAAATATATCGTGTCTCGATCCTCGCGCCACCAATCACGCATATCGATGCATGATGGTAGAGGCGATTCGCACAACTCAATATTGGGATGAATACATATGAATGCTACAATGAAAACCCAACTCCATCATGGATGATCCGGAGTGTCGGCGACTCGGGAATTGAGACCCGTTCCGTTACTCGGAGTACGAAACGTGCCTCGTTTCCCCTGGGATATGCATGATATGCATGAAATGCAACTAATATACAACCTAGCATGCTCAATGCTATGAAAATGAGACGCCTCGAAAAGCGTGCACACGGGTACGCAAATCGAGGCGATGATATGAAATGCAAATCGGGTAAAACCGAAGTGCCTCGAAATGCGTGCACAGCACGCATAAGCCGGCGATGACATGAAGTGCAAATCGGATAAACGAAATGCCTCGAAATGCGTGCACGCGGGCACGCAAACCGAAGCGATGATATGAAGTGCAAATCGGATAAAACCGAAGTGCCTCGAAATGCGTGCACACGAGCGCATAAGCGAAAGCGATGACATGAAGTGCAAATCGGATAAGCGAAATGCCTCGAAATGCGTGCTGCAGACGCATAACCGAGGCGATGATATGAAGTGCAAATCGGATAAAACCGAAGTGCCTCGAAATGCGTGCACACAGGCACGCAAACCGAGGCGATGACAAAATGTAATGAAATGGCATACGGAATGCAAATTGGGCTTACGCCAACATGAGAGGACCTCAGCCGCACTCACATAAGCTGCCGTCGGGTAAAAAAAGAAGTGCCTCGAAATGCGTGCACACGGCCACGCAAACCGAGGCAATGGCATACACGCATGAAAATGCAAATTGGGCTTACGCCAACATGAGAGGGCCTCAACCACACTCACATAGGCTGCCGGAATGATAAGAATGAGGTGCCTCGAAGTGCGTGCCCATTGGCATAAACCGAAAACAATGCAAAAATGATGCAAATGGCATGGGAAATGATATGCAAGCATGGAAATAGAATTTCAGCACCTAAATAAAGGGGAAAACAGCCCCGAAACAATTCGAAATAACACTCGAAGCATGCATTCATCCCGAAAATGTGAAATTAAGCCCCGAAATGGCCTATAGCCATGCTATACATGCAAAATATGATCATGGCAGCAAGAATAGTAGCAAGGCAGTCCCAAATATGGCATTTTTCAGTAACAAACATGGCCAAAATGCAAGCATAGATAGATCAACAATAGCATGCAAAATTAGTGGCCAAAAGAGGGGTATTGAGACAAGTGATATATGCAAACCCCAAATGAACAAAGTTTCTTCTACAATATTGAAGATGAGATAAAAATAAGCACAATTGCAGAAGGTGACATCCTCAAAATCAGAATAAAAACATGCTATAAAATCCATGCAAAGTAGGCTTCCAAATAGGCTATATCATGAGACATGCAATGCACACACCAAATGACAAAACTTTCTTCATGAAGTATGTAAAGGGGGTCAAAATAAGACCAAAGTTAGTAGGGGTCGAAGTCCCAAAAACAAATAGAAATAGGTCAAAAAATGAATACAAAATGTGGCACATTTGATGAAGTTTGAAGGAGGTGGTATATACAATGGCCAAATGGGGTTGAGCCCTTCTACAATGTTGTAGAGGGGCTCAAAATGAGCACAAAACCAGTAGGGGTCGGACCCCTAAAAACAAACACAAATAGGCTAAAAAAAGCATGCAAGATTATGACATACAAACTAGATATTGAAACAAGTGTATCATAGAGACTCCAAATGAAGTTGAGCCCTTCTACAAAGTTGTAGAGGGGCTCAAAATAAGTACAAAACCAGTAGGGGTCAAGGCCCAAAAACTGAAAGGAAATAGGGTAGAAATAGGAAGCAAAATTATGCTACAAAAAGAGATTTGGAGACTTACCCTTGAAGATCCGGTTGTTGCTACCTCTTGGCCTGAATTTGGTGCTTCTTAGCCTTTGGAGAAGACTTCCTTGGTGGTGGAATGGTGGTGGGGATGGTGGAGCAAAGGGTTGATGAAGAGAAGAGCTTTGACACTTGAAGCTTTTTCATGAGTTTTGGCTATGAAAATGGAGGAATTTGGAGAAGTGTACTTGAGACCAATTTTCCAACCTTGAAGAGGGAGGGAGGGCCTTCAAATAGGCAAGAAATGGGGTGTAAAGGGAGAAAGCACCCAATCTTTCCCTCGAAATATCCGGATGCCGGGATATGTTGGAAGATATCAGGACAATGGGACAAAGCTATAAAACAAGAATCTGGTAGGCGAATGAATTTGTGGGAGGTGGCCGGCCAGCCACCCCACAGTCGGCCGGCCACCACCTAGCCGACCGGCCACCTCAAAACCAACTAAAATTTCCGACCACCATACAAGAGTGTCCTCCCAAGTGTGTAGGATAAGGCCCGGGGTTGGAATCTGGCAACAGAACGAAGTCACAACATAGAACTTGAAAAAGGCTCAAAAGCTGAAATGCACCATTTACGGCCGACCACCATACCAAAGTGTCCTCCCGGATGTGTAGAGCAAGGATCCAAGGTTGGAATTTGGCAACATTGAACCAAGAGCCACAACATAGAGCTTGAAGGAGGCCCAAAATGAACTTCATAATTTCGCCGACCAGGTATACCAAAGGTCCTTCGGATGTCACGATCACGAGATATGTAACTTTGGTTGGAAGAAAATCCCCCAAGGTGTTCAACATTGGCGAAGTGAGCAAAAGCAGGCTCGGAGGAGCTTGGCCGGTTATCTGGGATAATTGATGGCCTCCCCAGTGATCTTCTGATGTTGAAATAGAGGTACTGCCAAGTTTGAACAAAAACTAATGAGAAATGAGCGTTCGGGGCCAAAAGCCAAGCAAATCGGGATCGAAAATGAAATTTCTTAAGCGGAAGTGGTGTTCGGCGTGAAGTGGGTATCTGTGACCCAGTGTCTTCGGAATGACAAAAGCAGAGGTACCGCAAAAACCGGAGAAGATGGATGCTTGAAATGAATGCTCGGGACCAAAAGCTCGGTTTGGGGTCAGAAACTATGAGCACCGAAAGTGGCATCTGACCCAGAAGTGGCATCGAGGCCCAGGGTTCCTCGAAATATTAAAAAGCAGTCTCATAAAAACCAGAGAAAACTAATGCAAAATGAATGCTCGGGACCAAACCGCTCGGTTTAGGGTCGAAAAAAGTCGCCGCACACAGTGGTGTTAAGGCTGCGAAGTGGGCATCGGGGCCCAGTGTCCCTCGAAACACTAAAAGCGAGGCACATGCCAAAACCGGAGAACTTCGGAGATGGTTGGGCGGTCCCGAGGCCGAAGCCTTGACGGCTCAGCAAGGAGCCGGACTCGAAATGGGCAAAATGGCCTCTCGGACCTGAAACGTAGCTCACGGCCACCGGAGATAGTCTGGGACCACTCCCTTCCCGAGAAAACCGAGCTGGTTCAAACCGAGACAAGGTAGAAGATGGTTGAAGTCCGGAGGCAGGCACCTTGGCCGTGACTGGGACTTGAACAAACAAGACATGCAATATCACCGAGCGCTCAATCGGTGACATCTGAGTCTTAAGGTCGGTCAAAAATGGGGTGTCTACAACGCTGTTCTGGCTGGGCAGACATTGATGGCGGACCCGGTATCAACAAGTACCACCAGCATCCACTTGTTTCTACATTCCACGGAAACATAGAGGGGTTTGTTATGATTTGTGCCCTCAGGCGGTAGTTCTTCGTCTAAAAAGGTTAATGCCGGGAAACCTCCTCCCGGAAAAACCAGCCCAACCAGCTGCTCTGGTGTAGTATCTATAGAAAGTTTGGCCTTGTCCATAGCAGATAGGACAACATGTCTGTGTACTCGCGACGCCATAAGCAGTCCCCAGATGGAGATGTTTGCTTGTATCTTCTTCAATTGCTTGAGCACAGCTTCTTCTTCAATCTGTTTCTCCTTCTATTTCTCAGCTTCTTTGTCTTTCTCAGACGCCTCAGGTTGGTCTAAGTGCTGGGGCTTGAAATATCGCCCACTTCTTGTCATATGAGCGATCTCTTCAATATACCAGGTATCGTCTGATTGGTTACTTCCCCAATCCTCATCTGTGTGGGCAAGACATAAGTCATCGTCTTCCCACCAGATTCCGTCGGCCAAGCAGACACTGTCGACTCCCAGTATGATCGTCTTGGTAGCACCTCCATCCTCATGCCTGACATTTTTCATTCCGTGCACCTGACACTCTCCACCCCCACATGGGCCTTAGCTTTTCTGATTCTCTCGGAATCCTCAAATCTTTGTTGTTCCAACTGCGTCAGTATAGCTGGTTCAATATTCCCTGCATTTACAATCCCCAAATTTTGAGCGAAATTCTTAGTGTCGGCACTCTCCGGCGGTGTATTCTGACTCTCGGCCCTTCCGGCCACCACTGATACTCTTGCCCCTGGTACATTACAGTTGAAATTCTACGATGTCTGGTTGATCATCTAACCATCCGGTAACTTCTGCCGACTCCTCATAGTAGAACCAGTTGATTGCAGCATCCCCTGATTCTTGGTCACTGAAGAACTGGAGGTTGGCAAAGTCCTCTCCCACAGCTGTTAGATCATCTGTTCCCCATTCAAATCTGTTCCCCTGAATCACACATAACTCTGCTTTTGCAGACCCTATACTCAACTTCGAGACCATTGCTTGTTGGATGTATTCACTCGGATCATAGGCTCCGTCAGCAAGATTCCCAGACCGTTCAATCTCAGACTCAGCAACTCCCTTTTCCTCTGAAACCTACCATGTCCCATCTTCGGTGGTCACCACCACTAGCTTAGATTGGGTTGTGGAGATGTCCATCATGCACAAGTTCATGCAGACAGGAAGGATCACCTCTGGCTTAGGTAGGTAGGATGGGGTGATATAGATACTAGGATCGTGAGACACGACCCCAGTTTGGATGAAGTTGATTCTGTTGGGAGGAGGGGCTTGGTTATGTGGTGGGAGAGGATTTGTCGTGACGTTGGGTTTTTCGGGAGGTGCGATCACCTGCTTGTCAATAAGATCCTGAATCTCATGGCCTTGTCTGTAACAACAGTCGGTGTCATGACCGTGTTGTTGGTGATATGCGAGATTTTCTTTGGGTCATGAGAGGGAGTGGATTTGGTAGTGGCCTCGGTTCTAGGGGCGTCATATGCTTCTTCCTGATTAATACACCCAGAGCCTTGGACAGGGGCATAAAGAGGGGTGTGAAGGGTCTTTGGCCTCTCGGCTGATATTTGGCGTTTGGGTGTTTGCTTCGGATGTGCCAGAGAAAGGCGTGGCTGTCATGGGTTTTGGGGGAGGGGGAGTGGTGGTGACCATGCTCACCTCTAAAGCTCGTGCAGTTGCAGCGCCACTCGGGCCTGCGTTGTTGTTATGGTTGAAAGTCCTTCTAGGTTGCTTCCTATCCTGGTCGATCAGACCTTGTTTCATGGCATCCTCGATCTGTACCCCTATCTCGTGTAAATCTGAGAAGGTAGGAAAGGGGAGTACGATCATCTTCTGCATCAATTTCGGTTGGAGATTGGGCACAATCATCCTGATTTGATCTTTGTCTGTAGGCCTCAAGGTCATCATCGATGCCTTTGCCCTCCATTGAGTTACGAAGTCTGAGAAAGTCTCCTTGGGATCCTGCCTCGTTGTTTCGAGATCACGGGTTGTGATCTCGATCTGTATTATCTGCAGTCTTGTGCAACAAAGGCCTCAGCCATCTCATCCCATCTTTTTTTTACCTCATCTTCTAACCCGGCGTGCGGATGGTTTGCCACACGAGCAAAGTTCGGCCAAATAGAGAAAGCTTTTGTGGTCGGGTTAGTTCCATTGGCCGCAAAATGTTCGAGAATAGCCGAAGATGGACCATGGGGTCCCCGGACCCGTTGAAACGGTCAATTTGTGGCATCTTGAATCTGTCTGGCAATGTTACGGCTACATCGGTGTACCCATCTTCGATGTCTGGAATGGCTTTTACCCCTTGTGATTCCTTGAAAAGCTTCTCTAGCTTACTCAGTTTTAGAGCTGTGTGGTCGATTTCGAACTCAAAGGGAGAGTCCGGGTGATTGGGTGTATGAGTCTTGGACAATTGAGGTGGAAGCGGGGGCGGAGCTAGCCCCGTTGGAAGGTTTGTGTCCTCTTGGATATTCTGGACATTTGGCACAGTGTTCTAGGTGTTTGGCAGAGCATTCTGAATAGTAGGAGCCTGCTCGAGTAATGGGGGCCCTGGTGGAGGAGGAACCTGATGTGAAGGCGATCTTTGCATTCTGCATGACCTAGTAATGAGTTCCTTTCTTTGGGCCATGACAGCGTAACTTTGTTAGAAAATTCCGCTTGGCGGATGGCATCCTCTGCATCTCATGCTCTCTTGCATTTGACGCATCATTTCCTCTATCTCGGTCATATTCTGTTGGTCCAACTGACTGATCGGTAAGTGTATCTCTATGGCGGAAGCAATCCCAACTTTATTTGTTTGTCGCTAAAGTAGCCATTGTCTTGGTAATCCTGCTTTCGACACTGCGCGCCTCCTTGGCCTTCTTCTAACAACTGGAGGTAGTGAGTGGAACACTAGATGTCCGTTAACCAGATCCTCAGATCGATTGAGTCGGCGACCTCGTGTCCAAAGTGCTTGGGAAATATCTACTGGTTCAGAAGCAATTGTGCTAAAAACCCTGTCCCCTAGCAAAAAGATAAATAAAGTGAAAAGGAAATAAATAACTAGATAAACGGACAGCATAACAGCTTAAATTAAATACACAACACACGGCTGGTAAGCTGAATACACACTGTCCTCAAACATTGATCAATACCCCTAAATCACTGTCCCCAAAACTGAATCGGATACCCGCAGATAACTGATTCTCAAATACTGACTAATGCCCGCAGGCCTGATGCCCAAACTCGCAAACTGATACATGCATTCCTATAGAGACACACTCTAAAAGCACATAACAGATAAGTGAGAGCCAAAACACCCCTATGTTGGGGGAAGGTTTCCCTGTCCTATTTTTGTCAGGAACTAGGGTTACACTACGCACACAGCGGTTTCAAACAACCTATAAACGGGTAAGCAACCTATCCTAGTTTGGAATGGTCACTATGGATCCGAATATGCATTAGGTCGAATGGTCAAAAAGGGTGCCCCGGTAAAACCGGGATTTATGTTCCCATACTAGCAGAACCCGTAACCGGTCAGCCTTATGGACATGCCTTGACAAGACAAGCCTCCGGCAAACCGCTCAGGAATAGCAAATGGCAAACACGGTGTCCTAGGCGCACCAATGCAAATGCAATGCAAAGAAACACACAACTGTAGTCAAAACCAGATATCATGAGTTCAAGTCAAGTTCTCTAAGTCCCCACAGTCGCGAAGCTGTGAGCGTCCCCAACGTCTCGGAGGGTTAAGTCCGTTCGTTCATATTGGGGTCACTACGGTTCAAGGACTCAAATGTCACGGTTCTTAATCTTGAACCAAAGAGTCCAAATCCAAATCGATTTTGAAAATAGATTTTTGAAAAGAAGTGCCAAACATGGATCGCTTTGCGGAATCTGAGTCGCCACCTAAATGTTTTTTTTTTAATGGGAAATTTAGAAAACCACGACTCGGTGCCAAAGGCCACGTGTCGTCATCACCAAAGTTGCCTCGGCTTGGGAACTTAGATACGATTAGGGAAAGGTCGCCGTGAGCACCCGCTTCGCCCGATCGAAGAGCCTCTACTAACCATGATATCGATTTTGAAAATATTGTGCGTTCTTATTCCGGTTATTAGCCTAGGTTACTATGTGATCGCCTGACATACAAGTATAGACCGGTCGCTTTGAATTGGAACAAAACATTTCATGTTTGTTTTTGAAAGATGGTTTGCTACCCGCAGGTAGGCTTAAGATGCGGATTTTGCCACCCTCGGGTGGGCTTAAAACACTTGATGAATTGTTCCAATCCAAATAACCCAACCTCCACCCACAGGCACTCAGGTAGTTATATCACATAAGCAGTTAGCCTCATGGTAAGCATGCTATTCATGGCAACACTCACACGCATGCAAGGATGCTAAAGCATAAAAACTCACTGAGTACTCCAAGCCAAAATAGAAACTCATTAGAAATCCATGCATGATCCTAGATATACAGAATTGCCTAATGCAACACATGCAAAGATGTAAACTATAGCAGGCTCGGCTATCTTAAACATGGCATATGGAATGCTATAGCTAACATGTATTCAACTTGGAATTGAAATACAAATGCAGTTAGTATGATGCGCCGAGCCCGGTGCGTGCAAGACAGATGAATGAATGCAAACATGCTATCATACTGTATGCTAATTGAAATATGCCCTAATCTAACCATCATAAGCAGGTAAATAAAAGGGAAGAAAGACGTGGGATTGGAAGACATACATTACACTCACCCACACTTATTACAATTTTGCCCTCGCACAGAGGGTCCGAATAAATATACAGTCCCGAATAAAAGAATAGTACAGTCCCAAATAATACAGTCCAAATAATGTACAAATTCCTAATTAATTTACAAATTAACTAAGGCATGCAAGCCAGGGACTGCCTTGATTCTGATGAATGATGTATTGTTTCGGCTGCCTTGCGCGGAAATCCACTGGGATGCCTCAATTAGCCTCTGTTTTGCACCTGTTCTTGAAATGCGTGCCAAGCCTCGGAAGACTGTCGATTCTTGATTTTGCTGCAACAGAGAGCAAGAAAGAGGCATAGCAATGTCTTTCACAAATGTATGCATGTCTTGATCTTCGTGCCACCAATCACGCATATCGATGCATGATGGCCGATGAATCGAATTTGCACAACTCAATATAGAATGAATGCGCGTAAAAACTCAACTAAAACCTAACTCCATCATGGATAATCCAGAGTGTCGGTGATTGGGAATTGAGACACGTTCCGTCACTCGAAGTACGAAACGCCCCTCGTTTCCCGTGCCCGGGCTAACTCCTATCTCGAACACGATGCAATATGCATGATATGCATGAAATGCAACTAAGATGCAACCTAACATGCAAAATGCTACGAAATGGCATACACGTTGCACGAGATGAGATGACATACACAATGCGCTAATATACAACCTACCATACACAATGCTATGGAATGAAATGGCATACACAATGCAATATGGACTTACACCAACATGAGTGGACCTCAGCCACACTCACATAGGAGGCCATTAGATGAAAATGAGACAACTCGAAATACGTGCACGCGTGCACGCAAACCGAGGACTGAACCTACGGCACAGAATGCCACTCTAATGAGACATGGCGAGACATGGAATATGATATGCAAACATGCAAATTTCAGAGGCAAAATGACATGCAAAACAGCCCCGAAACATGGCGAAATGAAACCCAATGCGAGGAACGAGTCCCGAAACATGGAATTAAGCACATGAAATGGCCTACAGCTATGCAATGCATGCATGATTAGGACATGAAGTGTAAAAGAAGAAGCTAGACAGACCCAAAACAAGAATTTTTACAGTTCGAAGCATGGCCAAACAGTGGATACAAATAGGGCAAAATTAGCATGCAAAAATGGGGGGGCCAAGAGAGGTAATGAAGCAAGTCACAGCTGCTGGCCCCAAATAGGAAAGGGGCCTTCTATAACATTTAAGAGGGGCCAAAAATATGATGTTTTTCAGCAGATGACAAGCCCCAAAAACAGATACAAGTATGGCAAACAATTCATGCAAGAAATGGGCCAACAAAGGGGCAAAGTAGTAACTGATGTATGGGGGTCTCAAACAAGTGAGGGACCTTCAACAATGTTGAATAGGATCCCAAAATATGGCATTTTATAGTAGATGATCAAGCCCAAATCAGTATACAAACATGCTCAAAATGCAATGCAAGATTAAGGCCACAAGAGGGCTATAACATGAAGTACACAAAATATTCATCAAAAAGCCAAAGACCCTCAATGAAACATGACAAGGGGGTCAAAATATGGCCACTTTCAGTTCTGATCATGGCCGAAAAACAGAAGAAAGACAAGCTAACAAAACATGCAAAAATAGGGACCAAAGAGGGTTACAATGGCAAGTGATACATGGATGTCCCAAACACGGATGAGCCCTTCTTCAATGTTGAATAAGGGCTCAAAATAATCCTATCTACAGTTTATGTCATGCACCAAAACAGATCACACATAGGCTAAAAATATCATGCAAAATAATGACATTCAAGAGGATAATGAAGCAAGTGCCAAAAAGAAGCTTCAAAATGCAATGAGCCCTTAATGAAACATGGAATATAGCTCAAAAAAATGAAAATTTCAGTTTTGGTCGGAGCTCAAAACGGCAAGCAAAATGGCTAGAAAAGTGTTGCAAAATTAAGCTCAAAAAGAGGGAATTGACACTTACCCTTGAAGACCAACCCTTGGTTGCTTCTTGGCTTGAGAAGTGATGCCTCCTAGCTGCTGGAAAGCTCCCGAAGCTGCTGGAAATGGAGTAGTGGTGGTGATGCTAGGTAGTGATGAAGGAATGGTGCAAGGAACTTGGATGCTTGAGCTTGAAAGAGAGAGATGGAATGAGATGTGTATACAAGGCTTAAGGCAAATTTTTCCAACCCTCAAGACAGAGCTGGAGGCTCTGTTATGTAGACAAAAAGAGGGGAGAAATGGAGGGAAAAAGTGAGGGGAAAACAAGCCAAGTTTCCCCCCAAAAGTTGTCCCCCAGATACAGGTTTTTTTGGGGGAAAACAGATATACAGCTGTAGTATACACACTGCAAGGATCATGGCTGGCCAATTATCTGAGTTGCAGGTGGCCGACCGGCCACCCCCCATGGCCGGCCGGCCAAGGGTCAAAAAGGCCAAGTTGATTTTCTAGCCGACCATCACAAAAAGGTGTCCTCCCAGGTGCCCTCAACACAACCCTGTGGTTCAAAACTGGCAACTGTAAAACAAGAGAGAGAACAAGCCACTTTTCAAAGGGGTTCAAAAGGTTCAAGTAGAATTAATGGCCGGCCATATAATATTTGTGTCCTCCCAGGTGTCTACAACACAAATATGGGGGTTAGGATTGAAGAAAGTGACCCTAGGGTGGTCAACATTGGCTTGGAAGTGAGAAAAACGAGCGTCGAAGGGCGACGGAGGAATATAACTGGTTGCTGAAACAATTGCTGGCCTCCCACTCTTCTGTGGCCTTCCCGGTGATGAAACAGAGGTACTTGCCAAAAATGAACGAAAACCGATGCAAAATAAGGTTCCGGTCAACGCAGCCTTGATCGAGGCCGAAACTGGGTATTAAGCACGAAAGTGGCATTCGACCACGAAATGGGTCTCTCAGACCTCAGTGTCCCTCAAAAGGGAGTAAACAAGATGCATGCCAAAAATCGGGGCAATCGGAGATGGTTAATTGATCCCGAACCGAGGCACATGGCCTGACGGCTCCAAAAATCGAGAATCGAGCTCCGAAATGGGCAAAATGGGCTACTGTAGACATCCCCGAACGCATCCCGGGGAAAAGGAGTGCAAGTCCCCCCCCGTTCTGGTTCGATATTGGGTCTACTACAGTTCGAAGGACTCAAATGTCACGGTTCTTAATCTTGAACCAAAGAGTCCAAATTCGGCAAATCGTTTTGAAAACAGATTTTTGAAAGAAGTGCCAAACATGGACTGCTTCGCCAGATACAGAGTCGCCACCTAAATGTTTTTAAAATGGAAAATTTAGGAAACCCTGACTCGATGCCAAAGGCCACGTGTCCGTCATCACCAAAGTTGCCTCGGCTCGGGAACTTGGGTACGATTGGGGAAGGTCACTTCATGAGCACCCTTCGCCAAACAAAGACCAGCCTCTACTAACCATGATATCTGTTTTTGAAAACATTGTATGTTCTTATTCCGGTTATTAGCCTAGGTTACTATGTGATGTGCACAGCATACAAGTATAGACTGGGTCGCCTGAATTGAAACAAAACATTTCATGTTTGTTTGTTAATGGTTTGCTACCCGCAGGTAGGCTTAAAATGCAGATTTTGCCATCCTCAGGTGGGCTTAGAAGAACAATGGTTTTGCCACTATCTAGTGGGCTTAAAAAACAAATATTTGATGAATTGTCCCAATTCAAGTAACTCAACCTCCACCCACAGGCATTCAAGGCAGTTATATCACATAAGCATATAGCCTCATGGTAAGCATGTGTAGACGCGCCCGTGGGCTTCCATCTAACAGTTCGGACTCAATTTGTGTCACGGTTCTAAATCTGAACCAAAGAGTCCAAATCTGGCAAATCGTTTTGAAGAAAAACAGATTTTGAAAAGTAGTGCCAAACATGGACTGCTTTGCCAGATTACAGAGTCGCCACCTAAATATTTAAAATGGAAAATTTAGGAAACCCTGACTCGGTCTTAGAATACGTGGTCAAATCATTACCAAAGTGGTCTTGGCTCGAGAGCTTGGGTACAATCGGGGAAGGTCAGCTATGAGCACCCCCTTTTGCCCAGTCCGAAGACCGGCCTCTACTAACCGTGATATCCGATTTTGAAAACATTACATGCTCTTATTCCAATTGTTAGCCTAGAATTACTATGTTATGCGCGCAACAAACAAGTATAGACTAGATTGCCTAATTTGGAAATAAACATTGCATATCCGTTTTGTCTCGAAAAACGTGTTAGATTTTGCTACTCGCAAGTAGGCTAAAATACGGATTTTAATGAGTTGTTCCAACCCAGACAATTTAACCTCCACCCACAGGCATTCAAGCAGTTTATCACATAAGCACTTAGCCTCATGGCAGGCATACTGTTAGGTTAACATTCACACGCATGTGGTATGCTAAAGCGTAAAATACTTACATCGTACTCCGTGCCAAAACAATAAACCAGTTAGCAAAACATGCATGACCTAGCTTATGTTAAGTGACTAATGCATCGCATACGGAATGTAATCTAGACAGGCTCGGCTATCCTAAGCATGGCACATGAAATGCAACAACAGTCACGTATTCAATTTGGAATTGAAAGTACGATGCAGTTTGTATGATGTACCGAGCCCGATGTATGTAAACAAATGCATGAATGCACGCATGCATTGCATAAGGTATGCCAAGATAGACGTGCCCTAATCTACCATTGAAAGCGGGTAAATAAAAGGGAAGAAAGAAATGGGGGTTGGAAGACATGCACCCACTCACACACACTTATTACAAATTTGCCCTCGCTCGGAGGGACCAAAAGAATAATACAAATTAATTAACTACGCAAGCTAATTAATTATTACAAATTAACTAAATTAATTAACAAATTAACTAAGTTAATTAAAGCAGTAAACGCCTCGGGAAGAGGGCTCAAATGCAGCGCGCGCTCGGAATTGGCTCGGAATCGCACTGCCATGCACAGATTGCCTATGTTTCCCCTGCTATCCTCCTCTGAAAATTGCCAAAGTCCCAGGAGTGCCTCTCAGGGCACTGGGGATCACCACCGGCTGAGGAGATTAGCCACCGGCTGAAGGAGGAGGCCACCGGCACAAAATAAAGCCATCGGCTGGCAATTGACTGCCGGTCGGCACTAAATAGTCTTGGTAGGCACTTAACACTAGAACACGCAACTCCACGGCAGAGGACAACAACATGCATGGCAATGTGATTCAAGGTATTTATGCACCATACACACCCCTTATCATGTTATTGACTCAATGGGGCATGTGCCTCGATTCCCGGACCACCAATCACGCATTTCCATGCATGATGGCCCAAGGAACAAAGTGTGCAACTTTGATTTCAAATGCATGCAAACCAAACAAATCAAAGTCCCAATCCCTATCACCAAGTCAAGGGACAAGGAATGCGTGTTGATGCAATGCAACCTAGTCATGTTATCTATCATGCAACATGGACTATGCAATATACCTATGCAAGCATACAAGAGAAGCATGTAAACCAATGAAAGGATGGTCTTATACATGACTTAGGCAACTCAAATAGGCCTAAAATCAGTGGCCATAACCAAGGAAATGGGGGCTAAAATGCACACACGCATGCATGCAATCATGGTCCTACACTTAGGCACAAACATGGCAACTCTCAAGCACACTTAAAGAGATCAAACATAGACAATGAGCATGCATTGTAAAGCTCTGAAAACCATGTTAAACATGGTGCCAAACCAACTAACAAAGCAAGCCAAACAAAGCATACAAATGGTCCAAGCATTAAGGCAAGCCAATGAGGCTTTAAACTATACTTATGCAAGGCAATTAGGGCATGCATTGAACAACCTAAAACAGAGTTTTAGCATGTTAAAACAAAGCCAAATGGCTACTTAGATGGCATCTAAGAGGCTTAAGCACAAGGGCATGCAACATGACCAATGAATGAAGCATTCAACACGCGCTTTTAAAGCATTAAAGGAGCAATTAGGGTAAGCATACAAGCACACCCAAGGGACTGAAATAACATGCTAAATGGTTCCAAACCATCAAAATTAGACAAGCATGGCATGCTACACATTCATGCTCTTGAGGCCAACAAGCCAAATGTAAAGAAGCTACGATATACATGCTAAGATTGACCAAAATGACTATGGACAGAGCTAAAACATGTCAAAATAAGCATACAAGCTTCATGGATCTAGGCCTAAAACATGCTAGAAAGAAGGTATACAAACCTAGGCATGTTATGGGACTATTATGGCATTACAAAGCAACTATGCAAGGCATGCAAGGAGTGCTAAAACCAACTTGAAATCATGTTATAACATGGCAATATAAGCATGGAAAACAAGTCAAACATGCTCAACACACACTCAAGCATGAAGCTCCATAAGGAAGCAAAACTTGCCCTTTTCAAGGACATCAAGGAGAGGGGGTGGCCCTCTTCTTGAGACTCTAAGGCATGCTCTTCACCTGAAATCCCTCAAGATTTCAGTGGTGAAGAGATCCTAACACCAGTCTCGGATCTCCCACAAAAAAGCTCAAAAAGTGGCCGTTTCAAGGCCTAAGGGTGGTCAAACTTGCTCAAACCACAAAACACTCTTAATGAACAATAAAGAGGCTTAAAAAACAGAAATTTTATGTGTTATATACTAAGCACAAAAACAGTTCTAAACTAGGTAAAAATAAGGTACAAAAATGGGGTAAAAAGAGAGTTAGTGTCTCACCCTTGTTGACCTCTTTGACAAAGATGTAGTTGATGCTTCCTTAGGCTTAAAATCTGTCAAAACTTCAAAAACCAGCCCTTAGAACCTCAGTTGCAAGGAGAAGGTGAAACACTAGGTGTTTGTGTGCAATAGTAAGGCACAAAACACCTAGACACACAAGAGAAGGATAGAGATAGAAGGTGTATGCAACTCAAACCCTAGAAAAACCAGAGCTTCTCTCTCTCTTTTTTCTCTCTAACTCTCTAAATTTTCTAACCCTTGAGCCAAGAGAAGAGAGCTTCTCCTTATAGGCAACAAAGACTTACAAACTAAGTCATCCAAGGGCTCATCCCTCCATACATGTGTATGGAGGGGAAACAAGAGCTAAAACGCTATCTAAAAATATCTCATAAAGCAAGCGTATGGCAGGCAAAATGGTAATTTTGCCAAAATGAGTGCCGATCGGCACAAAATAGTGCCGAGGCACAATATAGTGCAGTGGCAACACTGACCGGTGGCCTCTAGCCACGGTGGTATGTGGGGATGCCTCACAAAGCATTCCCTGCCTCTAAGGCAAAACATGTGTCAGTGCAAAACCGACACAACGGTCAAGTTCGGAGGTCCTGAGGCAAGGCGCGCGAGCCGAGAACTCCGGGAACTCCAAACGAACACGAACATGGATGATCACCGAGTGTTCAAGCGGTGACGTCCAAGTCTTGAGGATAGTCAAAAATGGGGTGTCTACAGCATGCTATTCATGGCAACACTCACACGCATGCAAGGATGCTAAAGCATAAAAACTCACCGAGTACTCCAAGCCAAAACAGAAACTACATTAGAAATCATGCATGATCCTAAGTATACAGAAATGCCTAATGCAACACATGCAAAGATGCAAACTATAGCATGCTCGGCTATTCTAAACATGGCATATGAAATGCTACAGCTAACATGTATTCAATTTGGAATTGAAATACAAATGCAGTTTGTATGATGCGCGAGTCAGTGCGTGCAAAAGCAGATGAATGTTGCAATCATCTTTCAGATCAGTATGCTAATTGAAATATGCCCTATATCTAACCATCATAAGCAGGTAAATAAAAGGGAAGAAAGACGTGGGGTTAGAAGACATACATCACACTCACCCACACTTATTACAATTTTGCTCTCGCGCAGAGGGTCCGAATAAATAATAATACAGTCCGAAATGAAAGAATAATACAGTCCGAATATTACAGTCCAAATAATATACAAATTCCTAATTAGTTAACAAATTAAGTAAGAAAAAACTGTAAACTGGCATGTAAGCCAGGGGCTGCCTTGACTCCGCTCCGGATGATGAAATGATGCATGTTGAGTTGCGTTGCGTGGAAATCCACTGGGATGCCCCAATTAGCCTCTGTTTGCAATGTTTCTCGAAATGCTTGCCAGACTCCAAAAAGTTGCTAATTCTTCATTTTTGTTGCAACAGAGAGCAGGAAAGGGGCATAGCAATGTATTTCACAAATTTATGCATGCCTCGATCCTCGTGCCACCAATCACGCATCTCGATGCATGATGGCCGAGGAACCGAAATGCACAATTCAATATAGAATGAATGCACATGGAAATACAACTAGACCTAACTCCATCATGGATAATCCAGAGTGTCGGTGACTGGGGAATTGAGACCCATTCCATCACTCGAAGTACGAAACACACCTCGTTTCCCGTGCCCGGGCTAACTCCTATCCCGAACACGATGCAATATGCATAATATGCATGAATGCAACTAAAATACAATCCTAGCATGCACAATGCTATGAAAATGAGATGCCTCGAAATGCGTGCACGCGGGCACGCAAACCAAGGCGATGATCCTAAAGCATGAAATGATATACGCAATGCAAATTGGACTTACACTAACACGAGTGGACCTCAGCCACACTCACATAAGAGGCCGATAGATAAAAATGAGATGCCTCGAAATGCATGCACACGGGCACGCAAACCGAGGCAATGGCATACGCAATGAAATGAGACTAAAATGGCATAAACAATGAAATATGGGCTTACACTAACATGAGAGGACCTCAGCCACACTCATATAAGAGGCCAATAGATGAAAATGAGATGCCTCGAAATGCATGCACACGGGCACGCAAACCGAGGCAATGGCATACGCAATGCAAAGGCATGAAAATATGATATGCAAACATGCAAATGAATTTCAGCACTAAAATGTGGGAGAAAACAGTCCCGAAATGAGGCGAAACGGCACCAAATGCAAGGAATGGTCCCGAAATGCGAAATTAGGCGCCCGAAATGGCCTATAGCTATACTAAATATGCACAATATGGACATGGAATGAAAATACAGTAGCAAGGCAGCCCCAAAAAAATTATTTTTCAGTTCAAAACAAACCACAAAGCAATATACAAGCATGGCAAAATTCCTACGCAAGAAATAGGCCACAAGGAGGGTAATGAAACAAGTGATATATGCAAAATCCAAACAGAAAAACATCCTTCTAAAACACTGAGGAAGGACCAAAAATATGCACATTTACATTTTATGGCAACCCCCAAATCAGTATGAAAACATGCTAAAAATGCCATGCAAGAACTAGGATAACAAAAGGCTATAACATGAGGTACACCAAACATTCAACAAACCACAAAAGACACTTCATGAAATATGTCCAAGGGGTAAAAATATGACCCCTTTCAGTTCTGATGATGGCCCAAAAATAGAAGCAAGATAGGCTAACAAAGCATACAAAAATAGGGGCCAAAGAGGGGTATAATAGTAAGTACTACATGGAGACCCCCAACAGTGTTGATCCCTTCTACAATGTTGTAAAGGGGCTCAAAATAAGCCAACTCACAGTTTATGATATGCTCCAAAACAGACTACATGTAGGCCAAACAAATCATGCAAATTTACGGTAAATAGGAGAGATTATGAAGTAAGTGCAAGATAGGGGGCCCAAAAAAGGTTAAGCCCTTCTTCAATGTTTAAGATGGGCTCAAAATAGGCCTAATATCAGTTCACATTATGCTCAAAAACAGATCACACATAGGCTAGAAATTTCATGCAAAAATGTGATAGACCAAGGAGTATTGAAGCAAGTGCACTATAGAGGGCTCAAACAGGGTTGAGCCCTTCAACAAACATGAATAATAGCTCAAAAGAGTGACCCTTTCAGTTTGGGTTGGAGCCTAAAACAGTGAGAAAATAGGCTTAATAAATGAGGCAAGAAAATGCTACAAAAGAGGGAGATGGCAACTTACCCTTGTAGACAAGTCTTGACAGCCTTTTGGACCAAGTTTGGATGCTCTTTGCCTCTAAAAAACCAGATCCAAGTGTTGGAATGGAGTGTGGGGGTCTTGTGCTAGGGGTTGATGTAGAAATGGTACAAGAAAAATGACTTTGGAGCTTGGAAATGGAGAGAAATGGGAGGTAGAAGGTATAGCTCTCTCTCAAATGTGTCTAACAAATGTCTAACTTCTTGCCAAGAAGCCAAGCCTCTCCTTTATAGAGGAGAGGCATGAAAAATATCTAAGGGACCTCTCTAATCCTCCATACACGTGTATGGAGGATGGTCCAATTGGCAACCAGCTAGCACAGCTGGAATACACTAAGGGAGAGGAAAATGGCCGGCTAGTTTAAAAAGAAAAAAAAGTCATTTTTTTGGTAAGTGGCCGGCCGGCTGGAAAAGGTGGCCGGCCGGCTAGGGTCAAAAGGTCCAAGCCATAAAACTGGTCGACCATGTAGCCCTTGAAGTTATCTTTCCAATACCGCAAACCTTGCATTAAAATTCCTCCTGTAGAAAAAGTTATGCCAGTTTTCGTAAAGCCGCGCAAATTCGGTCTAACTAGACTTCAACCAACCATATCTCCTCCCCCCAGATTTGGACTTAGGAGATTCTTGAGTGAAAAATGAAGCCCCAGAAGTAAACTTTCCAATGGTGGTGGCCTCATATTTTAATTCCTCTTGTGCAAAGAGTTACGCCCGTTTCGGTGAAGCCGCGCAGACTTTTCTCCTTCCCGGATTCATGCTGAACCACTTTTGACCAAACAAAAGGTTGGTTTTCAAAATAATTGCTGGCCTCCCACCCTCCTACAAGCTTCCTAACCATGAAAATAAGGCCTCCACCAAAAATGAGCCCAAACCAATGCAAAATGAAGGCTCGGGGGCCAAAACACGCAGCCGGTCCCGAAAAATAGGTCATTGGGCACGGGAGTGGTGTTCGACCACGAAGTCGGTTCCTCGGACCCAGTGTCCCTCAAAAGGAAAAATAAGGTGCATGCCAAAATCGAGCAATCGGAGATGGTTAGGGTCCCGAACCGAGGCACATGGCTTTGGCTCCAAAACAGGAAGGCTCGAAATGGGCAAAATGGCCTCGGCCACTAAAAAGTAGCCCATGACCAGCGAGAGATGGTCTACGGGACCTCTCCTCCCTTGAGAACAAAAACAGAGCCCAGGCTGGTTCGCGAACCAAGGCAAAGTACAGAAAAGGGTTCGGAAGTCCGGAGGCAGAGCTCACGGCCAAGACTCTAAGACTTCTGAACGAGCACAATATGCAACATCACCGAGCGCTCAGTCGGTGACGTCTGAGTCTTAAGGTTAGTCAAAAATGGGGTGTCTACAGCTACGACCACGAAATGTAGCCCACGACCACTGAGAGATGATCTACCAGACCTCTCCCTCCCCTCAGGGAAAAGAAACAGAGAAAACCGAGTCTGGTTCGCAAACCGAGGCAAGGCACAGAAAGCCCGGAAGTTTGGAGACAGGGCTCACAGCCGAGACTCTGAGACTTCTGAACGAGCACAATGTCCAATATCACCGAGCGCTCAATCGGTGACGTCTGAGTCTTAAGGTCGGTCAAAAATGGGGTGTCTACATTACGCCATGAGATTCAAGATCTCATTGACAATAAGGTGATAGCACCTCCCTAGAAACTCAATGTCACTACAAATCCTCTCCCACCACATAACCAAGTCCCTCCACTCCGACATATAAACCTCATCCATAACCTGGCCATCCCTTATGACCCCAGTATATATATCACCCCTTCCCACCTACCCAAGCCGACATTGTTCATCCCTGAGAGCACGGACTTGTGCATAATGAACACGTCTACACTCCAAACTGAACCAGTGGTGGTGACAGTGGTAGATAAAGGGAGGTTGGCCTTGGTGAAAAATTTCAGTTCGTTGCCCAAGGACTCTGAGGACTTATCTGAAGGGGTGTACAACCCGTGCTGTTATATTGTGCCAGTGGATAAAGCTAAGCCAGAAGTGGTGTTACCGATTGGGAGAGAGGTCAGTGTAGTCTAAGAGAATGGCCCAAGTCAGGGATTGGATGATCTGGCCGACCTAGAGAAGGACATAGACAATTTGCAGTTCTTTGATGAGCAAGATTAAGGGGACGTGCATATTGATTGGTTTAATCTGAACCGATCGACAAACAATTCTGGGTGGCTAAGTGATGAACCCGATAGAGATGAGGGAACTGAGTTGAAGTCAGAAGAACAGAAAGTGGGAACTACTGCAATGGTCGGAATGGCCGATGAGAAGAGTAAATTGCGTAAAAACACCGGTGTAGAACAATTGGCTTAAGAACTGGGCATTGTTAGCACTGTACATACTGAACAAGAAGCCACGCTAAAGCAATTTGAGTAAGAAATAGGTGAAAACAACCGGAAAGCTGGAAAATCCCAACCCCCTGTGTGGGAGATTTGTGACAAGAAGATAATTCGAGTGGAGTTAGACAAATGCTTGTCAGCTGCTGAAGGAATCTGGGGGAATGATGACAACCTATACCTGGCTTATACTGATGAGGATTGGGGTGAAGACCTTCTTGATAACACTTGGTATGTGGAAGAGGTCGACTATATGACAAGAAGTGGCCGATATTTCAAACCACCGCATCTGGACCAAGGCATTCGGGAAGGATAAGGAAGTAGAGAAACAAAAAGAAAAATAGTTAGAAGAAGAGGTTGTGCTGAAACAGTTGAAGAAAATTCAAGCTGATATATCTATCTGGGGTCTACTTATGGCTTCGCGAGTGCACAGACAGGTTGTACTGTCGTCGATGGATAAAGATAAGTTGTCCATCGACACTACCCCGGAACAACTAATGGGATTAGTCTTCTCGGGAGGCGTTGTGCCAACTCGAACCTTCTCAGACAAGGAATTGCCGCCGGAAGGCTCTGCACATAACAAACCTCTATACATATCAGTAGAGTGCCGAGAGAAGTGGATACCAGTGGAATTAGTCGACATCAGGTTAGCAATCAGCGCCTGTCTTTGTCGCACGGCTTATGCTATTGGCCTGAAATCGGCGGATTTCGTGCCTACAACCCAGATGATCCGGGTGTATGACAATACCAGCAGAGAGGTAATAGCAACAATATAGATCAGAGTACAGGTCGGCCCAGCTCAACAGGATATTGAGTTCCATGTCCTAGATGTTTCAAGCACTTTTAACTTACTACTCGAGCGACCCTGGTTGCACCAAGTGAAAGCTGTCTTTTCTACCCTCCACCAAATGCTGAAGTACCCCCATGGGAAATGGGTGGCCATAGTCTTCGGGAATTCATTTATTCATCCTCCGCCAAAGGTCACTACACCTGTGCTGGAGATTATGCATGTCGAAGAGGATGTTTTCCTTTCGGGGTTTACCTTGGCTGAGGCCCGGGTAGTGCAGAATATCTTGGCTATTGACGAGAGCTTCTATGTCAGTGCCCAATTTGTATTCTTTATGAACAAACTCCAACACATGCCAGGAATGGGGCTGGAAAGAAGTGGCCAGAAGGGCGTTACTGCATTGGTTGATGTACCACATAACCCGCATGCCTTTGGTCTTGGTTATATGCCAACCAAAGAGGATTGGGTTAGGAAAGGGAAAAAGATGATTGGAAGAGCCAGAGCTAAGCAGACTAGGAAGCGCTATGAACTTCTGCACAGACCTATTCGGGGAACCCTGAATGGTTATTTTGTTCGGGAGGGTGAAGACTTCCCATTCTGTGGCTTCCCCGAACCCTGGTTCAACTATGACAAGCAGCGGGTTCCCAGCTTTGAGATTTTCTTCGACTTACAGCTGTAAGAGAGTGATATGGAGGAAATGGCTAAACCGACTGCTGAACCTGCAAAGAGCAGAAAAAGTGATTCCAATAGTAGCGTGCTTGAAGTAGGAGTAGCACTGGCATGTCTCTTTTCGGATCCTCCAATCGACTCAGAGAGCTTGGGGGATAACCTGTTCGTTTCCATGATCAGGGACCAACCAGGTGTGAACCCTTCTAGCAGTATCTTGGATGCATCTGATGCACCATCCTTCATTTGGCAGCTAGAGAAGGGCTACCTGTCTAGCAGTTTTAAGTCGGGTAGTGAACCAGAATCTGATTCCATAGAGTCTGTGGAGTCGGAATCATATTCTGGTGTTTTTTAGTCTAGGTCTGGTATTCTTGGGGTTGATAACCTAGATGCCGAGGTTTTGTCTGGGTCGTCCTTTTCTTTTTCCTTTGAGTCGGTTGTAACCAAGGAACTGGATCAGCTTAACCTTATGAATGAAAATGCACTGCAGATTTTGAGTATTTCTCTGTGCCTCTTGTTTATTGCATTGATCGTGATTTTCAAAATTTTGATGAAAACAATGAGGAAGATATTCCTCTGGTTTTGAAAATTTTGATTAATCGAGAGGAGAGGTTTGCAAAACCCCTTACTGATGAAATCATTGCTTTTAATATGGGCACTGAGAAGGATCCGCGTCTGGTTCAGATTAGGTCCACGTTGTCTTCGGAGAAGCGCGAGGGCTTAGTCACTTTATTAAAAGATTTCAAAGATGTTTTCGCATGGTCCTACAAAGACATGCCTGGAATCGATCTTGAGATTGTACAACATCGGATCCCTCTTGACCCCGAGGCCCGACCCATCAAACAAAAGTTCTGGGAAAACGCCCGGATTGGGCTTTGAAGATTAAGGAAGAGGTCACCAAGAAGATAGATGCAGGGTTCTTGCTAGTATCTGAGTATCTAACTTGGTTGGCCAGCATTGTTCTGGTGCCAAAGAAAGATGGCAAAATTTGGGTGTGTGTGGATTTCAGAGATTTGAATAGAGCCAGTCCGAAGGACGACTTTCCCTTGCCACACATCGATGGAATTAGTGGACTTCACCGCATGTCATGCATTGCTCTCCTTCATGGATGGATTTTTCGGGTATAACCAGATTATGATGGCACTCGAGAACAGAGAGAAAATCGCTTTCACTACGCCGTGGGGAACCTACTGCTATCAGGTGATGCCGTTTGGGCTGAAGAATGCCGGGGCTACCTGTCAAAGGGCTACAACCACTATTCTGCATGATATGATCCATAAAAAGGTTGAGGTGTACGTGGACAACATGATTGTCAAGTCCAAGGAAAGAGAGGGCCACTACATCGCCTTGAAGAAATTTTTTCAACGGATCAGAGAATACAGACTGAGGTTGAATCCACAAAAGTGTACTTTTGTCATAACAACAAGGAAAATGCTGGGTTTTTTGATCACACAGAGGGACATCGAGGTAGATCCTTCCAAAATCAAGGCCATCCTAGAAATGCCACCACCAAGGACTGAAAAGGAGGTGTGAGGCTTTCTGGGTAAAGTGAAATTCATAAGACAGTTTATTTCAAAATTAACCTTGACTTGTGAACCACTTTTTGGTCTCCTGAAGAAAGGAAAGAAGTTCCGATGGGATGATCGGTGTCAATTTGCTTTTGAGCATATCAAGCAATACCTTCAAAATCCATATGTGTTGTCACTGCCAGAGTTGGGGAAGCCTTTGATTTTGTATCTGTTAGTAACGGACACAACGATCGGATACATGCTTGCTTAGGAATCCGAGGATAAGGTGGAGAAATCCATCTATTACCCGAGCAAGAAAATGCTAGATTACAAGACTTGTTACACCCCGTTCGAGAAAGCTTGCTTGGTCTTGGTATAGGCTACCAAGAAGTTGAGGCACTACTTATTAGCTCACTCCGTAATTCTGGTTTCGAGATTAGATCCAATCAAATATCTTTTTGAGAAACCAGCACTTACGGGTAAGCCAGCCCGTTGGTTGCTTCTCATTTCCAAATTTGATCTAAAGCATGTTACTCGCAAGTCTGCCAAGAAGAGAGCAGTAACAGAGTTCCTGGAAGATCACCCAGTAGAAGGTGATGAAACGGTAGAATTTCTATTCCCAGATGAAGCTATTCTTCAAGTCGAAGAAGAGATTTGGACAATGTACTTTGACGGAGCATCTAATCAATACGGTTATGGGATAGGTGTGTTGCTGATAGCACCTGTAGACACCCCATTTTTGACCGACCTTAAGACTCAGACATCACCGATTGAGCACTCGGTGATATTGCATATTGTGCTCGTGCGGAAGTTTTAGAGTCTCGGCTGCGAGCCTTGCCTGCGGACTTCCGGGCTCTTTTGTGTCTTGCCTCGGTTTGCGAACCAGGCTCTATTTTTTCTATTTTCTCTTCCCGAAGAGAGGGAGAGGTCTCGTAGATCATCTCTCAGTGGTCGTAGGCTACGTTTCGTGGTTATAGGCCATTTTTCCCGTTTGGAGCCCGGTTTCCTATTTTTCGAAGCCGACGGCCGTGTGCCTCGGTTCGAGACCGCTTAACCACCTCCGTTTGCTATGATTTTTGGTATACACCTTCATCCTCCATTACAACACTTTGAGGCTATTTTCCAGAGGCTAGGAGCTCCTCTTCTTGGTCTAAAAGTTGCTGGTTCATTGGTCTTCAAGGGTAAGCTTCTTTCCCTTCCTTTTTGTTCCTATCTTGCTCTATATCTAAGCCTTGCTTACAAGCATTTTTGGGCTCTGACCCAAACTATAAATAGTCATATTTTGAGCTTCTTTTCATGTTTGATTAAGGACCTTTTTCTGTTTGAGGTCTCCTACTATCACTTGCCTCTTTAACTCTCTTTTAGGCCTATTTTTGCATGGTATTTTAGGTTTACTTGTGAACTGTTTCGGACTTGGTTATAAACTGTAAAATGTCTTTTTTTGAGCCCCTCTTCAACTTTGTTGAAGGGATCTCTTTGGTTTGAGGCCGGCAGCTACAACTTTCCTCTTTATCTCTCTTTTAGGCCTATTTTGGAGGGAAATTTGAATTTCAATTTCCCCCCTTTTCCTCCACTCTTTTGCCTATAAAACCAGCAGCTCCAGCTGCATTTTGGAGGGTTAAAAAATTTTTGTTTGGGAGTCTTGCATTAAAGCTCCCTCTCTCTTTCTCTCTTCAAAGCATCAAAACCTCTCAAGTCCTACACCATTTTACACTACAACTCATAGCATCACACCGCCAACATCCATTCCAGAAACTTAATGCTGTCTTCCAGAGGTCAAGAGCTCCCAAACCTGGTCCAAAAGTTGTTGAAGCTTGGTTCTACAAGGGTGAGTTCCATTTTTCCTCTTTTGAGCCTATTTTTGCATGCTTTCTTAGCTCTTTGTGCTTACATTTTCGGGCTCCGACCCTAACTGAAAATAGTCATGTTTTGAGGTGTTTTTCATGTTTTATTAAGTGCTCTTCCCTGTTTGAGGCTTCATACTACCACTTGCCTCTTTAGCTCTCATTTATTTATCTTTCTTGTATAGTATTTTAAACCTATTTTTAAACTGTTTTGAGCTTGGTCATAAACTTCAAAGAGGCTTTTTTTGAGCCCTTCTTAAACATTGTTGAAGGGCTCTTCACTATTTGAGGCTTCCATCTGTCACTTGCCTCTTTATCTCTCTTTTGGCCCTATTTTTGCATGCCTTTTTAGCTCCTTGTGCTTATATTTTTGGGCGCTGGTCCGAACTATAAATAGTCATATTTTGACTCACTCTTCATGTTTGATCAAGGGTATTTTGCTGTTTGAGGCTTCCTTTTTTCTCTTTGTGTTAAAGCTCTTTTTTATGCCTTATTTTGCATAGTATTTTAAGCTTTCTTGTGCACTGTTTTGGGCTTGGTCATAAACTATAAAATACCATTTTTTGGGCCCCTCTTCAACATTGTTGAAGGGCCCTCCTCTGTTTAGGGCCAGCAGCTGTTACTTGCTTCTTTATCTCTCTTTCGAGGCCATTTTTGCATGTTAGCTTAACCCTATTTGTGTTCATCTTTTGGCCTTGCTTAAAACTGGAAATATGCTTGTTTTGGGACTGTCTTGATTCTTTCTCCATACTTCATGTTCAAATAATGCATGCTTTGTATAGCTATAAGTCATTCCATGCGCCTAGTTTCGAGTTTCAAGTCTCATTTCATGCATCGGGTGCCATGTTTAAATGCTTCGGGGCTGTTTTGCATCATATTTTAGCGCTGAAATTTTCATGCTAGTATGCCATATTCCATGCCTTGCCATGCTTTGTTAGAGTGCCATTTGGTGCCTTAGGGTCGGTCCTTGGTTTGCGTGCATGTGTGCACGCATCTCGAGTGTCTCATTTTTATCTAATGACCTCCTATGTGAGTGTGGCCGAGGTCCACTTGTGTTGGTGTAAGCCCATTATGCATTGTGTATGCTATTTCATTTCACAGCATTGTGTATGCTAGGTTGTATATTAGTGCATTGTGTATGCCATGTTACCTCGTGCATCGTGTATGCTATTTCATAGCATTGTGCATGTTAGGTTGTATCTTAGTTGCATCCATGCATGTCATGCATATTGCATTGTGTTTGGGATAGGAGTTAGCCCGAGCACGGGAAACGAGGTACGTTTCGTACTCCGAGTGACGGAACGTGTCTCAATTCCCCAGTCACCGACACTCTGGATTGTCCATGATGGAGTTAGGTCTTAGTTGTATTTTCATGTGCATTCATTCTATATTGAGTTGTGCAATTCGACTCCTCGGCCATCATGCATCGAGATGCGTGATTGGTGGCACGAGGATCGAGGTATGCATACATATGTGAAAATACATTGCCATGCCCCTTTCCTGCTCTCTGTTGCAGCAAATCAAAAACCGACAATCTTTTGGGGCTTCGCACAACATTATGGGCTTAATTGTAAACAGAAGTTAATTGGGGCGTCGCAATGGATTTCCGTGCCAAAGCAACCCGAGCATGCATCATTTATCATTTGGAACAGAGCCGAGGCGGTCCATGGATTTGTGTGCCATTTATTGCTTTCCTAGATTAATTTGTTAATTAATTAGGATTTTGTACTTATTGTGACTGTATTATTTATTTGGGACTGTATATTATTTCGGACCCTCTACGCGAGGGCAATGTTGTAATAAGTGTGTGTGTGTGTGTGATGTATGTCTTCCAACCCCACGTCTTTCTTCCCTTTTATTTACCTACTTATGATGGTTAGATTAGCGCATGTTTCAATTAGCATACAGTATGATAACATGTTTGCATTCATTCATCTGTTTTGCATGCACCGGGCTTGGCGCATCATACTAACTGCATTTGTATTTCAATTCCAAATTGAATACTTGATAGCTATTGCATCCCATATGCCATGTTTAGAATAGCCGAGCCTGCTATAGTTGCATTTTTGTATGTGTTGCATTAGGCATTTCTGTATAGTTAGGATCATGCATGATTTCTAATCGGTTTCTGTTTTGGCTTGGAGTACTCGATGAGTTTTTATGCTTTGGCTTCCTTGCATGCGTGTGAATAGCATGCTTACCATGAGGCTAATTGCTTATGTGATATAACTGCCTGAATGCCTGTGGGTGAAGGTTAGGTTATTTGGATTGGAACAATTCATCAAATGTGTGTTTTAAGCCCACTAGATAGTGGCAAAATCATGTTTTCTAAAGCCCACCCGAGGGTGGCAAATCCACATCTTAGCCTACTTGCGAGTAGCATCATCAAACCATTTTCAAATAAACAAATATGAAGTGTTTTGTTCCAATTCAGGCGATCCAGTCTATACTTGTGTGCTGTGTGCATCACATAGTAAATCTAGGCTAATAACCGGAATAAGAGCACACAATGTTTTCAAAACTAGATATCATGGTTAGTAGAGGCTGATCTTTGATCGGGCGAGTGGGGGTGCTCACGAAGTGACCTTCCCCAATCGTACCCAAGTTCCCGAGCCGAGGCAACTTTGGTGATGACGGACACGTGGCCTTAGGCAAACGAGTCAGGGTTTCCTAAATTTTCCAAAAATAAAATATTTAGGTGGCGATTCTGTATCTGGCAAAGCAGTCCATCTTTGGCACTTCTTTTCTAAAAATCTGTTTTCTCAAAACGATTTGCGGGATTCGGACTCTTTGGTTCAGATTAAGAACCGTGACAACAAATCGAGTCCGAGCTGTAGCGAGGTCCCCCCGCGGGCTTGTTCCCAACAATTCCTATATACCTTTAGCCTTCAAACTCTGGTTCAAGGTATCTAATAACAAAGAAGAATACGAGTCGTGTATCGCTGGTTTGGAAGTCGCCCTAGAACTAGGGGCAAAAAGGTTGGACGTCATCGAGGACTCGAACCTAGTTATGTCTCAGGCAAACAGAGACTGGAAGGTCAAAAAAAAAAAGATGAAGATCTATCACCAAACCCTGGACGTTCTGATTCCTAGGTTTGAAAAGCTAACCTCAACTCATCTACTAAGAGAGAACAACAGGTTCGCAGACGCCTTGTCAACTCTATCTTCCATCATAAACATCCCGTTTGGAGTCCGGATGCGTCTGATCATCATTGAGCAAAGATATACGCTAGCCTACGAGACTATCGCCGCAATAGATCAAGTTCAAGATCAAACCCTTGGTATTATGACATCTGGAACTTCTTGGAAAAGAAGGTTTATCCACCAGAGGCAAATGCCAAAGATAAGAGGGCAATACGACAGATGGCCATTCAATTTATCATCTGCGGAGGTAAACTGTACAAGAAGAGTCATTCAGGAATGCACAAGTTATGTGTCGACGCAGAGGAATCAAAGCGCCTAATGGAGGCCATCCATGGAGAAGAGTGTGGAGCACACATGAACGGAGTAATGTTAGCCCAGAAGATTCTCAGGCAAGGTTACTATTGGTCTACCATAGAGGATGATTGTATTGGTTTTGTTCGGCGATGCCACAAATGCCAAATTCATGTCAATCGCATGAACATCCCGCCGTCGAAGCTGTACAACATGACTTCACCATAGCCTTTCTCAGTTTGGGGAATTGACGTCATCGGCGCAGTTACATTGAAAGGGTCAAATGGACGTGAATACATTCTAGTGGCAATTGATTACTTCACAAAGTGGGTGGAAGCTCAGTCTTATGCAGTATTGAAAGCAGCGCATGTGGCTAAGTTCATCTGGAACAACATCATTTGCCGATATGGAGTCCCAAATGAGATCATTTTAGATAATGGCTCCCACTTCAAGAAAGAAGTGATAGACTTGTTGGAGAAGTACAATGTGGCTTTCCATAAGTCATCTACTTACTGGCCACAAACCAATGGAGCTGTTGAGGCCGCCAACAAGAACATCAAGCATATTCTACAGAAGATGGTTGAGACCTACAAGGACTGGCTGGACAAATTGCCATTTGCACTTTGGGGCTATAGGACTTCAATCCAAACGTCTACTGGGGCAACTCCTTATTCTCTTGTCTACGGTATGAAGGCTGAAATAGAAGTCCCGTCGCTGTGAGTTATGGCTAAGTGTCAGATAGCAGAGGTGGACTGGAAGCAAAGCAGTTTGAAGAACTCATGTTGTTTGATGAGAGAAGGCTGAAAGCACTGTACCATGTTCAGGGTTATCAACGCAAGATTGCTAGGGCTTTTAACAAGAAAGTTAAGTCCCGAAATCTCAAAGAAGGGGATTTGGTGCTGAAAGACAACCGAGCTCTCATTCATGACCCTAGGGGCAAATTCAGACCCAATTAGACTAGTCCTTACATCATCAAAACTATCTGGTTGGGCGAAGCTGTTGTTCTTATGGACCTGGATGGCCTAGAATTTTCCCAACCGATCAACATGGACAAGTTGAAGAAATACTATCCCTGAGAGACTCGCTAGGCCGAAAACCCGAAAAGGCAGCCTTGGTAAAAGTTAGAGCGAAAAAGAAGAGCGTTAATACTCGAGTGAACCGGAACCGAACTACGTAAGGCCTGATTCCCATCTTTGGGATACGTAGGTAACTTCATCCTCAAGTTCGGCCATAAACACTTCCAAATCAAATGTCATGTCTATGTGTTTGATCAGGTCATCTTTGTCTGTTCTTTATCTGAAAGTTCAATTGTGATCCTTACTCTAAGAGAAGAGCTGGTTATAGTACTGAGCAATGCTATTCAGTCAAGGGGCAATTTGTGATCTTCGGATTCGGGGTTGTACATCTCAAGGATAGATTTTGTGCGTGTCAAGTTGTGATCCTTATCGAAAATGATTTGGAAAAGTTTTGATAAAAGTTGACTTGGCTCAAATTTTACCTTTTACAACTTAGACCATTTTTGGACCAAAAGAAAAATTTTCAGTACTTACAACTTTAATTTCATTGATTTCAGTACAAAGTTCTCCAACTCTCGACACAAATCAAAGTTGCTTTTATTACATTCATAAAACTTGAAAAGTAAGATCGAAGCAATAAACTATGAGCATAGATGAGTCAGGTGTTCCTCTGTCCCCCGTTTGTGCTTGTGGAAGCCTCTAATGCCAAAGTGGGCCCGGTTTGTGCCTCGTCCTCGAGCCAAGTTAGGCACTCGCCAGAAAGGGTGCAACTGAAACTAGGGGCAGGAGCCAAAAGTTCTCTTGTCCTCCAAGCAGTGAGGTACCTAGCCAAATGTGAACCTCGGACGAGAAATGAAACCAGGTATTCTACCTCCTCCTCTGGAAAGTCTGATCATGTCCAAATTGATGCCTAAACCAGAACATAAAGTAGAATACATAGTGTGTAAGGCCAATCAACTGAATGCCAGGTTTCCAAGTCATGCTATAGCTCATTTCGATCAGATTAAGCCAAGGGCAACGCCAAGCAATATCAGCAGCAGACCTGTTGCACATCCAGTGGCACCACCATCCTTTATTCGGCAAATACACTAGCTATTGGCAGAAAAAGTATGCTTGGGCTGAGTATACAGGGCAAGAGTCCACCACCTTCAGCTTGTCCATTAGTCATATCTGGGAGGGATGAAAGAAAAGAGATATTAAAGAATAGAGAGATGTATGTTGAGAGAAAAGTGAGAAAAGGGCTTTGAGGGAAAAATAGAGCAAGAGTGCTAAGAGATATGAGAAGCACATATTAGAAAGGGTGGAAAACATTACCTAAAGAAGTAGTGGACTCCCCCCGAAATTTGTTTGTCTCTCAACGATGGAAGGCGTCTAAGCCCATCAAAGTCTCAGCTAACACCAAACCAATGCAACTCTTGCCCTCTTTCAAACCTTGGGCCACTTTAATTAGCCTAATGCTAGACCCTCTGAAACTAGGGGCAAGAAGGAAATGAGCCAACATACACAAACAAAGGGTATGTTGCCGAAAACTCCGCCAAAGAAGATTACCTCGATCGCTAACTTCAGAAAATTGATGAATCAGACTGGGAATATCCAGCTATCTGTTGTGATTCAAGGATTGAACCTCGTGTAAATTGAGCCCACACATCCGTCCCAAAACTTGAATGTGGCCAAAACGGGGCTGAGGTATGATTTCCTCATCGAGTTGAGATTCCATTAATGCCTGAAATTCTTTGATTGTTCGGCATATCTCTTGTCCCCTGAAGCTAAAGAAATGTGTAATCAGGTTTCAACATCTAGCTGTGGCATGTAGGAACGGAAAACAAAGCAGAGAACGACTTAACGGGAATAGTGTATTTACGCTGAAACCTTAGAAATTCACCTTTTCTGAGCCATCCAAAGTCGCAATCCAATTCGAGAGTTTTTTTTGGTGAAAAATGGCTCTATTCGTGAAGAATTTGCAGCTGAAATGAAGAAACTACGAGGTCCAGCCTTTTGTAGAAGATAAGGCAGTGAGTGGAAGCCAGGTGTCAACAATTTGGAGGTCCTGTACATCGATGGCCGGCAAGGCTCATTGATGGCCGGCAAAGACACATTGATGGTCGGCAAAGGACATAGGCCACCTCACACGGCTAGCAATCACCACTCATGGCCGGCAGTCTCTCACTCTAGCCTGTTGTCCTTCTTTGTGCTGGAAAGTGCTGAAAGTATGTGTTTTGTTCTATTCTTTGTGTGTTTTAGAGTCTTGTTTTGAGTCATTTTGGGATTCAGCATGTTTGTTGAATTGTATTCGTTTTGTTTTTCTTATCGAGTTGTATTTGTGTGGTTTTTGTTTATCAAGTTGTTGTTGTGTTGTTTATTGAGTTGTATATTATTTTCAGTTGTTGGTCGTTTCATTACCCGATTAAGAACGCTGTGCCAATACAAGTGTTCAGTTTGCAATATCAAATTCAATCTCATTTTCATGCAATATGGTGCCCGTGATGCAAAATAAAACACTTTTTCAAAGAAAAATTAATTTTCATTCCGATCATAGTTGTTTTTACAAAAAGTGCAGTACAAGTTTTAAAGCAAATAAAACCTGTCTAAAGCTGTACAATGTGCTAAAACTATAAGCAAAAAGAAACTAAGCAAAAATACAAAAAATCAGCGCTGGTCGCCTCAGGCCCGAGAAGCCCTCTTTGTCCTCTTCTTCAGAGGAGAGGACTCTGGGGCACTATCTCCGTTGGCACCGCTGTCGGAATCTGGACCAGAGTCTGAACCGGAGCCATCTCCGCTCTCTGCCTTGGAGCTCACCTCGGCATCACCCTTGCTCTTGAAACCTGAGCTAGCATCATCATCTCCACTCTCACATGACTCTGAATACTAACTCGCTGCCTCCTCAGAGTCGCTTATCTCGGCATCATCATCACTCAAAATGGGCTCTGAAGGGCCGCTCCCGTCTCGGGTGTCTTTAGCTCTGCCTTAGCCATGTGCTGTAATCTCTCTCTCTCTCTCTCTCTCTTCTTCTTTGGAGGAAGTCTTTCGGCATGGGTGGGATCTGAAAAGACGGTTGTGCGTGCTCGATTCTGATATGTGTATCAAATAGAAGCATAGTATGCAGGATGAGTATATGCAGAAGTTAGATACAATGTGTGAATATAGTATGCACGTGTAGTGTGTTAGATATGGTCTATCGATGCAATGTATCAGTGCAGTTTGGGAAGTTTTCAGTTGAAACGTCTGTGTCAGTGGAAAGTGGATGCCTGGAATGGAAAACTGAAGAAATTACCTGAACACCATAGAGGCTGAGCAGCATCTCTCCCCTCTATACTATCCTCATTAGCGAGGCTATCAGCTCGAGGGCATCTCCTGTATACTTACTCAATGCCTACAAATGTATTTGATTAGTATCTGCCATAGATGTATGTGAAATGAAATATAGAGTGCGAGTGCTAAAGTGTGGTTCATACCAGAATCGAGCCTCAGACCCCGACAAGCTCATGACCAGCCGTTGCGGGCTCAATTGGGACCTGGTAGGCCTCCCTTGTGTGTCACCAGCAAGTCAGTGTGGTGGGGAGCTCTGGCCAATCAGCCCTCCACCCCGCTTAGGAAGCCCTTCTGCCATGAGCCCTGCTCGCCCGGGTCACTCTACGCCTCGCTCTCGCAGCAAGAGCCCCCGCCTCCTTAGCTCCATGAACACCCTTCAAGGGTGGCATCAGATATGTCAGGATGAAAGCTACATAGTCGCCCTCTGCTCGAAAGAAGTCGACGTTGAGGTCCACCATGAACTGGATGACTTCTTCAACAGATAGGCTCTCTGTAGACCGCATGGAGTCTAGTGAAGTCATCGGGACAACCAGGTCCAGCACACCTATAATCTGGCACATGAAATGCTCACCTAAGAACCAGGCCCGGCAGACCGGACCCTCAGCTGCACGCGATAGTGGGAGATGACCCAGCGCCGTGAATCGGTCCCGCACCTCCCGCATCAAGGCCCATGGTCGCCACGCGATTCTTGTAAGTTATATAGATTATTAGTTGCTATCAGTTGCTAAGTGAATAGTTTCAAAGCATAAATGAAATGACTGTGTTGTGGATTACCTCATGGGCACTTACTGTGTCGAAGTACCGGCGAAAGAAAGTGAAAGGCTCGTGAGTCCTATGGCGAAGCTGACGGTCGTATATCCGTGAATAGGGTATCATCAACGGAAGCTCCACTACAAGCTCCGGGGCGAGAGTCGGGAAGTATGCGTATACCCATAGCTGCAGGAAAAATGTGATCAATATAGTATCAAGCGGATGCAGAAAGTGCAAAACAGAAACCATAGTGTATGAACAGTGTTTGAGCAAATACAGAAATGCGAAGCAGAAAGCATGTGTGGAAATAGATGAGCAGAAACTGTAAGGTAAATATAAAGTATAAAGAGGGAGCTGAGATGTGTACCTGCCAAGCTCGCCAACAACCTCCAATCAGGTCTCCTCGTAGACGAGAGGTGGAGCTCATATATCCATACAGTGTGGTGAGGCTAGCTGCGCCCCAGTCGTAGAAACGAACCAGAGGAAGGATCACTAGGGCACTCAGTAAATACAAGCCAACGGTATTCCACCTATTCGAAAACAAGATGGTACCGAAGACGAACATGATGAAGCCCCTGGCATACTGCTCGATCTCCTCTACCGTCTCGGGCTCGGTCCCTCTAAATCGCTCTGTGAACCAAGTATATCTCACCATCCCCGTCCGATATATAGGTGGGTATGCCCCCAGCAGCTCGAACCAGGCTGCCTCTCACTCCTCCATATCTGTATCAATAGGGATCAGATCACCCCTTACGTCTACGCCGGTGATCATGGCAAAGTTGTAAGGAGTCATCGTCATCTCCCCTGCATTGGAAAAGTGAAAGGAGTTGGTGGTATCCCACCACCTCTCCTCCAGCGCTCCTAGGAGGGGATAACTTGCGACGACCCAAGTCAAGCCAGAGCAAAAGAAGCCGAAGCTTGCCTCGTCGGTGATGTCTCAAACTCTAGCTGGGAGCTCATCATACCAGTCTCTAGCGGTCGTAGCACCATAGCCTCTAAAGGCGCAAGACTAGCCCTATGGCAGAAGACAATGCATCAGATAAGGGCAGTGCATGAAATGCATCAGATAAAGACAGTGCATGAAATGCAATCAGATGAAGGTAGTGCATGGTTAAATACAAGGCAGTGTATGAAATGCAGTCAGGTGGATCCGAATACAAGGCAGTGTAGGAATTGCAAACTAAAGGCAGAGATACATGAAGCAGAAATACATAAAAATAGAGTTCTTACCTCAATGGCAATGGCTGACAAGTGAGACTCTGGCTCCCCCAACAAAAAGTTCACTGGTGCACTGCGGGCAATCTCGGTGAAGCGTCTGATGCCTCCATAAGTGGGTAGCATGTGTGTCTGTGGGTGATATCTTGCCGGATTGAAAGGAAGTACCCTCACTAGTAGCGGCTCCAGCTCGGCCTCGGGCTCGAACTCCACTTCTAAGTCAGCCTCAAGATCAGCTATTGACTCCTCTGCCTCCGGCATAGGTGGAACTACTGGGGGAATCTCCGAAGGAGCCCCGTCGTAAGGAACCTCGTCCGCTATCTGGAAATAGGTGCGAGATGGGTGAAAAGTGAAGAAAAATGAAGAAAAAGGGTAAACTTGGAAAAGTCAAGCCCTAGGAGAGAAAAAATAGAAGAAAAAGTCAAAGCCGGGAAAACTGCACAAAACTCGAGAGAAACTCAAGGGGAAAGAGCCTAGAATGGCGGAAATGAGGAAAGAAGCACCGAAATTAAGTTTCAATTGGTTCAAAGTGAAGAGAACAAAGAGGGTTTAGCGAATCAACTTCACGTAGGGTGTTGGAAAACATATAGAAAGTACAAATCTAGAGAGAATGAGGGTCTAGAGAGAGAGAGAGATGATTTTTGGGGATGAGGAAGTGAGGAAATGAGCCCTAGTGGCTCATATTTAAAGGCTCAAACCGAATTGTCGAAATTGCCCCCGATCTGCCATCGATGGCTGGCAAGGACCATTATTGGCCAGCACCTGGCCGGCAGGTGGCCGACAGCTTTCCTTGGGTTCTTGATGATGTTTTGTGTCCTTGGTTTCCAAGAAGTGAAAGGATTGTTCATTGTTCAGTTCAGATTGTTTCTACAGAAACTCAAAATTGTATTTTCAGTGCGCGATGTTCGTCATTTGTTAACGTGAACAAGGTGTATCCTTTAAGCATGTTGTAATTCTTCTGAGAGGTGAATCGGAAGTTGCCTCTGAGTTTGTTTTCGTCAAATCATGCTTTGATATCTTGCATAGAACGTGCATGTCCTATTTGTTGTTGCATGGAACATGCACTTCACTTTGTGGCATAGAAAATGCATTTCACATATGGTGTTGTAAGATGTGCATCTCACGGGAATTGCATGCTCATCTTGCGTTTGCTCTTTAATTATGCATGCAATATGCGTTTGTTTTGAATTACACATGGAATATGCATTTGTCTTCATGCATGGAATCTACATCCATTTTTTCGCATAGAATATGCTTCTGTTACGAAGTATGCCTAGAATGTGCTTATGTATTTGTTTTGCATAGAAAATGCCATTAACATTGTATCTCTGTTGTTTATCTTGCATGGAACATGCATGCGTACTGTATCGCACTTGTTAAGTCTTTTTCTTACACGTGCACGATATTGTATGTACGGTTCATTCAGAGGAGTTCCAGGTGAAATCACTCGTGCCCTTCGAATCGTATCTTTCCATCTCTTCTCCTTTCGGGTGAGATGCATTGGGATTGACTCATTCAGTTAAAAACATTTGGGTACATCCCAGTGTTCACACCACCTCTTCTCCTCTTGCGTGTGACGTATTAGGATTGGCTTCTTTGGTTAAAAACATTCGGGTGCATCTCAGTGTTTACACCACTTCTTTTCCTCTCATGTGAGACACGTTAGGATTGACCCCCCCTTCGGTTAAAAACATTCTGGTGTGTCCCGGTGTTCACACCATCTCTTCTCCACTCGCGTGAGACGCGTTAAGATTGTTTGCCTCGGTTAAAAACATTTGGGTGCGTCTTGGTGTTCACACCACCCCTTCGGTTAAAAATATTCAGGTGTGCGCTGGTGTTCACACCACCTCCTAGGTTAAAAATATTCAAGTGCGTCCTGATGTTCACACCATCTTTTCTCCACTCGTGTGAGACGCGTGGATTGTTTTTATTGGTTAAAAATATTCGGGTGCACCCGGTGTTCACACCATTCTTTTTCTTCTTCCGCGTGAGACGCGTTAGGATCTTGGTTGAGACCTCGAGTGTACCCGACGATTACGTCGCCCTTCGCCTTTCCTGCATGATGCATAGTTAAGCTTGCATAATTTGCTTACATCCTTTCTGTATGAAATGTAGTTTGGGTTTGTGTTTCTCACACGTGGCGCGTGGTCTTTTTGTGATGGGAATTGTTGTGCCTTGTTTCAGTTTGTTTAACTGTGGCATTTTCTTCACATAACATTTGCATCTAAATATTTCATTGCACAGCCTCATTGCATGATCATAAGTTATGTTCCTGCGTCATGCATATCATTTGCATTTTGCCCTAGAACTACGCTGGTTTGATTCCTTACAAAGGGATATGTAGGCAACCTGCGAGTGCAACCATTTGTTTTCTATGTTGATTGTTTGTCCAAGTCTTACGGCCTTGCCAAAATGGGTCATCTTTGGATTTTGACATTCACTCACATCATTTCGTGACTCCGAGTTCTGTCAAAGAGGGGCAACTGTAGACATCCCATTTTTGATGGCCCTTCAAGACTTGGATGTTCTTGTATGTACATTCGATGATGAGTCTGATTGCTCGCCGAGCACTCGAAGCCATCAGTAGAACGTCACAGGTTTGAGCCTTTCAAACCCTGCATCCATTGTCTCCTTTTTGGACCATGTCTTGGTCTCTCTCTCCTGCAGCCTCTGGCGGCCTGCCGGCCATCTATGAAGGCTACCGGCTAGAGCTTCTAGTCTGCTGGCCACCAGTGTTTTATGTAGATATTTTTTGCTAGCTGTGCCATACCGGCTAGAGCTTCTAGTCTGCTGGCCACCAGTGTTTTATGTAGATATTTTTTGCTAGCTGTGCCAGCTGTTTGCACAAATGCTTGCATCTGTCCACACATGGAGGGCTAGATCTCCTTGTATAGAATTCATGTTTTCTATATATAAGGAGTCCCTCTCTCATGTTTTAAGGTTAGAAGATTTCAAACTCAAAATTTTTTCTCTCTCTTGATTTCTCTCTCTCTCTCTTGCAATTCTCTACACTTTTGTCTACTTACACTCTACTTTTGCATATCAATCCTTAACCCAAAGTGATTACCTTTGAGTTGAGGTCCCTTGAGGTCTTGATTGAGCTCTTGAAGGTGGTTTTGGCTTACATTTGTGCCTAAAGTGGTGCTTGGCTTCAAGAGGTATAACACTTGTCTTTTAACTAGTTTTAGCACACTTGTTTCTCCATCTTTTCCCACTGTTTTTGGGCTATAAAAACTCTGTCAAAATGGGCTGAAATTTGTGGTTTGAAGCCAATTTAAGGTAGGGGTGGTTCACCCTTCTTTTTACCTTGTTTGTAAGGTTTCTTCACTTGTGTTTCCCATCTTTAAACCATCTTTTTTTGGGTTTTTAACCACTAAATTTAAGAGTATTTTCAGTGGAAAAAAACATGTTTGGAAGTCTAACATTAGAGGGGTTAGCCTCTTCTCTTTGTGTCTTGTTTACTAGCCTAGTTAAATCCATATGTTAGCATGTTTTTCTAGCTTTTTGTAGCTATATTCTAACATGTTTTTGCCTTTTGTTTAAACTGCTTCAGCTTTGTTTTGGGTTGTTTGGGTCAGTTGAGTCTTGTTTAGCATGGTTGTAGTGTAATAGTCCTCACAAGCTTGGTGTTTTAGGCCATTAGGCACCTCTTGTTTGAGTTGATTGCATGCTTTGGTGTTGTTTTGCACTTCATTTCAGCACTAATCAGCTCTGCAACCTCCCTCCTTTCTTTTCTTTTTTTTCTTTTTTTTTTTTTTTTTTTTTTTTGCTTTGAAAGTTGTTTCAAGTCACTTGTGTGCCTAAGTGTGGAATTGAGGTTTCATGCTTAATGATTTAATCCATTTGGGGGTTCATTACCAACGGTATGAGACTTCTTTCATACCTAAAGCAACTTGTGTTTTGAGCCTTCTTTCCATTAGAGGACTCTAACTCACCTTTTGGACTTAATTGGATTAAGGAATGGTTGGTAAGTAAAAATGAGTAACTAACAACTTGGGACTAAAATTGAGCAAGATAACAACTTGTGTGTTGTGTGTTCAATTGGACGTTAATTGAACACAAGGAAAATTGGGACATTTCATACTCAAAGTGATGAAATGTGACAAGTTTCCTAGGTCTCCATTGCCCTTGATCATGCATGATAGGGTGATGGTTCTTGAGTGTCTTGTTTTGCATTTATTGAGCTTGTACACCTTGAATCACAAGCCATCATGTAATGAAATTGCTTGGATTGGTGGTTTGTGGCTTAAGTACGCAACTTATTTGATTTATTCATGAAAAGAAAGGGTGAGTTGTGTAGACAATCCCTGGAAAAATCCTCTTTTTTCTCTGTTTGTACTTTGTTGCAGCATGGTGATCCAGTGCATCAGTGGCCGGCAGGCCACCATCCATGGCCGGCAGTACACCATAGATAGCCGGCAAGCCACGTTTTTGGCCAGCAGATGGCCAGCAACATTCATCCATGGCCGGCTGGCCATTGATGTAAACTTCAGCAGAATTTTGGTAAGGTGGAGCAGAATGGTTCTGGAAATGTTCAACTCTACAAACAGAGGCTTTCAAGAGCAAAACAGAGGTCTTTTCAGGTAGAAACCAAGCATGTGCATCTTTCATTTCCCGAGGCGGAGTAGTGGCAGCATAGTTAGAAATGTTAATTTCTTAGTTTACTTACATTTGTGTTGTAAATTAATTAGTTAGCTTACTAGTTAATTCATTCAAGTGTTGTAATAATTAGTTAATTAGCTTAATTAGCTTGGCTTAATTAGCTTAGCCCTACTTAATTAGCTTAGCCCTAATTAGTTGTTAGTTAGCTTAACCTTTACTCATTCGGACTCTCCTTCATGAGAGCAAAATGTAATAATGTGTATGTCTTCCAACCCCACGTCTTTCTCTCTTTTACTTAACCGCTTTTGATGGTTAGTTTAGGAGCATCACGTTTCAATTAGCATACCTTATGCTTGCATCAATTTATTTGTATTGCATGCACCGAGACTCGACGCATCATTCAAACTACATTGTCATTTTAATACCTTCTTTGAATACGTGCTTAGACCGCATGTTATCGAATTGCTTCATATGCCATGCTTACTAGCCGAGCCTAGTAATTACATATTACATGTGTTACACTAGACATTTTGTATAGTTAGGAATCATGGATATTTTCCTAGCTCATATCTTCTTCGCTTGGAGTACTAGGTGGGTTTTTAGTACTTTAGCATATTTGCATAAGTGTGAGTGTTGCCATGAATAGCATACTTACCATGAGGCTAAATGCTTAGTTATTAAACTGCTTGAATGCCTGAGGATAAAGGCTTGTTGTTTGAATTGAAACGATTCAACGAATGTACGTTTTAAGCCTACTATGTCTAGTGGCAAATTCGCAAACTTTAAGCCCACTTGAGGTGGCAAAATTCAAATCCCCTTTTCGCAAACAAACATGAAGTTGAATTGTTCCAAATTGAGCAAACTAGTCTATACTTGCTTGTGTGCATCACATAGTAAAACTAGCCTAATAACAATAAAAAGAGCACATAATGTTTATAAAAAATCATATCATGATTAGTAGAGGCCGATTTTTGATCGGGCGAGTGGGGGTGCTCAATTCATGACCTTCTCCTCTTGTACCTAAGTTCTCGAACCAAGGCAACTTTGGTGATGACTGACACGTGGCGTTTGGCACGAGTCATGGATTTCCTAAATTTCTCCAAAATAAAATATTTAGGTGGTGACTCTGTATCTGGAAAAGCAGTCCAATTTTGGCATTTTTTATTCAAAATCGATTTCTAGAAGGTTTGCCGAATTTGGACTCTTTGGTGTTTATCAATTTCACATTGCACTTGTGAGATTAGATTCAGAACCGCGAGAGTCGAACTGTAGGGCTTCTTTTTGAGTCTCCGAAAGGGGGCATGGAAAAGTCGAACTACATCCGTCCAACACCCGACACTCTATTTGCCAATATTTCTAAACCTAATGCTTCATCCTCCCGAAAATGAACCTTCGCCCAACTCCATATGAGCCTAACGTATGCATTGAATGTACTAATGAAGAAAGGATATCTCAAACCGCTCAATCCTCAACCTCTCCCTAAACCTCTCCCACCTACACACGACTTTACCCAATATTGCGCATTCCATCAATAGTACGGTCACCATACAGACTGTTGCTTTCGCCTTCGCTATGAAATTCAAGATTTGATTGACAACAAAGTCATCAACCCACCTGAAAATTCCAAAGCTGTCAATAACCCTTTCCCTGATCACAATAGATTGCCACTCCATAACATAAAAGCCATACACAGCTTGCCGCCAACCAGCCATTACCCTAGCTAACACATCATACCTACCAATGAGCCCAAACCCATTGTGTTCATTCCTAAATCTTCTAATTCTAATTTGAGCAAAAGGAACAAAATCTTTACAAAGATAGAAAGTTACTCGATCTTGGTGAGTTCTGGCTTGATGAAGCAGTGATGCCAACTCGGGTGGTTGGAATGATGAATCTCAATCTTAGCTAGGGTAAATTGTTGAAAGCACTTGGGAAGGACCTTCTGAACTAAGGGCATAGTGTGGAGAAGCAATTGTTTTGGTCAAGAAGATGTGTGGGATCCAATATGTGAGACCCAATTTGAAAGTCAGAAATCAATCCTTCTGGGTGTGGATGTGTATTACTGAATTAAACGCCGATCTGGACCTTCTCGTGGGATACTTGAAGTTATTTTTGAAATTCTACAGATGGACCCCCTTTTGTCTCAGAAATGCTTATTTTGTTTTGAGTTATGTCCTACAAATAGTTATGTTGTGAGTATTATTTTCTTTGTCTTTTCTTGCGTTGTTGCGTCAGTTGAGTCTTTTCCTTTGAGTCGCTCTCGTGTACCCTCAGGTCTTCATCTTTATAAGAAATAGAGAGTCAAGTTTCTGATCATTTTATTGTTCCTATAGTGATGCATGTGTGACCTTTTACAAATAGGAAAAGGCTTTGAATTTTTTTTTTTTTTTTTGAATGAGATTTTGTTAATAAGCTCGAGTATTGAGAAGGATCCCCCAAATGGTTTGAGTGAATTCTGAATTATCTGCACAAAATCATTCATGATTTCAAAAATTTTAAGTTGTTTCTTTTGCAAAACTTGCAAAGATGGTTTCAAAATTGTGTGTGGTATTTTATATTGTCCTAGGGACTCTCTTCGTTGTTAGGCGATCATTTTGGCAAGCACAAGGCGGCTTTCAGACCTACAAGTACAAGGCAGTTTTTAGACATCACAAATCATAGAATTTCTCCCATGGTGTTTCCATTATTTCAAAGAGAAAGAAAGGAAGAAAAGAAAGGAAAAAGAAGAAAAAGAAAAAAAGAAGAAAAGAAACAAAAGTAAGAGAAAAGAAAAAGAAAAAAGAAAAAGGAAAAGAAGTCAATCATCAATCCAGGGGCATACATTGGAATGAAATCCAATCAACTGTGAGGAAGGGAACTTCTGTCTGAATTTAGGGAAGCCAATGCAAGAAGGTGCCACATTGCGAGGAGGGTCAACTTTGCAAATAGAGCAAGAGAAAATAAGAAGGCATGCATAAAAGAATAGGGAACCAAGCTCAAATTAAGGCAAAGCTAGTTCCAGTGTTAGGGCAAGAATGACCATTGATCAAATTCACTACAAATGCTGTAACTTTACCCTTGAGAGGCCCGCTAGGCCAAAAACCCGAAAGGGTGACCTAGGCAAAAGTTAGAGCATGAAAAATGAGAAATCCAAAATATATAGCTCACAAGGTTGAAAACCCCGAAGGGACAATTTTGGCAAAAGTTAGAGCACAAAAGGAGAGTGTCAATACTCGAGTGAACCTCAGCCATGAACTACATTGACCTGATTTCCATCTTGGGATACGTAGGCAACTTCATCCTAAAGTTCGGTCTCAACCATATCCATCTCATTCATCTCAACCCGATCACCTTGCCCAATTCACGTCGTCAGTTTCGCATCAATACATGAGCTACACCGATTGCTGTGCATATCACATACTTGCGTTGGGTAAAAAGGAACTAACTCGAATCAACAAGTGAAGAAGTTTTCAATACTTGAACTTATCAGTAGAATCTCTATCTTGAGCAAAAAAAGAATCAAAACTCGGGTTTTGCAAAATTGAGTTTTAAAGGAAGCATAAGTAAAACTATGGGCACTGTGAATGATCAGTTAGCTTGAGTCTTTTTCTAGTTTTGGGTCCAGAGTTCATAGGTGTCGCACTTTGGTGTTTGTCTCAGTCTACGCTTTTCATCGAGTCACCATAGCATGTCGTTCTTCATCGAGTCACCCTAGCAAGGCTATCGCTCAAAAGTTCAATAGAGTGGCATGGTTAAAATTCCATGCACGAAGGTTTACTCCAAGCTCTAAAACAAGTCCATGTGTGGAATTCATAAACAAGCTAAAAGTGCCCATACAAGGGGCATCGCATTCATGATTATTGTAAAGTCTATATGAGGAATCTGTTACTGCTTCAAAAGGGACTGGAGTAAGTTCTCAATATGTCAAAAAAGAAGCATGAGTCTAATAGGTTGACAACTATTCTAGAATCTAATGATCCCCATCGCACATGCCTGCATAATGTTGAAAATGATGGCCAGTGATTGGACACTAAGGGCAATTTTTAGTACATCTGATCGGGCCATCCATCGAACAAGGGGCATGAACCCAAACAGTAGCCAATGATTGGACACTAAGGGCAATTTTTAGTACATCTAATCAGGCCATCCACCGAACAAGGGGCATGAACCCAACTGGTGGCCAATGGCTGGACACTAGGGGCAATTTTCAGTGTATCTAATCAGGTCATCATTTGAACAAGAAGCATAAACCCAACCTATCTCTCAATCTGCCAAAGCCATTTATTGGGCACTTTTCCCTAAATTGGTGTAGTTTACCCCCCATGTTGATTCTGATATGATTCAGCTTTCGAAAGTTGTCTCCAACTATTTCAAGACTCTCTTGGGATTGCCATATTCTCTCTGATTAAAACATGTGCTTTGGATTATGCCTGCATGCTTATACACTCTAGTTGAGTTGAACTGCGTGATTGGTTTCTCTTGCTCTTAACTTTGTTCTGCACTTAACAGAGTTTTGTCGAGTTGCCTCCCTTTGTGTTACATTTCAATGAGTTGTGGCAAGTTGCCCTACAATCATTTCGTAAGGTACATGATGCATTACTTTGAATACTGCTCATTTCCCTCTGCATACCATGCATCGCTCACCTACATCGTACTATTTTGTGCATTTCATTTTCCATCGCACTGTTTTGTGCACCTTGCATCGCACTGTTTATGCACTTTGTATCGCACTATCTTATCCACTTTGTATTGCACTATTTTGTGCACCATTGCATTCTCTTGTGCATTCAACCCACATAGCACTATTTTGTGCACCACTCGCACTGTCTTGTGCACCTGTATTGTGCTATTTTGTGCACCTTACTCGCACTGTCTTGTGCATTCACATCTATTTCATGCATTCCACTCACATCGCACTGTCTTGTGTACTTGCATCCCACTGTTTAGTGCATTTTAACTTACATCGTGCTGTCTAGTGCATTTCAACTTACATCGCGATGTCTAGTGCATTTCTCAACTTACATCACACTGTGTAGTGCATTTTAACTTACTTCACACTATCTTGTGCATCGCACTATCTTGTGCATTCATTCTCACTCGTACTGTCTTGTGCACTTTCCCTCGCACTGTCTTGTGCACTTCTCCTCGCATTGTCTTGTGCACTCAATTCTGGATATTGAACCAACCTAGTCTGTCACCCTGTTGGAGAATAGGGAAAGTTACAAAAATAGCCAAGGAGAAAAGTAGTACTTGTGGTTTGGAAGCGTAAGATGAAGGAAGAAGTCTTGGAACCAAGAAGAAGCGGAAGATCCCTAGCAGCATGAGGTGAGTCATCGCCAATTGCCCCTGCCAGATACTTTTAAAGGCACCACTTCCTAACTGCAACACCATATTTATTATCTATTACATCTATCGCATGCATCTACTACACTAGCCATTGAATTCATTACATCATACCATTTTATCGCCTGCATCCTTTCTATGTTAAGCTTAGTTTGGCATGTGCTCATACATTTCCCTTGTTGAAACATGATTCTGTCATGTATAAGTACCCATGCTACGCTGAGGCGAGTATTGAGGGTGTCAACACCTTTTCTATGTTAGATGTGGTTTGTTTTGTGTCCATACCTTTTCTGGGCAAGACGTAGTTCGGCTTGCGCCTCTTATTCACTGCATCCATTGCATTGTATTGTATTTTGTCTTGTTGTATTCAGCATTTAGGATCATTATCTTTCCTCAATAGATCACTCCTCACTTATATCATACTATCCAATTACTTGTACACTTTCTCTTTCTACGAAAAACATAGTTTTACATATTCTCGCACCTCTTTCATGTTAAAACATGGTTCTGTTATGTGTAAGCATCCATGTTGCGCTGAGGCTAATATTGAGGATATAGGCACTTAGCCTATGTTAGGCGTCGTTTGGTTGTGCCCACTTCTTTCCTATATAAAACATAGTTTGATTTGTATCTCCGTCCCTTTCTGATATTTGTGTGGTAAGCACTGCTTGTGGTTTGATTATATTGTTGCATTGCATTGCATATCATTTGTATTATTTTGTTGCATTGTATATCATTTGCATGATTTCATTGCATTGTGTATCATTTGCATCTTGCCCCTAAACTACGCTGGTTTGATTCCTTGCAAAGAAATACATAGGCAACCCTCGGGTTCAATTAACTATATCTGCATTTTGTTTGTTTGCCCAAGTCTTACGGCCTTGTCAAAATGGGTCATCTTTGGGCTTTGACATTCACTCACGTCATTTCATGACTTCGAGCTCAGTCAAAGAGGGGCAATTGTAGACACTCTATTTTTGACCGCCCTTAAGACTTGGGTGCCACTGATTGATCACTCAATGATGAAAGTTATGATGTACAAGTATTCGATTTCTTCATCAAGAAGAGCTTCTAAATCCCAACCTTACACCTGTTTTTGGACCAAAACTATTTTAGACCTTAAAACCCTCTCCTTCAAAATATTTTTGAAAAAGTTTTCACGATGTTCCAAGGCTCGTATTTCGTTAAAAATTGCACTTTTCGGTAAATCGAGTAAGAACAAAGTGGAAATAAATGGAAGAGAGGTGAACCCTTTGAAAAAAACATTTTTAAACCTCTTATTCATAGGTTTGGAGTTGAAGAAAATTGGAGGAGGGGGAAGAAAACTAGTTGGGGAGAAATTAGGCGTGAAATCGTTGAAAGAGAACTAAGCAGGCTTCACTAAATCAGGCCAACCTCTTTGTACCCTTAGATTTTAGTTGTGATTCCACCAACATTGGAAAGTGGACTTCCAGGGCTTCATTTTAGACTCAAGAATCTCCTAAACCCAAGTCCGGATGAGGGAAATATGACGGTTTGAAGTTAGGCATCAATCTGATTAAGATAAAACTGAGCAACCTTCACTAAAATAGGAATATGTCTTTGTAAACTTATAATTTAGATGTGAGGTAGCACCATTGGAAAGTAGACTTCTGAGGCTTCAATTTAGACTCAAGAATGACCTAAAACCGAGTCTAGATGAAAGAGATATGCCCATTTGAAGTCAAGCCTGGAAGTAGATTTTTGATGGTCGGCAGATGGCCGGCCGGCCATCCACCATTGATGGCCGACAATGCACACTTCTGGCCGGCCACTAGTGTAAAACCCAGATATTTTTTCTAGCTATTTCCACAAAGTTCCAGCTATCCCTTTTTAGATATTTTTGACTAAGGCTCATGTTTTCTATATATAGAGGACATCTCTTCTTGCTTTAAAGGTGAGAAACATTTAGGAGTGAGGAAATAATTTTGGAAAATATCCTCTCTCTCTCTCTCTCTCTCTCTCTCTCTCTCTCTTGCAACTTACATAGCCTATACCCAAACACTCTAAACCAAACCTAGAGAACTTCTTGCTGAGATGATTTGAGCTTGAATTTGAGCTCTTGAAGCACTTGAGAGTGTGAAATTAGTGGTTTGTGACTTAAGGGTTCATTCCTCCTCAAGAGGTATACCTTCTCTGGCCTTTGTAGCATCTTTACACCACTTGTTTTCCATCTTTTCTTGTTCTTTTTAAGCTCTTTAAAACCTATTTTTATGGACTGAAGCTTATGGTTTAAGGCTATTAAAGGTAGAGGGGTTAATCACTCTTCTTTGAACCTTATTGTCTAAGCATTTCCACTTGTGTTTCCCATCTCTTCATCAAATTTTTTGAGCTTTTTATCACTGATGTTCAGAGGTTTTCAGAGGCTAAAAAAAGTTGTTTTGAAGTCCCAAAAATAGAGGGGTTAGCCACCCCTCCTTTGGTTTGTTTACTTGCTTAAATTGCTCCATGTTTTAGCTTATTATTTGCCACTTTTGTCTTCATTCCAGCACATTTTTGTACTATTTTTGGGCTGTTGTTGGACTATAAAAACTCCATACTTTTGGGCTGAAACTTGTGGTTTAAGGCCTTAAAGGGTGGAGGGGTGGTTTACCCTTCTCTACACTTTTCTCTCAAGGCATTTTCCCTTGTGTTTCTCACGTTTGTACTATTTTTTTTTAAGCTCTTAAACACTATTTTTCAAAGTTATTTCAGTGGCCAAAATCATGTTTTGAAGTTCAAAATTGGAGGCGGTAGCCTTCCCTCCTTGTGTCTTGCTTCCTAGCCTAGTTTGTGCCATGTTTTAGCATATTAATCTAGCCTTTTTTAGCTCAATTCCAGCATGTTTTAGGACATATTTTAGATTGTTTTAGCACTGTTTTGGGCTATTAGTTGCATTTGAGCATTATTTTGCATGCTTGTGGTGTAGTAGTCCTCATGAGTTTGGTGTTCTAGGCCTTAAACACATTCTTATTTGAGTTGATAGCATTTATTTATGCTTTTCTCACTCAGTTTCAGCACTTAATCATCTCTGCAACCTCTCTCCTTTCTTGGCTTTTATTTTGCTTTGAAAGTTGTTCAAACAACTTGTTTGTTTAAAACATGAGATTGAGGTGTCATGCTTAATTGTTTAATCCCTTAAGGGGTTTATTACCAACGGTATGATGTCTTTTTCATGCCTAAAACAACATTTTGTTTGAGCCCTCTTTCCATTAAAGGACTTAAACTCACTCTTTGGACCCAATTGGTTAAAGGATTGATGGTAATTTAAAATGGAGTAACTAAACTCAGAACTAAAATGGTGAAAGATAATAATTTGGTTATGTTCAATCGGACGTTAATTTAACACATGAAAACTTGAACCATTTCATACTCATTAGTGATGAAATTATTCAAGTCTCCAAGGTCATCACCTCCCTTGATCTTTCATGATAGATAGGTGGTTTTTGAGAGTCTCATTTCATTGCATTTATTGAACTTGCATACTTGATTTCATAAGCCATCATGCAATGAAATTGCATCCATTGATGGTTTGTGAACCAAACTTGCTACTTCTTTGATTTGTTCATGAAAATGAGGGGTGAGTTGTGCAAACAAACCCTTGAAAATACCCTGTATATGCTCTGTTTGTCCTCTGTTGTAGTAAGGAGAACTGGGCAGCAGTAGCCGGCAAGTGGCTGGTAGACCACCTGTGATGGCCGGCCGACCACTAATGCAAATTTTAGCAGCATGTTTGTAAGGTAGAGCAAAGCCATTCCGAAAATAAGCAACAGTGTATGTGTTCTATTGCGCAACAGAGGCTCTCCGGAAGTGATATGGTGGTCTTTGCGGGTGGAAACCGAGCATGCTCATGAACATCCCACGCATCCTGAGGTGAAGTAGTTAGCTTAATATTTAGATTGTTTATCTTACTTAATTCTTTTAATTGCACTTGTGTTGTAATTATTTAATTAGTTAATTAACTAGTTATTTAGTTTTTTTGTTAGTTAAATTGATTTGTTGTAATAATTAGTTAAGTAGTTTAGCTAATTATTCATTTCGGTTTATAATAGTTAGCTTAATTAGCCTTAGCTCTAATTAGTTAGTTAATTAGCTTAGTTTATTCATTTAGACTCTCCTTCATGACAGCATAATGTAATAATGTGTATGTCTTCCAACCCCATGTCTTTCTCCTTTTAATTTACTAGCTTATAATGGTTAGTTTAGGGACATCACGTTTTGTTTAGCATTTTCATGTTTGCATCCATTTGTATTGCATGCACCGAGGCTCGATGCATCATTCTAACTGCATTGTTGTTTCAATACCTCTTTGAATACGTGCTTAGACCACATGCTATTTAATTGATTCATATGCCATATTAGTAGCCGAGCCTATTTAGATTGCATATTGCATGTGTTGCATTAGTCATATCGCATAGTTAGGAATCATACATTTTTCTAACTCATTTTTCTTTTTGGCTTGGAGTACTAGGTGAGTCTTTACTCGCTTTAGCATATTCCATGAATGTGATTGTTGCCATGTCTAGCATGCTTGCCATGAGGCTAAATGCTTAATTGATAAACTACCTGAATGCTTGTGGATGAAGGCTTATTACTTGAATTGGAATAATTTGAGTAATGTTTATATGCGATCACTTTTTCAAGTGGTACATACTCGAAACAATTTCAAGAACAAACATGAATGAATTGTTCCAATTCTTGCAATTTTAGTCTATACTTGTGTGTGTGCGCATCACATAGTAAATACTAGCCTAATAAACCGGAACAAGAGCATATAATGTACATAAGATTCATATCATGATTAGTAGAGGCCGATCTTTGATCAGGTGAGCGGGGCTGCTCAATTCATGACCTTCCCCTCTTGTACCTAAGTTCCTGAGCCGAGACAATCTTGGCGATGACGGACACATAGCCTTGGGCACGAGTCATGGGTTTCCTAAATTTCTCCAAAATAAAATATTTAGGTAGCGACTCTGTATTTGGCAAAGCAGTTCAATTTTGGCATTTTTTATTCAAAATCAATTTTCCAAAGGATTTTCCAGATTTGGACTCTTTGGTGTTTATCTATTTCACATTGCACTTGTGGAATCAGATTCAGAACCGCGGGAGTCCAATACTGTAGGGCTTATTTCAACTTCCGAAATAAGGTACAAAAAAGTCAAGCTACAGTTTCTGGCGACTTTGCTGGGGATTTAGAAAACTTGACTTGAAATTCATGATATGAAATTTTATTTACACTTATATGTTTCTTTACATTGCATTTGCATTGGTGCGCCTAAGTCACTGTGTTTGTCATCTGCTATTCCTAGATAGTTTGCCAGAGACTTGCCTAAAAGCTTGCCAAAAGGCTGACCGGTCGCAGGCTCTGCCACGACGGAAACACAACGTTTGGATCTGGACTACAGTTGTACCGTTTGATCCTCATTTCACTTCTCGGCGTTAGGTGCGAAAGGTATATTAGGTAGTCTTGCTGAGGTACCCTTTTGACCATTTAGCCTAGTTTTATATCAAAAGCCATAAAGACTGTTCCAACTTAGGACAGGATACTCTCCCATATGCAGGATGATGTGATACCGCTTTGTTTGAGGAGTAAAGTTGTAGATCACTCCAAAAGATAGGACAGGGAAACCCTATCCTCTCATAGGGGTGTTTTGAATGCTTTTGTGCAAAAATATGAAATCTTTGGAAATGTGTGATGCAATCCTGGGATTGAGGAGGTTCCTTTCAAACCTTGAGGGTCATATCAGAATCAGAATTTCAGTTAAAATCAATGGGTTTGTGTTTGATATAGTGGAAATATACCAGAACCAGAATCAGCGCCAAAAAATTGTATCTTGCTTTGCTTTGACTGGCATATCCAGTATCCCGATCTGATGGAGCATTTGTTTTTAATGTTAGGTTTGTCTGAACCAGAGAAGGAATGTTCCGGCCTTCATCTATCACAGTCCATCTAATTCTAGAAAAAAAAACCCACTCAGCAAAAGGTCCAGTCCATCTGATCCCCAAAAGCCAGCTTAGAAAAGATCTGATCCCATCAAGTATAACCGGGGCAAAATCCTTACTAGTCAGCTCTTAGCTTACACTCATCCATTTTCCCGATTGCCAACTGAGCAAACCCGTGATGACACATAGTTCAGAAGAAGTTGTGGCCATGATAGCGACGTTAAACCAAGGAATCACCATGTAAGATGAGACCAATGCTAAAATGCAATGCCCATCTGGGGCAACTACCACACATCCAATCTCAGGCCCCCAGTCGAACTTTGATCCACCTTTGCCAACTGAAAATTTGCAAGGTCTGGATCCCCAAGAGGGGTTGGCTCAAACTCAAGTTTTCAGACCCTTGGTGCAGCCTAATAAGGGGCTTTATCCCCTTGACATTGATGATCTTAACCCGATCTCGTTAAAAATTGCTAATCTTGAGAAGTAGTTCAAAAAGGCACAGGGAATTAACTCTATTCGCGACATTGAGGATGGGTACACTGAGGCTGTCGTAAGACTCTCAAAATGCCACACATTGACCGTTTCGACGAGTCTGGAGATCCTATGGTATATATCCGGCTTTTCTTGGACATTCTGAAACCGATGGGTCTGACTAAACCTCAGAAACTCTCTCTGTATGGAAGAACCATGTCGGATATAGCAGCCACTTGGTACGCCAAGTTGGAGGATACAGTGAAGCAAAACTGGGAAGAATTGGCTGAGGCATTTGTCGATCAGTATTCTTACATTACCCAAATTGAAATGACCACTCAAGAGCTTGAAACAACCCACCAGAATCCTACAAAGTCTTTTGTGGAATTTGTTGCAAAGCAGAGAGCAATGGTAGCACAGATGATAGATTGCCCTTCTGAGATAGACCAAGTGCAGATAGTGGTGCAGAACCTTGAGCCTAATATGTTGCAAAAATTAATAGTTGCTCCACTATTCACTTTCAAAACTTTGCATGAATTAGGGGTTCAGATTGAGAGTGCATTTTAACAGAGGCATTATTCCCAGAACAAGTGAACCAACAATGAGGGTGTTTTCCGGGAGTACCAATGCTATTCCCAAACCCACTGAAATAAATACTGTTGTCTCCACTCTTAAAATTGTCGACCCATTTGCCAATACAAACCGATAAACAGCCAACCCAGCTCGAACTCAAGGCAAAATTTTCACCCCCCTCTATATGAGCTTAACCAGCGCACTAAAAATCCTGATGGAAAGAGGGTATCTCAAAGCCATTGATCCTCAACCTCTGCCTGACCCACTCCCTGCCAGACATAACCCCACCAAGTACTGCATGTATCATTAGCAACATGGTCATGGCACCGATCGTTGCTACCGCCTTCGTCATGAGGTTCAAAATCTCATCGACAACCAAATAATAACTCCATCTCAAGACCCTAATGTTACCACCAACCCATTTCCCATCCATGACCAAATATCTCATGCCCACGTTAACCTCATCCATATACTCCCATATACCTTCAACCCTAACATATACATCACCCCGGCCCATTTACCCAAGCCTAAGGAGTTCATTCTAGAAAGTACTGATTTGTGCATGATGGATGCACCCAATCCGATTCAGGTGTACCAAAGGCGCCAAATGGGTGAACCCACTACTGTTGAGATGTTGGGAATGATTGAGAACCTTCAAGGAACAGTGGTAGATTTAACATTTGGGGTTTCGATCTTGTCAAAAAGCTCCCCAATCTTGGGGCGAGTTGTAGTTGAAAAGGGCCAACCCGAAACTATCTCAAGTCTGGGTGATGACAGATCAACAACAAATGGGCCTCGCTTCGAGATAGCCACCCAATCCCTTGACCAAGCAGAAACAAGTGGCAAGAACAAAGTCGGGACAAGTATTGATCCTTATGCGCAACTTCGGTGGGCTATTAAGACTTTGAAGGTCAAAGGATTGAACAAACGACAAGTTCTTACAGTTGTTGCAAAAACTGTGAATTACACTTTTGTCACTCAAAATAAGAGCATTTTGAATCATGGGGCAAACAATAAAAAGGGATGCTTTACCCAAAACACCCATCCTAATTCTAGTCCCAAGCCTGTGAATATCGGTCCAACACCCACCACTCCATTTGCCAATATTTCTAAACCTAATGCTTCCTTCTCCCGAAAATGAACCTTCGCCCAACTCCATATGAGCCTAACATGTGCATTAAATGTACTAATGGAGAAAGGATATCTCAACCTGCTCAATCCTCGACCTCTCCCTAATCCGCTCCCACTTACACACAAATCTACCCAATATTGCGCATTCCATCAACAGTACGATCACCATACTGACTATTACTTTCGCCTTCGCCATGAAATTCAAGATTTGATTGACAACAAAATCATCACCCCACCTGAAAATTCCAAAGCTGTCAATAACCCTTTCCCTGATCACAATAGATTGCCACTCCATAACATAAAACCCATACACAGCTTGCCACTAACCAACCATTACCCTAGCCAACACATCATACCTGCCAATGAACCCAAACCCATTGTGTTCATTCCTAAATCTTCTGATTCCGATCTGTGCAAAAGGAACAAAATCTTTGCAGAGATGGAAAGTTTACTCGATCTTGGCGAGTTCAAGCTTGATGAAGCAGTGAAGCCAACTCGGGTGGTTGGAATGATGAATCTCAATCTCAGCTAGGGTAAATTGTCAAAAGCACTTGGAAAAGACCGTATGAACTAGGGGCATGGTATGGAGAAGCAATTGTTTGGTCAAGAAGATGTGTGGGATTCAATCTGTGAGACCCAATTTGAAAGTCGGAAATCAATCCTTTTGGGTGTGGATGTGTATTGCTGAATTGAAGGTAGGTCTAGACCTTCCCGTGGGATACTTGAAGTTATTTTTGAAATTCTACAAATGGACGCCCTTTTGTCTAAAAAATGCTTGTTTTGTTTTAAGTTATGTCCTACAAATAGTTATGTTGTGAGTATTATTTTCTTTGTCTTTTCTTGCATTTTTTGCTTCAGTTGAGTCTTTTCCTTTGAGTTGCTCTCATGTACCCTCAGGTCATCTTTATAAGAAATAGGGAGTCAAGTTTTTGATCATTTTATTATGCCTATAGTGATGCATATGTGACCTTTTACAAATAGGAAAAGGCTTTGAATTTTTTTTTTTTTTTTTTTTTAATGAGATTCTGTTAATAAGGTCGAGTATTAAGAAGCATCCCCCGAATGGTTTGGACTTCAAAACATGATTTCGGCCACTGAAATAACTCTAAAAAATGGTGTTTAAAAGCTTAGAAAAAGATAGTGAAAGGGTGGGAAACACAAGGGCAAAGGCCTGCAAAACAAAGTACAAAGAAGAGTGAACCACCCCTAAACCTTTAATGGCCTTAGAACCCAAGTTTCAGCCAAAAATACATAAGTTTTATAGCCAAAAATCAGTTGGAAACAGCAAGTAAAATAGTAGAGAAAGCAAGCAAAAAGGCAAAGCCTTATATCTCTTGAAGAGAAGAAGCAATTCAAGCAACAAAACCAAGACAACACACCCTTCAAGAGCTCAAACCAAGCTCAAAAGTGCCTCAGATCAAAGATGAGAAGATTTGGTTAAGGATGTATAGGCAAAAGTTAAGGATTTGTAGGCAAAAGTGTAGAGATTTGCTAGAGAGAGAGAGAGAATTGTAGAGAGAGAGGAAAAATTTTTTATCTCAAAATTTTCTAACCTTAAAACATGAGAGAGAGGTCTCCTATATATAGAAAACATGAATTCCCTACAAGGATATCCAGCCCTACACGTGGGGACAAATGCATGCATCTATGCAAACAGCTAGCACAGCTGTCACAAAATATTTGCAAAAAAAAAACTGGTGGCCAGCAAGCCACATCAATGGCCGACAAGCCACATCAGTGGCTGGCAGCCAAAAAGTGATGGTCAATAGCCCCTGGCCACCAGGAGCTGTAGGCTTGAAGAACCAAGGTTTGGTCCAAAAATGAGGCAACAAGAGTGTAGGGTTTGAAAGGATTAAAGCTGTGTCATTCCGCTGAGGACTTCGAGCACTTGGCGAGCATATAAACTCCTCATCGGGTGCGCATACAATGGTGTCCAAGTCGTAGGGCCATCAAAAGTGGGGTGTCTATACGAGCCAGGTTCTGGCGGTGCTGCTCTAAAGCACCCTCACAGTCTCTAATGATTTTTTTCAAGGAGGTAATCATTGCCACATTATCCGCGTGCTCAAGAAAGCCATCAACTGCTTGGAGCCTAGCCCTCATCTATGACAAGTCCAAGCTATTTCTTTCGAAGTCACTAAGATTTGCCTCAGCACTCTCTACAAACTTGTCAGAAGTTGTCAAAACCTGCTTCGTAGCGAGGTCGTGAATGAACTGGAAAAGGACTCTAACAGCAGTGCTTGCACCATTGGGCCTGGTACATTGAAAAAGTGAAGGTGCTAGGATGCAACGCCTGAATACTGACAAGGATGGAAGCAGCTTCAATGGAGATCCCAGAGCTCAAAAAAGAAACTCTCGCTGAAGACTATGAGGACTCTTTAATACCACTGCTAGCTTGAACTACGGGAGGAAGACTTGTAGAGCAGCCAAAGATTTGGGGACGAAGAACCTCTCCCAAAGATGACTGCCCAGTAGCGTTAGAGTGAGTGGATGCTGTGAGGTGGCCAGACGAGCTAATCTCGCGAGATAAGTCGAAACTGCCTTCATCGCCCACCGCTCCGAGAAAAGGTCATCCATATAGTAATCCCTAACATTCAAATCTGGCACAATAATAGTGTCCAGCCCAATATAAAAGTCTTGTGATACCCCAAGATTAGCTAACACTTCAGGAAAATGAGTAGGGTACAGATCAGCAAGTTGCTCAAAAGTTGCTGAGGCAACTGGGTCAGAAGTACTAGCGGGAACAGTAGCACCAGGAGTGGTCACATTGGCGGCTACCTCTAAGAGTTAAGCCAAACTTAAAGGACCCACACTGGAGCAACCACTGCATTTTCATTTCCCTCAACAACTGGGACATTTGAGGTTGTAATGTGCTAAACTAAAGGGGACTGAGTAGAGTGAGAAGAGTTCCCTGACCCAACATCTGTTTGAGGTGGCTCAACTTCGAGTGGCTTTCTTACTCCACGCTCCTCTCTTGGAGTTTCGAGGACCAAGTCCTTGCCACGAATGGATAAATGGTAGGAATGTACAAGATCAGTTGTGTTTAGAGTATCAACACCTTCGGCAAACATGTCACCCTCTGCAACTTCCACAACAAGGGGGACTTGTTCACTTTTGATAGAGGGAATATCATGGTCTTCTCCCATATCCTCACCACTTGCAATTGGCTCAGCCTGTATGATTGGCTCTGCCTCAGCAACTTGTTCAACCTCAGCAGGTGGTTCAGCCCTAACAATTGATGCTTAACCTCTGAGAGTACCAGTCTACGGGTTCTAAGTCTGGTAACCCTTGATACAATAGAAAGGTTTCCATCATCATCTAAGTCAGAAAAAAGACCGATAACAGTTGAAGGGCCTTTGAGGCCCAAAGATGGGGCGGCTGAAGCAGTGCTGCACTGTGATGCCAATAAGCCCTAAAAAGAAGAAGATAATGTAACCATTAGAGTGAGGACAAAAGGGCAGGACATGTCAAGTGTTAGTACCTCTCGAGGTCTCTTCCTAGGCAGTGAGGCACGGGCCTTAGTAACTGATGTCGTCGCCCCTTGGGCTGCCCTTAGTCGAGTTCGCGTCATTTTCACTAATGCACTGATAGATGGGAGAGAAACTTGCAAAGGCTAGACATGCATTGCCTCAGCTGAAGGGGGTTCCTCTGCGATAGACAAAGATAGTAGTTTGAAGCAGCAAAATAAACCGGTATGTTTCCCACGAATAGAATGAAGACGAAAAGATAAGTTGGGTTGTGAGATAAGTTCTACTGCGGGGACCACTAGATCAATGTTACAGAAATTGAACAAGGAATTGAGGTTGCGGTGCCAATACAACCGGTGGCTTGGGGTAAAAGCACCTTCTCTCCCAAATGATGGAAATTCCATAACACCCAAGCCCTCTACAAAAAGGGGCTGCGGGTGAACCGATGAAAACTCAAATAAAAGTCTATCTGAGGAGGAGGCATGTGTGGAATGCCTTGATCTATTCCAAATTGCTTGAGGACTCTGTCCGATCGATAGACTACACTAGACATGCCCTTGTCGTTCCATATCGGCAAATATCCAGGCCGTATCATGGCGACCACTAGAAGAGTTGTTGGGATATCCTCAACAAAGAGGTCAATATGCCAAACCTCTAAAGAGTAAAAGACAATAGCTGAAATGCCTAGAAACATTTAAGTATATGGACAGAACACACAATCCTCCAAGCGATCAATGTAATCTATGAAAGGCCTGTTGGTACCAATGCTAGACCATCTGGAGATATGGGGAAAAGAATTGTGTAGTTGTCTTATGACGACCCGTCCCTCCGCATCTAGAATGGGATGACCTTCTGCATCTAGGACCTCCTCAGTATAAAAGGGCTCGTGCTCCTTGGAAACAGGACCCATAGTAGGGAACCGTTCATAAAATAAAGTAGTTAGAAACTCAGTGTGCACAAAACTCCACACATCATAACGACCCATGGACCTCTCCATGTCCGCATGAATAAGATTAAGACGAAAATATAGATTCCCCAAGAAGAGGGGAGCCAAAGGGATCTAGTGGCCACTGCAAAGCTTGACAGTGAGGGGAAACACTAGTGGATTGATACTTTCAGCGGGATTACTAGGGAAAACAAAGAAAGAGATGAAGTAGCTGACAAAAGCAAAGAAAATACAAGTTGTCATGGTAACTCGAGCCAACTATAGATTCGCGGTTGCCTTCGGTGATGTCACCCACCAACGGCTGCATATCCTTGAAGAAGTGTTTTAGCCAAGAGAGATATGTTGCCTTGTCTCTCTTTGGCCTCTCCTGCAATAACTCTCCAGTCTTGGGGTCGTACCAAGAACCAAATTTTTGTGCCTCTCGGAAGGCACCTTAAAAGGCAAGAATCATGTCCGCTTCCACAAAGAATGGGTGATGAAGGGTAAAAAATGAAGTTCTCACGGACGCTAGGGCGCAATAGTACAACAACATCTTCCAAAGTCAGGGTCACTTCCCCCCAAGCAAGAATGAAGGTGTGGGTGTCACAACTCCAGCGAGAGACGGCAACATCGGTATTGGTCTGAACTTTTCGAATGGACAACTCCTTCGAAACCAAAATAGTGCTAAAGAGGTGGACATCCTTCAAACACTGCGAGAAGTCATTATCTGCTAAAATGTCATCAACCTAAATGGGCTAGTCAACCAAAGGGCCCGAATGAGTGCTATAATAAATGTAAGAGTGTGGAAAGTCACCAAGCTCAACTCAAAACCGCAAAACCGACACGGGGTTGACCATGTCGGCGTCGTCCAAAGAGGTTTTGCCGAAAGGAAGCAAGGGTTCCTCCAAAGAAGGAGCATTTGGGGTAAAAGACGCAACCACCTTCCAAAATGGGTTGGCGAGCCCCCCAAAATAAGGAGCCCTCCTCCATTCAGAGTGTGGTGGAACAGCCTTGTCAGCTAAGAATCCGGAGGTAGCTACGAAGAAGAATAAAGAAAGTAAAAGAAAACTTTAAAAGATGGAGACTAGAGAGAGAAGAAGACAAGAAGATAGGCTTTGGCTGGAAATGGGAGACCAATGGACCCAAGGGGCCTATTTATAAAGAAAATAGCGAAGGGGTGCCAACACACCTTCCCAGGACCATTATGACCCATCAGCTAGACATGCATTTTCAGAGTCATTATGACCATGCAGAAAATCAGCGCAACTTCTGACCTAATTGACGTAACCCCTGGGTTACTTGCTGATGTCATGCACACCAAGAAACAAGGGGTGTCCCCACGCTCACAGGGGGAAAATGTAGAGGGTCGGAAATTAAACTCCAAATTAAGTATGGGCCTAAGTGTTGAGGTCACCCCTTTTAGGCAACCAAGAATGTCTAAAGGAGCATGGGCCAAAGTCCAAGGGAAATGGGCCAACAGTGGACCGAAGTAGGTCCGACTCGCTAAAGATCCTAACAGACTCCACGAAGGAAAATGTCTAAGTGAAGTTGCAAAGGCAACACTTGCAGCGATCAAGTTGCTGAGGCACTTTGCCTCAGCACCGCCATGCCCAATATTGTCGCCGCCATCTAAAGTTGCTAAGGGAAACAGAAAATTGAAGCAAGTAAGTTGCAGAGGCAACACTTGCAGTGACAAGTTGGGGAGGTACTTTGTTGGCGCTGCCATTCTTAATATTGTCGAGGTAGCCATTTGGACTTACAACGGGAAATGGCCACCACCGCAACTACGACTACCACTGCAACTAACTTGCGAAGGGAGATATCCCACCAAGGTTATAACAACCTTTTAGAGAAGTTTCTCCTCCGCAAGTAAAGGCTAATAGCAAGCCTAGGACTAATAGCAGGTCTCATATCTCACTGGTTGGAGTTGACAGCAAGCCTAAAGGTAAACCAGTATACCGCGGCAACCCCGTGAAGATGGGAGCAGGGTAGCCCACGTGTAAGGGACTCCTTTTCCATTACCCAGGTCATGGACCTGCCTTAGTCGCATAGGTAGGACTTAAGAAAGCCCCCTTGGGCTTGGTACTAAGGCACAACATGGCTGACAACAGGCTTGGCTGTGGCCTTCGCCTTGGGAAGCTAGGGAGTTTGTGGTTAGGTGGCTAAAGGTGGAGGTTTCGCTAAGGGAACACAAAACATGGCCGATAGTAAGCTATGAAGTCCTAAGAATGCATGTATTGGCCAAACTAAATTGAGAATGTAAGTGCAACAGCAAGGTTTTACCACCGCAAATGCACTTGATAAGGTTCACACTGAGAAGACAAGTTGCAGTGGCAAACATTCCCGCCGTAAGTGCACTCGCGGAGGCGTCTGTAAGGTTCATGCTGAGAAGGCAAGTTGCAGTGGCAAACACTCCTACCGCAAGTGCACTCGCTAAGGCAGTTGTGCCAAACAGATAATACATAGTACATGCAAAGGGACGCGTGTCACTCCCAGCCTAGTAGTTCAAGGCAGAATATTCCATATGATTCTCTGCGACACATGCCTTCTCTCTATTTGGCCACTCGGTGTCCTCTTGGTACCAAGGAAAAGCCTATAAATAGGACCCATTTCCCAACCCAAGAGAGGATAATTAGGGATTTGGAAGAGATACTGCCCATTTTTGTACACTGCCATATATTTCTCCTTGAGCTACTTGCTTCACCCTCGCCTAGCTACTCATTCTCCAGCCATCCCACCATTTTTAGACCATTAGCATAGTTTTGTCTCTCTAATCACTACTCACACTAAATCCCTTCCTACAAGGTGTAAGGTTAAGATTAGAATATGAAAGGTTAAGACTAAAAATAAAGTTGAAATTTTACATTAGGGTAGAATGCCGATCTCCTCCTCTCACTTTCTCTTTCTCTTCCCTTTTCTTTTCTCTATTCTCTCATCATCTTCCCTCTCCCACCCTCTTTAACTACCAGTCACCCCCTCCTACCTTTTCTAATTGTTGCCAACCTCACTCTCACCGTAATTATTTTAAACAATAATGTTAGGCATCATGAAAGAAATATCATGAAAAGCCTTAATAAAGATTCTCCACCCTTTGATTAGTTTGTAATTGTATGTTATGCAATCACCTTTAGATTAGTTTCCTAAAACTTTTCATGATATTTATTCTATGATGTCTAGCATTACTCTATTTTAAATTCTCTATCTTTGCAATTATTTCATCTATGTTTCTTTTTTCTTTTTCTTTTTCTTTTTCTTTTTCTTTTTTTTTTGTTTTGTTGTAATTCTCTCTAATTATAAATCCAAATTTGAAATTTCTCTATCCAAAGGTCTAGGCATTAAAATATTATGTCAAAAAACACAAGTTTTTTCAAAATGACCAAAATACCCATTCTTTTATACACGCATAAAAGGATCATTCTAAACCCCTAATCACTGAAACTCTCTTTCTCTCTCTCTCTCTCTCTTCCCCTCCCACATCCATCTTCTCTCTCGCTATCGCCTACCGTTGCCACTGCCAGAGCTCTACCGCCATCTTCTTTTTCTTCTTCTTCTTTTTCTTCTTCTTCTTCTTCTTCTTCTCTCTCTGTCCTCAGTCCATCATCTCTCTCTCACTCTTCCCATTTTTGGTTCGCAAGTCAGAAATGGAGATCTATGCTCTGTATTGACTTTGCAAATCGACAGTAATGGCGACTTTTCTCAGAGCATCAGTGACACTAGTTCCCTGGTCGCTCGCCACTGAGTTCCTGAAGAATATCCTCACGTAGGACTCCGCCACTACCGTTGCCACTTCCATAACTCCCAACGCCACCGAGGAATGCTCCCGAGACAATCCACAATCAAAGTTGTCACTTGTGATGACAATGGAGTACTTGGATTTGAACTGGTTGTGCTCCATGAATCGGATCAGGTAGAAGGAGAGGAGTCCAATAAGGGTGTAAGGGCCGAGCTTCTTGTATTCATTGGGATTGGAGGTGGCGGCAGTAGTAGAGAGGGTGGAGGTGGTGGAGCGACGAATGGTGAGGGGGAGTTGGATATGGGGCCATGGTGGGAAGAACTTCATTGATTTTCTTGGTATGGAGCAATTTAATTTGATTTTCAATGCTTGTCTAGTTGATCTTGTCAACCAGTTACAAAAAAGAACTTTCAGAAAGAAAATTTTTCTACATACAACTTTTGGAAGAGGGACAAGCAACTAAAGTATTCAAAATATTTCTTTATTTGGTATGGAAGATGGCAGATCTCTAGTTGGAACTCGATGACGAGTTCTTTCAAAGAAGAGAAGTTTAATGCAGGACAAGATTTAGGAATTTTTGCATTTTTTCTTTTAATATTTTTGATATATTATTTGATTAGGATTCTTGTAATTTTGTATAAATATTTTAGAATTAGATTTCTTAATTTAGATTTATTTTATTTTCCTAATTTCTTAGGTTTTTGATTTTCTAAGAATTAGATTAGTTTATTGTTTTCTAATTTGAGTTTTCTTGGTATCCAATAATATTTGCTCTCCAAGGTTTACATTATTATAAATAGTTATGTAACCATTATGGCAAGGAGACTTTTATGCAATATATTTCTTCCGAATTTCCTTTTCTTGGTGGATTCAAGGTTTCATTTTCTCATGGATTCGAGAGCCATTTTCGTCTACTAGAATAATATTTAGCCTCCCATGTATTCTGATGCGTCACCTAGCATACCCTCACTTTATTTTAACTTTAGATCATAATGAATAGCACTTGATTTATAACTTAAATCACTTTAAATGTACCTAATTTGATTAGAGAAATGGCATTTAATATCAAATGAAAAGCTTAAAAAAAAAAACGTCTTTAGAAAAATGGTATTTAATATTGTTGGCTATTTTTGACATTTCAAAAGTTAGAAATGTAATTCAAGCGTACCAGCAAGAATATGAAAAGTCCTTACAAATATTAAATGTCAATTTTTATCAAACGATTGTGTTAAGCTTCTCTTAGCCTCAATGAAGAGGACTTTACTGCGTTGTGTTGAAAAGATAAACCAAAGATTTTAACTCGAATTAGTAACAGAATGAGAGAAAGGGAGTGGGTAGAAATTGTAATTGATTAACTAAATAAATAATTACAAAATATTACTTTTAGTGAAGGCAAGTTCGAAGCTTTTAAACCGACCAAGTTCTAGAATTACAAGTCTGATCTACTCCTATGAAATGTAAGTGCAGTGCATAAAAGTAAAACGCAGGAATTTAAAATGGAATTGACAAAGATGTAGAGTCTGGGTTTTGGTCGGGGCCTTCTTTAGTCTTTGCTTCCGTCTATAGTCTTCTCTTGGCACCTTCGAAGTAGTTAGGCTAATCTCTTTCATCATGATCTCTTTCCTTCTCCCTATTTCTTAGGGCCATAATATTTTCTTCGTACATGTAGCGACTGCTCTTTATTAACTTCCTCTTCACATGCCTCTTACAAGTTACTTATAATGCTTGCCAGTTGAAGACTTGCATTCAAAGCTCACATGAACACCTTCGAAAGTGGGGCTTTTCGGTATCTAAATATCCTTTTTCTTGTCACGTGTCGTCTTTGCACTAGATGGTTTGAATATGGCGCGAACAAATATCAAATGAAAGGCTTAAAATAACTGGGCGCACTACAGCAAATCAAGATCGATACTTCAATCACCAATACCTTGCAAAACTTTTCTTATAAGAATTTTGTGCAAGTTGTCTAAGGACACGTTTTCTTTTCCAAATATGTCTCATTTCACAATCTTTCACCATTAATGACATTCCTTAACCAAGATTTCACAGATTATACAGAGAAGAACAAAATACTATATATATAATCTGAGAAATGGGACTCATGATTCATCATTTCAATGGTTTTTTTTCTTCTTTTTAGGATGTGGTAGTTCACTATGATGCATTTTTATCTCATAGCCTTTTCTTGATGTAGTGCAAAGTGTTTTACTTTTTGATTACAACAATAAATATAAATATAAATAAATCGCAAAAAAAAAAAAAAAAGAGGAAAGGAGAGGAGATGTCATGGCCCGAACTCATGACTTGGCAATAGTAGAGATTGAAATGTCCAACCTCTGGACCACATTGTTCACTGAAATTTCAGTGGTCTTCTAGAGTTTGATAAGTTGAGCCAATTAATCCAATAAACTCAATTGCAACACTAACAGCATTAGCTGCTGCCAAAGTATACAAGCTACTCAATGTCAACTTATCTGTTGCCCCTGCCATATCCGACACCCCACGAAACACAATGCAAGGCACTCCATTTGTCAAAGATGTCTGCATAAAACAAACATAGTTAAAAACCAAGTTAATTAAAATGTTATTACATAGGACTACTAGGTTTACAAACCACTAAGACTGCAGAACTCTCTTCATCCACGGTTGAGATGTTAAATTCACTAAAAAGAAATTTTCAGTATGCATTGTCCAAGAATATATCGGAAGAGAAGCTCTCAATCCATAAACAACTTGTGGTGTTTCGTAAGCAATATGTCTCGTTGACGCATTGTACTAACTTCATATCCTGTAAAACTTTTCTCCAAAATTAATATTCCACACTAGAATTATGGCCCCATGAACCATTTTGGTAATCAACTAACATACATACTTGAAGCTGAGAAGCGAGACTGAACCATTTTGGTTCAATTGGAAGCCAAAAAACCTCTTCCATAGGTTGTCCATTGGAGTATAACTGTTGTGATGTGAACTCTATTTTTGCTAACAAATTGTCACCCTTCTCTGGGAAATTGTACGCCCCAAACTTCAGCTCTGGCAAATCTCCTTTCTCTGAGTGAAACTCCTAGAACATGAGAGATTATATGAATTACCACCCTAAAAAAAATTTCCACACAAGTACTAATAAAAGAAGCATATAAGAGAGAGTTTAGTCATACCAAAAAAAAAAAAAAAAACTACACGAGTATTAATATGTCTTCCATGTTGTGAAATTATTTTTGTGCAAGTAGCACAAGTATGTATATTACCTTCCAATTCCAAGAACCGGTGAATGCAACATATTTAGGGATGCTAACATCGCCAAGGGACAATGAGTCATTAGCACTTCCAGCAATACCATAGTGAACAATGCCCTTAATATCGAAGACATCAAGAAGGATTTGCACAGTAATACCTGCATTTAACTGAGTTTGTACCTCCAAAAAAAAAAAAAAATAGAAGAAGAAAAGTTTCTTGGCAAAATGAGAAGTGATTAATTTTTTAATAGCTTTCATTTTGAATATGAAAAGAAAATAGATCGAGTGTAAATAAGAAAAAATGAGAAAAATAATATAGTACCGTTTGCTCCCCAGTCATTACATAAATCACATCCACACCCTTAATCTTGCCAATGTTGAATGTCCTTCCTGATCAACCAATATTTCAAACTGAATCATTCACAATGGCAATTCATTGACTTATTTATTATTTATTATTTTAAAAAAATCCCTTTGATCCCACAACAAGAGTTACATCTCTTTTCTATTTCCATGTAAGAGTTATTATGTGTTTTCACGCCCTTTAGAGACTCTGAAAAATGGACAAATTCTACTGTTGGGGAATTTTCAAAATTAATACTTTTAGTTTTTTAGGTGTTTTAAAACCTTCCTTGTTTTTTCTTTAAGAAAACTTGAAATAGGCTTGGAGACTGTCCTACATTGGAAAAAGAGGAAAACATGGAGTACTTAATAAAGAGTTTCATGGAATATTCCTTTGACTATAGAATTGTGGAATTCACAAACACCGTAAGGATGGTGAAGCACCATCCGCACATGTCTGTGTGGGCAGTGTGCCGCACTTTGCACTTGGCACAAATGCAAAGCAATCCTAAAATTCTCTCTCTCTCCCTCTTGATTTAGAGTTTTCAATCAAAAGTTTTTTAAGTAAGTTTTTGCTTTCCTTACTGATAATCATTTTTTGCAAATTTGATTATCAGTGTCTTGATTCTTTTGATTATATCAAATCGAGAGTGTTTTGATCTACTATCGTCAATGCAGACTTCATTGTATCCTAGAGGCAAATTTACAGTAATCCCCTACACACTGATTGGTGGGTGCAAATATTATCTTTAGAAAAGCGACTCGGCAACGCAACTCGGTAACGTGACTTGAAGCACTTATTTTATGTTCTACATAGACAAGTCCATCACCAGTTTTTGAACACCCAAAAACCACCAAGTGAAAAGTTCTAGACAAATTTCTCAACGAATTTCTTCATCTACCACCTTCTTGTTGTTGTTGTTGTTGTTATTTTTTATTTTTTATTTTTTTGTTAACAATCCCACATTGTTGTCTAAACTTATAATTTCCTACAGGCTATGAGTGGTTAAGCAATTGGGCCAAGTTAGAATTTTTTTTTTTTTTTAAATTGATTAAATTATACTTTGCCTCTTTATATTTGGTCATTTTTCCAACTTTGGTCATTTGTTTTTTCTCACTTTGACCTTTTATGTTTCAAGTTTTCTATTTTATTTTAATTTACTGCTAAAACTAATTCCTATTAAATATTAGACAAAAAATGACAAATTGACAATCACATAAAATTAAATATTTTATTACACATAACTCACACATTTAACACAAACTCAAACCCTTATATAATAGTATATTTTTTATATTATGTGACAATTGTCGTAGTATTTTCTGTCTAATTTTAAATAGAAGTAAGTTTTGAAAGTAAACTGAGAAAAAGTTGAAACCTAAAGGATCGAAATAGGAAAAAATGAACTTTAAAATCTAAAGTAAGAAAGTGATCAAATATAAAGGGAACAAAGTGTCATTTACCCTAAAACATTAGTAATAGTTCCAAACTGAGATTTTCGATCTTGTTTAATTTGTTTCCATAGAACTGGTTCTGTTCAGGGTTGAATTTTATGAAACCAACCTAAATTGGTTCAATTTTGGGTTTGGTTGTAAACTAACTTACCCAAATTGTGTAAAAGCTTAATTACAAAAATAACATTTGCCAATGACTTGTTATCAAGCACAGATAGATCGATTTAAAATTTGGTGGATGGATCCATTTCGACCTTCATCCGAACCTAGTTAGCGACTTGTGAACGATTTTTTACCCATTTTTTTAATTCATTAAATACAATAATAATCAATTTGTATTAATAAGGGCACTTTGGTGATAAATTCAATTTTGAATTTTTTTTTGTTTAAAGGGTCAAACTCTAAAATACTGAAAAATTTTATTTCCACACGCCTAATTAGCTCAAGGCATACACTTAATGAAATATTAATTTAATAATAATTGTTAGCATATTATATTAGCCGAAAGTGTTAGCATATTATATTAGCCGAAAGTTGCACTATATGAGGGTTTGTATTAGGGTCTATAATTATTCTATGCCCTCAGGGCTCATCTTGTAATTGTCTCTCTTGTAAACCCTAATCTTCATTTATAAATAGGGGATGATATTCTATCATACCCTAAGCTGGTTACCCAAACTTCATGGTATCAAAGCTACACCTCTAGGGTTAGGGTTCGAAACGTACCTAGTTGGATCATCTGCTGGGTCGATCTTGATCGCCGTCGCCACTTCGCCGTCTTCATCAGCCGGTGGATCATCTGCTTCGTCTTCGTCTTCGTCTCAGCTCCTCAGCTCGTCGATCTCCTCCAATCGTTCGTCGCTCGTCTTCATCGCTCTCATCATCGCCTCACTAAGCCTTCGTCGCTCCTCTGTCGCCGAGTCGGCAGGTCGATCTCTGGTATACTCTCACTCTCGTCTACTATTTGGTATGATATAGCCTCTGCCGTGTATCACACCCTAGTATATATAAATATATATATCCTGATATAGCCTGGTATATATAAATATATATATATATATATCACACAGTACCAATACATGTATAAATAAATAAATCAATAAATATATATATAAAAAAAATGAAAATGGTTTCTTAATTTTGTTATGTATTTATAGTGGTCATTGTGCCTGTTCTCTCACTACCACCTTCCGGGTTTGTGATTGCCACTAGTTTTGTTGCGGGTTCGGTAGTATTGTATCCATGACAGATTCCACCAGTGTGTCCCCTTCTTCTCAAACACCGAGGAGTGAAAGTCCCATTATACCTACTACCATGACTGAGAACCCCAGCCCTAATCTAAAAATCACCACCTCTCTATTTAATGGTCAGAACTACCTAGCATGGTCTCAAAGTTTGACTATATTTTTGAAGAGCAGAGGGAAGATGGGTTATGTTAATGGCAAGATACAGGCACCTAGTACCACTGACTCAGGTTATGACCAATAGGAGATTACCAACTCTTTGATTATGAGTTGGCTTATCCATTCGATGGTTCCAGAACTTGGTGCGGGCTACTTGTCTATGGAGACTGCCCAGGACGTTTGGGATGCTGTGGCTGTCACCTATTCCCGCAAAGGGAATTTTTCACAGACATTTGAGTTGCGCCGCTCTATTGAGAGCTCACTTCGGGGGGAGCAGACTGTTCTTCAATACTTCACTTTCCTCACCAACGGCTGGAAACGCCTTGACCACCTGGAAGACTATAAGCCCGTTTGCCCTACTGATTCTGTCAGGTACAAGAAGTTCATCACATGGGAACAGGTCTTTAACTTTCTAGCCGGCCCAAATGTGGAGTATGATCCAGTTAGGGGTCGAGTTCTAGGTATGGACACTCTTCCTTCACTTCAGGAGGCCTTTGCCTATGTACAGAATGAGGAGAGTCGCCGGTCTGCTATGATGTCCCCTATCTCTACTACTGGCCAAAGACATCGCTACTCCTCGAAATGGCCTCAGCCTGACTCCCATTCCTCCGTCTGCTGCTAAGGAGTCTGTATTCTGTGATTATTGCAAGAAGCCGCGGCATACTCGTGAGATGTGTTGGAAGCTTCATGGGACTCCATCCGAGGGTCGAGATGATCGGTCTGGTTCTTGAGGAGGTCGGTCAGGCCAATCTAGAGGATGTGGTTCCTATTCATGAGCTCATCAGTCTAGTGCCGTTGATACACTTGATTCTAAGCTTGGGTAACCAGCTTAGGGTATGATAGAATATCATCCCCTATTTATAAATGAAGATTAGGGTTTACAAGAGAGACAATTACAAGATGGGCCCTGAGGGCATAGAATAATTACAGACCCTAATACAAACCCTCATACAGTGCAACTTTCGGCTAATATAATATGCTAACACTTTCGGCTAATATAATATGCTAACACTCCCCCTCAAGTTGGTGCGAAGATATCTCTCATGCCCAACTTGCCTAATATGTCATGAAATGGTTTATTCCCAACCCCCTTGGTGAGAATGTCAGCAAGTTGTTCACCAGACTGGACAAAAAGAGTACAAATGGTACCACTAGTGAGTTTCTCCTTAATGAAGTGGCGATCAATCTCAACATGTTTTGTCCTGTCATGTTGAACTGGATTGTGAGCGATGTTGATGGCGGCCTTATTATCACAGTATAACCACATGGAGTCTGTTTGATCAATACCTAGATCACGCAACAATAACTTGATCCATAAAAGTTCACACACACCTTGTGCCATAGCTCTAAACTCAGCTTCTGCACTTGACCTGGCAACCACATTCTGTTTCTTACTCCTCCAAGTAACTAGGTTGCCTCAAACAAATGTGCAATACCCTGAAGTCGATCTCCTATTAGTTACTGACCCAGCCTAGTCAGCATCTTTATAGGCTTCTACACGAAGATGATCATACTTTGAGAAATACAGACCCTTACCAGGAGCAGACTTCTAGTACCTCAAGATTCTCATGACAGCCTCAAAGTGAATCTGATGAGGAGCATGCATAAACTGACTAACCACACTGACAGCAACAGCAATATCAGGACGGGAGTGAGATAGGCAAATGAGCTTACCCACTAATCGTTGATAGCTCCCCCTATCCACAACTTCTTTTCCTTCATCATCCCCCAATTTCTGATTGGGTTCCAGTGGAGTGGCGCATGCCTTGCAGCCAAGCATCCCAGTTTCCTTCAACAGGTCAAGCACATATTTTCTCTGTGAGATAAATATCCCATCCTTAGAGCAAGCAACTTCAATTCCTAGAAAATACTTCAAGCTTCCCAAGTCTTTGATTTCAAACTCATTAGCTAAATATTTCTTCAATAGAGGTATTTCCCCACTATCATTGCCTGTAAGAACTATGTCATCTACATAAACAATAAGTGCTGTAGTCTTACCACATGAGGAATGTTTCACAAACAATATGTGATCTGCCTAACTTTGTTTGAAGCCATATTTAAACATAGCCTGAGTGAATCTCTCAAACCAAGCCCTTGGAGACTGTTTGAGACCATATAATAACTTCCGAAGTTTGCATACTTTGCCTTCTGTCTGATGATCCTCAAAACTCGGAGGAATGTCCATATATACCTCTTCTTCAAGGTCACCATGGAGAAAGGCATTCTTGACATCAAATTGATAAAGCGGCCAATCTAGATTAGCTGCTAGAGAGAGAAGTACTCTGACTGAATTCATCTTAGCCACGGGTGCGAAGATCTCCTGATAATCAATGCCATATGTCTGAGTAAACCCTTTTGCCAGAAATCTTGCCTTGTAACGCTCAATAGACCCATTTGCTTTGTGTTTCACAGTATATACCCATTTACATCCCACAGGTCGTTTGCCCGTAGGTAACTCAGTCAATTCCCAAATGTCATTCTTCCTAAGTGCTTTCATTTCCTCAATCATGGCTAGTTTCCACTTAGAGGTAGCAAGAGCATCCTGAAAATGGTTAGGAATGCTAACAGAGGAAATATTGGACACAAACGCTCTATATGAGGATGGCAAATGAGAGTATGATACAAACTGTGAGATAGGATGTTGAGTACAAGATTTCACACCCTTCCTCTTGGTAATAGGAACATCAAGATCAATGGACTCAAGAGATTCAAAATTACCTAGACTCTCATCAGAAGCAGGAGATAGCAGTGGAGTAGCAGAAGCGGTCCCTTGTATCCAGTTAACTTGTTGTCTGTCTATGTCCCGGACATAAACATGCATGTCCTTGTCCTTGGTGACAGTGGATTCTATAATCCCAATAGAAGAGGGGGGTGCAAGAACAACTGGTTCCACCATAGGAAGCACAGTAGAAGAGGGTGGTGCAAGAACTACTAGGCCCACCATAGGAGGCACAGGACTCACTTCACACCAAGGCTCCCTCGGAAATGAGGACGGTGACACCGGAGAGGACAAGAAATAGGACTGGGACTCAAAGAAAGTAACATCTATGGACACAAACCACTTACGAGAAGAAGGGTGGTAATATTTATACCCCTTTTGAGTAGGAGAGTAACCAAGGAAAACACACTTGAGGGAGCGAGGGTCCAACTTACCACAAGAGGGAGAGTGATTATGAACAAAACAGACACAACCAAATATTTTGGGAGGAATAAAAAACAAGGACTGAGAACCTAGGAGGACGTGAAGAGGAGCCTGTTTGTACAAGACTAGGAGGCGATTAATAAGATGGGCCGCCTCAATAGGGCCGAGGCACATTTATAGAAAAACACATGCACCGAGCCATGTCAAGAAGATGCCGATTCTTGCATTCTACCACCCCATTTTGTTGAGGGGTATTGGTGCAAGAGGTCTGATGGATAATGCCATGATTAGAGAAATATTGTCCTAACCCAGAATCTATGTATTCCCCGCCATTATCAAAACGAAATATTTTGACAGTGGCCCCAAATTGAGTACAAATCATCTTAGGAAAAGTGCGAAACACAGAGAAAACCTCACTCTTATCTTTCATGAGATACACCCAAGTAGCATGAGAAAAATCATCAATAAATGTAACAAACCATCGATGACCTTTCACAGACATAACACGAGAGGGACTCCAAACATCAGAATGTATTAATGAAAAAGGAACTAAACTTTTATTCAAACTGGGAGCAAAAGAAGCTTTGTGTTGTTTTCCAAGTTGACAAGACTCACAAAGAAAGTCAGACACATGATGATTTGCGAAACCAGAAGGGAATAAATGCTTAAATAAATGAAATGAAGGATGCCCAAGACGCCGATGCCACAGCCATAAATCAGCAAGGGTAGTAGAAGACGTGGTGGAAGAATAAGCAAGTTCGTCTGGTTGATCTAGGAAGTAGAAACCATTTTCTACACTACCACTGCCAATCATCCTCCCCGTGACAAGGTCCTGAAAAAGACAATGATCAGGAAAAAAACGTCACACTACAATTCAAATCCTGGGTAAGACGACTCTCAGTACAGCTTCCTCGTCCTTTGCCCGCTCAGGTAACTTAGCCTCTTCTCCTTGTGTTTTCCTGTGTCATAAATCTTTGCCTTGGATTATTGATTCTGGTGCCTCAGATCGTATGTCAGGCTTCTCTGATCTTTTCTCTGTCTATAAGCCCTCTTCAGGTCAGGACAAAGTTAGGATTACAGATGGTACTATTTCTTCCATTTCTGGAAAAGGTTTAGTCCAAGTCACTCCTACCATACATCTATCTTCTGTTCTCCATGTTCCCAATTTTTCTGTTAATCTGTTATCCTTGAGTCGTCTTACCCAGGATTTGCATTGTAGTGTGACGTTTTTTCCTGATCATTGTCTTTTTCAGGACCTTGTCACGGGGAGGACGATTGGCAGTGGTAGTGTAGAAAATGGTCTCTACTTCCTAGATCAACCAGACAAACTTGCTTATTCTTCTACCACGTCTTCTACTACCCCCGCTGATTTATAGCTGTGGCATCGGCGTCTTGGGCATCCTTCATTTCATTTCTTAAGCATTTATTCCCTTTTGGTTTCGCAAATCATCATGTGTCTGACTTTCTTTGTGAGTCTTGTCAACTTGGAAAACAACACAAAGCTTCTTTTGCTCCTAGTTTGAATAAAAGTTTAGTTCCTTTTTCATTAATACATTCTGATATTTGGGGTCCCTCTCGTGTTATGTCTGTGAAAGGTCATCGATGGTTTGTTACAGTTATTAATGATTTTTCTCGTGTTACTTGGGTGTATCTCATGAAAGATAAGAGTGAGGTTTTCTCTGTGTTTCGCACTTTTCATAAGATGATTTGTACTCAGTTTGGGGCCACTGTCAAAATATTTTGTTTTGATAATGACGGGGAATATATAGATTCTGGGTTAGGACAATATTTCTCTACTCATGGCATTATCCATCAGACCTCTTGCACCAATACCCCTCAACAAAATGGGGCAGTGGAACGCAAGAATCGGCATCTTCTTGACATGTTTTGGTGCATGTGTTTTTCTGAATGAGAATCGCCCCTATGGGCGAGGGGGCTTATTCTCACTGCCTATCTTATCTTCTCCTCCCTACCCCTGTCTCTTGCACAACAGCTTCTCTTCACCCCCTCCTCGTTTCCTCCTGTTTTTTTATTCCTCCCAAAATATTTGGTTGTGTCTGTTTTGTTCATAATCACTCCCCCTCTTGTGGTAAGTTGGACCCTCACTCCTTCAAGTGTGTTTTCTTTGGTTACTCTCCTACTCAAAAGGGGTATAAATGTTACCACCCTTCTTCTCGTAAGTGGTTTGTGTCCATGGATGTTACTTTCTTTGAGTCCCAGTCCTATTTCTTGTCCACTCCGGTGTCACCGTCCTCATTTCCGGGGGAGCCTTGGTGTGAAGTGAGTCCTGTGCCTCCTATGATGGGCCAAGTTGTTCTTGCACCACCCTCTTCTACTGTGCTTCCTATGATGGAATCAGTTGTTCTTGCACCCCCCTCTTCTACTGGAACTATAGAACCCACCGTCACCAAGGATAAGGACGGGCATGTTTATGTCTGGGACATAGACAGACAACAAGTTAACTGGATACAAGGGACCGCTTCTGCTACTCCACTGCCATCTACTGCTTCTGATGAGAGTCTAGGTAACTTTGAATCTCTTGAGTCCATTGATCTTGATGTTCCTATTGCCAAGAGGAATGGTGTGAGATCTTGTACTCAACATCCTATCTCACAATTTGTATCATACTCTTATTTGTTATCTTCATATAGAGCGTTTGTGTCCAATATTTCCTTTGTTAGCATTCCTAACCATTTTCAGGATGCTCTTGCTACCTCTGAATGGAAACTAGCCATGATTGAGGAAATGAAAGCACTTAGGAAGAATGACACTTGGGGATTGACTGAGTTGCCTACGAGCAAACGACCTGTGGGATGTAAATAGGTATATACTGTGAAACACAAAGCAGATAGGTCTATTGAGCGTTACAAGACAGGACTTGTGGCAAAAGGGTTTACTCAGACATATGGCATTGATTATCAGGAGACCTTCGCACCCGTGGCTAAGATGAATTCAGTCAGAGTACTTCTCTCTCTAGCAGCTAATCTAGATTGGCCGCTTTATCAGTTTGATGTCAAGAATGCCTTTCTCCATGGTGACCTCGAAGAAGAGGTATATATGGACATTCCTCCGTGTTTTGAGGATTATCAGACAGAAGGCAAAGTATGCAAACTTCGAAAATCATTATATGGTCTCAAACAGTCTCCAAGGGCTTGGTTTGAGAGATTCACTCAGGCTATGTTTAAATATGGCTTCAAACAAAGTCAGGCAGATCACACATTGTTTGTGAAACATTCCTCACGTGGTAAGACTACAGCACTTCTTGTTTATGTAGATGATATAGTTCTTACAGGCAATGATAGTGGGGAAATACCTCTATTGAAGAAATATTTAGCTAATGAGTTTGAAATCAAAGACTTGGGAAGCTTGAAGTATTTTCTAGGAGTTGAAGTTGCTCGCTCTAAGGATGGGATATTTATCTCACAGAGAAAATATGTGCTTGACCTGTTGAAGGAAACTAGGATGCTTGGCTGCAAGGCATGTGCCACTCCATTGGAATCCAATCAGAAATTGGGGAATGATGAAGGAGGAGAAGTTATGGATAGGGAGAGCTATCAACGATTAGTAGGTAAGCTCATTTACCTATCTCACTCCATCCCCGATATTTATTCTTTGTCGATTAATGGTTAGTCAGTTTATGCTTGCTCCTCATCAGATTCACTTTGAGGCTGTCATGAGAATCTTGAGGTACTTGAAGAAGTCTGCTCCTGGTAAGGGTCTGTATTTTTCAAAGTATGATCATCTTCGTGTAGAAGCCTATAAAGATGTTGAAATTTGGTCGATGGCGATAGAGATCGACTTCAGGGTATTGCACATTTGTTTGAGGCAACCTAGTTACTTGGAGGAGTAAGAAACAGAATGTGGTTGCCAGGTCAAGTACAGAAGCTGAGTTTAGAGCTATGGCGCAAGGTGTGTGTGAACTTTTATGGATCAAGTTATTGTTGAGTGATCTAGGTATTGATCAGACAGACTCCATGCGGTTATACTGTGATAATAAGGCCGCCATCAACATCGCTCACAATCCAGTTCAACATGACAGGACAAAACATGTTGAGATTGATCGCCACTTCATTAAGGAGAAACTCACTAGTGGTACCATTTGTACTCTTTTTGTCCAGTCTGGTGAACAACTTGCTAACATTCTCACCAAGGGGGTTGGGAATAAACCATTTCATGACATATTAGGCAAGCTGGGCATGAGAGATATCTTCGCACCAGCTTGAGGGGGAGTGTTAGCATATTATATTAGCCGAAAGTGTTAGCATATTATATTAACCGAAAGTTACACTATATGAGGGTTTGTATTAGGGTCTGTAATTATTCTATGCCCTCAGGGCTCATCTTGTAATTGTCTCTCTTGTAAACCCTAATCTTCATTTATAAATAGGGGATGATATTCTATCATACCCTAAGCTGGTTACCCAAGCTTCAATAATTATATCCTAAATAAAAATAATCATAATAGATATTGAGCAACACTCATAATATTATATGGAAAAATTCTCTGTACACATCTTTCACCGTTGCCGCCGCCGCCACCACTACTACTGGCACCCTCTTCTTCCTCCTTCATCCGACTGCAATTTTTGGTAAGCCCTCCACCTCTGTCTCTCTGCATTTTTTTCCCTTCTATGTTGCTTCACTTGATCTCCATTCTATCTCCTTATTTCCTACTAGTTGTTGAACCGTTCTCTTTGCTAGTTTAGAAAAAAAAAAAAAAAAAAAAAAAAGCTTGGTAAGGATTAAGAAAAGAAATGTTTGTAATGGGACTTCAATGTCTTTTGGAAGATGCTCAAACTCAAGCTATGTTTGGTTTTAGCTTTTTGGCTAAAAAAGCATAAAAAAACAAAATTGGCTACATAAATCAATAAGACAAAATGTCACATTTGAACCATAATTATTACATTTTTTCTCTCACAAAAATTTAAAAAAAAAACAAAAACAAAAACTAAACGGGGCTAAAAAATGAAGGCTAAAATAGTCAAAAAGCCAAAAAGTCAAGCTATTTTAGCTATTCCCAAACGAAGACTCAGAGATATTCAAGATGAAGAGGACATGAGGAAGAGAATAAATTTTTACTACAGAAAGCAAATTCATGGAGCAACAAAGGTCATTGCTGTTGATCGACATCATTGAATGCAATTGTATATGTGTGTATGAGAAAGTGAGAGAGAGAGATAGGAGAAGATTAAGTGGTGTGTACAATGATTATGAGTGTAGGGTATAATTATAACTTTATGTGTATGGATTGAAAAAATTAATTAATAATCAAATTAATAGATGTATATATTGAGAAAAGATATATCTTGAGCTAATTAAGTATGTGGAAATAAAATTTTCCTAAAATACCTTGTTTATAAAGACAAACTCCTATAAAATGACCAAATTACCCCATGTATATATATTATTTTCTAAATCCATAACTCCTCTCTCCTTCCCTCTCTCACCACTACTTTCCCTCACCTTCTACCGTTCCACTACCTCGCCATAGCTGAAAATCTCAGATCTTGCTCCTCTATCATCCACCACCGCGAAGCCCTAACGAAGAAGCAGATGGATCGAGGGAGATCGCTGGATCGAGAGAGATCGCTAGATCTCATAACCTTCCCAAATCTGAGATTGAGACAGTGGCGGTAGTCCAGCCACCAGAGCCCTCAGTTGAAGTCGTGCCAGGTTCACCGAAGCCCTTGTCTTCGTCGTCATCGTGGTTGACACTCTCTATCGAAATGAAGCACAACTACCACTATTGGCCGCCAAAACTCGGCCGTGACAAAGGCTAGGGAGCAGAAGGAAGGAGGTGAGGGAAGAGAAAGAAGTTAGTGACGAAATCCATCAAGACCGAACTTTAGTTCCTTGTCAGTTGTATCGCTCACTATCTCAAGAAGGGATACTATGCACAACGCATGGGCATCGAAGCTCCGATCTACCTCGTCGTCGTTCATCTCAAACCTCACCTCTGTTTCTGATCCACATCTCTCTCTCTATATATATACATATATATATGTATTATATACATGGAATTGCGGTTTTCCATGTGATGAATTTGTTTTGACAGAAGCTAGGGCATTATTTTTTGTGATGTTTTTGATTCGAGAAGTTCCATTCCATCGCCGATGGTGGATAATTTTGCTAAGAGATCTGAGATGCATTCAAGTTCTATTTTTCTTAGCAGATTTGAACAGATAAAAAATATCAAATTCTATTATATTCATTGAACAGATTTGAACAAAAGAATCACTCTCTCAATTTGAATAGATCTAAAAAAATTAGATCTATTTTTTTTTTTTTAAGTTCTTGTTGTTATTATTGTTATATTGGTGATTTAAAAAAAAAAATTGAACAAATATATCTTTGTATGTACTGGATTATATTTGAGTGTTGGTGGTGGGAAATTTCTAACAGATAGAGAAAAAGAACAAAAGAGAGAGAAAGATATAGAGAGAAAAAAGAAGCGGAAAGATGAACAGATAGAGTTTGAAAATGGTGTGACTTTGAACGGATAGAAAAAATAGGTTATAAAATTTTAACAGATAAAAAAATCCAGTAGATAGGTTAAAAAAATTCAATAGATAAATTAAGGGGTAAAATTGAAAATAAAATATCCTTTCAAAATAACAAAAGGATTTCTCACCAAACTATTTCACGAAAGGTAGACCTCTCACCAATAAAAAAATATCCACTCAACCTAATACCTTATATTTTAGTTAAAGCCTTGTTTTTTAACTATATATTTTAGTTAAAAAGCCAAAAAGTCGCTACAAGTTGTTACATTACTCCCTCTATTTTTTTGCATATCTTTTTGTAAAAAATTAAAAAGTTATTAAAATATTATGTTCCAAATGAGGACTAAGGCCAAGTTTGGTAACTCTCAAAAAAGTCAAAAAATCAAAAAGTTACTAAAAAAATTAAAAAGTTATCATTATTCACCAAAAAAAAAATATTAAAAAATTAATTTTCCAAGCCAAATACAACTCAATGATGTAAGCAATCACTGCTCTGTGTTGTGTGTGGCCGAACAAATCTGATCAGATTGAGTGCAATTGAACACACTGTTGTTCGGCCCGTGGGGGCCCATCACGGGTCCCATTTTAATAATCTGAACCGTTAATGTGTAGAACTCATCGAGTACTATATGTCTATAAAAAATCATGTTGATCAGATATCGATAACTATATGATTAAATTAGTTTTATATAAAAAAAAAATGGATGGTGTTATAATTAACGATTGAAAAAAAAAACAAAACTAATCAGATAGCTATCGATATCCGATCAACATGATTTTTTATACGTATATAGTACTCAACGAGTTCTACACATTGAACGGTTCAGATTATAAAATAGAACCCATAATGGCCCCCACGGGCCAAACAAAACCGTTTAGTGCAATGCCCAAACATTGGCCAATAATTTCTTGCCATCAATTCAATTGCACAAATTGTACGGCTGCCAACCCACATTTCTAATCTTCTCCTACACACTTCTTTATACAATTTTTTAATACACATTTTTCCATAAAAAGTCAAAAAGTTAACTCAAGCATTCATATTTTTTTCCACAATTTTTTAGTCCAAAAAGACAAAAAATGCAGTAAGCTTAGTACTCGAGGGAGGATCATAGAATCCACTCTTTACGTTACGGCTAGCGATATCTGTTTCTGTATCGGCTTTATCTAGCGAGTGGGCTTCGTTTTGAATTTGCTAAACGCTTTGTCATCAGTAATGGCACTTTGGACTTGCCAGCGGTAGTGGGAATTCTCCCGTTCCTTGGTCAAAGACTTGGTTGGATGCGGGATCTACTCCATGAGAAGCGATACGGACTTATTTAGGACACCCCAAACAACCTCTAAATACATTTGAAATTCATTATTTTGTGTCTAATACTAACAAAATGGGCTAAAAATTTGTATTAACATATTTCAAGTTATAATAATAAATAAATAAATAATTTTTTTTTCAGGTCCTTGGTATTAAGATTTTATAGCATAAAGGATATCTAATATTTTTATAATATCTAAGGTCCCTCAATATCGATTTAAAGAAAATTCGATCCAATTTTTCTGGACTTTCCACTCTCCAGAGAAACTCTAGACTTCCCAGAGAAATTCCTTACTCAAGCCTTTATCATCTTCTTTTTCCAGAGAAATTCTGGACTTCCCAAAAAAATTCATGATTCAAGCTTTCATCATCTTCTTCCTCCAGGAATTTCTCTGAACTTCCCACTCTCTAGAGAAATTCCTAACTCAAGCCTTCATCATGTTCTTGAATTCAAACTGGAGAAACTCTCTCTTCTTTCTAGAGAAATTCTCTCCAATTTCTCTGAACTTCCCATTTTCTAGAGAAATTCTGAACTTTCCAAAGAATTTTTCTCGAAAGAAATTCTAGGAATTTCTTCATAGAGAATTTCTTTGCAGAGAAAAAACCTCAGCATCAATAAGAGAAAGAACATCCAATATTTTTGTTAATCTTTTATGTGAAATGTTCCAAAATTGTTAATTTTAAACTTCAAACCTGAACAAAATTGTTAATTTTTTAAACTAGACTTTACAAATACAAAGCAATTCACTATTCTCTATTTGGAATACTATATATTCACCATTACAGTGGCCCAAAGAGTGAGAGAGAGAGAGAGAGAGAGAGAGAGAGCTTTATAGCAATGGCATTTTACGGAGACGAAGAAGAGGTGTGGAAATGTCCACAATACCCTTCGAAGCGTCAGAGGAGCGAAATTTGCCCTACTTGCCTTAGGGACCACCTCAACACTCTTTGTCCCGATTGTGCTAACTTGTGCCCCTGTGATTGCTCTACCACCGCCGGCATGACCTTCTCTTCCTCCTTCTCTCGCTTTGCCGATATCGGTCCACATCGAGCTTTCGTTTTGGCGCTCTCGATCCGTCGCAATTCCGTTCTTCTGTCCTTGATTCGCCAGAATCAGCAACAAGCATTCGGTGCTGAGAAATCGGAGTAACTCGTTGATTTGGTTTGTGTTCACAATGCACAAGAACAAAAGAGAAGATGAAGAAGCAAAAATGAAGGAAATCGAAATAGATGATGATTACACACATCACATGATGATAATGAGATCGAGATCGGTGAGTTGATTTAAGAGAGGAAAATTTCTCTATGATATATGGGTGTAGGATTAAGGGACCTTAGATATCACAAAATAATATTATGGATCTTTTCTATTATTAAAAATAGGAGAAAGACCTTAGACTAATTTTCTCTAAAAAAAATCAATTTAATGGTTGATCCAAAATAAATAATAATAATAATAATAATAATAAATAATAATTACACCATTAATCTTTTTAGTTTTAGTAAAACTTCACTTTAATTTCAAAGTCTAAGTTTTAAGAATTTAATAAATCCTTACAACTTTTATTTTATTTCAATATGGTCCCTCCATTAACATCTTAATTGAAAAAATGACATTTTTGAAATAAAAAAAAAATATTTGAAATTCACAAGAAATTATCGATGTAAATAAAAAAAAAATTTCTTTTCTTTTACGTTGTGTTTAGTTGAGAGATTTGGAAATGAAAAAGGAAAAAAAGTAAAATGTGAATAAAATATACTTACATTTCACTTATTTTCACGCACTTTTTTTTTTTTCCTTTTCAATTTCTTCCTAAATCTCTCAACTAAATATAGTATTAGTATAAAAAATTATTAAAATTTCCACATGAGTTGCATGTGATTTTTTCCATCTAAAATGCCAATGGCAACTTATGGAGGCGAAATCACATTCAACCATAATTAGAACAATGGTGTAATTTAATCAAATTAAAGGGACCACGCTGAAAACTAAGGTCTTGTTTGGTTTAACTCTTAAAATATAATTTTTTAAAAAAAATTTCAAAATTTTGTTTGGTTAGAAATTTTTTGAAAAATTTTTCCAAAATCACTACTTTCTCTTACATATCAATCAATCATTTTTTCTCTTTTATCTTTCTTTCTCAATTACTTTTTCTCTCACACACACAGCTATTCAACTACAACAAAATATCAAATCATGCCAAACTCCTAAACTTCAAAATTATTTTCAAAATATACAACCAAACAAATCAAAAAAATTCTAAACTTTCACTCCAAATTTTTTTTTGAAAATTTATCATAAAACACAAACCAAACACACCCTAAAAATATGGGGAGAGAGACAGAGAGAGAGAGAGAGAGAGTACCGGATAACTGAAGGGAAGGGAGGCCAGAGCTGGGAAGAAAGAAACCAGAGGAGAGGAGTGCAAGCTCTTCAGTAGGATAAGCCATAACAACCCCAATATATGGACCTCCTTTCTCATTGATTCTCTCAACCACATCATGTAGTGGGTGATTTGACTTCAGCTGAATCGTCTTCTTTACATCAAAACCCATTACCACTACTACTAATATTACTATCTTCAGCATTTTCAAATCCACAACGGTACACTCTCTCTCTCTCTGTAATCTCCGATGATGACGATGATGATGATCGGGGCTGCTATGCTGTGTCGGTGATTTGATTGAAATTGTGTGGAGAATGGTGGACCAGAGGACTAGACAGCAAAAGCAAAATACAAATAAAATAACCCAAAAAAATCGTATTCACATGCGAGTGTGACTCGTTATTATTCGATTGGTCCCGCTCTGTTTGGGATTTACTTTTTAATTTTTTTTCCCCTGCCCAATAGTTAGGTAGTAGAGTGATATCACGTTGTCGTTTCTCTTAGGTGGGTCGAACGGTTCATCAAATATTTTAATTGTTTATTAAATATTTTATTAAATTTAAATTAAAAAAATAAGAATTTCTCAATCTGATATCAGTTATTCTAACGGTAAATTTGTAACTGTCATCAAAACACAGATTGATCGAGAGGACGACCAGCCAATCGATTGGCAACTATAATCTAACTTAGCAAGTTTACTACTTGATCACAAGTTAGTGAGGCTTCGTTATGAAAATCGAAGGATTCTTTCTCTGAAAATAGAGAGAGAAAGTGCAAGAAAGTCATAAAAAAAAAAGTGAGTCCTTTATTTTCTTTGGGTCGTGTTTTGATCATGGAGGTCACAGAGGTATATAATTAAAGATAAAGCTCATTGATTCTGCTTTGGGTTTTCTGATTTCTGGGTTCAAGAAAGTTTTGTTTCACTATAGAACTTAAAGCTGGTCTTTCTATTTTTAGCTACAATCTTATATCATCTCAGGTGCTCTCTCTCTCTCTCTCTCTCTCTCTCTCTATATATATATATATATATGGGTTTTAGCTTTTCATGGCATGAACTGTGTGTTTGTTTTTGAACAAAGAAACCATTAAAGCGAGCTCTAATGGCGGATTGTGGTGGCTCTTTACCATTACCAATAGACAAATACAGAAGACCCACTTCATCAATATTCAATTCTTCAAGACTGTTCATTGGTTCACTGAACTATAATAAATTGATCATACAAGGCTTTTTTTTGGATTTGCTGAGTAGATTATGTTGATTTGCATATATGTATAGATCAAATTGCTTTTTTGTATTGAAGAATCTAGTTTCTATTGTTTGTGAAAGTTCTCTTTAAATCAAAGTGCCTCATTGGAGGTTGCCCCAAATCATAATTTTTTGAACCAACAAAGAATGCAGGTCAAAAAAAAAAAAAAAACAAAAGTGGTCATCAAGGGTCAGTCAAGCAGTCGACCGGTTAATGTAAATTTTTCACAAATTTTGACTTGAGGTGGTCATCTGGGAGACATTCGGTCGATTGTTCGATGGGTCAACACTTAACGGCTATACACAATAAATGGCTAAAAAATGTAAGATATTCTCAGTTTGGTGAAAAATTTGTTATATTCTCAATTTAATATAGGTTCGGTGAAACCATTGGAGCAAAAGAAGAGGAACTTTTTCACCAAATTTAAATTTGGTGATGGATTTGGTGCAGCGTTAGAGATGGCCTATGTCATGATTCAACTCCAAGGGCCTAGGGTTGAAATCGCAACTTACTAACTTATTCTTATTCGTAGCAAATTAAGCTGCGCAGGCGGAAGTAAAAATAATTAAACAGAAATTTTGCTTCGTTTTACTATTTAAGAAAAAAGAAATATATTTCTAGGGCTTTCATTATTTTATTATTCAGTGACCAGCCCCGAATAGAAACAAAAGGGAGCAAAAATATAAAAATAAAAAAAAATAAAAAAAAAAAAAAGAAAGATAAAATAGTGGTTCAACATCAGTCCATGTGCGGGTTCCATTTTGTGGGGTTATGGGTTTCCCTTACATCTCGTTACTTGAAAGGGTAATAGCTATAAGCACACAGTAAAGTGAGAAATATCATGCCAAGACTGTAGGGAATATAAAATAACCATGGATAATTAGTTAGACTAAAATATTCACATAATTTAATTTGAAACAACAATTTACTTAAAGTGACAGAATCCAGAAATCATGTAAATAAATAGTTATAACCACGGTATGAACAGAACAGAACAGAGGTCACAGAAGTGACAATCAGAACAGAGGTCAATGGATATGACAACAGAGGACCACAAAGTGGTCAAACAGAAGCCCAGGGTTCTTTAAGTCCCCCAAGGTGTGGGACTCCCGTAGTGGTACTTACAAAACATAATTGTTTATAAGATTATAGTCATATATTCTTTAAAATATAAATACACATATCCATGGGTTTCATTTTAAGCAAATAGAGTTCAGAAAATAACCCATGTAACTGAAATATTTATAAAACATAACTTTTATTAATATAACTAATAAAATGTAATTTGCATAAATAAGTTATGGTAACTCAAAATCTACGTAAAACATATAATGGCAATTTAAGGTATAATATAACTCACCTTACTATTGACCCTTAACCTTCCTCCACTATCACAACCTTATAAGCTCCTTACGTACCTCTCTCTTTTTTTCTTTCGTTTTTTCCTCTCTTTATTCACAACACCCTTGCCCCTTATATATAGCTAATTGAGCCTTGACGTGAATGACACGTAACCTCTCTCTATGGAGGCCATTATGATGCTAGAAGATTGAGTTCTTAATTATAGATTCAATCAGAGATTTGAATCTTTTTAGATAAGTATGGATCTCTCAATATACTTGGGCCATTTGTTTGGGCCAACATTTACTAAACATTACTAGGCTAATACTAGCTTACAAATTTTCTTTTCCTTTTTATTTATTTATTTATTTGTTTTGGTGCTAAATTTTTCGGTGTTCCTAATGTAAATTAAATTACATCTTATCATTTATCATCGTAAAATTAATTATTTTATTTTACTTTACAAATTATTATTATTATTCTTGTTAGCAGTATTATTATTTATTTACTATTTTTAACTTTAGTTTGACCCAACTAGTATTATAATTCCATAAATGTGTTAATTTGCCCCCAAATAATAATTCTTAATTAATCTTATATTTGATAACTTAATGCCGAATTAGATTTATATATTTATTTATTTATTTAATAGTCTATCATCACATGCAACCATAATTATATATAACTCTAAATATTTATGTGGTACTTAATTAAACGTTCAGGGTGTCACATTTCTCCCCTTCTACATAGAAGTTTGTCCCCAAACTTGACGTACCTTAACTTTCGAAGAGGTGTGGGTATTTGGCTCGCATTTGACCTTCTATTTCCCACGTAGCTTCTTCGATGCGATAATTTCGTCATAAAACCTTTACCAACGGTATGGTCTTGTTTCGGAGAACTTGATTACGACGATCGAGAATCTGTACTGGTTGTTCTTCATAAGAGAGATCCTCTCGAATTTCCAAGTTCTCATAGTCGATGACATGTTCTGGATCTCGGAGATACCGTCGGAGCATTAAAACGTGAAACATATTGTGAACATTGGATAGCTTAGGAGGAAGTGCAAGCGCGATAGGCTACAGGACCAATTCTTTCCAGTATCTCGAATGGCCCGATGTAACGCGGGTTTAGCTTTCCTCACTTTTCGAATCGGATCACTCCTCTTATTGGTGAGATTTTGAGAAACACATGATCCCCTACTTGAAATTCCAAGTCTTGTCTCCGAGTATCTGCATAACTTTTTTAGCGGCTATGAGCAGTGCGAATTCGCTATTGGATGAGTTGGATTTTCTTACTTGTGACTTGCATGATTTCGGGGCCTAACAATTTCCTGTCCCTGACCTCCGTCCAACACAGAAGTGATCGACATCTCCTTCCATACAGAGCTTCATACGGTGCCATTCTAATACTTGTCTGATAGCTGTTGTTATAGGCGAATTCTACTAAAGGTAGGTGCTCATCCCAGTTACCTTTAAGGTCCAATACATATATACGTAACATGTCTTCCAACGTCTGGATTGTTCTTTCGGATTACCCATTAGTTTTGTGGATGATAAGCTGTGCTGAACTTCAGTGTAGTTCCCAAAGCTTCTTGTAATTTATTCCAGAAGTGAGACACGAAATGAGGATCTCGGTCAGATACGATCGAAACTGGGATACTATGCAACCGAATAATCTCCTTGATATATAAAGTGGCAAACTTATTCAGAGGGTACATGATTTTGATTGGTAGGAAATGCGTTGACTTCGTTAATCGATCTACTATGACCCATATTGCATCATTCTTCGAAAATGACTGTGGTAGCCCGACCACGAAGTCCATAGTAATGTGCTTCCATTTCCATTCAGGAATAGGGAGTGGTTGTAGCAGTCCTACAGGTCTCTGATGTTCCGCTTTAACACGCTAACAATGCAGACATTTAGAAACATGGCTTGCTATATCTCTTTTTATTCTGATCCACCAGTAGTATTCCTTCAGATCATGGTACATCTTTGTGTTGCCAGGGTGGACTGCAAATCTCGAGTTATGAGCTTCTTCCAGTATCTTCTTCCTGAGTTCCGAGATGTCGGGTATGCAAATTCGATTTCGAAATTTTAGTATCCCATTGCTTATAATGAAATCAGGATCAGGCGTGTTTCCTTGTTCCTCGTACCTTTTTTTCAAAAGTTTATCTTCCCATTGGCACGCTTTAATTTCTTCAATTAATATAGGCTCCATGGTTACATTGGTAAGCAACCCATTGACCTTGCGGGAAACGAGAGTACATGCCACACTTCTCATCGTCTTTCGGCTCAATGCGTCTGCCACCATGTTAGCTTTGCCCGCATGATGATGGATCTTTACATCATAGTCTTTCATAAATTCTAACCACCTCCATTGCCTCATATTTAGTTCTTTTTGTGTGAATAGATATTTTAGACTCTTGTGGTCAGTATAAATCTCGCAGGTTGTACCGTAGAGATAATGACGCCAGATTTTGAGAGCAAAGATCACCGCAGCCAATTCCAAATTGTGAGTCGGATAGTTCTTCTCATGAGTCTTTAATTGTCGTGACGCATAAGCAATGACTTTTCCGTCTTGCGTGAGAATGCAACCCAACCCATTGTATGAGCCATCACTATAGATTACGAACCCATCTACTCCGGTAGGGAGTGCTAGTATAGGGGCTGACACAAGTTGACCTTTTAATTCTTGAAAGCAATGCTCTTGTTTATCAGTCCATTCAAAGGGTGTGTTCTTCTGAGTTAGCTGGGTCAAGGGCGATGCTATTTTTGAGAAATCTTGCACGAAGCATCGATAATAGCCAACTAGACCCAAAAAACTTCAGATTTCTAACACATTACTAGGTCATGGCCAATCCACGATTGCTGCAACTTTTTGGGGGTCAACCGAGATGCTATCTTTGTTAATGACATGACCGAGAAAGTGTACACTAGTGATCCAAAATTCGCATTTCTTTAACTTGGCATAAAGTTTGTGATCACGTAGCGTTTGTAGAACCGTTCGCAAGTGTTGCTCATGGGCCTCTGGTGACTTGGAGTATATGAGGACGTCGTCAATGAAGACGATGATGAACTCATCAAGATAGGGTTTGAACACTCTGTTCATGAGGTTCATGAAGGCTGCTGGGGCATTTGTGACGCCAAAAGGCATGACAAGAAACTTGTAGTGCCCGGAACGGGTTCTGAAGGCAGTCTTTTCAATGCTTTCCATTTTAACTTTTAGTTGATGGTAGCCAGAACGTAAGTCAATTTTGGAAAATACTTGTGCACCTTGAAGTTGATCGAACAAGTCATCGATTCACAACAGAGGATATCGATTCTTGATGGTAACTTTATTCAGCTCCCGGTAATCGATGCATAGTCTCATCGTGCCATCCTTTTTCTTCACGAACAATACTGGAGCTCCCCAAGGTGAGGTACTAGGTCGAATAAAACCTTTGTCCAGGAGTTTCTGGAGTTGAGTTTTTAGCTCTTTCAATTCTGTCATCGACATGCGATAAGGAGCTTTTGATATAGGCTGCGTGCCAGGTTGGGTTTCAATGGCGAATTCGATCTCCCGATCAACTGGAATACCGGGTAGATCTTTAAGAAAAACATCCGGGAATTCTTAAACTACAGGGATTGCATCAACGGTAAGGGCCTCTTTTTGTGTATCAATCATGTAACAAATATAACTACCACAACCCTTTCTTAGAAGTCGTTGGGCCGCCATGGAGGATATAATACAGGGAGGGTTAGAAACTTTAGCCCCATCAAAGACAAGTTCGGGTTGGTTTGGTAACTTGAGGGAGACCTTTTTGGCTTTACAATCAATAGAGGCGTGGTTGGCAGCCAGCCAATCCATACCTATGATCACATCAAAGTTCTCAATACGGAGGGGAATCAAGTCTACGTATAAGGTTTTGCTTTTTAGGAGTATAGCACAGGATCTATACACACCTGCACTACGAGCAAACTTACTAGAAGGAAAAGACACAGACAATATATACCCTAATGGTTCAGGTGTTGATGCAAACTTGGTAGCAAAGTGTGGTGCGACAAAAGAATGAGTTGACCCAGAGTCAATGAGGACATGAGCTAAATGATCATAGACAGAAAGTGTACCTGACACAACATCTTCGGTAATTTTCGGTTTTCCAAGTACCAAGGCGAAAACCCGACCTTGGCGGTTTTGGTCCTTCTTCTCTCCTCTAGGTCCGGCAGGTCTTCTGACTGGGCCAGAGGGGCTGGCTGTAGAATTAACCAGCTTTGGACAATCCCTTAGCAAGTGGCCAAACTGTCCGTATCTAAAACATGCTCCCGTGTCTCGATGGCATTGTCCCCAATGAGCCCCCCCACAAGCGAGGCAATTTGGAATAGTGCCACCTCGGGGGTTGGTAGGACCTTGGTGGCCTGAGCTAGTTGTGTCCATGTTCACCTTTTTATGAGGTGCAACACAGGGTCTTCTGTTATCTCTTTCCCAGAATCACTTCTTGTAGCTTGGTTCTCCGGAACGCGAGGCTTTAATTCCCTTTTCTGCTATGTACGCCCAGTTCACCACTTCTGCATAGGTTGGCAATTTCAAGACCTCAAGCCTGTCTTTTATTCCAGCATCCAATCCTGCTTCAAATTTTATTGCTTTTTGAGTTTCGGTTGGGATGACGTATGTTGCAAACCAAGCTAGTTGTGTGAACTTACTCTCATATTTGGCCACCGTCATGGTTCCTTGCTTAAGATGTATGAATTCGGATGCCTTCTGTTCCCGCAATGAATCTGGAAAGTATTTTTCATAGAATACTTCCAAGAATCTTGCCCAAGTCGTAATTTCTTCTTTGGCCAGAGTGAGAAGCCACCATTCCTGTGCATTGTCTTTGAAAGTGAAAGTGGCGAAAGTTACCTTTTGTCTCTTGGTGCAGGGTAGGGCACGAAAATTTTTTTCACCCAAGCATCTGCTACCATTGGGTCTAGGCCGCCGGTAAATGTGGTGGGTTTCAGATCCTGTAACTGTTTTATGGTAACTGGCTCTTCTCGCCGTTCCAATGTCCCATTGTTGATGTTAGTTTGCAAGGCTTGTAAAAAGCTAGTAACAGCTCTTTCCATTACTCTTTCCATCGATTTAGTGCCACTAACTGATGACTCACTTCCATTACCATTATTAGCCATTCTACAAGGTAATAAACGAGGCATTATATTTTTAACGCAGCATATATATATATATATATATGTAGCACAATCTATATTCATATGAAATGCCAATATCACACATTTTTATTTCTTTACAATTCATATTACATTAGTCAAAATATGTTAGTGTCCCATCCCTGCGGTAAACAAAAACAAAAGTCAACAAAAAGGGATTAAAACACATCATGATCTGCATACAAAAGATTTTTTGCTACCCAGATCTAGAGTGGTGGGTCAGATGGGCCGAAAAACCATGGAAAATAGTGTTGCATAAAAAGCTCAAATTCCCACCCCAACTGGACTACACCAAAACACATCCATGCTACCTGGACTGTGAAAATAGGGATGGACGGTATGTGACCGACAAATGCTCGGTCGACAATCCAGCCAGGTGTCTCAACATATGATAGATCATTATCAAAATCAACATTTTGAATATTAATGATCTCCAGTGGGTTAAGGACTGTGGTGAAAATGTAATTCTCAGGATACACGTTCCCCCTTCTGGCCATAAATTCTGGGGGTAGAGGGCCTATGATATAATGCGGGGGTTCATGACCTGGGGCGACGCTAAGGACGCGAGATGGTCCAAGAAAACGTCTGCGTGTATGGTCAAGGCTGTGCCTCCATAATAAATGTGGAATGTCAGTAGGTCCGCCTGAATGTAAACTGGCCGACCCATTAACCGGGCAAGGCCTGGATGTAGTCCCCTGACTATTTCCTAGGAATCTCCCCAACCCTCAGGTGAGGCAGGGCCGAGGGCGAGGTGTTCGGCTAAGATTTTATCTAAATTGATGGCCTGGAGATCATTCCAAAAAGCATCATCAAGATAATTTTTTGACATCCCTACAACACCAGAATAAATGTGAGATTTTACACAGAAAGACTAACATTGCAAATAAATATCTATTATTATTATTATTTTTTATTTTACTATATTTTCTTAGCTTTTTTTTTTTTTTTTTTGAACTTCCTAATCAAATTAAATTTTTTTTTTTTTTTTTTGAACTGTTGCTCTGATACTACCTTTGTCACGACCAAACCCCAAGGGCTTAGGGTTGGAATCGCAAGTTACTAACTTATTCTTATTTGTAGCAAATTAAGCTGCGCAGGTGGAAGTAAAAATAATTAAACAGAAATTTTTCTTCGTTTTACTATTTAAGAAAAAGGAAATACATTTCTAGGGCTTTCATTATTTTATTATTCAGTGACCAGCCTCGAATAGAAACAAAAGGGAGCAAAAATATAAAAAAAAAAAAAAAAAAGAAAGATAAAATAGTGGTTCAACATCAGTCCATGTGTGGGTTCCATTTTGTGGGGTTATGGATTTCCCTTACATCTCGTTACTTGAAAGGATAACAACTATAAGCACACAGCAGAGTGAGAAATATCATGCCAAGAATGTAGGGAATATAAAATAACCATGGATAATTAGGTAGGCTAAAATATTCACATAATTTAATTTGAAACAACAATTTACTTAAAGTGGCAGAATCCAGAAATCATGTAAATAAATAATCATAACCACGGTATGAACATAACAGAATAGATGTCACAGAAGTAACAGTCAGAACAGAGATTAATGGATCCATGACAACATAGGACCACAAAGTGGTCAAACAGAAGCCCAGGGTTATTTAAGTCCCCCAAGGTGTGGGACTCCCGTGGTGTTACTTACAAAACATAATTGTTTATAAGATTATAGTCAAATATTCTTTAAAATATAAATACACATATCAATGGGTTTCATTTTAAGCAAATAGAGTTCAGAAAATAACTCATATAACTGAAATATTTATAAAATATAACTTTTATTAATATAACTAATAAAATATAACTTGCATAAATAAGTTGTGGTAGCTCAAAACCTACGTAAAACATATAATGGCAACTTAAGGTATAATATAACTCACCTTACTATTGACTCTTAACCTTCCTTCACTATCACAACCTTATAAGCTCCTTACATACCTCTCTCTTTTTTTCTTTCGTTTTTTCCTCTCTTTATTCACAACACCCTTGCCCCTTATATACAGCTAACTGAGCCTTGATGTGAATGACACGTAACCTCTCTCTATGGAGGCCATTATGATCCTAGAAGATTGAGTTCTTAATTATAAATTCAATCAAAGATTTGAATCTTTTTAGATAAGCATGGATCTCTCAATATACTTAGGCCATTTGTTTGGGCCAACATTTACTAAACATTACTAGGCCAATACTAGCTTACAAATTTTCTTTTCCTTTTTATTTATTTATTTATTTGTTTTGGTGCTAAATTTTTCGGTGTTCCTAATATAAATTAAATTACATCTTATCATTTATCATCGTAAAATTAATTATTTTATTTTACTTTACAGATTATTATTATTATTCTTGTTAGCAATATTATTATTTATTTACTATTTTTAACTTTAGTTTGACCCAACTAGTATTATAATTTCATAAACGTGTTAATTTGCCCCCAAATAATAATTCCTAATTAATCCTATATTTGATAACTCAATGCCGAATTAGATTTATATATTTATTTATTTAATAGTTTATCATCACATGCAACCATAATTATATATAACTCTAAATATTTATGTGGTATTTAATTAAACGTTCGGGGTGTCACAGCCTAATGCACCAACTCTCTCAAATTTTTAAATCCGTGCAATTTTAATTTGAAAATAAAAAATTTGATCCATTTATCAAGTTTAATGATGTGATAATTAATTAAAATATTAGAAATAAATTTTTTTTATATTTTTTCTAATTATTAACCAATTATATCATCCATTCAAAAAATATTAGCTAATCATATCACTTACACATCATTGAGTTTAGAAAATAAGTCTAAAAAATGAATTTATATCACCCATTCAAAAAATATTAACCAATTATATCACAAAGGTGCTTTTTCATGTCATTTAAATGACATGAAGTCACTTCTAAAAACTTTACTTCAATTAATTTTAAAATTTGTTTTAAAAAAAATTGATTTTAAAATCATATTTTTAAAATATGACTTGAGAAAATAACTCAAGCTGAAATATATATATATATGTTTAGATTAATTTAAATTTGAAAATAATTTTTTATAGCAAGTGAATAACTCATTATATCAGTTGTAATGATAGCATAGTGATATGTTTTTAAATGAAAAATATGACGAAAAGTAAAATTGAAATAAAATTAAGTGAGATAACAGTTTATTATTTTCACGAAAAAAAAAAAAAAAAAAAGAGTAAACAACAGTGTAATTTTTTTAAAAAAAAATTCAAATTAATGAAAAACTTTGTACATAATAATAATTAAATTTATAAACTTTTCTATGAATTTGTACTTATTTAGGGATGGTCATTTTTGTCTGATCCGCGAGGCCCGCTCATGCCCATTCGAATGGGGCGAATTTTACTCGACCCGACACTTATGTGGGGCAGGAGTGAATTTTATTTTGATCACCCATAACGGGGGTGGGGCGGAGGCTGATATCGCCTCCTCTGATCCAAATCCGACTCAATATAATTAATAATATATATGTATATATATAATATAATTAGATATAAGAAATCAATATTAAAAGTCTATGATTCTGTTTAAATATAAATAAATAATAATCTTAAAAGTCTCACTGTTTATATATATGGAAATAAGAGAAATTGTTTAGTGTAATAAGAATTTAAATGGTTCTCAATTTTTTTGACTATTGAAATGTGGTCGGGTATCCGTAGGTATTGAGTATCTGTGGGTCCGGGGATGGGATTGAAAAATTCCATCCATAGCAGGGTTGGAGCAGGGGAAGGGGTGGGGTTTGAAAACGGGGGTAAGGGCGGGGGAATGACAAATCCGCCTTAAACCTGTCCCGTAGCCATTCCTGTACTTATTTTTCCTGACTTCACTGACATGTAATAGCCCCCCAAAAAAGTAAATACTTCATCGACATGTAATACCCCCCCCCCCCCCCCCCCCCCAAGCCTTTATGATCACTTGGTACTGTAGGGGAGGCGATTCAGTTGAGAAACAAGCAACATATATACTAAATGCTTGGTCGCAAATCAAATGAAGATTCAATTTCCCTGTTGTTTCATATTTCTCGCTGAAGGAAAAGAACGACACAACATTTGAGGATGAGTTCATAACAAAAACTTATCATCATCATCACAAATGAAAGCAAGAAGACAGTAATCCAGTGTCCATTTTCCTATAAAGAGACTAGATTTCATAACTGAGGATGCGTTCATAACAAAAACTTACCATCATCATCACAAATGATAGCAAAAACACAGTAATCCAGTGTCCATTTTCCTATCAAGAGAGTAGATTTCGTAATGCTATAGCCATAATGTTGAGATCCCCGAACTCTACCACCAAATGCTCATTGCAGTAAGATATATATATATATATATAACCTCCGAAATGTAGCAGTCACTACAAAAGCTTCAGTCCACCTGTTACCTCATCAACCATGTCAGCAGGTCCTGCGGATACATATGGCCATGAGGATTAGCCCTATGAACTATGCGAGATAAAAATAAAATAAAATAAAACAAAAAAGAAAGAAAAGTTATGACAAGATGCATTTGCCAGGCAGAAAATTTATTTGCCATGACAAAAACTGTAAATTTACTATGCAATGAGTTCTCCACATGAAAATTACTATCCGACTCAGGAACCAACAGCAAAATAATAATAATATAATCTAAGTAGAGATAATCTTACCAAGGATAGCCATTACTGTCCTTGAATCTGAAGAACAGGAAAAAATGATAAAACATAGTTAAGAAAATGTGAATTGGATAATAGGCTAGAAACAAATTACTATTAGTTTTGTTGCGAAGTTCAATGGAATAGGAGACTAGATATGCAATGGAATAGGAGACAGAACACAGCACGAAATAAAGAAATAAAGTTGCACATTGCTTTGATAACATATCTCCAAAAGTTTTATCAAGCTTGCACAAAACCTTAAGCATGCTAATACAACACAGAGCAGCAATATGCTTCAGAAGTTTTTAAAAAGGTGCACTAGACAAAATTTATGCCATTATGCTTTGTAATTCTCGAACCTTTAGACCACTTCTTCTGAAAGCATGCACTCAGATATTTTTTGCAACCATACTCGCATCATTTTGGAATCGATTTAAACATTAAAATCCAACTCCGCATTCATCAATCAATATAAAGCCTATATGTTAAAATCCAACTTTAGCTCTTGTCCACATAATGTAACTCATGAAAACAAGCTGGCAATGGCTCTTAAAAAGAGTACAACAATGGCTCTAGGCAAGTTCCAACATCCACAAAACCTACATTCCAGAACAGAAGCAGATTACAACTACAAGTACCAAAAGTAGATTACAAATACATTCCAGAAAACCTTAGAACTTTAATCCTCCATCATCAACACAAAAGAGATTTGTCTGCTAAATCAACATAGAAAAATAAAAGTTAATAGCAAAGGGAATTAATTTGCAACTCACTTGGTGCTATTTGTGTTCGCCCATCATCAATATGTGTCGGTAAGTTCAGTGCTTTTGCCCTTTCCTGTCAAAGTAAAGAAGAATTTTCCAAAGGATTAGCTCATGAGAAAAAATAGTGTACATACAAAAAAAACTACAATAGAAGTGAAAGGGAAAGGCTAGTTGTATTATGAAAGGCAAGTATTTTTTCACTCAGCAAAAAAATAATAATAATAGACAATAAATAAAGACGGTGGTGGCTGACCCCATAGAGTTGAGTTGAGACTGCCCCACAGTAACATGAGGGCATCAAGACTCAAATCCAATGATCAAAGCAAGGAAGAATCATTATCACCCAACAACCTGATTGTGGCAGTATTTATCTGAGAAATAGAAAAGCCAAAATTTCTATGCAAGAAAAAGTGAATGTCTATCCTGTAGAAAATCAAGTCTATCACCAATCACATGTCAGTTCTCACTAAATCCTTGGACAGGTCAATTTCAAAACAATTGTTACAAACTAGCATCATTGATATCTATTCACCAGCTTGAGGGAAAATGTTGGGTTTAATATGCTAGCAAGTATTACATGGGATGTCTATGAAAAGGTTATCCAGTTAATTTACAAGATTTTTGTTATTCAAGCATTTTTCAGAAATGCTTATAGCAGAATATTCAAGGGTTTAATAAGGAGTGACAATTGATAAAAGTGGTTCTATGCATAAATGTCAAAATCGGGATTCGTATCGTGAATCGAAATAGCCTCATACCGAATTGCGAACCGAATTGAATCATGAATCGTAAAGATTCGGCCACATTTTCTAAATTACTTAAAAACATATATCTATACATTTAGATATTAAATATGTCTGATGAATATGAAATATTTAGACTTAAATAAATGAAAATGTTATTTTGAATGATAATCACGTAGTTTAATAGGTAAGCAGTTAACAAAAGTTCCTATATAACATCACTATCTAACCTTTTTTTCTTTTTAGATATTTCTTATCAACCACTCTTAATAAAGATAATAATCAAATAGACAAATTATCAATTTTCAAAGTAACAATAATTAACAACGATATTGATATTTGGACAATAAGCATACACACTTTTCTAAGTAACAGTGAGCAAATGATAAGAAAGAAGATTTTAGAATCTTTTATTTTAAAGCCTAAAACATTTTAAAAGGTATAACTGACCTCACACATGTAATATTCAATTTAATAAAATAGCAATAGATAATTCATAGTGTAACTTTAATCTTAAACATATTTAGAAGACCTATTATAATTTTTTAAAGGGAAAAAAAATGAGAAGAAAGGTTAAAAATATATTGGGTTTGACTAAATCTGATTGGATCCTATTAAAAACTTTATGATCACTAAAATAACAACAAATTATGTATATATGTTGGTTATTTTGGTATTAAACGCTATTAAAAGTTGTATAATGTCATTTTCACTAAAAAGATGGAGAAAAAAATAGTCAAAAATATGTCGGACACAATAATTTCAAAAGTTGCATGAATCGTAAAAAGTGAATTGAATCATGAATCGATTGTGAATCATATGATTCACTAGAGATTCACTTCCAAAATAGATTCACCTATAGATTTATATCGATTTTGCAAAATTTGCAAATCGAATCGTGAATCATAAGATTCTGATAACGGAGGCTCTACGGAAGTTTACAATAATACTTGCAACAAATTTTCATAATTTAGTAGTCCATATTGCAAAACACAATACAAATTCATAGAGAAAATAACAAAGATAGCCCATTGTCCAGAAAGGAGGATGAGGGATGAAATTAAGTAGGACATCTGAGCTCAAAGAGAAGGCCAAAAGTTCAAAAGTTCCAAGACAAGTGTCCTGATGAGGAAGAAATAGCAAACGTAGATTGGTAATAGAATTGGCATCACTACCAAAATTAGTTTCAATTATGAGAATATAAAGCAGTATGTACATGCATGTGAAGGACCAAAAAAAATATGATGCAACTGTTCAGAGAATACATCAGTTTCACTTTGGGCCTTGCTCTTTCAAGTAAGACCAACATGAAGGCAAACAAACCATTTGAAGCAGGCCATACAAGCAAAAGTCTGAAGAATAAAATTTTTGCTTTGCCCCGATAATTTATACAACACTCTAATCCCATATAAAAAATGTAATTGATCAAATTAAAATATAAAAAAAACAATGCCCAATTAGAACACATTAATTTGTACTTGGGAGGGGAAAGATTGGGTACACACCTAACCTTTGCCATAGTGCACAAAGTGGTTGTCCCAAGACTTGAACCCATAACTTCAAAGTTGTGAGGCCAAAGTTTTACCATTGAACCAATGATCAAATTTAAATATATGTTTATAAAAGTATTCTGTCAACCGACATTATGTGACTAAAGCCCGTTTTAAATATGTGCATTGTTTTGTATGCCATCGCAATGATCTAAATCATACTAACTTGTAAAACTAGCAAATCTTCCTCATTTTCAATTTTCACAACCACCTTAACCTGCCCGCACATCTCCCACCTGCATATGGACAAGACCTGGTCAGAAAGAGTAGGTTGACAACAAAAAGTATATGAGCTCAAACCTACAAAAATCCTGAATTAATTTGTAAAGTACCTGTTCAAAGCTTTGGGTGCCCAGTGAAGGAGCTTGTTATAGAGACCCAAAGTTGCATGACTAACCACCAAGATAAATTTTCAATAACATATCGGAACAAGACACAAAACCAACCCCAAGGAGAATGCAAATAAACAAAATAAACCAGAGTTCAAGACGCTTTCTGCAATTGTAACTAGAAAAGTGTCAACAGTCGAAGCAGGACTCAAAGCATGTTAATGAATCAGAGATACCAACACCTGACAAAACACCCTTCTCAGTCTTCCAATAATCAATTTCAGCAAGGTTTTGTAGACATTGTGTTATTCAAGGTCATCTTATGATTGCTTCAAACAGACATCTAATTTTCATTGTCTCAACTATAAAATCCATTTCAAGAGGCCTTTGGCATTTATAATTGAAAGGAGCAAGCTCAATGCAGATTCAAATTACAGACAAATAAGATTTAGATCTTAAGCATTCTAAGTGTCAACAAAAATGCTTCGATATCTCGTAACCAAGATGCTTAAGCCTTGAATTACTTCATATGTTTAAGTTCAAACAAGGACCCACTATAATTTTTTTTTTTCTAAGAAAAATTTGAGAATCCTCTGCTGTGCAGAACCCTATACTTTTCCCCCAAAACGCATACCCCTTCAACTTAAAAAACCTACATGTACCCCCTCCCTTTCTAATCTGAACTAAAGTAAAAATATGGATGGCATATAGTTAAGTTTATTACCAAGCAATCTTTTCTCTCTTACATTGAAATTAGGGGAAAACTTTACCGCTATAATTTTCCCCAAAAACACGTACACCCCTTTAACTTTAAAAGCCTACACTTACCCCTCTAGTACACCAAACTAAGGTGAAATTGTGGATGGCATTAATGAAAAAGGTAAAAGACAAAATTACCCATGACTATAGGACTCGTAAACATGAAATTTTTAAAGTTGAGGGGTATATGTGTTTTCAATCTTAGGTTATAAAAGTCATAATTATTGAAAAACATGTCAAGTTGCTAATTCATGGTGGGACTCCACTCTGTTATCCCAGACAGAATTTTGGTTGTGTAACCATTTCCTGTTTTATGTTCTCATTTTTAGGAAAACACATATAGTTCGGAGTACATAGGGTGTGAGTGTTAAAAGTTAAGGGGGTACATGTGTTTTCAGAGTAAAGTACAGGGGTTAAAGTGAATTTTTCTCTTTAAATTATGATGATATTCAGAAACCCACAAGGTTGCTCGTCACTTTAGCTAATGAACTTGCAAGAGCATCTTAATATAAGAATTAGACAATCAGTCTCCCTGCCAACATGAAACCTAAAAGTTCAAATTACCAAGTCAATGGTTGAAAAATCTGCAATTAACAAAACAATATAGCAGCTAGTTTTTATTAAATGTCCAATAGCAAAGACAAATAAAAAATCATGTTTGAGCCTATAGAACTGGTAGCCACCTGCATTGCACAGCAATCTTTCCTTTCCCCATCTTCAAGTCATTCCTCACAACCAAAACCTGCATTGAATAAGGAAAAAGTCAGGTTCTAGTCAATTCTCCTCAACACCGCAGCTATGTAAATATATGCACATATGTGAAGAGAGTGACAGAGCAAAGTGATATGAAACCATTTTGAAATCATCAAGAATGTCTGCCAGCATTTCAATCTCAAGAGGTTCTTTGGGCTGATTCTTCTTGTTTCCATCCACAACTGAGCTGTCTTTAGCTACTCTACCCGAAACAAATATGTGAGCAAGATGCCGTACACTGATGAGGTATCCCAAAGCAAAACAACCAACCCCTAGTAAGAGGGAACTTAGCCATGTTATATCCATCACATCAGAAAGCAAACCAACACCCTGCATTGTTATGAAGTCACAGCTGGAATCAAGCCACAAACAGACATGTTTTAAATAGTCATGAATCTTGAACCACAAGGCAAGTGAACATAATTTGATTTGACAATAAACAATTGTTTTATGTGTAGATACTTTCTACAATGCTACGTGTTGTGAACACATAGCTAGTGACATGTACCTTACATGTCAACATAAGAACCTACATGTGTCAACCTTCAAGGGACAGGTGTAAGGTCCATGTGTTCGGTTATAACCGAATCACATTGAAGGACACATGCATTTCATATATGCCCAAGTTTCAAGACTTCATTTATTTATTTAAAAATAAATAAAATAAAATTGCCAAATTGACATTCCAGGAGTCTATCACTATCGTAGTGGTCTTACAGCACGACTCGTCACTGCGGTAGTCATACTGCATAAACCCATCACTGCGGTACTCATACTGCAAAACCCCATCACTGACAGTGTTACACCGCACCATTCAAGTGCATAGACTAAAGAGACAGGTCTTAGGCACACTGAGGTCATCAGCACACACCACGAGACTCTGGCGTTCTTGTGGCTTGAATTTGAAGGGTTAGAGATGAAGGTTGCGCTGTGGCATTATGCCCCACATGGGGCAAGTTGCTTTTGGCCAATCCTAATAAGCGAGAGACTTCACCATCAAACTAAGATATGGAATCTTAGGAATTGAGACAAATCCTAACTGTCTGCTTATGTTCTAGCATGTATCCTAACAGAATTATGGAATACCGGACAATTGGTAATGATCACGTGACCGACCTTCTATAAATAGAAGGCAACACCACCTTACATCACATGCATCATCTTCCATAGGGTCTCTCTCTCTCTCTCTCTCTCTCCCTCTCTCTCTCTCTATCTCTTCCCTAGTCCTTCTCTGGTCCTCGATGTCTGATGTGTTCTACCACTCTCTAGTGAACCTCTAACCCTTAGTCAATTCTATCCAAAATAAGTAAATGACCTAAAATAAGTAAAAAAATGAAAAGTTTTCCATACTCTAACAAGATAGACAATCTTAGAGAGGTCCTTATATTACTATAAAACAAAACAAACTAGTCGACAGGACAGGACAATCCAGTTTATAGATTATAGATTGAAAACCTGAGGCACTCTGATTTGAAATCTATACATTGTTTTTCCATCATTTTTTTTAATTCAAAAGTTATTTTCAGATTTTCCAACATGACTTTTAAGCAACCCCAGTGACAAAAATGTCAATCCGTAACTCATCTCTATGAAATTTTTACCAGAATTTAAATCTTTCATAATGCCCTCCAACCCATTGCAAACAACTTAACCTCCAAATTCTCAAAACATTGCATTTGTTAAACATCAATTTATTCTTTCACAAAACTCCACAGAATGAAAAAATTTCAAATATATCTGTCTAGAATTTCGAAATTGAGATTCATGGGATGCAAAATCGATTTAAGCTCACCTACTTATTTTGAAGGGAAAATACAAGGGAATTACATGCAGGTGAGAGAAGAGGAAAAGAATTACCAACACATGACCCCCACAATCTTTCATGTGCACCCCACCACCACAGACACATTTGCAGCCCTCATGGTGTGTTGGTAATTTATTTCCCTTTCTCTCATCAGCACGTAGTTCCCCAAAATACAAAGGACTGGAAAATGGAGAGGTCAAATCCAATTAGAATGAAAACCAAAAAAGTTCATCATATCAATCAGAAAACACACACACACACACACACCTATTTTTTGTTTGCATTGTGATAAATTGACACCGACCCAACACAAAATGATTAATACCCAGTTGCATTATTATTACTGATAAAAGAAAGATGAACTCTAAGAAATCAAACTGATGAGCTTTCTCTATTAATCTCATCCAATAAAATAGAGCAATCAATCCATCACCAATCTAACAATTGCAAAGCAATCAGATAAGAAAATTACTTATAAAAACTCACTGTATAACATATCAAATCCAACTGTTGATACAAGAAGTTAAATATAACTTTCGATTACAGCACCAAGTACCTGCAATGGGACGATATAGAGACTGCATTTGCAGACTGATCGGCCCTATATAATCAGACGATTCTCGGACTCTCAAGTAGGCGGCGAGGCTGCCTGTAGTTTGTTTTTTCACATTGATCCTGAATTTTTTCTTTTTTTTTTTAAAGATATTATTTTTAATTAGCTAACATCTCTTAATAAAAATTTTAAGTGATCATATTAAAGAAAAATTTCTTTGTATGAGGATCAAAATTTCTCTGAATTGGACGGAAATTTTGTTGAATTTTAGTCACAAATTTCTTAAGCCAAATTTTATCTATCAAAATATTGACAGATGCTAATTATTATAAAAATATTGTATATGATTTATCTTATAAAATTTTAATACTATGACTTTAAAAAAAAAAATTCAAAATTTTAATCAAAAACTTTTTTTTTTTAAAATGTACTTAATTTTTTTAGATGGTGAAAATGTACTTAATTTATATGTTTTTAAAAAATTAATTTTTATATAAATTTTTCTAACAAATTTCATTAATATTTTATTTTTAAAATTCATCTAACAAGTAAATAATTGATTAAAATATGACAAAAATAATGATAAAGACAATAAAAGCAAAAAGAAAAATTAAAACAGTCTTCAAAATAATTTTTTTTTATTAAACTGGTTTTAAAAAAAATCAAAAATCAAATTAAAACATTTTTGTTGTGCCTTTTTTTTATATAAAAAAAAATCGAAAAAGTGAATAGAAAAAACATAATCTTATATGTGCCTTCCACTTTTTAATATTGTCCCTTTCTTCTTGGGAAATTATAGATCAATGTAATTCTAAAAAATAATGGTGAATTTTACCGATACTAATAATTAAAATTATAAATTTTTTAATGAATTTATAATTGTATTTTTTAAAACTGTACTGAATTACAATTTTTCCTTTCTTTTATACCATACTAATTTTTAGAATCTTTAAACAACATATTTTAAAAATCAAATCGAAGATATATGAGACATCTTCAATCTTTGACTCAAATTTATATCAAACTTAAATTTTGATAAGAATCACTCAAAAATCTCTCTACTAGTTGAATTTTACCCTTTTTTAACCAAAATAATGCAAACTCAAATGTTTATTTAAAATTTTTAAAATTATTTTATAATTTTAAAATGGGTAAATTACACTTTGCTTCCTTTATGTTTGGTCACTTTCCCACTTTGACCCTTCAAATTTATTTTTTTCCATTTTGGCCCGTCATGTTTCAAATTTTTCTCATTTTACTCCTAAAATTAACTTTTGTTTAAAATTAGATAGAAATACCACAATAATTGTCGCATAACATAAAAAATATATTATTATATTAAAATTTAAGCTTATGTTAGAAGTATGAGTCATATATACTAAAATATTTTTATGTCACGTAACTGATAATGTGTTATTTTCTAGTTAGTTTTTAACAAAAATTAACTTTAGAAGTAAAGTGAAAAAAAAAAAATTTAAAATATGAAGGGCCAAAATAGAAAAAAATAAATTTAAAGGATTAAAGTAAAGAAGTGACCAAATATAAATGAGACAAAACATAATTTATCCTTTTAAAATTTACAACTCGTTTGCCCACTTAGGCCCCGTTTGGGGACTTACTTTTTTAGTCAATTAGCCAAAAAGTTATTAAATTAGTCAAAAAGTTAACAACTCATACCAAAAAATTAAAGATTCTCTTTTCTTTTTACTTTTTGCACATCTTTTCGTAATTAGTCAAAAAGTTATCCCAAACATATAAGTTTTTTTTACCTACCTTTTTAGCCAAATAAATAAAAAAATTACTAAATTAACCTGTTCTCAAACGAAGCCTTAGAGTATTTTATGCCAAATAAAACTTTTACTTTTAAGTAAAAATTTGAATAAGAGCACCCATAGAAAAAACAAAAAAAAAGAAAAAAAAAAAATTGGAAAAGAAAGTACAGTCTCAATAAATAAATAAAAGAAAGAGGAGGGCAGCAGTCACAAAGTCACATCTTAATCTTAACTAGAATAGCTACCAAAAGGCAACTCGAATGTTACTTTAATCTAGTAAACATAATTCAACAATGATTTAGAAGTTTAGGATGTGCAAAATAATTTAAAAAGTCAAAAAGTTACTTAAAAAGTTAAAAAGTTAATACTATTTATCAAAAGTCAACAATTACGGCTGCACAACTCTCAATTCAAATTTTTCTCTAAAAATCAATTTTTATAATTTTTTATTACACATTTTTCCATAAAAAGTCAAAAAGTTAATCCAAACATCTATATTTTCAACCTCAATTTTTTAGTCTAAAAAGACAAAAAGTACACTTATTTAGTCTTCCCAAACTTAACCTTAATCTAATAAACATAATTCAACAATGATTCAAATATGCTAGTATGTACATATTACTGATTATTCAAAACTAACATGACTACCATTTTACTTACCCCAAAAAAAAAAACATGACTACCATTTGACTATCAACATCAATGAGGAAAATTTTCCATTTCTCTGTTATTTTCTAAAAGAAAAACTTGTATGAATAGAGAAGTAGAAGTGAAAGCCTTAAAAAGAACAAAATAATAATAATAATAATAATAATAATAATAATAGTCCCTAAGCAACCTAGATGAGAAATTACATAAAGCCCAATTGTTGGCTACATATTTTGTAAAAGCCAATTACAAGTCGACACGTGGCAGAATAAGGGTATTATTGGAAGATGATTTTATTCTTCGATCCCAATCGTACACGTGACAATAAATATTGGTTCTTAAAAGATCTGAGTAGCATTAGATCAGCAGTTAGATACGAGGTGACGTGGCTTTAACGGTTACCTATATTCAAATTCAAATACAGGAGGGAAGCTTAATTGCAAGTGATGGCGTAGTGGAACTATTTCTAAGGCAGCATGATCAGCGATCAAGGAGGAGCAGTTCGACGGTTCGAAGTACATTTCGAAGGTCATCCTTTACAAGTATAAATAGCAAGGAAGTCCCCGGAAAAGACCCCCGGACTCAGATCATACAAACCAGTTTTTACTTCATATTTTCCTTTCCAGTTTTACCTTTCTTGTACTTTAAATTCCTGTACTTTAAATACCTGTACTTTAAATACTTGTTCTTTAAATACCCGCACTGCACTTCGATTCATAGGAGGAGTTTCAAATAGATTCAAGTAGGCTGTTGCTGTGAACCTCCTCGAGGCTGAGTTTGGACTATTGTAAGTGTTCATTTTAATGAAATACTTCGGTTGTTCTTCATATTAACTGTTATTTCTCTTAAATTCTCCTAAGTCAAGCCACCAGTAAAAGTCCTCTTCATTGAGACTGAAAGAACTAAAACACAATCGCCTGATAATTGATTGGCAATTATAATTTCTGTAAGGACTGATTGATCCTTGCTGGCACGCTCGCATTTACAAATATACCCTTCGAAAAGCCAAAAAGCCAACATATATTTTTGGCACGCCCAGTGGGACTAATTAAAATGGCTAGACGAAGACGACAAGGAGAAAATGAACGCCTGGAAGAAGGCGTAGAAGGAGAGGTAGAAATACCTAATCCAAAGGAGAATGTGGTAACACATCCTGTGGAGACTCCTATGTTATCAGAACCTTTGGTCGAACAGACCAGTACTTCTGGACAAGGACCATATGTTCATAATACTGGATGAAAGCAAGGAATTGGACCATCCACCGTTCCGTCTACTCAGCCAACAAATCCATGGGATGGCTTGGTAGATGCTATGGGACAACAATTAATGAACACAATGGAAAGGTGGCAACATCCTTTTTGGATCGAATGAATAACCACCAACCAACAAATACAAGACATACAAAGGAAATTTTAAATGTCCCTCAGCAAAGATTGGCTAGAGAAAAATAGCCTATGCAAGCTAATGGACAAATTAATGGTCAGACTAGTAATCAGAATTATGAAAGACCATCGCCTCAGTCTTGGTATGAACCCATTTCAAGGCCTGTAGTAGGCCAAAATGCCTCAGTACTCAACAATGAAGCCACACAAGTTGGTGGATCTGGCCAAGTACAAGAAACTGGCATAAGAATGGTGGCAAATCCCATGTTCGAAGCCATACCTGGCACTAGAGGGTATAATAATCCCTTATTCGAATTTATACCCGGGGGGTTGGAAGGTTTGCCCACAAATGGAAGGGACACAATGCCTGTTCCAACACCTTTCATGTGTCCTTCAGACAAAGCTCAAAGGGGTTACCCATACCTCCAACAGCAACCTGCACCACAGGGGCAACTAGTCCCAAATGTACCACCTTATGGACCAAGAGGACCACAGGCACAAGTTTGTCCACCAAACCCTGCGTTTGTCCCTCCAGTAGTGATTCAGCAAGCCCAAAATATGGTTCCTAGGGACCAAATTGCTGATATTGTTAGGGAGATGTGTGGACCGATGGCTCGGGGGGTCCAGACTCCTGTATACAGAAAACCATACCCAGAGTGGGTAGATAGGGTACATGAATACCCAAGAGGATTCAGAATACCAGATTTTACCCTATTCTATGGAACTGGAAATCAATCAACAGTGGAGCATATTGCTAGATTCGCTGCTCAATGTGGTGAATTTACTAATCATGATTACATAAAACTGAGATTATTTCCAAACTCTTTAACTGGGGGAGCATTTGTATGATATATCAACCTTACACTTGGCTCCATTCAAACTTGGCAACAAATGGAAGAGGCATTTCATGCTCAATTCTTCCAATCGGAGCCAGAGGTGTCCATGGCAGACTTGGCAAGATTGAGTCAAAGGCCTGAAGAAAAGGCTACTCAGTTCATTGCCAGATTTAAAAGGGCTCGAAATAAATGTAGAGTCATCCTTCCAGAGCCAGAATTTGTACGATTGGCTCAAAACGGTTTGGAGTTTAGGCTTCGAAAGAAGTTTGACTCAACTAAATTCAGGGATTTGGTCGAATTAACCTATAAGGTATCTCGATATGAAGCATTACTAGAGGAAGAACAAGATCGAAACAATGCTTCATATAAGACATACTATAGAGATCCCAATTATGAGATTGATGCAGCAGAGATTGTGGGCAAAGAACCCGTAATCTGTGAAGCATTAATTCATAAGGATACAACTATCGACCAGCAGTTTAAAAAGAAAGACTTTCACAGAAAGTATTCTTTCGATTTAACAAAAGCAGATGACATTTTTGATCATTTGCTTGCAGCCAATTTCCTTAAGTTACCAAAAGGGGTAAAACTGCCGTCTCTTGATGAACTTAAAGGAAAAGTATACTGTAAATGGCATAATTCTTGGTCTCACTCAACTAAAAACTGCATTGTTTTTCGAGACAGGATCCAAGAGCAAATTCGGAAAGGAAGTCTGAAGTTCCCAGCCAAAACAGAAAAAGCCATGGGAATTGACAGTAACCCGTTTCCAGAAGTTGGAGAAAGCACGGCTAATGTGGTCGTACCAAACTTTCAGAATCTATCTCTGCAGGAATTGGAAGAGGTTAATGTGCAAATGCATATTGCCAACCAGACAGCTGCCAAGAAGGAGACTAGAAGCCCGCCAGTTACTGGACAAAGTTTCTCACATCAGAAGGAACATTCTGACGAAGAAATACTGGATGATGATTCCTTGGAAGCAGCTGTAATGCAGAGGATGTGTCCTAGATGTAGACTAAGCTACAAATGGTTGAAGGGGCTTCCAATTGATGGGAAGCAATACTATAAAAATGTTCAGAGACGTCCTAAATCAACCAACGCTTACAACAAAAGGCCGTACCCGGCTAGTGATAGGCAACGACCAGTGGTGGTTGAGCCTGCAGTTGACAGAATAAATGCTAAAGGCAAAAGGCCCTTGTATGAGTCTAAGCCACTTAACTACTATAGAATGGAGAGCAAACATTCTGAAAGAAGATTAGAGAGGAGTTCAGGTTATGGGACTAAAGCCAGAGATTGGCCCCCCAGACCAACCTCACACAAAACAGAAAATGGCCATCTCCATCAAAGGCCAGAATCAAGCTCGAAGCATGAGACCATAACCAAGCACTTGCCTTCACGGCCAGTTTCGAAGATGGCTTCGAAGGTGGAAAAGGGTGGTTCAACATCCGAATCAGTAAGCTCTTGGGTACTGAGTTCAGGATCGGTTTGTAATGCAAAACAAACCTAGGGAATTGCCTGCCAGGAGAGATGTTGGAATCACAGGCAGAATGGTCAAGCCTCCTTTGGTGGCTCCCAACAACTGGGTATTACTGAAACACCCAAAGACGAAGGAACCAAATATGGTTCCCGTTATTTCCAGATCACAAAGAAAGAAAATTCAGCGTAGGTACACCCAGTACCAGCAAGATCTGAAAGAGAGTGGAGAAAGTTCTTCACAGGTCAAGACAGAAGAAAAGAAAACTTCGAAGTCAGACCATGCTCCAAAACCGACGCTACAAAGTAAAGTGGTTTGTAGCAGGGAACAATTGGCCCAAGTTCATTCTGAATTAAAGGCCAGGGAGAAGTCTAGTTTGGCAGGGCTGGAGAAGGCTCTGATGGAAAGTGATAGTGAAGTGGAAGAAGAAATTGGCATGGGCCAAAAGAAGGAAATGGCAGAAGAAGAAATGTTCGAAGCCTTCATGGCTGAACAAACATTTCTGACTGAAGAATCAGTTGAGAAGGATCCTTCGAAGGGATCAGTCATCAATGAAATACCAGAATGCAGCATGGAGGACGCTGCTGAAGACACTGAGCAAGGTAGCCAAGAGGGGAAGAAGGTCTGACCACCATCGATTTGGCTCATTTCCTCAGATCCAACATGGTACACATACTACCTCATGAATTTCAGGCTGAAAATGAGGATCAGGAGGACCAAGACATGGATCCAATTCCTGTTTCTAGCGAGGAATCACAAGTGAGTATGGTACAGGATGCTCCTGAAATGGCTATTCCAATGGAAACTGAGTGTGAAAGCGAGGAGGAGGTGAGCATCAACCTCTCATATCCTTTTGAATACCCCTCGAATTCCATGACCCAACATGTCAAGCCTCTGTACATTAAGGCTTTCTTTGATGGGATACAGTTAAACCGAGTCCTAGTAGACAATGGGGCAGCGGTTAATTTATTACCAAAATCTTCTTTGAAGAAATTAGGGAAGAAGAATCCCAGGTTGATCCCAACCAGTACAACCATTGCTGGCTTTGCTGGAGATAAGCAGATGGCCCAAGGTATTCTGCCTATTAATTTGAGTGTGGGAACTAGGGATTGTTTGACAGCATTCTTCGTGATCGACAGCAATGCTAAATATAATGCCTTACTTGGAAGAGATTGGATTCACACCAACAAATGTGTGCCTTCCTCTTTGCATCAGAAGATCATGATGGCCCTGGGCAATGGAGAGACAGAGGAGATTGATGCAGATCCTCAACCCTTCATAGCCTGTGCAGACTTTGCAGAGGCCAAGCTGTATATTGAGGGAGTGATCCCTCTCAGTATATTGAGGAAAGCTGATGGCTCAGCCGAAGTGACGGCTGATGAGGAAGTAACACACCTGAAGCACTTAGTCCAAGAAAGTGCTGATGAAGAGGTTGTCGTGAAAGATGACAATGACGCCTGGTTGTAGGCAAAGAAATGAAGAACGAGAAGCCAGATCATTGGCTTTGATTAAATTTTCATCATTGGATGTAAAAGCAATAGTCCAGAAAGTACAGAAACAAGAGAGAGAAGCCATGATAATTGGCTGTAAACTAGAACAGCAACAGGTCAGAAGTTTGACCTTTGGGAAATACTGTGCATTGGACATTGAAACGAAGGTCCAGGAGATACAGGAAGAAGACGCTTTATGGACAGATTTTGTCTATGAGGAAGAGGGCAGAGATGTCGAAGTAGAGAACCTAGGAGCAGAACAAGGCGAAAAGGCTGCTTCAAAGGTCGAAGAAACCAAAGAAGCTTCGATGAATTCTCAGACGCAAGACCCCTTAGAAGAAGTGAATTTAGGGGAAGGTTCTGTGCAGCAGCCCACCTATATAAGTACTCGTTTGAATGTTCTGGACAGAGACCAGTTATTGGTTGTTCTAAAGAAATACAAAGATTGCTTTGCATGGTCCTATAATGAACTACCAGGATTGGATAGGTCATTGGTGGAACATAGGCTCCCTATGAAGCCTAATTTCAAGCCATACAAGCAGAAACCAAGAAGGATGAGTCCAGAAGTAATTCAGAAGGTCAAGGAAGAAATTCTTAGACTACTTAAGGCAGACTTTATTAGGACAGCCAGGTATGTTGAATGGTTACCCAATATTGTGCCTGTAGTTAAGAAAAATGGCAAAATAAGGGTATGCATCGATTTCAGAAATTTAAACCTAGCAACTCCTAAAGACGAGTACCCTATGCCTATAGTGGATCTGCTGGTAGACAGTTCAGCAGGGCATCAAGTTTTATCGATGATGGATGGCCACTCTGGTTATAACCAAATATGCATTGCAGAGGAAGACATCCACAAGACAAAGATTCAGATGTCACAGGAATATTGGCACCTTGAATGGGTTAAAATGCCATTTGGTGCGAAGAATCTTTGGGGCTACATATCAGAGGGCTATGAACACTATCTTTCATGACCTTATTGGAGGGTATCTAGAATGTTATATTGATGACATTGTAGTGAAATCCCAGTCCATGGAGAAGCATTTGCTTCATTTAGAAGCAGCTTTTGAAAGAATGAGGAAGTTCAAGTTGAAACTCAACCCTCTTAAATGTGCTTTTGGTGTGTCATCTGGAAATTTCTTGGGTTATGTAGTGCACAAGAAAGGAATACAGATTGATCAGAATAAAGCCAAAGCCATCATCGAAGCTAGGCCTCCATCAAGTAAGAAAGAGTTACAAAGGTTCCTTGGGCAGGTTAACTTTCTTCGAAGGTTTATTCCTAACACTGCAGGGAAAACTAAAGTATTTTCTTCCTTGTTAAGGCTGAAAGATGAAGAGGAATTTGTGTGGACAGCAGAGCATCAAATGGTTTTCGAAGGTATCAAAGCCTACTTGGCCAACCCTCCAGTGCTGATGCCACCAAAAGGGAACAAGCCCTTGAAGTTGTACATAGCTGCAGCAGAAGATTCATTGGGAGCTTTCTTAGCCCAAGACAATGATGAAGGCAAAGAGCAAGCCATTTATTACCTTAGAAGGTTTTTAAATCCTTGTGAATGTAAATATTCAGCTGTTGAAAAGCTGTGTTTTGCTTTGTATTTTGCTGCAATGAAATTAAGATATTATCTTTTACCTACAACTGTCTTGGTAATTGCAACCACGGATTTGGTTAAATACATGTTATCTAGACCTATGTTGAGGGAAAGAATTGGCAAGTGGATATTAGCCTTATCAGAATTTCATTTAGAATATGTTCCTCAAAGGGCAGTAAAAGGGCAAGTATTAGCCAACTTTCTGGCAGATCATCCATCTCAAACAGAGAGCCAAGATGTAATGGAACTTGGTATGGCTAGTGTTGAACCATGGCAAATGTGGTTCGATGGATTGAAGGCCAGTGGATTAATTGGGATTGGTGTTGTGATTAAGTCCCCACAAGGGGTAGAAACCACACATGGTTTCAGAGTGGATGAAGCTAGCTGTTCCAATAACCAGGCTGAATATGAAGCCTTAATAGTGGGACTAGAAATCCTTATTGGATTACAAGTACATGCAGTTGACATATTCGGGGACTCTCAATTGGTGGTTAACCAAGTGAAAGGGATTTTCAAGTGTCAAAGCATAAGCATCCTACCATATTATGTTGTTGCATTACATCTGTTTTCTCAGTTTCAGATAGCAAATGTAACCCATATTCCAAGATTCTTGAATAATAGAGCTAATGATGTGGCTCAAAAGGCTTCGAACTTCAAGAGAAGGGATAATACCCAAAAGGATATAAGCCAAACAACATATCAAAGATCAATACAACCTTTGAATAAAAGGAATGTGATCTTGGAAGTCAATCATAATGACTCACAAGAACAGAATTGGAGGCATCCAATAATGCAATACTTGGCTGGTCCATCTTCGAAGGCCAGCAGAAAAGTCAAATTGCAGTCTATGCAATACATGATATATGGTAATGCTCTCTACAAAAGAGGGGGAGATGGCTTATTATTGGAATGTTTAAGCCCAAAAGAAGCATTAACAGCCATGGCTGAGGTTCATGAAGGCATTTGTGGTGCTCATCAGCCTGGCATAAAGATGAGATGGTTGCTTCGAAGGCATTCCTATTATTGGCCAACTATTCTTAAAGATTGCATAGAATATGCAAAGGGCTGCCAGGCATGCCAAAAACATGGCACAATAAGACATGTGTCCATAACTGACCTACATGCAGTGGTGAAGCCTTGGCCATTCAGAGGATGGGCCATGGATATGATGGGTAAGATACACCCACCTTCTTCGAAGCATCATTGTTTCATTCTGGTGGCCACTGACTACTTCACTAAATGGGTCGAAGCCAAACCATATAAGGCTGTGGACCAGACATAGGTCATTGGGTTCATTAAAGATCTGATCCATAGATTTGGCATTCCACAAACCATAACAGTTGATAATGGAACTGTGTTTGATGGGAAAATGGTAAAGTCCTTTGTAGCAGAATTTGGGATTAGCCTCATTAATTCCACTCCCTATTATGCACAAGCCAATGGTCAAGCTGAATCATCCAATAAGTCCTTGAAAAAAGGAATACAAAAGGTAGTGGAAAATAATCCTAGGGATTGGCATAACCTATTGTTGGACGTTTTATGGGCTTACAGAACTTCCCCAAGGTCGAGCACAGGAGTCACCCCTTATGCCTTAGTGTACGGGCATGATGCAGTGTTACCTGTGGAAATTAATGTTAAATCTCTGAGGGTAAGATGTCAAGATCAATTAGAACCTGAGCAATATCATCAAAGCATGAGCTTGGAATTAGAAGGCGTAGATGAAGCCAGGATTTTGGCGTTAAATAGCATTCTTTTCCAAAAGAAGAAAGCAGCCAAGAATTATAACAAGAAAGTCAAGCATATTGGCTTTGATGAAGGTGACTTGGTATGGAAAACAGTACTCCCAATAGGAATTAAAAGCCATGAGTTTGGCAAATGGTCACCTAACTGGGAAGGACCATATCAAATTCATAGAGTTCTGCCTTTTGGAGCATACCATTTAAGAAATTTAAATGGCTATGTACATCCCAAAAAGATTAATGGCAAATATTTGAAGCCTTATTTTCCAACCATTTGGGAAACACAAGGAATAAAATAAACATTATGTACAAACACACAAGACACTCAGATAATAGATAAGAGCCTGATTTTTTTATAAAGAATCAAGTACATGGTGCCACAAATTGGCCCAAAAATCATTACAATGTTTCAATTGTTTTTGTACAGTTGATTTCCTACCGCTAAGTGATGGAAACAGGTGAATAGCTGCAGCCATGTCTTCTTTTCGTTCAGACAGTTCTTGGTTGGTGATTTGCAATTTGGTGTCAGTTCGAACCAAGGCCTGGTTTACTGTAGCTAAATCCTCCTCAAGTTGAGCTTTCTTCTCCAGCAGCTGAATTCGAAATTGGGAGGTAGAAGAGTGTTGTTCCTTGAGATCTGATATTTCGGTATGCACTTGAGAAACAAAACGCTGATCCCTAGCCAATTTCTCATTAGCAGTATTGGCAGCATGACAAATGTTGATATAGAAATCAATAGTAGCTGCACAGCAATGATAGGTGACTTGAGACGTTCATCTTGGATCGCTCAAAGAATGTTACAAAGACCGAAGAAACCCATTCCTGATAATAGGCCTTTGTAGAGCCTCGAAGGGGATCCTCGAAAAGGAAGTCAACAGTTCCAGACATGTGTCCAAGTCCACTGAAGGTGTAGGAGGCTTGCTGCTAGAAAAAGGAGGACTCTCAAAAATCTCCAGCAAGGAGTCAGCCAAGACTAATGGCTCACCAAAGACTAAATGTTGGAGAGGTAGAAGGTACGTCGAAAAGACTAGCAAGTCTTCCTTCGAAGATGTCTACCTCATCCCTAGACATGAAGGGCATAGAAAGTATTGTGGTGGAAGACACAAAGGGCTGCGTGGGGATGGGAGAAATGGATGGAACATCTTTGGCAGCCTCTATGGTCTTAGCCACCAATGAATCAAGTGAAGAGGGGCTGGAAATAGACATAGGTGATGAACCATGAATTGGAGAACTACCAGCACCCTCTGTGGAAGAATCAACTGCCATTGGGATTGGAGTAACAGCTGAAATATCCTTGGAAGAAGGAAGAGCAAGGCTCGAAGAAGGAATGGACTGAGGTAGATTGAAAGTCAGGAAAGGGAGGTATGGTTCTAGGCCAAGAAGAAGAGATGCAGAAATGTTGGGACTCAAGGAAGGTACAGGAAGCGTAGGCTTAGGAAGTGGAAGTTGTATTTGAATAGTCTTCACGTTTTGCATCTGGTCAACTTCAACTGAAACTGGAAGAGCAAGCCTTAATTTCTCTGTCCAAGAAAGAGTGGGAGGAGGAGAATGAATAGATGGTTCTGCTTCAGAAGATGGAGAAGGTGTGGATGCTTCTATTCCAGAAGATGGAGAGGAAGAAGTGGATGCTTCAGTCAGGGGAGATAACACAGGGATGGGAGGAACAAAGGCATTAATGTAGTCAAGCCAGTCAGAAGAACAAATCTTCGCTTTCTTGGCTAAAAATGAAGGGGTATATCCTTGTGATTCTTCTAGGCACCGGGCAGTGTGCATTATCCTTGTGGGCATGGAGGATGTATACCAAGCCACAAGCAAATTCTCCTCTAAATTGCGTCGAAGGTCGATGGGCACATAAGGATAAACCACCGAGCTTCGAGCGTAGGAAGGAAAATCTAAAGGGTCAGTGAACTCAATAAAATGATGATTGATTCGTTCCCTCAAGTCCCAGGACTCAGGTGCTGACCAGTTCGTCCATCCAGAAGCCCCAGAAGATGAAGAAGTTGTAGCTTCATCCCAAGCAGAAGTTTGTGAAGAAGAACTTCCCAAGTCCATATTCGCAATTTGTTGAAGCAAAGGCTTGAGAGTAGTTCTTTCAAGGTGCGAGGGGAGTTTAAAGGAAGAACTTCTTGTATCAATAAATTTGTAAACCAAAGGATTGAGGGCAATGTGTTCGTAGTCCAAAGGTTGATAATCTGCGAAAGCCTCCATGACCTGAATATAGAAAGGCGGATAAAGGCGGCCAATGAATGCGTGGAGATTCTTTTGAGGAGAAACAGCATTACTCAATGGCTCTTCGTATGCTTGATCAATAGAGTGAGAAGTTGATTGAGTCATAGTCCGTTCGAATGCTAAAAGTATTGGAATGTGTAACAAAATTGAGAGTTAATTCAAATGATCACCAAACAGGTGACGGTTGTGTTTCCTGAAGATGGATTCTGTGCATGTTCCAAAAGCGCGGGGAAAACTTTTAATCCACTAATATCTCCAAGTGTTGGGTATATTAGTGCGGGGGGTAATGTTGGCTACATATTTTGTAAAAGCCAATTACAAGTCGACACGTGGCAGAATAAGGGTATTATTGGAAGATGATTTTATTCTTCGATCCCAATCGTACACGTGGCAATAAATATTGGTTCTCAAAAGATCTGAGTAGCATTAGATCAGCAGTTAGATACGAGGTGACGTGGCTTTAACGGTTACCTATATTCAAATTCAAATACAGGAGGGAAGTTTAATTGCAAGTGATGGCGTAGTGGAACTATTTCTAAGGCAGCATGATCAGCGATCATGGAGGAGCAGTTCGACGGTTCGAAGTACATTTCGAAGGTCATCCTTTACAAGTATAAATAGCAAGGAAGTCCTCGAAAAGACCCGGGACTCGAGATCATACAAACCGGTTTTACTTCATATTTTCCTTTCGGTTTACCTTTCTTGTACTTTAAATTCCTGTACTTTAAATACTTGTTCTTTAAATACCCGCACTGCACTTCGATTCATAGGAGTAGTTTCAAATAGATTCAAGTAGGCTGTTGCTGTGAACCTCCTCGAGGCTGAGTTTAGATTATTGTAAGTGTTCATTTTAATGAAATACTTCGGTTGTTCTTCATATTAACTGTTATTTCTCTTAAATTCTCCTAAGTCAAGCCACCAGTAAAAGTCCTCTTCATTGAGGCTGAAAGAACTAAAACACAGTCGCCTGATAATTGATTGGCAATTATAATTTCTGTAAGGACTGATTGATCCTTGCTGGCACGCTCGCATTTACAAATATACCCTTCGAAAAGCCAAAAAGCCAACACCAATACAAGTATTAACAGCTATCTTGTTTGACAGTTTTTGCCATTGAATTTGCTCGTCAATGTACAAGAATAACAAGCCTGTAATACATCTATGATTCCTTTAACTCACAGTTCCTAAATCTACATCTTCGGTGTTGGTGTCAATGTCGTGCACTACAACAAAAAGGGTCTTTGAAAATAAAAACTAATGACAAAAAATAAATTTTATCACGAAAAACTTACTTTTTAGTGAAGAAAATAATATTTCATCTCCAAATGTACCACAAAAAAATAAAATTTTGTCACCAATCTACATACATAATAAAAGGTTAGGAGACGAAATTATTTTTCGTCATCAAAATTTTTTCCCACTATTAAAAATTTGGGGGGGAATTATGCCGCCAAGTTAGTGACAAAAATTTCGTTTCCATTAAAAATATTATTAGTGAGGATAAATATTTTGTCACCAAATATTTCAATATACAAAACTACGTAGTTTTGTGTTTTGGAGAGAGAATCTATTCCTCACAAATCCATTCTGTTGACGCAAATAATCTATTGCTCTTTCATTTCACACACACAGGCAGACTGCATCAAAACCCTTCGTTTCTCTCTTTCGCACCATCGTCCAACTCGCAAAGACCGTCTACAAATTCGGTCGATTCTTTGTTGCTTTCCGTTTTCCGCCTCTCTCTATTTGGGTCTCTCGTTTATCATTCTCTACCCTTACTCTATCTTCAGACACGTTTGGGTCAAGATGAGATCAAAGCCATTCCATTCATTGCTTCTAACATTTCTATAGCTTCTCTACTTTGAAGAGTTCCGTGAACAACTTGAATGATTTTAATTTGGGAAAAAAAATATAGAAAATATAATGATTAACATGTTCTATATTCTGATTATGATATTCATATTTTAACCAATATAATCATTGAATTGAATAGATTGTTGTTACACACAATAAAGTCTCATGATATTCTGAATGTGTTTGTTAGGTGTTTGATAAAATGCCACAATAGCTAGTTTTTTTGTGTGTGTGTGTGTGTGTGTGTGTGTGTGGAGAAATTGGTTCAATCTTAGATCTCTCCCATGTAATTTGTGGCTTGTGGTAGTAATCTACTTCAACCCAAATTTCGGTATGTCAATGTTGTGTTAATTAAATTATTTTAATGAATATGACTTTCCATATAGGTTGCATATATTACTGAATTTATTTTAATTTTCTTAATAATAAATATTTTTCAACTACTATATAGTTATAAATAATGATTAATTTATGTTCTTTTAGTTTCAATTATCATTTTCCTTAGTTCTATCAAATATAGTTTAGTGCATAGTGATATAAATAATTTCACCCTCTCAAAAAAAAAAAAAAAAAAAAAAAAAAAAAAAAAAAACAAGCCGAACAAAATAAATAAATGAACAATGAAAAGAAGGTGGCATGGTACCATGAGTTTAAGCTAGTTCTTTGATAAATAATTTATTTTATAAACAAATTTCATTTTTTAACAAGAAAGGAGTATAGCTACAAACTGTAACACACGGCACCTAAAAACCCTTGAGAACACCAACTTAATATATTAGGAAGCTCTAAATACAAAACTTCTTCAACCTACAAAGAAGTGGAACTAAAATAAAGGAGTTACAATGAGAGAGTCATGTTTTGTGTTCTTTGCTGTTAATCAAAAAGATAAGTTTCAATGTGTATATTATTTGTTTATATGAGATATAGAAGTCAATTGAATTGAGTTTTCGATTTGTTACTAGGATATGAATTTATATATATTTATTTGTTACGCAAATTAGAAAATTAATGGAATTGGGTTTTGGATTCTTTGCTGGGAATATATGTATTATATGTGTATATATATATATATGTAAATCATTTGAATTGGGTTTTGTTTATTTGCTAAAAATAAAAATTAGAAAGTTCAAGTATGCAATGCATTTTGATTTTTTTTTTCTTTTCATTTGTTTTCTCAACAACTTAATGTTTTCTTATCTATTGGTTTCTGTTCAACTTTGAATTGTTTGGAGGTAGTAAACGGTGAGAGGGTGAGATGAAATTGTGTACAGATCTAGTGTTTTGGTAATGAACAAAACATACTTTGTAATTGATTCAAATAGTGGGATTTTCTATTTAAATTAATCTATTACACTTTAAATAGGACCTGATATTTAAATATATTATATGCTATTTCAATCAATCACATAGTGTGTTTTTGTTCACCTACCAGCTCGAATTTATTGTTTGTTAGATGGGTTTGGCAAAATATTGCTATACCTGGTCAAATTGACCATTGTTAGGGAACCTAAAAACCATATCATTCTTCAAGCCATTCTTGACTTGAACATTTTTCATGGAGGTCTTTGTAGCATGGCATCATGATGAGCCATATTTTTGAGTAATTTTGTCATGTGCCAAGTTTATATTTTGTACCTGGTCTTTCAAGTCTGTTCGCAGATATATGAAGAATGCAATTTGGCTGCTACCAGATATGGACTCCACGGGGAACTTGTTATTATTTGAATCAAGTTGAAATGGATATGTATAATATGCAATATTTGTTGTGGTTGTTGATGACTAATTGTAGTTAAAAATTTTAGGTACAAGCCTGGGCAAGTTTCATTTCAGAAAGACCTAATACTTCCATATGTCCCCAATGTTGATTTGTGTGACTTGAAATGCGTATTGGAAAGTGAAACAAAGAGAAGCACACGGCTATTTTTCCAAGGGAGGCTTAAAAGAAATGCTGTAAGAGTTTTGGCTCAAACTAAGAAGTAAATGAATTACCCTGCGTTTGTTTTGATTCATTGAAGTCTAACCTTTGCGAAGTTAAAATTATACTAGCTATATATTTAAATAGTGCATGAATGATCATGTAATGTGATAGTGTTCGAATGTTCAAAGACAGTAGTAATGAATGGCTAATGAGAGAGTGAAAGTGTTTGTTCTGTGTTGTGAAAAATGTTGAATAGCATAAAGGTAGGCAAAATAGATGGGAACTTTTCTTCTGCTAGGCAAACACATGGCACTTATTTGGCAAAATGAGAAGGATAAGATACATGTTACCTTACAACATATATTGAAAATAGTGGTTGCATGTTGATAGACTGATGATTGCTATTAGGCATGTTGCTTGATTAAGATGCGTTTATTAGAGTTTGAGCTTAGGCCTTTTAATTTGGGTGTCTACAAGTCTTCCTTGTTAGCAAATCGAGATTGTAGGACACTAGGACTTGATTTCTATAGTTGACACATATTTTATTTTTAAGAGATTCATGCAACCTCATTCCAAAATTGGAAAGCCTCAGTCATGTCTCATGCCACCTCTTTTGAGGTTGTCTTTGTGTTTGGAGTTAGTAAAAGTGTCATTTAGGAATATTTTCCAGGCATCCAAAACAAGATTGACTTGATCATTTTATCAATATCTTGTTGATCTATTTCATCACTTCCTAATAGAGTAATATGAAAAATTGAAGCATAAAGCAGAGTGCAAAATAAATTTCCAATTTGAGTGCTTATAACCATGAATATAGCAAGAGGAGGAGTTTCATATCCAGTTATTTATCTTTTTGGTTCATCATGGTGGAGTATAGAAATAAGAAAAATTAAAGCACAAAGTAGAGGACAAATTATGATTGTCTAATTTGAGTACTTCCTACAACAGAGCTAGTAGTGTCAGGAAATCATACAGAGTGATTTGTCTTTTTTATTAACAGCCTAAGAAACCTACTACTTGCCAAAGATATTGGCTTCTTTCCATCACTTGTCATCAAAGTTTTGACATGTGATTGGCTTGTTCTTTTTTTTTTCTTTTTTTTTTTTTGTCATTTTATTTCCCACCTTTTTTATTTATGGTGTTTTACTTTCAGGGAGGAAAAATACGTGCTAAACTTGTGGTTGAACTAAGTGGTGTTGAGGGTGTAGTGATAGAGGAGGGGATATCTGGGGAAAGCGAAGCAATTTCGAGAATGGCATGCGCAAGTAAATTTTTAATTGCATAATTAGTTTGTTTCAGACTACAGGTTCGCTGTCGTACTTTATTGAAGTCATCGGGTGGCATTTTTTGGTGATTAGGTTCATCTTTTGCCTAAATCCAGCTGGTGACACTCCCTCATCTGCTAGGTTGTTTGATGCTATTGTTAGTGGTGAAATCATGATGATTTAAAAGATCAAGTCTAAGAAGAAATAAACGATGATAAAACGTGCCATCATTTTGAAAATGTAAAAGAAATTCAATTTCTATTTGTAGTAAATTAAAGATATGTTCAATGTATAAATTATAATAGATATTGTACTACCAATTGTATTAATTTTTTACACGTATCATGTTAGTTGTATAATAGGCACAAAAAGGTCAAGAAATTATCATGAACATCCTGGGAGGGATCAACATAAGTTGTGAAAACTTATAGAACAATCATAGGACTCTCAGTTGGAAAATATTTAGGCTTGAAAATAGGCTGTTAGGGAGTAAAATCTCAAAATAGTCGTGAAAAGGCTCGGGAAACATCATGAACACCTTGGGAGGAACTAATGTAAGTTGTAAAAATTTACGGAACAAGCACAATAAATTTTGGTTTGAAACTTCAAAATTTTCATTTTTTTCTCTTTTAGGTTGCATGTTCACATATTTAGTGAATGGTTACCTTAACCTTTTGTTTTGTTTTGTTTTGTTTTTTTTTTTTGGTTTTTGTTTTTAAATGATAGATTGGAGATGAACGAATTTGGTAACCTGCATAGCAAGAGCTTTTTGTTAATATTACCAGACACATATCTATCACAGTGTAGTTGTACTTTTTGTTGATATTACCAAACACGTATTTTGACTATGTTGTCGTGAGTTATGATTTTATTGTGATAGATCTTATTCATTTGTTGATACTATTAACCATATATTTTGACTATGTTGTTGCTTTATGCAAATGAACAAATTTTTGTAATAATCTCTAAAGGATATTGTATTGAACAGGTTATTAAAATACACAAGTTATTTTGATTGCGTTGTCGTAGTTTTTGATTTTACTAGAATAGATGTTATAGTTTGGATGTTATATATTAATTTCTTGATACTATGAGATATGTATTTTTCTTGTGTTGTTTTATGAAAATGAACAATTTAATTTTTTATTGATTTGTATTAGATATTTTATTGAATAGATTATTAAAATACATAGGGATTGTGTCATAACCCAAACTCGTCCCTATAGTTTTAGTATCGTAACCGGCCAGTAATTCGAGATTACCAAAGGCCTTCTTGTACAAATCAAAATAATCGAGACTAACGGAAGCTTAATATGAAAATATATATAACAAGTGGTCCAATGAGCTGTGATTCTATATGAAATAACACATGCGCATAACATTAATTTACCAACCCTATATTACATGCATAATACCTTGTACAAAAATATCATTTATGCACATATATTCATATAACAAAATCTCAATACCATGATCAAAACTAGACAACGGTCTTGTGGACCTAACCTCAACTCGGAGGCACCAAAATCTCAAAAGTTTCAAGTGGTGGCACAATTAACGGTTTTCATCTAGGCTTGATCTTCATGCTGCCTACCTATATATATACACACACACACACAGAGTGAGTTAAAACTTAGTGAATAATATTAAAGTAAAGGGGTTAGTGAATGAATTCCAAATACATTAAATCCGTAAAATAAATCATATTACAATTATTCTCATACCTGAACATAATAATGGTACATCCAACAGAACATAACATATCGTCTTCCAAGTAGAGTAATCGAACCTGGATACTGATTAAACACATCACCACGCTATCACGTGGCTAACGAGATCTCGTAATCACTTATATGTTATGGACCCACATTTATATGTTGTCCTCCATGACTTGGGACTTTCTTTGGATGCCATAATAGATTCGAAAGTGGGACATTTGTTCACGAAAACAAATATCATTCCAAAAATATAACTTATCCAATAGAATTTCAAATATAATTCATGTGAACATATCTTTACAAAAGTGTTACTCATAGTGGATTTCCAGAAACGGTTGCTCGGTCTTCGAGTCTTGACCTACAAACACAAACATTCATAGCACAACATCTCAAAGCACATTCAATTCATTCAATCGGTTGATTCATTATTTCTTCACTCGGTCGTTTCTATTCGTTCTTTAATTTCTTTCATGTTCCTGATATGTACATGACTTTGAAATACACTTGAAAATCATGCAAATAGAGGCCCGAACCTCAGAAAAACAAAGAGAAAACAAAACCGAAAATCTACTTCGAAAACCACACGTACGAGATCACTGGCCGCACGTGTGAAAGCTCCACCGCACATGCGCTCACACGTGAAATTATAGCATAACACAACTTGGAATAGAGGAGGTCTAACCGCATGTGCGGGGCCTCAAGCCGCACATGCGGTCTGGGTAAAATCTAGTCAGAAAAAAATGTTTACACTTGGAATTCAAGTTTTTCAAAATCTAATTCCAAATCCATGCAAATCAAAGCTAAAAACTCTCAAAAATGACTTAATTTCCACATTTCTAACTTCAAACAAAACTCATGACTTTAAATCAAACCTCAAATTTCCATGTAAAAATAAATAAATTCTTGAATTGAAATATAACTTTAGAAACATGCAAGTTTGAACTCCAATCTCATGAATTATTAGGAATTGCTACGGTAGGTGAGGGATGGGATTACACACCTTGTCCTCGATCCCGAATGTAAAAACTCCTCATCCGCCCTCGATCCCCGGCGAGGAACCCATCACCCCCACCGCCCAAATTTCTAACATAGATCAGTTTCCCGGCAGAAAAATCCTAACCTCTTTTCTTTTAGCCAAAGGGAAGACAGAGAAAAGATGCATTCTCATAGATGCTTGAAGCTGGGATCTGTGAAAAAACATTTAATGGAGCATGTTCAAGAAAAACACAACATTTCATATAACATTCAATCATCTACTCAATGAGAAGTCTACAAATTATGTTGCATTAATATCATATCAATTAATTCCTTTATGCTGACTTAAGGTTAAACAGAGTTATGTGGTAATGGCTCAACAACAAGGACTCTCCGGCTAAGGAAAAGTCCCAACAAATATGCCAGCAGTATTCCAATTGTAACAGCAAGCTACAAAGGGGTAAAAAAAATGGTATCAACAATGTCCAAACATAAACATTCAAACAGCATAACATCTCAAATGTCCAACCAAAAAAACCAAAAATAAAAAATAAAAAATAGTACCATTAGTCTATTACAACATGGAACAATAGTTGTTCAAATAAAACATATAACATCAATATCAGAACAATAAAATAACATTGTTTCCCCAAAAATCTGATATAACCACAACTTTCATCGTCTTCTTCAACTTGAATTCCTGTTAAATAACAAAAGAGGGAAAAAAAAAATTAATACTAATAATAAGATGTGAAAAATGTTAACAAATAAACAAAAAATATGGAAACTAACACAAACATAGTACATGACTCATCCAAGTCGATCTCATTATCATCATATATAGTCTCATAGCCCACCAATTTCAATGTTGAATTTCCTAAAAAGTAAAAAATATAAATTAAGTATTGAAATTATTTCATGGTAATATAAAATTGAAATAATAATATATAAATTTACTTGAGTACCTTTCATCTCTGCAGCCCACAACCAACTTTGTGCACACATTAATGTTTTTAATGTGTTTGGATGAAGTCTATTGCGATGTGGACTCACCAACCTTCCACTAGTGCTAAATGCTGACTCAAAGCCAATGGTGGATACAAGAATAGCTAAAATATCCCTAATTGTTGCCTGTAAGGTCGGATACTTTGGTCCATTGGCTTTCACCAATTCAAAATATCAAAACTTGAAGTTCTTGGCAAAACAGTATCTTTTAAATAATGGTCCAACTCTAATCTTACATTCTTCATTTTTTTACTTCTCTTTCTACTAATAAATAAATCATACTCTGAAAAGGTCTCTGAAACAATTTCTGGATGGATAGAAGATTCACCACCAACATCGGTCTCTATACCAACTCGGTTCTAATACTCTTGGAACAAATCATAACAAATTTGATAAACCCTATCAATTTCCTCTTTAGCTTTGTCTCTATATAGTTTTTCAAAATAAAACTCCAATACACTCATCTTGTACCTAGGATCAAGTACAACAACAACTCCAATAACACCATGTATCACTAACCAATATTTATCAAATTTTTCCACCATTTTTGATGCCATTGTTCTAACCACTTCAATTTCACAAGAGAGCCATTGAGGCAGTGTCACCCTAATCTCATATAAAGTTGGGAAACAAACATTGGCTGTGAGATACTTAGTACCAAAAAATAACTCTGTCATAGGAAAAAATATCTTAAACCTCCCACTGATCTCTCTAGTAAACTCCTATTCTTCTTCACTTGGCACGGTCTTATTTTGAAACTCTCTATTTTTCAATTAAGAAAAGACAATCGTATACAACATGGCAGTTTGAAGCAGCAAGTATGTTGAATTCCACATAGTTTCACAATCAAGTCCTAATTTCTTAGTATGTGGATTGCGCAATTGATTGACTGTTTCTTCAAATTTTTCTTGTCTTTTAGGTGTTGTTGTCCAATAAGCTACGCTCCCAAATTTTCTCTACACCTACTCGTATGACATCTAGTCCATCTTTGACAATTAAATTCAAAATATGTACACAACAACACATATGAAACAAAGTACCACCCAACAAAAGTGATGTATTACTCAACTTATCCATCAACATGGTAATCATGGCATCATTTGTGGAGCAATTATCAACATTAAAAGAAGAGATTTTTTTGGTCAATATTCCAATCCATCATACACTCAAGCAAAGTATTACAAAGAACTTCTTTTGTGTGTGGACATAGAACATAAATAAACCTAAAATACAATATTCATGAACAATTATTAATAGCATGCAAATTGAATTGAATAAGATAGAACTTTTAAACGATTTGCAAATTTACAAATACATACCTCAAAATGCAACTTTGTAATGTCCATGAATCATCAATAAAGTGTGTTGTGATAGCCATGAATCCTTTCTTTTAATTACTAGCAGTCTACATATTAGTTGTGATTGCGACCCTACTTTTATTATTCTCCACCAAACTCAATGTCTTCACCCTCTCAAAATCAAAAATCTTTAAAATATCACTCTTTATCGTATTTTGAGAAGGTACTTTAATGGTTGGAGTGTTGCTGAATATCGTTTAAAACCAACATGATCTATGATGGAGAGGGGATATTCATGCAATATTATGGCATGTGATAGGGGTGTTTGCGAATCGGTTTTGTGTGGTTTGCGGTTTGGTTTTGACCCGTCCACATCTATGCGGTTTAGGAAAAAGTCAACCCGCAACCGCCCGCAGTACGGTTTGTGATTTGTGCGAATAGGGTTTGTAGATGTGTGGGCGGTTTGCGGTTTACACTTTTTTCTTTAAAAATTAATTTTTGAGTTTTTTTTTTTCTCATTGAATTTAGGCATCAGATTCATTTTATATATTTGTGATCATTTGACAACAATTTTCTGATGAGTTTACAAATAAAAATTGAATATCAATGCATTAAATGAAAGTACCCAAAACAAAGAGACCCTACACTAGCATTTTTGCTATGAAAAAAATGTATATCAATGCATTAAAGGTTGTACTCAATTAGAATTGCCAGTTCAGTAATCAATAATCAAACTAGAAACTCCATCGACCACCAGAAGGAAAATTTTATTAGGAAAAAGTGGATGAGTCACCAATGAAAATCATATAAGAAACCAAGTTTAGGACTTGATAATTCTACGGCATTAAGAAAGTTGAGAAATACTTGAAAATAAGGATCCTCATGTCATAGAGAACATAATGGTGTTCATGTTAAAGTAACAAAGTTGGTATATAACATAATAATAATAATAATAATAATAATAATAATAATAATCAAAGTGCGGGTGGTTTTTGCGGATTGTGGGTTTAACCCACGACCCGGCCGCAACCCGCAAATTTGTCATATTTCAAACCGCATCCGTCCGCATTATGTTTGCGAAACCGCCCATTTAGATGCGGGTTGGGCGGTTTGAGCGGTTCGGATAAACCGTTGCCCACCCCTAGCATGTGATAACTCTTTCCTAGCAAAATCTTGATAAAAAATATAAGAATTCATTTTTGGACTCTCTTTATTAAAGTTATTAGTTAAAACTTTTTGCCTCATGCCCATCACTTTTTTCCTAGTACAACTCTTATAGTAATCATGCAAATGCCTAGTTCCATTTTTTGAATCACCTCCAAGATGCTTATTACAATAATTACATATTTCCTTCCACACCCCATTGAGTTGTTGTTTCTTCTAGTTCCTCCACAAGTATTAGACTCTTCGTCTAAATCAATAACATTTTGATTAGAGAGGGGAGACAGTGAGTTAGTAGCTGGCGATGATTGTTGTGAGGTCTCGCTCTCAACTAGTACTTGGGAATTAACTGGTACTTGAGAGTTAACATTTGACATTTTTTGACCTTTATAAAAATAACATGAAATGAATAAACAAATGGAGCATTAGGATGGTCCCTGTAACCCTCCTCTATCTAATGAATAAGAAACCTCAAATAGTAATTCATTTCTTATCTAATGAAAATTTGTATGATGTATCAGAATTTGTAATTTACAAGTAGTTATAAATCTTTATTCAATGTAAACAACTAACACATATTGATGACACCATGTAATGACATCAAAACATCATGTTAAGCACATGTTGATGTCCATCAAACCAATTTCTCAAACTAAGAACCACCAAACCAACATCAAAATGAAGGATATATGAATCTGATTTTACAGATTGATAATTACAAGTAATATGTTTCCTTGTAAATTACTGATTACTGATTTTTACAAACAATTTGTTTCCTTTTAACAAGCAATCTATAAATTACAAGCAATTTACAGATTGGTTTTTGAGGGAATGTAATTACAAGCAATCTGTTTCCTTTTAACTTGTACATTTCCTTGCAAATTACATCAATCTTTAAATGAAGGATATATGAAAAAATCACATCAATCTATAAATTACAAGCAAATCACAACATATGAAGGATATATTAGAATCCGAAACAAAATCAAGCAAATTGCAACATATATACCGTAAAAATCAAATGGTATCTACAAAAAAAGGATGAAGAAGAGTGAGACCAGAGAGAGAGAGAGAGAGAGAGACACACACACACACACACACACACACATTGTTCACCAGTGGCGACGCCTTGTTCTGGCCTCGATCGTTGCGCAGATTTGAGTTCACTTTTGCCAAGATCGAAGAAGGAGGGAGATCAGTGGTTATGGGAGGAGGGAGAGGACAACAGAGGGAGGGATATCGGCGGTGATTCACTTTCACCGAGATTGGAGGAGGAGGAGGAGGAGGAAGATGAGGATAATGGAGGGAGAGAGATCGGTGGTGATTCACTTTTGCCGAGATCAGAGGAGGGAAGAGATTGGCAGTGATAAAAGGAGGGAGATCGGAGAGAAGAATAGCAGAGGGAGGGAGATTAGCGATGATGAGAGGGTTTTAGAGAGAGAGAGAGAGAGAGAGAGAGAGAGAAATCGAGAGAGAGATGAGAGGTGGACAATCAGTCTGCTTGTATGTAAGTGTGAGGTAAGGTTATGTAACTGTGTTTTAGGGTTTGGTTTATATATATATATAGAGGGGTATAATCATAATTTCACATCGGGGGAAACGTGGCCGAGGACGGGCCGGGTCCAGGGCTGGAGAACATATCACCGTCCCCGGCTTGAAATTTGTCAGGGATTCATTTTCGAATACCATCCTTGGCCCGTAGGGGGTATTTTTCGAGAAAAAACCATTCTAATCGGGGTCGGGGGTTCAGTCCCCGTCAGGTCTGGTTCAAATTGCCATCCCTATGAACTATTGAATAAATTACATGTATCAACAAGGAATGAAGCCATGTATGACAATAATTTGGCCTAAACCTTTCAATTCCTCACTTGTAAATTCATTTAGGTTCATATGAGTTCCCAACTTAAACTCTTAAATAACCATGAATTCATCCTATTTCAACTTCATTTCCATGAATTCATGTGTGTTTAAGCTCTATGTTAAGAAATCAAAAGGAAATTCTTAACTTTGATATCTTCACTCTTGAAGACACAAAAATGTAGGTAGAGAGAGAGAGAGAGAGAGTTCTAGAGACTTAGAAAAAAACAAGAGGAAGAAGAAGAAAAAAGAGGGAAATCAAACAATCTTCAAAGATCAACACTCAAATGTAAGAATTTCCTTCTAATTTCTTGACATGGAGCTTAAACACACATGAACTCATGGAAATGAAGTTGAAATAGGATGAATTCATGGTTATTTAAGATTTTAAGTTAGAAACTCATATGAACCTAAATGAATGTACAAGTGAAGAATTAAAATGTTTAGCCCAAATTATTGTCATACATGGCTTCATTCTTGTTCATACATGTAATTTCTTGCATAGTTCATGAGATTGGAGTTCAAAATTGCATGTTTCTAAAGTTATATTTCAATTTAAGAATTGATTTATTTTTGCATGGAAATTTGAAGTTTGATTTAAAGTCATGAGTTTTGTTTGAAGTCGAAATCCGATTATTTGATTTCCCCATTTGTTCTTCTTGTTCCTCTTGTTTCCTTCTAAGTCTCTCTCTCTCTCTCTCTCTCTCTCTCTCTTTACGTTTTTGTGTCTTCAAGAGTGAAGATATTTTGTTGAGTCTCTCAACTAAGGCCCATATATATTAAATATAGAATTAAATCCAATTAATTCATTCTGAATTAGATTTTTATAAAACTTCATATTAGGCTCTAAAAATCATGCTGATCACAAATCTTTAATTAATTTTGGTTTTGGTGCCTCTACGACCTTCAATTTCAGTTTCAAATTGGAATTTCAACAGGTTTCTCTACAATCAATAGATATATATTCAAATCCTTTTAATTCATATGCAATTTATCATCAAACACATAATCAATTAGCACATAACAATGCAATTAGATGATTATTTCATCAAACACATGTCTGGGGCATTACATTATCCCCACCTTAGAATGTTCTGTCTTATTACGTCACAAATCGAATTTGGGTCCCATTTGTCATTTCATTTTCTCGTTGCATCACTAATTCCTTTTTTTAAAAGGTAATACAAAAGGTCGATCAAATTTCAAAACCCATGAGCACAACAATCCAACAAGTGAACAAGTAACGTTTCTCAGTTCTTCCCCATATTTTAATAACATGAGGCGACATATTTGAATAAAGCTTCATATAACTCCCATATATTATACACGCAAGTCAGTCATGCAGTTCACAATTCTCATTTCCTGTAGACACCCCATTTTTGACCGACCTTAAGACTCAGACGTCACCAATTGAGCACTCGGTGATGTTGCATATTGTGCTCGTTCTGAGGTTGCGGAGTCTCGGCCGCGAGCCTTGCCTCCGGACTTTCGGACTCTTCCTGCTTTGCCTCGCCATAACCAGCCTGTTTTCTTTGTTTTCTCTCCCCGAAGGGAGGGAGAGGTCTCGTAGATCATCTCTCAGTGGCCGTAGGCTATGTTTCGTGGTCGTAGGCCATTTTTCTCTTCTGGAGGCCAGTTTCCGATTTTCGGAGCCGTCGGTCGTGCACCTCGGTTCGGGACCGCCTAACTACCTCTGATTGCTCCGGTTTTTGGCATACACCTTGTTTCCTCCCTTTTAAGGGACACTGTGGCTCAAGAGATCAACTTCATTGTCAAATGCCACCTCCGGTGCTTAATAGTCAGTTTTTGGGGCCCCGAGCCGCACGTTTTGGCCCCTGAACCTTCGTTTTGCATCCACCTTGGTTCATTTTTGGCAGAGACCTTATTTTCATTGTTAGGAAGGTTGTAGGAGGGTGGGAGGCCAACAATTTTTCTGGAAAACCATCTTTTTCTCTTCATTGCCCTTCGTTGCCCGTTTTTCTTACTAGAAAGCTGGTTTTTCCCATTCCCGGGCCACTTTTTCTGACTTTCAACCACACCATTGTGTTGTACACACCTGGGAGGCCACCAATATGGGTAGGCTGGCCAGCAATTGTCCTTGACCCTTTTGAACCCCTCTAAAAAGCTGGTTTTTCTCTCTCCTGGTTCACATTTTCTGGGTTTTGACCATACAGCTGTGTTGCACTCATATGAGAGGCCACCTTTTTGGGGTGGCCGACTAGCAATTCTTGTTGACCCCTTTGACCCCTGGTCGGCCGACCAGGGGCCATTTTTGTCCCTCCTGGTGCATTCCAGCTGTGCTAGCTGTTTTGCACCAGACCCCCTACCCGAGGGTCTGTCCTTTTGGGAGGAGATTTGAATTGGTTTTTCCCCCCCTTCCTTTTCTTTGGCTCCTCTCCCCCTATATAACCAGCACCCTACTTCATTTCTAAGGGTTAGAAAAACCAGCTGGGGCATTGATACATACAACCATATATCTATCTACTCCAAGCCTCCAAACACCTTGGTTCTTGGCCATTTCACCCTACACCTCATAGCCTACCACCTCCACACTCCATTCTAGCAACTTGGAGGCCGTTTGCAGAGATTGGAAGCTCGGAATCATGAACCAAAGGCTGTTGCTTTGCTGTGCTACAAGGGTGAGTCCCTATTTCCCCTTTTTTGCCTTATTTTGCTCTATATCTTAGCCCCTTTTGCAAGCATTTCTGGGCTTCGACCTGAACTAAAAATAGTCTTATTTTGAGCTTATATTCATGTTTTATCAAGAACTTTTTTCTATTTGAGGTCTTCTACTCTCCCTTTGTGCTTTATCTCTCTTTTAGGGCTTATCTTACATGATATATTATCCTTACTTGTGAGCATTTCTGGGCTTCGAGCCAAATTGTAAAGTATCTTATTTTGAGCCCCTCTTTAACTTTGTTGAAGGGCTCTTTGATTTTTGAGACCATCTACTACCCCTTGCCCTCTATCCCTCTTTTAGGACTATTTTTGCATCATGTTTTAGCCCTCCTTGTGAATATTTTCGAGATTTGATATAAACTGGAAAAAGTCTTTTTTTGGCATTCTCTTTGAGTTTGGTTAAGGTCCCATTTCTGTTTGGGGTCATCTTCCCCTATGCATGCTTCATTCCTTCATGATTAGGGCTACGCATTAGAGCACTTGCATTTACCATGGTTTGGTCTCTTAACCACTGAAATCCAGTGGATTTTTAGTGGCCTTGATGTGTCTTTGAGCTCCAAAATTATGGAGGGGTGACCCTCTCACCCCTCATTCTCTTTACTAGCATTTTTGGCCTTTCAAACAGGCCTTTCTTTGCATGCTTCTGAGACTAATTTCAGGGCCTATTTTGTGAGTTTTAGGGCTGTCATAGTCCAGTTCCAGAGGTGGTTTTGCTATGCTTCATGTCTATCTTGCATGTGCTTAATAACTCCTTGCATGGCCCTCTAAAGGAGCTCATCATTTTTGCACATGTTGGCTGCATTTCAGTGATTATTTGGGTATATTTTGGCATGTTTTGTTCACTAATTTTTTCTGGTTTAATGAGTTCTCATATGCTTCTTGCACATGCCATGTAAACCATGTTTGCTAGTCAAAGTTGCATGCTATTTTAGTCCATCATGCTAGCATCTTTTGGTCATGCTTTGAACTAGAAATGTTCATGTTTTGGGACTGCCTTGGCTCTGTCTTTGTGCTTCATAGTCAAATAATGCATGCTTTGTATAGCTATAAGTCAATATATGTGCCTAGTTTTGAGTTTCGGGACGATACCATGCATTATATGACATATATCCATGATTCGGGATCATTTTGCATCACGATTCAGTGCTGGAATTTGCATGTCTGTATGCCATATTTCATGCCTTGCCATGCCTTGTTAGAGTTGCATAATATGCCTTAGGTTCGGTCCTCGGTTTGCACGTATGTGTGCACGCATTTCGATAGTCTCATTTTTATCTTATGGCTACTGATGTGAGTGTGGCGGAGGTCCACTCATGTTGGTGTAAGTCCATTGTGCATTGTGTATGCCATTTCATTTCATAGCATTGTGTATGCTAAGTTGCATGTTAGAGCATCGCGTATGCCATGTTACATCGAGCATTGTGTATGCCATTTCATAGTATTGCGCATGCTAGGTTGTATGTTAGTCACATTGTGTATGCCATCTCATTTGCATTATGTTTGGGATAGGAGTTAGCCCAAGCATGGGAAACGAGGGACGTTTCGTACTCCGAGTGACGGAACGTGTCTTAATTCCCGGTCGCCAACACTCCGGATTACCCATGATGGAGTCTAGGCCTTGTTTTGTTTATATGTGCATTCATTTCACATTGAGTCATGCAATTCGACTTCTCAACCATCATGCATCGAGATGCGTAATTGGTGGCACGAGGATCGAGGACTACACTCCCTGAAGAATAGTCAAGCATACATATGTGAAAATACATTGCTATGCCCCTTTCTTGCTCTCTGTTATAGCAAATCAGAAACCGACAGTCTTTTGGAGCTTCGTGCAATATTTCGGGCTTAATTGTAAATAGAGGTTAATTGGGGCATCGTAATGGATTTCCACGCAAGGCAACTCAAGCACGCATCATTCATCATTCAGAACAGAGCTGAGGCGGTCCATGGGTTTGCATGCTAATTTACTGTTTTCCTAGTTCATTTGTTAATTAATTAGGGTTTTGTACTTATTCGGACTGTAATTATTCATTTGGGACTGTATTATTTATTCGGACCCTCCGAGTGAAGGCACAATTGTAATAAGTGTGCATGCGTGTGATGTATGTCTTCCAATCCCACGTCTTTCTCCCTTTTATTTACTAGCTTATGATGGTTAGATTAGGACATGTTTCAATTAGCATACAGTATGATAGCATGTTTGCTTTCATTCATCTGTCTTGCATGCACCGGGTTCGGCGCATCATAACTCACTACATTGTATTTCGATTCCAAGTCGAATACTTGTTAGCTGTAGCATCCCATATGCCATGTTTAGAATAGCCGAGCCTATCTTAGTTGCATTCTGCATGTGTTGCATTAAGCATTTCTATATAGTTAGGATCATGCATGGATTTCTAACATAGCTTCTGTTTTAGCTTGGAGTACTCGGTAAGTTTTTATGCTTTAGCATCCTTGCATGCGTGTGAGTGACTGCCATGATAGTATGCTTACTATGAGGCTATATGCTTATGTGATATATCTGCCTGAATGCCTGTGGGTGAAGGTTGAGTTATTTGGATTGGAACAATTCATCTACTGTGAATTTTAAACCCACTAGATAGTGGCAAAACCATGTTTTCTAAGCCCACCCGAGGGTGGCAAAATCAGCATTTTAAGCCTACTTGCAAGTAGCAAATCATCTTTAAAAAACAAACATGAAATCTTTTGTTCCAATTCAGGCGATCCAGTCTATACTTGTATGCTGTGCGCATCACATAATAAATCTAGGTTAATAACTAGAATGAGAATGCATAATGTTTTCAAAACTAGATATCATGGTTAGTAGAGGCCGATCTTTGATCGGGCGAGCGAGGGTGCTCACGAAGTGACCTTCCCCAATCGTACCCAAGTTCCCAAGCCGAGGCAACTTTGGTGATAACGGACACGTGGCCTTAGGCACGAGTCAGGGTTTCTTAAATTTCCCAAAAATAAAATATTTAGGTGGCGATCAGATTCCGCAAAGCAGTCCATGTTTGGCACTTCTTTCAAAAAAATCTGTTTTTATCAAAACGGTTTGCCGAATTTGGACTCTTTGGTTCAGATTGTAAACCGCGACAATTAGAGTCCGACTTGAAGAGAGCCTAAAATGAACAAAACGGGACACATCCACCCGGGGCATTCGGGGATGTCTACGCTCGGCGACTACCGGGGAGTTAGAGAACTTGACTAACTCATGATATCTCGGTTTTGACTACACTTATGTGTTTTTTACATTGTGCATTGGTGCACCTAGGACACCGTGGTTTGCCATCTGCTATTCTCGAGCGGTTTGCAGAGGTCAAGGGCCATAAGGCTTACCGGTTACGGGCTCTGCTAGTATGGAAACACAAACCCCGGTTTTACCGAGGCACCCTTTTGACCATTTGACCTAGTGCATGTTCGGAATCCGTAGTGACCATTCCAAACTAGGACAGGTTGCTTACCCGATATAGGTTGTTTGAAACCGTCAAGGTGTAGTGAAACCCTAGTTCTCGACAAAATAGGACAGGAAACCCTACCCTAACATAGGGGTATTTTGGCTCTTACTTGTTTGTTATGTGCGTTAGGAGTGCGTCTCTACAGGAATGCATGTATCAGTTTACAAGTCGGGGTATCAGGCCTGCGGGCATCAGAATGTGAAGAATTAGTTTTACCCGAGGGTATCAGATTTGAGATGTAATTTTGGGGCGACCAAAGAGAGGGCACACCATCCCGCTATGCTCATATCTGCTTTTGGTGAAATCAGCCGAGGTGTCTCTGCTTTCTCTTTGCTAGGTAGTCTTGGAACCATAGTTGTAGTCCGATATCTCCCGAGGTTCATCGGACTTGTGCTGATAGACTTTGTCAGGTCAGAGATTCAGTTCAAGGGCAATTAATGTTCCTTTGCCAGAGGCAGGGTAAAAGGGCCAACAGCACAGATCCCCGCTCAAGAGTTCCCATCAAGGCCCTTATCCACCCCACCAAGGAATACATCGAGGCCTCGCTTTTTTATTACAGATAGACATACCAAATACCAACCGTAATGCAGTAACATGGCAGGGATGGAGGAAATGATGTGTCAACTCCAAGAAAGTATAAAACTCATGCAGCAGGACGCTGCTCGTTAAGCGGAATTTGCCGAACAGTAGGCTGCGATCATGGCCTAGCAGGCAGAGCTAATCACCAGGTTGCAACAACGAAACGGAGCATCTGCTTTGCATTAAGCTCCTCCCCCACCCGAAATTCTAACACTCGGGGAGACATCTAATGTCTAGGAAGGTACGGACATTCCCACAGGGCTACATCCGCCCCCGATTCTACCTCAACTATCCAAGGCACCTATGCCTATCAATCAACCGGACTCTCCCTTTGAGTTCGAGGTGGACCCTACAGCATTGAAATTGAGCAAGCTTGAAAAGTTGTTCAAGAAATCCTAGGGGGTAAAGTCCATCCCGGACATTGAGGACAGGTACACCGACACAGCTGTGACACTGCCAGATAGGTTCAAGATGCACAAATTGACCGCTTTGATGGATCCGGGGATCCCATGGTACATCTACGGTTGTTCTCAGACATACTACAGCCGATGGGCCTCACCAGACTACAGAAGCTGTCTTTGTTCGGTCGAACCCTGTCGAGTGTGGCAGCCATCTGGTACGCAAAATTGGAAGATGATGTCAAAAGGAATTGGGATGAGATGGCCGAGGCCTCCGTTGCACAATACTCGTATAACACGCAAATCGAGATTACGACCCGTGATCTTGAGACAACGAGGCAGAAGCCTAAGGAGAGCTTCTCAGAATTCGTAACTCGTTGGAGGGCCAAGGCCTCAATGATGACCATTAGGCCAACGCACAAGGATCAAATACGGATGGTTGTGCGCAACCTCCAATCTAAACTAATGCAGAAAATGATCGTGCTCCCCTTCTCTACCTTTTCAGATTTGCATGAGATGGGAGTACAGATCGAGGATGCCATAAAGTAGGGCCTTATTGACCAGGAGAAGGAGCAGCCTAGGCGGGCATTTTCCCGCAGTTCGAATGCGACCACCAGTGGTGATGCGACCGTAAGATCTTCTGAAGTGGGCATGGTCACCACCACCACATCAAAAACAGCTACCCCATTCACCGGTGTGTCCGGAAGTAGCTTACAGACGGCCAAATATCCACCTCGAGTCAAGAGGGTTTTCACCCCACATCATATGCCTTTGTCAAAGGCTCTTGAGGTTTTACTCCGGAAAGGACATTTGAAACCGTTGGAACAACGGCCCCTACCCGATCCTATCCCTGCAAAGCATGACCAGACTAAATACTGTGCCTACCATCAACAAACCGGTCATGACACCGACAGTTGCTTTCGTCTGCGCCATGATGTACAAGATTTGTTTGACAACGGGGTCATTGCCGCACCAGGTCCTGCAAAGTCTATCAGCACTTGATCAGTGAACTTGTGGGGGGATAATGTGACCATGTGATCGAGGGATGAACCAGCTACGGGTGGCACTCGATTAAACTCCAGACGTGGAAATGGCACGCACTGTTCTGAGTAATATGCAAACACCAGTTTTTGTGCTTTCTAACTTGGGTATTGAGTCAGTCTTGTTGTTTTGTATAGAGTCAATCTTTTCTTACCGAGTCAGTCCCTTTTTGTTGGAGTTGGGTGATTTCGGGGGTGTTACCTCGGACATCACTTGCTTGTTTTGTGTTTTCGTTTTCTTTTGAGTCTGTTTCTGCCTTGGAGCCAGTAATGCCAACAGATTTGAATGAACAGCAGTGATTTTCACATTCTTGTGATCGCCGCTTTGTGCCGCTTGTGCGAAGTTCTGAATGAAATGGCAGTGTGTAGACGTCCCCGAATGCCCCCGGGAGGGGATGAGTCCCCTGTTCCGTTCGTTTTGGGCTCACTACAGTTCAGGACTCTAATTGTCACAGTTCTTAATCTGAACCAAAGAGTCCAAATCCGGCAAATCATTTTGAGAAAATAGATTTTTGAAAGACGTTCCAAACATGGACTGCTTTGCCAGATACAGAGTCGCCACCTAAATATTTTATTTTGGGAAATTTAGAAAACCCTGACTCGTGCCTAAGGCCGCATGTCCGTCATCACCAAAGTTGCCTCGGCTGGGGAACTTGGGTACAATCAGAAGGTCACTGGTGAGTTACTTTCGCCCGATCAAAGATCGGCCTCTACTAACCATGATATCTAGTTTTGAAAACATTATGCGTTCTTATTCCGGTTATTAGCCTAGATTTACTATGTGATGCACACGGCATACAAGTATAGACTGGATCGCCTGAATTGGAACAAAACATTTCATGTTTGTTTTTGAAAGATGGTTTGCTACACACAGGTAGGCTTAAAATGTAGATTTTGCCACCCTCAGGTGGGCTTAGAAAAGATGGTTTTGCCACTATCTAGTAGGCTTAAAACTCACAGTTGATGAATTGTTCCAATCCAAATAACCCAACCTTCACCCACAGGCATTCAGGCAGTTATGTCAAATAAACAAATAGCCTCATGGTAAGCATGTTATCATGGCAGTCACTCACACGCATGCAAGGATGCTAAAGCGTAAAACTTACCGAATACTCCAAGCCAAAACAAAAGCTAATTAGAAATCCATGCATGATCCTAACTATACAGAAATGCCTAATGCAACACATGCAAAAATGCAGCTATAGCAGGCTCGGCTATTCTTAAACATGGCATATGGAATGCTACAGCTAACACGTATTCAACTTGAAATTGAAATACAATGCAGTGAGTTATGATGCGCTGAGCCCGGTGCATGCAAGACAGATGAATGAATGCAAACATGCTATCATATTGTATGCTAATTGAAACATGCTATAATCTAACCATCATAAGCTGGTAAACAAAAGGGAGAAAGACGTGGGGTTGGAAGACATACATCACACATACGCACACTTATTACAGTTGTGCCATCGCTCGGAGGGTCCGAATAAATAATATACAGTCCCAATGAATAGTACAGTCCAAATAATTACAAAATCCTAATTAATTAACAAATTAACCTAGAAAGTCAGAACTAGCATGCAAGCTAGGACCGCCGACTCGCCGGATGATGGATGATGCATGTTTGAGTTGTTTGGCGCGGAAATCCATTGCGACGTCTGGATTAGCCTTTGTTTACAGTTTATGCTCAGAATATTGTGCAAAGCTCTAAAAGGCTGTTGATTCTTGATTTGCTGCAACAGAGAGCAAGCAAAGGGCATGGCAATGTATTTTCACATATGTATGCTTACCTCGATCCTCGTGCCACCAATCACGCATCCCGATGCATGATGGCCGAGGAGTCGAATTGCACGACTCAATATGAAATGAATGCACGTATAAACACAACAATACCGAGACTCCATCATGGATAATCTGGAGTGTTGGCGACAGGGAATTGAGACACGCCCGCCTCGGCACGAAATGTCCCTCGTTTCCCGTGCTCGGGCTAACTCCTATTCCAAGCACAATGCAATATGCATGACGTGCATGAATGCGATCCTAACATGCAAACCTAGCATACGCAATGCTACGGACTAAAATGACATACTCGATACTCGATGTGACATGGCATACACAATGCTCTAATATGCAACTTAGCATACACAATGCTATAAATTGAAATGGCAAACACAATGCAATATGGGCTTACACCAATATGAGTGGACCTCAGCCACACTCACATCAGTAGCCATTAGATGGAAATGAGACACTCGAGATGCGTGCACACATGCACGCAAACCGAGGACCGACCTTAAGGGACGAATGTCACTCTACCAAAGCATGGCAAGGCATGAAATATGGCATACAAACATGCGAATTTCAGCACTAAAATATGATGCTAAACAGCCCCAAAACAAGGCAATATGGCACCCGATGCATGAGATGAACGCCGAAACTCAAAACTAGGCATGCGCAATGACCTATAGCTATACAAAGCATGCATTATTTGATCATGAAGTATGAAGAAAGAGTCAAGGTAGTCCCAAAACATGAACTTTCTTAGTTCAAAGCAAGGCCAAAAGGTGCTAGCAAGATGGGATAAAGTAGCATGCAATTTTGACTAGTAAACAAGGGTTACATGGCATGTATATGAAGCAAGTGAGAACTCATCAAATCAGAAAAAATCAGTGAATAAAACATGCCAAAATATGCCCAAATAACCATGGAAATCCAGCCAACACATGCACAAATGAGAGGCTCCTTTAGAAGGCATACAAAGAGATTATTAGGCACATACAAGATAGACATGTAGCATGACCAAAAAAACTTTGGAAATCAAATATGATAGTCCCAAAACTCGCCAAATTGGGCCTAAAAAGTGGCTAAGAAGCATGCAAAGAGGGGTCCCTTTGGAAGGTCAAAATGACCATCAAACAAGTCAAGGTGAGAGGGGTCACCTCTCGATTTGGAGGCTCAAAATAGTGTTCTAGCCACTGAAAATCCGATGGATTTCAGTGGCTAGAAGGCCAAACAAAGCATGCAATTGGAGCTTAGGTGTAAGGCTCAAAACAAGGGACAATCAAACATTCAAGGAAGCATGTGATCTCAAATAAGAAAATGCCCTTAATAAAACATGAAGATGATGTCAAAACAAGCCTTTTTACATTTTATAACAAGTCTCAAAAATGAACATAAATAGGGCTAACCTATCATGCAAAAATGGCCCTAAAAGAGATAATAGAGACAAGGATGTTAGCCTAGCCCCAAATGGCAAAGAGCCCTTCAACAAAATTGAAGAGGGGCTAAAAAAAATCACTCTACAGTTTACATCAAGTCTCGAAAATGAACACAAGTGAGGCTAAATCAACATGCAAGAAAAAGGCCTAAAAGAGGGATAAAGAGGCAAGTGGTAGCAGCTGTCCTCAAACAGAGGAGAGCCCTTCAACAAAGTTGAAGAGGGGCTCAAAAAAAGACATTTCATAGTTTATGACCAAGTCCAAAATAGCTCACAAATAAGCCTAAAATAGCATGCAAAAATAGGCCTAAAAGAGAGTTTAAACACAAAGGGTGAGGAGGAGACCTCAAACAGAGAAAGACCCTTGATTAAACATGGATATGAGCTCAAAATATGACTATTTACAATTTAGGTCGGAGCCCAAAAATGCAAGAACCAAAGGCTAAAATAGCATGCAAAATAAGGCAAGAAAGAGGGAAAATGGGACTCACACTTGTAGAACCAAGCTTCAATAGCTTTTGGACCAGGTTTGGAAGCTCTTAACCTCTATAAAATAGCCTCAAGTTGCTAGAATGGATGTTGAAGGTGTGGTGCTATGAGTTGTAGTGTAAAGGGTGCAAGAACCTTAGGGTTTGAAGGGTTTGGAAGAGAGGGAGATGGAGAGTTGTATGCAAGGCTTAAAACAATTTTGTAACCCTCTAAAATGGAGCTGGGGGTGCTGGTTTTATGGAGGGACGAGTGGAGGAAAGGGGGGGAAAATAAAATTCAAATTTCCCTCCCAAAAGACCCTCCCTCGGATACAGGATCTGGGGGGAAAAGGAGGGTGCAGCTGTAAGGAACCAGGTGAGGGGGTCATGGCCGGCCAGGTTCAGAGGGTTCAGGTGGCCGGCCGGCCACCTCCCCTGGCTGGCCGGCCAAGGTCAAAAGGGTCAATAAGAAATAGTGGCCGGCCACCCTAGAAAAGTGGCCTCCCATGTGTGCACAACACAACTATGTGGAGAAAAATCAGGAAATGTGACCCAGGAGAGAGAAAAACCCATTTTCTAGAGGGGTTCAAAACGGTCAGGAACAATTGCTGGCCGTCCATGTCATGTTGGTAGCCTCCGAGGTGTGTACAACGCAAATATGTGGTTAAGGGCCAGAGAAAGTGGCTGGGGAATGGTCAACACCAGCTTCCTAGCGAGGAAAACGAGCGACGGAGAGCAATGAAGGAATAAAGCTTGTCTTCAGAACAATTGCTAGCCTCCCACCCTTCTACGACCTTCATAACAATGAAAATAAGGTCCCTGCCAAAAATGGACCCAAATCGATGCAAATCGAAGGTTCGGGGTCAAACACGCACTGGGCCTCAAACCGATCGTTACATCGGAGGTGGCGTTTGACCACGAAGTTGGTCTCTTAAGCCACAGTGTCCCTCAAAAGGGAGTAAATTACATGTATTCCAAAAACCGGAGCAAACGGAGGTGGTTAAACGGTCCCGAACCGAGGCACACAGCCGACGGCTCCGAAAAACTGGGAACCGGGCTCCAAACGGGAAAAATGGCCTACTACCACGAAACGTAGCCTACGGCCACTGAGAGATGATCTACGAGACCTCTCCCTCCCTTTGGGAAGAGAAAACGGAGAAAACGGGACCCGGTTCGCAAACCGAAGCAAAGCACAAAAGAGTCCGGAAGTGTGAAGGCAAGGCTCGCAGCCGTGACTCCGCAACCTCAGAACGAGCACAATATGCAATATCACCAAGCGCTCAATCAGTGACGTCTGAGTCTTAAGGTCGGTCAAAAATGGGGTGTCTACAGTTGCTCCTCTTTGACAAAACTCGAAAGTCATAAGTGACGGGAGTAAATGTCAAAGCCCAGAGACGACCCATTTTTGACAAGGCCGAAGACTTAGACAAACATACGAGATAGTAGGGAAATATGCCCGCAGGCATGCCCGCAGGCGGGGGCAAAATGCAAACCGATATGCACAAAGCCGGATGTAACTCAAAGATCATGCAAATGCAGCAAGCTGTAATGAAGCAAGTATTCCCAAATAGATGCAACAGTTTTAAGCAAGGATGAAAAACAACAACTACATTTCATGCAGTTAAGAATGCGGAGAATTATTCAATTCTCGCCATGTCTCACACGGAGAAGATAAGATACCTGTGCGATTCGTCTGGTCACACCAGCCTCAAATGAACAGTACATACAATATCGTGCCTGTAAAAGAAAGAAGCTTAACAAGCACAACATATTTAACAACATATGTTCAACGTGATATCGAATGCAGACAAACGTGGTGCCGATGGGTGAGTGCATCACAATGCGAGAAGAAATGCGTGTGACAACGCGAGTTTAAGCATGGAGGCATGATAATATCGAGGAAACGTGCATAACAATGCAAGTATACACATGAGAATGCAAGTGATATACATAAGTGTAAACTAGAATGCACATTTCTCCCAAAACAACGAGCAAAGAAATGCACGTTTCGGCGAGGGCGACTCGATCGCGGCCTCGGATTCACCTCCTGGAGGGGTCACAACATGTTCAAAAAGGATGTATCTCACTTTCGATGAGTAACGATGAGAAACGCATCGAAGGTTGGAGTTGAAGTCCCGGCAGAGCGATTTTGCAACGGAAAGTGCACTTCTCTTGTACTTTTTTAGGTCCCGGGGACTCCAATCATCACCAAAATTTGCAGAGACCTTAGAGGCCACATGGGGGACACCACCGGCCAGTTTTATTCCCAGGGGGAGGCTGACAGCCATGTTTTTGGGAGAGGGGTGGCCGGCCTGCCAGAAAAGGTGGCCGGCCGGCCACCTAGCCCAGATTCGGGGCAGTTTGGTCTTTTTGCTCTCTTTTCTTTAAATGTGCTCATCCAAAGCACTTTTCCTCACAAGTGCAGCTCCAAAATTGCTCTCTCCTCCTTCCCAAACCATTTTCTCTCTCAGATCTGCACTCTATACGCGTTTTCCAATGCCTTATGCAAGTTGTTTTCGCGAAATCTTTCAGTTTTCATCACTTTGAACTGATTAAATTTTGATTTCGGAGCTTCTTTCTCATTTTCACCACTTGAGGTAAGTTTGTCTTAACATTTGGAAGATTTTCTCGGGAATTGACTTTGGTTGACTTTTTCATTTCCCAAGAGTTGACTTTTTTCAATTTTGGCTCATTTTTGCTTCTTTTTCCAGATTTTTCGAAATGGCTGGTCATTTCTCTCATGGTGGAGGTTTTCCAGGTGCCAGGGGTGAGTCGGATATCATGTCCTTGCCCCCGAGAGTTCGGCCGTTTGATCCCGAGAGGTATCATCCTCAGGAGCATATCCTCCTGCGGGTGATTTTCTACCATTTCACTGACTTTGATGATCGAGCACCTAGGGATCTGATTTTGCGGGAGCCGGAGTCCCACCTTTCTCATGAGGCACGAGAGGTATTTACTTCATTTTTACATTTTCTGCAATGTATTCTGCATTTTCCATGTATTTCGTGCCTTCGCTATATTTATCTGCCCACTCAAGCACACAGCTTGTTTTGAATGTTTAATCCATAGCATCGTATGCCGTTTGCATGTTGAACACATAGTTCAAACATTCTGATTTTCTGAACACGCAGTCCATATATTGATTATGAACACACAGCACACACTTGTTGAGAATTGAACACACAGCCCAATACTTTGAGATGAACACGCAGCCTAAACTGAAGGTGAACATGCAGCACACACTGATTTTGGAATATGAACACACAGCTCAAACACTTGATGATGAATGCACAACACACACCTTGAGGTGAACACACAGCCCACTGATTTTGAAATCTGAACACACAGCTCAAATACTTAACGTTGAACGCACGACTCAAATTTTGAGGTCAACACGTAGCACACACTTGTCGAGAGTAGAACACACAGCCCAAACTCTGAATTCCTGAACACACGGCCCAAATTGAAGGTGAACACGCAGCACACACTGATTGAGAGTAGAACACGCAGCCCAAACTTTGGATTTCTGAACGCACAGCCCAAATTGAAGGTGAACACGCAGCACACACTAATTGAGAGTTGAACACGTAGCCCGAACTTTGAGATGAACACATAGCCCGTACTTTGATGTTGAACACACAGCTCGTTGTTGAGGTGAACATATAGCACACACTGATTGAAAGCTGAACACGCAGCCCAAAGTTTGTGATGAACACACAGCCCATACTTTGATGTTGAATGCACAGCTCGTTGTTGAGGTGAGCACACAGCACACATTGATTGAGAATTGAACACACAGCCCAATACTTTGAGATGAACACACAGCCCACTGATTTTGAAATCTGAACACACAGCTCAAATACTCGATGATGAACGTACGGCACACACTTCGAGGTGAACACATTAATCGATTGAGAGTAGAACACGCAGCCTCAAACTCAATTTCTCGAACACAGCCTTATCGATTGAGAGTAGAACACGCAATTTAATCGATTTTGAATTCTAAACACACAGCTCAAATACTTGATGATGAACACACGGCACACACATCGAGGTAAACACACAGCCTACTGATTAAGAGTAGAACACGCAATTTCAAACTCAATTTCAACACACACCTAATCGATGAATTTTCAACACACACTGTGATTCTCAGATTCTGATTCAATTTTGCACACAGTTTATACATTTCATTTGTACGCAGCTTATTCATTTCATTTGCACGCGGCTTATTCATTTCATTTGCACACAGCTTATTCATTTCATTCTGAAACTGAATACATGTGCTCATCCTGAATGCAGGTGACTGCCCGTACTGTGCGAGGATATGGCTCCGTCTCAGTGAGAGAGTGGTATGCGGAGCTCCCGGAGGCTGTCCGGGATTTGGTGGACGTGGCAGGGTTTGGCCCCTTTTGCACCGGGATCTCCCGCTGTCCTGCCAGTAGGAGACTGATGGGTGCTTGGGTGGAGAGATGGTGGAACACCACCAACTCTTTTTATTTTTCTGCCACCGGAGATATGACCATGACCCCATTCGACTTTGCCATACTGACGGGCCTTGATGTGGGAGGTTGGGCCATCTCGTACGACGAGGACATGGGCGAGTGAGAGGCTGCCTGGATATATTTATTGGGGGCTCGCCTGCCTATTGACAGATCTTCGGGCAGAGTCCGATACACCTGGTTCTCTTCCCACTTCAGGAGGGTGGAGATGAAGCCTGAGACTCCCAAGGAGGTGGCGCAGTATACTCGTGGATTCCTGATGTTCCTCTTTGGTACCACTCTGTTTGCCGATAGGGGGAACACTGCTGGCTTTATCTCGCCGAGCCTAGTGGACTCACACAGTCGCCAGATATGAGGGTGGTGCCACTTAGCTACTTTATATTGCTATATGAGCGACCTCATGACGGGGAACATGGTTGGTAGCTATTGAGGGCCCGGGAGGTACTTGTTGCCCTCTTGATTTACATTTCTGCTTTTTATTATTTATACATTGCACACACGGTGCACTTTACATTCTGTACCTTGCACTTTGCTCTCAGCATTTTGTATTTGCATTTTGCACTCAAAGATTCTCAGATTCGATGGTTATTGCTCGCTTTCACAGCTTATGGGTCTACGCATACTTTTCGATACTAGCCCCAGAGCTTGAGGTGGAGGTGCCCCTCACGACCTCGTTTTCACTTGTATTCGAGGGTCGGTACGCCGAGACCTCGGGAGTCTTTTCTTTACTTGTGGCAGTATTTTGACACAAGATTTAACGCCGAGGTATTTCGTAATCCTCAATTCTTCATGTTTCATTTTTGATTTATCTTGCACATTTGCAATTTCGATCGCTTTATGCATTAGTTATCCTCAGACGCTCGCACTGGGCACCTCTAGGTAGAGACCTCCTGCTCTAGTTTGTCGAGCGTGGGGGCTTTCAGATAGGGTCTTGTTCAGGGGCCAATTGGTAGGGCCCGATTTTTGGGAGATCGCTTATGTCTGTATGGGCTACCTCGAGCAGACATTCCTTCAAGCCCCGACGATATGCGATCGCCGATAGGCTCTCTCCCCAGGAGGCCGTTGATGCCATGCAGGGTACCGATGCCTTCCTACATCTAGAGCAGGGGGAGTATGCGACCTATCGTCACACTTACTTGATGCCTCACGACGGAGTCCGCACTCGGCGAGGAGGTCTGCTAAGATACCACCTCATCGAAAGGTGGCTCGATCAGATGCCCTTCCACCAAGAGGGCCGCATATCCAGAGGTGGGGGTGGATTGGTTCCCCCGATTCCTCCGACTCATCATCATCCTGGATGGCCAGATATGCTGACTGAGTTGATGGGATGGCAATATGGGACCACCTCCCCGATTTCGATTCCGATATAGCCTCTGATGCCTGGCCACCGATATGTCAGAGACCCCGACTCACCACCGGTATGCTTTACAGCCTTGATTCATTACTCAGATACTTGGACGTTCATTCCTTTACTGATACTCTTGCCTTTGCACCTGCAGCCTCCTGTCGAGTATATGGATGAGGTGCTCGAGATGGTAGCCTCACTTGAGGAGATGGTCCTATGGAGAGAGGCGCAGTTGTCCATCATGGGTTTCCAGGTACCCTTCAGTTTTCTGGCATTTATCATACTTCTGATGACATGTTGATCTTGAACATTTTACTGCATTGATAGGCTGCCTGTGTAGAGCACATCTAACACACATCACATTCATGCACTATTCCTGCATACATCCACTCTGTGTAGTTTGCTTGCATCTGTATCTGATATACATGTTTTGGTTGATGTATTCAAACTGTATTCTTCATTTTCAAATGCCTCCGGTGTATGCTCAGTCACATGCCAGGCCATCCAGGCCTTCTCGAGGATCTGGGCCATCTAGGCCTTCTCGAGGATCTGGGCCATCTAGGCCTTCTCGAGGATCTGGGAGAGGGGAGTCGTCTCACGGACAAGGCAGACGCAGGGCACACATCATAGAGGAGGAGCCCTGCGAGAAGGAGGAGGAGGATGCAGATCCCCAGTCAGAGACGTCCGTAGACAAAGATGGTGGCTCCGATCCTGGTTCCGGTAGTGGAGGTGAGGCCGAGGAGGGTTCCGAGGATGGCGGCTCCGACTCAGATGATGATGGTGGTGATGATGGCGCAGAGTCTGTTCCGCAGAAGAGGACGAAGAAGGCCTCTTATTCCTGCTCTTGAGAGCATAGATGCGGCTGTTCCCTGCTTTATTTACCTTTTACTAGTAGTTTTAGCACATTGTATATTGTTTAGGCAGTTTTATTTTCTGTAAAACTTGTACCCTTGTTGTAAAATGTTGTAACAAAGGAATGATGATGGAATGAAACAGCTTTTGAAAAGTGTTGTGTTTTATTTTTTAGCATCGCATCGCATCTTTTGCACCAAAATGAGATTGAATGGATATGTGCATTGTGTACTTGCCAAGTCAGGTAGTGAACCGACGCAACAAACTAAACAACTTAACTTACTAAGAAATCACAAAACCTTAGCAAGTTTACAACTCGATAAGCAAAACACAACAAAGTTGATGACTCGATAAGTAAGGCACAACAAAATTGTTTAAACAAAAGTAACAACTCGATGTACGAAACTTGACAGCTCGACAAATCTTAACAACTCGATAAGCAAAACAACAACTCGATAAGAAAGACAACAACTCGATAAGTAAGACTTAACAACAACTCTATGAACAGAGTGCATTTCGGACGATCTAGGTGACAGAACGCATCCAAAACTGAGGGAAATGGAGGCCTTTGACACTCCTGATGCATGGAAATGCTAGGAACTTCCTTCCAAAGGGTAAAACAGTACCAAAGACACACTTGGGAGTATGGCCGGCCACCTTTGGGAATTGGCCGGCCAGCTTTTTGCATTGGAGAGGAGAGGGTGGCTTTTGCTGTAAAAGGTGTGGGCGGGCCACCTAGCTCAGCAACCACCAAATTTTTGACACGTGTCCCCTGAACAGCGTCTTATACTCTTTAAAAGCTCTAGCCTCGTGGTTGATTCATTTCATCTCAGTTTTGCACCAAAATGCAAGCGTTTCTCGTCGAAAATCTCACAGCTTGGATCGCTTCTCTAGATGGCTCGGAAAAGTTGAACTTCCGGGGTTTCGGCTTGAATGCACTATTCACGCCGAGCCGACTACTGCACCTTCCCTTCCTTCATGCCGTGGCGAGGTTTTGGAACCCGGTAACACATGTTTTCAGCTTCGGCGGGCAAGAGGTATGTCCAACTTTCAAAGATTTTCAAGTTCTGATGGAATCTGAACGTCCTGAAAAAGCTTTGCCTCAGTTTCGCTTCGGTTACGCCCAAGCTTTAGGGCGGATGTGTGGACTCACCATGCATGATGCTCAGTCTCTGATCTGCAACGGGAAACTGGACATCCTCGGCATGATTCATCGCTTTTTTGATGCCGGTGACCGCGGCAACCATCATTGGCAAGGTTTTCGGCAACATGCCCTTTGTTTGTGCATGCTATCTCACTTTCTGCTTGCCCCAGGCTTTAGTGGATCTAGCATCCGTCTGATTGAAGTTGCGCAAGGCTTGAAGGGAGGAAAGAGCTGCATCGCCATGACATTGGCTGAGACACTGATGGGCTTAGATGCTTTCTATCACCGGGAGACGACCAGATTCGCGGGGAGCCCACTACTGTTGCAGGTAATACTTCCCACCCAATCTCTCATATGTATTGCTCACATCACTCGACCCTCGGGCTCGATTTTTCTCACAAAACCCTTTTTCTTACTTTTCTCTCATCGTACATCTCTCTATTCTTTATTCTCTCATTTTTCATCCCTCCCCAGGTATGGTTGATGGATACACTGCAGGTTGTGGACTCTTGCCCAGCCTACTCGGCTCGCGGCTACTTCTTTCGACAACGCCTAGTCGATGCCCCTGATGAGGAGTGGTGGTTTGACTGGATGTGCAATTTTTCTACAGATCGCATTGCTTGGCGCTGCCCTTGGCTTAATCTCCTGGCAATAAGCTATAGCATGTCTCGGTAGACCGGGATCCAGTTGATTGGTCTGACTCATTGTGTGTTCTACTTTCCATTCCGGTTCCTACGCCAGTTCGGTCATGATCAGACTTGCCCGCCAGAGGGGATAGAGTATCCTGCCACATTCTGCCTGAGGCGCATTGCACCTTGCAGATATGTCATAGCATGGAGGACTAGAGAGCTCCTGCCCCCTACTCCTACTTTCAGTTGCACTTTGTCTGACGAGTGCTTGGATTGGCTCAATGAAGAGGCACAGATTGGGCCGAGCTTGGCATCAGAGGCTTCGACCAGCTCTGAGAGGGGGCGCAGGGACACCTGACTTATCTATGCCTCGGATTTATTGCTTTACCAGTACTTTCAAGTTTTCTTTATGAATGTAATAAAAAGCAACTTCAATTTGTATGTAAGAGCAGGAGAACTCTGTTTTGAAATCAATGAAATTGAAGGTTGTGGGTATTGAAAATTTTCCACTTTGGTCCAAAAATGGTCTTAGTTGTAAAAAGATTAATTTGAACAAAGTCAACTTTTATTAAAACTTTTCAAAACCATTTTCGATATGGATCAACCGACACGCTCGAGATCTCTAATCGAGATGCACAACCCCGGATTCCTGCAACTGGGAAGTTGCCCCTAGTTTGAGTAGCACCGCGGCACTGCACGGCAACGGAAGGTTGCCTCTAGTCTGCAAAGCACTGCACCGGAGATTGCGATGAATGCTGATGGACAAAGATGACTGAGATGATCAAATGGACAAAGTTGACCGGGGAAAAAGTTTATGGCTGAACTTCAGGATGAAGTTGCCTATGTATCCCAAAGATGGGAATCAAGCCTTACGTAGTTCAGGCTCGGTTCACTCGGGTATTTTCACTCTCCTTTTACGCTCTAACTTTTGCCAAGGCCGCCCTTTGTGGGTTTTCAACCATGCGAGCTCAGTTTTTATAGTTTCAAATTTTTTGTGCTCTGAGTTTTGCCTAGGTCGCCCTTTTGGATTTTCGGCCTAGCGAGCCTCTCAGGGGTAATATTTCTTCAACTTGTGCATATTGATCGGTTGTGAGAACTCCAAGCCATCTAGATCCATCAGAACCATAGCTCCACCTGACCAGATAGACTTAATAATGTAGGGACCAGTCCAATTCAGTCTGAACTTGGCCTTTGGGTCGTGGATGGGAGCTCGGTTGTCCTTGAGCACCAAATCTCCTTCCTTTAGATTCCTGGACTTAACTTTCTTGTTGAAAGCCCGGGCAATTCTGCGTTGATAACCTTGGACATGGTACAGTGCTTTCAGTCTTCTCTCATCAAAGAGCATGAGTTCCTTAAACCTGCTCTACTGCCAATCTGCTTCGGCTATTTGACACTCGGCCAGTACTCGTAATGACGGAACCTCAATCTCGATAGGTAGAATGACCTCCATCCCATAAACCAATAAATACAGAGTCACCCCAGTGGAAGTTCTGATTGAAGTCTAGTAGCCCCACAGAGCAAACGACAGCTTATCTGGCCAGTCCCGGTAGGTTTCCACCATCTTCTGCAATATGTGTTTGATATTCTTGTTGGCGGCCTCAACCACTCCATTGGTTTGCAGCCGATAGGTAGATGACTTATGAAAAGCCACGTTGTATTTCTCCAACAAGTCAATCACTTCCTTCTTGAAGTGGGAACCATTATCTGAAATTATCTCGTTTAGGACCCCGTAGCGACAGATGATGTTGTTTCTGATAAACTTCGCAACATGTGACGCCTTCAACACTGCATAGGATTGGGCCTCGACCCACTTCGTGAAATAATCTATCGCGACCAGTATGAACTCATGCCCATTTGACCCCTTTGGAGTGACAACCCCGATCTCATAAATTTCCCAGACTGAAAATGGCCATGGCGAAGTCATATTGTATAGCTTCGACGACGGAATGTTCATGCAATTTGCATGAATTTGACATTTATGGCATCGCCGGACAAAACCGATACAATCCTCCTTCATGGTGGACCAGTAGTAACCCTGTCTGAGGATCTTCTGTGCTAGCATTACTCCATTCATATGCGCATCGCATTCCCCTCCATAGATGGCTTCCATTAGACGTTTTGATTCTTTGGCATCAACACACAGCTTATGCATTCCCAGATGACCTCTCTTATACAGCTTACCCCCACAGATGATGAACTGAGCGGCCATTCTTCTGATTGCCCTTTTATCCTTGGCTTTTACCCCTAGCGGGTATGCTTCTTTCTCCAAGAAATTCCAAATGTCGTGGTACTAGGGGTTTTCGTCCTGAACTTCATCTATAGCAACAATCGACTCGTAGGTTGGCGCAAATTTCTGGTCAATGATGATCGACGATCCGGACCAACAGGATGTCCATCATGGAAGATAGAGTTGCTAAAGAATCTGCGAACCTTTTGTTCTCTCTTAGTAGATGAGCGAAGTTTAGCTTCTCAAACCGAGGAATTAATAAATCCAAGGTCTGGTGATACATCATCATATTTTCTTCTTTGACTTTCCAATCCCCTTTTGCTTGAGACACAACAAGGTTCGAGTCTCCGATGACGTCCAATCGTCTTGCCCTTAGTTCTAGGGCTGCTTCTAGACCGGCAATGCATGCCTCATATTCTGCTTCGTTGTTCGAGACTTTGAACCGAGTTTGAAGACTAGAGGGATACAGACTTGTCAAAGTGCTATCAACAACACTCCTATCCCATACCCGCATCGGTTTGACGCCACAAAGTATATCGTCCAAGTTTCATCGCCGATGTGCAAAATAGCTTCATCGGGAATAAGTACTGCGCTTCACCCTTTCCATTGATGGTCGTCTAAGAATTCTATTACTACTCTTCCTCGATCGACTTGGCGCTACATACTTGGGATCGAATTCGAGAGCAACAAAGAACCAACGAGTTAGTCTACCCGTAAGTGCCGTTTCTAAAAGATATTTGATGGGATCGAGTCGTGAAACCAACATTACGGAGTGAGCTAACAGTAGTGCCGCAGCTTCGTAGCCCATACCAAAGCTAAGCAAGCCTTCTCCAATGGTGTGTAGCGAGTCTCATACTCTAGCATCTTCTTGCTCGATAGTAGATGGCTCTTTCCACTTTGTCCTTCGATTCTTGCAAAGCATACAACCCATTGTAGTCTCGCCATCGAAAGGTACAATATCAACGGTTTCTAGCTCTGGCGGTGACAACACGGGCGGGTTCTCAGAATATTCCTTGATCTGCTCAAAAGCACTTGGCAATCGGCCGTCCATTGGAATTTCTTTCCTTTCTTCAGAGACCAAAAAGTGGTTCACAAGTCAAGGTTAATTTTGAGATAAACCGCCTTATGAATTGCACTTACCCGTAAAGCCTCGCGACCTTCTTTTCACCTTGGTGGGGCATTTCTAGGATGGCCTTCATTTTGGAAGGGTCGACTTTGATACCTCTTGTGTAATCAAAACCCCAACATTATTCTCAACCAGAATACGTAATGTACATTTTGAGGATTCAAAGAACCTAATTCTCGATCCTTTGAAAGAACTTTTGCAAGGCGGTGTAGTGGCCCTCTCTTTCTTTTGGACTTGACAATCATGTCGCTCACGCACACCTCAACCTCTTTGTGGATCATGTCGCAATATTGTGGTCGCGCTCGCTGATAAGTAGCTCCAACATTCTTCAACCAAAACAAAGATCACTCAGTAGCAGATGTCTCCCACTGGAGGTGGTGAATGCGATTTTTCCTCGATCTTCAGGTGCCATCACTATCTGATTGTACCCTGAGAAGCCATCCATGAATGAGAGCAAAGCATGCCCTGCTGAGAAGTCCACCAACTCATCAATATGCGGTAAGAGAAAGTCGCCCTTCTGACTAGCTCGCTCAAATCCTCGAAATCCACATACCCGGATCCCGCCATCTTTCTAAGATCGAACGATGTTGGCCAACCAAGTCAGGTATTCGCATACCAGCAGGAGGCCTGCGTCAATTCGCTTGGTGACCTCTTCCTTAATCTTGAGAGCTCACCCGGGCGGATCCTCCCGAAGTTCGCTTGACCGGTCGGCCTCGGGTCAAGGGGATCCGTATTGCATAATCTCGTGATCGATCCTGCATGTCTTCGTAAGACCACGCGAAAACATCTTTGAAATCTTTTAATAAAGCGACTAAGCACCGTTCCTTCGAAGACAACGCGGACCCGATCCGACCAAATGGGTCCTCCTCAGTACCAATATTCACGGTAGTGATTTCATCCATTAGGGGTTTAACAAATCTCTCATTCTCTTGCTCAATTAAGCGTTGCAAAACCGGAGGAATTTCTTCCTCGTCGTTTTCATCAAAATTTTGAAAGTCTGAGTTTATGCAATAAATTAAGGGCACAGAAAAGTACTCAGAAACCAAAGCTATTTGATTCTCATTAAGCACATCCAAATCATCCGATTCCTTGGTTACAACAGACTCAAATGAGAAAGAAAAAGACGACCTGGACAAGACTGTGGCATCCGGGTTATCATCTCCAGGATTACCAGACTCAGACTGAGTCGAGCTGGAACTTGATTCCAACTCCCAAGATTCGGTGGAATCAGATTACCACTACCACCAGAGCATCACTGGACAAAATCCCTCTTCAGATACAAGTGAGAGAGGGTGCAATAGATGCATCCAAAATAGTTGATGGTAGGCCCGCAGCCGTTGCATCCCCAATCATGGAAACCGAGAAGTTATCCCCCAAGCACTTATGGTCAATCGGAGGATCTGAAAGTAGACATGCCAGTGCTACCCCCATTTCAATCTCAGCGCCCTCGGAGTCCACTGCCTTATACTGCTCAACCTCAGCTGATGGGTCTGTCTGCTCTTCGGCAACGTCATCCCTGGGTAGTTGCAGGTCGAAGAAGATCTCGAAACCTGGTATGCGTTTCTTCTCTATGTCCAGCCATGGCTCTAGGAAGCCACAAAACGGAAAGTCCTTCCTCCCTGACGGCGTCTGCTTAGGGTACCCCGAATGGGCCTATGCATCACCAAATGGCTTCCCATTTTTCGCTGGCTCTCCCAGCCATTTCTTTTCCCTTCCTTAACCAATCCTCTTTGGTGGACGCCCTTCCGGCCGCTCCTTCCTAATCCCATCCCGGGGATGTGTTGTAACTTGTTCATGAGGTATACAGATTGAGCACTGACGTACACTTCCTCATTAACCACCATGATATTCTGCACAACCCGAGCCTCAGCTAAGGTAAAACCTGATAAGAACACATCCTCCGTGCCGTGCTCGATTTCCAAGATTGGTATGGACACTTCTGGCGGTAGATGGATTGACGAATTCCTGAAAACAATGGCCACCCCCTTCCCGTGAGGGTACTTCAACATCTGATGCAAAGTGGAAGAGACTGCCTTCACTTAGTGCAACCACGACCGCCCCAAGAGTAGATTACAGGTTGCAGGAACGTCCAAAACATGGAATTCAATGTTGTGTTGTCCTGGGCCAACCTGGGTCTGAATTTTGATAGTCCCCATCACCTCCCTGCTGGTGTTATCATAGGCTCTGATCACTTGAGTAGTCGGCACGAAGTCCGTGGGCTTTAACCCGATTGCATATGCTGTCCTTGACGGGCACACATTAATGGCGGATCCCGTGTCGACAAGAACCACTGGCACCCACTTGTCTCTACATTCCATAGAGATGTGTAGGGGTTTGTTATGATTTGCGCCCTCAGGCGACAATTCTTTGTCTGAAAAGGTTATCGTCGGGGAACCTCCTCCCGGAAAGACCAGTCTAACTAGCTACTCTGGTATGGTATCTATCGAGAGTTTAGCCTTGTCCATAGCAGATAGGACAGCCTGTCTGTGCACTCGTGACGCCATAAGCAGTCCCCAGATGGAGATGTCTGCTTGTATCTTCTTTATCGCTTTCAAAGACAGCTTCCTCTTCGATTTGCTTCTCCTTCTGTTTCTCAGCTTCTTTATCCTTCCCAGATGCCTCCGGCTGGTCTAGGTGCGGGGGCTTGAAGTACCGCTCGCTTCTTGTCATGTGATCAACTTCATCGAGATACCAAGTGTCGTCTGGTTGATTGCTTCCCTAATCATCGTCTGTGTGGGCAAGACATAAATCAACATCATCCCACCACATCCCGTTGGCATTCGAAAGGCACCTGTCTCTGCTCCCGTGATGATTGTACTTTGCAAAGACTTTTAGCTCAGATGCTCACAAGATCTTTCGTCCTCGTGCGCCCACGGCACTTTCAATCACTTCATGGGTTTTAACTTTTCGGATTCTCTCAGAATCCCAAATCTTTTCTTGTTCCACCTGCGTTAGTGCAGTTTGTTGTTCATCTTTCTCTGCATTCACAATGCCCCTGTTCTGAGCGAAATTCTTTGTAATCGGCGCCTCCCAAGAATGTACTCGACTCAACCCTTCCTACCACAATTGATACCCTCGCCGGCCCCTCGCTCGTTGGAACTCTTCTACCACATCCGATTGATCATCCACCATCCATTGGCCTCTCGCCGATTCCTCATAATCAAACCAGCTTGATCGGCCAAGGCCTTTTGATTCTTGGTCATCGAAAAACTGGAGGTTGGCAAAGCCGTCTTCTACGGCCACAAATCATCCGCTCGCTCAAGTCTATCCCCAGACCACACACATTCGCTCTCTGGCAATTCTATACTTGGCTCATCGGCTTAAATGTAATGTACTCACTTGGATCATAGGCTTCCTAGCAAAATTCCCAGATTGCTCAATCCCTGACTCAACAGTTCCATCCTCCTCTGCAATCTCCCCTGCACCGTCTTCAGTGGCCACCACCATTGGCTCAGGTTGGGTTGTAGAGATGTCCATCATGCACAAAAGGTCAATGCAATTGGGAAGGAGCACCTCCGGCTTAGGTAGATGGGAAGGAGTGATATAGATGCTAGGATCGTAAGACACGACCCTAGTCTAGATAAAATTGATTCTTTTGGGAGGTGGAGCTTGGTTGTGTGCAGGGAGTGGGTTGGTTGTAACATTGGGTCTTTCTGGTGGCAAAATCACCTGTTTGTCAATGAGATCTTGGATCTCGTGACGCAATCGGAAACACTGGTCGGTGTCATGACTGTGTTGCTGGTGATATGCACAATATTTGGCCGGGTTGTGAGTGGGGGGGAGTGGATTTGGTAACGGCCTTGGCTCCAGGGTTTTTAGATGCCCTTTTCTGATTAAGACCCCTAGAGCTTTGGACAGGGGCATGTACAATGGGGTGAAGGTTCTTTGGCCTCTGGGTTGATATTTAGTGGTCTGGGTGCTGCTTCCAGATGCACCGGAGAAGGGTGTGGCTGCCATGGGCCTTGGAAGGGGAGGGGGAATGGTGGCGACCATGCTAACCTTCGAAGTTCTTGCAGTTGCAGTGGTGCCTGCATTGCAGTTGCGGTTAAATGTTCTCCGGTTGCTTTCGCCTTGGTCAATCAACCTGTTTCATTGCATCTTCAATTTGTACCCCATCTCGTAGATCCGAAAAGGTGGGAAGGGTAGTACAATCATCTTTTGCATCGCTTTTGGTTGAGATTGCACAATCATCCCGACCGTCCTTATTGGTGGGCCTTAAAGTCATCATCGAGGCCTTCACCCTCCACCGGTCATGAAATCCGAGAAACTCTCTGGCTCGCTTGTTGTTTCGAGATCACGGTGGTAATCTCAATTTGGGTGTTGTAAGAGTATTACAACAAAGGCCTCGCCATTTTGTCCCAACTCCGCTGACATCATCCTCCAACTTCGTGATAAATTATGGCGCACCACACCGGCTGGTTCGGCCAAATAGCTTAAAGCTTCGGGTCCGGAGGCCCATTGGTCGAATATATCCGAGAATAGCCGGAGGTGGACCATGGGATCACCAGATCCATCGGCGATCAATCATGCGGCATTTTGAATCGTCGGTAATGTCACGCCACATCGGTATATCCATCCTCGATATCCGTAATAGCCTTTACCCCCGATTTTTGAATAGCTTCTCGAGCTTGCTCAATTTCAATGTCAGAGGGTCTACTTCAACTCAAGGAGAGTCCCGTGGTTGTGGGTATATGTGCTTTAGATAATCGAGTGAAGCAGGGGCGGAGCTAGCCCCGTTGGAATGTCTGTGTCCTCTTGAACAGCCTGGACATTTGGCAAAATGTTCTGGGTATTTGGAAGGACATTCTGGGTAGTTGGTGTCTGCTCGGGTAGCGGGACCCCCGTGGGGAGGAATTGGCGAGGCCGACGCTTGCTTGGGCCGAGCTGGGTAATTAGCTCCACCTGCTGGGCCATGATTGTGGCCTGTTGTTTAGCGAACTCCACTTGGTGGACGGCGTCCTCCTGCATCTGCCTCATACTCTCTTGGAGTTGGCACATCATTTCTTCCATCCCGGCCATATTCTGCTGATCTTGCTGACTAACTGGTATGTGTATCGCTATGGCAAAAACTAAGACCTCAGCCCGACTTCACTGCTAGGGTAGGCCATCGCTCGTAACCTCTGCTCGTATTAATACGCGCTTTCTCAAATTTCTTTTGAGAACTGTGGGTAGAGAATGGAACACTAGCTGTCCGTCAACCAGATCTTCAGATCGATTGAGCCGACGACCTCTTGTCCAAAGTGCTTGGGGAATATCTGGGTTGAAGCAATTGTGCTAAAACTGCCCTAGCAAAAAGATAAATAAAGCAATAAGGAAATAAACAACCAGATAAACGTAACAAAGATAACAAATTTAAAATAAATACACAATACACAACAAGCATAACAACACACGTTGATAAGTCAATACACACCGCCTCAAACACCGATCATTATCCTCAATCATCGTCTCAAAATCGAAAATCGATACCCGAGATAATCGATTCTCAAACATCGCTCGATGCCCGCATCGATGCCCGCAGTTCATGCCCAAACTCATAAACTGATACATGCGTTTCCCTGTAGAGACGCACTCTAAAAACACATAACAGATAAGTGAGAGCCAAGACACCCCTATGTTGGGGTAGGGTTTCCCTGTCCTATCTAGTCAGGAGCTAGGGTTTCACTACGCACGCAATGTTTCAAACAACCTATATCGGGTAAGCAACCTGTCCTAGTTTGGAATGGTCACTACGGATCCGACTATCCACTAGGTCGAATGGTCAAAAGGGTGCCCCGGTAAAATCGGGGTTTGTGTTCCCATACTCGCAGAGCCCATAACCGGTAAGCCTTATGGCACGCAGCCTCTGGCAAATCGCTCAGGAATAGCAGATAGTAAACACGGTGTCCTAGGTGCACCAATGCACATGAAATGCAAAGAAACACACAAGTGTAGTCAAAACCAGATATCACGAGTTCGAGTCAAGCTCTCTAATTCCCTAACAGAGTCGCAAGAGACGCCCCGAATCCGAGGGAGGGATGAGTCCTCGTTCGCTCGCTTTGGGCTCACTATGTCAGACTCTAATTGTCACAGTTCTTAATCTGAACCAAAGAGTCCAAATCCGGCAAATCGTTTTGAGAAAATAGATTTTTGAAAGAAGTGCCAAACATGGACTGCTTTTCCAGATACAGAGTCGCCACCTAAATATTTTATTTTGGGAAAATTAGGAAACCCTGACTCGTGCCTAAGGCCGCGTGTCCGTCATCACCAAAGTTGCCTCGGCTCGGGAACTTGGGTACGATTGGGGAAGGTCACTGTGAGCATTCGCCCGATCAAAGATCGGCCTCTACTAACCATGATATCTAGTTTTGAAAACATTATGCGTTCTTATTCCGGTTATTAGCCTAGATTTACTATGTGATGCACACGACATACAAGTATAGACTGGATCGCCTGAATTGGAACAAAACATTTCATGTTTGTTTTTGAAAGATGGTTTGCTACCCGCAGGTAGGCTTAAAATGCAGATTTTGCCACCCTCAGGTGGGCTTAGAAAAGATGGTTTTGCCACTATCTAGTGGGCTTAAAACTCACAGTTGATGAATTGTTCCAATCCAAATAACCCAACCTTCACCTACAGGCATTCAGGCAGTTATGTCACATAAGCAAATAGCCTCATGGTAAGCATGTTATCATGGCAGTCACTCACACGCATGCAAGGATGCTAAAGCGTAAAACTTACCGAGTACTCCAAGCCAAAACAGAAGCTAATTAGAAATCAATGCATGATCCTAACTATACAGAAATGCCTAATGCAACATATGCAAAAATACAAATTATAAGAAAATCGGCTATTCTTAAACATGGCATATGGAATGCTACAGCTAACACGTATTCAACTTGAAATTGAAATACAATGCAGTGAGTTATGATGCGCCGAGCCCGGTGCATGTAAGACAGATGAATGAATGCAAACATGCTATCATACTGTATGCTAATTGAAACATGCTTTAATCTAACCATCATAAGCTGGTAAACAAAAGGGAGAAAGACGTGGGGTTGGAAGACATACATCACACACACGCATACTTATTACAGTTGTGCCCTCGCTCGGACGGTCCGAATAAATAATATAAAGTCCCAATGAATAGTACAGTCCAAATAAATACAAAATCCTAATTAATTAAAAAATTAACCTAGGAAAGCTATAAACCAGCATGCAAGCTAGGGACTGCCTCGACTCTGCTCCGGATGATGGATGATGCATGTTTGAGTTGCTTAGCACGGAAATCCATTGCGACACCCCGATTAGCCTCTGTTTACAATTTATGCTTAGAATATTGTGCAAAGCTCTGAAAGGCTATTGATTCTTGATTTGCTGCAACAGAGAGCAAGAAAGGGGCATGGCAATGTATTTTCACATATGTATGCTTACCTCGATCCTCGTGCCACTAATCACGTATCCCGATGCATGATGGCCGAGGAGTCGAATTGCACAAATCAATATGAAATGAATGCACGTATAAACACAACAATACCGAGACTCCATCATGGATAATCCGGAGTGTCGGCGACAGGGAATTGAGACACGTTCTGTCACTCGAAGTACGAAACGTCCCTCATTTCCCGTGCTCGAGCTAACTCCTATCCCAAGCACAATGCAATATGCATGACATGCATGAATGCGATCCTAACATGCAAACCTAGCATACGCAATGCTATGGACTAAAATGACATACTCGACGTGACATGGCATACACAATGCTCTAATATGCAACCTAGCATACACAATGCTATGAATTGAAATGACATACACAATGTAATATGGGCTTACACCAATATGAGTGGACCTCAGCCACACTCACATCAGTAGCCATTAGATGGAAATGAGACACTCGAGATGCGTGCACACATGCACACAAACCGAGGACCGACCTTAAGGCACGAATGCCACTCTACCAAAGCATGGCAAGGCATGGAATATGGCATACAAACATGCAAATTTCAGCACTAAATTACGATGCTAAACGGCCCCGAAACATGGCAATATGGCACCCGATGCATGAGATGAACCCCGAAACTCAAAACTAGGCATGCGCAATGACCTATAGCTATACAAAGCATGCATTATTTGATCATGAAGCATGAAGACAGAGTCAAGGAAGTCCCAAAACATGAACTTTATTAGTTCAAAGCAAGGCCAAAAGGTGCTAGAAAGATGGGCTAAAGTAGCATGCAATTTTGACTAGTAAACAAGGGTTACATGGCATGTATATGAAGCAAGTGAGAACTCATCAAACCAGAAAAAATTGGTGAATAAAACATGTCAAAATATGCCCAAATAACCATGGAAATGCAGCCAACACATGCAAAATGAGGGGCTCCTTTAGAGGGCATACAAAGGGATTATTAGGCACATACAAGATAGACATGAAGCATGACCAAAAAAACTCTGGAAATCAAATATGATAGTCCCAAAACTCACCAAATTGGGCCTAAAAAATGGCTAAGAAGCATGCAAAGAGGGGTCCCTTTGGAAGGTCAAAATGACCATCAAACAAGTCAAGGTGAAAGGGGGTCACCCCCCTCTGATTTGGAGGCTCAAAACAATGTTCTAGCCACTGAAAATCCGTTGGATTTCAGTGGCTAGAAGGCCAAACAAAGCATGCAATTGGAGCTTAGGTGTAAAGCTCAAAACAAGGGACAATCAAACATTCAAGGAAGCATGTGACATCAAATAAGAAAATGCCCTTAATAAAATATGAAGATGATGTCAAAAAAAGCCTTTTTCCAGTTTATAACAAGTCTAAAAAATGAACATAAATAGGGCTAACCTATCATGCAAAAATGGCCCTAAAAGAGAGAATAGAGACAAGGGACAGCAGCTGGCCCCAAATAGAAAATATCCCTTCAACAAAATTTAAGAGGGGCTCAAAACAAGGCACTCTACAGTTTACATCAAGTCTCGAAAATGAACACAAGTGAGGCTAAATCAACATGCAAGAAAAAGGCCTAAAAGAGGGATAAAGAGGCAAGTGGTAGCAAATATCCTCAAACAGAGGAGAGCCCTTCAACAAAGTTGAAGAGGGATCAAAGACATTTCATAGTTTATGACCATGTCCAAAACAACACAAATAAGCCTAAAATAGCATGCAAAAATAGGCCTAAAAGAGAGTTTAAACACAAAGGGTGAGGAGGAGACCTCAAACAGAGAAAGATCCTTGATCAAACATGGATATGAGCTCAAAATATGACTATTTATAGTTTAGGTCGAGCCTAAAAATGCAAGAAACAAAGGCTAAAATAGCATGCAAAATAAGGCAAGAAAGAGAGAAATGGGACTCACCTTGTAGAACCAAGCTTCAACAAATTTTTGGACCAGGTTTGGGAGCTCTTAACCTTTGGAAAACAGCTTCAAGTTTCTGGAATGGATGTTGGAGGTGTGGTGCTATGAGTTGTAGTTTAAAGGGTACAAGAACCTTAGGGTTTGAAGGGTTTGAAAGAGAGGGAGAGGGAGAGTTGTATGCAAGGCTTAAAACAATTTTTGTAACCCTCTAAAATGGAGCTGGGGGTGCTGGTTTTATAGAAGGAGGAGTGGAGGAAAGGAGGGGAAAATCAAATTCAAATTTCCCCCCAAAAGACCCCCCCTCGGATCTGTGATCCGGGGAAAATGAGGTGCAATTGAAGGAACCGTGAGGGTCATGGCCGGCCAGGTTCAGGGGGTTCAGCTGGCCGGTTAGCGACCTCCCTTGGCCGGCCGGCCAAGGTCAAAAGGGTCAATGAGAATTAGTGGCCGGCCACCCTAGAAAAGTGGCCTCCCATGTGTGCACAACACAGCCATGTGGAGAAAAACTAGGAAATGTGACCTAGGAGAGAGAAAAACCCATTTTCTTGAGGGGTTCAAAAGGGTCAAGAACAATTGTTGGCCCGCCATGTCATATTGGTGGCCTCCCAGGCGTGTACAACACAAATATGTGGTTGAGGGCCAAAGAAAGTGGCCCGGGAATGATTAACACCAGCTTTCTAGCGAGGAAAACGGGCGACGGAGAGCAATGAAGGAATAAAGCTGATCTTTAGAATAATTGCTGGCCTCCCACCCTTCTACGACCTTCATAACAATGAAAATAAGGTCCCTGCCAAAAATGGACCCAAACTGATGCAAATCGAAGGTTCGGGGGCCAAAACACGCAGCCTGGGGCCCCGAAAATTGACTGTTAAGCACCGGAGGTGGCGTTTGACCACGAAGTTGGTCTCTCAAGCCACAGTGTCCCTCAAAAGGGAGTACATAAGATGTATGCCAAAAACTGGAGTAAACGGAGGTGGTTAAGCGGTCCCGAACCGAGGCACACAGCCGACGGCTCTAAAAAATCGGGAACCGGGCTCCAAACAAAAAAAATGGCCTACTATCACGAAACGTAGCCTACATCCACTGAGAGATGATCTACGAGACCTCTCCCTCCCTTCGGGAAGAGAAAACGGAGAAAACGGAACCTGGTTTGCAAACCGAGGCAAAGCACAAAAGAGTCCGGAAGTCCGGAGGCAAGGCTCGCAGCCGTGACTCTGCAACCTCAGAACGAGCACAATATGCAATATCACCAAGTGCTCAATCGGTGATGTCTAAGTCTTAAGGTCGGTCAAAAATGGGGTGTCTACACAGTGCTTTTGCCTACTTTTCTGTGCCTCGAACTCATTGCATTAACCTAAGTTTTTCAAAACCTTTTGAACATTGCGGTGAAAACGAAGAGGAAGGAATTCCTCGGGTTTTGCAAAAATTTGATCAATTGAGAGAAAAAGAGGCATGCTAAGCCCTTAATAAATGAAATCATGCTTGTTAGTGTGAGTACTGGGAAGGATCCTGGCTTGATCCAGATTGGTTCTACACTGTCTTCAACGCAGTTTAATCGGGTCGCTTAAAAGATTTCAAAAATGTTTTATGTGGTCTGCAAGACCTATGTAGAATCGCTCTTGGGATTGTGCGACTTAGGATCGCTTCACCGAGACTCAACCCTCTCGCTTTCAAAACCTTGAACTCGAATTCGTAACGCTCAACTATTAACTACCATGTGAGGCCTGTGGCTAGATTCAAAGCAGCCTTCGAACAAGAGGCAAGAAAGTCATATCAAGAAGACCATATGTCATCAAAAAAAGCTTGCAAAGCTAGATCAGAAGCACCCCTGGAACTAGGGGCAAAGAATTTCAAATGTGCTCAAGAGCCAAGATGGATCATTCCACAAATCAAAGAAGGTCGGCAAGAATGCCAAATCGGAGGGAGGAAGAAGAAAGTATTGCTGAAGAAAAATTGAGTTCCGATCCACAACACTAGGGGCAAATTCATCCCCTCGTTGGATGGACTCTTGCATCGTCAGCGAACAGCAGCCATTCTCCTGGATTCAAATGACTTCCGGATCTCAAAACCATTTGACATGGACAAAGCTACACTTTTACCCTTGAGAGGCTCAGGGCGAAAACCCGAAAGGCGACCAGTGCAAAAGTTAGAGCGAGAAAAAAGAGAAAAGAAAAGAACAAAAGAGAAAAATGCAAAAAAAAAATGAAGAAAATACAAAAAATGAAAAGAAAAAAAAGAAGAAAAAGATGGAAAAAAGAAGAAAAGAAATAAAAAAGAATTGAAGAACATAGCTCGCAAGGTTGAAAACCCGCAAAGGGCGGCCTTGGCAAAAGTTAGAGCGCAAAAGGAGAGTTTAATACCCGAGTGTACCTTAAACCCGAACTACGTAAGGCTTGATTCCCATCTTTGGGATACGTAGGCAACTTCATCCTGAAGTCCAGCCGTAAAACACTTCAAATTGATTGTGCCCATGTAATGGTTTTGATCATCTTCACCTTCTCTGTATTCGAGAATTTGGTTGTGTTCGTCACTCTAAGGACTGACTACAATGCTCTGCGGCGCCATTCAAACAAAGGGCAACTTTCCGTTGCCATTCAATGCGCCGCAGTGCCGTTCAAACAAGGGGCAACTTTCCGTTGCCATTCAATGCGCCATGTGCCGTTTCAAACAAGGGCAACTTTCCGCTGCTATGCAAATTTCTTCAAGCAAGGGGCAATTTTCCTTCTGGATCCGGTTGTGCATCTCAAGAGTAGGTTCTGCGGCTCATTGAGCAAAGGACCATTTGCAAAAATAGTTTTTGAGAATTTTAATGAGGTTGACTAATTCTCTCGAAAATTATTCCATTCCTCTAAAACTGGACCATTTCTTGGACCCAAAAAAGGAAAATTTTCGGTGCCCATAGCCTGACTTGCATGATTTTAAATCAGAAAATTGAACAAGCATGTTAATCGAACTCTTATTTTGGTCAAAATTGTTTTAACAGAAAGCCAAAAACAAAAATGGTCAAAATGATGAACTAGGGGCACAGTTGAGTCAAGTGTTCTGTCTTTTCCCCATTGTCAACATACTTGCCAGAAAGGGCACCATACTTACCAAGAAGGGCACTCTACCTACCAAAAAAGGCACAACTGAAGGCGACAACAAAAGGGCCGAAAAGCTCTCACATCCTCTCGAAAGCAACGAGAGCCAGTTGCGCTAAGCACAAACTGGAATAGATCAAGATGTTCCACTTCCTCATCTGGACATATCTGATCGCGTCCAAACTCCCCGGCAAAGCATCATCAACCGATGTCAGCTGCAAATTCGCTACATACCCAGTTATAGCACAACCCCTCTGTGGAAGGAACTCACTAGCTGCGCGCAGAAGAAGAAAAATCTAGCGGAATGTTAGGGGCAAGAGCCTGCAACTTTCTATTTATCCATCAACCACCAAGGGGAGAGATAAAAAAATGAGAGATTAAAGAATAGAGAGATGTGCGCTGAAAGAAAAAGTGAGGAAAAGGGCTTTTTCAGCAAAAACAGAGCCTGAGGACCGAGTGATGTGAGAATCACAAATAAGAAAGGGTGGGAAACAATACCCGAAGAAACTGCCTCGCATCGAGAGGTCTCTTGCCTTGTAACGCAAATGTAGTGTTGTGTTTGTGAGTTTGTGTTTGTCTCGATTCTTGTTTTGAGTCGCTTGAGTGTCAACAGATGTGTTTAGGTCATTTTACCTTGTTTTTCCTTTTGTTGAGTTGTGTTTAGGTTGTTCTACCTTTGTTTTCCATTGTTGAGTCGCTTTTGGTCGTGGGTCATGTAGGCTCAATACCCTGCTGAGAACCATTTTCTCATTTCAATTTCAAAAATCGTTTTGTGCTTAGAGTGCCGTGGTCGCTTCCACATTTGTGCAAAACAGATTGGTTCTTTCATAAAACCGCAAAGTTCAACCCAGTCATGTGTGAACAGAGAACAAGGACCTATCTGGCTATATAAGTTCCTGACCGCAAAGCAAAAGAAAAGAGGGAAAATTTGGAGCATCTCGAAGTTTGTTTCAACTTCTGTAAATTTTGAGATTGTATTCCGGATGTACCTTTTCAGGTCTTGTCAATGCTCCGAAGTATGAGTGTGTCTTTACCTCAAGCTCAAGATCAAGTCTGCTTCAAGCCAAAATGGCAATCAAAAGTGTTCTCCCGAGTACCACCTCGCTAGAGCAAAGATCTTGGTCAGGTTCGCAATGAGTTCCTAGGAGACCAACCGCGGTTTGGGAAATTAGAGTTCGAATGGTCATTGCTAGAATGCAAAGGTTTGGGATTTTCGAGACTAAAGTCCGGTTTAAATACCTAGGTGTATCCCCGCTTGAAATCAGATAGAAGCCCCATAAGTTGAGATAGCTGATGCACCTAAATTCGGATACCGAACCAACCTAGTCTCACCCTGCTGGAGAATAGGAAAGTTGTGAATATGATCAGAAGAAAGGAAGATCCAAAGTGCTTTACGTGAAGAACCCTTGTCAGTATTTCGGAACCTTTGTTCTATGAGTTGAAGGTAAGTGTTTGAAGAGCACAAGGGAAGATCCCCATCGGAGAAGAGCGGTTCACCGCCACTCACCTCACAAGGTGCTTTCTAAAGCGCTGTTTTATCCATTTATTGCTTTCCTTAAGCATCATGCATTGTATTGCATTGTACCTATCAAGTTTCTTTCTCATTCATGCATGATATTGTATGTACGGTTCATTCAAAGAAGTTCCGTTTAAAATCATTCACTTAGTGTATCAATCACACTCTCTTCGCTTAGTGTATCAATCACACTTCATTTATTTAGTGTATCAATCACACCTCATTCACCTTTAGTGTATCTATCACACTTTCTTCATTCGCTTAGTGTACCAATCACACTTCATTTATTTAGTATATCAATCACACTCTCTTCATTTACTTAGTGTATCAATCACACTTCTTTCATTTTGTGTATCTATCACACACATTCTTATTTTCTGTATCTATCACACACATTCTCATTTTCTGTATCTATCACACACATTTCTCATTTTGTGTATCTATCACGCACATATTCACTTTTGTGTATCAATCACACTTCACCTTTAGTGTATCCATCACACTTGATCACTTAGTGCATCTATCACACTTCGTGTTCACCTTTAGTATATCTATCATACTTGTTTACTTAGTGCATCTATCACACTTCGTGTTCACCTTTAGTATATTTATCATACTTGTTCACTAAGTGCATCTATCACACTTCATGTTTGCATTTAGTATATCCATCATACTTGTTCACTAAGCGCATCTATCACACTTCGTGTTCATATTCAGTATATCTATCATACTTGTTCACTATGCATCTATCACACTTCATGTTCACCTTAGTATATCTATCACACTTGTTCACTAGTGCATCTATCACACTTCGTGTTCACATTCAGTATATCTATCATACTTGTTCACTTAGTGCATCTATCACACTTCGTGTTCACCTTTAGTATATCTATCATACTTGTTCACTAAGTGCATCTATCACACTTCGTGTTCACATTTAGTATATTTATCATACTTGTTCACTAAATGCATCTATCACACTTCGTGTTCACATTCAGTACATCAATCATACTTGTTCACTAAGTGCATCTATCACACTTCGTGTTCACCTTTAGTATATCTATCATACTGCTCACTAAGTGCATCTATCACACTTCGTGTTCACATCATACCTTGTTCACTAAGTGCATCTATCACACTTTGTGTTCACATTCAGTACATCAATCATACTTGTTCACTAAGTGCATTTATCACACTTCGTGTTCACCTTTAGTATATCTATCATACTCTGTTCACTAAGTGCATCTATCACACTTCGTGTTCACATCATACTTTGTTCACTATGCATCTATCACACTTTGTGTTCACCTTTAGTGTATCCATCACACTTGTTCACTTAGTGTGTCGATCACACTGTGGTTTACCTATTGTCTATCCATCACATTTGTTCACTTAGCGCCTATCACACTTTGTGCTTGCCTTTTTGTGTATCCATCACACTTTGCTCATTTAGTGTATCAATAACACTTTGTTCATATAGTGTATCTATCACACACTCGCTTTGCATCTATCACACTATGCCTACTTTGTGTATTAATCACACACATTCGCTTTGTGTATCTATCACACATGCACACTGTATTCGCAGTGAGAATTGCATAATTTTCTTACATCCTTTCTGCATGAAATGTAGTTAAATCTGTATTCACCTGCTTAAAACTGTTGCATGATATGCTTCATTACAGCTTTCTTTGCATGATCATAAGTTATGTTCGGCTTCATGTGTATCGCCTTGCATTCTGCCCCCCGCCTGCGGGCATGTCTGCGGGCACATTTCTTTGTTATCTTGTATGTTTGTTTGAGTCTTCGGCCTTGTCAAAAATGAGTCGTCTCTGGGCTTTGACATTCACTCCGCCACGTATGACTTTCGAAGTTCACAAAGAGGGGCAAATCAGACACCCCATTTTTAACCGACCTTAAGACTCGACATCACCAATCGAGCGCCGGTGATATTGCATATTGTGCTTGTTCTCGAGGTCATGGAGTCTCTGGCCTGCGAGCCTTGCCTCCTGACTTCCCGGACTTTGCTTTGCCTCGGTTTTGTGCTTAGAACCAGCCTGCTTTTGTTTTCTCTCCCGAAGGGAGGAGAGGTCCCAGAGATCATCTCTCAAAGGGGTCAGAGGCTACGCTGTGGTCGAGGCCATTTTTCCTGCCTCGAGGCTGCTCGATTTTGAGCCGCCGATCGGCGCTTCGGCCCGAACCGCCTAACTACCTCCGATTGTCTTTTTGGTATACACCTTGTTTCTCCTCTTGAGGGACATTGTGGCTCGAGAGACCAACTTCATGGTCAAACGCCACCTCCGCTTATTAGCCGGGCTGGGCCCCGAGCCGCACGTTTTGGCCCCTGAACCTTCGTTTTGCATCCACCTTGGTTCATTTTTGGCAGAGACCTTATTTTCATTGTTAGGAAGATTGTAGGAGGGTGGGAGGCTAGCAATTTTTCTGAAAAACCAGCTTTTTCTCTTCATTGCCCTTCGTCGGCCTTTTTTCTTACTAGAAAGCTGGTTTTTCCCATCCCCGGGCCACTTTTTCTGACTTTTAACCACACCATTGTGTTGTACACACCTAGGAGGCCACCAATATGGGTAGGCTGGCAAGAATTGTCCTGACCCTTTGAACCCCTCTAAAAGTGGTTTTTCTCTCTCCTAGTTCACATTTTCTGGGTTTTGACCATACAAATTGCACTCATCCGAGGCCACCTTGTGGTGGCAGCCACCTTTGGGGTGGCGGTGCCACCTTGGGGTGGCTGGCCGCCAGCAATTCTTGTTGACCTTGACCTCGGTCGGCCGACACCAGGAGGTGGCCGGCTGGCAACTTGGCCCTTTTGCACCTGGCCGACTATTTTTGTCCCTCTTGGTGCATTCCAAATTGTTTATTTTGCACTGCACCCCGCCGAGGGTTCCCGTCCTTGGGGGAGATTTGAATTGGTTTTTTCCCCTTTTCTTTTGGCTCCTCTCCTCTATATAACCAGACCCTACTTCATTTCTAAGGGTTAGAAAACCACCGGGCATTGATACATACAACCATATATCTATCTACCCAAGCCTAAACACCTCGTTCTGGCCATTTCACCCTACACCTCATAGCCTACCACCTCCACACTCCATCCTAGCAACTTGGAGGCCATTTGCAGAGGTTGAAGCTTGGAATCATGGACCAAAGGTCGTTGCTTTGTTGTGCTACAAGGGTGAGTCCCCATTTCCCATTTTCATGCCTTATTTTTCTCTATATCTTAGCCCCTTTGCAAGCATTTTTGGGCTTCGACCTGAACTAAAAATAGTCTTATTTTGAGCTTATCTTCATGTTTGATCAAGAAATTTTTTCTGTTTGAGATCTTCTACTCTCCCTTTGTGCTTTATCTCTTTTTTAAGGCTTATCTTGCATGATATATTAGCCTTACTTGTGAGCATTTTTGGGCTTCGAGCTAAATGTAAAGTAACTTATTTGAGCCTCTTCAACTTTTTTGAAGGGCTCTTTGCTGTTTGAGACCATCTACTACCCCTTGCCCTCTATCCCTCTTTTAGGACTATTTTTGCATCATGTTTTAGCCCTACTTGTGAATATTTTTGAGATTTGATATAAACTGAAAAGTCTTGTGAATATTTTTGAGATTTGGTATAAATCGAAAAATTCTTGTTTTGGCCTCCTCTTTGAGTTTGGTTAAGGTCCTATTTCGCTTGGAGTCATCTTCCCTATGCATGCTTCATTCCTTCATGATTAGGGCTATGCATTAGAGCACTTGCATTGACCATGGTTTGTCTCTAGCCACTGAAATCTAGTGGATTTTAGTGGCCTTGATGTGTCTTTGAGCTCCAAAATCATGGAGGGGTGACCCTCTCACCCCTCATTCTCTTTATTAGCATTTTTGGCCTTTCAAAGAGGCCTTTCTTTGCATGCTTCTGAGACTTATTTCAGGGCCTATTTTGTGAGTTTTAGGGCTGTCATAGTCCAGTTCCAGAGGTGTTTTTGCTATGCTTCATGTCTATCTTGCATGTGCTTAATAACTCCTTGCATGGCCCTCTAAAGGAGCTCATCATTTTTGCACATGTTGTCTGCATTTCAGTAATTATTTGGGTATATTTTGGCATGTTTTGTTCACTGATTTTTTCTAGTTTGATGAGTTCTCATACGCCTCATGCACATGCCATGTAAATCATGTTTCATAGTCAAAGTTGCATGCTATTTTAGTCCATCATGCTAGCATCTTTTGGTCATGCTTTTGAACTAGAAATGTTCATGTTTTGGGACGCTTTTGGCTCTGTCTTTGTGCTACATAGTCAAATAATGCATGCTTTGTATAGCTATAAGTCAATATATGTGCCTAGTTTTGAGTTTCGGGACCATACCATGCATTGTATGACATATATCCATGATTTGGGATCATTTTGCATCATGATTCAGTGCTAGAATTTGCATGTCTGTATGCCATATTTCATGCCTTGTTAGAGTTGCATACTATGCCATAGGTTCGGTCCTCGATTTGCGCGTATATGTGCACGCATTTTGATAGTCTCATTTTTATCTTATGGCTACTGATGTGAGTGTGGCGGAGGTCCACTCATGTTGGTGTAAGTCCATTGTGCATTGTGTATGCCATTTCATTTCATAGCATTGTGTATGCTAAGTTGCATGTTAGAGCATCGCGTATGCCATGTTACATCGAGCATTGTGTATGCCATTTCATAGTATTGCGCATGCTAGGTTGTATGTTAGTCACATTGTGTATGCCATCTCATTTGCATTATGTTTGGGATAGAGTTAGCCCAAGCACATGAAACGAGGACGCTTTCATACCCGAGTGACTAACGTGTCTCAATTTCTACCGCCAACACTCCGGATTACCCATGATGGAGTCTAGGCCTTGTTTTGTTTATATGTGCATTCATTTCACATTGAGTTATGCATTCGACTTTCGCCATCATGCATCGAGATGCGAATTGGTGGCACGAGGATCGAGGACTACACTCCAAGAATAGTCAAACATACATATGTGAAAATACATTGCCATGCCCTTTTTGCTCTCTACAAAGAATCGAACCGGCGCTTTTGGAGCTTCGTGCAATATTCATGAATTGTAAATAGAGGCTAATTGGGGCATCGCAATGGATTTCAAGAAGGCAACTCAAGCACGATCATTCATCATTCGAACAGAGCCGAGGCGGTCCATGGCTTGCATGCTAATTCTATCGCTTTTCCTAGTTCATTTGTTAATTAATTAGGGTTTTGTAATTATCTCGACTGTAATTATTCATTTGGGATCAGATATTTATTCGCACTCCTCCGAGTGAGGGCACAATTATAATAAGTGTGTGCATGGATGTATGTCTTCCAATCCCACGCCTTTTCTCCTTTTTATTTACTAGCTTATGATGGTTAGACTAGAGCATGTTTCAATTAGCATATGATATGATAGCATGTTTGCATCCATTCATTCGTTTTGCATGCACTGCCCGGCAGATCATAACTCAATGCATTGTATTTCGATTCCAAGTTGAATACTTGTTAGTCAGTAGCATCCCATATGCCATGTTTAGAATAGTGCCTATCTTAGTTGTATTCGCATGTGTTGCATTAGGCATTTCTATATAGTTAGGATCATGCATGGATTTCTAACATAGCTTCTGTTTTAGCTTGGAGTACTCGGTAAGTTTTTATGCTTTAGCATCCTTGCATGCGTGTGAGTGACTGCCATGATAGTATGCTTACCATGAGGCTATATGCTTATGTGATATATCTGCCTGAATACCTGTGGGTGAAGGTTGGGTTATGTGGATTGGAACAATTCATCCACTGTGAATTTTAAGCCCACTAGATAGTGGCAAAACCATATTTTCTAAGCCCACCCGAGGGTGGCAAAATCTGCATTTTAAGCCTACTTGCAAGTAACAAACCATCTTTCAAAAGCAAACATGAAATGTTTTGTTTTAATTCAGGCGATCCAGTCTATACTTGTATGCTGTGCGCATCACATAGTAAATCTAGGCTAATAACCAGAATAAGAATGCATAATGTTTTCAAAACTAGATATCATGGTTAGTAGAGGCCCATCTTTAATCGGCGAAGGTGCTCACGGCGACCTTTCCCAATCGTACCCAAGTTCCCGAGCCGAGGCAACTTTGTGATGACTTTGACACGTGGCCTTAGGCACGAGTCGTGGTTTCCTAAATTTCCCAAAAAGAAAATATTTAAGTGGCGACTCAGATCGCAAAGTGCCCATGTTTGGCACTTCTTTCAAAAAAATCTATATTTCTCAAAACGATTCGGATTTGGACTCTTTCGTTCAAATTGAGAACTGTGACAATTTGACTAATCGTAGTGAGCCCAAAATGAACAGAATCTGACTCATCCTCCCTATGCGTCGGGGACGTCTACAACCTAATAACTCCATATCACAGTCAATTATAGTACGTTCCATATCCATTCGTTTTCAACATACAACATAGTTTAAATATGTTAGTGTAGACACCCCATTTTTGACCGCCCTTAAGACTTGTGTGCTGCTGATTGTTTACTTGGTAATGAAAGATGTGCAGTGCAAAGATTCGATTTCTTCGGCAAGACGAGCTTCAAATCCCAACTTCACACCCTTTTTTGGATCAAAACTATTTTGACCAAAATGATTTTAGACCTAAAACCCTCTCTTCCAAAAATATTTTTGAAAGAGTTCCTACGATGTTCCGATGTTCAGATTTTGTTAAATGTTGCTTTTTGGTAATCCAAGTAAGGACAAAGCGGAAATGAATGAAAAAGAGGTGAACTCTTTGAAAAATCTTTCAATACACCTTATTTTGGGATTTGGAGTTGAAGAAAAGAGGAGAGGAGAGAAGAAAACTAGCCGAGGAGAAGTCAAGCATGAATTTGGGTAGGATCGAAACTAAGGGCCTTTCACTAAAATGAACATAACCTTTTTGCATAGTTGGAACTGAAATTTTGATGTGAGGCTGCCACCATTGGAAAGAATACTTCCATGGATTCAATTTAGGCTCAATAATGACCTACAAAGAAGTCCAAATGAAGGAGATATGTCTGGTTGAAGTCGGACCCAAAAAACATATTTTTCTGGCCAACCAGAGGTGGAGGTTGTTGACCATGAATGGGCTTTTCTGGCCATGTGCCGGCCATGAATGGCCATTTCTGGCCCCCTACCATCCAAGAGTGACCCTTTCCGGCCATGGATGGTGAAGTGTCTACCATCAATGAAGCAAAGGTACGACCATTGATGCAAAAAGGTAGATTTTTGCAGATATTTGTTCTTTAGTTATTACAGTTGTCCCTTTTGGGATATTTTCGACTTGGAGCCTCATTCTTCTATATATAGAGAGCCTTCTCTATGGTTTTAGAGGTTAGAACAATTTAGTAAAAGTTTGGGAGCCTCTCTCTCTAAAACCTCTCTCTTTAGATTTCTCTATCTCTAGAGCTTTTGTGCTTAAAGGCTTGCATACCTCAATCTTCAACCTATCAACCCTTAACAAGAGTGGTTCATCTTTGGGCTAAGGTTGCTTGAAGCTCTCTTGGAGCTTCTTTTGAGCTCTAGAAGGTGGTTTAAGCCTGATTGTTGCTTAAGTGTTGTCCCTTCAAGATGTAGAAGACTCACCCTTTAAGCTTGTTTTTGCACACTTGTTTTGCCACATTTGCAAACTGCTTTGAGCTGGTTTTCAACCAGAAAACTTCTATTTGTAAGGTCTTAAAATTATGGTTTAAGCCTTTGTATGGTTAGAGGGTGGTTTCCATTGGCTTTTTTGGCTTGTAAAGCCTTTTGAGCTATCTTTCTAAGCTTTTGAAACACTTTTTGTTTGGCCTTTCTACCAACGTGAAACTCGAGGTTTTAAGTGGTAGAAACTTGGTTTTTGAGGTCCAAAATATGGGTGGCCTCCTCCTTGTATCTTGTTTGAATGTATAGATGGCCTAATAGTTGAGCATGCTTTTTCACCCTTTTGTAGCTTAATTCAAGCATGTTTTAGGCTCTATTTTGACATGTTTCAACTCTATTTTTGGCTGGTTAAGTCACTTGTTACTTGCTTCTTGCACTTGTAGTGTAATTATGCTTACTAGCCTAGCATGTCTAATGAGTTAGCCTATCATTCTAGCTTGTGTTAGCTTAACTCCAGCATGTTTTTTGCTAATTTTTTGATATGCTTTAACTCTATTTTGAGTGGTCTTATCATATGAGCCATGTTTTGTATAGCCATAGCTAAATGCCTTCACTAACTTTGTGTTTTAAGGCCCCTAACATGCTTTTGCTTGAGTTGTTTTGCATGTCATAGCATCATTTCACACATGATTTCAAGGCATGTAGCCTTGTCACACTCCTCACATATTCCACTCTTTCATTACTTTTGAGAGGTGCTTTGTGCCTTGTTTATGAGCCAATACATGAGCATGTCTTTCTTGCTTTTCATGCTACCATTTCAGCTTGTTTTGGCCACTATTTTGGCATGTTTGAGGTCTGTCTAAGGCTGGTTTGGCCATTTGAGTTTGATATTGCATGGTTCTAGTGTAAAGCTCTTCACCAGTTTTAATGCTTAAGTGCCCTAACATGTTGTATATGAGTTGTTTGTATGTTAGAGTCTTGTGTTTTATGTCATTTTAGCACTGAAATTCTACCACCTCCCTAATTTCTTCATTTTTCTATTTGTTTTGAGGAATGGTTAGTCTTAAAGTTGTGTTTAAGCTTGGGATTGAGGCTTGTGTTTAAATGGCTTTAACCCTCTTTCGAGGGTTCCTCCTAATCAAAGGCATGGTCTCTCTCATGTCTTTCTCATGTCTTAAGTCATCTTTTGATTGACCTCTCTCTCATTAGCAGACTTTCACATTTGGACAAATCAATTAATGAATGGCTTGGTAATCTTAAAATGTGTAAACAAGAATTGGAACAAGTAAAACATGGCCAAGATAAGCTTGTTGTTTGCATTATGCTGTGTTCAATCGAACGTTATATTGAACACAAGGTAGATTGGTCCATTTACTAAAAGTGATGAAAATGAGCCAATCTTTCCTTTGTCTCCATTGCCCTTGATCATGCATGATAGGGTGATGGTATCGAGTCTTGTGTTTGTGCATTTATTGAATGTGTACAAGTTGATCTTTGGCCATCATGCATTCAAAATGCTTGATTGATGGTCTTGGATTCAATAGTGCAACTCTTTAATGTTTTGAGATGATAACGAGGGCATAGTACAAACATACCCTTGGAGACCTCCATTTTCTCCTCGTTTGAGCTCTATTGCAAGATGGTGATACAAAGACACCAAGGTCGGGCAAAGGTCAAGACCGATGGTCTGGCATTGCTTCATCCTTGGCCTAAGAAGACACATCTTCGTCGACATGTGGCCGGCAAGAAGCCATCGATGCATTGCTCAAGAGATGGAATTGGTAAGGCAGAGCAGGAAGTTCTTGGAGACACCCTGCAAACAGAGCCTCTCAAAAGCAAACCAATGGGCTTTTCAGGGTGAGAAACCAAATACATGCATGTCTACTTCCTAGAGCAGAATACAAAGATTGTTTAAAGCTTTATTTATTAGTTAGCATGAATTTGTAATGTAATGTAATTAATTTGTTAGTTAGTCAAAGTGTTGTAATAATTAGTAAGTAGTTTGCTAATTATTCAATTTGGTTGTGTAATAATTAGTCTAATTAGTTTAATTAGATTAGTTAACTTAGCTTAGCTTAGTGTAGCTTAGCTTATTCATTCGGACCCTCCTTCGTGAGGGCGCAATGTTGTAATAAGTGTACGTGTGCGTGTGTGTGTATGTCTTCTAACTCCACGTTTTTCTCCCTTTTACTTAACCACTTTCGATGGTTAGTTTAGGGCACGTTTCAATTAACATACCTTATGCTTTGCATGTTTGCATCCATTCATTTGTCTTGTATGCACCGGGCTCGCGCATCATTCAGACTGCATCGTATTTCAATACACTTTTTTGAATACATGTATTAAATCATTGCATTCATATGCCATCTTAGATAGCCGAGCCTATTTAGTTGCATTTTTGCATGTGTTACATTAGGCATCTTCGCATAGTTAGGATCATGCATATTTCTAACTAGCTTTTGTTTTGGCTTGAAGCACTGTAAGTGTTTACGCTTTTAGCATACTTGCATGAGTGTGAGTGTTGCCAAGATAGCATGCTTGCCATGAGGCTATTTGCTTAAATGCTAAACTGCATGAATACCTGTGGGTAAAGGCTTGATTGCCTAAATTGGAATAACTCGATGATTGTGAGTTGTAAACCTACTTTGAGAAGTGGCAAAATCATGTTTTTAAGCCCACTTGAGGATGGCAAATCCGCACTTTAGCCTACTTAGTAGTAGCATTTTCAAAACTATTTCAAAACAAACATGAGTTGATTTGTTCCAAATCTCGTGATTGAGTCTATACTTGTATGTGTGCGCCACATAGTAAAGTTAGCTAATAATCAGTATAAGTACACATGAGGTTAATAAAACAACATATCATGGTTGTAGAGGCCGATCCTTTGATCGGGCGAGCCGGGGTGCTCATTTCAGGACCTTCTCTCTTGTACCCAAGTTCCTTGAATGCGCCGAGGCAACTTTGGTGATGACTAACACATGGCATTTGGCACGAAGTTAGGTTTTCTAAATTTTCTAAAAATAAAATATTTAGGTGGCGATTATGTAATCTAGCAAAGCCCATATTTGGACGCTTTTGATTCAAAATTGATTTTCCAAAATGATTTGCCTGGGATTTGGACTCTTTGGTGTTTATCCTCACATTGCACTTTGTGAGATTAGATTCAATCCTGGACAGAGTCCAATTGTGGTAAGACCAATTCGCCCTCTCAAAAGGGGCGGTCGAAGAAAGTTGAGTCTACAACAAGATAGTTCAAAATTGCTAAGCATAATAGTTCATATTAAATTGTCTCTAGATAGTATAAAAGACCAACCTAGCAATTCTCAAAATTCACAAGTCCAAATAGCTTCCATAGCACTAGTGATTTGTCAAATTCATGGCATTTCAACATCTCATATACTATACACTAGTTTGTAAGTCTTAAGAGCATTTATTAACTACAGCTTAATCCATGTCATGTTTCGTATGTATTCATACCCCTTTAGCATTTATGTTCAAAATAAGCAAGTCAAATATAACCCATTCAAATCAAATGTAAGGCATAGTTCATAATTCTAACAATTCAACAAATTCTACATCATGTTAACAAGTCATATCAAATCAAGGGGTGTACAATTTTATACTATTTGCCACATGATCATTTTGCACATAAGTAGGATAATACCTGCCTCATAAATCTCAATATTCTGGTGTTCTTCTGATACTAGGTGTAAACCCTCTTGCCTTAAACAGCTTCTCAGAATAAATGTTGCAGTTGTTCTTGGTGTCATTGTTGTTCAATCCTACCGTAACAGTCTCTCATTGCTTGGTTGAGCTTGTGGGACAAGATTTAGCTAAGGTCCTTTCTTTACACATCTAAAACAAGTTCCAATAGGCGATCAAATGCCCCAATGTTGTTTCCCACACTTCCTACATGTAGGTATATATTTGTTCCCTTTACTTTTCCGACTTGTATTGTCAAAAGTTCTCGAATTTGATTTTTCATTCACGATGTTATTGAACTACTGTCATTTCAACTTTCTCGCTTTTTTGTTTCTTTACTCTCGTCGCTTCTAAGCACGATATTGACTGATATCTTTTAAAGTCGCTTATATTTTCTCGTTTACATCAAAGCTTCATCAAGCACTCCACATACTCTTGACAAGTTCAAAACATTGACCCGATCAAGTACTTCAACATTAAGTCCACTCTCAAATTTTTCTCGCCTTCATGTAATCAGGCAGGTCAACCATGCGAGGTGCGTAGAATTTAGCTAATTCGGTGACTTTTTCTTGTATAATTTAGCCATAGTCATTTCACCTTCGCGTTAAGTTGTTCAAATTCAGACACCTTTCTCTATCTCTAATGTACGTTATGGTGAGTATTTTCATAGAAAATTTCTTTTTGAATTGGATCCCATGTCAAGTCTCTATTCATCCCTGGGATGAGTATCTACCATCTCCTTGCTTCTTCCTTCATGGTGCAATGTTGGGTTAACAAAACCCTTATGTGCTTCAAGCACAATCGGAAATACTTCAAAGATCTTTTCTGCTAAGCTATACTTAAGCCTCAACTTTTTAGTGGGTCAATACCCCCAAAAATTCTTTGTGGCTTCATTTTTGTTGAACTTCAGTGTTAGGAGGTATGATGTCATCATTGTTGTTGGGTTCAACTTGAATCGGTGGTGAAGGAAGAGGTGGAAATTGTTCTTCGTTGTTGTTGTTATTGTCTCATCGCTCAGCGCTTAAAAAACTTCCCCACCATTCTTTTTTTTTTCTAACCGACCTATTCTTGCATCCGAAGATTCACACCCCATCTCAGATGTCTTGTGTTCTCCACTTCCGTCTATACATTAGTGCAAAATAATAAATAAAGGGAGAATAACATCGAGACAAATCTCATGTTCACATAAGTCACATAGTCAATATCAAAGTTAAATTATCAATAACTTCTTTTTACTTGTGTTCATATCACATAGTTACATACTTTTATATTCATGTTGACATAAAGAGAATCATGCTTATGCATGTATTTTCATACACTTCATGCTCAATAAGAGAACCATAATAGTACATTCTCAGAATAACAACTTTCTATTCTCTTGTTCTACATCGAGGTTATGGCAACTTCACATCTTTTAACTCCATATACTTGTAGCACAATGCAAATGTTCCGTAACTCTTTTTGCTAGA